>CM057235.1:51127084-52522084 GCA_029891385.1 Erythroxylum novogranatense | reverse complement strand
ATCAATTGTAAAGGTAGCTTGAGCCGGAAATCAAATGATGTTGTAAGAGTTCACACTAAACTAAAAAGTGTGTAGTAAAGTGGTTTGCCAAATCCTAAGTGGGAGCTTAGGTAGAGGACGTAGGTCTTAGCACCGAACCTCTATAAAAACAGTGTGTCGGATAGTTCAACTCATATGGCTTCAACTGCCTCGAAGCATAAGCAATCACTCTATCACCCTGCAGCAAAACACAACCGAGACCCTTCCTCGAAGCATCACTGTACACAGTATAACCCTCATCTTCAGAAGGCAATATCAAAATCGGAGCACTCGTCAATCTGTGCTTGAGCTTCTCAAAGCTCTTCTGGCACTCATCACTCTAGACAAATTTTTGATTTTTTCTCAACAACTTCGTCATCGGAGCGACTATCATAGAGAATCCCTCCACAAATCTCCGGTAATAACCTGCCAAACCTAGAAAACTTCTCACCTCTGCTACATTCTTCGGTGCTTCCCAATTCACCACAGCTTCTATCTTCTTTGGATCCACATGCACTCCTTTCTCTGAGATCACATGTCCAAGAAATGAAACTTCCCTCAGCCAAAATTCGCATTTATTGAATTTGGCATACAACTCGTTCCTCCTCAAAGTCTCCAAAGCAATCCTCAAATGCTCTTCATGCTGCTCATCACTCTTAGAATAGACCAATATATCATCAATAAAGACAATGAAGACAATTTATGGATTCATCAAATCCTTAAATGCTGCAGGCGCATTCGTCAATCCAAAGGGCATCACCATAAACTCAAAATGCCCATACCGCATCCTAAAAGCAGTTTTCGGCACATCCGATTCCTTAATCCTCAACTGATGGTAACCCGATCTTAAATCTATCTTAGAGAAGACTTTCGCCCCTTGCAATTGATCAAACAGATCATCAATGCGAGGAAGCGGATACCTGTTCTTCACAGTAACTTGATTAAACTTCCGATAGTCCACACACATCCTCAACGATCCATCTTTCTTCTTTACAAAGAGAACCGGAGCTCCCCAAGGTGAAGAGCTCGGTTGAATATACCACTTCTCCAATAACTCCTCCAACTGCTCCTTAAGCTCTTTCAATTCCGCCGGAGCCATTCGGTAAGATGGAATTGAAATCGGCGCTGTACCTGACAGAAGCTCAATGGGAAACTCAATTTCCCTAGCTGGCGGTAGTCCTGGTAATTCCTCGGGAAAGACATCTGAGAATTCCCTTATTACTGGAATATCCTCCAACTTTCCTCTATCGATCCTGGTATCTATCACATAGGCCAAAAATGCCTCACAACCCTTCCTCATCACCTTTTCTGCTGTCAAAGCTGAAACAATTCTGGGCGGACTCGCTTTTCTGTCCCCAGTAAACACTACTCTCTTTCCACTATCCAATTCAAATTCTACTGTCTTCCGCTTACAATCCAAGCGGGCATTGTACTTTTCTAACGTATCCATACCCAAAATCACATATAATCCTCCCATCTTCAGTGGCATCAAATCGACCACTAGAAGTTCTCCATTAATGCAAATCTCACAACCTCTATACACTTGACTAATCACAATGTACTGGCCAATTGGAGTACTCACCAACAGCGGTGTATCCAATGGGCTCACAATCCTATCACACAAGGGTCTACTCGAGGAAACAAACGAATGCGTAAAACCCGGATCAATCAAAGCAATCACAAAGATCGAAAAAGAACTGAACTGCATCAGGTGACTACATCCGAGTGGTCTCAGATCCTCTCTAGTCATAGCAACACCCTAGCCGGTGCCCGCCTCCGGGTCTCCCTAATGCTCACTCTCTTGGCTACATCTCAATCGCCCACTGCATGCAGCCTCTCGTCCCATGGTCTCTGTCCTCCTCGGAACTTGCATCTAACTCCTCTCTTGTCGTGAAGGCTGAGGACACTATCTGGTAATGTGTCCCTTTTCCCCACAGTTGAAACAAGCTCCTGTCAATCTGAAGCACTCTCCTCTATGGGATCTCCTGCAATGCTCACACTTCGGGACGAACGACCTATCTCCATCTCCCCTTCTATTGCCGCCCACTGTTGAGACTTGGTGAGAAACAGTAGAAGTCTTCATCGGCCTAGGTCAGCTCGCACCACTGCTCCTCTCCTCTGACTAAACTGGGAAGTTCCTAGCACTCCTGTCTGGCATAGGAGTACTAGTGCTGCCTCCCCTCTTGAACTGCTCTCTGCCCTTTCTTTTCTTGTTCACTGCACTCTTGATGTTCTCAATATTTTCTACCCTCAAGGCTGCCTCAACCAGCTGCTGAAAATCACAAAAATTCGGCACTATCACCTTCTCTCTAATGGCCAAGTGCAGACCCGACTCAAACCGGCGACATCTAGCAGCCTCACTCAACATCAGATCGGAAGCATATCTCGCCAACTGCGTGAACCGCCGCTCGTACTCACTCACTGACATCTCCCTCTGAGTCAAACTGAGGAACTCCCTCTGCTTCTGTTGAATATAAACCTCTGACAGATATTTCTTCCTGAAAGCAGCAAGGAAGTCCTGCCATGCCAACCCTACTGGCCTCATCTGACTTCCTGGCACAGTCTCCCACTAATGCAAAGCATCTCCCTGAAGCAAACTCGCAGTATAGATGACTCTCTCGTCATCCTCACACCTATCCGATCCAAAGACTCTCTCGCCTTTCTAACCAAGTCTCGCTTCTTCAGGTCGGTGGTCTCAGAGAAGTCCACCGCTCCATACTTCCTCAATTTATCAAACCGTCTCCCCTTCCGAAATTTGAAGCAAGGTATGTGGTATCTGACCCATAGCCCGAACAAATGCCTGTGTGAAGGCCTGGAACAACCTCGGATCTAATGGAGGCACTTGCTCTCATGAATCGCGCACTCTGAGTCTGCGAAGGAATGGGCTCACTACCTAGCCCTATAGAAGCCTCAGCATTCCCTGGGGCTACTGACTCATCAATCCTCTCCTCTCCAGTCGGAGAGTCAGGTGCAATGAATCCTTGCAAAGCTCCTCGTTTCCTTCTATGAGGTGGCATCGTACTCCTTCAAAGGGAAACACTAAGGATTAGCTATAGGGCAATCTACATGTATGCATGATATGCATGTCACTTAATGCACTCAATCAAATGCAACAAATAATCATAGATCACACAGTTCATCCTGTATGCATTCTAAGCTGAGGACACTAAACCTAGGTGCTCTGATACCAAACATGTTGGGCCCGAGTCCCGATGTTCCATTTCCTGAGGCGGCCCCTTGGGCTGCACTGGCGACGGGCGCCTCAAAACGTCGGACCCGATCCCAACATCCATACAAATCTATAATTTTGATTCACACACAAATACATACACATATACTCGTACATACATTCTACCCATGCATTCCATTTGTGAAATTAAACACCCCATAAACCAAGGGGCTTCATATCATAACAATCCAAAGGAAATGCAGCAACTATTCTCAGATATAGCATAACACAAAATATAATTTAAATCTAAAATACATAAGTATGCTCCATGTTGAAATGCTGGCGGGCTAACCAAAGTACTAACTTAATACAAGGCTCCTAACTAGCTTGAAGTTTCCGATGCCTTGCAAGGTCGACAATCGTCTCGATCTGCACCTGAGGAGGGGAGAGTAATGGGGTGAGTTGCGAAGCTCAGTGACATATACGTTTATAGCCATTGGCAACGAGCCACACAATCAAGCATATATATTTATACAAGCATATAACAAATTATCAATCTATCACTTTACATTCGTCGCATCACAATTCATGTCATATGATTTCACAATATACCAATATAACATGTGCCATGCTCAACAAATCAATCGTGTATGCACAAACAATTGGCTCGAGAGTTCCGTAAACGATCCGGATAAACCGAAGTTAAATCCGTAAACTATCCGAGTCCGATTTCTCAAGGATCTCGTTGCCTCAAGCGGGCAGCCGGGAGAAGGCTTTTATGTCAACGTGCACGTGACTCCATCCGTAACTCTCTTACCCAAACAAAACACATAATCCATTCGTTTCATGCTCAAAGCATTTTATCAAAGCTTTTCGAAATTCTCATTCTTTTCATTTTTGCAAAAAGCCATAAGGCCTATCAAGCCATGCATAATCATAGTCATAATGCAAATTCAATATTTCTTATATAATTCAACACAAGCAAAGTCACATAATGCAAGCAAGCATACATAAGGCAATTTGCCCATACACACAATAACCATAAACATATTACCCATCGAATATCGCTTGAGTATCAGACTCACTGCTGTCCTTCCTCTTGCGATTGGGTCAACTCAGCTTGGTTTCCTATCATAAACCAAGTTCTCATTCAATTAATATTCAAAAGAACATACTCCAAAAGCTTGAAAATTCATAAGGCAAAGTACTAAAGGTCTCCACTCGACTTCCACCTAAAATTCCAAACCCTTAGAGGCGAATTCCGAACTTCCCTTCTTCATAAAACTTGTAGCCCTTGGTCTCTAGTTCACAATGAATCAAAAATCACCTCAATTGGACATCTACACCAAAAGATATGTCTAAAATACCAAAAATTTCTCTTTCGGACAACCTAGGGCTCGCCGTGGCAAAGGCCTGGCTCGCCGCGGCGTGCACCAAAATGTGCGTCGTGGCGTGCTCAGCTATCACACGCCGCGACGTACAGACTCGTGAGCCGCGACGTGCACCTGGTGCACGCGGCGTGTCTCCATTACTCCGCACGTCGCGGCGTGCTCACGAGCACGTCGTGACGTGCGGGTCGGAGAGGCGACTCCGAATCCCATTTTTCCTGCATTTTCTGATTTCAATCCATCCCTTAAGCAAATGCAACACATCTAAACTTTAGATCAAGTCTAATACTACCTTTCTAACCCAACAATAACTCAAAATCAGCCAAAAATGCATCAACACAAGAGATCTAACCATTTTTGCTTTGCAAACCCTAAAACCTTCGATTCTGCTACATTCAACATTCTCTAGGTTTAAATCTAACTATAACAAGTTTGAAGGAAGCTAAACTTACCGGAAATTGCTTCGAATCGGTCGGAAAACTCAAAAATCGCAAAACCTATTCTCTTCTCCCTCTTCCTCTACCGACGACACCTTCTCTTCTTCCTTCTCCTTCTTTTCTTTCTAAGTCAAATTGTCTTAGGTCTAAATGAAATGAGCAATGACCATGTTACCCCTCCAAACAAAGCCTAAAGCTTTTCCACATAAGCCATCTTCCCAAAATGCCCTCATATCTTTTTACCCTTTTTACTCCTTACTTAACCACAATTAAACCTTAAGTATGCCCTACCCACTCAATTTAATCAAACTAAGGCATTATCGTATAATTATCAAAATTCATACTTAATGACATCATAAAAAAAAATTCGGGGTCCAACATGTACTATACATAGTGTGGTACATATGGTACACATATAATAGTGCATGTTATGTATAGTGCATACACATATGTACAATTGTATAAATGGTATACACATGTGTAGTCATCACTATAATACAATGTGTAAATGGTTACTTAATACATATATACTATACTATGTATTTGTACATCAACAATGTGTGTACATAGTATGTGTACTATATGTTCCAATTGCATAGACACATGTGATTATCACACGTGACATGGTAGTTAGTGTAATATAACTATAGTATACATAACATGTGCATATAAGTGCATTGTACACCCATATATGGTACTACAGTGTTATACATGGCACCAACGGTATAGTGTATTACAATTCATGCTACATGTAACTATACGCATAATACCATCACTATAACATATAGTTTCACTATGTATTGGTATTTGATACATTGCCATGTGATGATATGTTATACACATGTTATATAACATGCACATATTATGTAATGTATGGTAACTATAACATGGTATCAAAATAGTAATATGCCATCATTTACAATAATGAGTTAGTATATTATGCATGGCTATTGCTTGTCCAATAATGTGCACTATAGCATGGATCGTACTATGTGTTATATAATACCATGCATGTGCATAATAGTTGCGTAACATATTATGGTACATGTATATGCATAGGGTACTATAGTCATGTCATACAATGTGTGCATATACCAATGTGTCAATAAGCACACATTGTATGACATGTTAAGAATGGTACACATGCATTTGTGGATGTGTACATATCTATACAATAATGGTACATAAATGGAGAATGTAACATACTAGTGGTACATATGTATACATAAATGATGTCATAGCATATTGACGGTACCATAGCTATGGTACATATGTATAATACATATACATACTATGGTAACACATATAGTGTATATAACTATACACTAACTATTGTAATTATTAGTCATGGTTATTGTACATATGGTATGTATTATGGGAGTACATACTAAGTATAAATGAATGCATGCATAATGGTGCATACCATACATATCTATGCACTATTATACATGTGCACCATGGCAAGTATGTACTAACAACTGGTAATTGACACTAATGTACCATTGTACATGTATACATGGTGCTTAATAGCTATACACTAAACATGCAATCTACAATGGTGTTACATAGCATATGTAATAATGAGAATGTATATAAGCCTATTCCGGTCTGGTCCAATATGGAATGAACTTATAATTATGGAATCGACTCAATTATCAGATTATAGATTATAAGTTCATAACCCTACCCCATTCCCATTTTGGAAATGTAGTCATATCCTACCATATTGTATAACATATGTACTGGTATTAAACATGCATACAATAACTATAGGTGTACATATACTCACCAATGTACATACTACACATATACCATGGTACTACTATGTTGCCATGTGATGTACCATACTATGGTTAGTGCTATTAGTGATGTATGTACTATATGCATACCCCAAGTCATGTAGTATGTACACTATGGTATATATACCATGTACATAGTGTGCACATGGAAATAATACATGCATGGTATTGTACGTGACATAGTTAGTACACATATATACATTAATATATGGTACAATTGGGCATATATTAATGTATATATGTGTACTATATGCATATGCATGTTGCATTCCACTCACCGTAGTGTGGCAAATGCAAGTGTATAGCATATTACACATGCCAATTATAACGCACTATGCATATATAATGCCAAATGTAGCATTATACAATAGTGCATGTTATATAACATGTGTACTAGGAACTATAGTGCATGGTACTATACCAATTAATATATTGGGATTGTGCACAATGGTACCATGTTATGCATAACTACATGGTGCATTTGGTACACCTCACTATGTACTGTAGTGGTAATAATGCATTCGTGACATTTTCATAATCTATCTCTAAAATGTAGACATCATGTACTATATCATGTCAATACATATGTGTACTACATAATTTATCACATGTAGTTGGTACATATGCATACATGTATGGACATTATGTATCCATATGTTAACTCAACTACTATAGTATAGTGTACCATCACATGCATTGGTATAACAATGTGCCATTATAATTTACTAACATATACATGGCACTAACTAATTATACTCATATACATATGTATACTTGGTGCATACTATATGGTAATAGCACAATGGTTACATATGCAAATATAGTATATACATATGTATAGTTACCATGCATTAGTATAATTGAGTATAGTATGATGTATAGTACTGTTAGACCCCGAATTTTTTTTTATGATATTAATTAGCATGAATTGTGTTAAGTATGTGAGTTTTCCTTAGTTTGAGTTAATTGAGAGAATTATGGATAATGACGGTTTAATTGTGGTTAAATGAGAATTAATGGGTAAAAGTTTATGAGGACATTTTGGAAAGTTTGCTTATGTGGGAATGGATTTGGGCTTAGCTAAGAGGGTATTATGGTCATTGTCCCATGCCTTAGGTTAAAAGAGAAAGAAAAGAAAATAGAAGAAGAGAAGAAAGAGATGCCGTCGTTGGTGAAGGAAGAAGAAGAGAAGAGAGTTTGCGATTTCAGCGGGTTTCGACGATCTTAGAGCTTCAATCGGTAAGTTTACATCCTTTCTATCTTGTTTCTGGATGGATTAAACATTAAGATAGCTTGGATTGAGCATAATCGAAGGTTTTAGGGTTTTGGGTGAAAAGGTAGAGATTTCTTTAGGTTGTTATATTGTGACTGATTTTGAGTTGTTAATGGGTTAGAAATGTAGTTTGAGACTTGATCTATAGTTTGATTGTGTTGCATTTGGAGTTGGGGAAGGATTGAAGTGTGAAAATGCAGAAAAGTCATTTTCGGAGTCGTTCTCCAGGCCCGTACGTCACGACGTGCGAGTTCGTCGCGACGTGTGGGGGAAGGTTTGTCGCGACGTGCGAGTAGGGTGCCTTGCCGCAAGCACACTTCAGGGTCACCATGACGAGTAGGCCGTTGCTTGCATGGGCTTTGCCGCCATGAGCCCCCTGTTATTCGAAAGTGAGATTTCTATTTGTTTAGGCATATCTTTTGGTGTAGATGTCCAATTGAGGTGATTCTGGATTCATTGTGAGCTAGAGATTAAGGGCTACGAGTTGTATGAAGAAGGGAAGTTCGGAAATTCTTTCAAAGGGTTCAAGACTTTAGATGGGAGTTGGATGGAGACTTTTAATGCTTTATTTTGGCTTTCTAAGCTTTGATTATTTTATATGGATATTGATTGGATGGAAACTTGGTTGTTTTAGGAAACCAAGCTGACCCGATTTCATCGCAAGAGGAAGGACACCAGTGAGTCACCTACTCGAGCAATCTTAGGTGGGTAATATACTTATAGTGATTGTGTGATTAGGAAAATTCTTGCCTATGTATGAATATATGTTATAGATGATGCATGATTAAATGTGATGAACTGAATGATTGCAATGTCATATATGTGAAAGACTCATGGAAATTGATAGCATGACATCTTGATTTTGAGCATGTTATGCCTCAACTTCGGTCATGGCATTTTGAATAAATGCAAGATATGAAAGACTATCGTATGATTAAACGATTATGAGCATGATTATGTGCTTTTGTTTGGGCGAGAGTGGAACCATTTCGTTCGTCACGTGCACGTAGACAAGAGCCTTCTCCCGGCTGCCCGCTTGTGGCATATGAGATCCGAATGGACTCATTTCGTTCAGGGTGTAAACTTCGGTTTCTCCCTTTTGTTTCCATGGAACCCTCGAGCCATTGTGATGTGCATTGCATATGTGAATTGTTCATTGTGAAGCATACCTTGTGACATAATCATGAATTGATGAATTAATTATATTGAATGCGTGAATTGTTTGATTAGCATGTGAATGATTGAATGGATGTCTGTATAGATATAATATATATATACATTCATATGCTGGGATTTGTGCTAGTTGTCGATGGCTATAATTATATTAGCCACTGAGCTGTGTGTTGGAGTTATGTAAATATAGTGCCCTGAAAAGCAAGTGTATTTACATGTAACTTTATCTTCTTCATTCATGCTTTGTAATGAAAATATTTATTATTAATAAAACAAAAGAGTTTGGTTTTATCTGTATGAGTATTATATATCTGGTCATAAGGTACCAAGATTCATTTGTAAGTAATATACATATACATAGAGATGTATGGGAAACATGTATATTATTAGAATCAATTAATTGATTCACAGTTGAATAATCAAGTTGGTTGTTTGATTATGGTTTAGACAGTAGTGTTGCGATTTATCTCCATATAAGTAAAGGAGTTTACTTAAAGGGAATGATGAGTTTCATATCATGATAGTAGTAGACTATCGATAATGGCACTATTAAATGAATTGAATCAAGTATGTTTTCAAGAATAAAGTGGGCGTTACTTTAATCTTAAAACATACAACTTAAGCATTCGCTTATTATGAACCACAATCTTGATGAGTGGTGAACTCATATGTGTTTCATTATAATTCTTGATATGATCGGAATGGATTTTTACAGGTATTAATCCAATTATTCAGATGTTGAAATTATTAATTGAAACATGTATCGTGGAACATTCACTCAAATAAAGAGTTTATAGTGTTATCATCTCTTCTAGATGCTTTAAGGAGATTTGGTGATTAAACTGGCGCTAGTAGTTTGATGGACTAGCTACCCATCAAGTCTTAACACTAAGATGAGATCTTATGTGTTAATCACCATATAAAGTAAAATGAGAGATCTAGAAGGAAAAACCAACATAAGGGCAAAACGGTAATTTTACCCTTTGTTGTGCGGATGGCTATAATAAGGTTCTAAATAGGGTTTGCAATTGGACATATTCTCATAATATTTAATAATTCAAGAGTTCAACTAATTTTCTTTAGTGGAATGACATTTAGTTAATAAGCTAAAATTAATTCCAATGAGATTGAATTATTTCTGGGCTTATTGGAGCTTGAATTATCAAAATCCAATAAGATTCCCCACTTGGCTTTAAGGAAGGTTATCAAGCTAAATAAGAATTAGTTTGGAGGCTTTATAAGTCCATAATTGAATGATGGGCTTATACTAATTAATGGTTAATTGGAAGCCCATATGTTCATTTAGAAATGGGTTTGTTTTGGTTTAATGTAATTGATTAGATTAATTATATTAAAACAATTTTTTAAATGGAGAAGAAGCAATTTCGAAATTGTGTTAGGTTAGATGTGTAACCACACATTTGACATTAAAATACTAAATAAAGATGGTCTTTATTATGGTTCATCATTATTAAATGGAGTTATGAACTTACCATTAAATGGTTTAATGGTTGGCTTTTAATGTTGGCATGTAACCTATTTGCATTCATTAGATTAAAGATGAAAGATGTGCATTAGATGGACCATCTTCCTTCTTTCTTCTTTCCAAAACCGAAATGGGTATTCAATTATAGGTTATGGTCTTTTCAAATAGCCATTTTAAAGATAAATGAAGTAAGTCTCATTTATTGGCTATTTGATGAGTGATTAATGTAAGAAGTGATGCATTGGATGCCTCTCACTCTTTCCATTCGTGCATATTTCAAAATTGAGATGTAAGAAAGGGTGCATGGTTTTTAGACATTCTCTCTTTTCATGCAAGGTAGAACCGAAATTCCTAAGTGAAAGAATTGAAAGAGTTTCAATTTTGATTCTTCTTCTTCTAAGAAAATCTCCTCCAAATATTTCTTCTCCTTTCCCACCAAAGGATTTTGTTAACCTAGTTGTCCTTGAAGAACAAGTGGTAAATCTAATTGGTAGAGGATACTACTACAAGGAAGAAGATAGATTGCTAAAGGAAAAGACTCAAAGGCAAAGGATTTGGATACAAGAAGGAGAGGATAGCAATGAGGATTTAAAGTCAGTAGCGAAGGAGTCGGTAATTCCTTTTATCTTGTTCTTGGTTTTATTATCCTTATACCATATCATGTATGGATTAGCATGTTGATTTGGATATATTGCTTCCGCTGCAAGATGATTTCTTAAAAAGTTTTGAAATCTATCGTTTCTCCAAACTAAACATGCTTTCTTTTTCCGATCCAACAATTGGTATCAGAGCCGATTTTTCATGCATGATTTCGGTTCCTATATGGTGGATGCAAGGGTTGGCAATCTTTTTATGTATACTGCATATTTTTATGTGATAGAAATATATATGGTGTATGTTGCTCTTTTGGTTGTCCATAGAAGTTAAAATTTATCTTGTAAGATTTCTTCATTTGCTTGTAACAAGGAGGGTGGTCTATCATCACCATGTTTCCTCCTTGGTTTCTTTTTTCTATTTTATTTAATTTTGTATTGTACAAATTGATGTAATGATGAAGAAGGAGCAGCCATGGATTGAAGAAATGGAAAGGTAAAATTTTCAGTGTATACTTTTGTATTTTGGCATAAGTTTTGTGAAAACTAAGTTGCTGGAATTTTTGTTTCAATGAATCATATTTCAGTTATGATTGGAAAACAAGTGTTGGGTTTTTGTTTCAAAGAATCCAATTTCGGTTTTGCTAAAATACTAAGTGCTATGTTTAATTTTCATGAAATGAGTTTCGGTTTTAATAAAACAAGTGCTGCAATTTTTTTTCAAAACAAAGATTTCGTTTTCTAAAAATCTAGTGCTGGAATTTTATTTTTCAAAATGACAAAATTCTAATTTCATAAATGCCATTACATTTTGTTTACCGAATGGGCCGGATCATGTTAGCGAAGAGTTCGAAGCGGAAGATCCAAGATGAAGAAGCATATTTTGGGCCTAAAAGGCTTGTAATTATTTTATGTTTCTAGGATGGACAATCAAAAATGGCTTTATTAGTTCATGTGATGAATGGAGAAATGAATGCTTGTAATATGTGATATTATGTGATTGCATGTCATTTAGAAAATTGCCAACCCTAGGCCTTGCCATGCATTCATTATGTATGAGATATATAATGAAACAATATAGGATGGATAATAAATTGCATATAGACAAGATGGTATTTAAAACTTAAAGCCTAAAAAGATTGAGTGGGAGAGGATGCTCCTGTGAGAGTCCACGGTCTCCAAATGATGGCCCGTTTGCATGTGGTGAAGTGTTACTCCCCATCGGAGGGCATGGATCCTAGATCTTGCATGGTTTGGGTCTCCTTAAGGATTAGTCCACTTAATGATAGCAAATGTGACCTCCCACCGAGGCATGATTTGTAGGTATCTTTAGTGAATGAATCAAATGGTTATACACTCAACATTTTTTATCAATAAACTGCCCACCGTAGCTCTGTTGGTAAAAGTATGGACCAAATTAAGATGCTTCTTAAAAAATTAAGCATGAGATGATTGGTAGTTTTTTGAGTGGGAGGGTCCCAGTTTTTCTTTTAATAGATAAGATGGCCCACCGTCACTTAGTCTGTTATAGATAAGAAAAATAACCGTGGTATAATGTTTTAATTTTTTAAGTTTTGTTAAATCTATCATCATGCATACATGCATCATGATTTTATACAAAGTTCCATAAATTGTTGACTAGTATGCTCATGTTTTAATAATTTATATTTTCGGACATAATCAACCACAAATGAATCCACTCACCCCGCTTCTTGACTAATAACAAATTGGAAAATGGAGACAAGTTTAATGAATGGAGACGTAACCTTGACATTGTTCTTCAATATGAGCGTATTTCATGGGTGTTAACTGAAAATGAGCCTACACCTCTAAGTGGAGATGCAACTCCTGAGCAAGTCCAACAATATGAGCGTTGGCAGAATGCTGACAAGACTACTAAGTGTTATATTCTGGCTTCTGTCAGCGGCATGTTGCAAAAGCAATTTGCTTGTATGAAAACTGCTAGTGCAATGGTCCATCACTTATATGAGATGTTTGGTGTGAGGACTAGGTCTGCAAGAGTGAAAGCTATCAAAACCTTTCATAATCTCAGATGTAAAACTCGTGAACCGGTGCGGGATTACATGATGAAGGTAATCTCTGCACACCGAGGTCGAGATGCTTAGGGCGGATATGGATGCGGACACGCAGATGATTATGATCATCAATAGCTTAAACTCTTCTTTCAGCAGTTTAAGTTGACTATGAGCTCAACAACAAGGATTACACCTTGAGTGAGTTGATGAATACCCTCTGAGCACGGAGGAAATATTGAATATTAAGGCTCATAGGCGGTTAAATGTAGCTTCTTCTTCTAAGCCCAAGGGTAAGGGCAAGGAAAGAAGAAGGGTCCAATGAAAAGAAGGCCCAAATAGGGTCAAGGCCAAACCCATGAAAAGAAGGCCAAAGAGATCATCAAAGGAAAGTGTTTCCATCAGAATGAGATGGGCCATCGGAAAAGAAACTGCCCAGCCTACCTAGAGTCCTCAAAAGCAAACAAGGTATGGGCTTCCTAAGTTTGTTAGGAACTAGAAATGTGGCAGATTTATCTACTTCTTGGATATTAGATTCAGAGCCACTAACCATGTTTGTAATTCTTTGCGGGGTTCCAAAGAAGGAAAAGACTTCCTAAAGGCCGCCAAGTTAAGATAGCGATGGTTCCTATGTTTCAGCAGAATCGGTGGGAGTAGTTATCTTGGACTTTCCTAGTGGTCATAGGTTATATTTGGAAGATGTTTATTACATGCCAATGATTGTAAGGAACATGATTTACATTTTTGTCTAATAAAATCGGCTATTCCTTATATTTTGAAAAGGTTGTTTCAATATATGAGAATAAGGATTTTATTTGTGAAGCGATAATTAAACAGGGATTGTTTTTATAGAACCTATGAAAGGCTCACTAAACACCATAGAATTGATAAAACCAAGACAATCCAATATCTCTAGCATTAATTCAAAGTATCTGTGGCATCTAAGGATGGGTCATATCAATCAGAAAAGACTTGACAGGCTAGTAAAGGATGGGATCCTTATGGGCTTGGATAGTGATCCATTACCCACTTGTGAATCTTGTATTGAAGGAAAAATGACAAAAGCCTCATTTCCTTCTAAAGGAAACAGATTTGAATCCACATTGGACATGGTACATACTGATGTGTGTGGGCCCATGAATGTACAAGCTAGAGGAGGTTATGAATATTTCATAACTTTTATAGATGATTACTCAAGACATGGCTATTTGTATTTGATGCATAAAAAGAGTGAATCTTTTGAAAAGTTCAAAGAATTCAAAGCTGAAGCTGAGAAGCAACTTACCAAGCCATTAAAACAACTTTCGATCGGATCGAGGTGGTGAGTATTTATCTGAGAGTTCCAGAATATTTAATTGACAATGGAATTGTTTCCAATTTGTCGACTCCTCGTACACCTCAATGTAATGGTGTAGCGAGAGAGGAGAAATAGAGCTCTATTGGAAATGGTAAGATCAATGATGTCCTATGCTAGCCTTCCAGAATCGTTACGGGATATGCCATACAAACGAAACATATCTTCTTAACTTTGCTCCATCCAAATCGGTGCCTAAAACACCTAGGGAGTTGTGGATCGCCGAGTGCCTTCATTGAGGCACTTGAGGACTTAGGGCTGTCCACCCATGTTCTAAAGCCCTGAATCCACAAAGATGGAACCAAGGTCAAGTATGTTTGTTTGTAGGATATCCTACGGAACTCAAGGTACTATTTTTACAGTCCTCATGATAGGAAGGTATTTGTGTCGACAAATGCAAACTTCTTAGAGGAAGAGTTTGTGAGAAATCACAAAGGAAGAAGTGAAGTAGTACTAAAGGAGTTAGCAATTTCATCCAAACCAAGAGTTGTTTTGGATATGATGTAACAAGATGTCAAAATGGATTCAAGAGTTGAATCAGTGCAACCCTGAACATCAACATGTGCCTAGACGTAGTGGGAGGTTGTGAGACAACCAGATAGGTATCTCGGGTTTAGGAGAAGGCTTAATTGCCATCTCGCATCGAGAAGAAACAGATCCGTTACATATACACAGGCTATTAATGATGTTGATGCAGAAAATGGCTCAAGGCAATAGAATCGAAATAGATTCTATGTATACTAATGAAGTTCGGGTCCTCAGAGATCTACCACCGTGTTTAAAAACCATAGGGTGTAAATGGATCTACAAAAGGAAAAGGTGATCGAATGGAAAGGTAGAGACCTTTAAAGCTAGATTGGTAGCTAAAGGCTATACTCAAAAGGAGGGTATAGACTACGAGGAGATTTTTTCTCCGGTTGCCATGCTTAAGTCCATCAGGATTCTTTTGGCTATAGCAGCCTATTTTGATTATGAAATATGGCAAATGGATGTCAAGACCACATTTCTGAATGGAGATCTTGAGGAGACCATTTATATGGCCCAACCAGAAGGATTCATTGAGCTAGGTAATGAGCATAAGGTTTGCAAGTTGCAAAGGTCCATTTATGGACTTAAGCAAGCATCTAGGTCTTGGAACATTAGGTTTGATAAGGCTATCAAAACCTATGGGTTCATACAAAACCTAGATGAGCCTTGTGTTTACAAAAGAATACAATAAGGTAAGGTTACTTTCCTAATCCTGTATGTTGATGACATTCTGCTCATTGGGAATGATGTGGGAATGTTATCTGCGGTTAAGGGATGGCTGAATGAACAGTTTTCAATGAAGGATTTGGGAGAGGCTACCTATGTTCTAGGGATCAAACTTATAAGGGATCGTAAGAACAAGAAGATAGTTTTGTCTCAACTAACTTACATTGAGAATATGCTCAATAAGTTCTCCATGCAAGATTCCAAGAGGGTTTCACTCCTACTAGACATGGAATCAAACTTTCAAAGGACAAGCACCTAAAACCCAATAGAGGTTGAACGATGCGTAACATTCCATATGCATCGGCGGTTGGTAGTTTGATGTATGCAATGTTGTGCACTAGACCGGATATCTCATTACGCATGGGGACCGGTAGCGATTTCACCAATCCAGAATGGAACATTGGACTGCTGTTAAGTGTATACTTAAGTATCTTCGTAGGACGAAGAACTTAATACTTGTTTATTCTGGAAGTAATCTTATTCCGACAAGATATACGGATTCTGATTTCCAATCAGATGTTGATTCAAGGAAATCAACTTCGGTTCTATATTTACTTTAGGAGGTGGAGCCATAGTTTGGAGGAGTGTCAAGCAATCTTGTATTGCTTGATTCGACTATGGAGGTTGAGTATGTTCTTTGCTTGTGAAGCGTGAAAGGAAGCGATCTGCTCGGAAGTTCCTAAATGATTTGGAGGTAGTTCCAGAGGCGAAAAAGCCATTACACTTTATTGTGATAATAGTGGGGCAAGTGCTAATTCTAAAGAACCTCGGAACCACAAAGTCGCCAAACACATTGAGCGAAAGTATCATCTCATAAGGGAGATAATACAACGTGGAGAAGTGGATGTGGTAAAGATTCCTCAGAGCAAAACCTTGCTGATCCGTTCACAAAAACATTGACTCAAAAGAGCTTTGAGGTCACCTAGAAGGGATGGGAATGAAGGATATGTCAAACTTGCTTTAGGGCAAGTGGGAGATTGTTGGAGTTATGTAAATATAGTGCCCCGAAAGCAAGTGTATTTACATGTAACTTTATCTTCTTCGATTCTGAGCTTTGTAATGAAAATATTTATTATTAATAAAACAAAAGAGTTTGGTTTTATCTGTATGAGCATTATATATCCGGTCATAAGGTACCAAGATTCATTTGTAAGTAATACACATATACATAGAGATGTATGGGAAACATGTATATTATTAGAATCAATTAATTGATTCACAGCTTGAATAATCAAGTTGGTCGCTTGATTATGGTTTAGATCAGTAGTGTTGCGATTTATCTCCATATAAGTAAAGGAGTTTACTTAAAGGGAATGATGAGTTTCATATCATGATAGTAGTAGACTATCGATAATGGCACTATTAAATGAATCGAATCAAGTATGTTTTCAAGAATAAAGTGGGCGTTACTTAATCTTAAAACATACAACTTAAGCATTCGCTATTATGAACCACAATCTTGATGAGTGGTGAACTCATATGTGTTTCATTATAATTCTTGATATGATCGGAATGGATTTTTACAGGGTATTAATCCAGTGTTTGCATGTTGGAATTATTAATTGAAACATGTATCAGGGAACATTCACTCAAATAAAGAGTTTATAGTCTATCATCTCTTCTAGATGTTTTAAGGAGATTTGGTGATTAAATCTGGCGCCAGAGTTTGATGGACTAGCTACCCATCAAGTCTTAACACTAAGATGAGATCTTATGTGTTAATCACCATATAAAGTAAAATGAGAGATCTAGATGGAAAAACTAACATAAGGGCAAAACGGTAATTTTACCCTTTGTTGTGCGGATGGCTATAATAAGGTTCTAAATAGGGTTTGCAATTGGACATATTCTCATAATATTTAATAATTCAAGAGTTCAACTAATTGTCTTTAGTGGAATGACATTTAGTTAATAAGCTAGAATTAATTCCAATGAGATTGAATTATTTCTAGGCTTATCGAGCTTGAATTATCAAAGTCCAATAAGATTCCCCACTTGGCTTTAAGGAAGGTTATCAAGCTAAGTAAGAAGTAGTTTGGAGGCTTTAGAAGTCCATAATTGAATGATGGGCTTATACTAATTAATGGTTAATTGGAAGCCCATATGTTCATTTAGAAATGGGCTTGTTTTGGTTTAATGTAATTGATTAGATTAATTATATTAAAACAATTTTTTAAATGGAGAAGAAGCAATTTCGAAATTGTGTTAGGTTAGATGTGTAACCACACATTTGACATTAAAATACTAAATAAAGATGGTCTTTATTATGGTTCATCATTATTAAATGGAGTTATGAACTTACCATTAAATGGTTTAATGGTTGGCTTTTAATGTTGGCATGTAACCTATTTGCATTCATTAGATTAAAGATGAAAGATGTGCATTAGATGGACCATCTTTCTTCTTTCTTCTTGCCAAAACCGAAATGGGTATTCAATTATAGGTTATGGTCTTTTCAAATAGCCATTTTAAAGATAAATGAAGTAAGTCTCATTTATTGGCTATTTGATGAGTGATTAATGTAAGAAGTGATGCATTGGATGCCTCTCACTCTTTCCATTCATGCATATTTAGAAATTGAGATGTAAGAAAGGGTTCTTGCATGGTTTTTAGACATTCTCTCTTTTCATGCAAGGTAGAACCGAAATTTCTAAGTGAAAGAATTGAAAGAGTTTCAATTTTGGTTCTTCTTCTTCTAAGAAAATCTCCTCCAAATATTTCTTCTCCTTTCTCACCAAAGGATTTTGTTAACCTAGTTGTCCTTGAAGAACAAGTGGTAAATCTAATTGGTAGAGGATACTACTACAAGGAAGAAGATAGATTGCTAAAGGAAAAGACTCAAAGGCAAAGGATTTGGATACAAGAAGGAGAGGATAGCGCAGCGAGGATTTAAAGTCAGATGGCGAAGGAGTCGGTAATTCCTTTTATCTTGTTCTTGGTTTTATTATCCTTATACCATATCATGTATGGATTAGCATGTTGATTTGGATATATTGCTTCCGCTGCAAGATGATTTCTTAAAAAGTTTTGAAATCTATCGTTTCTCCAAACTAAGCATGCTTTCTTTTTCCGATCCAACACTGTGTAGCTCAACCCATTATTTTCCCTCCTCGGGTGCAGAGCAGGATGATCTTTGAATTTACGAGGCATCGGAAACTTCGAGTTAATTAGGAGCTTTGCCATAAGTTTATATTTTGGTTGGCCCTCCGAGCATACTCTCATGGAGCATATTTCATATATTTTAGATTTGAACTTTGTTATGTATTTCGTATGATGTTGAATACTAATGGCATGAGTTTAATTCATATTTATGCATGTGTAAGTGCCGGAATGTATGAGAATGATGAGTATGTTTATGTATATGTATAAATGTTGGGATCGGGTCCGACGGTATTTGGGCGCCCGACGCCGGCGCAGCCCGAGGGGCCGCCTCGGGAATCGGGGATCAGGGCCCTGGGCCCCGGGCCCAACATGTTTGGTATCAGAGCCCTAGGTTCAGGTTTCCTCGGCATAGAATGCATAATAGGATTGTGTGATATATGATTACTTGTTGCATTGCTTAAGTGACATGCATATCATGCATACATGTAGATTGCCATATAGCTAATCCTTAGTGTTTCCATTTGAAGGAGTACGATGCCACCTCGTAGAAGGACACGAGGAGTTATGCAAGGGTCTGCTGCACCTGACTCTCCGACTAGGGAGGAGAGGACCGATGAGTCTGTAGCCCCAATGCATGTTGAGGCTTCTGTAGGGCTAGAGAGTGAGCCCATGCGTATGCCGACTCAGGAATCGCCGATTCCGCCAGGGCAAGTACCCCAGTTTGATCCAAGGATGTTTCAGGCCTTTACTTAGGCGTTTGTTCAGGCTATGGGCCAGATGCCACAGCCTTCTGCTCCGGCCCCAGTGAAGAGGGGAAAACAGTTTGACAAGCTGAGAAAGTATGGAGCAGTTGACTTCTTTGGGACAGCGGATCCTGAGGAAGTTGAGACATGGTTGCGAAGGAAAGAACGGGTGCTGGATCAGATGGATTGCGAGGAGGATGAGCGGGTGACGTATGCTGCGAGCTTGCTTCAGGGTGATGCTCTGCATTGGTGGGAGACTGTGCCAGGCAGTCAGATGAGGCCAGTAGGGTTGGCATGGCAGGATTTCGTGGCTGCTTTTAAGAAGAAGTATCTGTCAGAGGTATATGTCCAGCAGAAGCAGAGGGAATTTCTGAGTCTCACTCAGAGGGAGATGACGGTGAGAGAGTATGAGCGTCGGTTCACACAGTTATCCCGGTATGCTTCAGACTTGATGCTGAGTGAGGTTGCCAGATGTCGTCGGTTTGAGTCGAGACTACATTTGGCTATCCGGGAGAAAGTGATTGTCTGAAATTTCGGTGATTTCAGCAATTTGGTAAAGCGACTACGAGAGTGGAAAACATAGAGAATATCAAGAGTGCTGTGAACAAGAAGAGGAAGGGCAGAGAGCAGTCCAGGAGAGGAGGTAGCACTAGTACTCCTATGCCGGACAAGAGTGCTAGGAGCTTCCCGGTCCAGTCAGAGGAGAGGAGCAGTGGTGCGAGCCGACCTAGGCCGATCTCGGACCTCTCACTGCTTCTCACCAAGCTTCTACGGTGGGCGGCGGTAGGAGGAGATGGGGACAGGTCATCCGTCCCTAAGTGTGACCATCATGGTAATTTTCATCTTTGGAGAGTGCTCTGATTGACAGAGCTTGTTTCAACTGTGGGCGAGAAGGGACACAGGCTAGAGAATGTCCTCGGCCTCCACGACAAGAGAGAGGTCAGATGCAAGCTCCGAGGAGGACAGAGACCATGGGACAGAGGACTGTGACAGAAGTGGGCAGTTCAGACGTGGCTAAGAGGGTGAATCTTCGGGGAGACCGAGAGGCGGGCACCGGCTAGGGTGTTTGCTATGACTAGGAGGATCTTGAGACCGCACGGATGTTGTCACAGTGCAGCATGCTTATTTTACGATCTTGTGATAGTTTTGATTGATCCAGGTTCTACTCACTCGTTTGTTTCCTCGAGTAGACCCGTGTGTGATATGATTGTGAGCCCTTTGGATACTCCCCTGATGGTGAGTACTCCAATCGGCCAGTACATTATGATTAGTCAAGTGTATAGAGGTTGTGAGATCCGTATTGGTGGAGAACTTCTAGTGGTAGATTTGATGCCACTGAAGATGAGCGGTTTAGATGTGATTTTGGGCATGGATACATTGGAAAAGTACAATGCCCGACTGGATTGTAAACAGAAGACAGTGGAGTTTGAATTGGATAGTGGAAAGAGAGTGGTGTTTGCTGGGGACAGGAAAGCGAGTCCGCCCAGAATTGTTTCAACATTGACAGCGGAGAGGATGATGAGTAGAGGATGTGAGGCATTTTTGGCCTATGTGGTGGATTCCAGAGTAGACAGAGGGAAGTTAGAGGATATTCCAGTAGTCAGGGATTTCTCGGATTTCTTTTCCGAGGAATTGCCAGGACTACCGCCAGCTCGGGAGATTGAGTTTCCCATTGAGCTTTTGTCAGGTACAAGGCCGATTTCGATTCCACCTTACCGGATGGCTCCGGCAGAATTGAAAGAGCTTAAGGAGCAATTGGAGGAGTTATTGGAGAAGGGATATATTCGACCGAGCTCTTCGCCTTGGGGAGCTCCGGTTCTTTTTGTCAAGAAGAAGGATGGATCGTTAAGGATGTGTGTTGACTACGTGAAGTGAATCGAGTTCTTTGTGAAGAACAGGTATCTGCTTCCTCGTATTGATGATCTGTTTGATCAATTGCAAGGGGCGAGAGTCTTCTCTAAGATAGACTTGAGATCGGGTTATCATCGATTCGGGATTAAGCGATCGGATGTGCGAAGTCTTTTTCGGGACTCGGTATGGGCACTTTGAGTTTTGGTTATGCCGCCGGATTGACGAATGCTCCAAAGAATTTATGGATTTGATGAATCGGGTATTTAAGCCATTCTTGGACCAATTCATCATTGTCTTCATTGATGATATCTTGGTATATTCCAAGAGTGATCGGGAGCATGAGGAACATTTGAGGATTTCCTTGAAGACTTTTAGGAGCAATGAGTTGTATGCCAAATTCGAGAAATGCGAATTTTAGCTGAGAGAAGTTTCATTTCTTGGACACGTGATCTCAGAGCAAGGAGTTCATGTGGATCCAAAGAAGATAGAAGCGGTTGTGAGTTGGGAAGCCCCGAAGAATGTAGCAGAAGTGAGGAGTTTTCTGGGTTTAGCAGGTTACTATCGGAGATTTGTGGAGGGATTCTCCATGATATCAGCTTCGATGACTAAGTTGTTGAGGAAGAATCAGAAGTTTGTTTGGAGTGAGGAGTGTCAGAGGAGCTTCGAGGAGCTTAAGCTCAGATTGACGAGTGCTCCGATTTTGGTTTTGCCTTCGGGAGATGAAGGTTATTCGGTATATAGTGATACCTCGAGGAAGGGTCTTGGATGTGTTTTGATGCAGGGAGATCGAGTGATAGCGTATGCTTCGAGGCAGTTAAAGCCTTATGAGCTGAATTATCCGACGCACGATTTGGAGTTAGCAGCTGTGATCTTTGCCTTGAAGATTTGGAGGCATTATTTGTATGGAGTTCAGACTCGGATCTTCACTAATCATAAGAGTCTGAAGTATTTGCTGAGTCAGAAGGAATTGAATTTGAGGCAAAGAAGGTGGTTGGAGTTACTCAAGGACTATGATCTGTTGATTGAGTATGATCCGGGCAAGGCCAATGTTGTGGCGGATGCCTTGAGCAGGAAGTCGTCGATTGCTCATGTTCGATCAGTTTATCTTCCTTTATTGGAAGAGATGGCCAAGCTGAAGATAAGCTTGACGCAGAAAGAGTCGGATTGTCTTCTGGCTAATTTCAGAGTGAGGCCGATTCTCAGGAAAAAGGTTAGGGAATTGCAAGCTCAGGATGTGGAATTGAGTAAGCTCAGAGATGAGATTCGGGACGGCAAGATTTCTGAGATAGATGTGAGGGATGATGGGCTTATGACAGTGGGGAACAGGTTGTGTATTCCTAATGTGTAGGAGATCAAGGATGAGATTATGGATGAGGCACACAATGCGCCTTACGCCATGCATCCAGGTAGAACCAGGATGTATCGGGATTTGAGAGAGCATTTTTGGTGGAAAGGCATGAAGAGAGATATAGCAGAGTTCGTTAGTAAGTGTCTAGTGTGTCAGCAAGTCAAAGCTGAACACCAGGCACCTTCGGGCAAGTTGAGACCGTTGCCTATTCCAGAGTGGAAGTGGCAGCGAGTAGCGATGGATTTTTGATGGGTTTGCCCAGACCCGATGAGGCATGATGCCATTTGGGTGATTGTTGATCGGTTGACTAAGTCAGCCCACTTTTGGTGATTGACGGGTGATTCTCTGCATGTATTGGTAAAGAAGTACATCGATTTAGATTGTGAGATTGCATGGGATTCCGGATTCCATTGTTTCGGACAGAGATCCTCGGTTTACTTCGAGATTTTGGGGTAGTTTGTAGGAAGCTTTGGGGACGAAGTTGAATTTTAGTACGGCGTTTCACCCTCAGACGGATGGTCAATCTGAGAGGACCATTCGGACTCTTGAGGGGATGTTTCGGGCTTGTGTGATGGATTTCAGAGGAGCTTGGGATGAGCATTTGCCGTTGGTCGAATTTGCTTATAACAATTGCACCATTCGAGCATTCAGATGGCTCCATATGAGGCATTGTATGGCGGGAGGTGTAGGACTCCGATCTGTTGGGATGAAGAAGGAGAGGCAATTGGAAGGACCGTAATTGATTCTGATTGAAAATCAATTTGGTGAAGCAAGCGCAAGCGCACGAGGATAGGATGAAGAGTTATGTTGATGCTCACCAAAGGAGATGGAGTATGAAGTCGGTGAGAAAGTGTTCCTTAAGACGTCTCCTTGGAAAGGAGTATTGAGGTTCGACAAGAAGGGAAGTTGAGTCCGAGGTATGTGGGTCCTTATGAGATCCTTGAGAGGATTGGACCACTACGCCACTGATTAGCGTTACCTCCTAATTATCGCAGATTCACGATGTGTTCCATGTGTCCATGTTGAGAAGGTATAGATCGGATCCTTCTCACATTATTCGAACTAGTGAGGTTCAGATTGCGAGATGATCCGAGTTATGAGGAGCAACCAAGGAGATTTTGGATACCAAGGATAAGGTCCTCGTGAACAAGACAGTTCGATTAGTCAAAGTTACGTGGAGGAACCATTCGGTGAGGAGGCTACATGGGAGCCATCGGAAGCCATCTTGGAGAAGTATCCGCATCTCTTTGACGATTCTGTAAATTTTGAGGACTAAATTTCTTTTTAAGAGGGGAGAAATGTTAGACCAATTTTTTATGATATTAATTAGCATGAATTGTGTTAAGTATGTGAGTTTGCCTTAGTTTGAGTTAATTGAGAGAATTATGGATAATGACGGTTTAATTGTGGTTAAATGAGAATTAATGGGTAAAAGTTTATGAGGACATTTTGGGAAGTTTGCTTATGTGGGAATGGATTTGGGCTTAGCTAAGAGGGTATTATGGTCATTGTCCCATGCCTTAGGTTAAAAGAGAAAGAAAAGAAAATAGAAGAAGAGAAGAAAGAGACGCCATCGTTGGTGAAGGAAGAAGAAGAGAAGAGAGTTTGTGATTTCAGCGGGTTTCGACGATCTTAGAGCTTCAATCGGTAAGTTTACATCCTTTCTATCTTGTTTCTGGATGGATTAAACATTAAGATAGCTTGGATTGAGCATAATCGAAGGTTTTAGGGTTTTGGGTGAAAAGGTAGAGATTTCTTTAGGTTGTTATATTGTGACTGATTTTGAGTTGTTAATGGGTTAGAAATGTAGTTTGAGACTTGATCTATAGTTTGATTGTGTTGCATTTGGAGTTGGGGAAGGATTAAAGTGTGAAAATGCAGAAAGGTCGGGTTCGGAGTCGTTCTCCAGGCCCGTACGTCGCGACGAGTGAAAATTAAATTCGCCGCGACGTGCGAGTAGGGTGCACGCCGCGGCGCACACTTGTGGTCGTCGCGACGAGTAGGCCGTTTTTCGCGGCTTTGTCACGGCGAGCCCCCTGTTATTCGAAAGTGAGATTTCTATTTGTTTGGGCTGATCTTTTGGTGTAGATGTCCAATTGAGGTGATTCTGGATTCATTGTGAGCTAGAGATTAAGGGCTATGAGTTGTATGAAGAAGGAAAGTTCGGAAATTGTTTCGAAGGGTTCGAGACTTTAGATGGGAGTTGGATGGAGACTTTTAATGCTTTATTTTGGCTTTCTAAGCTTTGATTATTTTATATGGTTATTGATTGGATGGAAACTTGGTTGTTTTAGGAAACCAAGCTGACCCGATTTCATCGCAAGAGGAAGGACACCAGTGAGTCACCTACTCGAGCGATCTTAGGTGGGTAATATACTTATAGTGATTGTGTGATTAGCAAATTCTTGCTTATGTATGAATATATGTTATAGATGATGCATGATTAAATGTGATGAACTGAATGATTGTAATGTCATATATGTGAAAGACTCATGGAAATTGATAGCATGACATCTTGATTTTGAGCATGTTATGCCTCGACTTCGGTCATGGCATTTTGAATAAATGCAAGATATGAAAGACTATCGTATGATTAAACGATTATGAGCATGATTATGTGCTTTTGTTTGGGCGAGAGTGGAACCATTTCGTTCGTCACGTGCACGTAGACAAGAGCCTTCTCCCGGCTGCCCGCTTGTGGCATATGAGATCCGAATGGACTCATTTTGTTCAGGGTGTAAACTTCGGTTTCTCCCTTTTGTTTCCATGGAACCCTCGAGCCATTATGATGTGCATTGCATATGTGAATTGTTCATTGTGAAGCATACCTTGTGACATAATCATGAATTGATGAATTAATTATATTGAATGCGTGAATTGTTTGATTAGCATGTGAATGATTGAATGGATATCTCGTATAGATATAATATATATATACATTCATATCTTTGGGATTTGTGCTAGTTGCGATGGCTATAATTATATTAGCCACTAAGATGTGTAGCTCAACCCATTATTTTCCCTCCTCAGGTGCAGAGCAGGACGATCTTTGAATTTGCGAGGCATCGAAAACTTCGAGTTAATTAGGAGCTTTGCCATAAGTTTATATTTTGGTTGGCCCTCGAGCATACTCTCATGGAGCATATTTCATATATTTTAGATTTGAACTTTGTTATGTATTTCGTATGATGTTGAATACTAATGGCATGAGTTTAATTCATATTTATGCATGTGTAAGTGCCGGAATGTATGAGAATGATGAGTATGTTTATGTATATGTATAAATGTTGGGATCGGGTCCGACGGTATTTGGGCGCCCGATGCCGGCGCAGCCCGAGGGGCCGCCTCGGGAATCGGGGATCCGGGGCCTGGGCCCAACAAGTACAACCGCTATGGTATGTATTAACATACTATTGCATGCATAATACATACACACTATGCATATATGTGTGCATACACATATGTGGTACTATGCTCACTATGTACCATATGATAGCATACTATAGCTATGCATAACATTATATGCATACCATAGTAGTGTACAGTATACATATGCATGCGTATTATTGTATAATGCACGTATGGTTGTGTAATGAGTATGCATGTACTATACCTATCATAATAGTACCATGCATAGCTACATCATAGTACATGCTACATGTATGCATATACCATATGTTATATAACATAGTGTGTTATAATTATAATGTGTGTATGGTATTCGTGTGTACCATATGTATACTATGTTACATAGTATACGCATAATGGTACATGCATATATGGTACCATTATGCATAACTACCATGCATGTGTACTATGCATGCATAACTATGTACACATGTGTATATAGTAGCACATAACATGTAGTAATGTACTTACATATGCTATAGTACACATAGTTATATACCATTGTACATGTGTTACCATACACTATGTAACACATGTTATTGTATATTTATAGTCACATGCATTGTATATGTACACATGCATGGTAACTATAATATTGCTACACCATTGTAGCAATATTATGTGTGCATATAACTATGGCTATACACATATGCACCATTAACACTGATGCATACATTAGTACTATACTACTACATTAGTAGTATAATAATTATGTAATAGTGCATTAACCATGCATGTGTACTGGTATGTGCATGCATTATGCACTAATGGAAGAAACTATGCATTCCTAGTTACATAATAATGTAATAATAATATTACATGTTATAATAACCATTTTGTGATAATGTATTATACCTTACAACATATGTAACATAATCTGCATACATTATTGAATATGTATGGTAACACATACATATTATATGCATAGTATATATGTATGGTACCACACACTATGCTATAGTACACATAGTATCTTGTACACATGTATTTCTACCACATATATGCATAGTATATATGATGTGCGAATATGTAGTAACTATATGTAATGGTATTAATATATTACACTATGTGATGCTACATGTACAATATGTATGCATAGTATATATATGTTATACACTATTATGCATATATGGTACATGTGTATTACCATGTATGTAAATACAAAGTATACAATTTAGTATTACGTGCATGTACACATTCAAATGGTACCATAGTTACAATTGGCATTATTACCATGGTATACATAATTATAATACATGTATTATTACTATACATGGTAGCATATGTAGTTAATATATATGTTACTACTATATGCACATATTATACCATGTGGTACATATGCATACGTGTTGCATAACTAGTAAAGTAATATGTAGCTACTTTACTAGTTATGCACTAGTGATACATATATATACTAATATATGTCTCATATACATGTCATAATGCACACTATACATAACATGCACTAGTACATACTAATGGTTATTATGCTATTGCATGGTACCATATTATATGATGCTATATACACATAATAGGGTTACATTGTGTATACATTATATGTGTGTACTAACGGTACATGTATACATATGTACCGTGTTGTATGTGTACCACTATGGTAGTGACTTTAGTTATATAAATTATTGTAATACTTGTGTGCATATGTGTACATGTATACTTGATGTGTACACATGGTATAACAAATGTATGTACTATGTAGTGTACATACAATTGGTACTATATGCATATGCAGGTGCATGGTACATGTACCCATTAGCTATGCATGCCATTGCATGGTATACCATGTACACATGCAAATAATGTTAAATGCATATTGTACATGTTATATATACCATTCATACATTGGTAATATAGTGTACTATACCATACACGTACCATGTGGTAAGTACAACATACCATGTGCATATACATGGTAGTACATGTATTACACATATATGCATGCTATTGTGAACGTAACACAATACATGCATTCACATGTACCATGCATATGCATATACACCAATGTTACCTTGTATACACATAGGTATGCACATATAACGGTTACTATACTATGTACACTCAAAATGTTAGGTGTAACTATATTGTACGTACACGTATAGTTACACATGCACTATTATATATGCATATAGTGTAACAACAATTGGTACATATAAAGTATGTGTACAACACTAGTAACGTGCTAGTGAGCATACCATATACTAGTGTAATTGGTATGCACTATATCTATACACTATACGACGTGAATAGTTATGTTATAGCTAATATAACTATGCATAGTGTATAGTGCATACCATGGTACATGTACTGTATGTATAACAGTGGTATGCACTATATGTGTAATATCATGTACGTGTATATAGTATGCATACCATGCATTGCATACGGTATGTTATCAGTATGTATAAATGGTCATGTACGGGTAATACAATACAATTGTATTTACATACCACTATGGTATGTAAATAATATACCTTGTACCCACTATGTGATACATAATATGCTACATGTACACGGTTATGCTACATCTAGTGCAACATCCCACTACCACATGATACGTACTTAAACATTCAAGCATATTCAAGTACATATCCTATGATAATGACATGTTAGAGCAAAAGCAAAACCAAATTATACATGGCATCATTTAACATAATCAAAAGTCCCTAAATTTTAAAACCATTCATTACATTAATCCAAACAAATTTACATTATTTCCTTTAGACAAATATTTACTGTTGGGCCCTGATTTTTTTTATTTATTGATGGTATTAAGCATTAAGTGAATTCATTATGTGTTTATGCCTTAGTTTGATTAAATTGGGAGTATTAGTGGATAATGGAGGTTTATTTGAGTATAATGTGGTTTTAATGAGAATTATAGGGTAAATATGTTTGGGGGTATTCTGGGAAGATTGCTTGAGTTAGATAGGTTAAGGCTTTACAAGAGGGGTATTGTGGTCTTTGTCTTCCTTTAGGTTTAAAAGAGAGAAATTAGAAGGGAAAGAAAGAAAAAGAAAAGGAAAGGAGAAAAGAGAAGAAGAAGAGTCGTCGTCGGTGGAGGAAGAAGAGAAGAGAAATAGGGATTTCGATCTTTGAGGTTTTCGGCATGTTCGGGACATTTCCGGGTAAGTTCCGCTTCGTTCAATCTTGTTTCGGTTGGATTAAACCTAAGGATAGGTTGAATGTGTGAGAATCGAAGATTTAGGGTTTGAAAGGTAGAAATGGATAG
The DNA here is from genome assembly GCA_029891385.1 of Erythroxylum novogranatense. Taxonomy (NCBI): domain Eukaryota; kingdom Viridiplantae; phylum Streptophyta; class Magnoliopsida; order Malpighiales; family Erythroxylaceae; genus Erythroxylum; species Erythroxylum novogranatense. The sequence goes on along the minus strand of CM057235.1, from coordinate 52,492,408 downwards.
ATTTCTTGGGTTAACGATTTTGTGCAGGTTTTTAAGTTGTTAATGGGCTAGAAATGTAGTCTAAGACTTGAATCATGGTTTAGATGTGTTACATGTGCTTAAGGAAAAGATTAAAGTTGGAAAATGCTAGAAATCGGGTTTCAGAGTCGTCTCCAGACTCGCACATCGCGACGTGCTCATGAGCACGCCGCGGCGTGCAGAGAAGGAGGCGTCGCGTGCACACAAGGTGCACGTCGCGACGTGCACGCCGCGTCGCAAGACAAAGTGTGCACGTCGCGGCGTGCGAGAGATGAGCACGTCGCGACGCACAATTTGGTGCATGTCGTGACGAGCCAGGCGTTCGCCGCCGCGAGCTCGGGTCGTTCGCCGCGGCAAGCGTACCTTCGCTGCGGCGAACCCTAGTTTTTCCGAGAGAGATTTTTGGGCATATCTTTGGCTATAGATGACCAATTGAGGTGATTTCAGATTCGTTGTGATCTAGAAATAAAGGGCTATGAGTTGTATGAAGAAAGGAAGTTCGGAATTTGCCTCTAAGGGTTCAGAATTTTAGGTGGAAGTTGAGTGGAGACTTTTAGTGCTTTTCCTTTTGGATTTTTAAGCTTTTGAATATTTTCCTTTGAATGTTAATTGAATGAGAACTTGGTTTATTATAGGAAACCAAGCCGACCTGACCCAATCGCAAGAGGAAGGACATTAGTGAGTCGCATACTCTAGCGATATTAGGTGGTTAATATATTTATGGTTATTGTATGTATGGGCAAATTGCCTTGTGTATGCTTGCTTGCATTGTGTGACATTACTTGTGGTGAATTATAAGAAATATTAGAAATGCATGATGATTATGATTATGTATGGCCTTGATAGGCCCTTATGGCATTTTGCAAAAATAAAAAGAACGAAAAGTATGAAAGCTTTGATAAAATGCTTTGAGCATGAAACGAATGGTTATGTGTTTTGTTTGGGTGAGAGAGTAACGGATGGAGTCACGTGCACGTCGACATAAAGCCTTCTCCCGGCTGCCCGCTTGAGGCAACGAGATCCTTGAGAAATCAGACTCGGATAGTTTACGGAATAAACTTCGGTTTATCCGGATCGTTTTACGGAACTCTCGAGCTAATTGTTTATGCATACATAATTGATTTATGGAGCATGAAACATGCTAAATTGTTATATTGTGGAATAATATGGAATATTTTGTGATGATTGAAAGGTGATAGATTGATGACTTGCTATACGCTTGAATGTACATACATATGCTTAATTGTGTGGCTCGTTGCCAATGGCTATAAATGTATATGCCACTAAGCTTCGTAGCTCACCCTTTTATCTCCCACTCCTCAGGTGCAGAGCGGGATGATTGTTGATCTTGCAAGGCATCAGAAACTTCAAGCTAGTTAGGAGCTTCGTATTAAGTTAGTATTTTGGTTGGCCCTCCGAGCATATCATCATGGAGCATTTTCATGTATTTTTGAATTCAAACTTTTTCATGTATTTTGGATTTAGACTTATTTCAGTATTATGTTATTTGAGAATGCTTGTTTGATTTCTTCGACTGGTAATGGCATGAAGCCCCTTGGTTTATGGGGTGCTTAATTCATTAATGGACTACCTGTGTAAAATCTGCGTAGGTAGATAATCGATTGTATGAGAATGTTTCTGTGTGAATCGAATTATGCATGGATGTTGGGATCGGGACCGATAGGTTTGGGAGCTCATCGCTGACGCAGCCCGAGGGGCTGCCTCAGGATTAGGGATCCGGGACCCGGGACCAACATTTACATGACCTCATATAGGTTCTAACAAAAAACAACAAAATACAAGACACGATACTCCTGGAGTCAGCTGACAGAGCTCTGATCCATAACAAAATCCAAAGGGTCCTTTAGTCCTATCTAAGAACTAGGTCTCCTGTCTCGTACCTGAAAAATTACGTTGCAATTTTTATGAGTTTTGTGAACTCAATGAGTGAACCATCATTGATGATTTCACCGGATACACACACATACCACATATTTCACATATATTCATTCAGATCATGTATACACTCCAAATAGTCGCACAATATGATATATCATATAATCTCACAATCCACATAGCCAAGTATAACAAATAGATCACAACAATTTATCATCCGTTTCAGCTTTGCAAATCATTAAAAGAAATTTAATCTTATAATGTTATATGCATGAGAATCACATTCTTTCTTATTGTTGTGACCGAGTGCCTATCACAAACTTATACAAATACCGACCTATAGGGCTCAGTCAAACAAAATCACGGAGCATAGCTCTACGCGTAAAATCAGAAATCACGGAGCAAAGCTCTACGTGGAAGCGCTTCATACTGGCAACTCAAGTCACAATGCTTTTATCTGAGCATGCATTTTATGAAATGCAACAATTTTAGAAAATCTCATATATCACAATCTTATACAAATGTTCAGGCAAGATTTCACAGTCATCGGACCTAAGTCCGACATTCAACTTTCGTTAAGAAGCAAATGTCAAAATTTATATCAAATCAAAACACTCCCAATACATGCCCAACTATTAAACTCCTCGACCTCGTGTCCTAATCCGTAAACAACTCACAAACAGTTCAATAATATTGGAAGTGTAATAAATTAAATAAAATTCAAATCAAATCAATCCTAGAAAATCATCTGGGTTGACTCACAGAACGTTCCAATATGCTATTGCCTAGATGGTCCGGTAATGTCTGTCTGGCATCCACTTGGATGCTCTAAAACATACACAACTCATTCACAAATATCACATTTTTTGCTCAAATATACAAGTGTTTCTTTTATGCACATTAATAGATAGAAAGTATGCACAATGCATGTTCAATGACAATTCCAGGTATCTTATTGTAATTTTCTTCATCAAATTGATTAGATATCAGAGCCCTCATTAATATCATATGGTACTTATAATTTGGGCCAAAATAAAACAAGGTGAAATCAATTTGATAACCTAATTGACCACTTCAGATTTTATACCCATAAGATTTCGGGTCAACTTTGCATAGTTAATCTGGTAGGGTAAATGACAAAATTAGGCAATATTTCCTTCTAGAAAGTTGTTCTACAGTATCTTAAGTTTCTAACAACGCCAAGATCATCGAATTTGATTTAGTATTCAATGAGTTATACATAAAATACCTCAGACTGTGCACATTTGAACTTTTGGCTAGCACATGATCATACCCTCTAATTGTTCAACTAATATCTTTCAACTCAGACATCCAAAAATTTCAAACTTTATACCAATTTAAAGCAAAGAGAATAAGCTACAACTTTGATGAAGACAACTAAGCCTAATTATGTTGGGTCCGGGTTCAGGATGCCCCATTCCAGAGGTGGCCCCTCGAGTCACGCCAGCGACGGGCGCCCCAAAACGTCAGACCCGATCCCAACATCCATACATAATTCGATTTACACATGCATTTCCATAACATTCATAACTATGAATTAAAGACCCCATAAACTAAGGGGCTTCATGCCATTACAATCCGAAGGAAATTCAACAAATATTCCCAAATATAGTATAATACAAAATAAAATGTGAATCCAAAATACATGAGTATGCTCCATGATAATATGCTGGCGGGCTAACCAAAATACTAACTTAATACAAAGCTCCTAACTAGCTTGAAGTTTCCGATGCCTTGCAAAATTAAACGATCGTCTCGATCTGCACCTGAGGAGGGGAGAGTAATAGGGCGAGCTGCGAAGCCCGGTAGCATATACATTTATAGCCATTGGCAACGAGCCACACAATCAAGCAATATGTATATATATAGCAAGTCAAGATTTATCAAGTGATTCACTTTCATATAAACATATGTCATACAATTTTTGTTTTTCAACATAACAATTATTATCAAATCAATCATGAATGCACACAAATGGTTCGAGAGTTCCGTAAACGATCCAGATAAACCGAAGTTTATTCTGTAAACTATCCAAGTCCGATTTCTCAAGGATCTCATTGCCTCAAGCGGGAAGCTGGGAGAAGGCTTTATGTCGACGTGCACGTGACTCCATCCATTACTCTCTCACCCAGACAAAACACATAACTATTCGTTTCATGCTCAAAGCATTTTTCAAAGCTTTCATAATTTTCATAATTTTCATTCTTTTCATTCTTGCCAAATGCCATAAGGCCTATCAAGGCCATACAAAATCATCATGCATTTCTAACATTTCTTATAAGTCAATACAAGTAATGTCACACAATGCAAGCAAGCATACACAAGGCAAATTGTCCATACACACAATAACCATAAATGTATTACCCACCTAATATCGCTCGAGTATCCGACTCATTGTTGTCCTTCCTCTTGCGATTGGGTCAGGTCGGCTTGGTTTCCTAAAACAAACCAAGCTTTCATTCAATCAATATGCAAAGAAAATATTCCATAAAGCTTGACAATCAAAAGTAAAGCACTAAAAGTCTACATTCGACTTCCATCTCAATTCCTAAACCCTTAGAGGCTAATTCCGAACTTCCCTTCTCCATACAACTTGTAGCCCTTTATCTCTAGTTCACAACGAGTCAAAAATCACCTCATTTGGACATCTACATCAAAAGATATGCCCAAAAACATCTCCCTAAAAAAAACTGAAGGTTCGCCGAGGCAAAGGTACGCTCGTCGAGGCGAACGACTCGAGCTCGCCTCGCGAAGACCAGGCTCGCTGTGACATGCCAATTCTTCTCGCACGTCGCGACGTACCTCCTTCGCACGTCACGACGAACGCTTCCCCGCTCGTCGCGACGAATTTAATTATTACACATCGCGACGAACTCGCACGTCGCGGTGTGTTCATATGCATGTCGCGTTGAACACGCCGCGACGTGCGGGTCTGGAGAACGATTCCGAAACCTGATTTCTAGCATTTTCCAACTTCAATCCTTTCCTTTTTCCAAATACAACACATCTAAACCTTAGATCAAGTCTCAAACTACATTTCTAACCCATTAACAACTTAAACACCAGCACAGAATCATCAACCCAAAGAAATCTAACTATTTTTACCCTAAAACCCTAAACCACCAATTCTAACATCTTCAATCCATCTTAGGGTTAAATCTAACCACAATACAAAGGAATGAGGTTAAACTTACCTGGAAACACTTCGAATCTGCCATAAATCACTAGCTTCACAAAACTCTCTTTTCCTCTTCTTCTTCTTCAAGCTACGACACCTTCCTCTTCTCCTTTCTCCTTCTTTTCTTTTCTTTTATTTCCTTCTTTCCTTTCCTACTTAAGTCTAAATGGGTAGGGAAAAGACCAACTTACCCCTCTTAGCAAAGCTTAAACCACTCCAACCTAAGTAAGCTTCCCAAATGCTCTCATATATTCTTATCCTATAATTCTCATTTACACCACATTATACTCAAATAAACCTCAATTATCTACTAATCCTCTCAATTTAATCAAACTAAGGCATAAACACATAGTTAACACAATATGACATCATAAATAAAAATTCGGGGTCCAACATTTCTCTCCCTCTTAAAAAAATTTCGTCCTCAAAATTATTACCTGAATCATTGAAGAGATACGGATACTTCTCCTTCATAGCGTCCAATGGCTCCCATGTAGCCTCCTCTGCTGAATGATTTCTCCACAGAACTTTGACTAGCCGAACCGTCTTGTTCCTGAGAACTTTTTCCTTAGTTTCCAAAATCTGCACTAGAAGCTCCTCATAGCTCAAATCACCCCTCAGCTGAACCTCACTAGTCTGAATGATATGAGAAGGATCCGGTCTATACCTCCTCAACATAGACACATGGAAAACATCATGAATCTGAGACAATTCCGGAGGTAACGCCAACCTGTAGGCAAGTGGTCCAATCCTCTCAAGGATCTCATAAGGACCCACATACCTCGGAATCAACTTACCCTTCTTGCCAAATCTCATTACTCCTTTCCAAGGAGACGTCTTAAGAAATACCTTCAAACTCCATCTCCCTTCGGTGCGCATCAATGTAGCTCTTCATCCTATCCTGTGCTGCCTTAAGCTGCTGCTTAACCAGATTGACTTTCTCAACTGTCGTCTGAATCAATTCTAGTCCTACTAATTTTCTCTCTCCTTCTTCATCCTAACAAATCGGAGTTCTACATCTCCTCCCATACAAAGCCTCATATGGAGCCATCTGAATACTCGAATGGTACGAATTATTATAAGCAAATTCGACCAAGGGCAAATGCTCATCCCATGCTCCTCGGAAATCCATCACACAAGCCCGAAGCATTCCCTCAAGAGTCCGAATGGTCCTCTCAGATTGACCATCCGTCTGAGGGTGAAAAGCTGAACTAAAATTCAGCTTAGTCCCCAAGGCTTCCTGCAAACGAGCCCAAAACCTTGAAGTAAACCGCGGGTCCCTATCAGAAACAATCGAATCCAAAATCCCATGCAATCTCACTACCTCATCAATATACTTCTTTGCCAGCACATGCAAAGAATCAGTCTACTTAATCGCCAAAAAGTGAGCTGACTTCGTCAACCGATCCACAATAACCCAAATGGCATCATGCTTCCTACTGGTCTTAGGCAAACCCATCAGAAAATCCATAGTCACCCTCTGCCACTTCCATTCCGGAATAGGCAACGGCCTCAACTTGCCTGAAGGTGCTTGGTGTTCAACTTTGATTTGCTGACACACTAGACACTTACTGACAAACTCTGCTACATCCCTCTTCATGCCTTTCCACCAAAAATTCTCTCTCAAATCCCTGTACATCCTGGTGCTACCCGAATGCATGGCATAAGGCGCATTGTGTGCCTCATCCATAATCTCAGCCTTAACCTCCTGCACATCAGGGATACACAACCTGTTCCCTACTGTCATAAGCCCATCATCACTCACTACCACTTCAGAAATCTTACCATTCTGAATTTCATCTCAAAGCTTGCTCAAATCTGCATCTTGTACCTGCAATTCTCTAACTTTCTTCCTGAGTATCGGTCTCACTCGGAAGTTAGCTAGAAGGCAATCCGACTCCTCCTGCTTCAAGCTTATCTTAAGCTTGGTCATCTCTTCCAATAAAGGAAGATAAACTGTCAGAACATGCGCAATCGAAGACTTCCTACTCAAAGCATTCACCACTACATTGGCCTTGCCCGGATGATACTCAATCAGCAAGTCATAGTCCTTAAGCAACTCAATCCATCTTCGCTGTCTCAAATTCAGTTCCTTCTGGCTCAACAAATACTTAAGACTCTTATGATCGGTAAAGATCCTCGTCTGAACTCCATACAAATAATGCCTCCAAATCTTCAAAGCAAAGATCACAGCTGCCAACTCCAAATCATGCGTCGGATAATTCAACTCATAAGGCTTCAACTGCCTCGAAGCAGAAGCAATTACCCTATCTCCCTGCATCAAAACATAACCAAGACCCTTCCTCGAAGCACTCGTCAATCTGTGCTTGAGCACCTCAAAGCTCTTCTGACACTCATCACTCCAGATGAACTTCTGATTTTTCCTTAACAACTTAGTCATCGGAGCGGCTATCATGGAGAATCCCTCAACAAACCTCCTGTAGTAGCCTGCCAAACCCAGAAAACTCCTCACCTCTGCTACATTCTTCGGTGCTTCCCAATTAACCACAGCTTCTATTTTCTTTGGATCCACATGCACTCCTTGCTCTGAGATGACATGTCCAAGAAATGAAACTTCTCTTAGCTAAAATTTGCATTTATCGAATTTGGCATACAACTCATTTCTCTTCAAAGTCTCCAAGGCAATCCTCAAATGCTCTTCATGCTTCTCATCACTCTTGGAATAAACCAATATATCATCAATGAAGACAATGATAAATTGGTCCAAGAATGGCTTAAAAACCCGATTCATCAAATCCATAAAGGCTACAGGCGCATTCGTCAATCCAAAGGGCATAACCAAAAACTCAAAATGCCCATACCGAGTCTTGAAAGCAAACTTTGGCACATCCGACTTCTTAATCCTCAACTGATGGTAACTCGATCTCAAGTCTATCTTGGAGAAGACTTTCGCCCCTTGCAATTGATCAAACAGATCATCAATGCAAGGAAGCAGATATCGATTCTTCACAGTAACCTGATTAAGCTCCCGGTAGTCTACACACATCCTCAACGATCCATCTTTCTTCTTCACAAAAAGAACCGGAGCTCCCCAAGGTGAAGTGCTCGGTCGAATATACCCCTTCTCCAACAACTCTTCCAACTGCTCCTTAAGCTCTTTCAATTCCGTCGGAGCCATCCGGTAAGGCAGAATTGAAATCGGCGCAGTACCTAACAGAAGCTCAATAGGAAACTCAATTTCCCTAGCTGGCGGTAGTCCTGGTAATTCCTCGGGAAAGACATCCGAGAATTCCCTGAATACTAGAATATCTTCCAGCTTCCCTCTATCTGCCCTGGAATCTAACACATAGGCCAAAAAATGCCTCACATCCCTTCCTCATCATCTTCTCTGCTGTCAAAGCTGAAACAATTATGGGCGGACTCTGTCCCCAGTAAACACTACTCTTCTACCGTCATCCAATTCAAACTCCACTGTCTTCTGCTTACAATCCAGACGGGCGTTGTACCTCTCCAACGTATCTATACCCAAAATCACATCTAATCCTCCCATCTTCAGTGGCATTAAATCCAAAACCGGAACTTCTCCACCAATACAAATCTCACACTTTCTATATACTTGACTGACAATAATATACTGGCCGATTGGAGTACTCACCATCAGCGGAGTATCCAAAGGGCTCACATTTCTATCACACACAGGTCTACTTGACGAAACAAACGAATGAGTAGAACCCGGATCAATCAAAGCAAGCACAACATCAGAAAATAACTTAACCGTACCAGTCACGACATCTGGAGCGGTCTCTGCATCTTCCCGAGTCATCGCAAACACCCTAGTTGGTGCCTGCCCCCTGGGTCTCCCCGGAATACTCACTCTCTTAGCTGCATCAGAATTGCCCACTTATGTTGCAGTCCTCTGACCCACGCCTCGCTTCTCCTGAAGCTTGCATCCGCTTCTCTCTTGTCATGGAGGCCGAGGACACTCTCTAGCAATGTGCCCCTTCTCCCCACAGTTGAAACAAGCTCCTGTCAATCTGAAGCACTCTCCTCTATGGGGTCTTCCGCAGTGCTCACACTTCGGAATGAAGGACCTATCTCCATCTCCCCTTCTATTGCCGCCCATCGTGGAGGCTTGGTGAGAAACAGTAGAAGTCCTCACAGGTCGGGATCGGCTCGCACCACTGCTCCTCTCCTCAAACTGAACAGGGAAGCTCCTGGCACTCCTTTCGTGCATAGGAGTACTAGTCTTGCCTCCCTCTTGAATCGCTCTCTTCCTTTTCTTCTTGTTCACAAAGACTTTGATATTCTCTATATTTTCCACCCTTAAAGTCAGCTCAACCAACTGCTGAAAATCACCGTTCTGACAATCACTTTCTCTCGATGGCCAAGTGCACTGACTCAAACCGACGACATCTAGCGACCTCGCCAAAGATCAAATCTGCAAAGATACCTGCCAACCGAGTGAACCGACGCCATACTCACCGATCGACATCTCCTCTCTTCATTGGATGTATACCTTAGACAGATATTTCTTCCTGAAAGCAGCAAGAAAGTCCTACCATGCCAACCCTACTGGCCTCATCTAACTCCCTGGCATAGTCTCCCACCAATGCAAAGCATCTCCTTGAAGCAGACTAGCAGCATACATAATCCTCTCATTATCCTCGCACTCCATCTGATCTAGCACCCTCTCAGTCTTCCTCAGCCAAGTCTCAGCTTCCTCGTGGTCAAGGTCCCAGTGGCGAATTCAATCGCTCCATACTTTCTTAACTTGTCGAACCTTCTGCCCTTCTTAGCTAGGGTCAAATGAAGGTCAGTATCCACCCATAGCTTTGAACAAACGCTGGTGAACGCCTGAAACAACCTCGGATCCAATGGAGGCACTTGCTCTCTGATAGTCAAGACTCTGAGTCGGCGACGGAAGGGCTCACATTTAGCCCTACGAAGCCTCAAAGATTTCGGGCTATCGACTATCAATCCTCTCCTCCCTAGTCGGAGAGTCAGGTGCAACAGATCGTTGCATAATTCCTCGTGTCCTTCTACGAGGTGACATCGTACTCCTTCAATAGTAAACACTAAGGATTAGCTACAGGTCAATATACATATATGCATGATATGCATGTCACGTAATGCAATCAATCAAATGCAACAAAGAAGAAAATATCAAACAAGTCGTCCTATATGCATTCTAAGCCGAGGACACTAAACCTAGGCGCTCTGAAACTAAACATGTTGGGCCCGGGTCCGGGATGCCCCATTCCCGAGGCGGCCCCTCGGGTCGAGCCAGCAACGGGCGCCCCAAAACATCGGACCCGATCCCAACATCCATACATAATTCGATGCCTTGCAAAATAAAATGTGAATCCAAAATACATGAGTATGCTCCATGATAACATGCTGGCGAGCTAACCAAAATGCTAACTTAATACAAAGCTCCTAACTAGCTTGAAGTTTCCGATGCCTTGCAAGATCAACGATCGTCTCGATCTGCACCTGAGGAGGGGAGAGTAATGGGGTGAGCTGCGAAGCCCGGTGGCATATATATTTATAGCCATTGGCAATGATCCACACAATCAAACAATATGTATATATATAGCAAGTCAAGATTTATCAAGTGATTCACTTTCATATAAACATATGTCATACAATTTCTGTTTTTCAACATAACAATTATTATCAAATCAATCATGAATGCACACAAATAGTTCGAGAGTTTCGTAAATGATCCGGATAAACAGAAGTTTATGCCGTAAACTATCCGAGTCCGATTTCTCAAGGATCTCGTTGCCTCAAGCGGGCAGTCGGGAGAAGGCTTTATGTCGACGTGCACGTGACTCCATCCGTTACTCTCTCACCCAGACAAAACACATAACCATTCGTTTCATGCTCAAAGCATTTTTCAAAGCTTTCATAATTTTCATAATTTTCATTCTTGCCAAATGCCATAAGGCCTATCAAGGCCATACAAAATCATCATGCATTTCTAACATTTCTTATAAGTCAATACAGGTAATGTCACACAATGCAAGCAAGCATACACAAGGCAAATTGTCCATACACACAATAACCATAAATGTATTACCCACCTAATATCGCTCGAGTATCCGACTCACTGTTGTCCTTCCTCTTGCGATTGGGTCAGGTCGGCTTGGTTTCCTAAAACAAACCAAGCTTTCATTCAATCAATATGCAAAGAAAATATTCCATAAAGCTTGACAATCAAAAGTAAAGCACTAAAAGTCTACATTCGACTTCCATCTCAATTCCCAAACCCTTAGAGGCTAATTTCGAACTTCCCTTCTCCATACAACTTGTAACCCTTTATCTCTAGTTCACAATGAGTCCAAAATCACCTCATTTGGACATCTACATCAAAAGATATGCCTAAAAATATCTCCCTCGGAAAAACTAGTGGTTCGTCGCGGTGAAGGTACGCTCGTCGCGGCGAAGACCAAGCTCGTCGCGGCGTGCCAATTCTTCTCGCACGTCGTGACGTACCTCCTTTGCACGTCTCGACGAACGCTTCCCCGCTCGTCGCGATGAATTTAATTATTACACGTCGCGACGAACTCGCATGTCGCGACGTGTTCATACGTACGTCGCGACGTGCGGGTCTGGAGAACGACTCCGAAACCCGATTTCCAGCATTTTCCAACTTCAATCCTTTCCCTTTTCCAAATACAACACATCTAAACCTTAGATCAAGTCTCAAACTACATTTCTAACCCATTAACAACTTAAACACCTGCACATAATCATCAACCCAAAGAAATCTAACCATTTTTATCCTAAAACCCTAAACCACCGATTCTAACATCTTCAATCCATCTTAGGGTTAAATCTAACCACAATACAAATGAATGAGGTTAAACTTACCTGGAAACACTTCGAATCTGCCAAAAATCACTAGCTTCACAAAACTCTCTTTTCCTCTTCTTCTTCTTCAAGCTACGACACCTTCCTCTTCTCCTTTCTCCTTCTTTTCTTTTCTTTTATTTCCTTCTTTTCTTTCCTACTTAAGTCTAAATGGGTAAGGAAAAGACCAACTTACCCCTCTTAGCAAAGCTTAAACCACTCGAACCTAAGTAAGCTTCCCAAAATGCCCTCATATATTCGTATCCTATAATTCTCATTTACACCACATTATACTCAAATAAACCTCAATTATCCACTAATCCTCTCAATTTAATCAAACTAAGGCATAAACACATAATTAACACAATATGACATCATAAAAAAAATTCGGGGTCCAACAAATTAGGCCCAAATCAATACAGTTTATTCAATAATCATAGGATATGATTTCTGTCCCTGGTAGTGCTACAACCTAAGCTAAAACTCAGTTCCATGCCAATTTTGAAAATCAAAGAGACAGAATTAAAATTTGACCTCTTCACAAAAATTGTAGAAATATGTCTCTAGTTTAATATGAATCAAAAATGTACTCATTCAGAAATCCACAACTCAAGTTATAATTAGAAAACCTAAACATGTTCATGAAAATTTTCCAATTCATAACATTCCACACTTTCACCCCATCAATTATTTTCAAATTAATTCAGATAGTTCTAAATTTTTATGAGGAGAAATAAAAATGTCTTAGGAATATATTGGTTCAATTTAGGAGCATTTGGAGTTCAGATGAAAAAGTTATGGGCAAAAGACTTAGGGCTGTTCAATGAAAACTCTAGTTTTTATCTCACCATCACCTTTTCTCTCTCCAGCATGCCCACTTCATCATCTTCACCAAACTAGACCACCAAACTGCACTTCTCCTCTTTTTCTTTCTTCTTCTTTTTTCTTCATTCCTATAATCACAACTAAGATATATGCCACATAAACTATATATTTGTTTTACTTCCATCTCAAAAGAACCCATCACAACTAAATCCAAAATCCAAACTTTGATACCTACGTTATAGACATTGCACTGTTCACGTGAGCATATCTCATTTTTTTGCATCTTTCCTTCCATCTTCCTTCCATGTTCTTCTTCTTTTTTTTGTTAATTTAATCATTCTTAAACCACAAGACCATACCACTCTATATTCTCTTTAACTCTAACCTCACAAAATTTCATTAGTAACTTTTTCCAAACATTTATACTTGTATACAGTGAAAATAGAGCATGTTCCAACACCAGATATATGCTGTTGCATGTTCATCATGTAATTTTCTTTCTCTCTCTTTTTTTCCTTCTCTCATCTGGAGCTTCCCATTTTCATTACAACTGACTAACAAACTCATTGTAACTCCTTCAAACATTTCCAAAAACATTCACGTACATCATCAAGAAAAACAAAGCATGAATATCGTTACCATCCAACGATTATTTTCTAAAATTATAATTCTTTCCCTAATCTCCATTTAACTCAAAATATCACAATCTTGATACACTTTCTGCTCATTCCCTAAATTCACAAAATTTATCATACAAGTTATTCAACACCGAAATCACACTTCTTACACTCATGCATGCATGTATAATTTACACCAAAAAAATAGACTTATCATAGCTACTTACTTGGCTCAGCTATTTGCAGTAGTAAAAGTAAACCTATTTGTAGCAGTAAAAGTAAACCAAATGCACATCTGACGTTTTAAAAAAAAAACTCCAGTGTTGATAAAAATGGGCAGAGCTTCAGTGGGTGAAAATAAATTATAAAGACTCCACAAAATCAAGTAATAGTCTAGTTGGTAAGGTTGAATTTGATGAGAGATCAAAACAGGATTATGAAAGCAACGAAAACCCAGAGGAACCATTTTGGGAAGCATTTCTTCTCTCCCTTCTCCAGAAACACATGTTGCAACATATAACGTGTGTCCCTTGCATGTAAGCCACGTGGCTACATGAAAGGCTTCCAAATGTTACTATTTTATTGGTCCACAACCTAGTCCAAAAATACCCCAAATTTTTATAAATTTTTTTTAAAATTTAAAAAATTCCAAAATATTACTAATAGTCTCCAAATAATTTTTTTACCACCGAATAAATTTTCAGTTCAAATAATTCACCAAAAATTTCAAAATATCCAAAATACACCAAAATTGCCAAATCACAATTAATACACTCCAACTTAATCCACAATTTCTACTTAAATCAAATTTACCCGAAAATGCCAATGAATGCATGTACAATCATATAAATGTGCAAAATAAATATGTATGTTACAATTAATTTATGCATGACGTGTATTTCCCTAATTTCACAATATTTTCATAAATTACTATCCTAGCCTTAACATAGATATCGGGATGTTACATGTAGTGCAATTACCTACATAGTGCACCACTAATACTATTAGGCCCGAGTCCTGATTTCCTATTCTCGAGGTGGCTCCTCGGGCTGCGCAGCGGCCATGAATTGCTCGCCACGGTGAGCCCCCAAAAATTCAGACCCAATCCCAACATCTATACATAATTCGATTCACACAAACACATATAGATATATTCTCATACCTTCTAATTTTCAAGTTAATCACACTCCATCAACAACATACGTCATGCTATTACAATTCGAGTAAATTGAACAACAATCTCAAATAAGCATAATACATATCGAAGTTTAAATCCAAAATACATGAGAATGCCCAATGATGAAATGCTTGGTGGGCTAACCAAAAATACTAACTTAAGACAAAAGCTCCTAACTATCTTGGAGTTTCCGATGCCTTGTAAGATCAACGATCGCCTCGTTCTGCACTTGAGGAGTGGGAGATAATAGGGTGAGCTGCGAAGCTCAGTGGCATATACATTTATAGCCATTGGCAACGAGCCACACATTCAAGCATATACATGTATATACAAGCATAAACAAGTCAACACTTATCAATTTACAATCATCGCCATAATATGTCATGCGATTTCACAATATAACAACTCATCATGCATTATGCCCAACAAATCACTAATGAATGCACACAAATGGCTCGAGAGTTCCATGGAACGATCCGGATAAACCGAAGATTATACCGTAAACTATCCGAGTCCGATTTCTCAGGATCTCGTGGCCTCAAGGGGGCAGCCGGGAGAAGGCTATACGTCGACGTGCACGTGACTAATGATACGTTCCTCTCTTACCCAAACAAAGCACAAAGTCATTCATTTCATACTCAATTCGTTTATCAAAAGCTTTATACTGTTCATGATCATCATGCTTTTCTATCTTTTCGTTCATACAAAAATGCCATAATATTTTCAAGGCATTCCATAATTCGCAATCACATACATTGTTAATAATTCAAATCACACATGCATACAAGCAAGCAAGGTATTGCCCATACACACAACAACCATAAATATATTACCCACCTAATATCGCTCGAGAATCCAACTCACTGTTGTCCTTCCTCTTGCGATTGGATCAGGTCAGCTTGGTTTCCTATAACAAACCAAGTTTCCATTCAAACAATATTCAAAGGAAATATTCAAACACCTTGAAAATCAAAAGTACTAGCATTAAAAGTCTACATCCGACTTCCAACCCAATTTTTGAATTTTTAGAGGCAATTTCCAAACTTCTTCCCTTCTTAGAACTTGTAGCCCTTTATCTCTAGTTCACAACGAATCCAAAATCACCTCATTTGAACATTTACAGCCAAAGATATGCCCAAAATACCAAAATCATCTCTCGCTGAAATCGGGGCTCGCCATGCGAATCTGGCCACTGTCAGAACGCAGCGCAAAGCATGCGCCATGACGACGCACACCCTCTCGCACCTCATGGCGTGCACATTTATGTACGCCATGCGGCACGCGTCTTCAAGATTCTCAAGGCGTGCTAATGAGCACATCGCGACGTACGGGTCTGGGAACCTCTCCTGAACCTGATTTTTCCTCCATTTTCCCACTTCAATCCTTCCCTTTTTCAAATGCAACACCTCTAACCCTTAATTCAAGTCCTATACTACATTTCTAACCCATTAAAACCTTGCAAACAGTCACAAAATCATCAACCCAAGGATTTCACCTAGTTTTTCCGAAAACCTCTAAACCACCGATTCCAACATCATACCAAGCTACACTAAAGTTTAATCTAACCAAAACAAAATGAAATGCACTTAGTCTTACCAGAAATTGCTCCATATCTGTCGAAATCCTCAAGAAATGCAAAGCCCTATTTTCCTCTTCTTTCTCCTAAGCTTCTACGACACTCTCCTCTTCTCTTCTTACTCTTTCTTTCCTTCTTTTCCTTCTAATTTCCTTCTCTTAAGTCTAATGGAAGCATAAAGACCATTATACCCCTCCTTGCAAAGCTTTAGCCTATCCAACTCAAGTAATCTTCCCAAAATGCCCTCATAGACTTTTATCCTTTAATTCCTATTTAAATCACATTAAACTCAAATAAACCTCAATTATGCACTAATACTCCCAATTTAATCAAACTAAACCATAATCACACAATTAACACAATTCATGCTTAATGACATCAATAAAATAAATAAATAAATAAATTCGGGGCCCAACAAATACACATAGTGGTAATTTCGTCCTCGAAATTATTACCTGAATCATCGAAGAGATGCGGATACTTCTCCTTCATGGTTTCCAATGGCTCCCATGTAGCCTCCTCAACCGAATGATTCCTCCACAGGACTTTGACTAGCTGAACCGTCTTATTCCTGAGGACTTTTTCCTTGGTATCCAAAATCTCCACTGGAAGCTCCTTATAACTCAGATCATCCCTCAGCTGAACCTCACCAGTCTGAATGATATGAGAAGGATTCGATCTATACCTCCTCAACATGGAAACATGAAAGACATCATGAATCTGAGACAATTCCGGAGGTAACGCCAACCTGTAGGCGAGTGGTCTAATCCTCTCAAGAATTTCATAAGGACCCACATACCTTGGACTCAACTTGCCCTTCTTGCCAAACCTCATTACTCCTTTCCAAGGAGATGTCTTAAGGAACACTTTTTCGCCAACTTCAAACTCCATCTCCTTTCGGTGAGCATCAATGTAACTCTTCATCCTATCCTGTGCTGCCTTAAATCACTGCTTAACCAGATTGACTTTCTCAACTGTCGTCTGAATCAATTCTGGTCCTACCAGTTTCCTCTCTCCTTCTTCATCCCAACAGATCGGAGTTCTACATCTCCTCCCATACAATGCCTCATATGGAGCCATCTGAATACTCGAATGGTACGAATTATTATAAGAAAATTTGACCAAATGCAAATGCTCATCCCAAGCTCCTCTGAAATCCATCGCACATGCCCTGAGCATTCCCTCAAGTGTCCGAATGGTCCTCTCAGATTGACTATCCGTCTGAGGGTGAAAAGTCGTACTAAAATTCAGCTTAGTCCCCAAAGCTTCTTGCAAATTTCCCCAAAACCTCAAAGTAAATCGAGGGTCCCTGTCTGAAACTATGGAATCTGGAATCCCATGCAATCTCACTATCTCATCGATGTACTTATTTGCTAGCACATGCAAAGAATCGGTCTGTTTAATTGCCAAAAAGTGAGCTGACTTCATCAACCGATCCATAATAACCCAAATGGTGTCATGCCTCCTACTAGTCTTAGGCAAACCCATCAGAAAATCCATGGTCACCCTTTGCCACTTCCATTCTGGGATGTATAATGGCCTCAACTTGCCTGAAGGTGCCTGGTGTTCGGCTTTGACTTGCTGACACACTAGACGCTTACTCACAAATTCTGCTACATCCCTCTTTATGCCTTTCCACCAAAAATGCTCTCTCAAATCCCTGTACATCATGGTACTACCTAGATGCATGGCATAAGGCGCATTGTGTGCCTCATCCAAAATCTCATCCTTAACCTCCTGCACATCTGGGATACATAGCCTGTTCCCGACTGTTATAAGTCCATCTTCCTTCACCACTACTTCAGAAATCTTACCATTATGAATTTCCTCTCTGAGCTTACTCAAATCTGCATCTTGTGCCTGCAACTCTCTA
The DNA here is from genome assembly GCA_029891385.1 of Erythroxylum novogranatense. Classification (NCBI taxonomy): domain Eukaryota; kingdom Viridiplantae; phylum Streptophyta; class Magnoliopsida; order Malpighiales; family Erythroxylaceae; genus Erythroxylum; species Erythroxylum novogranatense. Next base: position 52,474,411 of record CM057235.1, on the reverse strand, counting down.
ACTTTCTCCTTGAGTATCGGTCTCACTCGGAAGTTAGCTAGAAGGCAATCTGGCTCCTCCTACTTTAAGCTTCTCTTAAGCTTGGCCATTTCCTCCGACAAAGGCAAGTAAACCGTCCGAACATGAGCAATTGATGACTTCCTACTCAAAGCATCTACCACTACATTGGCCTTGCCCGGATGATACTCAATCAGCAAGCCATAATCCTTAAGCAACTTGATCCATCTTCTCTGTCTCAAATCCAGTTCCTTCTGGATCAGCAATTACTTGAGAATCTTATGATCGGTAAAGATCCTCGTCTGAACTCCATATAGATAATGCCTCTAAATTTTCAAGGCAAAGATCACCACTGCCAACTCCAAATCATGCGTCGGATAGTTCAACTCATATGGCTTCAATTGTCTCGAAGCATAAGCAATCACTCTGTCTCCCTGCATCAATACACAACCAAGACCCTTCCTCGAAGCATCACTATACACGGTATAGCCCTCATCTCCGGAAGGTAGAATCAGAATCGAAGCACTTGTCAATCTGTGCTTGAGCTCCTCAAAGCTCTTCTGGAATTCATCACTCTAGATAAACTTCTAATTCTTCCTCAATAACTTTGTCATCGGAGCGACTATCATGGAGAATCCCTTCACAAACCTCCTGTAATAACTTGCCAAACCCAGAAAACTCCTCACCTCTGCTACATTCTTTGGTACTTCCCAATTCACCACAACTTCTATTTTCTTTGGTTCCACATGCACTCCTTGTTTTGAGATCACATGTCCAAGAAATGCAACTTTCCTTAGCCAAAATTTGCATTTATCGAATTTGGCATACAACTCATTTCTCCTTAATGTCTCCAAAGCAATCCTCAAATCCTCTTCATGCTCCTTATCACCCTTGGAATAACCCAATATATCTTCAATAAAGACAATAATAAATTGATCCAAGAATGGCTTAAAGACTCGATTCATCAAGTCTATAAAGGCTGCAGGGGCATTTGTTAATCCGAAAGGCATAACCATAAAATCAAAATGCCCATACCGAGTCCTGAAAGCAGTCTTTGGCACATCCGACTCCTTTATCCTCAACTGATGGTAACTCGATCTCAAGTCTATCTTGGAGAAGCCCCTTGCAATTGATCAAACAGATCATCTATACGAGGAAGCGGATATCTGTTCTTCACCGTGACCTGATTAAGCTTTCGATAGTCTACACAAATCCTTAACGATCCATCTTTCTTCTTCTCAAAAAGGACTGGAGTTCCCCAAGGTGAAGAGCTCAGCCTTACATACCCTTTCTCCAACAATTCCTCCAACTGCTCCTTAAGCTCCTTCAATTCCGCCGGAGCCATCCGGTAAGGTGGAATTGAAATCGGTGCCGTATCTGAAAGAAGATCAATGGGAAACTCAATTTTCCTAGCTGGCGGTAGTCCTGGCAATTCCTCGGGAAAGACATCTGAGAATTTCCTGACTACTGAAATATCCTCCAGCTTCCCTTTATCTGCCCTTGTGTCTACCACATAGGCCAAAAATGCCTCACATCCCTTCCTCATCATCTTCTCTGTTGTCAAAGTCAAACAATTTCAGGGACTTGCTTTCCGTCCCCAAGAACACAACTCTTCTGCCGTCGTTCAATTCAAATTTCACTGTCTTCTGTTTACAATCCAACCGGGCATTGTACTTCTCTAATGTGTCCATACCCAAAATCACATCTATTCCTCTCATCTTCAGTGGCATTAAATCCACCACTAGAAGTTCCCCACCAATACATAGCTCACACTCTCTATATACTTGACTGATAATAATATACTGGCAGATTGGAGTACTCACCATCAGTGGAGTATCCAAAGGGCTCAAATTTCTATCACACACAGGTCTACTCTAAGAAACAAACGAATGAGTAGAACCCGGATCAATCAAAGCAATCACATCATTAGAAAAGAGTCTAACCATACTAGTAACAACATCTGGAGCGGTCTCTGCATCCTCCCGAGTCATCGCAAACACCCTAGCCGGTGCCTGCCCCCTCGGTCTCCCTAGAAGACTCACCCTCTTGGCTGCATCAGAACTGCCCACTTCTGTAGAAGTCTTGTGGCCTACGGTTTCAGATCTCTTGGAAGCCTGCATCTGACTTCTCTCCTGTCTCGGAGGCTGAGGGCACTCTCTAGCAATGTGCCCCTTCTCCCCACAGTTAAAGCAAGCTCCTGTCAATTTATGGCATTCTCCTCTATGGAGTCTCCCACAGTGCTCACAACTAGGAAAAGATGGCATATCCCCATCTCTCCTTCTATTGCCACCTACCGTTGAGGCTTGGTGAGAAACAGTAGAAGTCTTCATAGGTCGAGATCGGCTTGCACCATCGCTTCTTCTCCTGGATCAGACAGAAAGGTTCCGCACTCCTCTCAGGCATAGAAGTACCACCTCCCCTCTTGAACTACTCTCTCCCCTTTCTTTTTCTGTTTACTGCACTCTTGATATTCTCGATGTTCTCAACCCTCAAAGCTGCCTCAACCAACTGCTGAAATTCACAAAAGTTCTGCACTATCACTTTCTCTCTGATGGACAAATATAGACCCGACTCAAACCGGTGACATTTAGCAGCCTCACTCAACATCAAATCCGAAGCATACCTCGCCAACTGAGTGAACCGACGCTCATATTCACTAACTGTCATCTCCCTCTGGGTGAGACTAAGGAACTCCCTGATGCGGAACCCCAAGACCCTTAATCTACCCTTAGAACTCGTTACCAATCAAATCAGAATTAGTTTCTCAACAAGCGATCAGATTAGGATTTGTTCTTACACCCAAGAACACTTATGACAAGAACCCAAGTTAATTTTTAGAAATCCCCTTGAACCCCAATCAGTTAAGCACTCAAGAATACAAGAAATAGGAATTAAAATTGATAACAAAAGATAAACTCAATTGCAATCAATAAGAACACCTTGTGCATAAACATAAAAGAAAGCAATCTCTCTTTCATTCAGATCTGAAATTTTCGAAATACAACTTGTTCTTGCATTACAACTGAAAATAGCCTTGTTATAGGCATTACAATGTAAGACAAAACAATAAAAAACTGAAATAAATGTCTTCAAGGTAGTAAAGAAGATGGCTGATGTGGAAAAAACGTGGTGGAGAAGGTGGGTGAGATGAAAAGACAATCTTCAATGTTGAGAGAGAGGTGGATGCTGGAGAGAATAAGATGGAGAGTGAATATGACAGCCACAAAACCCTATAACATGCTTAATTAAACCTAAAGCTAGTGGATTTCGAAATGGGCTTAAGTAAAATAACAAGGAGCCCATGTATTCTAACTTTAAAAGCTAAAATGAACCCATAAACCAAGTCTGAAAAAGAAGTGACTAAAAACCAATGTGGCCCCCTTGAAAAGTAGCCCATTTCACTTATTCTAAACCTAAAGGAGACAAATAAAAACAACCCATAACAAAACAAACCCAAATTTGACCCAAAACAAGCTCAAAAACACAAACACTCCAAACTAGTCTGTTAGCCCAATTATGTAGACATACTTAGGCTCCAAAACATTTCCATATATTGACTTTCCATATTTGGACAGCCCACTTTCAACATGGTTTTGCACATAAATTTGGAGTTGCTCCTTTATACGCTTTGCTCGGGACCTTGTCACCGGACCGACAAAACTTTTCTTATTGGGGAAACCTTCTACGTTGGCACTTGAATGATCTTGTTTTTCTTGAACAGCCTTAATATGATTTCCCATGGCATCTCAATGCATTTTAGCTCCATGTTGCAAAACTGGTGAAGTTTCCTTATTTAGAACCCGAAAACTTTCCATATTTGGAATCAGGTCTAAATAACCTAGATTGCTTCTTATAGCATCTTGAACGCCATTTGTATCACTCCCTCTGCTTCTGTTGAATGTACACCTCAGACAGATATTTCTTCTTGTAAGCAGCAAGGAAGTCCTGCCATGCCAACCCTACTGGTCTCATCTGACTCCTTGACACAGTCTCCCACCAATGTAGAGCATCCCCCTGAAGTAGACTGGCAGCATATACAACCCTCTCATCATCCTCACACTCCATCTGATCCAAAACTCTCTCGGTCTTCCTCAACCAGGTCTCAGCTTCCTCAGGATCAGTGGTCCCGTAGAAGTCCATTGCTCCATACTTCCTCAACTTGTCGAACCGCTCCCTTCTTAGTCAATCAAGGTAAGGTGTGGCATTTGATCCATAGCCTGAACAAACACCTGGGTGAACGCCTGGAACAACCTCGGATCCAGCGGAGGCACTGTCTCCTGCATAACCGGCAACTCCTAAGTCTGCGAAGGAATGGGCTCACTACATAGCCCTACAGAAGCCTCAGCATTTCCTGGCGCTACTGACTCATCAGTCCTCTCCTCTCTAGTCGGAGATTCAGGTGCAATAAATCCTTGCAAAGCTCCTCGTGTCCTTTTACGAGGTGGCATCGCACTCCTTCAAATATAAACACTAAGGATTAGCTACATGTCAATCGTAATGTCTACATGTATGCATGATATGCATGTCACTTAATGCAATCAATCAAATGCAACAATTAATCATATATCACACAATTCATCCTATTATGCATTCTAAGCTGAGGACACTAAACCTAAAGCTCTGATACCAAACATGTTGGGACCGGGTCCCGATTCCCTATTCCCGAGGCTGCCCCTCGGGCTGCGCCGCAGCCACGGATTGCTCGCCATGGCGAGCTCCCAAAAATTTAGACCCGATCCCAACATCTATACATAATTCGATTCACACAAACACATATACATATATTCTCATACCTTCTAATTTTCAAGTTAATCACACTCCATAAACAACATACGTCATGCTATTACAATTCGAGTAAATTGAACAACAATCTCAAATAAGCACAATACATATCGAAGTTTAAATCCAAAATACATGAGAATGCCCAATGATTAAATGCTTGGTGGGCTAACCAAAAATACTAACTTAAGACAAAAGCTCCTAACTATCTTGGAGTTTCTGATGCCTTGCAAGATCAACGATCGCCTCATTCTCGCACTCGGAGGGAGATAATAGGGTGAGTCATAAGCTCAAAGGTCATATACATTTATAGCCATTGGAAACGAGCCACACATTCAAGCATATATATGTATATACAAGAAACAAGTCAACACTTATCAATTTACAATCATCGCCATAATATGTCATGCGATTTCACAATATCACAACTCATCATGCATTATGCCCAACAAATCACTAATGAATGCACACAAATGGCTCAAGAGTTCCGTGGAATGATCCGGATAAACTGAAGTTTATACCGTAAACTATTCGAGTCCGATTTCTCAGGATCTCGTGGCCTCAAGCGGGCAGCCAGGAGAAGGTTATACGTCGACGTGCACGTGACAAACAATACGTTCCTCTCTCACCCAAACAAAGCACAAAGTCATTCATTTCATACTCAATTCATTTATCAAAAGCTTCATACTGTTCATGATCATCATGCTTTTCTATCTTTTCATTCATACAAAAATGCCATAATATTTTCAAGGCATTCAATAATTCGCAATCACATACATTGTTAATAATTCAGATCACACATGCATACAAGCAAGCAAGGCATTGCCCATACACACAACAACCATAAATATATTACCCACCTAATATTGCTCGAGAATCCAACTCACTGTTGTCCTTCCTCTTGCGATTGGATCAGGTCGGCTTGGTTTGCTATAACAAACCAAGTTTCCATTCAAACAATATTCAAAGGAAATATTCAAACACCTTGAAAATCAAAAGTACTAGCATTAAAAGTCTAAATCCGACTTCCAACCTAATTTCCGAATCTTTATAGGCAATTTCCAAACTTCTTTCCTTCATAGAACTTGTAGTCCTTTATCTCTAGTTCACAACAAATCCAAAATCACCTCATTTGGACATCTACATCCAGAGATATGCCCAAAATACCAAAATCATCTTTTCTAGAAACTGGGGGCTACCTTGCTAAAATCCTGAATCATCGAAGAGATGCGGATACTTCTCCTTCATGGTTTCCAATGGCTCCCATGTAGCCTCCTCAACCGAATGATTCCTCCACAGGACTTTGACTAGCTGAACCGTCTTATTCCTGAGGACTTTTTCCTTGGTATCCAAAATCTCCACTGGAAGCTCCTTATAACTCAGATCATCCCTCAGCTGAACCTCACCAGTTTGAATGATATGAGAAGGATCCGATCTATACCTCCTCAACATGGAAACATGAAAGACATCATGAATCTGAGACAATTCCGGAGGTAACGCCAACCTGTAGGCGAGTGGTCTAATCCTCTCAAGAATTTCATAAGGACCCACATACCTTGGAGTCAACTTGCCCTTCTTGCCAAACCTCATTACTCCTTTCCAAGGAGATGTCTTAAGGAACACTTTTTTGCCGACTTCAAACTCCATCTCCTTTCGGTGAGCATCAATGTAACTCTTCATCCTATCCTGTGCTTCCTTAAATCGCTGCTTAACCAGATTGACTTTCTCAACTGTCGTCTGAATCAATTCTGGTCCTACTAGTTTCCTCTCTCCTTCTTCATCCAACAGATCAGATTTCTACATCTTCTCCCATACAATGCCTCATATGGAGCCATCTGAATACTCGAATGGTACGAATTATTATAAGCATTATCATTAATCCTTTCTAAAACTTGAAAAGGGCCATCTCCTCTTAGTTGTAGCTTAGATTTCCTTTGTTATGGAAACCTCTCATTTCTCAGGTGCACCCAAACTCAATCACCAGGTTCAAATATGACACGCCTTCGGCTTTTATTAGCTTGCTTTTCATATTGTTCATTTCTCCTCTCAATGTTGGCTCTAACTTTAGCATGCAACTCCTGCACAAATTTAGCTTTTTTCATACCGTCAAAGTTAGTAAACTCATTAGAAGGCAATGGAAGAATTTCCAAAGGAGTCAAAGGATTAAACCCATAAACAATCTCAAAAGGAGAAAATTGAGTAGAAGAATGAAGAGCACGATTATAAGCAAACTCAATGTGTGGGAGACACTTTTCCCAATTCTTCAAGTTCTTTTGGATGATCGCACGCAACAATGTTGTCAAAGTTCTATTTACCACTTCAGTTTGACCATCCGTTTGAGGATGTGCAATAGTAGAAAACAAGAGTTTAGTGCCAAGTTTATTCCATAGAGTTCTCCAAAAGTGACTAAGAAATTTCACATCTCTATCACTCACAATAGTCTTTGGCAACCCATGCAATCTTACAACCTCTTTAAAGAACAAGTCAAGAATATGAACAAAGATCATTGGTTTTAGAACAAGCAATAAAGTGAGCCATCTTGCTAAATCGATCAACCACCACAAAGATAGTATCCTTTCCACTAGATGATCTAGGCAATCCAAGCACAAAGTCTATAGATATATCAACCCAAGGATAAGAGGGGACGGGTAATGGAGAATATAAACCATGTGATTGAACCTTAGATTTTGCATGTCTACAAGTAATACATTTAGCACAAATAGAAACAACATCCTTTCTCATGTTAGGCCAATAAAAATGTTCATGCAAAAGAGCTAAAGTTTTCTCAACACCAAAGTGACCCATCAATCCACCTCCATGTGTCTCTCTAACAAGTAATTCACGCATAGAACAAGATGGAATGCAAAGTTTATCCTTTTTTAATAGAAATCCATCAAATCTATAGAAATTATCATTACCATATTTTTCACAAGATTTCCAAATTTCTGCAAAGTCACAATCAGATTCATACATGCCTTTCAACATCTCAAAACCAAGTAATCTAGCATGTATAAAGCTAAGAAGAGATTATCTCCTAGAAGCAGCATCAGCCACAATGTTTTCTTTCCCTTGCTTATGTTTAATAAGTTAAGGAAAAGTTTCAATAAATTCTAACCACCTAGCATGTCTCTTGTTCAATTTACCTTGGGACTTTAGAAATTTCAAACTTTCATGATCAGAATGAATGATAAATTCTTTTGTCCACAAGTAATGTTCCCAAGTCTCTAAAGACCTTTTTAAAGCATACAACTCTTTATCATAAGTGGAGTAATTCAAAGCAGCACCACTTAGTTTTTCACTAAAATAAGCAATGGGTTTAGAATCTTGCATTAAAACAACACCAATGCCTATTCCAGAAGCATCACATTCAACCTCAAAAACTTTAGAAAAATCAGGAAGAATAAGAAGAGGAGCATTGGTCAATTTTTCTTTCAAGGTATTAAAAGCAACCTCTTGTGAATCACCCCATTTAAAAATCACATTCTTTTTTAGCAATTCATTCAAAGGGGCCGCAATAGTAGAGAAATCCTTCATAAATCTCCGATAGAAGCTAGCCAAGTCATGGAAGCTTCGAACCTCATTCGCATTCTTGGGAGTTGGCCATTCTCTAATTGCCTTCACTCTCTCTTCATCAACTTGAAGTCCTTTAGCACCTACAATAAAACCAAGAAACACAACAGTATCCATGCAAAAGGAACATTTTTCTAAATTGACGTAAAGCTTATTTTCTCTTAAAAGTTCAAACACATCATGCAAGTGTTTCACATGATCGTCTAAACTCCTAGAATACACTAGAATATCATCAAAATAGACGATCACATACTTTCCAATAAAAGGACGAAACACATGATTCATCAAACTCATGAAAGTACTAGGTGCATTAGTCAAGCCAAAAGGCATAACTAACCACTCATACAACCCAAACTTAGTTTTGAAAGCGCTTCCACTCATCACCCTTTTTCATGCGAATTTGATGATACCCACTTCTAAGATCAATTTTAGAAAATATACAAGCACCATGCAACTCATCAAGCATATCATCTAAACGAGGGATCGGGTAACGATATTTCACCGTGATTTTATTGATGGCTCTACAGTCAACACACATTCTCCATTTGCCATCTTTCTTAGGAACAAGTATAACTGGCACAGCACACGGGTTCAAGCTTTCTCTCACAAAGCCCTTTTCCATAAGCTCTTCAACTTGTTTTTGGATCTCCTTAGTTTCTTCCGGATTGGCTCTATACGCAGCCTATTCGAATTGAAGCTCGGAAGGAAGTCTATACGATGCTCAATGCCTCTCAAAGGGGCAATCCATCGAATGTCCTCCTAAAATAAGTCGTTGAAGTCCTGCAACAAAGACATAACACTAGACGGCAAAGATGGATCAAGCACATTAATAGTTAAGAAAACATCTTTATATAAAAGTATATAAGATTCTTCACATTTTAAAGCTCTCTTGATCTCACTTTTTCCAAAGAAATAAAGTCACTATATTTTCTTCATTTTTTCACTGCTTTTACTTTCTCTCCTTTTTCTTTCTTTTCGACGCTCTCTCTTTCTTTTCTTTTGCCTTCAATTTGCATTCTTTCTCAATCTTCACTTGATCCTCATAAGCTTGAATGGGCCTAAGAGGTTTCAGCACCATATTTTTACCATGAAAAGGAAAAGAATAACAATTTTATATCCATCATGCCTAACTTTTCTATCAAATTGCCATGGCCTACCAAGCAAAACATGTCCAGCATACATTGGTGCAACATCACATAAAATCTCATCATGATACTTACCAACAGAAAATGCAACCATCACTTATTTGGTGACTTTCACCTCACCACAATCATTTAGCCATTGCAATTTATATGGTCTAGGATGTTTCAAAACAGGCAAATTAAGCTTGTCAACGAGTAAAGTACTAGCAACATTGGTACAACTTCCACCATCTATGATCATGCTACAAACTTTACCATTAATGAGACACCTTGTATGAAAGATGTGCTCACGTTGCTCTTCATCAAGATCTTCTTTTGGTTGGATATTAAGAGCAAGGCTAGCCACAAGGGCTTTGCAAACCTCAACATCACAATCAACACCGGAAGCATCCGTCAATGGAGCCACATCATCATAGTCATCACTGTCACTACTTTCACTAGCAACATCACCATTCTCAAGTAAAATCATAGTTCTTTTGTTAGGGCATTGAGAAGCAATATGACCAAAACCTTGACATTTAAAGCACTACTTCCCCCACACTTAGCTCTTGCTCGTCCTCGAGTAAGGAAAATTAAAGAAAGACGAAAGAAATATACTAAGGAAAATTGGTGACATGCAGAAAAAACTAGTGTGGATGTAAAAGTAAACGAAAACGTGTATGCAAATGCAGGGAAACTTTTCTTAGTGTTATAGTTTTCTCCTAACCTCCCAACAAAGATCAAAGAAGCACAAGCATCATAGAGAAAAATGTCGTGACATTCAATCCATAAACTCAATGAACTTACTCTAAATGTAAGAACCAAGCCAGATAGCATATAGGACTCAAAGGAAATCTACTCCATGTCAAAATAATAGGTCCTCTCATTGTTATACTCTCCAACATTCAAAGTGTTTAAGGCTCATATGTGTTTAACTCTCATAAATTCAAACAATGCAATGCTCTACCATATGCTTGCTCTTCAATCTCGAATATACTACTAAACATACATGCACAACACAAATCAAAAGGTCTTAACAGGGATATAACTTGGTTGGGCTAGGGGTGAGGTAAAATAATGGCAAAGAAAAACGTTAAGTATCAAGGAAAGCAGAGCATAAAAATAATCAATGGCATACATGTCGCGCACCATCAAACAATCAAACACAATTCAACTTTTTATTTGAACTTTCAATTCTAATAATATTGAACAAGAAAATCGCATCGGGAGTTCACTTCTTTCATTTTTACTCTCGGCCTCAATCTTTTTTTTATTTATTTATTTTCTTTTCTTTTCTTTTTTTCTTTTTTTTTTTGTTTTTTTTTCTTTTCTTCTTTTTGTTTTTCCTTTGCCTTTTTTTTGCTTTTTCTTCTTTTTTCTTTTTTTGGCCGAATACTCCCCCTTAATAATTAAGAACAAAATAAGCCATATACCACAGATAACCAAACATGTTCAACCTCCTCAAGTTTCACATCAACAAAAACATGCTCTACTAACCATGATAGGGGTTAGAAAGGTGAATCAAGTAAGAATAGTCTAAGTTAAACATGGGTAAAAGCAAAGAATAGGTAATAAGCTCAAGTGGGCTAACTAGTGGTCAATATGCTTTGGGTTGGCCTTTTTTCAATTAGTTTAAAATCCTAGGAGCCTTTATCATGTTTATGTAATGCATGCACAAGTGTAGTCTCATCAAGATATGAAGCAAGTTCTAGAGATACAAACCATTGAATGAAATCACACACCAAAGAGACATGTTGAAGGATCAAAAGCTCACATGGGACGATCATCTATTAAGTCAACATGTGTAGTTTCAATGTTAGTCCAAATACCATCTTGCTTAAAACTTACATAAAAACACATTCATTAAATTTATGATTCAAGAATCACAGATTAATTCTCATCTATAACATTCATATTCTTCTTAATCATTGGGAGGTAAAAAGAAAAAAACCAAACACTTCAGGTGGAAAACATGCAAAAATAGAGATTTTTTATTTTTGAATCATTTTTTAATGATTATGGTTTTTTTTAATAAAGCATGCAAGTACCAGTAAAAACCTTCAAGTTTAAACAAGAGCAAATGTGCAGTGCATTAAAACACAAAAGTAAAGAAAATATCCGAACCAATAACCAGCTAAAACCTAAAAATTTAATGTAAAAAAAACTAACCTAAATCCTCCCCCCATACTTAAACACAACATTGTCCTCAATGTTGATATCAAAGCCAGAAGAGAAGATAAAACACACCAAAAACACACCAAAAAGAAAGAAATTCTGATATGAAGAAGAAGATGATGAAAAACGTTAAGAGAAAAAAGGAAAGGGAAGAGAAATCAAATCTAGTTTTTTGTATGATGGGTTGCCTCCCATTCAGCGCTTTTGTTTAACGTCGTTGGCTCGACATCATGTTAATGCTCCTCACTCCTTATAGACAGGCTCGATCAAGTGTATCTCCTCCAAGTTAGATTGAAAACCTTAAAGGAAAGGTTTCAACCTATGGCCATTGACTATAAACCTCTTGCTTGTATCCATGCTCTCAACCTCAACTGCACCATAATCAAAAACACGTGTAACAATAAAAGGTCCAAGCCAACGAGATCGAAGTTTACCTGGGAAGAGGCGCAGGCGGGATTGGTAAAGGAGAACTTTTTAACCTACATGAAACTCCATCCTACTAATCATCTTGTCATGGACTGCCTTCAACTTCTCCTTGTAAATCCTCATGTTCTCGTAGGCGTCATTTCGTATCTCCTCCAATTCTTGCAATTGTAACTTCCTAAAAGTTCCAGCCTCATCATAGTTCAAGTTACATTGCTTAATGGCCCAAAATGCTTTATGCTCAAGTTCTACTAGAAGGTGACAAGCTTTCCCATAAACCATCCTAAAGGGTGACATTCTAAAGGGTCTTGTAAGTCGTTCTATAAGCCCACAATGCATCTCCCAATCTAAGACTCCAATCCTTTCGATTAGGTTGCCTTGCTTTCTCCAAGATAGAATTGATCTCACGGTTAGAAACTTCACTTGGCCACTTGTTCGAGGATGGTATGTCGTGCGATTCTGTGAAAAGCGTGGTACTTCTTCAATATAGCCTCAAAGGATCGATTGCAAAAGTGGGTCCCCTATCACCGATTATTTCTTTGGGAATGCCAAACCTATCAAAGATGTTAGCCTTAACAAATCCAACAACAACCTTAGCATCGTCGCTTCTAGTAGGAATAGCCTCAATCCATTTAGATACATAATCCACAATGAATCAAGATATAAAGATATCCATAAGAAGAGGGAAAAGGACCCATGAAATCAATACCCCGGACATCAAATATCTCACTAAAATCAAAGTGGTTTGTGGCATCTGGTCTCTCCGAGTTATGTTACCGCTTCTTTGACATCTTCGCATGATTTACTGTATGGAATGCATCTTTAAACAATGAAGGCCAAAAGAATCCACATTCAAGCACTTTATGAGCGCTTAGCACCAAAATGACCACCACAAGAATAAGTATGACAGAAAGTAAGTATGGAATTAAACTCATCTTGTGGCACACATCTCCTAATAACTTGATCAGCACAGAACTTCCACAAATATGGATTATCCCAGTAATAATATTTAGCATCAGCACGAAATTGATCTCTTTGGGATTTAGACATACCTGAGGGTAACTCATTAGTAACTAAAAAGTTAACTAAATCAGCATACCATGGCCGAGGTGTAGCACGGAGGACAGCATACAATTGTTCATCAGGAAAGGTCTCCTTGATAGGAACGAAATCAACTCCCTTAGCTAGTCGGCTCAAGTGATCAGCAACAAGGTTCTCAGCTCCCTTCTTGTCCTTAATCTCAAGGTCAAACTCTTGTAGGAGCAAAACCCATCTGATAAGGCGCGACTTGGACTCCTTTTTCTTCAAGAGATACCTAAGAGCTGCATGATCAGTGAAAATAACAACTTTTATGCCAAGTAAGTATGACCTAAGCTTTTCAAGAGCAAACACAACAACAAATAATTCCTTCTCAGTTGTATGGTAATTGCACTGAGCTTCATCCAATGTCCTAGAAGCATAAGCAATCACATGCAAATACTTCCCTATACGCTGCCCAAGAACAGATCCAACTGCATAGTTACTGGCATCACACATAATCTCAAAAGGAAGCTCCCAATTAGGTGGTTGGATGATGGGTGATGTTGTTAACTTATTTTTCAACAAGTCAAACGCATCTTTGCATTTTTGGGAGAAGATGAACTCGGCATCTTTGGCTAGCAACTTGCATAGAGGGGCGGCTACCTTGCTAAAATCCTTGATAAATCTGCGATAGAAACCTGCATGTCCAAGAAAAGATCGAACATCCCTCACAGAGGAGGTGTAAGGCAAGGACAAGATAATATCTATCTTAGCTTTATCAACCTCTAAACCACGTTTAGAAACCACATGCCCTAAAACTATCCCTTGCTCTACCATAAAATGACATTTTTCATAGTTCAAAACAAGGTTAGTATCCATGCATCTTTTCAAGATCAGAGACAAATTTCCTAAACAATGATCAAAGGAATCACCATAGATAGTAAAATCATCCATAAAAACTTCAATTATCCTTTCAACATAATCAGAAAATATGCTCATCATGCATCTTTGAAAAGTAGCAGGTGCATTGCATAAACCAAAGGGCATTCTCCTATAAGCATATGTACCAAATGGACAGGTAAAGGTAGTCTTTTCTTGATCCTCAGGGGAAATAACAATTTGCTTATATCCACTATAGCCATCAAGGAAACAATAGAAAGACTTACCAGCTAGGCGCTCAAGCATTTGGTCTATGAAAGGCAAAAGATAATGGTCTTTTTTTGTCACCAAGTTCAACTTCCTATAATCAATACACATTCGCCAGCCACTTTGAACACGTGCGGGCACCAACTCATTATGAACATTTTCACCACAGTAATGCCCGTCATTTTAGGAACCACATGGACAGGACTTACCCACTTGCTATCAGAAATAGGGTATATGACACCTGCATCCAAAAGCTTCAAAATTTCTGCCTTCACCACCTCCATCATGGGTGGATTGAGTCGTCTCTGCATCTCCCTCGAAGGCTTCGAATTATCCTCTAAGAGTATGTGATGCATACCCTTTGATGTCAGCTAAAGTCCATCCAATGGCGGTCTTATGGTCCTTTAAGACACGCAACAATCTTTCTTCCTGCATAGCTGTTAGATTCTTTGCAATAATCACTGGAAGAGTATCATTAGATCCAAAAAAAGCATACTTCAAATGATCAGGCAAAGGTTTCAATTCTAACTCAGGAGCATGCAACACAGAAGGTAAGACTTTTTTTATGCGAAAGAGGTAGATCAGCAAACACATCCAATTTTGGCACCATATAAGAAGATTGCAATGCCATTATAGCATCAATCACATAAGGTTAAAATATCATGGCACCATTGGCATTAACATCAAAAGATGAGAAGAAGGAACGAATAAGAGCAATATTAACACCATCATTACTACTATAAGCTCAAAATTGGTCCACCAACAGATCAATGATATCCAAGTTATGTAATTCATGCACATCATCATTATATTTCATTGCCTCATTAAAATTAAATAAGACATGTTCATCATCAATCCTCATGGACAAAGTGCAATCATCACAATTAATTACAGTCTTAGCAGTCCTAAAAAATGGTATCCCAAGTAGAAGAGGTGAACGTGTGTGAGGGTGATCATCGCATGTCTCAATGATATAGAAATCACAAGGGAAAATCAAGCTACCAACTTTCACTAACACATCTTCCAACTAACCCAAAGGATAGACAAAAGATCTATCAGCAAGTTGAATGATAACAGAAGTGCTTTTCAAAGAACAAACATTAAGAGAATCAAAGATGGATTTTGGCATCACACTAATTGAAGCTCCTAAGTCACACATAGCCTTATCAAAGCACATATTACCAATCACACAAGGAATAGAAAATGCACCTGGGTCTCCTTGCTTAATAGGTAATTTCTTTTGAAGAATAGCACTTACATTCTCTCCTAAGCCAACTATGTCACCATTTCTGACCTTGTTGGCTCTCTTGGTGGTACACATCTCCTTGAGAAATTTAGCATACTTAGGCACATGTCTTATTGCTTCCAGCAAAGGAATGTTGATTTCCACCTTTTTAAACAATTCCAATATTTCTTTCTCCTTATCTTCCTTTTTTTGCCTGTTAGAACTCAAAGGGAAAGGTGGAGTTAGCTTATAAGTGGAATCCACAAGATTAGGAGATACATTAGACGCATGAGATGGTTGCTTGGGTTGAGAAGAAGATTCGGCACCCTTTAGGTCAGAGGGTAGTGTTGCTGGTTTTCGGTTGTTATTTTGAGCCTCCAACTCATACTCTTCATCCAAAATAATCACTTTGTCTCTAATCTTCTTACCATCCTTAGCTTAAGTGCAAAAGCACTTTCCTTGCCTTGCAGCCCTTGGGATGGCAATTTTCCAGAATTTTGGGCCTCCATTTTTCCAAGGTTAGATGCCAACTGTCCCATTTGCCTCTCAAGGTTTTGGATGCCCGACCTTGTCTCTTGTTGAAAAGATTTATAATCTTATTGAAAAGACATGAAACTTTACTGCATAGACAAGGTGTTAGATGCCATAGTTTTCATTATATCCGTAATCTCATTCAAAGAAGGATTAGAAGAAGAAGAAGGGTTAGAAGGTGGCGGCATAGTTCTGGGAATGTTCGGTTATAGTTGAAATCCAGTGGGGTTGGGTGCTCTTGATCCATTATGCATAGGTGGTTGTTGAGGATTCCCATAGCGAAGGTTGGGGTGATCTCTCCATCCCGGATTGTAGGTTTGAGAGTAGGGATCATACTTTCTCTGTGGGTTAGCATTAAAAACACCACCAACTGCATTCACATGATCAGTAGAATCATCTTGCATAGTAGGACATGTATTAGCATTATGACCATGCATGGAACAAATAGAACAGACAATAGCTTGCATATCACCTCTCATAAAGGATTGCATCATAGAAGTAAGCTCATTAACCTTATTCTCTAAGTTGGAGATACTTACCTGATTCACGCGTCTATGATCAGCTCGGGTGCTAAATTTCTTGGAATTGCAGCCATATCAGAGACTAAATTCTTTACCGCCTCAGGTGTTTTGTTCACCAAAGCTCCACCACTAGCTGCATCAATAATACTCCTATCTTGGGGAGTTAACCCCTCATAGAAATATTGAATAAGGAGTTGGTCAGAAATTTGGTGGTGGGGACGTTGGTTGCAAGCTTCTCGAACCTCTCCCAATACTCTGATAATGATTCACCATGAGCTTGTCTTATCCTACATATCTCCTTCCTAATATTGGCGGCTCTTGAAGCTGGGATGTACTTTTCTAAGAAAATTCTCTTAAGGTCATTCCACGTCCTTATGGAACCAGATGGGATTGAGAACAACCACTCCTCAGCTATCCCCTTCAAAGAGAAAGTCAAGCTTTCAGCTTGACTTGCTCCTCCTCCACACCATTCGGCTTCATGCCATTCCAAATCATGTGGAACTTCTTAAGATGAGCATGTGGATCTTCACCTGCAAGGCCGTTAAAACAAGGAAGCAAATGGATAAAACCAGGTTTTAGCTCAAAGTTAGCATTCTCAACATTAATACAAAGAGGATGGTTCTCCAAGTCAGGAGCAGCAAGCTCCTTCAAAGTTCTTTGTTGTGCAACTGCCATGTCTTCAGGAACAGGATCAACGTAGATGTTGTTGGATGGTGATGAGTCAACAGGTTGTGCACGTGTGAAAGATAACTCCTTCTCAAAGTTTGTTCGGAAGAGTGGATGGCATTGCTCAAGGATGATATGATCGTGCAAAGGTGTATGGGTTGGTGTTTGTGTGGAGTTGATCAAGAAATCTTTGTAGAATTGATCTAAGTCAACTTGTTCTTGATCTGAAAGTTGCTCTCCAGATGATTGGGACATACAACCTTCAAAACAAATGGTTAAATGCACCAAATCACAAAAAGAAAGAAAAATAGCACGCAAACTATAGAAGAAAGATAAAAATCAACACTTTGATCCCCAGCAACGACACCAAAAATTTGATAGGTTGTCGTTAGCCTACAAATTTAATCCCCTACTTAAATTAATTTGTAGTATAGTTTAGCAAGGGTATCGTCCCACAGAGATCAAAACACAAGGAAGATTTTCTTACTTTCAAGCAAAGTATGCGTGAATGTCAAAGGGGAAAACAAAAATCGAATGCTCTTAAGACCAGATTGGGGGATTTGTTTGTTTATGTTAAAAGTAAATAAGAAAAGAAAGAAGAAGACGTGATTTAAGTTTAGAAAATTAAAACAAAGCTAAAAGTTTTCAAGAGAGAAAATGCTAATAAAATTTGAGTAAAAAGTTCAGATTAATTAAAGACCAATTGCAAAGGTTTTCACTAAATCCTTAGGTTGTTTTTAATCATTGAAAACGAATTATATCTTAGATTGGAAAATTAGGGTTCATCAAGCAAAGAGAGATGCATTCAAAACAAGCATGACATGCAACAACTTCTTGTTAATGTATTAATCCAAAACTAGCATGAACAACACAATAACAAGAGCATTAAGATTAAAATCAAGTTTTCTAAACCTAAGTTAACTTTCAACAAATCTAGCATGCATAAAATTAACCTATGTCTTGATCCAACTAATTAAAACCTACATACAAGCTTCAATTTTAATTAGTTGATGCTACTTAACCTAATCAATTTATTGTCTAGCAATTAAATTAATAAGATAGCCTACACATTATTCATGCAAAATTCGAATTCATGACTTCAAATCCACATGCATAATTCGGCAATCATGTCAAGATCAAGAGCACAAATTTCCAATCATAGATTCATCAATTATATGTGCGTGCTTTTCATAAAAACAACCATGAATTTATGATACGACAACAACCTAGAATCAATGTCTAGATCACCTCCGTTTCAATGATTGTTCCCAAACCTAAATTCAATCAATCTAACAAGACCTTCACCCCCAAAACAGCAAGGAATTGGTAACAAATAGTATAAGATTGTAGGAATTGAATTAACGCCACAAGTTAGAACTTACTTGATAAGTTGAATCAATCCTTAAGGTAAAACAAGCAAGAATCTCAATTCGCTCTTAAAGAATGCTTTCTAATTTTATTGATCTCTCTAAAAACTCGTGTTCATGGCTAAAGCAAGGGTTTAAATACCCTTTGCAATGTAAACCCTAAAAAAGATAACCTAAAATCCCTAAAGAAAGCCCAAAATATCAAAAAGGCCTTCTTGAAACAAATCTGCCCAAGAATAAATTCCACATGGATTTGGGCTTCAAAACTAATTAAAATTGACTAGTCCTTGTCCAAATAGGATAAGAAAACCACAAAATAGAAGACTAACTTAAGAGGGGCGAATTGGGCTTTTAAACTAGGCCCACAAGCTTGGTTCCTTAAAATAAAACATGCACATGAATTTTTTAATAAAGCACATGCACACTTAATGCAAACCAGCCCATGAAAAAGCCTAAAAGAAGTCCACATGCCCTTTATAAGATAAAATAAGCCCATGCCCATTGATTAGACTTGTGCTTGTCAAAATTGGCTAAGTGTTAGCCCTCTTGATTTGATGCCTCCAATGTGCACACAAACTTAGGTGTCTTCCTAAGCTCTTCCCCAAGCTTAATCAACAAAACTTCTTGAAGTTCTTGTGAAACAAAAGCTTGTACATAAATATGAAATTGTGCTTTAAGCTTGTTGGAGCGTGACCTTGTAATTGGACCCATTGGCATCCTCAAATCTCAATTGCCTTTGTGAGTTGTATCATTCCCTCCCTCCTCAAAAGGATTTTTCCTCGAATCAATACCTACATTATCAAAGGGAGATAAATCAGAAACATTAAAAGTAGCACTAACACTATACTCTCCTGGCAAATCCACCCTATAGGCATTGTCATTGATGCGTTCAAGCACTTGAAAAGGACCATCCCCTCTAGGATCAAGCTTGGACTTCCTTTGTTTAGAAATCTCCTTCCTGAAGTGCACCCAAACCCAATCTCCAGGTTCAAACTTCATCTCCCTACGCCCTTGATTGGCTCTTTGAGCATACTTCTTGTTCTTTTCCTCAATGTGCTGCCTAGCTTTCTCATATATTGTCTTAAACAATTCGGCCCTTTGCTGCCCATCTACATTAACAATCTCATTCAAGAGTAAAGGCAACAAATCCAATGGAGTTAATGGGTTAAAACCATACACAATCTCAAATGGAGAATAACCTGTAGAAGAATGAATGCTTCTATTATATGCAAACTCAATCAAAGGCAAACAATCTTCCCAAGCTTTCAAATTTTTACCCACAACAGCACACAATAAAGATCCTAAGGTTCTATTAACCACTTCTGTTTGTCCATCTGTTTGGGGATGACAAGTTGTAGAAAACAAAAGCTTTGTTCCCAATTTATTCCATAGAACACTCCAAAAGTGACTTAAAAACTTAGAATCCCTATCTGAAACAATGGTTCTAGGGAATGCCATGCAACCTAACAACATCCCTAAAAAACAAATCAGCAACATGTGTACCATCATCAGATTTATGACATGCAATAAAATGAGCCATTTTACTAAATCGATCAACTACAACAAAGATGCTATCACGTCCTTTCCTAGTCCTAGGCAATCCTAACACAAAATCCATAGATATATCAATCCAAGGACTAATAGGGACAGGTAGAGGCGTGTACAACCCATATGGTTGCACCTTGGATTTGGCGTGCCTACATGCTACACAACTAGAGCAAACTCTTTCAACATCCTTTTTCATGTTAGGCCAATTAAAATGCTCCTGTAATATGTCAAGTGTTTTAGCAATACCAAAATGTCCCATTAAACCTCCATCATGAGACTCCCTAGCAAGCATCTCACGCACAGAACAAGTAGGAATACATAGTTTGTTATCTCTAAACAAATATCCATCATTCCTATAAAACTTTTGAAAAGCAACTTGTTCACATACATCATACACATTAGCAAAGTCAGAATCTGATTTGTACAAATCTTTTATATACTCAAACCCAATCAACTTAGAACTAAGAAAAGAGATTAGAGCATACCTCCTAGACAATGCATCAGCGATCACATTTTCTTTACCTTGCTTGTATTTCACAACATATGGGAATGTCTTTATGAACTCCAACCACTTAGCATGTCTTTTATTTAACTTACCTTTTCCCTTAAGATGCTTCAAACTCTCATGATCAGTGTGAATCACGAATTCCTTTGGCCATAGATAATGTTGCCAAGTTTTTAGAGCTCTTACCAATGCATATAGCTCCTTGTCATAAGTGGAATACTTCATTTGAGCACCATTCAACTTCTCACCAAAATAGGTAATGGGACGCCTTCCTGCAATAAAACAAAGACCAATACGTATCCCGAGGCATCACATTCAATCTCAAAAGTAGAAAAAAATCGTAAACTCAAAATAGGTGCGAACAAAGTTTTTCTTTTAGAGTGTTAAAAGCAATTTCTCGCCTCCCCACTTAAATCCTACCTCCTTTTAACAATCTCACAATAGAGCTGCAATGGAACCAAAATCTTTCACAAACCTCCTATAGAAACTAGCAAGTCCATGAAAAGATCTCACCGAGTAACACTTGTAGGTCTCGCCACTCCCTAATTGCCTTGATCTTTTCTTGGTCCACCTCAATTCCATTAGAAGAAACAACATAACCAAGAAATATGACACGATCCATGCAAAATGTACACTTCTTTAACTTAGCATACAACTTTTCCGCCTAAGTGCATCTAACACAAGCCTAAGATGCTCAATATGCTCATTAATGCTTTTGCTATAGATCAACATGTCATCAAAATATACCACAACAAACTTACCAATAAATGACCTCAAAACATGATTCATCAAACGCATAAATGTACTAGGAGCATTAGTTAAGCCAAAAGGCATCACAAGCCACTCATATAACCATGTTTTGTTTTAAAAGCGGTTTCCATTCATCACCAATTTTCATTCTAATCGATGGTAACCACTCATAAGATCAATTTTGGTAAACACACATGCACCATGCAATTCATCAATCATATCATCCAATCTAGGTATAGGATGGCGATACTTTACCGTTATCTTGTTAACACTTCTGCAATCCACACACATGCGCCAACTCCCATCCTTCTTTGGAACCAATATCACTGTCATGGCACAAGGACTAAGACTCTCCACGATGTGTCCCTTTTGTAGCAATTCTTCCACTTGCTTTTGGGTTCCTTAGTTTCTTGAGATTAGCCCTATAAGTTGGTCTATTTGGAATCTGCCTAGGCATGAAGTCAATCGATGTTCTATTCCTCTAATAGGCGGCAATTCCTTAGGCAACTCCTCGGGAAAACATCTCCATACTCCTGCAAAGAGAAACAACACTACTAGGCAAACAAGGATCAAGGTCAGATTCATTAAAATAAGCTTGCTTATACAAAAGTACAAACAATCATCTCCTTTCCACACAAGCAACCCTTACATCTCTCATTTTGCATAGAATTTTGTTTCTTTCTACCCTCTCTCTCATTTGGGCCTTTTAATTGAATTTCTTTTGAGGCCTCTTTCCCACTTTTCTTCTCTCGGTCTCGCCTCACTTTCTCTCTTTTCTTTTGATTTAGATTTGCTCCCCTTTGCAAGGTTCTCAACCTTCCCTCAATTTTGTATTGTCATGCTTTTCTTGAAGTTTTTCTCCTGTCTTTGTTGCATTCCCTCCATACTCCTTTTTAATTGCATTTGGTCCTCATATACCTCTTTTGGTGCCAATGGAGCAAGAACAAATTTCTGATCTCCTATAGTAAATGAATACCTATTCTTAAAATCATCATGTAACACTCTTCTATCATATTGCCAAGGTCGACCGAGCAATAAATGACAAGCATGCATAGGTACAACATGACAAAGTACTTGATCAGAATACTTTCCAATGGAGAAAGATAAAAGGACTGGTTTATTTACCTTGATTTCCCCCATGTCATTCAGCCATTGCGATCTATCTGACTAGGGTGTTTCAAGCACTCCAACCCGAGTTTTTCTACCATCAATGTACTAGCCACATTAGTGCAGCTTCCCCCATCAATGATCAGGCTACAAATCTTCTCATTCACTAGGCCTCTGGAATGAAAAATATTTTCCCTTTGTTCAATTCCATCTTCCTTCACTTGAGCATTCAAAACTCGCCTAGTAACAAGTAATTCACCCCTAGGTGCATCCTCAACTTCCACTTCAGAACAATCTTCCAACTCAGGCATGGAAGTCAAATCATCTTCTTCCTCCTCAGACACAACTTCTCCTCCTCTCACAAACATTGTTTGCTTATTTGGGCATTGAGAAGCAATATGACCAACACCAAGACATTTAAAGCATTTAATAGTCCTATGCTTTTCAGAATTGGAACTAGAAGAACTTGGAGTTTTAAAAGTACCTTTTGGGTCTGCCTTGTTCTTCTCTTCCTTTAGCTTGTCTTTGTCCTTCGCATTTTTCTTGGACCATTTCGAGTTCCAATTTGTAGTAGAGCTTGGGTAAGAAGCCTTATTGGAGCTTTTGTACTTGAGTTGCCTCTCCACCTTCATGGCCATATTCACCATCTCCTCTAACTCCACATAATGGTGCAATTCAATAACATTGGCAATGTCTTTTTTCAAACTAGCCAAGAAACGTGTCACGGTGGCTTCTCTTTCTTCTTCTACATTAGCCCTAATCATGGCTATCTCCATCTCCTTATGGTACTCTTCTACACTTTTGGTGCCTTGTATCAAGGTTTGGAGCCTTTGATGGAGCTCCCTATAGAAGTAACTAGGCACAAACTTCTTCTTCACGACCCTCTTCATTTTAGCCCAAGTATCAGTAGGATCCTCTCCATTCCTTCTTTTGTTCAAAACAAGTTGATCCCACCAAATAAGTGCATAATCATGAAATTCCACGGCAGCAAGCTTCACCTTCCTCTCCTCAGAATAGTTATGGCATTCAAAAATCATCTCCACCTTTCTTTCCCATTCTAAGTAAGCTTCTGGATCATTCTGACCTTGGAAAGATGGTATTTTCATCTTGATACTGGCCAAGTTTCTATCCACACGCTTGACCCTGTCTTCTCCCCTTGCATTGTCTCGGCCTCTATAACCTCTTCCTCTTCCTCTATCATTCCGTCCCCCTCTTCCACCAAATCTGGCCCTATGCCAATCTTCTTCATCTTCCCCATCATCATATTCATCTTCATACTCATAGAGCACAGGAGTTGGCTCCCTAGCATTTTGCCCCCTTGTTGCACCATTAGATGAAGCCTCTCGTTGTAAATTCCTAATGGCTTGATCTTGTCTATCAAATTTATCACTGACATCCCTAAACATGTTTTCAATCCTTTGGAATTGATGTTGCATAGCCTCCAAAGTAAAGAATGTGTGTTGATCAGCCTCACTATTCTTTTCATCCTTGTCACTACCTTTACTATCCTTTGAATTGGTCATGATGTAAAACTTGCAAAAACACGTTAGAATAGCTCCTCACACACTCCCTCACGTGTTTCTCTCTAAATCAAATTGGATAGCCTCGTGTTTCACTCAAGAAGATGGCTTTTACCTCAAATGAGCTTACACACTCTTGCTGTTAGGCCCCGAATTTTTTTTATGATGATATTAAGCATGAATTGTGATAATTATGTGATTAAGACTTAGTTTGATTTATTTTGGAGTATTAGTGGATAATTGAGGTGTATTTGCATTTAATGGGGTTTAAATGAGAATTAATGGGTAAAGGTTTATGAGGCCATTTTGGAAAGTTTACTTGAGTTGGAATGGTTTTGGGCTGAGCTAAAAGGGGTATTATGGTCTTTGTCCCATGTCTTTAGGTTTAAGAGAAAGAAATTATAAAAAGGAAAGAAGAAAGAAGGAAAAGAAAAGAGGAGAAGAAGAGAAGTCGTCGGTGGAGAAGAAGAGAAGAGAAGAGAGGGTTTTGCGATTCTTGTGATTTTCAACGATTCGAAGCTATTTCCGGGTAAGTTTAACTTCATCCCGTTGTATTGTGGTTAGATTTAAACCTAGAGAATGTTGAATCTGTGAGAATCGAAGGTTTTAGGGTTTAGGGCATAAATGTAGGGATTTCCTTGGGTTGATGTGTTTGTGATGGATTTGAAGCTTAGAATGGGTTAGAAATGTAGTGGAGGACTTGATCTATAGTTTGGTTGTGTTGCATTTGGATTTGGTAAGGATTGAAGATCGGAAAATGCAGGAAAAGGGGTTGAGTCGCACTCCGACCAAGACGTCATGATGATGAGCACGCCTTGGCGTGGCCCCGCCATGCCATGAGCCCCCTGTTTTCCGAAAGATGATTTTGACATTATTTTTGGCATATCTTTTGGTGTAGATGTCCAATTGAGGTGATTTTAGATTCATTGTGAACTAGAGATAAAGGGCTATGAGTTGTATAAAGAAGGGAAGTTTGGAATTTGTTTCAAAAGGTTCGAGAATTTAGATGGAAGTCGGATGGAGATCTTTAATGCTTTATTTTGATTGTCAAGCTTTATGGAATATTTTCTATGGATTGTTAATTAAGTGAGAACTTGGTTTCTTTTAGGGAACCAAGCTAATTTGACCCAATCGCAAGAGGAAGGACATCAGTGAGTCGGAGACTCAAGCGATCTTAGGTGGGTAATGTACTTATAGTTATTGTGTGATTAGGCAAATTCTTGCCTATGTGTGAATATATGTTATATGTTTGTGTGTTACATATGATTTGTTATAAGATTTGAATGCTTTTGATTTTGCATACTTTGAAAGAACCATGAGAAGTGATTTCAATTCTGAGCATGTTATGCCTAGACTTCGGTCATGGCATTTTGAACAAATGAAAGATTGAAAGCAAATCATCTGATAGAATGATTATGAGCATGATTATGTGCTTTTGTTTGGGCGAGAGTGGAACCATTTTGTTCGTCACGTGCACGTAGACAAGAGCCTTCTCCCGGCATCCCGCTTGTGGCATATGAGATCTGAATGGACTCATTTCGTTCAGGGTGTAAACTTCGGTTTCTCCCTTTTGTTTCCATGGAACCCTCGAGCCATTGTGATGTGCATTGCATATGTGAATTGTTCATTGTGAAGCATACTTTGTGACATATTTATGAATTGAATTAATTATATTGAATGCGTCAATTGTTTGAATAGCATGTGAATGCTTAAATTGAGGTCGGTGTAGATATTATATATATACATTCATATAATACCTATCAGAGGTTAACATTCAGCAGAAGCAGAGGGAGTTCCTTAGTCTCACTTAGAGGGAGATGTCAGTGAGTGAGTATGAGCGTCGGTTCACGCAGTTGGCGAGATATGCTTCAGATCTGATGCTGAGCGAGGCTGCTAGATGTCGCCGGTTTGAGTCGGGTCTACACTTGGCTATCAGAGAGAAGGTGATAGTGCAGAACTTCTGTGACTTCTAGCAGTTGGTTGAGGCAGCTCTGCGAGTGGAAAATATAGAGAATATCAAGAGTGCCGTGAACAAGAAGAGAAAGGGTAGAGAGCAGTCCAGGAGAGGGGGTAGCACTAGTACTCCTATGCCAGACAGGAGTGCTAGGAGCTTCCCAGCCGATCGAGAGGAGAGGCGCAGCAGCGAGCCGACCTAGGCCGATGAGGACTTCTACTGTTTCTCACCAAACTTCTATGGTGGGCGGCAGTAGGAGGGGAGATGGGGACAGGTCATCCGTCCCTAACTGTGAGCACTGCGGTAATTTTCATGGTGGAGAGTGTTACAGATTGACAGGAGCTTGTTTCAACTGTGGACAGAAGGGACACAGGGCCAGAGAGTGTCCTCAGCCTCCACGACAAGAGAGAGGCCAGATGCAAGCTCCGAGGAGGACAGAGACCATGGGACAGAGGACTGACACAGAAGTGGGCATTTCAGACGTAGCCAAGAGGGTGAGCATTTCGGGGAGATCGAGAGGGCAGGCACCAGCTAGGGTGTTTGCGATGACTAGGGAGGATGCAGAGACCGCTCCTGATGTTGTGATTGGTATCATTTGACTCTTTGTTGATGATGTGATAGCTTTGATTGATCCAGGTTCTACTCACTCGTTTGTTTCGTCGAGTAGACCTGTGTGTGATAGGATTGTGAGCCCATTGGATACTCCGCTGATGGTGAGTACCCCAATCGGCCAGTACATTGTGATTAGTCAAGTATTTAGAGATTGTGAGATTTGTATCGGTGGAGAACTTCTAGTGGTGGATTTGATGCCACTGAAGATGGGAGGATTGGATGTGATTTTAGGCATGGATACTTTAGAGAAGTACAATGCTCGTTTGGATTGTAAGCAGAAGACAGTGGAGTTTGACTTGGATAGCGGCAAGAGAGTGGTGTTTGTGGGGGACAGGAAAGTGCGTCCGCCCAGAATTGTTTCAGCTTTGACAGCAGAGAAGATGATGAGGAAGGGTTGTGAGGCGTAAGCTCCTCTGACACTCCTCACTCCAAACAAACTTCTGATTTTTCCTCAACAAATTCGTCATCGGAGCGGCTATCATGGAGAATCCCTCCACGAATGTCCTGTAATAGCCTGCCAAACCTAGGAAACTTCTCACCTCTGCTACATTCTTCGGCGCTTCCCAATTTACCACAGCTTCTATCTTCTTTGGATCCACATGAACTCTTTGCTCTGAGATCACATGCCCAAGAAATACAACTTCCCTCAGCCAAAATTCGCATTTATCGAATTTGGCATACAACTCGTTCCTCCTCAAAGTCTCCAAAGAAATCCTCAAATGCTCTTCATGCTCCTCATCACTCTTGAAATACACCAAGATATCATCAATGAAGACAATGATAAATTGGTCCAAGAATGGCTTAAAGACCCGATTCGTCAAATCCATAAACGCTGCAGGCGCATTCGTCAATCCAAAGGGCATCACCAAGGTAATGGAGACTTGAGGATGCCAATGGGTCCAATTACAAGGTCACGCTCCAACAAGCTTAAAGCACAATTTCAGATTTATGTACAAGCTTTTGTTTCACAAGAACTTCAAGAAGTTTTGTTGATCAAGCTTGGGGAAGAGCTTAGGAAGACACCTAAGTATGTGTGCACATTGGAGGCGTCAAATCAAGAGGGCTAACACTTAGCCAATTTTGACAAGCACAAGTCTAATCAATGGGCTTGGGCTTATTTTATCTTATAAAGGGCATGTGGACTTCTTTTAGGCTTTTTCATGGGCTGGTTTGCATTAAGTGTGCATGTGCTTTATTAAAAAAGTCGTGCATGTTTTATTTTAAGGAACCAAGCTTGTGGGCCTAGTTTAAAAGCCCAATTCGCCCCTCTTAAGTTAGTCTTCTATTTTGTGGTTTTCTTATCCTATTTGGACAAGGACTAGTCAATTTTAATTAGTTTTGAAGCCCAAATCCATGTGGGATTTATTCTTGGGCAGATTTGTTTCAAGAAGCCCTTTTTGATATTTTGGGCTTTCTTTAGGGTTTTTAGGTTATCTTTGTTAGGGTTTACATTACAAAGGGTATTTAAACCCTTGCTTTAGCCATAAACACGAGTTTAGAGAGATCAATAAAATTAGAAAGCATTCTTCAAGAGAGAATTGAGATTCTTGCTTGTTTTACCTTAAGGATTGATTCAACTTATCAAGTAAGTTCTAACTTGTGGCGTTAATTCAATTCCTACAATCTTATACTCTTTGTTACCAATTCCTTGCTGTTTTGGGGGTGAAGGGTCTTATTATATTGATTGAATTTAGGTTTGGGAACAATCATTGAAACGGAGGTGATCTAGACATTGATTCTAGGTTGTTGCCGTATCAATTATGCATGTGGTATGTACCCATTACTATACTATTATGCATGCACATGGTATGTATTAGTGTATGTATACATTTAGGTATACCTTGGTATTAACTACCATGTACACATGCATTGTACATGTGAATAATCTAGTTAATATAGCCATGTTAGACTTGTGTACATGTGTTTTACATAGCTATCACACTAGTATAGTTACATTTATTACATATGCATACAATACATACTATAGTATTTAGTATAAATGGTACATGGTTATATTTGTGAACCACTGAGCCATGTTATACTAATATTACATTCTATAGTATTACATATGCTATAGTATTACATACTATAGCATATGTAAGTACATTAGGTTATGCATAATATGTCTACGCATTCTATATCCCAAGTGAGGTGCTTGCATTATGTATGATGACACATATTATTACCATTTTAAAATTTAAATTTAAAATATTTTCACAATATATTTAATTTTATATCAATTTTATCTCCAAAAATTATAATAATAACAATCTATTATTATACAATGGTACTAGTATATGTATTAATGGTACATATATCGTGTACAATGTTCTATACATGTACACATATGCAAATTAATACATGTTTGATAGGTTGTCGTTAGCCTACAAATTTAATCCCCTACTTAAATTGATTTGTAGTATAGCGAAGCAAGGGTATCGTCCCACAGAGATCAAAACACAAGGAAGATTTTCTTACTTTCAAGCAAAGTATGTGTGAATGTCAAAGGGGAAGACAAAAATCGAATGCTCTTAAGACCAGATTGGGGGATTTGTTTGTTTATGTTAAAAGTAAATAAGAAAAGAAAGAAGAAGGCATGATTTGAGTTTAGAAAATTAAAACAAAGCTAAAAGTTTTCAAGAGAGAAATTGCTAAGAAAATTTGAGTAAAAAGTTCAGATTAATTAAAGACCAATTGCAAAGGTTTTCACTAAATCCTTAGGTTGTTTTTAATCATTGAAAACGAATTATATCTTAGATTGGAAAATTAGGGTTCATCAAGCAAAGATAGATGCATTCAAAACAAGCATGACATGCAACAACTTCTTGTTAATGTGTTAATCCAAAACTAGCATGAACAACACAATAACAAGAGCATTAGGATTAAAATCAAGTTTGCTAAACCTAAGTTAACTTTCAGCAAAGCTAGCATGCATAAAATTAACCTATGTCTTGATCCAACTAATTAAAACCTACATACAAGCTTCAATTTTAATTAGTTGATGCTACTTAACCTAATCAATTTATTGTCTACCAATTAAATTAATCAGATAGCATACAAATTATTCATGCAAAATTCGAATTCATGACTTCAAATCCACATGCATAATTCGGCAATCATGTCCAGATCAAGAGCACAAATTTCCAATCATAGATTCATCAATTATATGCACATGCTTCTCATAAAAACAACCATGAATTTAGCTAATAGCCTCAACAATTGGAAAAGAGAATTTAGTTCATAATTCTAACTAAAACAAAGCCAACTATCATAATAGAAAACATAGTGCAGAATTTGGGTATAAGAAGAAGAATAGAAAGAAATAAAACTAGGGTTCTACCTAGGGAGAAAGAAAAAAACGTAAAAGAGAAAGAAGAGAAGAGAAATTCACATCCAAAGAAGATAGAAAACGTGAATCCCCCCAAACTAATGCTAAAGGGCCCTATTTATATTGGAGGAGGTCTTGTAAGAGAGGATTTCTTTTCCAAGTAAAAGTAAGTATTTCTTTCCTTGTAGACATGAGATCTTTACAAGGAGATGACTTCTTTTCCAAGTAGAAGTGGGTCTTCTTCTTTTGTAGAATTAGGATCTTTACAAGGAGATGACTTCTTTTCCAAGTAGAAGTAGGTTTTCTTCTTTCCTTGCCAAATTAAGAACTTTACAGGGTAGGACTTTTTTTTAAAAAAAAAATCTTCATTTCTCCCAATCTACATGTCCCTTGACCGTCTAGATTGTTCCTGGATCCATTTCTTGCAGTGCCGAACAAGAATCTTCCGAAATGTAGAAATCTTAGTTGAAGTAGGATTCCTTATAGGATTAGGATTTCTGCAACTTTGGTCACCTTAGGGTATTTTGACCTCCTCACTTTGAAAATGATATCCAAAAGTCCTAAATCTCCCTCCTTAGCATGATTTTCTTCATTTGACACCTAAAACACTTGAAATGATAAAATCAATGTAAGCTAAGTGATTTAGACATCAAATGAGAATAAAAACTAAGTGTAAAAGTATAAAAAGATAAGAAAATATGAGTGCATCAACTTCCCCCACACTTAGCTCTTGCTCCTCCTCGAGTAAGGAAAATTAAAGAAAGACGAAAGAAATATACTAAGGAAAATTGGTGATATGCAGAAAAAACTAGTGTGGATGTAAAAGTAAACGAAAACGTGTATGCAAATGTAGGGAAACTTTTCTTAGTGTTATAGTTTTTCTCCTAACCTGTCAACAACATCAAAGAAGCACAAGCATCATAGAGAAAGAGTAAGCCGTGACATTCAATCCATAAACTCAATGAACTTACTCTAAATGTAAGAACCAAGCCAGATAGCATATAGGACTTAAAGGAAATCTACTCCATGTCAAAATAATAGGTCCTCTCATTGTTATACTCTCCAACATTCAAAGTGTTTAAGGCTCATATGTGTTTAACTCTCATAAATTCAAACAATGCAATGTTCTACCATATGCTTGCTCTTCAATCTCGAATAAACTACTAAACATACATGCACAACACAAATCAAAAGGTCTTAACAGGGATGTAACTTGGCTGGGCTAGGGGTGAGGTAAAAGAATGGCAAAGAAAAAGGTTAAGTATCAAGGAAAGCAGAGCATAAAAATAATCAATGGTATACTTGTCGCTCACCATGTATAACATCAAACAATCAAACTCAACTCAATTTTTTATTTGAACTTTCAATTCCAATAATATTGAACAAGAAAATCACATCGGGAGTTCACTTCTTTCATTTTTACTCTGGGCCTCAATCTTTTTTCTTTTTTTTTTCTTTTTTTCTTTTCTTCTTTTTGTTTTTCTTTTGCCTTTTTTTTCTTTTTTTTCTTTTTTCTTTTTTTTGGCCGAATACTCCCCCTTAATAATTAAGAACAAAATAAGCCATATACCACAGATAACAAAACATGTTCAACCTCCTCAAGTTTCACATCAACAAAAACATGCTCTACTAACCATGATAGGGGTTAGAAAGGTGAATCAAGTAAGAATAGTCTAAGTTAAACATGGGTAAAGCAAAGAATAGGTAATAAGCTCAAGTGGGCTAACTAGTGGTCAATATGCTTTGGGTTGGCCTTTTTTCAATTAGTTTAAAATCCTAGGAGCCTTTATCATGTTTATGTAATGCATGCACAAGTGTAGTCTCATTAAGATATGGAGCAAGTTCTAGAGATACAAAGCATTGAATGAAATCACACACCAAAGAGACATGTTGAAGGCTCAAAAGCTCACATGGGACGATCATCTATTAAGTCAACATGTGTAGTTTCAATGTTACTCCAAATACCATCTTGTTCAGAACTTACATAAAAACACATTCATTAAATTTATGATTCAAGAATCACAGATTAATTCTTATCTATAACATTCATATTCTTCTTAATCATTGGGAGGTAAAAAAAACCAAACACTTAAGGTGCAAAACATGCAAAAATAGAGATTTTTTTGGATTTTTGAATCATTTTTTAATGTTTATGGTTTTTTAATAAAGCATGCAAGTACCAGTGAAAACCTTCAAGTTCAAGCAAGAGCAAAGGTGCGGTGCATTAAAGCATGAAAGTAAAGAAAATATCCGAACCAATAACCAGCTAGAACCTGAAAATTTAATGTTAAAAAAAAACTAACCTAAATCCTCCCCCCACACTTAAACACAACATTGTCCTCAATGTTGAAATCAAAGCCAGAAGAGAAGATAAAACATACCAAAAAGAAAGAAATTCTGATATGAAGAAGAAGAAGATGAAAAACGTTAAGAGAAAAAGGAAAGGGAAGAGAAATCAAATCTGGTTTTTGTATGATGGGTTGCCTCCCATTCAGCGCTTTTGTTTAACGTCGTTGGCTCGACATCATGTTAATGCTCATCACTCCTCATAGACAGGCTCGACAAAGTGCATCTCCTCTAAGTTAGATTGAAAACCTTCAAGGAATGGCTTCAACCTATGGCCATTTTCTATAAACCTCTTGCTTGTATCCATGCTCTCAACCTCAACTGCACCATAATCAAAAACACGTGTAACAATAAAAGGTCCAAGCCAACGAGATCGAAGTTTACAGGAAAAGGCGATATGGATTGGTAGAGGAGAACTTTCTGACCTACATGAAACTCCTTCCTACTAATCATCTTGTCATGGACTGCCTTCAACTTCTCCTTGTAAATCTTCATGTTCTCGTAGGCGTCATTTCGTATCTCCTCCAACTCTTGCAATTGTAACTTCTTAAAAGTTCCAGCCTCATCATAGTTCAAGTTACATTGCTTAATGGCCCAAAATGCTTTATGCTCAAGTTCTATTGGAAGGTGACAAGCTTTCGCATAAACCATCCTAAAGGGTGACATTCCTAAAGGAGTCTTGTAAGCTGTTCTATTAGCCCACAATGCATCTCCCAATCTAAGACTTCAATCCTTTCGATTAGGTTGCACCGTTTTCTCCAAGATAGTCTTGATCTCACGGTTAGAAACTTCAGCTTGGCCACTTGTTTGAGGATGGTATGCCATGCTAGTTCTGTGAAAAACGTGATACTTCTTCAATATAGCCTCAAAGGATCGATTGCAAAAGTGGGTCCCCCTATCACTGATTATTGCTTTGGGAATGCCAAACCTATGAAAGATGTTAGCCTTAACAAATCCGACAACAACCTTAGCATCGTCAGTTCTAGTAGGAATTGCCTCAATCCATTTACATACATAATCCACAGCAAGCAAGATATAAAGATATCCATAAGAAGAGGGAAAAGGACCCATGAAATCAATACCCCAAACATCAAATATCTCACTAAAAATCAAAGTGGTTTGTGGCATCTAGTCTCTCTGAGTTATGTTACCACTTCTTTGACATCTATCACATGATTTACAGAAGTGGAATGCATCTTTAAACAATGAAGGCCAAAAGAATCCACATTCAAGCACTTTATGAGTTGTGCGCTTAGCACCAAAATGACCACCACAAGAATAAGTATGACAGAAAGTAAGTATGGAATTAAACTCATCTTATGACACACATCTCCTAATAACTTGATCCGCACAGAACTTCCACAAATATGGATTATCCCAATAATAATACTTAGCATCAGCACGAAATTTATCTCTTTGGGATTTAGACATACCTGAGGGTAGCTCATTAGTAACTAAAAAGTTAACTAAATCAGCATACCATGGACGAGGTGTAGCACGGAGGAAAGCATACAACTGTTCATCAGGAAAGGTCTCCTTGATAGGAACCACATCAACTCCCTTAGCATTAAGTCGGCTCAAGTGATCAGCAACAAGGTTCTCAGCTCCCTTCTTGTCCTTAATCTCAAGATCAAACACTTGTAGGAGCAAAACCCATCTAATAAGGCGCGGCTTGGACTCCTTTTACTTCAAGAGATACCTAAGAGCTGCATGATCAATGAAAATAACAACTTTTGTGCCAAGTAAGTATGACCTAAACTTTTCAAGAGCAAACACAGCAGCAAATAATTCCTTCTCAGTTGTATGGTAATTGCACTGAGCTTCATCCAATGTCCTAGAAGCATAAGCAATCACATGCAAATACTTCCCTATACGCTGCCCAAGAATAGCTCCAACTGCATAGTCACTAGCATCACACATAATCTCAAAAGGAAGCTCCCAATTAGGTGGTTGGAGGATGGGTGATGTTGTCAACTTATTTTTCAACAAGTCAAATGCATCTTTGCATTTTTAAGAGAAGATGAACTCAACATCTTTGGCTAGCAACTTGCATAGAGGGGCAGCTACCTTGCTAAAATCCTTGATAAATATGCGATAAAAACCTGCATGTCCAAGAAAAGATCAAACATCCCTCACAGAGGAGGTGTAAGGCAAGGACAAGATAATATCTATCTTAGCTTTATCAACCTCTAAACCACGTGCAGAAACCACATGCCCTAAAACTATCCCTTGCTCTACCATAAAATGACATTTTTCATAGTTCAAAACAAGGTTAGTATCCATGCATCTTTTCAAGATCAGAGACAAATTTCCTAAACAATGATCAAAGGAATCACCATAGATAGTAAAATCATCCATAAAAACTTCAATTATCCTTTCAACATAATCAGAAAATATGCTCATCATGCATCTTTGAAAAGTAGCAGTTGCATTGCATAAACCAAAGGGCATTCTCCTATAAGCATATGTACCAAATGGACAGGTAAAGGTAGTCTTTTCTTGATCCTCAGGGGCAATAACAATTTGATTATATCCACTATAGCCATCAAGGAAACAATAGAAAGACTTACCAGCTAGGTGCTTAAGCATTTGGTCCATGAAAGGCAAAGGATAATGGTCTTTTTTTGACGCCAAGTTCAACTTCCTATAATCAATACACATTCGCCAGCCACTTTGAACACGTGTGGGCACCAACTCATTCTGAGCATTGTTCACCACAGTAATGCCCGTCTTTTTAAGAACCACATGGATAGGACTTACCCACTTGCTATCAGAAATAGGGTATATGACACCTGCATCCAAAAGTTTCAAAATTTCTGCCTTCACCACCTCCATCATGGGTGGATTGAGTCGTCTCTGCATCTCCCTCGAAGGCTTTGAATTATCCTCTAAGAGTACGCGATGCATACACATAGAAGGACTAATCCCTTTGATGTCAGCTAAAGTCCATCCAATGGGGGTCTTATGGTCCTTTAAGACACGCAACAATCTTTCTTCCTGCAAAGCTGTTAGATTCTTTGCAATAATCACTGGAAGAGTATCATTAGATCTAAGAAAAGCATACTTCAAATGATCAGGCAAAGGTTTCAATTCTAACTCAGGAGCATGCAACACAGAAGGTAAGACTTTCTTGTGCGAAAGAGGTAGATCAGCAAACACATCCAATTTTGGCACCATATAATAAGATTGCAATGCCATAATAGCATCAATAACATAAGGTTAAAATATCATGGCACCATTGGCATTAACATCAAAAGATGAGAAGAAGGAACGAATAAGAGCAATATTAACACCATCATTACTACTATAAGCTCAAAATTGGTCCACCAACAGATCAATGATATCCAAGTTATGTAATTCATGCACATCATCATTATATTTCATTGCCTCATTAAAATTAAATAAGACATGTTCATCAACAATCCTCATGGACAAAGTGCAATCATCACAATTAATTACAGTCTTAGCAGTCCTAAAAAATGGTATCCCAAGTAGAAGAGGTGAACGTGTGTGAGGGTGATCATCGCATGTCTCAATGATATAGAAATCACAAGGGAAAATCAAGCTACCAACTTTCACTAACACATCTTCCAACAAACCCAAAGGATAGACAAAAGATCTATCAGCAAGTTGAATGATAACAGAAGTGCTTTTCAAAGAACCAACATTAAGAGAATCAAAGATGGATTTTGGCATCACACTAATTGAAGCTCCTAAGTCACACGTAGCCTTATCAAAGCACATATTACCAATCACACAAGGAATAGAAAATGCACTTGGGTCTCCTTGCTTAATAGGTAATTTCTTTTGAAGAATAGCACTTACATTCTCTCCTAAGCCAACTATGTCACCATTTCTGACCTTGTTGGCTCTCCTGGTGGTACACATCTCCTTGAGAAATTTAGCATACTTAGGCACATGTCTTATTGCTTCCAGCAAAGGAATGTTGATTTTCACCTTTTTAAACAATTCCAATATTTCTTTCTCCTTATCTTCCTTCTTTTGCCTGTTAGAACTCAAAGGGAAAGGTGGAGTTAGCTTATAAGTGGAATCCACAAGATTAGGAGATACCTTAGACGCATGAGATGGTTGCTTGGGTTGAGAAGAAGATTCGGCACCCTTCAGGTCAGAGGGTAGTGTTGCTGGTTTTCGGTTGTTATTTTGTGCTTCCAACTCATCCTCTTCATCCAAAATAATCACTTTGTCTCCAATCTCCTTACCACTCCTTAGCTTAAGTGCAAAAGCACTTTCCTTGCCTTGCAGCCCTTGGGATGGCAATTTTCCAGAATTTTGGGCCTCCATTTTTCCAAGGTTAGATGCCAACTGTCCCATTTGCCTCTCAAGGTTTTGGATGCTCGACCTTGTCTCTTGCTGAAAAGATTTATAATCTTGTTGAAAAGACACGAAATTTTGCTGCATAGACAAGGTGTTAGATGCCATAGTTTTCATCATATCTGTAATCTCATTCAAAGAAGGATTAGAAGAAGAAGAAGGGTTAGAAGGTGGCGGCATAGTTCTGGGAATGTTCGGTTGTAGTTGAAATCCAGTGGGGTTGGGTTCTCTTGATCCATTATGCATAGGTGGTTGCTGAGGATTCCCATAGCGAAGGTTGGGGTGATCTCTCCATCCTGGATTGTAGGTTTGAGAGTAGGGATCATACTTTCTCTGTGGGTTAGCATTAAAAACATCACCAACTACATTCACATGGTCAGTAGAATCATCTTGCATAGTAGGACATGTATTAGCATTATGACCATGCATGGAACAAATAGAACAGACAATAGCTTGCATATCACCTCTCATGAAGGATTGCATCATAGAAGTAAGCTCATTAACCTTATTCTCTAAGTTAGAGATACTTACCTTATTCACGCATCTATGATCAGCTCAGGTGCTAAATTGCTTGGAATTTGCAGCCATCTCAGAGATTAAATGCTTTGCCGCCTCAGGTGTTTTGTTCACCAAAGCTCCACCACTAGCTGCATCAATAATACTCCTATCTTGGGGAGTTAACCCCTCATAGAAATATTGAATAAGGAGTTGGTCAGAAATTTGGTGGTGGGGACATTGGTTGCAGAGCTTCTCGAACCTCTCCCAATACTCTGATAATGATTCACCATGAGCTTGTCTTATCCCACATATCTCCTGCCTAATATTGGCAGCTCTTGAGGCTGGGAAGAACTTTTCTAAGAAAATTCTCTTAAGGTCATTCCACGTCCTTATGGAACCAGATGGGATTGAGAGCAACCACTCCTCAGCTGTCCCCTTCAAAGAGAAAGGAAAAGCTTTCAGCTTGACTTGCTCCTCTTCCACACCATTCGGCTTCATGCCATTGCAAATCATGTGGAACTTCTTATGATGAGCATGTGGATCTTCACCTGCAAGACCATTAAAACAAGGAAGCAAATGGATAAAACCAGGTTTTAGCTCAAAGTTAGCATTCTCAACATTAATACAAAGAGGATGGTTCTCCAAGTCAGGAGCAGCAAGCTCCTTCAAAGTTCTTTGTTGTGCAACTGCCATGTCTTTAGGAACAAGATCAACGTAGATGTTGTTGGATGGTGATGAGTCGGCGGGTTATGCACGTGTGAAAGATAACTCCTTCTCAAAGTTTGGTCGGAAGAGTGGATGGCGTTGCTCAAAGATGATAGGATCGTGCAACGGTGTATGGGTTGGTGTTTGTGTGGAGTTGATCAAGAAATCTTTGTAGAATTGATCTAAGTCGGCTTGTTCTTGATCTGAAAGTTGCTCTCTAGATGATTGGGACATACAACCAAAAGGTTAAAAGCACCAAATGACAAAAAGAAAGAAAAAATAGCACGCAAACTATAGAAGAAAGATAAAAATCAACACTTTGATCCCCGGCAACGGCGCCAAAAATTTGATAGGTTGTCGTTAGCCTACAAATTTAATCCCCTACTTAAATTGATTTGTAGTATAGCGAAGCAAGGGTATCGTCCCACAGAGATCAAAACACAAGGAAGATTTTCTTACTTTCAAGCAAAGTATGCGTGAATGTCAAAGGGGAAGACAAAAATCAAATGCTCTTAAGACCAGATTGGGGGATTTGTTTGTTTATGTTAAAAGTAAATAAGAAAAGAAAGAAGAAGACATGATTTGAGTTTAGAAAATTAAAACAAAGCTAAAATTTTTCAAGAGAGAAATTGCTAAGAAAATTTGAGTAAAAAGTTCAGATTAATTAAAGACCAATTGCAAAGGTTTTCACTAAATCCTTAGGTTGTTTTTAGTCATTAAAAACGAATTATATCTTAGATTGGAAAATTAGGGTTCATCAAGCAAAGATAGATGCATTCAAAACAAGCATGACATGCAACAACTTCTTGTTAATGTGTTAATCCAAAACTAGCATGAACAACACAATAACAAGAGCATTAAGATTAAAATCAAGTTTGCTAAACCTAAGTTAACTTTCAGCAAAGCTAGCATGCATAAAATTAACCTATGTCTTGATCCAACTAATTAAAACCTATATACAAGCTTCAATTTTAATTATTTGATGCTACTTAACCTAATCAATTTATTGTCTAGCAATTAAATTAATCAGATAGCATACAAATTATTCATGCAAAATTCGAATTCATGACTTCAAATCCACATGCATAATTCAACAATCATGTCCAGATCAAGAGCACAAATTTCCAATCATAGATTCATCAATTATATGCACATGCTTCTCATAAAAACAACCATGAATTTAGCTAATAGCCTCAACAATTGGAAAAGAGAATTTAGTTCATAATTCTCACTAAAACAAAGCCAAAAATCATAATAGAAAACTTAGTGCAGAATTTGGGTATAAGAAGAAGAATAGAAAGAAATAAAACTAGGGTTCTACCTAAGGAAAGAGAAAAAAAAAGTAAAAGAGAAAGAAAAGAAGAGAAATTCACATCCAAAGAAGATAGAAAACGTGAATCCCCCCAAACTAATGCTAAAGGACCCTATTTATATTGGGGGAGGTCTTGTAAGAGAGGATTTCTTTTCCAAGTAAAAGTAGGTATTTCTTTCCTTGTAGACATGAGATCTTTACAAGGAGATGACTTCTTTTCCAAGTAGAAGTGGGTCTTCTTCTTTTGTAGAATTAGGATCTTTACAAGGAGATGACTTCTTTTCCAAGTAGAAGTAGGTTTTCTTCTTTCCTTGCCAAATTAAGAACTTTACAGGGTAGGACTTTTTTAAAAAAAAATCTTCATTTCTCCCAATCTACATGTCCCTTGACTGTCTAGATTGTTCCTGGATCCATTTCTTGCAGTGTTGAACAAGAATCTTCCGAAATGTAGAAATCCTAGTTGAAGTAGGATTCCTTATAGGATTAGGATTTCTGCAACTTTGGACACCTTAGGGTATTTTGACCTCCTCACTTTGAAAATGATATCCAAAAGTCCTAAATCTCCCTCCTTGGCATGATTTTCTTCATTTGACACCTAAAACACTTGAAATGATAAAATCAATGTAAGCTAAGTGATTTAGACATCAAATGAGAATAAAAACTAAGTGTAAAAGTATAAAAAGATAAGAAAATATGAGTGCATCAATGTTCGTAATAATATGTACATATGCGTATGCTATGTACATGTGTGTGTGTGTGGTACCATGCGTGTATAGTTACTAGTGTATACATATTGGTACATGCATACTAGTATGTACAATAGCGTATAATGCATATGGTACATGTATGTATTGGAATATATGTGTGCATAACACACTATAGAGTGGGTATGAGATAGCATACCACATGTACTATGTATGAGATGCAAATACATACATGTAACCAAATAATAGGGTTACACTATGCATGGCATACATCTAATATGGCAATGTTGCATATGTATGGTACACATTATGACGCACCCCATGTTATACACATGTGCACCATAGATACATACACACCATATGTCCATACTTGCACATAGTATATTACCATGCATGTGTGTACTCATAGTGTACTCTATTATGCATGTACTCTATATATGGCATACTTTATTACACATGCTAGTTACTGATACATGCATGGTACATGTATAATAAGTGCACATATAATTGCATGTACACTATGTAGACATCATGTACTACATGTGTACTAACTATGCACACGTCTAGTATGAAGACATCATGTACTATACCATATGTGTACCATGCATGCATGTGCATGTACATTAATATACGTGCTACTATATACATGTATAGTGACATACCATGTTACCAATAGTGCAAAATGTACCCAATTGCATGTTAGCCATGTTACATGTGATGATACACAGTTATTAGTGTATAATGTACTTTAGTTATGATGCAGTATGCACCATGTATGCTATTACCATATACATATAGTATATTAATTATATGGTACACATATGTACACCTACATATAGCATGTGTAATGTATAATATATGGACACATATGTGTAGTGTATGGGACTATACTCAATGTGCATGTATGCATTACACTATACATATGGTGCACGTATAGTACGTACACTATAGTACAGTTACATACACATAGCTGACATGCATTATGGATGTATTGCATGTGTATACATTAGTACTATACTACTAATGTATACACATGGTATGCATATGTACCATACAAATACTATGTATAACTATAGTTAGTTACATAAAGTATGCACCATGTATTATGTGGCACCATGCAATTGTATGGTACAATGTACATGGTTATGCATAATGGTATACATAATATATGTATAGTTATGTACCATTAGACATGTTGTTTACCACTATATATGCATATGCTACATATGTATAGTTATGCATGTAGTGTACAAGGCTATATACATGTATGTATACCACATACATACATGTATATAGCCTTGTACACTACATACCATGTTTTATGTAGTACATTCATAATAATAGTTATAATATGTGCGTGTGTACCATAATATGTGGTATTGCTAAATGTATGTTATAAATACTATATATGCATGTGTACATAACTATTACCAATTAAGTATTAGTGTATAGTTATATACTTTATGTATGGTACATAGTGTGATATGTGCCATAATATTTACATTCTAGTAAATGTACATTATGTGCCATGAATAGTATTACACATGCAATGACACTTGCAAGTATTACATGATATGTACCAAACCTTATGTTTTAGTGTACATTTTATACATTATAGTTATGCATCCATTGTATACAAGTAGTGGTATAAACATATACACTAGATTATGCATAATACACATAGTACATGGTATATGCAAACTACATGGTACATAGTATAATAGTAATGGTAGTGGTAATGAATATTACGACTCTCTAGCTGGTACCATACGCTACAATGTTATAGTACATATAGTAGTATATGTGCATGTGTACCATAATATGTGGTATATAGTGCACATATAATTGCATGTACATAGTGTGCTACACA
Organism: Erythroxylum novogranatense; assembly: GCA_029891385.1. Taxonomy (NCBI): domain Eukaryota; kingdom Viridiplantae; phylum Streptophyta; class Magnoliopsida; order Malpighiales; family Erythroxylaceae; genus Erythroxylum; species Erythroxylum novogranatense. Next base: position 52,432,779 of record CM057235.1, on the reverse strand, counting down.
TATATACCATGTGCACACTATCACTGTAGTTACGTATGTACACATGCAAATAATGTAACATAATACATGGTACACTATTATACCATTGCATTTGCCACACTACTATATGCATGGTACGTATGCATTACCATATGTACACATACTATATAGTATATATGCACATAATATAGCTATGTTACCATAGCATATGCACATATGGTACACATCACTGTTACACATTAATACAATGTACATGCATATGCTATTATGTTACATGTGTAACTATGTGCCAATCCCATATGTATATATATAGTGCTATACTAGTTATGTACACTATTGGTACTAATATATTGATGGTTCCATAGTTAGCATATGTATTAGTGTAGATAACAAGGTTATACATGTATATACAATAATACATGCATTATATGTATACACTATCTGTACATGCAATGGTGCCAATGCATAGCTAATGGGTACATGTATATACACTATGTACACACTAGCTATACTATAGTATGCACTATTATACATGTCAATTAGTGTAAATATTGCTAGGTGTAACTATATATGTAATATATGTCATACACTATGTAACTATGTATATTGTACATATGGGTGCCATGTGCGCCATAACTATTATGTTACAATGCATATGCATGGTAACATAGTGCACATGCATATGGTACACACACCAGGTGAATACTAGGTGAATAACAATGTTGTACCATATACATGCATGGAACCCGTACAATGCATACCATGCACTAGTATGCATGTACTATGTATAGTTACCCATTCATAGTACATGTGTAATAGTGACATATACTATGTACTGTATGCATGTATTGACAAAAAATAGCATATTATTAACATGTACACATATTATGTTATTACTAGTGTAATGTGTATTCACCTGGTATGCATGTGTTATAGTTACACTACATATGTACAATGTATTGGCAAGTAGTATTGTGTAGTGTACATGTATACTATATACACATGCATAGTATATGTAGTGCTCCATTGCATGTACATATGTGCACAATATATGTGGTACTATTGGCACTATCAATATGTATATCATACATGTATATACTATACAACTATGCATGGCAACATTTCAATGGTACAGTAGCATATACGTGCACATGTTTATACTATGGTAGTTAACATACAATGTATACCGTACTAGTACACACTATAGTACATGGTGTGTATAGTTATATGTGGAATTGTAACTATAATAGGTATACATATAATATACTATTACACCATGCTATAGTAATACTATGGTGTTACCTAGCATATGGTTACGCATACACGTATATTTACATATGGTATACCATGCACATACATTATATATACTATGCAGGTCATTCTTGATGATTTATGCATACTACTAATTACCCAATGAGCTAATATGAACCATATTAGTGCACATGTACATAGCATAGTGTATGGTAACTATGCTATACAGACATATGTAGTAATACACCATAGTATAATGGTGGCATTGTATGCACAGTATACTATGGTACACTATATCAATAATTTACCATACATGGATGAGTATGTTATACACTAATATGTGTGCATCTCATATATCCGACACTATTACTAGTACTCATGTATTTAACTAGTACATATGCATAACAATGACATAGATATACCAAATTCTAGTACACATTGTACCGTATAGTACTAACCATGTACACATATGCCATAATATATACTAGTGTAGCATGGTACATATGCATATGTTACCATTTGCGCATAATGTACAAATAGATTTGTGTATATAATTGTGCTTCATAATTACACTAGTCATTGACAAATTATAACACTAGTTAACATGAGTATGCATGTACATAGTATACATATGGTACACACGTATACCATGGTAATTAGACTATGTATAGTGTGCACAACCATGGTACATAATGGTTGTTATGTACCATTACTACTAATTAGACTAATATATATACATATATGGTACATCACATGTGTACTATATGCATGTGCACACTATGGTAACTATTATGCACTATACACGTGTGTACTACATTATGTTTATATACATGTGAGTTATGTGTACATACTATATGTAATATACACATTAGTAGTTGGTATAATGCCAATGGTACCACATGTGAGCATATGTGTACTGATATGTGGCCACACTTGTACATATGATAACTAGTATATGCCGTGTAATGTAAGCATAATACCATGTACTATCAATCCATACACATGCATTATCATATAGTATATATGTACTATATGATACACATACTATGCAATATACATAGTTACATAGTGTACCTAGCAATATTTATACATTATGCTAGTACATTGTATAGTATATGCATATTTATACATATTGTGTACCTATGCATATTATGTATAGCATGCATGCTATCATGGTTGTGCACACATGTATACCAGTATGTACAATATACATAGTTATATGTAACACTAACATATTATGTACATATATCAATTATACAATACATGCATTATGTTAACTATAGTAGTTACCATAGTGAATGCATGTACATTGTATACCCTATGTGTGCACATGGTAATACATGCATACAGTATGTTACTATACCACACATAATATAGCACATGCACTATACATACTAATATGTGCATGCATATGTATATACTATTACCTTACTATGTTACTAGTGCATATAGTACAATAATATGCATCACTATGTGCATATGTGTATATACAATAATACACATGCATATGTATAGTCACATGCATTGTGATGCATACCATGCACTAGCTGGCATGGTACATATACATGTATAATAACACATTGTAATTTTACATTAATATATCTACCATGTATACTATACAGTGTGAGCATGGTATACCACACTACTACATGCTATTTAGTATGTGTACTATGTATAACATAGTATCTATAGTATTTATGTGCATATACCACATATTTAGTGTGGTATATTATGCATGCAAATATACATGTCACTATGTACACATGCAATTACAAGTACACACTAACTATGGTATGACATGTATGCAGACATATATTACAATAGTCAGTGTATAGTTATACATATGTACACATATAAGTATACATGGTACACATATTTACCATGTTGCATGTGTACACGTATACCATGCACGTATAGTAATGTACATTACATTAACAATGCTAACCATGTGTAATAATAGTTATTACATAGTATACATTACATCCTAATGTATGCTAACATGGCTATAGTAGTATGCACATATCATTAAAATGGCATATGTTTAAGTTACTTATGCATGTGCCTTTTGTATGCATGCTATTGTACACAATACCATTGTACATATGGTTATTGCGCCATATTAGACTATGTAACTATTAACGTGCTAGTGTGCATGCCATTTACTATGCATGGCAATACATGTACATTGGCATAGTGTAAGCTATGCTTATATGTCATAAGGAAACTATGCATGTTATTGTGTAGTTGGTAGTGCATGTTATGTATACTAATACATTAACTTTACACATATTGGCACCATATAGTATAGTGTATGTGTAATATATGTGCACATAGTAGCATACTAGCACCATTACATATACACTTTACATGAATATTATAATACAGTTATGCACCATGGTATACTATGTATATTGCACATATGGGTAGGGGTGTTCATGGTAGGGTAACCTGACCCATTCATAAATATCCTGAACCTGAACCTGAATGTCAGGTTTGGCAATTTCACGAACCTGAACCTAAACCTAACGAACCTATAGGATCGGTTAACCTCTTTTCAGGTTCGGTTCTCAGGGTAACCAGAACCTATTCATATCAACATATATGATAAAAAAAATTATTTAAAAATTGGTGAAAACAAATACAAATTATTCATAAAAGTATGCATATAAAATCTATCAAAGATTAATTCAATATATTAAACTGAGAGCAAAGTAAAAATAAGTCAAACAATGTCTTATAAAAGATTCATACTAGAAAAAAGAGATAAATTATTAAACAATTATTCTTTGAATAGGATGGTAAGATGATCCACTATTATATATGAAGCCACATCTGTAGAAAATAAAGAATAAAAAGAGTTAAACTCGTTATTTCTTTTTTAATTGAAAAAAAATATTTATTTTTATATTAAAACAAGGTAAAGTAAATTAGATTACTTGATTCAATTTGCTCAAGTTCTTCAAGTCTTTCTTCCACGTAAAGAGGAGCTTGTGATTTTATCAACCGATCTTGTCCACAAACAATAGCCTTCATCATCTTTGAAATAAGAGAGCTACGAAATGAATCAAGCACTCAAACTCCTGTACTAAAAGTCGACTCAGATGCAACAATGAGGGAACGAACTGCTCTACTAGATCTCATTGATTAAAAAAAATAAAACTATTCTTCTAACATCATTAAATCTTATTTTATCATGTTAAAACAAAAAATAATAATAACTAATAAATACAAAAAAGAATCATTTTTCTTATTGCAACTTAGTGTAAAAATGCAATTAATATCATAGTTAAAACTTCAAATATTATATTATAAAAAGCGTAGCTGTATAAAAAAATACAATCCTATAGTCTATTACTAAATCAACTCATTTTTCATTCATTTCTAATAAATAAAACTATATTTGTATTTGTACAATACAATATTATTATATTATTATTTATTAGCAACTATGTTATATATTTTTAAGAATCAGATTACTTGCATGTTTAATGTTTATAATATGTCATAAATATCCAAGCTAATATATGTGCCTTAAAAACTAAAATTGTCGATTTCTTAATAAATGTGTTTTACACTTATTAATTTCTTTAATTAATTTCTAAATGATTATATTATTTTAGTCAATGAATTTTTATTAATAATTTAATACATCGATCAATAATTTTGAGACATATTATGATACGACAATAACCTAGAATCAATGTCTAGATCACCTCCGTTTCAATGATTATTCCCAAACCTAAATTCAATCAATCTAACAAGACCCTTCTCCCCCAAAACAGCAAGGAATTGGTAACAAAGAGTATAAAATTGTAGGAATTGAATTAACGCCACAAGTTAGAACTTACTTGAAAAGTTGAATCAATCCTTAAGGTAAAACAAGCAAGAATTTCAATTCTCTCTTGAAGAATGCTTTCTAATTTTATTGATCTCTCTAAAAACTCGTGTTCATGCCTAAAGTAAGGGTTTAAATACCCTTTGCAATGTAAACCCTAACAAAGATAACCTAAAAATCCTAAAGAAGGCCCAAAATATCCACAAGGCCTTCTTGAAAAAAATCTGCCTAAGAACAAATCCCATATGGATTTGGGCTTCAAAACTAATTAAAATTGACTAGTCCTAGTCCAAATACGATAAGAAAACCACAAAAATAAAAGACTAACTTAAGAGGGGCGAATTGGGCTTTTAAATTAGGTCCACAAGCTTGGTTCCTTAAAATAAAACATGCACATGACTTTTTTTAATGAAGCACATGCACACTTAATGCAAATCAACCCATGAAAAAGCCTAAAAGAAGTCCAATGCCCTTTATAAGATAAAATAAGCCCAAGCCCATTGATTAGACTTGTGCTTGTGAAAATTGGCTAAGTGTTAGCCCTCTTGGTTTGATGCCTCCAACGGGCACACACACTTACGTGTCTTCCTAAGCTCTTCCCCAAGCTTGATTAAGAAAACTTCTTGAAGTTCTTGTGAAACAAAAGCTTGTACATAAATCTGAAGTTGTGTTTTGAGCTTGTTGGAGCGTGACCTTGTAATTGGACCCTTTAGCATCCTCAAGCCTCCATTGCCTTGGTGAGTTGTATCATTCCCTCCCTCCTCAAAAGGATTCGTCCTAGAATCAAGACCTACATTATCAAAGGGAGATAAATCAGAAACATTAAAAGTAGCACTAACACTATACTCTCCTGGCAAATCCACCCTATAGGCATTGTCATTGATGCGTTCAAGCACTTGAAAAGGACTATCCCCTCTAGGATCAAGCTTAGACTTCCTTTGTTTAGGAAATCTCTCCGTCCTGAAGTGCACCCAAACCCAATCTCCAGGTTCAAACTTCATCACCCTACGCCCTTGATTGGCTCTTTGAGCATACTTCTTGTTCTTTTCCTCAATGTGTTGCCTAGCTTTCTCATGTATTGTCTTAACCAATTCGGCCCTTTCCTGCCCATCTACATTAACAATCTCATTCAAGGGTGAAGGCAACAAATCCAATGGAGTTAATGGGTTAAAACTATACACAATCTCAAATGGAGAATAACCTGTAGAAGAATGAACGCTTCTATTATATGCAAACTCAATCAAAGGCAAACAATCTTCCCAAGCTTTCAGATTTTTACCCACAACAGCACACAATAAAGATCCTAAGGTTCTATTAACCACTTCAGTTTGTCCATCTGTTTGGGGATGACAAGTTGTAGAAAACAAAAGTTTTGTTCCCAATTTATTCCATAGAACACGCCAAAAGTGACTTAAAAACTTAGAATCCCTATCTGAAACAATGGTTCTAGGAATGCCATGCAACCTAACAACATCCCTAAAAAACAAATCAGCAACATGTGTAGCATCATCAGATTTATGACATGCAATAAAATGAGCCATTTTACTAAATCTATCAACTACAACAAAGATGCTATCACGTCCTTTCCTAGTCCTAGGCAATCCTAACACAAAATCCATAAATATATCAATCCAAGGACTAATAGGGACAGGTAGAGGTGTGTACAACCCATGTGGTTGCACCTTGGACTTGGCTTGCCTACACGCTACACAACTAGAGCAAACTCTTTCAATATCCTTTTTCATGTTAGGCCAATAAAAATGCTCCTGTAATATGTCAAGTGTTTTAGCAATACCAAAATGTCCCATTAAACCTCCATCATGAGACTCCCTAGCAAGCATCTCACGCATAGAACAAGTAGGAATACATAGTTTATTATCTCTAAACAAATATCCATCATTCCTATAAAACTTTTGAAAAGCAACTTGTTCACATGCATCATACACATTAGCAAAGTCAGAATCTGATTTGTACAAATCTTTTATATACTCAAACCCAATCAACTTAGAACTAAGAGAAGAGATTAGAGCATACCTCCTAGACAATGCATCAGCGATCACATTTTCTTTACCTTGCTTGTATTTCACAACATATGGGAATGTCTCTATGAACTCCAGCCACTTAGCATGTCTTTTATTTAACTTACCTTGGCCCTTAAGATGCTTCAAACTCTCATGATCAGTGTGAATCACGAATTCAGGGAAAACATCTCTATACTCCTGTAAAAGAGAAACAACACTACTAGGCAAACAAGGGTCAAGGTCAGATTCATTAAAATAAGCTTGCTTGTACAAAAGTACAAACTAACATCTCCTTTCCACACAAGCAACCCTTACATCTCTCATTTTTGCATAGAAGTTTTGTTTCTTTCTACCCTCTCTCTCATTTGGGCCTTTTAATTGAATTTCTTTTTAGGCCTCTTTCCCCACTTTTCTTCTCTCACTCTCGGCCTCACTTTCTCTCTTTTCTTTTGATTTAAATTTTTGCTCCCCTTTTGCAAGGTTCTCAACCTTCCCCTCAATTTTTGTATTATCATGCTTTTCTTGAAATTTTTCGTCCTTTCTTTGTTGCATTGCCTCCATACTCTTTTTTAATTGTATTTGGTCCTCATGTACCTCTTTTCGTGCCAATGGAGCAAGAACAAATTTCTGATCTCCCATAGTAAATGAATACCTATTCTTAAAACCATCGTGTAACACTCTTCTATTATATTGCCAAGGTCGACCGAGCAATAAATGACTAGCATGCATAGGTACAACATCACAAAGTACTTGATCAGAATACTTTCCAATGGAGAAAGATACAAGGACTTGTTTGTTTACCTTGATTTCCCCTATGTCATTCAACCATTGTAGTCTGTATGGCGTAGGGTGTTTCAAGCACTCCAACCCTAGTTTTTCTACCATCAATGTACTAGCCACATTAGTGCAGCTTCCCCCATCAATGATCAGGCTACAAATCTTCTCATTCACTAGGCATCTGGAATGAAAAATATTTTCCCTTTGCTCAATTCCATCTTCCTTCACTTGAGCATTCAAAACTCGCCTAGTAATAAGTAATTCACCCCTAGGTGCATCCTCAACTTCCACATCAGAACAATCTTCCAACTCAGGCATGGAAGCCAAATCATCTTCTTCATCTTCAGACACAATTTCTTCATCTTCCACATCATCATATTGATCTTCATACTTATAGCACACAGGAGTTGGTTCCTTAACATTTTGCCTCCTTGTTGCACCATTAGATGAAGCCTCTCTTTGTAAATTCCTAATGGCTTGATCTTGTCAATCAAATTTATCATTGACATCCCTGAACATGTTCTCAATCCTTTGGAATTGATGTTGCATAACTTCCAAAGTAAAGAATGTGTGTTGATCAGCCTCACTATTCTTTTCTTCCTTGTCACTACCTTTACTATCCTTTTAATTGGTCATGATGTAAAACCTGCAAAAAACACGTTAGAACAGCTCCTGACACACTCCCTCACGTGTTTCTCTCTAATCAGATTGGATACCCTCGTGTTTCACTCAAGAAGATGGCTTTTACCCTCAAATGAGCTTACACACTCTTGTCTTTTACCACTTTAGATTCTAGCACAGTTTTACTTATCCGGATCAATCACTACCAACCAAAGAAACACAACAGCAACTTAATTCAATAGAAAACAATGACTACCTAAAGAATGGAAAAAAAAACACAAAACTAGATGCAATTTAAGGTAAAGAAAGCGAGAAAGACGAAAATAAACACATACTAGATGGAGAAAACGTATGTGAATGATTTTTTGTGCCAATTGAGCAATATGAAACAAGATTACTCAATTCAAGTATAATGGAAACAAAAGGATAGCAAAAAAAACAACCAAAGAGTGCAAGAAAAGACGAAACTAGGAATTAAACTCAACCCTAAACTCGAATTAACAAGAACATTCCAATCTCCCCCAATTACTCAAGAACTTAAAGATAAGCAATTATATCAAAGACACACGTTTTGAGCAAAGAAAGTAAATCTTGAAACAAGAAAGTGTTTCTTGATGCAAGAAAACAAGTCTTGATGAGTTTCTTGAATGAAGGATGTGTTCTTGATGAATCTTGAATAATAAAGAAATGAAATTAAAGAATTCTAGAATGATCAGATTAGTTCTTGATGAATCTTGCAAGCAAATCAACTCAAACTCACAAAGATTCCCAATCTTGATTTTCTTTTTTTCTTTTTTTACTTCTTTCTTTTCTTCTTTTTCTTTCTTTCTTTCTTTCTTTCTTTTCTTTCTTTTCTTTTCTTTTCTTTTTTTTCTTTCTTTCTTTCTTTCTTTTCTTTTTTTCTTTCTTTTCTTTTTTTTTCAAATTTTAATGATGAACTAACTATAATAATCAAGAACAAACAGAAAATTAAAGATAAAGATTGAATTTAAAACCTAGGCTCTGATACCAAAGATGATACGACAATAACCTAGAATCAATGTCTAGATAACCTCCGTTTCAATGATTGTTCCCAAACCTAAATTCAATCAATCTAACAAGACCCTTCACCTCCAAAACAACAAGGAATTGGTAACAAAGAGTATAAGACTGTAAGAATTGAATTAACACCACAAGTTAGAACTTACTTGATAAGTTGAATCAATCCTTAAGGTAAAACAAGCAAGAATCTCAATTCTCTCTTGAAGAATACTTTCTAATTTTATTGATCTCTCTAAAACTCGTGTTCATGCCTAAAGCAAGGGTTAAAATACCCTTTGCAATGTAAACCCTAACAAAGATAACCTAAAAATCCTAAAGAAAGCCCAAAATAGCCAAAAGGCCTTCTTGAAACAAATCTGCCCAAGAACAAATCCCATAAGGATTTGGGCTTCAAACCTAATTAAAATTGACTAGTCCTAGTCCAAATAGGATAAGAAAACCACAAATATAAAAGACTAACTTAAGAGGGACGAATTGGGCTTTTAAATTAGGTCCACAAGCTTGGTTCCTTAAAATAAAACATGCACATGACTTTTTTAATGAAGCACATGCACACTTAATGCAAATCAGCCCATGAAAAAGCCTAAAAGAAGTCCAATGCCCTTTATAAGATAAAATAAACCCAAGTCCATTGATTAGACTTGTGATTGTGAAAATTGGCTAAGTGTTAGCCCTCTTGGTTTGATGCCTCCAATGGGCACACACACTTACGTGTCTTCCTAAGCTCTTCCCCAAGCTTGATTAAGAAAACTTCTTGAAGTTCTTGTGAAACAAAAGCTTGTACATAAATCTGAAGTTGTGTTTTGAGCTTGTTGGAGCGTGACCTTGTAATTGGACCCTTTAGCATCCTCAAGACTCCATTGCCTTGGTGAGTTGTATCATATTAATTACTATTTGAAGTAGAAGTATTGAGTGTTATGCATTAGTTGTCACTTATAATAGCAATGTTCAAGATTAACGTTTAATAACATAGAATTAAAGTAGTTTTTTTCTTTTTCTTTTTTCTTTTTTCACTCAAGAATTAGTATAGTAAATATTAGTGAATTTATTATTATTAAAATCCTCTTAAATTATATCTAAATATATGATAGGTTTTTTTGGTGTTTCAGGTTCAGGTTTAAACCTAAACTTATAAATCAGGTTCAGTTCGGTTAACTGCTATAGGTGCGGTTTAGGTTCGGTTAACCTAGAACTGCAAGTTAGAAACCAAAACCTGAACCATGAACCTGATTTTTCAGGTTCGGTTCGAACCGAACCTGAACTCAGGTTCGGTTAACCTTATTTATAGGTTCGGTTTATGCGGTTCAGGTCCGGTTCACAGGTTCGCAGGTTTTCTTGAACACCCCTACATATGGGTGCCATGTGCACCATAACTATTATGTTACAATGCATATGCATGGTAACATAGTGCACATGCATATGGTACACACACCAGGTGAATACTAGGTGAATACCAATGTTATTATGCTGTATAGTGTGCATAACTATACCAAGTGTGTAGACATATGCACATGACTACCACTATACATGGTTTGTACACATTGTATAGTATATGTGGTACATATGGTACATATTAGTATTTATATGTGAATGTGTACATACCATATGCATAGTTATAGCACACTGTATGCACCATGGACTATAATGGTGCACATATGGTATCTATCTCCAAAATGTAGACATCATGTACTATACCAACTACTACATAACTATTCATATACAAATCACATGTATAGCCTTTTGTGCATACTTGTTATGCATAATGTATAGTATGCATGGTAAATACATATGCATGTACTATAATTATAACACAATGGTTATAATATGTATAACATTAGCATATGCATATTATGCTGATGTACTATAGCATACGTAAGTACATTAGGGTCATGCATAATATGTGTACACATAGCTCATTGGCATAAATATTATATGGTTAACCCTATAATATGATACCATTGCATAGTAGGTACTCAATAGAACTAATGCATATACTAGGTATGCATATAAGTATGAACTATGCATGTGTGTACACATATAACACTATCCATGGTAATATATAACATATGCATATGTACCACACACTTACAATGGTAGTGGTACACGTTTTGCATGTACCATATGCCATATATACTATGGTACACTAATTAATGAGTCATGTAATGTGTAACTATTAGCCATTGGCATACACTACACTATGCACGTATACATTATGTGTGTATACACTATGCATACTATTATACACTAATAATACCATAATAGCATTTATGTTTATACCATAAGGTACCATATGCATTTAGTATACACTATATGCTATGATGCATGTATAGATAATCCCTAGTAGTCATGGCTACAATTACATAATCACCACATAATTAGTATAATGGCCATTAAAGATTGCACTATAGTGGTGCATATGTATCATTTGTGCACTACATTGTGTAGAATATACTATGGTAAACATCACTATGTAGTATGTGTTATGATACACCATGTACATAGTGGTACTATACCCTGTGGCATATAGCATAGTCACATATGCATACCCATGAAAGCTCGTGGGTAACACGTATAGTGGCACACATTTGTCAATACATGCATAATATATACCATTGGTACTATGTATATCATACCATATATGTATATGGTACAACATTGGTATTCACCTAGTATACTAGTACACATTGGCAACTATGTACCATATGTATATACAATAACATGTATGTAACATGTGTACATACATGTTATAATATGTATATGCACCATGTATTATACCATAGCATACTGCAAAGTTAATGTATTAGTATACCTACATATAAGTATGCATTATATAATTACGTGGTATACACTATGCATAACTAGTATACTATTATTGCTAGTGTATGTATACCATATGCACACATGCATAGTACATACTTATATGCATACATAGTATATGCATTGGTTTTATTGAGTACCTACTATGCAATGGTATCATATTATAGGGTTAACCATATAATATTTATGCCAATGAGCTATGTGTACACATGCATGATGTTACCCATTACCATCAATGGGTAAACTATAGTAGTGGCCATTAGTTGGCATGGTAATACCAACTAATGGCCACTACTATAGTTTACCATACACTATGCATGTACACATGCATTATGCATGTATTGTACATATGCAATAGTGTTGTACATGCTTGATAATGTACATATGCATATTTGTGTGCATAGTACACACACATATAGTAAATTGTTACCACTATATATGCACATCATATGTACATACTTGGTATAATGGCCATATATAGTATATAATCTAAATAGTTATGCACTATATCTAGTTATAACATATATATATAGCTCATTATGTAATCAATGTACATTATGGTATATGCACATGTAAATACTATGTATATGCATGTACTATGACGCAATACTAATGCATGGTAACTAGTTAACTAACATGCTCATATACCATGCATATATTGTATACTTTTATTTACATATTGCAAATATGTAAATACAAAGTATACAATATATGCACTAACCATAGTATGGTACAAAAAACATAATGCATAGTATATGCATACTATTACATGATGTACTAGTATTGGTACATACAAGAATGACCTACCACTACAATAGTGTACTATGCTACAAGATATGTGAATACATACATGGTAATACTATGCCAATAACTAATATTCTAGTAATATACCATAGTAACTATATAGTATTCTACTGGTACCCACATATACACACTATGTACATATGTGACATTACAACATGCACAATGGTAATTGCATGCGTATATAGTACATTCATACATGCACAATGTAACAATCTATAGTCATGTGTACACTACACACATGATACCAATAATAGATTGCACTAGTTACACTGTGGAATTATAGTGTAATTATATGTGTATATGGTATACATGTACACACTACAATATGCACATGGTACCTATGCATACACCACTATGTTAGTTACAACACATGTATTGACAATGGTAGTGCACTAGTATGCATGGTATATTTATGTACATATGGTGTACGTACATATGAGCTATATACCATGTAGTTAGATTATACATATTATGCAATGTAGCATGTACCATGTATAGTGTGCACAATACATGTATAATATACTAGTATGCACTCACCATCACTACTCACTTGTGTACTATATGCATATGCGTATTATACTATACATGCATATGCACTAGATTATTGTTACCATGTAATACTATAGCGTATAATAGTATACATATCCTATTATACACTATAGTATTACATGGTGTGTGTATATCACCATTTGTGTATAGATATGGTGTACATGCATACCATATGTGTGCTGGGTATTATACACTATAGTATTACACGATGTGTATACATACCACCATTGGTGTATATTATACATGTATACACACCATATATGTACTAGTTACACACCATATATAACATATAGCCATACATTTACACATGTTTAATATGCTACACCATATTACTACCATGTGGTACACACATATTCTTGTATATTGCATAACATATGGTGTACATGTATACCAAGATGTACAATATACATAGTTATATGCATGTATACTAGTACACATGCATTTACATACTAATGTAGCATATATGCATACCAATTACATGATACTATATTCTACATTGTGTTGTGTCACATATATGCATAGTATATATGGTGTACTAATAGTGCATATACCATACTATATGGTATGGTGTATAATGTATGGTACTATGCATGGTGCATACATGCATGTGTGGTACATACATATGTATGTGTACACATGCATGTAGACAATCCCATTATACACTCACCATGGCAATCCCATTATACACTCACCATGGCAATCCCATATGTATGGTATTATGTATAGTGTGCACTATGGTGCATATGGTATGTAATACGTGTCAACTGGCAACTACCATAGTATATTATGCATGGTATATATGGTATACTAATAGTGCATATACCATACTATATGGTATGGTGTATAATGTATGGTACTATGTATGGTGCATACATGCATGTGTGGTATATGTATACTATGTATGGTGCATACATGCATTTGTGGTACATACATATGTATGTGTACACATGCATGTAGATAAGTATAGTATTATGATGTATACTATATTGTACATATGTACCTTTATACACTCACCACTGGCAATCCCATATGTATGGTATTATGTATAGTGTGCACTATGGTACATATGGTATGTAATACATGTCAACTGGCAACTACCACATGTTATATAATAGTATATAACTATATGTGCACATGCATAGTATATATACACCTATAGTTATGTGCACTATGCATATACCGTGCCAACCATGGTACATAATGCCATAATATGGTATGTAATGAACACAATGCCATGCTATAGACATGGTATTATTAGTAACACAATGCATATAGTATTGGGTAATACACTATATAGTATTGGTAATACACTATATAGTGAATATTTACCGTGCATATTGCATACATGTACACATACATATGGCATTATACTATATGCATGTTTATAGCATGTATGTACGTGGTGTATATGTATGAATGCAATAGGGTGCAAACACTATGATAGTGATGTATTTACATACGTACGCATATGTAATTGGTATTCACATATGCATATGTATGTAAATACATCACTATCATGTATACTAGTACACATGCACTTACATAATACACATATATGGTACACATCCCATACATATGTATGCATGGTACATATGGTAATGCATGCATAGTTATTGTAAATGAGTATGTAGAATAGTGTACTATATAATGTAATTGGTACACTATGCTTGCGAATGTGCACTAACTAGTGTAAATACTACTATTATACACTAGTTATAATAGTATAGTTATATTAGACTATGGGTGCAGCAATATAACAATAACAGTGTGTACAATTGCATGTACATAGTATGCACATTACATGTGCATGCATGGTGCACCATTATAGTATACATATATGGTTAGCATACTATTATATGGTGTGTGTATATAATGTATACACAATAGCACATACTATTGTACACACTATTACCCATGCTAACAATTATGATGTATGCATTGTACTATTATAGTGAACTAGTGTACCCATAATGTATACACACCATTGGTGTACACAATGTATATACTAGTATGTATGCATATACTGTGCATTGTATTAGTGTACTATACATATAACTATACATGGTGTGGTTGTCATGTGTATATGCAATGTGTAGCATATTAAACATATGCACTTACCATGTGTACATTGCCATGTGATGATACCATAATGGTACATATGTGCCATCAATTTACCATTATATGTAACTAGTATACATATGCATTTACACAATATAATACATATTCCCTACATGAGTAAATGTAACTATACTATAGTATAATGGTAACTCATACTAGTATAGTTGCACTATTATGTGTCCCAAATGTGTTATGGTCACACATAGTATATTGGTAATCTGTACCATTATGTATACATATGCATATGCATATACTATAGTGTGCACTATGTAACCATTACATAGTTATAGACTATATGCAAGTGTATAGTACTGATAATACATATGTAGGTACCATATGCATATGTACACTTGTGTATCTATATGACAATGTACACATATTCCAACATATAACATGTAGCCTTTTGTGTAATGCATTACATATGTATCGTATTATACATGTGTACCATAGGTATGGTACACATGTGTACTAGTTACATAGCGGTAGTATGGTACACCATACTCTTTTATGTACTTGTATACCATTGATGGCTAGTACTCATGGATGTTAACATGAGTATGCATGTATATAGTATTATGGTACACACGTATACCATGGTAAACATAAATGCTATTATGGTATTATTAGTGTATAATAGTATACATAGTGTATACCCACATAATGTATATGTGCATAGTGTAGTGTATGTCAATGACTAATAGTTACACAATATAGTTATAACGTTACATGACTCATTAATTAATGTACCATAGTATATATGGCATATGGTACATGCATGACGTGTACCACTACCACTGTAAGTGTGTGGTACATATGCATATGTTATATATTACCATGGATAGTGTTATATGTGTACACACATGCATAGTACATACTTATATGCATACATAGTATATGCGTTAGTTCTATTGAGTACCTACTACGCAATGGTGTCATATTATAGGGTTAACCATAATACTATGTAGTACATGTAACAATTTTGTGTTAGTATACCAATTGGTAAATAGTTACCTACTCTTAGTATACCAATTGGTAATAGTTACCTACTATATACATTGTGTATAGTAGCCATGTTATATAGTATATTATAGGATTAACTCACATATATGCTATAGTGTAGTACACATATTATATACCATAGTAATACTATACATATGTATTAGTGTATAGTTATATAGTATGTACATATAATATTGTGTAACTACATATATGCTATGTATATGTAGCATATGTATTATGCGTGCAGATTGACATATAATAGCATTTAGTATATACTATGTAACCATGTGCATAACAATTATATACAAATGATGTATGAGCTACTCACTTGTGTACTATATGCATGTGCACATATTATGTTTACTATGTTAATAGTATGCATGAATATACTATTACATTATGGTGTGGCACATATCAGTAGTATGCATATTACACATCACTAGCTTGGGGTATACAGGGTTTTACTATACATACGGTATAGTATGTACTATGGTGAGTACAATATCCATTAGCATATGTATACATTAGTACTATACTACTAATGTATACACATGGTATGCACATGTACCATACAAATACTATGTATAACTATAGTGTATATGTATAGTTATTACCAAACATATGGTACATGTATGACGTGTACCACTACCATTGTAAGTGTGTGGTACATATGCATATGTCATATATTAACATGGATAGTGTTATATGTGTACACACATGCATAGTACATACTTATATGCATACATAGTATATGCATTAGTTCTATTGAGTACCTACTATGCAATGGTATCATATTATGTAATAGCTACTGTACATGATACAAGAAGCCATGGCAATGGAGATCAAGGTGCAACACGCCAAGACAAGCTTACTTTGCCAAATAGACCTATTACAAGGCAACGTGCAACAAGGCTTAAACAAGCACTTCAAGGGTTTGTTCAAAGTCACATTACATCTCACCTTGATGACAAGACCGAACCATCTGTGGACAATTCAAGTGGAGTAGTCAAGCTTGTGATTCTTCTAGAGAGGGCATATGGAGAGGCTAATACTTAGCCAAATTTCAAGACAAGTCCAATTATTCTTATGGACTTATTTTAATACATTGGGCTAGTTATTCATCCTTTGTTTATTAGGCCCAAAAAGACTTGTTATGGGCTAGGTATTTATTAGTATTTGCCTTAGTTTATTTAAAGCTAATTTTGTACAATCAAGTGTGTGGGCCTAAGTAGAGTAATCCATTAGGCCCATCCACCTCCATTAGGTTTATTTAAGTTATTTTGGTCTTATTTAAGTTAGTTTCGCCTAATCCTAAGTGGATTAGGATCAAGTTGCATTATTGGGCTATATACTCCTAAACTAGTTAGGATTAGGTTTGTTTTAGCATTAAAGGGTCTTGTAACCTATTCCTTTTAGGTTTAGGTCATGGGGAAGAGTATAAATACCTTATTTTATCCTTTTAAACATTAGATTTGTTTGATTAACAAAATTGAGAGATATTCTCTTCAAGTAAGTTGTGTTCTTCTTATTGTTACTTCAAGGATTGATCACTTATCAAGGTAATCACTTGTGGCGTGTTCAATTCTTCAATTTTCTTTGGGTTTGGGTCAAAATTTCGTATAATTGGGGTTTGAAGTAACATATTCTTAGAATAGAAAGATTGGAGTTTTGATTCAATAAGATTAGGGGGTTTCAAGAACCTTGTTTTTTTGGAATTTCCGTATCAGTTGGTATAAGAGCTTTGGCTTAATTCTATTGAACTTATACGTATCTTTCATTGTTTTCTTTGTTGAATTTCTTAGAAAAGTTAAAAAAAAAGGTTTAAATTGCTCCGAACGAATCTGCCATTATTGGTTCTTTATGTTCTTGTTTCCTTAATTGATTCTTTGTTTTCTTGATCAACAATTAAAAAAAACAAAAAAAACAAAAAGGTGAAAAATAGCCAAAAAAAAGTAAACAGTAAATAGTAGGAAAAAAGAAAAAAAAAAGGTGAACAATAGAAAGAAAAGAAAAAAAAATTCAAGATTGATAAAGAAACATCCAAGATTGTGATTCTTTGAATCTTTGTTTGATCTTTCATTCAAGATTTGTTCTTATCATTCAAGATTCATTAAGATTGTCCTTCTTTCATTCAAGAACCTATCAAGAAACGATTTCTTTGAATCTTTTGTTCAATTCATGGAACTTTGGGTAGATTGGGATATTAAAATAAAAAATTAAAAATAAATTGGTCTTGGGTTCGGTGAGTTTTGTCATATTTTTGTGTCTTTCTTTGTTTCCTAGTTTATTTCTTGTTTTGTTACCTATCTTTGCTTCTCTACATTGATTTGAACAATTGTTGCACTCATAATTGTTCAATTGACACAAGAATCGTTGCCTACACTACTCTTCATCCGTGTATTGGCACTTTGATTTATTTTATGTCCGTACTATATTTTGCTTCTAGATTTGTTTCATCTATTCGTTTTTCTTTGTTAGGCTTGTTATCTTTGTGCTTTCTACTTGAACTTGTTGCTTGTAGATTTCCTTGATTTTGTTGAAGTGATCCTAAAAAGTAAGATAAAGGAGGCGCTTGAGTGGAAAAAGGCAAGAGTGTGAGATTATATAGTGAAAAGCCATTTTATTGTGTGAAACACGAGTGGAAAATTTTGTTCTACTGAGAAACACGTGAGGGAGTATTGTGAGGTTTCTAACGTTTTCTTGCAGGAATTGATCATGTCTCATAATAGTAATAAAGATGGCAAGAGTGATAGGAGTGAAGAGGACCAACGAAATACATTCTTTACTCTTGAAGCAATGCAAAATCAGTTCAAGAGAATAGAGACTATGTTCCTTGAAGTCAAAGACAAGTTCGAGCAGCAAGATAGAAACTTTGAAAGACAAGATAGACTTCTTAGAACTATTCAAGCTGAATCGTCAGGGAATAATGTGGCAAGAAGAACAGAGAACCCTCCACTTCATAATCATTATCACTATGAGGAGGAGCAAGATGAAGATGGATTTGACGAGGAAGAGTGGTATTGTTGGACCCCGATTTTCATGAAAATAAGAAATATTCAAAAGTGGATGAGTTGGTTGAAATTGATTTGAAAATCAAGAAATAAAGAGAGAAAGTGTAAAAAAAAATGAAAACTTGTGAAAAGTTTGACTTTTTGGCCTTTGAAAGTTGACTTTTGATTCAAGCAAAATTTGAGAAAATGATCTACATGAAACTTGTAGATTATGTTAAGAGCTTTCTGTAGCCATAAAGTTTGCAATTTTTCGATATCGGGAGTGAAAGTTATGATAAGTAAAAGTTTAAGTGTGTTAGGGTTGACTTTTGACTTTTGATATGACTGAAACTTTGACTGAAAAATTTACTTAGTTAGAGGTTAATTGAGCTTTGATGTTCTTCATGAGAGTTGAAGATTGTGATTTGATCTTTATTTTGAGATAAAGTATAGAATTTTTCGATAAAGGAATAATAAGTTATGATTTTTACAAGTTTATGTTATGGTTTTAGCATGATTATTAGAGGACATAATCTTTGACCGGAAAATGGACTTCTTTAGAGATCAATTGATTTGTATGTCCTTTGTGGAAGGTGTAGAGCTTCCTTCAAGCTTTCTATAGAGACTAAGTTTGTCAAAATTGGAGTTCGGGATTAAGAGTTATGAATTTTGGAAGTTTCGAATTTTTCATGTGGAAAAAAAAAGAAAAAAAAGAAAAGAAAACATCGTCGTCGCTAGGGCGACGCATCGCCCTCGCGAGGCGAGCGTCCAGCTCGCTGTCGCAAGGGCGACGTGTTGCGAGGGCGAGCGAGCCCTCGCCTCTCCCAAAACGTTGGCGTTCCGCCCTCGCACGACGCCGTTTTCCTTTGCGTGTTGCGACGTCGTTTTGGTTCTTTTGGTTACTTTCTTCTCCAAATTCGACCTTTGTTCACTCTTTTGGGTATATCTTTTCCATCCGACATCCGATTGAGTTGATTCTCGAAGCGTTGGATTCCTAAGACAATTCTCTACATCTTCATGGGAAATTTGTGATTTTATGAGATTAAATTAATGGTGATTAATTCAATCAAAGTGAGTTGATTAATTTTCTGAATATAGTTCAGTATTTTGAGAAATTCGGGATCTACAGAGATCCGATTGAAGTGATTCTTGAGGAGAAATAAAGTTAAGACAAGGGGATACAAGTCATAAGAAGAAATGAAATGTCAGTTTTTCCCCTAAGACTTCCAATTTCCGAATGGAAGTTCGGATTAGTGTGCAGTTTTTGGATTAGAAACACCTGAGAGTATTTTGAGTATAACTTTTGATCTGGTAATTGAAATGAGGTGCTTCTTATTTTGTACTAAACTAGAGAGATAAGGCTACAACTCTTGTGAAGGGATCGAAATTTAATTTCATCCCTAAGATTTTCAATTCCTAGAATTAAATTAGCGTAATGTTCAGCCTTGGATTTTTTCGCAGGTCCGATAGTATTTCTGTTATAACTTCTTCGTTTCTAAGCCAATTTAAGAGCGGTCAGTGGCGTTGGATTCGTATGATTGAGAGGAATATTTCTCTAGAATGAAGTTTTGACAAATTCTTTCAAATTGATAGTGCGAATCAACCCGCAAGTAAGCATGACTTTAAGCTTTGAATGGAGGGGCAATATGGTCATTTTCTACCATTTAAATGACATGGCTTTAAACACATAAGGTGATGACGTTTTGAGCATTATAAAGCCACGATGTTGGCTGGAAAATGAGAAGAAAGGAAAGAAAATAAGAAGAAGAAGAAATATGGAGAAGTTTCGGTTATGGTGGAAGATGAGAGAGAAAGTGAAGTTTCGATTTTTCTACTTGATTCTTAGGGATTTTGAGGTTGTACCAAGAGAGAAAAAGGTGGAGGAGAACAAGAGCTTCCTTCCAAGGCAAGAAAAGTCGAATTTCAGTGAAAAATGAGGTAAGGTCGAAAATTTGATGTGTGCTTTTTGATGAATTTTTGGTTCAGAAGTGTGGAAAAGGACATGGGTTTGTGATTTATGAAGCTAATTGTGATGTATATGCTTTAGGTTATGTATAATTTTGGATGAAAATTTGATTAAGGTTTAGGCTTAATTTTGTGTTAGAGGAATTTGTGAAATTTTGGTGTAGAATCATAGATAATAGCATGGGTTTGCAAAATATGAAATCAATTTTGAAGAAATTGTGAATTATGATATTGAATTGAGATAAATTGGTTTAGGCCAAATTTGAAATTTGGGGATTTTTGAAATTGGTGGTTTAGATATCTTGAAATTAGTATGAATTGATGAATTATGACATCAATTTGGAAAATTTAGTTATTTATGAGATTGAATTTGAGTAAATTGGTTTAGGTCAAATTTGGAGTTTGGGGGTTTTAGAAATTTTGGATTTAGAAAGCTTGGAAAAATGATAAATTTGGATTTCCTATAGTTAATTTTGAGAATTATGCAAATTATGATGTGGAATTTGGATGATTATGGCTTAGGTCAATTTTAGTTGAAAGAAGGAAAGAAGCAAGGGTCAATTGGAGCTTGAAATCAAGTTTGGGCATTAATTAGAGGTGGGTAGCATATTTATATTTTGATTTGTAAGCTATATATGAATTTTGAAAAAAATTAAAGAATGCAATTTTGAAAAATTAAAGAAAAAATAGATTTTGATAAATTATTGTTTATGTAAATGATTGAAAGAAGGATTAAATGCCTTATTTTAGAAATGATTTTCAGAAATTACAAGATTGAAGAAATTCATGGTTTTGAATTGTTAGATAAATTTTGAAAATGTGCATTATGAATATGTATATGTTTGAGTTATGTTTTAAAGAAATACATTGCATTCATATTTATGATTTGAATTGATACGTGATTAAATTAGTGAATGTGAATTGTTGTATGTTTTGATATGATTTGTGAATGTGAGTGTGTCAAGTTTGACATTATGTGAAAATATGAAAATTTTGAAGAAAAGCAAGTTTTTTAAAAGTGCCTTCGGGCAATTCAACTTTTCGTTTTCGCTTATGTGTTATGTGGGTTTGGTCGGTCCTTCGTGAGTCGATTACCGCCTATATTCGTTATAGCCTTCTCCGGCTGCCCGCTAGTGGCACGGAGTCGATTTGGACTCCTTCACGGCTACAATCGGACCGCAATGCGAGAAAGTGTAGTACGCTCATTCACGATCGCAGGATCGCTAAGCGGAATGTCTTTGTCAGACGTTTGTTTCGGACCGAACCAGACCATTTTGATATGTTACGTGTTTTTGATTTTGTTCTGTGTGCTGCATTCATGTTTAAATTGAGAAATAGAAAAGTGAAATTTATTATGAAAAGTTTGAAAAATATTGAAAGATTTGAGGAACGTGTTTGAAAAGTTATAAAGTTTGAAAAATAAGCCCTTTGGCAAAAGTTTATGAAAAAAACAAAAAATTTATTTCCGCTTATTTGTCAATTTATAAATATGTTACCCACGAGCTTCCAAGCTCCACCCCCCCTTTCATCCCCGTCTCCAGGTTTTCAAGCAGGAGATCGGATGAAAGAATGTGAAGATGTTTGATCCGATTTTGCATCGTCTGTATTTTTTGTGTGAATTGAGATTGGATATTAGTATTGTTTATGGCTTGAATTTCCGTTAAGTAAGTGATTATGCTGTATTACAAGATGTATGATGATTACGAATGGATGTATGAGAGTATGGAACCGTATATGAAATTGTATCAAGACTTGGCTA
The DNA here is from genome assembly GCA_029891385.1 of Erythroxylum novogranatense. NCBI lineage: Eukaryota > Viridiplantae > Streptophyta > Magnoliopsida > Malpighiales > Erythroxylaceae > Erythroxylum > Erythroxylum novogranatense. The sequence continues at coordinate 52,409,253 of CM057235.1, read as the reverse complement.
GATTTATGAATGATTATAAAATTGAGTGATGTAAGTAACTTATAGATTTATATGATGAGCTGAGGTTCAAAGTTTGTGTATGATGATGGGTTATGGTGATGTATGAGAATGATTGCAGTGTTTAGAACTAGGATTGCGTTTGTTTCTGCTGAGATTCCGGACGGAGGGTCCGGTTGATTTTGATGATTGTATAATTGATTGGGCAGTTAGAAGTGTATTTTGAACCATTTGCAGGTTTTGGGTTAGGCAAAAGCGCCGTTATCTTCTTAATTTTGAAAAAAAGTATAAATATGAATTTTGGGATTAATACCAATGTATAAGAATATGGTTTCGGATGAGATTTGTGATTTGTATGAAAGATGATGAAAGTGTGTAAGAAATTTGGCATGAGAAAGAATTTCCAAGAAAAAGGAAATTGTATGTTTTGATTGAGTTTGAGTAAAAATGGTTATAAGAAAAAGAAAAAGAAAAAAATATATACCGGATTTGGGCAGTCTAGGTTTCCAGCGCGATTGTGTTTCTCCGTTCTTTGTTCTCGGATGTCGGATCCGCTTTGTTCAATTTTTGTTTGCGCTTGGCTCTGTAATTGAATTGCCTTATTATTTGTTACTATTGACTATTCCGATTTGCTTCTTTCAATTTTTGATTCGCTTCCGTTTCGATTCTGTATTTGATTCGCATTCGCTTTGCTTCCGCTTTCGCTTTCCTTGTCCTTATCGAATTCAATTTATCCAATTTGAATTCGCCTTGTTCTTCGTATCCGTTCCTGCTTTTCGGTTGGGATCCGATTCCCGGATGGGGTCCCAACATATATGGTATCAGAGCCCAGTATTATGATCGTACTTAGGCGTTTGTGTCTAGCTGATGTGCATAAGAAGAATGTTCAAGCATAAGATTGAATTTGTGAGATTGTGATAAACATAAAGTGCATACCAAAGTGCGTGATAGATGAAGATTATAAGAATGTTAAGTGATTTTAGGAAATTGTGCATAAAATGGAGATTTAAAGTTCATGAGGAATTAGGATGATTTGATTTTGTATATTCATTTGTGAGTGAAAGATGAGCATGGAGAACGATTTTTTATGAAGTATGTGAAGACCTAATTAAGTGATTGATTAGGGATAAGAACTTTGATGAATTTTAAGTTTGTGATGATGAAAATTGAGATTTGAATTGAATGATAGCATTTGGATGAAATTAAATTGATTATACATTTGTGAGATGAAAGAATGACTATTTGGAGATAAGATAAAATGAAATAGTATTTTGCTATGATATTGAATAAGTGAAAGATAAGTATGACGAGAAATCAGTTAGAAAGTGTGTAACTAGTGTCAAAAGGTAAGAGAAAAAGTTACTTGGTGTCTAAGTAAGTATGAATTTCGAGGACGAAATTCTTTTAAGAGAAGGAGAAATGTTGGACCCCGATTTTCATGAAAATAAGAAATATTCAAAAGTGGATGAGTTGGTTAAAATTCATTTGAAAATCAAGAAGTAAAGAGAGAAAGTGTTAAAAAATGAAAATTTGTGAAAAGTTTGACTTTTTGGCCTTTGAGGGTTGACTTTTGATTTAGGCAGAATTTGAGAAAATGATCTACATAAAACTTGTAGATTATGTTAAGAACTTTCTGTAGCCATAAAGTTTGCAATTTTTTGATATCGGGAGTGAAAGTTATGATCGGTCAAAGTTTAAGTGTGTTAGGGTTGACTTTTGACTTTTGTTATGACTGAAAATTTTACTAAGTTAGAGGTTAATTGAGCTTTGATGTTCTTCACGAGAGTTGAAGATTGTGATTTGATCTTTATTTTGAGATAAAGTATAGAATTTTTCGATCAAGGAATAACAAGTTATGATTTTTACAAGTTTATGTTATGGTTTTAACATGATTATTATAGGACATAATCTTTGACCGGAAAATGGACTTCTTTAGAGGTCAATTGATTTTTATGTCCTTCGTGGAAGGTGTAGAGCTTCCTTCAAGCTTTCTATAGAGACTAAGTTTGTCAAAATTGGAGTTCGGGATTAAGAGTTATGAATTTTGAAATTTTCGAATTTTTCATGTGGAAAAAAAAAGAAAAAAAAAAAGAAAAGAAAACATCGTCGTCGCTAGGGCGACGCATCGCCCTCGCGAGGCGAGCGTTCAGCTCGCCGTCGCTAGGGTGACGCATCGCCCTCGTGAGGCGAGCGTGCAGCTCGCCATAGCGACGACGACCCGTCGAGAGGGCGAGCGAGCCCTCACCTCGCCCAAAACGCGGGTGTTCCGCCCTCGCACGACGCCGTTTTCCTTTGCGTGTTGCGACGTCGTTTTGGTTCTTTTGGTTACTTTCTTCTCCAAATTCGACCTTTGTTCACTCTTTTGGGTATATCTTTTCTATCCGACATCCGATTGAGTTGATTCTTGAAGCGTTAGATTCCTAAGACAATTCCCTACATCTTCATGGAAAATTTGTGATTTTATGAGATTAAATTAATGGTGATTAATTCAATCAAAGTGAGTTGATTAATTTTCTGAATATAGTTCAGTATTTTGAGAAATTCGGGATCGACAGAGCTCCGATTGAAGTGATTCTTGAGGCAAAATAAAGTTAAGACAAGGGGCTACAAGTCATACGAAGAACTGAAATGTCAATTTTGCCCCTAAAACCTCCAATTTCTGAATGGAAGTTCGGATTAGTGTGCAGTTTTTGGGTTAGAAACACCTGAGAGTATTTTGAGTATAACTTTTGATCTGGTAATCAAAATGAGGTGCTTCTTGTTTTGAAATAAACTAGAGAGATAAGGCTACAACTCTTGTGAAGGGATCGAAATTTAATTTCATCCCTAAAATTGTCAATTCCTGGAATTAAATTAGCGTAATGTTCAGCCTCGGATTTTTTCGCAATTCTGATAGTATTTCTGCTATAACTTCTTTGTTTCTGAGCCGATTTTAGCGCGGTCAGTGGCGTTAGATTCGTATGATTGAGAGGAATATTTCTCTAGAATGAAGTTTTGACAAATTCCTTCAAATTGATAGTGCGAATCAACCCGCAAGTAAGCATAACTTTAAGCTTTGAATGGAGGGGCAATATGGTAATTTTCTACCATTTAAAGGACATGGATTTAAACACATAAGGTGATGACGTTTTGAGCATTGTAAAGCCACGATGTTGGCTGGAAAATGAGAAGAAAGGAAAGAAAATAAGAAGAAGAAGAAAGATGGAGAAGTTTCGGTTATGGTGGAAGATGAGAGAGAAAGTGAAGTTTTGATTTTTCTACTTGATTCTTAGGGATTTTGAGGTTGTACCAAGAGAGAAAAAGGTGGAGGAGAACAAGAGCTTCCTTCCAAGCCAAGAAAAGTTGAATTTCAATGAAAAATGAGGTAAGGTCGAAAATTTGATGTGTGCTTTTTGATGAATTTTTGGTTCAAAAGTGTGGAAAAGGACATGGGTTTGTGATTTATGAAGCTAATTGTGATGTATATGCTTTAGGTTATGTTTAATTTTTATGAAAATTTGATTAAGATTTAGGCTTAATTTTGTGTTAGAGGAATTTGTGAAATTTTGGTGTAGAATCATAGATAATAGCATGGGTTTGTAAAATATGAAATCAATTTTGAAGAAATTGTGAATTATGATATTGAATTGAGATAAATTGGTTTAGGCCAAATTTGAGATTTGGGGATTTTTGAAATTGGTGGTTTAGATATCTTGAAATTAGTATGAATTGATGAATTATGACATCAATTTGGAAAATTTAGTTATTTATGAGATTGAATTTGAGTAAATTGGTTTAGGTCAAATTTGGAGTTTGGGGGTTTTAGAAATTCTGGTTTTAGAAAGTTTGGAAAAATGATAAATTTGAGTTTTCTATTGTTAATTTTGAGAATTATGCAAATTATGATGTGAAATTTGGATGATTATGGCTTAGGTCAATTTTAGTTGAAAGAAGGAAAGAAGCAAGGATCAATTGGAGCTTGAAATCAAGTTTCGGGCATTAATTGAGGTGGGTAGCATATTTATATTTTGATTTGTAAGCTATATATGAATTTTGAAAAAAAAATTAAAGAAAGCAAATTTGAAAATTAAAGAAAAAATGGATTTTGATAAATTATTGTTTATGTAAATGATTGAAAGAAGGATTAAATGCCTTATTTTAGAAATGATTTTCGAAATTACAAGATTGAAGAAATTCATGGTTTTGAATTGTTAGATAAATTTTGAAAAATGTGCATTATGAATATGTATATGTTTGAGTTATGTTTTAAAGAAATACATTGCATTCATATTTATGATTTGAATTGATACGTGATTAAATTAGTGAATGTGAATTGTTGTATGTCTTGATATGATTTGTGAATGTGAGTGTGTCAAGTTTGACATTATGTGAAAATATAAAAATTTGAAGAAAAGCAAGCTTTTGAAAAGTGCCTTGAGCAATTCAACTTTCCGTTTTAAGCTTATGTGTTATGTGGGTTTGGTCGGTCCTTCGTGACTCGATTACCTTTCGCTCTATTCGTTATAGCCTTCTCCGGCTGCTCGCTAGTGGCACGGAGTCTCGATTCGGACTCCTTCACGGCTACTTTGGACCGCAATGCGGAAAAGTGTAATACGTTCGCTCACTACCGCCTGAAGACCGCTAAGCGAGAATGTGCGATGCGTTCTTCGGACCGAACCAGATCATTTTGATATGTTACGTGTTTTTGATTTTGTTCTGTGTGCTGCATTCATGTTTAAATTGAGAAATAGAAAAGTGAAATTTATTATGAAAAGTTTGAAAAATATTGAAAGATTTGAGGAAAGTGTTTGAAAAGTTATAAAGTTTGAAAAATAAGCCCTTTGGCAAAAAGTTTATGAAAAAAACAAAAAATTGATTTCCGCTTATTTGTCAATTTATAAATATGTTACCCTCGAGCTTCCAAGCTCACCCCCCCTTTCATCCCCGTCTCTAGATTTTCGACCAGGAGATCGGATGAAAGAATGTGAAGATGTTTGATCCGATTTTGCATCGTCTGTATTTTTGTGTGAATTGAGATTGGATATTAGTATTGTTTATGGCTTGAATTTCCGTTAAGTAAGTGATTATGCTGTATTACAAGATGTATGATGATTACGAATGGATGTATGAGAGTATGGAACCGTATATGAAATTGTATAAAGACTTGGCTAGATTTATGAATGATTATAAAATTGAGTGATGTAATTAACTTATAGATTTATATGATGAGCTGAGGTTCAAAGTTTGTGTATGATGATGGGTTATGGTGATGTATGAGAATGATTGCAGTGTTTAGAACTAGGATTGCGTTTGTTTCTACTGAGATCCCGGACGGAGGGTCCGGTTGATTTTGATGATTGTATAATTGATTGGGCAGTTAGAAGTATATTTTGAACCATTTGCAGGTTTTGGGTTAGGCCAAAGGCAGCCGTTATGCTGCCGAATTTTTAAAAAAAGTATAAATATGAATTTTGGGATTAATAACAATGTATAAGAATATGGTTTTGGATGAGATTTGTGATTTGTATGAAAGATGATGAAAGTGTGTCAGAAATTTGGCATGAGAAAGAATTTCCAAGAAAAAGGAAATTGTAGGTTTTGATTGAGTTTGAGTAAAAATGGTTATAAGAAAAAGAAAAAGAAAAAAATTATACCGGATTTGGGCAGTCTAGGCTTCCAGCGCGATTGTGTTTCTCTGTTCTTTGTTCTCGGATGTCGGATCTGCTTTGTTCAATTTTTGTTTGCGCTTGGCTCTGTAATTGAATTGCCTTATTATTTGTTACTATTGACTATTCCGATTTGCTTCTTTGGATTTCTGATTCGCTTCCGTTTCGATTCTGTATTCGATTCGCATTGGCTTTGCTTCTACTTTCGCTTTCTTTGTCGTTATCGAATTCAATTTATCCAATTTGAATTCGCCTTGTTCTTCGTATCCGTTCCTGCTTTTCGGTTGGGATCCGGTTCCCAGATCGGGTCCCAACAGGTATGGAGGTTGAAACAATGCAAGAGGTGGTAGAGGAGATAGAGGCCGAAATATAGGTGGTTATAGAGGAAGAGCTGAAAGAGGCAGAGAGGAGGAAGAGACTGAAAGAGTAGATGAAACATTAGCAGCATCAAAATGAAGATGCCACCATTTCAAGGAAGGAATGATGCTGATGCCTACTTGGAGTGGGAAAGGAAAGTGGAGATGATATTTGTCTGCCACAATTATTCTGAGGAGAAGAAGGCGAAGTTAGCGGCAGTTGAGTTCTCTGATTATGCTGCTGTTTGGTGGGATCAATTGATGGTTAGTAGAAGACGAACTGGAGAAAGACCGTTTGAAACCTGGGATGAGATGAAACGCATCATGAAAAAGAGATTCGTGCCAAGTTACTACTATAGGGAGTTGCATCAAAAACTCCAAACATTGAGGCAAGGCACAAAGAGCGTGGAAGATTACCACAAGGAGATGGAGATAGCTATGATAAGAGCTAACATAGAGGAAGATAGAGAGGCTACAATGCCTCGATTCCTTGCTGGTCTAAATAAAGAGATAGCCAATGTGTTAGAGCCTCATCAATACTTAGAGTTGGAGGACATGGTAAGCATGGCTATGAAGATTGAAAGGCAATTGAAGGGAAAAGTTTCAGCAAGAGCAATACCTCAGGATCTTCAAATTCTTGGGGTGGCCAAAGAAGGAGGAAAAGAGTAAGGATAAGTCCTATGACAATAAGGACAATTCGAAGGAAAAGTGGATAGCCTCTAAAAGTGCGCCTACATCTAATGATCAAAATCCTAGCACTAAGCAAAGAGACATCAAATGCTTCAAGTGTTTGGGTTTGGGTCATAATGTCCTAATAGGAAGATCATGTATTTGCGAGATGGGGTAATTGAATCAGAAGATAGTGATGGAAGTGATCTGCCTGAGTTGGAGGATTGCACTGATGAAGAAGTTGAGCAACCAGTCCAAGCCGAAGCATTAGTAGTGAGGCGAGCTCTCAATGTACAAAAAAAGATAGAGCTGGAGGAACAAAGAGAGAATATATTCCACACCAGATGTTTAATTAAGGGTAAGATGTGCAGTTTAATAATTGATGGAGGTAGTTGCACCAATGTTGCAAGCACAATTTTAGTAGAAAAATTAGGGTTGCCTGTCATTAAGCACTCTAGTCCTTATAAGTTGCAATGGCTTAATGAGTGTGGAGAGGTTAGGGTGAACAAGCAAGTGCTAGTGGCGTTCTCAATTGGGAGATATTATGATGAAGTATTGTGTGATGTAGTTCCTATGCATGCTGGTCATTTACTATTGGGGAGACCATGGCAATATGATAAGCGTGTACTACATGATGGATTCAAAAATAGATATTGATACGGTAACAACCTAGAATCAATGTCTAGATCACCTCCGTTTCAATGATTGTTCCCAAACCTAAATTCAATCAATCTAACAAGACCCTTCACCCCCAAAACAGCAAGGATTTGGTAACAAAGAGTATAAAGATTGTAGGAATTGAATTAACGCCACAAGTTAGAACTTACTTGATAAGTTGAATCAATCTTTAAGGTAAAACAAGCAAGAATCTCAATTCTCTCTTGAAGAATACTTTCTAATTTTATTGATCTCTCTAAAACTCGTGTTGATGTCTAAAGCAAGGGTTTAAATATCCTTTGAAATGTAAACCCTAACAAAGATAACCTAAAAACCCTAAAGAAAGCCCAAAATATCAAAAAGGCCTTCTTGAAACAAATCTGCCCAAGAACAAATCCCATATGGATTTGGGCTTCAAAACTAATTAAAATTGACTAGTCCTAGTCCCACAAGCTTGGTTCCTTAAAATAAAACATGCACATGACTTTTTTAATGAAGCACATGCACACTTAATGCAAATCAGCCCATGAAAAAAGCCTGAAAGAAGTCCACATGCCCTTTATAAGATAAAATAAGCCCAAGCCCATTGATTAGACTTGTGCTTGTGAAAATTGGCTAAGTGTTAGCCCTCTTGGTTTGATGCCTCCAATGTGCACACACACTTAGGTGTCTTCCTAAGCTCTTCTCCAAGCTTGATCAACAAAACTTCTTGAAGTTCATGTGAAACAAAAGCTTGTACATAAATCTGAAATTGTGTTTTAAGCTTGTTGGAGCGTGACCTTGTAATTGGACCCATTGGCATCCTCAAGTCTCCATTGCCTTGGTGAGTTGTATAAGATATTCATTCAAGATGGGGGAGAAACACTTCACGTTGGCACCCCTTTCACCAAGAGAAGTTCATGAGGATCAGTTGAGACTTACAAAAGCCGTGGAAGAGCAAAAACTTGGAGAGGTTGAGAGTTTAAAAAGAAAAAAAGAAAAAGAGGCCATTCAAGAAAATAAGAACAAAGGCCTAGTGAGCAAAAGAAAGAGAGTGGTGCAGAGACTGACCTTGTCCCTTCTGTGCCTAGAGTTGTGAGACTTGTTTTGCAGGAATACTTTGATGTCTTTCCAGATTAGTTGCCTAAGGGACTACCACCATTGAGCGGCATTGAAAATTAGATTGATCTCGTGCCAGGAGTTCAAATTCCAAATTGCCCAGCCTATAGGAGTAATCCTGAGGGGACAAAGGAGCTTCAAAGGCAAGTGGAAGAGTTGCTTGATAGGGGGCACGTGAGAGAATGTCTAAGCCCATGCGCAGTTCCAGTGCTATTGGTGCCAAAGAAAGATGGAACTTGGCGTATGTGCGTGGAATGCAGGGCAATAAACAAGATAACGGTAAAGTATCGCCACCCCATTCCTAGGCTAGATGATATGCTTGATGAGCTACATGGTGCTTGTTTATTTACAAAAATTGATCTCATGAGTGGTTATCATCAAATTAGAATGAAAGTAGGGGATGAATGGAAAATAGCCTTTAAAACAAAATATGGTCTATATGAGTAGATGGTCATGCCATTTGGTTTGACAAATGCACCTAGCACTTTTATGAGATTAATGAACCATGTTTTGCATGATTTTATTGGCAAGTTTGTGGTTGTATACTTTGATGGCATTTTAATTTATAGCAAAAGCCTTGATGAGCATGTTATGCATCTTAAATCTATACTAGAAGCACTTAGGCGTGAACGACTATATGCTAAATTTAAAAAGTGTTCTTTTTGTATGGATAAAGTTGTTTTTCTTGGCTTTGTTATTTCTGCCCATGGTGTGCATGTTGATGAGGAGAAGGTTAAGGCTATTAAAGATTGGCCTACTCCTAAGTGTATTAGTGATGTTCGTAGTTTTCATGGTTTAGCTAGCTTTTATAGCAATTTTGTGAAAGATTTTAGTACCATTGCTGCGCCATTGACTGAAATAATTAAAAAGGATATTGGATTTAAGTGGAATGAGGCACAAGAACTTGCTTTTAATAAATTGAAAGATAAATTGTGTTCTGCGCCTGTATTGAGTTTGCCTAACTTTAATGAAGCTTTTGAGATATAATGTGATGCCTCTGGGTTAGGTATTGGTGCTGTTTTGATGCAGGGTAAGCGTCCCATTGTATACTTCAGTGAAAAGCTTCATGGGCCACAATTGAATTATTCCACTTATGACAAGGAACTCTATGCCTTGGTGAGAGCATTGGAGACTTGGCAGCATTATCTCTGGCCAAAAGAGTTTGTGATCCATTCTGATCATGAGTCATTGAAACATCTAAAGGGCCAAGGTAAGTTGAACAAGAGGCATGCGAAGTGGCTGGAATTCATAGAGACCTTTCCTTACGTGATACAATATAAACAAGGTAAGGAGAATGTAGTTGCTGATGCTTTCAAGAAGGTACACTCTAGTCACTACTTTAAGTTCTAAATTGTTAGGGTTTGAGCACATTAGGGATTTGTATGCTTCAGATTCTGATTTTGGCAATGTGTTTAGTGCTTGTGAGCATGCTGTATTCCAAAGATTTTACAGACATGATGGCTATCTGTTTAGGGAGAACAAGTTATGTGTGCCTAAATGTTCTATACGGGAGGTCCTTTTGCGTGAATCACAATGTGGGGGTTTGATGGGCCATTTTGGGGTTCAAAAGACATATGACATACTTTGTGAACATTTTTATTGGCCTAACATGAGAAAATATGTTGAGAAAATTTGTTCTAAGTGTGTTGCATGTAGACAAGCGAAATCTAAGACTCATCCTTATGGTTTGTATACACCTTTGCCTGTGCCTAAGCATCCGTGGATTGACATATCTATGGACTTTGTTTTACGGTTGCCTAGGACAAAAAAAGGTAGGGATAGTATATTTGTAGTAGTAGATTGGTTTAGTAAGATGACACATTTCATTGCATGTCATAAAACTGATGATGCTGTAAATATTACCTAGTTGTTTTTTAGGGATGTTATGCGTTTGTATGGTGTTCCTAAGACTATTGTTTCTGATCGTGATTGAAGTTTTTGAGCCACTTTTGGCGTGCTCTTTGGGGTAAGCTAGGTACTAAACTTTTGTTTTCTACTACTTGCCATCCTCAAACTGACGGACAAACTAAGGTGGTGAATAGAACTTTAGGTTCTCTTTTACGTGCTGTGGTTGGTAAAAATATTAAAACATGGGAAGAATGTTTGCCATTAGTTAAATTTGCATACAATAGGAGCATACATTCTACTACTGGTTATTCACCTTTTGAGATTGTTTATGGTTTTATCCATTAACACCTTTAGATTTGTGCCCTTTACCTTTAAGTGAGATAACTAGTATAGATGGACAAAAGAAAGCAGATTTGGTGCGCAACATTCATGAGAAGGCGAGAAACCACATAGAGAAGCGGAATGAAGCATATGCACAAAGAGCTAATCAAGGGCGAAAGTTGATGCAATTTGAGCCTGGTGATTAGGTTTGGTTACATTTTAGGAAAGAGAGGTTTCCTAATCAAAGGAAATCCAAGTTGGATCCTAGAGGCGATGGGCCTTTCCAAGTCCTTGAAAAGATTAATAATAATGCCTACAGGATTAATTTGTTAGGTGAGTATCAAGTATTTGGTACGTTTAATGTTGCTGATCTCTCTCTATTTGATATTGCAAGGGCTGATTCGAGGACGAATCCTTTTGAGGGGGGAGGGAATGATACAAGAAGCCATGGAAATGGAGATCAAGGTGCAACACTCCAAGACAAGCTTACTTTGCCAAATGGACCTATTACAAGGCAACGTGCAACAAGGCTTAAACAAGCACTTCAAAAGTTTGTTCAAAGTCACATTACATCTCACCTTGATGACAAGATCGAACCATCCGTGGAGAATTCAAGTGGAGTAGTCAAGCTTGTGATTCTTCTAGAGAGGGCATACGGAGAGGCTAATACTTAGCCAAATTTCAAGACAAGTCCAATTATTCTTATGGACTTATTTTAATACATTGGGCTTGTTATTCATCCTTTGTTTATTAGGCCCAAAGAAACTTGTTATTGGCTAGGTATTTATTAGTACTTGCCTTAGTTTATTTGAAGCTAGTTTTGCATAGTCAAGTGTGTGGGCCTAAGTAGAGTAATCCATTAGGCCCATCCACCTCCATTAGGTTTATTTAAGTTATTTTGGTCTTATTTAAGTTAGTTTAGCCCAATCCTAAGTGGATTAGGATCAAATTGCATTATTGGGCTGTATACTCCTAAACTAGTTAGGATTAGGTTTGTTTTAGCATTAAAGGGTCTTGTAGCCTATTACTTTTAGGTTTAGGTCGTGGGGAAGGGTATAAATTCCTTATTTTATCCTTGTAAACATTAGATTTGGTTGATTAACGAAATTGAGAGATATTCTCTTCAAGTAAGTTGTGTTCTTCTTATTGTTACTTCAAGGATTGCATCACTTATCAAGGTAATCACTTGTGGCGTGTTCAATTCTTCAATTTTCTTTGGGTTTGTGATGCCGAACCCCAATACCCTTAATCGACCCTTGGAACTCGTTACCAATCAAATCAGAATTAGTTTCTCAACAAGCGATCAGATTAGGATTTGTTCTTACACCCAAGAACACTTATGACAAGAACCTAAGTTAATTTTTAGAAATCCCCTTGAACCCCAATCAGTTAAGCACTCAAGAACACAAGAAATAGGAATTAAAATTGATAACAAAAGATAAACTCAATTGCAATCAATAAGAACACCTTGCCCATAAACATAAAAGAAAGCAATCTCTCTTTCATTCAGATCTGAAATTTTCGAAATACAACTTGTTCATGCATTACAACTGAAAATAGCCTTGTTATAGGCATTACAATGTAAGACAAAACAATAAAAAACTGAAATAAATGTCTTCAAGGTAGTAAAGAAGATGGCTGATGTGGAAAAAACGTGGTGGAGAAGGTGGGTGAGATGAAAAGACAATCTTCAATGTTGAGAGAGAGGTGGCTGCTGGAGAGAATAAGATGGAGAGTGAATATAACAGCCACAAAACCCTAAAACATGCTTAATTAAACCTAAAGCTAGTGGATTTCGAAATGGGCTTAAGTAAAATAACAAGGGGCCCATGTATTCTAACTTAAAAAGCTAAAATGAACCCATAAACCAAGTCTGAAAAAGAAGTGACTAAAAACCAACGTGGCCCCCTTGAAAAGTAGCCCATTTCACTTATTCTAAACCCAAAGGAGACAAGTAAAAACAATCCATAACAAAACAAACCCAAATTTGATCCAAAATAAGCTTAAAAACACAAACACTCCAAACTAGTCTGTTGGCCCAATTATTTAAAAACACAAACACAAACACTCCATGTTCCAAAACTGGTGAAGTTTCCTTATTTAGAACCCGAAAACTTTCCATATTTGGAATCAGGTCTAAATCACCTAGATTGCTTCTTGTAGCATCTTGAACGCCATTTGTATCATTTCCCCTCCCCTCAAAATGATTCGTCCTCAAATCTTCACCTTCATCAAAATCAAAATGAGACAGGTCAGATACATTAAAGGTATTAGAAACATCATACTCACTAGGAAGATCAACTTTATATGCATTGTCGTTGATCTTAGCAATCATTTGAAATGGTCCATCACCACGAGCATCCAATTTAGATTTTCTTTTGGAAGGAAACCGTTCCTTGCGCATGTGCACCCATACCCAATCTCCTGGTTCAAAGGTTACCTTGCGCCTTCCTTTGTTCACTTTGTTAGCAACTTGTTGATTTCTCTTCTCAATCCTTTCTCGTGCTTTATTATGAATGGCCTTAACCATTTCAGCCTTTTTAAGCCCATCTAAGTTAGAGATCTCACTTAAAGGAAAAGGCACAAGATCCAAAGGGGTTAGTGGTTGAAAACCATACACAATCTCAAAAGGAGAAAATCCAGTAGAAGAATGCACATTTCTATTATAAGCAATCTTAACAAATGGCAAAAGTTCTTCCTAAGACTTTACATTCCCTCTAATTAAAGCACGCAACAAGGCACCAAGAGTCCTGTTTACTACCTCAGTTTGACCATCAGTTTGAGGGTGTGATGAAGTAGAAAATAACAACTTAGTCCCAAGTTTAGACCAAAGTACACGCCAAAAATGACTAAGAAATTTAACACCTCAGTCAGATACAATAGTTCTAGGTATGCCATGCAAACGTACTACCTCGCGGAAAAACAAATCGGCAATGTGAGATGCATCATCACTTTTATGACACAGAACAAAATGAGTGATGGGAGATCCAATAGGAACTTGTCCTAGAGAACCTTCAACAAGATGGAACTATGCCCGGGAGCAGATAGAATCAAGCAAACACACGGAATCACAAGAAATAAAGTTGAAAAGATAGAAACAGAACACAAAGAAAATGGGCAGTTAGAAGAATGTTGGTCGATGAAAAGAACCCTAAGAGAACTTTGTCTTTTAGAACCCTAGCAAGAATGTTGGTCAATGGAAAGAACCCTAAGAGAACTTGTCTCTTAGAACTCTAACCTTAGGACGCCACAAAGGAAGACCACTCCTTTGATAAGTCAAGTATTTTCAAAGAATACAAAGAAAACAAGAAAGCTCTCAATATTATTTCTAAATCAAAGATCCCCTTTCAAAGTACATAGAGGGTGCCTATTTCTAAGGAAAACTTCCAAACTTAATGTCCTAAAGAAGATACTAAATAAAAGGAAACAAATCAATCCCTAAAAGGAAATAAAATAAACTTATAAAGGTGTTGACTAAATCACCTTATTTCAAGGAAACAAAAAAGGAAACTAAATAAAACATGATCTCAACATGTTGGACCTTAGGGATCACGTCCTTATCCTTATTTTTAAGTGGCACATGCTTGTCACATGGTACTTTAAGTGAGTTCGCTCAATTGGACTCCATGTGAGCCTTTGGACACTTTATGTTGGACTTCAAGGAATAAGACAATGCCTCTTGGACCTTTATGAGATGAAATCTGACTCAACAATATGGGCTCTATCTCTTGAAGGTCTTGGATTAAACAATTCAATGCTTGCTTCATTACTTTGGCCGTAGCTCTTGTCATTGGGCCTCCAACATATTGTAATGGATCTTTAGGAATATTAGACTTGAATGTTGGGCCTTTGATATTGGAATTTCGTTCATCTCCTTGCCTTGAACATTCAAACTTCAAATCTGATCCAATTTCAGCTCCTAAGCCTCCTTTTGCAAGCTTATGTCCAAGCAAGTCACGTCCTAGGTTTCCTTGAGGCGAATCACACCATGGATGCGTTTCTTCTTGTCTTTCACATGCCCATGGTTCTCCATCATTCCCTCCCTCCTCGAAAGGATTCGTCCTCGAATCTGCAGCATCAAAGAGGGATAAATCAGATACATCGAATGTAGCACTCACATTACCATGGGAGCTAGGCAAATCAATTTTATAGGCATTATCATTAATCCTTTCTAAAACTTGAAAAGGGCCATCTCCTCTTGGCTGTAGCTTAGATTTCCTTTGTTCTGGAAACCTCTCCTTTTTCAAGTGTACCCAAACCCAATCTCCAGGTTCAAATATCACACGCCTTCTGCTTTTATTGCCTTGCTTTGCATATTGTTCATTTCTCCTCTCAATGTTGGCTCTAACTTTAGCATGCAACTCCTGCACAAATTTAGCCTTTTTTATACCGTCAAGGTTAGGTAAACTCATTAGAAGGCAATGGAAGAATTTCCAAAGGAGTTAAAGGATTAAATCCATAAACAATCTCCAAAAGAGAAAATTGAGTAGCAGAATGAAAAGCAAGATTATAAGCAAACTCAATGTGTGGCAGAAACTTTTCCCAGTTCTTCAAGTTCTTTTGGATGATCGCACACAACAATGTTGTCAAAGTTCTATTTACCACTTCAGTTTAACCATCTGTTTGAGGATGTGCAATAGTAGAAAACAAGAGTTTAGTGCCAAGTTTATTCCAAAGAGTTCTCCAAAAGTGACTAAGAAATTTCACATCTCTATCACTCACAATAGTCTTTGGCAACCCATGCAATCTTACAACCTCTTTAAAGAACAAGTCAGCAACATGAACAACATCATTGGTTTTAGAACAAGCAATAAAGTGAGCCATCTTGCTAAATCGATCAACCACCACAAAGATGCTATCCTTTCCACTAGATGATCTAGGCAATCCAAGCACAAAGTCCATAGATATATCAACCCAAGGATGAGAGGGGACAGGTAATGGAGAATATAAACCATGTGATTGTACCTTAGATTTTGCATGCCTACAAGTAATTCATTTAGCACAAATAGAAACAACATCCTTTCTCATGTTAGGCCAATAAAAATGTTCATGCAAAAGAGCTAAAGTTTTCTCAACACCAAAGTGACCCATCAATCCACCTCCATGTGTCTCTCTAACAAGCAATTCACGCATAGAGCAAGATGGAATGCAAAGTTTATCTCATGTTATCCATGGCGTGATTCTCCTCAAAGAAGCCTAGGAAGTGACTTGCATGGACATGAGCTTGCAAAAGGATGCTTAGGAGCTGAAATTGGATCAGATTTGAAGTCTAAATATTCAAGGCAAGGGGATGAATTAAATTACCATATCAAAAGAACTTGAAGAATTGGGAAAAGTGTCTCCCACACATTGAGTTTGCTTATAATCGTGCTCTTCATTCTTCTACTCAATTTTCTCCTTTTGAGATTGTTTTTGGGTTTAATCCTTTGACTCCTTTGGAAATTATTCCATTGCCTTCTAATGAGTTTACTAACTTTGACGGTATGAAAAAAGCTAAATTTGTGCAGGAGTTGCATGCTAAAGTTAGAGCCAACATTGAGAGGAGAAATGAACAATATGCAAAGCAAGCTAATAAAAGCCAAGGCGTGTCATATTGAACCTGTGATTGGGTTTGGGTGCACCGAGAAAGGAGAGGTTTCGAACAAAGGAAATCTAAGCTACAACCAAGAGGAGATGGCCCTTTTCAAGTTTTAGAAAGGATTAATGATAATGCTTATAAAATTTATTTGCCTAGCTCCTATGGTAATGTGAGTGCTACATTCAATGTATCTGATTTATTCCTCTTTGATGTTGCAGATTCGAGGACGAATCTTTTCGAGGAGGGAGGGAATGATGAAGAACCATGCGCATGTGAAAGACAAGAAGATAAGCATCCATGGCGTGATTCGCCTCAAGGAAGCCTAGGACGTGACTTGCATGGACATGAGCTTGCAAAAGGACGCTTAGGAGCTGAAATTGGATCATATTTGAAGTCTAAATATTCAAGGCAAGGGGATGAACGAAATTTTCATATCAAAGGCCCAACATTCAAGTCTAATGTTCCTAAAGATCCATTACAAGATGTTGGAGGCCCAATGACAAGAGCTAGGGCCAAAGCAATGAAGCAAGCATTGAATTGTTTAATCCAAGACCTTCAAGAGATAGAGCCCATATTGTTGAGTCAGATTTCATCTCATAAAGGTCCAAGAGGCATTGTCTTGCTCCTTGAAACCCAATATAAAGTGTCCAAAGGCCCACATGGAGTCCAATTGGGAGAACTCACTTAAAGTACCATGTGACAAGCATGTGCCACTTAAAAATAAGGATATGGACGTGATCCCTATGGTCCAACATGTTGAGATCACATTTTATTTAGTTTCCTTTTTTTTCCTCTAAATAAGGTGATCTAGTCAACACCTTTATAAGTTTATTTTGTTTCCTTTTAGGGATTGATTTGTTTCCTTTTATTTAGTATCTTCTTTAGGACATTAAGTTTGGAAGTTTTCCCTATAAATAGGCACCCTCTATGTACTTTGAAAGGGGTCTTTGATTCAGAAATAATATTGAGAGCTTTCTTGCTTTCTTTGTATTCTTTGAGAATACTTGACTTATCAAAGGAGTGGTTTTCCTTTATGACGTCCTAAGGTCAGAGTTCTAAGAGACAAGTTCTCTTAGGGTTCTTTCCATTGACCAACATTCTTGCTAGAGTTCTAAGAGACAAGTTCTCTTAGGGTTCTTTTCATCGATCAACATTCTTTTCACCTCCCATTTTCTTTGTAGCATCCCACTCCCGCAAGACCCAAACCCGATATTGATGGTGATATCCGAGCTCGTGCCTCACGAGGGGGTATGCTAAATTTGTGGTATCAAAGCCCAGAAGTACAATCTTACATGGGCATTCTGAAAAATGTGTCAAGTCACATGCATTTAAGTCATTTCACGGCAGACAGTGACAACTGATCCCCAGTCTAGTATATGAGTCACATGCATGAGTATGTCTGAGTCGTTTAAGCGGTTAGAATAGAGAGGAAAATGATAATGTGTTAGAATGTGATAAAAGGAAGTGTGGATGTCGTGAAATGAGAAAAAAGTGTATGGTTCAATTGGACCAAAGAAGATTAAGTGTATTGGTATTAGTGGATATAAGTGTTACATTGAGGTATATCTTTAAATGTGGGATAGAAATGAAGTTATGGTTGTGGATTGATAGAGGAAAATAGAAATATGATAGAAATGGCAAAAGTTCAAGTGTATAAAGTGGATGAAAATAAAGTGTTCTATGATATAGAGAAGTTACAATTGGGATTGATTACCATGACAAGAGTTATGAATAATGATTTATGACTGTGAATCAATCATGTTAGTGAGAAATCAAGAGTGATTGTATATCTATGATATTGATTTGAGTGTGGAAATACATGGGCATGATGCAATAATGAAAAGATTGAAAGGTAAGACAATGATACTGATAAATGAAAAAGTTGTTCGGGTTTAGTTGATTTGCCTAAGTAAATGCATACTTGATTATGTGAAGCAATTAATGAGTTAGTGGATAATTGCTAGTCCTATTCTTATAGATTACTATAAGAATCCAATATGGGTTAGAATAAGAAATGAAAGTGCTCATAATGATCAATTTGGAACGAATAGAGATTGTATACGATCCTCATGAGCGAGAACAGGTGTAAAAAGGAAAGTTGTTGAGTTCAGATTATAGTGTCACTATAAGTGTACATCTGATAGTGGGATCACCTCATGGGTGAAATTATTAAGCATAAGTGGGTAATATGCGTGAATAGGATACAAGAGGTAATCGGTGGCCTATTAAATAAGTTCCGATCTTAGTTCCTGTAGCCCCAAGTTCAAAATGAGTTAGAGTAAGGCATGAGAATGCTTGTAACGATCAATTGAGAAAGAAGTGAGACTATTAAAGATGTTAGCGTAGGTAATGAACGTGAGGGAATAAAAGAGGGACATGAGCATAGCAAAGTCCCCATGATCGAGAACTAGTACCAAAAGAGAAAGGTTATCTAGAACTAAATAGGATTAAAGTGTTCTAAGTAGTAAGGCTACTGATGGGTAAATGACGTGAATATATTTTCAGATAAGATGTGATGATTATAGCAATGTATACCAAGATATTAGAGTAAATGAAATTTTGCCCTACAGAGCCTTATTATAAGGGACGTTCTGATCTTGTATGGCATGACATGAACTGCTTTTATTGGGATATTACGCGTAGTTGAAATTGATCTTCTCAAGGTATTAAGAATGAATGATATATATAGTGATGAAAAATAGTTGATTGATAAAGTTTTATGAACAGTATTAATGATTGATAAGGTTTAGTTGATCTGATAATTTGATTTGAGAGTAATCATTGAAGAGATAAATTTGAAATGAAGTAAAAGTTAATTTTGGAATCCTAATGCTAGTGGAGACTTAAGTGTAATGGATAAAATATGTTACTGAAAAAGTGTACATTATGTTAATGAGATGAACCCGATTATGTAAGAGAATTACTGAACATTAAGGAAATATTAATTGCGAATATGAGAAGAATATAGGTTTGTGTATATTTTGTGTAATTATGTTCTGAAAGTAAAAATTTGATCTAGAGAACAGTGATATTGATTTTGAGGTAATATCCTAGTGGATATGACGTGATGAATTGACTGGATATTAGAATTGAAATTTGGGAGTTCCGTAATATGTTATTGGATTGAAATGAGTCTTTATTGATCAATTGAGTGGAAAGTTAGAATTTGTCAAAAGAAAGTGGAAATTGGGAAATAGCACCGGGAAGTCATGAATAGGCATAGTACATCTTTTATTCAAGGCATGTGCATCATTAAATTATTTTGGCTGTGCATTTTGTAATGGAAATTATTTGACTGTTATAGAGGCTCCGATGGATCGATATTTCACGGATATTGCTGGGACTTCCAGGCTGTAGCTCAAAAGTACAGGTGAGTAACCTAGTTGGTTCCTCAATCTATGTGTGTTTAATATTATATGCATTGATGCCATGTGGAGATAATGGATGGATATGTGTGTTTGATTTTGATTGATTTCGGACCATGGGTGTCTGAAATATTTGAAATTTGATATTGAAGTGCTATTGTGTGTAGATGATTATGAATGCATCAATGAAATAAATTGTAAAGGCATATGACTGAAATACCGGACCGAAGGTCCGAGGGAATGAGAAATGGCATTGAAATGTAAATGACTGTAAATGGAAATTGGAGCATATGCATTCATGCATAAAGGTATAATCAGATAATGACAGTTGTGACCGGAGCAGCCACCGTATTTCAGAGCTTAAAGCTCAATGCATCAGGGCTTCAAGCCCAACGTATTCAGAGCCACAGGCTCACCGTATCAGGGCATTCAGGCCCAACTTATTCAAAGCCACAGGCTCAACGCAATGTGCCCGTCACTGGGACAGTTTCAGGCGCACGGTCACAACAACGTAATAAAAATGAAAAGTGTCACATGTGCATTGCATATATGATATGAGTGAATGCGGATTGTGTGACAGGCGAAATGCCTTGTATTTGTGAATTGTGATCGTATGTGGTATTCTGTGAATTATTTGAATATGCATGAGTTGAGTGAACCATCGATGATGATTTCTCACTGAGTTCGCAAACTCGCCCAACATTACAATTATTTTTTAGGATTTGGCGAGTACCCTGTTAGTGAAACGGGAGTATGTTACCACATGGGAGTCAACGTTTGAAGTTGGGATCAGTTGCACATCTGCATTAATGTCATTTTGAATTATGTGTAAATTTATAACTCTGCAAATTCCGCATAAGAGTACCGATATTGTTTTGGGCCCAATTTGACTATGGATATTGTGTGTACGAATTGATTTATGACTGGAATTGTTTTATGATCGAAAATGATTTCAGATAAAGCGGCCCAAATGCTTTCTCGATTTCAAGACTCGATTGGTTTTCAAAAATGAAAATGCATTACCGAGTTTTTGAACTGTTTCGACTGCTCTAGCATACCACCCTCGTGAGGCACGAGCTCAGATATCACCATCGATATCGGGTTTGTATCTTGCGGGAGTGGGATGCTACATTCTTTGTGTTCTGTTTCTATCTTTTCAACTTGGTTTCTTGTGATTCCGTGTGTTTGCTTGATTCTATCTACTCCCGGGCATAGTTCCATCTTGTTGAAGGTTCTCTAGGACAAGTTCCTATTGGGTCTGCCATCAAATAGAAATCCATCAATTCTATAGAAATTATCATTACCATGTTTTTCACAAGATTTCCAAATTTCTGCAAAGTCACAATCAGATTCATACATGCATTTCAACATCTCAAAACCAAGTAATCTAGCATGCATAGAGCTAAGAAGAGAGTATCTCCTAGAAAGAGCATCAGCCACAATGTTTTCTTTCCGTTGTTTATGTCTAAAAACATAAGGAAAAGTTTCAATAAATTCCAACCACCTAGCATGTCTCTTGTTCAATTTACCTTGTGACTTTAGAAATTTCAAACTTTCATGATCAGAATGAATGATAAATTCTTTTGGCCACAAGTAATGTTGCTAAGTCTCTAAAAACCTTTTTAAAGCATACAACTCTTTATCATAAGTGGAGTAATTCAAAGCAGCACCACTTAGTTTTTCACTAAAATAAGCAATGGGTTTAGAATCTTGCATTAAAACAGCGCCAATGCCTATTCCAGAAGCACCACATTCAACCTCAAACAAAGCCCATCGAAATATCAATCCAAGGATGAGTAGGAACAGGCAATGGCATGTATAACCCATGTGGTTGAACTCTAGACTTAGCTTGTCTACATGATATGCAACGTGAACAGATTTTCTCAACGTCTTTGCGCATATTTGGCCAAAAGAAATGCTCATGCAATATACTCAATGTCTTGTTTATACCAAAATGTCCCATGAGCCCCCCACTATGTGCTTCACGAACAAGCAATTCTCGAATTGAACTATTAGGCACACATAATTTCCCTTTCTTAAATAGAAAACCTTCATGCCTATAAAAATCATTGAATGCAACATGTTCACAAGCAACATACACATTTGAGAAATCAACATCAAGCGCATACAGTTCTTTCATGTGCTCAAATCCCAACAACTTAGAAGAAAGAGTTGAAATCAAAGAAAAGGATTCAATGAACTCCACCCATTTCACATGTCGCTTATTCAACTTGCTTTGCCCCTTCAAATGGCGCAATGATTCATGGTCGGTGTGAATTACAAATTCTTTAGGCAGCAGATAATGTCGCCATGTCTCTAATGTCCTCACCAACGCATATAGCTCCTTATCATAAGTTGAGTAGTTGAGTTGTCCTCCATTTAGCTTCTCGCTAAAGTAAGCAACTGGTCTTTTTTCCTGCATCAAAACAACACCTATACTAATCCCGGAAGCATCACATTCGATTTCAAAAGTTAATTCAAAATTAGGCAGCCTCAACAATGGTGCATTACTCAACTTATCCTTTCCTTGCTTGTATTGTATCACATATTGAAAGGATTCAATGAATTCCACTCATTTCACATGTCACTTATTCAACTTGCTTTGCCCCTTCAAATGGCGCAATGATTCATGGTCGGTGTAAATTACAAATTCTTTAGGTAGCAAATAATGTTGCCATGTCTCTAATGTCCTCACCAACGCATATAGCTCCTTGTCATAAGTTGAGTAGTTGAGTTGTGCTCCATTTAGCTTCTTGCTAAAGTAAGCAACTAGTCTTTTTTTCTGCATCAAAACAGCACCTATACCAATCCCGGAAGCATCACATTTGATTTCAAAAGTTAATTCAAAATTAGGCAGCCTCAACAATGGTGCATTACTTAACTTATCCTTTAATAATGCAAATGCATGCTCTTGCTCTTTTTCCCAAATAAACCCCTTATCTTTTTTCATGATTTCAGTCAATGGTGCGGCAATTGCACTAAAATCTTTGACAAATCTCTTATAGAAACTTGCCAAACCATGAAAATTCCTCACCTCACTAACATTCTTAGGTTTCGTCCATTCACGTATAGCCTTACCTTTTCGCTATCTACTTCAATTCCTTTTGCAGTCACCATATATCCCAAGAAAATAATGCGATCAATGCAAAATGTAGATTTCTTCATGTTAGCATACAATTGAAATTTGCGCAACACATCAAACACACATTTTAAATGAATGACATGTTGTTCAATAGATTTGCTATACACTAGAATGTCATCAAAATAGACAACTACAAACTGGCCAACAAATTCTCGTAAAACATGGTTCATTAAACGCATAAAGGTACTTGGTGCATTAGTTAAGCCAAATGGCATTACCAACCACTCATACAATCCATGTTTAGTTTTAAAGACAGTTTTCCATTCATCATCCGGTTTCATTCTAATTTGGTGATAACCACTCTTCAAATCAATTTTAGAAAAAATGCATGCGCCATGTAACTGAAGTGAATCACATGTTAATACAGCACTTAGAAAACGATATTAGAATGCACGAGAAGGGGGGGGGTTGAATTGTGTATTCCCCTTTTTTAGTAATCTTTTGAAAACTATTTGTTAGAAATAAAATTCTTTACAGAATTTTTATAGATTCTGATTAATCAAAATTTTCAATACTATATATATAAACTAAGTAATGATAAAATTTGAAACTAAAATAGAGATAGAGAGTAAGAGTGGTAGACAAGGAGATTTATCCTGGTTCACCCCAAACCGTGGGCTACGTCCAGTCATCAGAATTTCTTCTGAGATTTCACTATCTCTTCAATCGTTACAAGTATTCTTTTCGCGAGCCTCTTCAGGTCTCTACAACCAGTATTCTTTTACACTTAGCCTCTGCAGGCTATCTGTACAACTTTTCTTCTCGAAAAAATATTTGAACACTTGTTACAGAAAAATAGCACTCAACTAAATCACTTTTTCACGTAGTAATTTTTCTCGCTATTTCGTGTAAGTATCTGTAAGTATGTAACTTTTTGTAACTTTTTTGTGTGTGTATGTAACTTTGCAATCTTCGACTTTGACTTGTATTTATAGCCTTCGTCTCTAACTGCTTCTTGATTCTTGAATCTTGAATCTTGAATCTTGAAACTTGAATCTTGAAAGAAACGGTTAATCAGTTGGGTTCTGTAACTAACTCTAATCGACTTTCGGCTCGCTTCTTTTCAGATCTGCTCGCTTTTGCACTGCGTCTGCGTCTCGATCTTTCCCGTCTTTCATCGTTCGTGTCGCCTTCGCCTGTGTGTTGACTTTAACTCTTTCAACTTCGCCGTGGTCTTAATTGCCTGCGTAGGCCTCAGATCCGACTTCATTATTTCAACTTCGCTCAGGTATCTCGAGTTCGCTCGTATGCGATCGTGTACAACTTCGTCTGTTTTGTGTTTCTTTGTATTTGATCTCTTTTTGTTATACATTAAAATCATATTTATGTAAAGTTATATTGACTTAACAATCTCCCCTTTTTTTAGTATAACAAATTATATACAAGAAAAGAAAACAAAATTTACAGATGTTGCAAAAGTAAAACAAAACTTATCTTCTTCCTTTCTTCGTCTGTTGTGGTCACACCTTCTTTTTCTGAACATCCTCTCCTCTTCTGTTCATTTTCTTCTTTTTCTGCTCTCCCCCTATTTGTTATAATAAAAAATGATTAACGATGCTAGCTCTTCAGTAGTTATGCTATCATCTTTTTCAGATCATTCATCGTCTCCTTCATGTCGTGGAGTTCACCACGTAATCTGCTAATCTCATCTGGTGGATCAATCGATGAGGAGGCTTGATCAACATCTACTGATGGAGGAGTGAAGGGAATTGAAGTAGTGTAAGCATCAGACGATGGAATGTAGTCTTCATTGATCTCAAAGGTAGGTGGACGAATGAACGCTTTGACCGTGGAAGATTTAAATCAAAAGGAACAGCAAAGATCAAGAATCGCCTTCCTTGCGGGGGTGATGCTTGTGATTGAATAGACAAAGTATTAGACAAAGGGCTCATACGTAGAACTATGCGAACAAGGGACTCAATAAATGTTCCTGTTCTTATTCTTCCCCATCGGACGCCTTCCTCCTTATTAGTATAACTGCAGCTCGCTTTTACGGATTCTATGCGAGTTTATGCCTCATCAATTCTCCGCACTTCTTCTGCAATTTGATCTGCGGACAGATCATCACTGGCATCTTCTTCAGGAAATAATTTTGACTTCCCCCTAGTCAAATCTAGTGGAAATCTTGGCTGTATATCTGGTGCAACCATTATCTCTGTGTTTTCTGTGATTGGGAAAATAGTACACGGTTGGCAGGGACGTTTTGAAGGATATGGCATAGTAGTAGCAAACCCCAAAGTATCGTAAAATATCTTTTCATCTTCTTTGAGTGACTACCATGTGTTACTATTAATCACCATAGGTTGTACCATAGCCACTATCTTCTTCACCGGTTGAACACCGATTGCAATAGCAGTCCTACGTCTGGTAACTACTTCCACCATTTTGATCTTCAACTTCTGTTTCCTCAAAAACTTATGGTAGTTGTATACCATCAGACATGATTTATCATCATCCGAATCTGATACACTGCTGTTGCCTCTTGTTGTGCTTCAGTAGGAGTCTCCTGAACCGAGCTTTCCTCTACTGGTTCCTCCTGTTGAGCAATAGGTGTTTCCTGAACCGTGCTTTCCTCCACTGGTTCCTCCTGTTGAACAATAGGGGTTTCCTGAACTGTACACTGCTCAGTTTCTGTTTCTTCTTGAACAACATCAATAGTTTCTTTATGTTGACTAACTTCCTCAGCAGTTAAAATGGTCTTCTTTCGACTAACCTTCTTAGTCTTTGCCTCTGCTTCAGTCAGTCTTACCGATTTCTTTGCTGGAGATTTTCCTCTCTCAGATTTTGATTTTCTCTTCCTCTTAGTCTCTTTGGCTTTTCTGGCTGTATCCTCTTCCAAAATAGAGACTAAGGATCTTGTGGCTCTGGGTGCACAAGATTGAGAGGTTTCTTCTCACTCGCTCTTCTCGACAATCTTTTCTTTTGTTGCCTCGAGTCCTAATCCTCGGTGATCTCTTTGCTTTCTTCATAACTTCGCTCAAAGACTTTCTCCTCGTCTTTTTGGCGCACTTTGTTCTGTCCTCTGAGATTGGCTTTCTTCGAGGTGAGGACTCGCCTGTTTGATGAGAGGTCTTCCTAACACTCTCCTTAGTTCATCCGCAGGCGATCTGGTACTCACTGGAGATTGAGAACTTGAAGCGGGAGTCTTCTTCAATACACGCTCCCCCTCAGTTCTTGACTTCCTTGAAGAGTCGGCTTGGTCTTTGTCTACTGTGCTCAGACCCATTCGCCGTATCATGTGTGGATCGATCTTACTCTTCACAGGAACAACTCTTCTAAATCCTTGGTGTAGACAAATACCGGATTCCTTAAAAATCCTCGTCAGAAGCATACCATAAGGATAACTAGTTGATTCCTTTATCCCCTTAATCATATAATGAAGGATTAAGAAGGGTAAATCTATGGATTCGATTCAAGAGGTAGAATGCACATTGTTCATCCAGTTGGTCACCAAATGTCTTGAACCGACTGGGTAGAATGCAATTAAACAAAATTGCGTGAAGCACCCTAGCCTTTGGAATCAAATTGGATGTCTTCCTCTCCCATGGATCATTGGTGCCATATAGCTGCCTTATGATATCTTCTTCTTTCATACCGACTTGGGACATCTATCCGGCCTTAGTAGACAGTTTCTCACCAACCGATGGACAATCGGTCACCTTCTTTATAAGCTCCTTTGTCACAATAACATATATGCTATCTACGTAAGATACGATGGTGTTGTCTATTAGACGAGCTGCTCTTCCAAAACTCATATACCTCATTCGTATACCGGTTCTTGCGTTCGAAGAAGTTCCTCCAACCATCTCTTATGATTTCTGGTTCTACATCCATGTCGCCTCTTCTTAGTGACTCAAAGTTCACATGTCTTCCATAAATCATAGCCGCTTCCATCAGGTAGAGGAAAACCGCCTTCGGAGAGCTTTTTGAGTGAGATGTTTTGAGAGAATTGGTAAAGCGTAAATGAACCGTCAGAGATGATGAAAAGACCGCAATAATTTCACCTTCATCCTACTTGTAGGATTATAGTCCGTGAGTTCTAGAATCATTAAGAACTCGAGATTATCGATTTTTCCTCCAAAAATCTTCCTTAAGAGAGAAGTTACCAACAGAACTCATCAGAACTAACGCCGTTAGTTTTGACGTTACCTTAGTCCCGACTGCTCACTTAACATAACCATGTTAAGGTTCGTCTTATCTTCCGGAATCGCTCTTCACTCGGTGGTTTAGTGAAGATATCCGCCCATCGAAGCTCGCTTTCAATGAATCAGAAGCACCACTTTCCTCCAACATAGTCTCTCGTGAAATGATGTCCGACTTCTATATGCTTCACTCGAATGTCAATTGGATTCTTTGATAGATTGATTGCATTTGTGTTGTCGCAATAGATTGGAATCTCCTCTTCGAATCAATAGTCTTCGAGTTGATACTTGATCCACAACATCTCGTGAGCAAGAATCATGATGCATATATATTCTGCTTCACGGTTGATAGAGCAATTGAGCTTTGTCTCTTGCATGACCAGAGACTAGATTTCTCCAAGAAAGTGACATCCTCCACTTGTGCTCTTCCTTTCGATTCTATCTCCGCATAGTCCGCATCGCAATATCCGATTAACTCAAATCTTTACCTTTCTCAAACATTAAGCAAAGATTAGTAGTACCGTGAGATATCTCAAAATTCTTTAACAAAGAATAAAATGAGACTCTCTAGATCGGCTTGAAATCTTGCACACAAGCATACATCGAACAAAATATCCGTCAAATTGTCAGAAGATACAAGAAAGAACCGATCATCCTCTATATAGGGTTTGATCCACCTTCTACCAAGTTCATCTTTCGACAAAAGGTTTGAAGGATGCATCGAGTTGCCATAGGCTTCACATTATTCATATCAAATTTATTCAACAACTCTTTCACATACTTTTGTTGATGAATGAAGATCTTCCCTTTGATTTGCTTAACTTGCAACCCAAGAAAGAACTTTAACTCACCCATCATACTCATTTCAAATTCTTTCTTCACTAGACTCTCAAACTTCAAGCACAACTCTTTTGAAGTAGCACCAAAAATGATATCATCAACGTAGATCCGCATTAAGATAAAATCATTCTGAAAATTCTTCCTAAAGAGCGCCTTATCAACTTGACCTCATCAAACCATTTTCTATTAAAAGGTACTCAGACGATCATACCAAGCTCTAGAGCTTGCTTCAAGCCTTATAAGGCTTTATGAAGTCTATAGACATAGTCCTGGTTTTTAACATCTTCGCCGTGTGGTTGTTTCACATACACCTCTTCATCTATAAAGCCATTCGAAATGCACTCTTCACATCCATCTCAAACAACTTTATATCATGGCAGATCGTGATATGCCAACAAAATCCTTATAGCTTCAAGTCTCGCCATCGAGCATATGTTTCATTGTAGTCTATTCCTTCTTGCCGATTATAGCCTTGTGCTACTAATCTAGCCTTATTTCGACTCACTCTTCCTGTTTCGTCTAACTTATTCTTAAAAACCCATCTGGTTCCTATAATGGATTTCTTAAATGGTTTCGGAACTAAGGACCAGACGTTATTCCTAGTAAATTGATTAAGCTCCTCTTGCATGGTTAACACCCAAGCTTCGTCTTGAAGAGCTTCCTCAACCTTCTTAGGCTCTACTTCATAGATAAAAGCTACATTAGCTTCTCTTCTAAATCTAGACCTTGTCCTAACTCCTTCTGAGGTCTCTCCGATAATTAACTCTTCTGGATGAGAACTTTTATACTTCCAATTTCGTCTTAGTTCAATAGTTTCCGGAATATCCTCAATTTTGTTCTCATGAGTGTCTGATGAAGGAGTTTCTGTGGTATCATCTAAGTTCTTTGAAGGACCTTCATTCTCCATGTCATCTTCCTTATGGGGTTGAGAACTATCATCAAACTTGGCATGGATGGTCTCTTTAACAGTCTTTGAAGTAAGGTTGTAAACTTGAAATGCCTTAGACGATGATGAGTAGCTTAGAAAGATTCCTGGATAGGTCTTCGAATCGAATTTATCCAACAGCTCTTTTGTATTCAAAATGGAACATTTGCACTCGAATGGATGAAAGTAAGATATGCTTGGTCTTCTTCCATTCCATAACTCATAAGGAGTCTTCTTCAACATGGGTCGCAACAGAATTCTATTCTGAATATAGCATGCTGTATTCACAGCTTCTGCCCAGAAATACTTAGGAAGATTCATCTCACATAGCATGGTCCTTGCCATCTCTTGAATCGTCCTATTCTTCCTTTCAACAACTCCATTCTATTGTGGAGTTCTAGGGGCCGAGAAGTTGTGGGAAATTCCATTCTCCTCACAGAATACTCTAAACTTCTCATTTTCAAACTCTCCACCATGGTCACTCCTGATACTGGCTATGGACATTCCTTTTTCATTCTGTAACTTTCTGGATAAGGTTCTAAAGCACTTAAAAGACTCATCTTTGTGTGATAAGAACAATATCCAACAAAATCGAGTAAAGTCATCAACAATAACAAGTCCATATTTCTTTCGCTAAGACTTATCAGTCCTTGTTGGACCAAATAAATCCATATGTAACAATTCTAAAGGTCTAGATGAGGTTACAAAACTTTTAAGAAAAAGAGGTTTTAACTTGTTTTCCTTTCAGACAATTTTC
This sequence comes from Erythroxylum novogranatense, assembly GCA_029891385.1. NCBI lineage: Eukaryota > Viridiplantae > Streptophyta > Magnoliopsida > Malpighiales > Erythroxylaceae > Erythroxylum > Erythroxylum novogranatense. Next base: position 52,379,913 of record CM057235.1, on the reverse strand, counting down.
ACAGAAAAATTCTTTGTCAAAACTTATTTTTGGCAAACCTCTTACCAAATCATGTTTTACCAATTTTGAAATATGTTTCAAAGAGACATGACCTAACTTTTTATGCCAGATTAGTCTTTCTTCTTCAGAAGATACAAAACATGAAATATTTTGACTTTGAAAATCTTCTAAATTGATTTTGTAAAGATTGTTTCTTCTCTTGGCAGAGAAAAGTATAGACCCATCTTTGTTTCTGACTTCGCAAAGATTTTGATTGAATGTAACTGTGAAACCAGAATCACACAATTGACTGACACTAATCAAGTTATGCTTCAGACCATCAATCAGCTGATAAATTCTTAATCCTTAGTTTAAGCTTATTGATCTCTTCTGATCTGTCTACAAACTTCCTTTTATCTTCTAATTGTTTCTTTAAACAAATATTTTCTCTCTCTATTACCTCAGTATGTCTAATATTTTCTACATACTTTTCTTTAACGACTTTTGTACTGCTTCGTAATAGCATGAGAATCTTCTAACAATTCTGAGTAGGTATCATGCAAATTATCGTAGTCAGATTTTACCTCCTCATCACTATCTTCCTCGGCCATCGTGCGATGTTCGCATGTTCGACGATGACTCGGAACTCAGATCGATTCGATTAATCTAGGTCCTCCCAAGTTGCCATCATGCTTTTCTTTCCTTCTCTACTCTTCTTTGGTTTCTTCTTGAGAGTAGGACATTCGGACTTGTAGTGTCCAGGATGATTGCACTCGTAGCAGATAATAGAAGACTTCTCTGGTTTAGCTTCATCTTTCCCATTCTTTCTGAATGTCTGGTTCCCTCTGGACTTCTTCTTCCACATGCGTCTTATCTTTCTGGAGATGAAAGATAATTCGTAATCTTCATCACTTGACTCTGATTCTGATTGGCTGGAGTTGTCATCCTTTGATTCTTCAATTTTCAACGCTTTTGATGACTTCCTCCTTCTCTGAGTCTTATGATTCTTTTGTCCGACCTTCAGCGCTATCGACTTGTCTCGCTTGGGCTTGTCTTCAGCTTTGAGTTCAACTTCATGAATCTTCAAAGATCCCAGCAACTCATCCAGCTTTAACACGCTCAAGTCTTTGGCTTCTTGCACCGCAGTAACTTTAGGTCTCCATCTCTTAGGAAGAATTCTTAGAATCTTTCGAACATGATCTTGATTGTTGTACGTCCTTCCAAGAGCTTTCAATCCATGACAATTGTTTGAAATCTTCCAAACATTTGATCAATAGATTCTTCGTCTTCCATCCTGAAAAGTTCATATTGGTGCACAAGAGTACTTATCTTGGATTCCTTAACTTGGCTTGTGCCTTCGTGAGCAATGGACAATGTATCCCACATCTCTTTTGCAGTGTCGCATCCGTGGACTTTGTCTTACTCGCTCCTGCTTAGGGCACACGTCAAGAAAAATTTTGCCTTTGAATTTAGCTGTATTCTTGCTTTCTGATAAGCCGTCGATCTGTTCCGTGGAATATAATTGCCTTCTTCATCTACGGGTGTATAGGGTCCGTTCTCTATTACGTCCCAAAGGTTGACATGAGTAGATTCGATGAATAGCCGCATCCTATCTTTCCAATAGTGATAGTCTTCTCGCTGAATGTCGGAGGTCTAGTGATCGAGGCTCCTTCAAAGAATGTATACATGTGATTCCGCCATTATCTTTAATCCACACTTCGCCAAAGTGATTCTTGGATACCGGCTCGATACCAATCAAGTGAATCACACGTTAATACAAAGACTTAGAAAACGATATTAGAATGCACGAGAAGGGGGTTGAATTGTGTATTCCCTTTTTAGTAATCTTTGAAAACTATTTGTTAGAAATAAAATTTTTTACAGTAATTTTATAGATTCTGATTAATCAAAATTTTCAATACTATATATATAAACTAAGTAATGATAAAATTTGAAACTAAAATAGAGATAGAGAGTAAGAGTGGTAGACACGAGATTTATCCCGGTTCACCCCAAACCGTGGCTACGCCCATCCTCGAGTTTCTTCCGAGATTTCACTATCTCTTCAATCGTTATAAGTATTCTCTTCCATGAGCCTCTTCGTGTCTCTACAACCAGTATTCTTTCACACTTAGCCTCTGCAGGATATCTGTACAACTTTTCTTCTCGAAAAAATATTTGAACACTTGTTACAGAAAAATAGCACTCAGCTAAATCACTTTTTCACGTAGTAATTTTTCTCGCTATTTCGTGTAAGTATCAATGGAGAAAGATACAAGGACTTGTTTATTTACCTTGATTTCCCCCATGTCATTCAGCCATTGTAGTCTATACGGCCTAGGGTGTTTCAAGCACTCCAACCCGAGTTTTTCTACCATCAATGTACTAGCCACATCAGTGCAGCTTCCCCCATCAATGATCAGGCTACAAATCTTCTCAATCATTAGGCATCTTGAATGAAAAATATTTTCCCTTTGCTCAATTCCATCTTCCTTCACTTGAGCATTCAAAACTCGCCTAGTAACAAGTAATTCACCCCTAGGTGCATCCTCAACTTCCACATCGTAACAATCTTCCAACTCGTGCATGGAAGTCAAATCATCTTCTTCCTCCTCGCATACAACTTCTCCTCCTCTCACAAACATTGTTTTCTTGTTTGGGCATTGAGAAGCAATATGACCAACACCAAGACATTTAAAGCATTTAATAGTCCTATGCTTTTCAGAATTGGAACTAGAAGAACTTGGAGTTTTAAAAGTACCTTTTGGATCTGCCTTGTTCTTCTCTTCCTTTAGCTTGTCTTTGACCTTCTCATTTTTCTTGGACCATTTCGAGTTCCAATTTGTAGTAAAGCTTGGGTAAGAAGCCTTGTTGGAGCTTTTGTACTTGAGTTGCCTCTCCACCTTCATGGCCACATTCACCATCTCCTCTAACTCCACATAATGGTGCAATTCAATAACATTGGCAATGTCTTTGTTCAAACCAGCCAAGAAACGTGCCGTGGTGGCTTCCCTTTCCTCTTCTACATTAGCCCTAATTATGGCTGTTGGGCCCGAGCCCCGGATGTCCGATTCCCGAGGTGGCCCCTCGGGTCGCACCTGCGACGGGCGCTCCATGAACCTTCGGACCCGATCCCAACATCCATACAAATCCATAATTCGATTCATACAATTATAGAACGATACATACATACGTTCTACACATGCAGTCTAAACATACATTCCTCATTCCAAAAGCATAAGCCATCTGTCATTGTCATTCGAAGAAATTCAGCAAGTATTCTCGAAATATAACATAATACAAAATGAAAGTTAAAATCCAAGGTATATAAGTATGCTCCATGATGAAATGCTGGTGGGCTAACCAAAGTACTAACTTATCCAAGGCTCCTAACTAGCTTGAAGTTTCTGATGCCTTGCAAGGTCGCATAATCGCTTCGATCAGATCCGAGGAGGGAGAGTAATGGGTGAGCTGCGGCTCAATGGCATATACGCTTATAGCCATTGGCAACGAGCCACACAATCAAGCAATATACATATATCACTAGCAAATCAAAATTCAGCAATTTATTCACATTCATATAGACATAGGTCATGCATTTTCTTGTTTCTCAACATAACAATCATTATGCAATAATCCCGTCAAATGTATCATGTTTTATGCTCAACAAATCGATCGTGTATGCACAAACAATTGGCTCAAGAGTTCCGTAAACGATCCGGATAAACCAAAGGTAAATCCATAAACTATCTGAGTCCGATTTCTCAAGGATCTCGTTGCCACAAGCGGGCAGCCGGGAGAAGGCTTTTATGTCGACGTGCACGTGACTCCATCCTTAACTCTCTTACCCCAAACAAATCACATAATCCATTCGATTCATGCTGAAAGCATTTTTCACAGTTTTCTAAATTCTCATTCTTGTCTATTTCCATACGGCCTATCAAGCCATGCATAATCATAATCAAAGGCATATCCAATATTTCTCATGTAATTCAATACAAGTAATGTCATATATGCAAGCAAGCACACATCAGGCAATTTTCTCATACACACAATAACCATAAACACATTACCCACCTAGTGTTGCACAAGAAGTCGACTCACTGGTGTCCTTCCTCTTGCGATTGGGTCAAATCGGCTTGGTTTCCTATAAGCAACCAAGTTCCAAATCAAACAATGTTCAAAGACAATTAATCGATAAGCGTGAAAATCCAAAGTCCTAATACTATAAGTCTACATTCGACTTCTGACTAAAATTCCCGAATCCTAAGCGACAATTTCCGAACCTCCCAACCTGTAGTCCTTTTCCTCTCGTTCATATCGAATCCAAAAGCACCTCAATTGGACATTTACAATTCAAGATATGCCCACAATTCTCCTTCAGAAAGATTGGACGTTTGCCGCGAAGAAGGGATGCTTGCCGCGGCGAGCCAATTTCTTCGTACGTCGCGACGAACGCCGCTCCCCTCGCACGTCGCGACGAACAAGCTGTCGCACGTCGCGACGAGCGAGATGCCACATGTCGCGGAGAATAAACATTTATTCGTAGCGACGTAGCCTTCCTTCCACGCACGTCACAAGGCAGTTTCATATGCATCGTCATGACGCAAGGGTTTGAGAACGACCAAACCCAGATTCCTGCATTTTTCCAACTCCAATCCTTACCTAACTCAAATGCAGCACAACCAAGCTATAGATCAAGTCCTCTACTACATTTCTAATCCATTAGCAATTCAAAATCAGTCACAAATGCATTCACCTAAGAAATCTCACCATTTTTGCCCTAAACCTTCGATGATGCTCAATCCAAGCTATCTTAATGTTTAATCCATCCAGAAACAAGATAGAAAGATGCTAAACTTACCGGAAAGCGCTTCCAAACTGTCAGAAACCTTAGAAATCGAAGCTCTCTTTTCTCTCCTCTTCTCCCTCCACCGTCGGCTACTCTTCCCCTTTCTCTTCTCTATTTTCCTTCTTTTCTCTTCTCTTTTCTTTCTAAGCCTAATCCAAAGACCAACATGCCCTTCCTACAAAGCTTACATCATTTTAACTCACATAAACTTCCCAAAATGCCCTTACACAATTTAATCCTCTAATGCCTTATTTCAACCATATTTAATCTCAAATATACTCCAATTAATCACTAGCACACCCGATTAAATCAAACTAAGCCATAAACACATAATCATCACAATTCATGCTTAATATCATCATAAAAAAAAATTCGGGGTCTAACATTTCTCCCCCTCTTAAAAGAAATTTCGTCATCGAAATTATTACCTGAATCATCGAAGAGATGCGGATACTTCTCCTGCATGTCTTCCAATGGCTCCCATGTAGCCTCCTCTATCGAATGATTCCTCCACCGGACTTTGACTAGCTGAACCGTCTTGTTCTTGAGGACTTTTTCCTTTGTATCCAGAATTTCCCCTGGAAGCTCTTCATAGCTCAAATCATCCCGCAACTGAATCTCACTAGTCTGAATGACATGTGACGGATCCAATCTATACCTTCTCAACATAGACACATGGAAGACATCATGAATCTGCGATAACTCCGGAGGTAACGCTAACCTATAGGCGAGTGGCTCAATCCTCTCCAGGATCTCATAAGGACCCACATACCTCAGACTCAACTTATCCTTCTTGCCGAATCTCAATACTCCTTTCCAAGGAGACGTCCTAAGGAACACTTTCTCACCGACTTCATACTCCATCTCTTTTCGGTGAGCATCAACATAACTCTTCATCCTATCCTCGTCGCTTTTGTCGCCGCTAACCGATTGATTTTCTCAACTATTGTCTGAATCAATTCTGGTCCTTCTAATTGCCTCTCTCCTTCTTCATCCCAACAGATCGGAGTCCTACATCTCCGCCCATACAAAGCCTCATATGGAGCCATCTGAATGCTCGAATGGTACGAATTGTTATAAGCAAATTCGACCAACGGCAAATGCTCATCCCATGCTCCTCGAAAATCCATCACATAAGCCCGAAGCATCGCCTCAAGGGTCCGAATAGTCCTCTCAGACTGACCATCCGTCTGAGGGTGAAAAGCCGTACTAAAATTCAGCTTCGTCCCCAAAGCTTCCTGCAAACTGCCCCAAAACTTTGAAGTAAACTGAGGGTCTCTATCGGACACAATCGAATCCGAAATCCCATGCAATCTCACTATCTCATCAATATACTTCTTTGCTAGAACATGCAAAGAATCAGTCTGCTTGATCGCCAAAAAGTGCGCTGACTTAGTCAACCGATCCACAATCACCCAAATAGCATCATGCTTCCTACTAGTCCTGGGCAAACCCATCAAAAAGTCTATAGTCACCCTTTGCCACTTCCACTCCGGAATAGGCAACGGCCTCAACTTGCCTGAAGGTGCCTGGTGTTCAGCCTTGACCTGCTGACATACTAGACACTTACTGACAAACTCTGCTATATCCCTCTTCATGCCTTTCCACCAAAAATATTCTCGCAGATCTCGGTACATCCTGGTGCTACCTGGATGTATGGCGTAAGGCGCATTGTGTGCCTCATCCATAATCTCAGCCTTAACTTCCTGCACATCAGGAATACACAACCTGCTTCCCACTGTCATAAGCCCATCATCCTCCACATTCATCTCAGAAACCTTACCCTTCTAAATTTCATCCCGAAGTTTGCTCAAATCTACATCTTGAGCCTGCAATTCCCTAACTTTCTCCCTGAGTATCGGCCTCACTCGAAAGTTAGCTAGAAGACAATCCGGCTCCTCTTGCTTCAAGCTTATCTTAAGCTTGGCCATCTCTTCCAATAAAGGAAGATAAACTGATCGAACATGCGCAATCGAAGACTTCCTGCTCAAGGCATCCGCCACTACATTGGCCTTGCCCGGATGATACTCAATCAACAGATCATAATCCTTGAGTAACTCGATCTATCGTCGCTGCCTCAAATTCAATTCCTTCTAGCTCAACAAATACTTCAAACTCTTATGATCGGTAAAGATCCTCGTCTGAACTCCATACAAATAATGCCTCCAAATCTTCAAAGCAAAGATCACAGCTGCCAACTCCAAATCATGCGTCGGATAATTCAACTCATAAGGCTTCAACTGCCTCGAAGCATAAGAATCACCCGATCTCCCTGCATCAAAACACAGCCAAGACCCTTCCTCGAAGCATCACTACACATCAAATAACCTTCATCTCCCGAAGGCAAAATCAAAATCGGAGCACTCGTCAATCTGAACTTGAGCTCCTCGAAGCTCCTCTGACACTCCTCACTCCAACTAAACTTCTAATTCTTTCTCAACAACTTAGTCATCGGAGCGGTTATCATAGAGAACCCCTCCACGAATCTCCTGTAATAGCCTGCCAAACCCAAAAAGCTCCTCACCTCAGCTACATTTTTCGGGGCTTCCCAATTAAGCACAGCTTCTACCTTCTTTGGATCCACATGAACTCCTTGCTCTGAGATCACATGTCCAAGAAATGCAACTTCCCTCAGCCAAAATTCGCATTTATCGAATTTGGCATACAACTCGTTCTTCCTTAAAGTCTCCAAAGCCATCCTCAAATGCTCCTCATGCTCCTCATGCTCCTCATCACTCTTGGAATACACCAAGATATCATCAATGAAGACAATGATAAATTGGTCCAAGAATGGCTTGAAAACCCGATTCATCAAATCCATAAACGCTGCAGGCGCATTCATCAATCCAAAAGGCATCACCAAAAACTCAAAATGCCCATACCGAGTCCTGAAAGCAGACTTCGGCACATCCAACTCCTTAATCCTCAACTGATGATAACCCGATCTCAAGTCTATCTTCGAGAAGACTCTTGCTCCTTGCAATTGATCAAACAGATCATCAATGCGAGGAAGTGGATACTTGTTCTTCACAGTTACCTGATTCAACTTCCTGTAGTCCACACACATCCTCAAAGATCCATCTTTATTCTTCACAAATAGGACCGGAGCTCCCAAAGGTGAAGAACTCGGTCGAATATATCCCTTCTCCAACAACTCTTCCAACTGCTCCTTAAGCTCTTTCAATTCTGCCGGAGCCATCCGGTAGGGCAGAATTGAAATCGGGGTTGTACCTGACAAAAGCTCAATGGGAAACTCAATTTTCCTAGCTGGCGGTAATCCTAGCAATTCCTCAGAAAAAACATCCGAGAATTCCCTGACTACTGGAATATCCTCCAACTTCCCTCCATCTGCTCTGGTGTCCACCACATAGGCCAAAAACGCCTCACAACCCTTCCTCATCATCGCCTCTCACGTCAATGTCAAACAATTTCAGGTGGACCGCTTCGTCCCCAAGAACATTACTCTTCTGCCATCACCCAAATCAAATTCCACTGTCTTCTGCTTACAATCCAAACGGGCATTGTACTTCTCTAATGTATCCATGCCCAAAATCACATCTAAACCTCCCATCTTCAGTGGCATCAAATCGACCACTAGAAGTTCTCCATCAATGCGAATCTCACAACCTCTATACACTTGACTAATCACAATGTACTGGCCGATCGGAGTACTCACCATCAGCGGAGTATCCAATGGGCTCACAATCATATCACACACGGGTCTACTCGAGGAAACAACCGAATGAGTAAAACCCGGATCAATCAACACAATCACAGCATCAGAAAATAACTAAACCGTACCCGTGACAACATATGGGGCGGTCATCATCCTCTCTAGTCATCGCAAACACCCTAGCTGGTGCCTGCCCTCTCGGTCTCCCTGGAAGATTCACCCTCTTAGTCGCATTAGAACTGCCTACTTCTGTTACAGTCCTCTATCCCATGGTCTCTGTCCTCCTCGGAGCTTGCATCTGGCCTCTCTCTTTTCATCGAGGCTGAGGACACTCTCTGGCAATGTGTCCCTTCTCTCTACAGTTGAAACAAGCTCCTGTCAATCTGAAGCACTCTCCTCTATGAGCTCGCCCGCAATGCTCACACTTTGGGACTAAAGATCTGTCCCCATCTCCTCTTTTACCGCCACCCACCGTCGAGGCTTGGTGAGAAACAGTAGAAGTCCTCATCGGCCTAGGTCGGCTCGCACCACTGCTCCTCTCCTCTGACTGGACCGGGAAGCTCCTAGCAGTCCTATCTGGCATTGGAGTACTAGTGCTACCTCCTCTTCTGGACTGCTCTCTGCCCTTCCTCTTCTTGTTCACAGCACTCTTGATATTCTCTATATTTTCAACTCTCAGAGCTGCCTCAACCAGCTGCTGGAAATCACAGAAATTCTGCACAATCACCTTCTCTCTGTTGGCCAAGTGCAATCCCGACTCAAACCTGCGACATCTAGCAGCTTCACTCAACATCTGATCTGAAGCATATCTCGCTAACTGCGTGAACCGACGTTCATACTCGCTCACTGACATATCCCTCTGAGTCAAACTGAGGAACTCCCTCTGCTTCTGCTAAATATAAACCTCAGACAAATACTTCTTCCTGAAAGCCACAAGGAAGTCCTGCCATGCCAACCCTACTGGCCTCATCTGACTGCCTGGCACAGTCTCCCACCAATGCAGAGCATCACCCTGAAGCAAACTCGCCGTATAGATGACTCTCTCGTCATCACACTCCATCTGATCCAGCACTCTCTCAGTCTTCCTCAACCAAGTCTCAGCTTCTTCAGGATCTGACGTCCCAAAGAAATCAACTGCCCCATACTTCCTCAATCTATCAAACCGCTCGCCTTTTCGAATCGGGGGCAAGCGAAAGTCGTGGCATCGACCCATAGCCCGCATTTAATGCCCGAGTGAAGGCTCGAACAATCTCGGATCCAATGGAGGCACTGCCCTATGAAATCGGAGACTCCGCGCTCTGCAAGGAATGGGCTCACTACTAGCCCTGCTGTAAGCCTCGGCGTTCCTCGGGCTATCGACTCATCACCCTCTCCTCTCTAGTCGGAGAGTCAAAAAGCAGATCCTTGCATAACCTCGTGTCCTTCTACGAGGTGGCATCGTACTCCTTCAAATGGAAACACTAAGGATTAGCTATAGGTCAAACTACATGTATGCATGATATGCATGTCACTGAATGCACTCAATCAAATGCAGCATATAAGCAAATATCAAACAATTCGTCCTATATGCATTCTAAGCCGAGGACACCTAAACCTAGGCGCTCTGATACCAAACATGTTGGGCCCGAGCTTCGGATGTCTGATTCCAGAGGCGGCCCCTCGGGTCGCGCCTGCGACGGGCGCTCCATGAACTTTCGGACCCGATCTCAACATCCGTACAAATCTATAATTCGATTCATACAATTATAGAACGATACATACATACGTTCTACACATGCAGTCTAAACATACATTCCTCATTCCAAAAGCATAAGCCATCTGTCATTGTCATTCGAAGAAATTCAGCAAGTATTCTCGAAATATAACATAATACAAAATGAAAGTTAAAATCCAAAGTATATAAGTATGCTCCATGATGAAATGCTGGTGGGCTAACCAAAGTACTAACTTATACAAGGCTCCTAACTAGCTTGAAGTTTCTGATGCCTTGCAAGGTCGACAATCGTCTCGATCTGCACCTAAGGAGGGGAGAGTAATGGGGTGAGCTACGAAGCTCAGTGGCATATACGTCTATAGCCATTGGCAACAAGCCACACAATCAAGCAATATACATATATCACTAGCAAATCAAAATTCAGCAATTTATTCACATTCATATAGACATAGGTCATGCATTTTCTTGTTTCTCAACATAACAATCATTATGCAATAAGCCCGTCAAATCTATCATGTTTTATGCTCAACAAATCGATCGTGTATACACAAACAATTGGCTCGAGAGTTCCGTAAACGATCCAGATAAACCAAAGGTAAATCCGTAAACTATCCGAGTTTGATTTCTCAAGGATCTCGTTGCCAAAAGCGGGCAGTCGGGAGAAGGCTTTTATATCGACGTGCACGTGACTCCATCCGTAACTCTCTTACCCAAACAAATCATATAATCCATTCGATTCATGCTCAAAGCATTTTTCACAGTTTTCTAAATTCTCATTTTTGTCCATTTCCATACGGCCTATCAAGCCATGCATAATAACCATAATGTCATATATGCAAGCAAGCACACATCAGTCAATTTGCCCATACACACAATAATCATAAACATATTACCCACCTAGTGTCGCACGAGAAGTCAACTCACTGGTGTCCTTCCTCTTGCGATTGGGTCAAATCGGCTTGGTTTCCTATAAGCAACCAAGTTCCAAATCAAACAATGTTCAAAGACAATTAATCGATAAGCGTGAAAATCCAAAGTCCTAATACTATAAGTCTACATTCGACTTCTAACTAAAATTCCCGAATCCTAAGCGACAATTTTCGAACCTCCCAACCTGTAGTCCTTTTCCTCTCGTTCATATCGAATCCAAAAGCACCTCAATTGGACATTTACAATTCAAGCTATGCCCACAATTCTCCTTCAGAAAGATTGGACGTTTGCCGCGATGAAGGGATGCTCGCCGCGGCGAGCCAATTTCTTCGTATGTCGCGACGACCCTTCCTCGTACATGGCGACGAACGCAGCTCCCCTCGCACGTCGCGACGAACAAGCTGCTGCACGTTGCGACGAGTGAGCTGCCACACGTCGCGGCGAATAAACATTTATTCGTAGCGACGTAGCCTTCCTTCCACGCACGTCAAGGCGGTTCATACGCGACGTCGGTGACGCGGGTCCAAGAACGACCAAACCCAGATTCCTGCATTTTTCCAACTCCAATCCTTACCCAACTCAAATGCAGCACAACCAAGCTATAGATCAAGTCCTCTACTACATTTCTAATCCATTAGCAATTCAAAATCAGTCACAAATGCATTCACCTAAGAAATCTCACCATTTTTGCCCTAAACCTTCGATGATGCTCAATCCAAGCTATCTTAATGTTTAATCCATCCAGAAACAAGATAGAAAGGCGCTAAACTTACCGGAAAGCGCTTCCAAACTGTCAGAAACCTTAGAAATCGAAGCTCTCTTTTCTCTCCTCTTCTCTCTCCACCGTCGGCTACTCTTCCTCTTTCTCTTCTCTATTTTCCTTCTTTTCTCTTCTCTTTTCTTTCTAAGCCTAATCCAAAGACCAACATGCCCTTCCTACAAAGCTTACATCATTTTAACTCACATAAACTTCCCAAAATGCCCTTACACAATTTAATCCTCTAATGCCTTATTTCAACCATATTTAATCTCAAATATACTCCAATTAATCACTAGCACACCCGATTAAATCAAACTAAGCTATAAACACATAATCATCACAATTCATGCTTAATATCATCATATAAAAAATTCAGGGTCTAACAATGGCTATCTCCATCTCCTTATGGTACTCTTCTACACTTTTGGTGCCTTGTCTCAAGGTTTGGAGCCTTTGATGGAGCTCCCTAATGCGCACCAACGGAAGAATTGAAGAGGAATTTGCGTCAGTTATGCAGAACAAGGAAGAACAGACCTGAATTTCGAAAATTGACAAACAAAACTAACTAGGATAGTATGCAATCAATCCCTACGACACCCCTAAAGACCTGCCTTAGGTAACCCCGATGATCAGAATTGAATTCAAAGGAAGAACTCAAACACGCCACAATTGGGAAAGCAATTGATAAGTGAAATAAGTTCTTAAGGTAACAAGAACAAGAGAAGATCTGCTTTTCTCTCAAGTTTGAAGCCAATGGCTGCACACAAAATGATCTCAATGAGTCTGCCCCATCCGACCTAAAACAAGGCTATAAATACTAGGTTTATGACTAATGAGTCACATAATAATACAAGAAGCCCAAGTAAATAATAAGTCCAAGAAAGCTAATTAAAATGCCTCCAAGCCTGGTCTGATGGGTGTGCCTTTCACGATCACTTAAGTCCACATAAGTTGGGCTTAAGTGAATTAAAACAGCCCATTCAAGCAAGTCCTCAAGCCACATGCATATCTCACCCAAAGACTTGAGTTAAGTGGATCCATTTGAGTCAGTGACCCAAATAACTCTCCTCCTATAGGATTAGCATGCGCATGTCTTCCATAAGTGAGCCCACATGCGCATACAAAGCCTCCTTGATCCTCTTAGCCCGCCGCCTAGTCATTGGCCCAATTGGTATGGAAAGCTCTCTTCCTTGGCCTTGATCATGCAAGCTCCTCTTCAAGTCCAAACCTCCATGCACATTGTCATCCATGCCTTTGCTCACATCACCCCTCCTCCTCAAAAAGATTCGCCCTCAAATCAATCCATGTCAAACGGAGAAAGGTCAAGAACATTAAAAGTGGCGGAAACATCAGACTCACCGAAGATCAATCTTGTAGGCATTGTCATTGATCTTCTCCAACACTGAATGGACCATCTCCTCTCTGATCCAAATTTTAGATTTTCTTTGAGTAGAAATCGCTCCTTTCTCAAATGAACCCAAACCCAATCACCGTGTTCAAGGTCACTAATCACGCCTTGTTGGCTTGCTCGGCGAGACTGTGGTCTTTGCTCAACGGGCTGCCTCGCCTTCTCGTGAAGTTCCCTAACCAACTTAGCCTTGCATGGTTCCATCTGTACTAGACAATTCATGCAAAGGTAAAGGTACCAAATCCAAGACAGTTAATGGATTAAAACCATAAACCAACTCGAAGGCTTAAAACCACAGTAGGGAATGCACACATCTATTATATGCAAATTCAATAAAAGGTAAACATTCCCCAAGTTCTCAAATTTCGACCTACAACAAGACGCAACAAAGTTCCCAAGGTCCTATTCACAACCTCGGTTTGCCCATCCGTTTGTGGATGACAAGTAGTAGAATATAACAGCTTGGTTCCTAACTTGCCCCACAACACACGCCAAAAATGGCTCAAAACTTAGCATCTCGATCGGATACAATTGACCTCGGAATGCCATGCAACCTAACAACATCCCTAAAGAATAAGTCAGCCACACGTACAAAGATCATCGCCTTATGGCATGCAATGAAATGCGCCATCTTACTAAAACGGTCTCACAACCATAAAGATGCTATCAAAACCCTCTTTGTTCTAGGTAAACCCAAAACAAAGTCCATAGACAAATCAACCCACTGCTCAAGAGGCGCATGTAAAGGGTATACAATCCATGAGGTTTGACTGTGGATTTTGCCTGCTACATGCAATGCACTTGCACACACACGCCAACATCCTCATGCATACTAGGCCAATAAAATGCTCATGTAAAATATCCAAAGTCTTAGCAACCCCAAAATGATCCATCAAACCACCACTACGGGCCTCACGCACAAACAAAGCACGAACTAACAATTAGGCACACACAATTGGCTACCTCTAAACAAATAGCCATCATGCCTGTAAAATTTCTGAAATGCAAGATGCTCACAAGCAATATACACGTAGCAAAGTCATTATCGAAGCATACAACTCCTTTAGTTGCTCAAACCCTAAAAGTTGAGAACTAAGGGTAGTAACCAAGGAATACCTCCTAGATAACGATCAAGAACCACGCTTTCCTTCCCTTGCTTGTCAGATCGCAGACATATGGAAATGTCTCCGTAAACTCCACCCATGTAGCATGTCGCTTGCTTAACTTGCCTTGTCCTTTCAAGTGCTTCAAGGATTCGTGATCCGTCCTAATGACAAACTCACGTGGTCAAGGTAGTGTTGCCACACCTCCAATGCTCTCACCATCGCATATAGCTCCTTGTCATAGGTTGGATAGTTGAGTTGTGCACCACTCAACTTCTCATCAAGTAAGCTACCGGTTTGTTTTCCCGCAAAAGCACAAAGACCTATACCAATACCGTAAGCATCACATTCAACCTCAAATGCCTTATCAAAATTTGGCAAACACAAAATAGGAGCAGAACATAATTTTTCTTTCAACAATATGAATGCACGCCTGCTCCTCTCCCCATACAAACCCTTCTCCTTCTTGACTATCTCACCAAAGGAGCAAAGAAATAGGAGAAATCTCTCACAAACCTCCTATAAAAGCTAGCAAGTCCATGAAAGCTCCTCACCTCACTCGCACTCTTAGGTGTTGGCCAATCTGGATGGCTTTCACCTTTTCACTATCTACCGCAACATCACGAGAACCGACTACAAATCCTAAGAAGACAAGTTGATCAATGCAAAAGTACACTTCTTAAGATTGGCATACGCTCCTTTCTCAATACATCCAACACACTCCTCACATGCATGACATGCTCATCAATAGTAGTGCTATAAACCAAAATGTCATCAAAGTAAACAACCACAAATTTACCAAGAAATGCACGCAATACATGATTCATCAACCGCATAAAAGTGTCGGGTGCATTAGTTAAGCCAAATGGCATAACCAACCACTCATACAACCCATACTTGGTTTTGAAAGCGCTTCCATTCATCTCCTGGATTCATTCAATCGATGGTATCCACTCTTCAAATCAATTTTAGTAAATACACATGCACCATGCAACTCATCAAGCATATCATCTAACCTAGGAATAGGGTGGCGATACTTTACAAGGATTTTATTCATAGCACGGCAGTCCACGACATCCTCCGTGTTCCATCCTTCTTGGCACCAACAAAGACCGCACGCACATGGGCTCAAGCTCTCCTCACATGCCCTTTTCCAACAACTCATCCACTTGCCTTTGAAGTTCCTTCGCTTCCTCGTGGTTACTCCTATAGGTCAAGCGGTTTGGAATCAGGCACCGGTATGAAATCGATTTGGTGCTCTATGCCCCTCAAGGGTGGCGTCCATCAGGCATCTCCTCCGAAAGACATCGTGTATTCCTGCAAAAGAGAACTAAAACACTAGGCAAGGAAGCAAGAGGGTCGTGTCACCATCAAACACTCCCTATACCTAAGCAACAACAATGTTCTCTTCGCCCACTCGCTCTCCTCAAATCTTTCTCTCGCAAACAAACTCACCTTCTTCTCTCTCGGCTCACTCTTCCTTTCTACTCGAAGTTCTTCTCTCCCGCACATCCCACTCTCTTTTCCTCTCCTGCAGCACTCACCTTTGGGCCACTCTCAATTTTCTTTTGGGCCTCTTTTCTCTCATCTTTTCTTTTTAGCTCACTACCCAACCTCCTCACATTTACTTGTTTTCAAGCTGGTCCAGTACAATTCATGAGGTGATAAGGATACAAGAGTGAAGTTCCTACCCTTAAACTTAAACGAATACCTATTGGTATATCCATCATGTGCTACCCTTCTATCAAACCGCCAAGGTCTCCCAAGCAACATATGACCAGCCTCCATAGGCACTACATCACACAACACCTCATCCTCATATCTACCTACCAAAATGACACCAACACCTTTGTCACTTTCACATCAAGACTATCATTAAACCATCAGAGCTTGTAAGGTTCCGGATGTTTCCTATAAGGTAACCCCAGCTTTCAACCATGGTGACACTAGCTACATTAGTGCAACTACCCCATCAATAATCGACACAAACCTTTCCACCCACCAAACACCTCGTGTGAAACAAGTTCTCCTCCGATCAA
Source organism: Erythroxylum novogranatense (assembly GCA_029891385.1). Lineage (NCBI taxonomy): Eukaryota > Viridiplantae > Streptophyta > Magnoliopsida > Malpighiales > Erythroxylaceae > Erythroxylum > Erythroxylum novogranatense. The sequence goes on along the minus strand of CM057235.1, from coordinate 52,363,455 downwards.
GAGCCGCATCCTTGGCCCTAACACTCAAAACACGCCTAACAACAAGCGCTTCCCAGTGATGCCCCTCTCCACACAATCATCCTCATCATCAAGACAAACATTATAACAAGGCAACACATCATTATCACAATCACTATCCTCGTAATCAATTACCCCATTATCCCGCATAAACATAGCCTTTTATTAGGGCATTGTGATGCAATATGTCCATTACCCAAACACCTAAAGCATTTAATACTAGATTGTTTGCTAGATGAAGCATGAGAATTAGGTGTACCTTTTGGTCGACCCCACATTTGGCCTTTTGGTGTCTCCTCGAGGTCCAACCCTTTGTCTTTCGACTTCTCCTCTCTCTTGGGCCATTTCAACCCCATGATGGACTAAATACCGATCCAAATCCTTGCTGCCACTCTACTCTTGAGTTGCCTTTCCACTTTCATGGCCATGTTCACCATGTCCTCAATCTCCACATAGTGCTGCAACTCCACCACATTGGCTATCTCTCGGTTCAAGCCACTCAAAAATCGTGCCATAGTCGCCTTTGCATCCTCCTCTATGTTGGCTCTGATCATGGCTATCTCCATCTCTTTGGGTAATCCTCCACCGATCTAGACCCTTGAGTGAGTCTCGCAATTTTGGTGCATCTCCTATAATAGTAAGAAGGCACAAACCTCTTCCTCATGCAAGCTTTCATGGCTGCCCAAGTAAAGATAGGCCTCTCTCCATTCCTCCTCCCGAAGTCATCAACTGGTCCCACCAAATCAATGCATAATCGAAAACTCCACTGCAGCCTAGTTTTACCTTCTTGTGCTCGGAGAAATTGTGGCACTCAAAAATCAAATCCACCTTCCTCTCCCATTCTAGGTAAGCCTCGGCCATTCCTCCCCTTAAAGGTAGGAATTTGCATTTTGATGGATTTGATATTCCATCTAGCAGGGTTTAATGGCTCACCACATTTGTGCCCTCCTAGGTCTGTGGTCAAACTCCTCCTCCTCCTCCTCCTCCTCAATTCCGTCGTCCACATGGTCATATTGTGGTGGTGGTCTCCAAATGGTGGTGGAGGGTGTTGGCGCCTAGCACCACGCCTCCTCGAGGCTCCTCATGCCTCTCCCGCCGGAGTTCACCATCTCCTCCTCATCTCAAGAAATGCCAAGTTGAACCGCCAAACTGTTGCTGCATTGCTCTCATGGTAAGAACATTGATTTCTCGGTTTGGTTCGCATTAATACCTCCGTTGCTACCATCGCTACCATTACTACCTCCTTCCCGTGATATTGTGAGGAAATAATATACCGCAAAACAACGTTAGTGCAAAAAACAAAAACCACCTCACAATACTCCCTCACGTGTTTCACTCAAAAGATGTTCTCTCTCACTCGTGTTTAATGTCACGCAATGACACCCTCAAATGCACTCACACTCTTGCCTTTTACCACTCAATTTCTCCGAAATTCAAGTTACAACCTGTAACTATAATTCCTCAAACCAAATTAATTTCCCAAATCATGGAATGTGGTTCAATCAATAAAACCGAGATCCTCCAAGCAAGATTGCTGAATGTCAATCAATTCGAGAAACAAAGAAGGAAACACGAAACAATGCTAGGATGACTTGAAATCAAACAAAATGAAGAATAAGAGAGACAAATTCGAAACAAGCAATACCAAGATCAAAGAAGAAAATTTTCTAACAATTGGAATTCAATGAACACAAAATAAGGCTAGAACAATGGAATCAAATGGAAATTTCCAAAATTTTGAAGTCATTATGTTAAGACTAGTGCCAAACTACTCAATTCAATGAGTGAATCAAAGGAAAGAAGAAAATTTTAAGTAGGCCTTTTTTTTACTTTTTTTACCTCCGTTTTTTCAAGAACAAGAACCCAGATTTCTCAAGAACAAGAACACACAAGATTCAGACAAGAACGATAAGAACCCAGATTTCTCAAGAACAAGAATACGATTTCTCAAGAACAAGAACCCAGATTTCTCAAGAACAAGAATACGATTTCTCAAGAACAAGAACCCAGATTTCTCGAGAACAAGAATACGATTTCTCAAGAACAAGAACCCAGATTTCTCAAGAACAAGAAAACACAAGATTCAGACAAGAACGATAAGAACCCAGATTTCTCAAGAATAGTAACACAGATTTCAAGAACAAGAACCCAGATTTCTCAAGAACAAGAATACGATTTCTCAAGAACAAGAACCCAGATTTCTCAAGAACAAGAAAACAACAAGATCCAAAGACAAAACGACAAGAACCCGAGAGAGACAAATTAGAATTTACCTCTCGCCATGGCTCGATACCAAATAATGCGCACTAACTAAGAATTGAAGAGGAATTTCGTTAGTTATGCGAACAAGGAAGAACATACCGAATTTCAAAATTGACAAACAAAACTAACTAGGATAGTATGAAATCAATCCTCACGACACCCCTAAAGACACGCTTTAGGTAACCCCGATGATCGAATTGAATTCAAAGGAAGAACTCAAACACGCCACAATTGGGAAAGCAATTGATAAGTGAAATAAGTTCTTAAGGTAACAAGAACAAGAGAAGATCTGCTTTCTCTCAAGTTTGAAGCCAATGGCTGCACACAAATGATCTCAATGAGTCTCGCCCATCCGACCTAAAACAAGGCTATAAATACTAGGTTTAAGTGATTAATGAGTTGGGCTAATAATACAAGAAGCCCAAGTAAATAATAAGTCCAAGAAAGCTAATTAAAATGCCTCCAAGCACAGTCTGATGGGTGTGCCTTCTTGATCACTTAAGTCCACATAAGTTGGGCTTAAGTGAATTAAAACAGCCCATTCAAGCAAGTCCTCAAGCCACATGCATATCTCGACCCAAAGACTTGAGTTAAGTGGATCCATTTGAGCTGTGACCCAAATAACTCTCCTCCTATAGGATTAGCATGCTGATGTCTTCCATAAGTGAGCCCACATGCGCATACAAAGTCTCCTTGATCCTCTTAGCTCTGCTTCTAGTCGCTGGCCCAATTGGTATGGAAAGCTCTCTTCCTTGGCCTTGATCACGCAAGCTCCTCTTCAAGTCCAAACCTCCATGCACATTGTCATCCATGCCTTTGCTCACATCACTCCCTATAGAAGTAACTAGGCACAAACCTCTTCTTCATGACCATCTTCATTTCAGCCCAAGTATCAATAGGATCCTCTCCATTCCTTCTTTTGTTCAAAACAAGCTGATCCCACCAAATAAGTGCATAATCATGAAATTCCACTGCAGAAGCTTTACCTTCTTCTCCTCATAATAGTTATGGCATTCAAAATCATCTCCACCTTTCTTTCCCATTCTAAGTAAGCTTCGGATCATTCTTACCTTGGAAAGATGGTATTTTCATCTTGATATTGCCCAAGTTTCTATCCACACGCCGACCTCGTCTTCTCCCCTTGCATTGTCTCGGCCTCTATAACCTCTTCCTCTTCCTCTATCATTCCGTCCCCTCTTCTACCAAATCGCCCTATGCCAATCTTCTTCATCTTCCCCATCATCATATTCATCTTCATACTCATAGCGCATGGGAGTTGGCTCCCTAGCATTTTGCCTCCTTGTTGCACCATTAGATGAAGCCTCTCGTTGTAAATTCCTAATGGCTTAATCTTGTCTATCAAATTTATCACTGACATCCCTGAACATGTTCTCAATCCTTTGGAATTGATGTTGCATAGCCTCCAAAGTAAAGAATGTGTGTTGATCAGCCTCACTATTCTTTTCATCCTTATCACTACCTTTACTATCCTTTGAATTGGTCATGATGTAAAACCTACAAAAACACGTTAGAATAGCTCCTCACACACTCCCTCATGTGTTTCTCTCTAAATCAGATTGGATACCCTCGTGTTTCAGTCAAGAAGATAGCTTTTACCCTCAAATGAGCTTACACACTCTTGCCTTTTACCACTTTATATTCTAGCACAGTTTTACTTGTTCGGATCAATCACTACCAACCAAATAAGCACAACAGCAACGTAATTCAAAAGGAAAGCAACGAATACCTAAATAAAGGAAGAAAAACACAAAGCTAGATGCAATTTAATGTAAAGAAAACAATGAAGACGAAAATAAACACATAGTAGATGGAGAAAACGTATGTGAACGATTTTTGGTGCCAATTGAGCAATATGAAACAAGATTACTCAATTCAAGTGTAATGGAAACAAAAAGGACAACAAACAAAAAAAACAACCAAAAAGTTGAAGAAAAGACGAAACTAGGAATTAAACTCAACCCTAAACCCAAATTAACAAGAACATTCCAATCTGCCCCAATTACTCAAGAACTTAGAGAGAAACAATTATATCAAAGACACACGTTTTGAGCGAAGAACGTAAATCTTGAAACAAGAAAGTGTTCCTTGGTGCAAGAAAACAAGTCTGGATGAGTTTCTTGAATGAAGGATGTGTTCTTGATGAATCTTGAATAATAAAGAAACAAAATTAAAGAATTCTTGAATGATCAAATTCGTTTTTGATGAATCTTGCAAGCAAATCAACTCAAACTCACAAAGATTCACAATCTTGATTTTCTTTTTTTAACTTCTTTCTTTCTTTCTTTCCTTCTTTTTCTTTTCTTTTCCTTCTTTTCTTTCTTTCTTTCTTCTTTTTTTATAATTTTAATGATGAACTAACTATAATAATCAAGAACAAACAGAAAATTAAAGATAAATATTAAATTTAAAACCTAGGCTCTGATACCAAAGATGATACGACAACAACCTAGAATCAATGTCTAGATCACCTCCGTTTCAATGATTGTTCCCAAACCTAAATTCAATCAATCTAACAAGACCCTTCACCCCCAAAACAGCAAGGAATTGGTAACAAAGAGTATAAGATTGTAGGAATTGAATTAACGCCACAAGTTAGAACTTACTTGATAAGTTGAATCAATCCTTAAGGTAAAACAAGCAAGAATCTCAATTCTCTCTTGAAGAATGCTTTCTAATTTTATTGATCTCTCTAAAACTCGTGTTCATGCCTAAAGCAAGGGTTTAAATACCCTTTGCAATGTAAACCATAACAAAGATAACCTAAAAACCCTAAAACATGCTTAATTAAACCTAAAGCTAGTGGATTTCGAAATGGGCTTAAGTAAAATAACAAGGGGCCCATGTATTCTAACTCAAAAAGCTAAAATGAACCCATAAACCAAGTCTGAAAAAGAAGTGACTAAAAACCAACGTGGCGCCCTTGAAAAGTAGCCCATTTCACTTATTCTAAACCCAAAGGAAAACAAACCCAAATTTGATCCAAAACAAGCTTAAAAACACAAACACTCCAAACTAGTTTGTTGGCCCAATTATGTAGACATACTTAGGCTCTAAAACATTTCCATATATGGACTTTCCATATTTGGACAGCCCACTTTCAACATGGTTTTGCACATAAATTTGGAGTTGCTCCTTTAGACACTTTGCTCGAGACCTTGTGACCGGACTGATAAAACTTTCCATATTAGGGAAACCTTCTACGTTGGCACTTGAATGATCTTGTTTTTCTTGAACAACCTCAATATGATTTCCCATGGCATCTCCATGCACTTTAGCTCCATGTTCCAAAACTAGTGAAGTTTCCTTATTTAGAACCCAAAAACTTTCCATATTTGGAATCAATTTCGTATCATGTGTACCTATGTGCACCAGGTGCATGTAGTATGGTACATAGGGTTCCATATGCATGCTCCATATCCATAGACCAATATAATTTATGTATTATGAATGGCTACATAAATACATTAGTATTACTAAGTATTGCTTCTTATAGCATCTTGAACGCCATTTGTATCAGTTTGGGTCTCAATTTCGTATAATTGGGGTTTGAACTAGCATGTTCTTAGAATAGAAAGATTGGGGTTTTGATTCAATAGGATTAGGGGTTTTTAAGAACCTTGTTTTCTTGGGGTTTTCGTATCAGTACACATACATGGTATGTAACTATACTAGTACACATATGGTATGTAACACATGTATTGTGCCATATGCTCACATGTGGTACATATGACATACTATTGATGTAACTATACTAGTACACATATGGTATGTAACACATGTATTGTGCCATATGCTCACATGTGGTACATATGACATACTATTGACATACCATGTTACCATTTGTGCATATGGTATACATAGACTAGTAATAATAGTATACTAGTTATGCATAGTGTATACCACGTAATTATATAATGCATACTTATATGTAGGTATACTAATACATTAACTTTGCAGTATGCTATAGTGTAATACATGGTGCATATACACATTATAACATGAATGTACACATGTTACATACATGTTATTGTATATACATATGGTACATAGTTGCCAATGTGTACTAGTATACTAGGTGAATACCAATGTTGTACCATATACATATATGGTATGATATACATAGTACCAATGGTATATATTATGCATGTACTGACAAATGTGTGCCACTATATGTGTTACCCACGAGCTTTCATGGGTATGCATATGTGACTATGCTATATGCAATAGGGTATAGTACCACTATGTACATGGTGTATAATAACCCATACTACATAGTGATGTGTACCATAGTATATGCTACACAATGTAGTGCACAAATGATACATATGCACCACTATAGGGCAATCTATAATGGCCATTATACTAATTATGTGGTGATTATGTAATTGTAGCCATGACTACTAGGGATTATGTATACATGCATCATGGCATATAGTATATACTAAATGCATATGGTACCATATGGTATAAACATAAATGCTATTATGGTATTATTAGTGTATAATAGTATACATAGTGTATACACACATAATGTATACGTGCATAGTGTAGTGTATGTCAATGGCTAATAGTTACACATTATAGTTATAACGTTACATGACTCATTAATTAGTGTACCATAGTATATATGGCATATGGTAAATGCATGACGTGTAGCACTACCATTGTAAGTGTGTCGTACCTATGCATATGTTATATATTACCATGGATAGTGTTATATGTGTACACACATGCATAGTACATACTTATATGCATACCTAGCATATGTATTGTACGTGCAGATTGGCATATAATAGCAATTAGTATATACTATGTGTCACATATGACATATAATAGCATTTAGTATATACTATGTGTCACATACATATTATACACGTATGTTATCAGGTGATGATAGGTACACATGTGCATACATACATATGCACACACTTCCATACTATATGCATACATATAGTATGCATATGTGTGTAGCACATATGCCCATATAACTATACACCATGTACTATGCATAGGGTGTATAGTTACACCCTATCCATACATCATATGCATAGTGTGCATGTGGAATGTCATACACTCATTAGCATACATATAGTGCATATGTTACACATGTATGGTACTGATATGTGCATACCATGTGCAACTATACTATTGTACCATACTCTACAATACTAATGGTATTGTATAGTACCATACACACACCAGTACACAATGCATACTAATGGTACGTGTATGGAATATGGTATGAACATATCAGTGCCATGCATGTACCATGTGTGCTGGGTATTATCCACTATAGTATTACATGGTGTGTATACATGCCACCATTGGTGTATATTATGCATGTATAGTACATAATGTACATATGTACATTATGTACTATATATACTAGATACACTATATATAATAGTATCTACACTTACCACACATGGTATATACCAATACTAGTTATGACACAATCCGATGTAGTATAATCGTGTAGTATCTACATAGTGGTAGTATGGTACACCATACTCTTTTATGTACTTGTATACATATTATACATTCGAGTCTCACCATATATGTACTAGTTATATAGTACTATACATGGGGTACCAATATACATAGCCTATTACTAGTACTATAGTAATATACATATAACTAAAGTGTATACATGTAATACCCGGTATCTAGTTTAACCGGTACACCGAAATAAAATTGATATTTAGACTTATGTCATTAAAACCAGAGTAGTAAATAATAATTTTTAGTGACATCAAATTAATGATGTATGATATTTTTCGGTGGTCATAGGAAGTGGTTCAGACATACGTTTTTTTAAAAAAATAGGTCAAGAATGGCGTTTTTGTAATTAAGTGGACTTGAGAGGCATATAAAAGGACCTAAGTTGGAGAATAAGACAAAACTTGTCTTCTTCCTCCTCCCTCTTTCACGACAGCCACCATGGAAGCTCTCTCCAAGCTTTTTCAAGCTTTGTAACAAGAAGAAGAAGGTGATTCAAGCCATTTGAGTGACATAAAGAGGTATGCCTCCACTCCTATGCTTAGATCTATGGGTTTAAAGCTTGATTTTCTCTTCTTTGTGAAACCCATTTGAGGGAATGCATGAGTTGAATGATTTGGATGATGGATTGATGTTCTTTGATGTCCAATGACACTTATTCTTGAAGAAATTTCGTGTGTATGGTGATTTGGGGGGTTAAACCAAAACCTAGGGTTTTGAAGGTTGAACTGTCATGGAGACAGATTCGTGACTCTCCTTGTCTATTTTTGTTGAGCTACTTAACGTGTGAATCTGGAGAAACTTAAAACATAGAAGTTGTATATTTAGATGTCTACTATCTCCATGAATTTTTCCAGGATTTTAGGGTGAGCCGAATAAGAGTAATAGGCCCCGAATTGGTACTGGTTCAGAATACCAGTGAGATTAAAACGAGAACTGTAAGTTAATTGTTTGAAGACCTTAGGGTTAGAATTGGATGACGAGTTCTTCTTACGAAATGTTTCAAAATGTGTCCTCTAAGTACTGTAGAAAGGGATATTAATTGGATGAGTATTTTGTTAGATATGGCCGATTAAGGGAAGCATGTTACTAACCTTAGAGTGACAGAAGAGAACAGAAACAGGTCAGGCTTGCAAAAATCACAATAAATCCAATTTGCGTCATTTTTTAGTCTTCCTTGGATATGTGATATCCATATGAGTCTATTGAAAATGAAACTTGGAATCACCTTAATTGGATGAGAAATGAATAAGTTATAAGGTTGTGAGTCGAGAAAGGTCCAACTAATGACTGCATGTTAAAGCTGATTGTAAATGGGAGATTTGGATCTCCTTAATGACCGAATTAGAGCATGATCATAAAAGAAGAAATGTGAATTTATGTGTTAACTAGAGGACTGGAAAGTTTGAAAAATATTGGACCTAGGTATAAGGAGTTATGCCATCGCGAATGGGACTTATGCAGTTTTGTAATGTTATGTGTTAAGCAATGAGGTTTGTATGAAAATGACTAATGAGGGTATATGTATTTTCATGCATGTTATCCAGTAGCTTGTGAAAGCAGAAAAGGAATAGAACTAGACGTCATGCCTAGTACATCTCAAGTTCAAGAAAGGTAGAAAGAAATCAGAAATTCTGAGATAGTTGAGGTGAGTATAAGCATACTACTATACTTGTGTAGTAATCCTTTCTTTAATATTGCGGCTTGTTGAATTGTTCTTGAATCCATATGACTTATTTGACATATAACTCCATTTAGTTGAGTCTAGCATGTTGTATGCCAGATTGACAAGATGATTTCATATTCTTTGCATCTTCTGGTTCCCTTATTGTGTTGAACCTATTGATTGCGATTCTTTGATGAAGCATGTTTTCCATGTTAACCAAGATTGATGAGTTCTCATAATACCCAGCTGATAGGGTTTATTATCAGACTATGTGCACATAGATGACCCACCGGTGATGGGTTAGATCCGGGTCCTACCTAGAGAGGGCAGGCCTCCAGGCGCAAGGTTAGGCCGACCTTGTCAAGAATCAGAAAAGGGGAGATATGCCGTACTAGCACGCCTCTGTCTCTTCCTAAGAATTTCAGAAAGAATCAGAACTCAGAATCTAGAAAAGAAACCAGAAAAGAAAAAAAAAAACCCAGAACCCAGAAAAGAATTCAGAAACCAGATTCTTGTTTTCTTTGAACAATTCACTTTGAGCTTTATTATTGATACTCATGTTATTGCCGCATTTGAGATTACTACCTGTGTATCCTTTGATGCTGTATATTGTTGCTTTGAATGCCACAGGCCATTCTTGTGAAGCTAGCCTTGTATTACCTAGCCTCACAAGCACGGTAGTATGTTTATATCTCACTGAGTCGCGTTGTAGACTCACACCTCACTATCACCATTTCAGGAGATTAGCAGATCGGACAAGAGAGAAATCCAAGCCTTTTGAGACTCGCTTGGATAATCAATCAAGTAATGTTTTTGGCATGATGTAAAATTTGCAGATACTTCTAGACGCTCCATGGTTTGTCATAATCATATGTACATATAACCTGTATGGATTTGTTATGGTATTGAGAATGATGTTGGTTGATGATAAGTAGATGTTGTATGTGAGAATTGTAGATTTGAATCCTTGCTTCTTACAACCTATTAAGCAGGTAAAGGATTATCAGATAAACGAATGGGTCATGCCGGATTTTTAGTAGAAGACAGAACAGTTGGGCTTACTACGGGTTTTGGTGGCATTAAGCCTACCCATTCCCTAGTGCCAACACGGCCCAAAAAGGCGGGTCGTGTCAATACACCTGGATAATTGTTATAATTTATATACATATGCTAGTTATTACAGGTACTAGTTTAACATATGCATACTATATATGCCATATATAGTATATACATAGTATGGTACCATATGTGTGCACATGAATGCACAGTGCACCATACATTGCATGTGTACCCATAACATAGTAGTATGTTGGATACATGTGCATAATATGTCAATAGAGTGCAACAATATGTGTAGTACAATACTTAGTAATACTAATGTATTTATGTAGCCATTCATAATACATAAATTATATTGGTCTATGGATATGGAGCATGCATATGGAACCCTATGTACCATACTACATGCACCTGGTGCACATAGGTACACATGGTACATATGCATTGATACAAGTCACCAAGGCAATGGAGACTTGAGGATGCCAATGGGTCCAATTACAACGTCACACTCCAACAAGCTCAAAGCACAATTTCAGATTTATGTACAAGCTTTTGTTTCACAAGAACTTTAAGAAGTTTTGTTGATCAAGCTTGGGGAAAAGTTTAGGAAGACACCTAAGTGTGTTTGCACATTGGAGGCATCAAACCAAGAGGGCTAACACTTAGCCAATTTTCACAAGCACAAGTCTAATCAATGGGCTTGGGCTTATTTTATCTTATAAAGGGCATGTGGACTTCTTTTAGGCTTTTTCATGGGCTGATTTGCATTAAGTGTGCATGTGCTTCATTAAAAAAGTCATGTGCATGTTTTATTTTAAGGAACCAAACTTGTGGGCCTAGTTTAAAAGCCCAATTCGCCCCTCTTAAGTTAGTCTTCTATTTTTGTGATTTTCTTGTCCTATTTGGACAAGGACTAGTCAATTTTAATTAGTTTTGAAGCCCAAATCCAAGTGGGATTTGTTCTTGGGCATATTTGTTTCAAGAAGCCCTTTTTGATATTTTGGGCTTTCTTTAGAGTTTTTAGGTTATCTTTGTTAGGGTTTACATTGCAAAGGGTATTTAAACCCTTGCTTTAGGCACGAACACGAGTTTAGAGAGATCAATAAAATTAGAAAGCATTCTTCAAGAGAGAATTGAGATTCTTGCTTGTTTTACCTTAAGGATTGATTCAACTTATCAAGTAAGTTCTAACTTGTGGCGTTAATTCAATTCCTACAATCTTATACTCTTTGTTACCAATTCCTTGCTGTTTTGAGGTTGAAGGGTCTTGTTAGATTGATTGAATTTAGGTTTGGGAACAATCATTGAAATGGAGGTGATCTAGACATTGATTCTAGGTTGTTGCCGTATCATGCATGGTGAGCAATTACCTAGTATGTACATAAATATTGCTAGGTACACTATGCATAGTGTGTGTATGGCAATTGGTATATACCATGCAACACTAAGTTCATGTTGCAATGCTATACAATTGTGTAACGATGTCTACCAATAGCAATGCCTATACTATACTATGCAATGGTATGACCATGCACTATGGTTTATACTATAATGGTTCACATAGGTATCAATTGTATAGTGAAATGGTAACCATAACATACATGTAAATGGTATATTAACAACTAGTATTGCATGTGAATGCATGTACATGCATAATGCATGTACATACATATGGTACACACCATCAGTATACCATTGTGCATGCATGTAAATTACAATCATATTCTTCATCGGAAAAAGAACATTCAAACTCTGGCTCCTCTTCAGACCATACTATGTACTACACATATTGTGCACTTATGTATATATCAATACTAGTTGTAGTGCACATATATACATAATACTAGTGCATATGTATATGCATAGTGTGTACATAGTGTGCATTATTATACTATGTCACGAAACATGGACTATGCAATTGATATATACCCAACTATGCACATATACACATGCATTGGTTACTACACACTTGTGTAACTATACTATATGCATACCAATTACATGATACTATATGCTACATTGTGTTGTGTCACATATATAACATAGTCTATATGGTGTAATAATAGTGCATATACCATACTATATGGTATGGTGTATAATGTATGGTACTAAGCATGGTGCATACATGCATGTGTGGTACATAGATATGTATGTGTACACATGCATGTAGACAAGTATAGTATTATGATGTATACTATATTGTACATATGTACCATTATACACATGCATGCACAATGGTACGGTACTGCATTGTCTTCCTTACCCTACTATGCATTTGTGGGTACCATGGTAAAATGTAATGTAACTATGTATAATAGTATAACATGTATATGTACCATGCCAGCTAGTGCATGGTATGCATCACAATGCATGTGACTATACATATGCATGTGTATTATTGTATATACACATATGTACATAGTGATGCATATTATTCTACTATATGCATGTGCATGTGCTATACCTATACTATGTAGTAACAATGTAGTATGCCAACTACTAATGTGTATAACTACATATGACATTTCGTGACATTTTACCATTGTACATGTATACATGTATACCATTGTACATAGTTATATGAATGTAGTACATACATTTGTTATAATGTATCACATATGTGTACCTTACAAACATAATTATATAAATACATCAAATAGAAAGAATATTTTTCTACTGGTACCCACATATACACACTATGTACATATGTGACATTACAACATGCACAATGGTAATTGCATGTGTATATAGTACATTCATACATGCACAATGTAACAATCTATAGTCATGTGTACACTACACATATGATACCAATAATAGATTGCACAAGTTACACTGTGGCATTATAGTGTAATTATATGTGTATATGGTATACATGTACACACTACAATATGCACATGGTACCTATGCATACACCACTATGTTAGTTACAACATATGTATTGACAATGGCAGTGCACTAGTATGCATGGTATATTTATGTACATATGGTGTACATACATATGAGCTATATACCATGTAGTTAGGTCATACATATTATGCAATGTAGCATGTACCATGTATAGTGTTCACAATACATGTATAATATACTAGTATGCACTCACCATCACCACTCACTTGTGTACTATATGCATGTGCGTATTATGCTATACATGCATATGCACTAGATTATTGTTACCATGTAATACTATAGTGTATAATAGTATACATATGCTATTATACACTATAGTATTACATGGTGTGTATACATACCACCATTTGTGTATACATATGGTGTACATGTATACCATATGTGTGCTGGGTATTATACACTATAGTATTACATGGTGTGTATACATACCACCATTGGTGTATATTATGCATGTATACACACCATATATGTACTAGTTACACACCATATATAACATATAACCATACATTTACACATGTTTAATATGCTACACCATATTACTACCATATGGTACATGCATATTCTTGTATAATGCATAGCATATGGTGTACATGTATACCAGTATGTACAATATACATAGTTATATGCATGTATACTAGGTACACATGCATTTACATAATGGCCATTATACTAATTATGTGGTGATTATGTAATTGTAGCCATGACTACTAGGGATTATGTATAAATGCATCATGGCATATAGTATATACTAAATGCGTATGGTACCATATGGTATAAACATAAATGCTATTATGGTATTATTAGTGTATAATATTATACATAGTGTATACACACATAATGTATACGTGCATAGTGTAGTGTATGTCAATGGATAATAGTTACACATTATAGTTATAACGTTACATGACTCATTAATTAGTGTACCATAGTATATATGGCATATGGTACATGCATGAAGTGTACCACTACCATTGTAAGTGTGTGGTACATATGCATATGTTATATATTACCATGGATAGCATTATATGTGTACACTAGTATGTACAATAGCATACATGACTATGCATGGTATGTATACGGTACTACATTCATGCACATAGTACATTACCATAATGTATACTAGTGCTAGTGTAACAATATGTGTAGTACAGTATTAGCATATGTATATATGCTAGTATATTGTATAGTATGCATAACACACAGTAGTATATGTATCAATTATGTACATAGTGTACCACATATAATACACTATGTACATCATTGATACATATTGTAGTGTAATAGTATAATGCCAATGGTACCACATGTGAGCATATGTGTACTGATATGTGGCCACACGTGTACATATGGTAACTAGGATATGTCGTGTGATGTATGCATAATACCATGTACTATCAATCCATACACATGCGTTATCATATAGTATATATGTACTATATGATACACATACTATGCAATATCCATAGTTACATAGTGTACCTAGCAATATTTATACACTATACTAGTACATTATATAGTATATGCATATTTATACATAGTGTGTACCTATGCATGTTATGTATAGCATGTATGCTATCATGGTTGTGCACACATGTATACCAGTATGTACAATATACATAGTTATATGTAACACTAACATATTAGTGTGTATAGTATATATACACACTATGTACATATAGCAATTATACTATACATGCATTATGTTAACTGTAGTAGTTACCATAGTGATTGCATGTACATTGTATACCCTATGTGTGAACATGGTAGTACATGCATACGTTTCTAGTAATACATGTACCACTATGTATATCTATAAGTTCTCTTTTAGAGATACGAAATGTATGTTATAACTACTACATATGGCAATATAGTATTATAGTTATGTATCAGACATGTGTATTACATACAATTGTATCAACCATGTGCATGGCACACCATAATAGTATGCATGATGTACCCATGCTATAGTGTACCAATATTTACAATGTATACTATTCTACTACAATATACTTAGTAACCATTAATTACATGATAGTACTATGGTAGGGTACATTATTTTTGTACACATACTATAGTGAGTATGTAAAGTATTGTGCATCGCCACACACTATGCACTAATACATAGTGATACTACCATTAATATCAAACTCTAAACAATTTCTTGTTTCAACTATTAGTACCAAACAAGATGATTTTATAGAGATCAAAATGTAGACATGCATACGTACACATTCATGTTTACATACATATTATACCAAGTATGCATGTGTACATGTATACTTGATGTGACTATGGTACATCAATTCCATTGGCACACTATATGGATACACTGTTGGTACACACTGCATGGTATAGGACACACAATAATCACATGTATGCATGTGAGCATATTACATTAGTATGCTATGGTGAGTGGGTGTACAATCATTATATATGAATTATATATGCATAGTGTGTACACATATTGTGCATATGTATGTGTACATAGTATATATGGTAGTTACCATTAGTATACTTATGTGTGTATGGTATACATATGTATGTACTGATGAAGAACCATGGGCATGTGAAAGACAAGAAGAGAAGCATCCATGGCATGATTCGCCTCAAGGAAGCCTAGGACGTGACTTGAATGGACATGAGCTTGCAAAAGGACGCTTAGGAGCTGAAATTGAATCAGATTTGAAGTCTAAATATTCAAGGCAAGGGGATGAACGAAATTTCCATATCAAAAGCCCAACATTCAAGTCTAATGTTCCTAAAGATCCATTACAAGATGTTGGAGGCCCAATGACAAGAGCTAATACCAAAGCAATGAAGCAAGCATTGAATTGTTTAATCCAAGACCTTCAAGAGATAGAGCCCATATTGATGAGTCAGATTTAATCTCAAAAACGTCCAAGAGGCATTGTCTTACTCCTTAAAGCCCAACATAAAGTGTCCAAAGGCCCACATGGAGTCCAATTGGGAGAACTCACTTAAAGTACCATGTGACAAGTATGTGCCACTTAAAAATAAGGATATGGACGTGATCCCTATGGTCCAACAAGTTGAGATCACATTTTATTTAGTTTCCTTTTTTGTTTCCTCTAAATAAGTTGATCTAGTCAACACCTTTATAAGTTTATTTTGTTTCCTTTTAGGGATTGATTTGTTTCCTTTTATTTAATATCTTCTTTAGGACATTAAGTTAGGAAGTTTTCCCTATAAATAGGCACCCTCTATGTACTTTGAAAGGGGTCTTTGATTCAGAAATAATATTGAGAGCTTTCTTGCTTTCTTTGTATTCTTTGAGAATACTTGACTTATCAAAGGAATGGTTTTCCTTTGTGGCATCCTAAGGTTAGATTTCTAAGAGACAAGTTCTCTTAGGGTTCTTTTCATCGATCTGTTAGAGTAGTGCCCTAAAGGCAATTGCCTTTAGCGCATTTTGTACAAAGTTGTGTACATACTTTATGAATAAATAAAGAAAGGCATATTTCACTATTTTGATGTTCATTATTTATGAACTGATATTGATCTATAAGCAAATTAATGAAGTCCTTGATATATGACATAGCATGAAGGAAATTATGATGTGATCATACTACTGAGATTCCTATCATGTGCAATTATGTCAGTATCTAAATTATCCCTAGTCGTAGGATTACTGAAACTGGACATCGATAATCCGAAGAGACTAGCACATCTCAAGCTCCTTGATTTGATCAACCAGTGGATCTCAGAAACTGTAAATATGAGATATTTAGGGTTGAGATGTGGATGCTTACTAGAGGTAGTAAGTACATTGGATGACCTGCTATGAGATCATCACATGGATGTCCTATTCTAATGTCAGTGATAATCTCATCATATCAATGGTGCAAGTATCCTTAGACTTGAGGTACTCAAGGATATCTTGGATACTGATTCTGTGCTTTGACTCCATTCCTTGTTGCCTTACAGAGGCCACTCGTAGGGTGGTGCTTGGGTACAGTTTGAAGTATTCGAAGGTAATTGAGTAGCCAATAGAGGATTCACCACTTCTGTGATAGCAGAAGATGATACCCATGGCCTCTTGTCAGGGTCATTACTTGGAAATCTCTGATCAGAGTACATATGTCATGAAGAGTGTCTTCATTGACATATTAAGTATTAAGTAATGAGTCCCAGGACAAGAACTGAAATCACTTGGACTAGATTTGACGTAGTCAGTCTAGTAAGAGTTGACACTTTGGTCATACTCATAACCAAGTGGGGTATAGCATGGTGAAAGGACGAATTGAACGGTAATTGTCTATAGAAAGGTTCGTGATATGGTTCATGATGAATATAGGTTCATTCGTCAAACCAATTACTTTCCGATCAATTGGGGGTCATGATGTGTTGCTAGATACCGCTCATGACTTGCTTGGATTAAGTGTTGATCTAAGTGACCAACATAACCGGGAACCTAATGGGTCACACGCATAAGAGTGAGTCGGAGAATTTGTAAAATAGTTTTAGACAGAGTTCCAATATATGGAGAGCAATAGAACTAAATGGATCCCGACGAGATCGAGATATGTCTCGATGAGATCGCGACATCGATATTGCTGAAAAAGGTTTCCGGTAGTTTTTTTCATGCCGGGACCGGGTAGGCCGGTAGGACCGACCCTAGTGTGACTGGACCACTTCAGCATTAATATACATATATATATATCATATTAATTAATTAAGTAATTAATATATATATATATATATATATATATATATATATATCAGTCTAGTAAGAGTTGACACTTTGGTCATACTCATAACCAAGTGGGGTATAGCATGGTGAAAGGACGAATTGAACGGTAATTGTCTATAGAAAGGTTCGTGATATGGTTCATGATGAATATAGGTTCATTCGTCAAACCAATTACTTTCCGATCAATTGGGGGTCATGATGTGTTGCTAGATACCGCTCATGACTTGCTTGGATTAAGTGTTGATCTAAGTGACCAACATAACCGGGAACCTAATGGGTCACACGCATAAGAGTGAGTCGGAGAATTTGTAAAATAGTTTTAGACAGAGTTCCAATATATGGAGAGCAATAGAACTAAATGGATCCCGACGAGATCGAGATATGTCTCGATGAGATCGCGACATCGATATTGCTGAAAAAGGTTTCGGTAGTTTTTTCATGCCGGACGGGTAGGCAGTAGGACCGACCCTAGTGTGACTGGACCACTTCAGCATTAATATACATATATATATATCATATTAATTAATTAAGTAATTAATATATATATATATATATATATATATATGCAACATGGAAAGGAGGAGAACCTTCTCCTTTTATGCTTTGTCATCACTTACATTAAATGACAAAAGGACAAAAGAAGGAGAAGGTGTCGTTGGTTTTTAAAACAAGGGGTTTAAAAATCAAAGACTAAGCTCTCTTTATGGTTGATGTTCGTGGGTCTTGAAAGAAGATAGAAAGAGTTTTATTTTTCAAGTTATCCATCATCGATCATCAAGCTTCTCTTCCTCTCCAAGCATCTTCTCCTTCATCGTTTCTCAAGCTCTCCAAGGACAAAGGTAAGAGCTAGCACTCTTTAATTTTTTCTAGCTATTCTCGGGTCAAAGGGTTTGTCCCGGTTAGGTTCTCCGATCTCTGCGTGGATACCGTTAGAGACGGTCTCCTTTGGCCGTTATGGCTTGAGTTTGTTATATACACACATGAATCCTAACTTTCGGGAAGGTCTTGGAATAAAAAGTTTTGTTTTCCGCACCGTGGGCATGTGATGCTTACACCGGGATTTTCCTACACGATCAACATTCTTCTCACCTCCCATTTTCTTTGTGTTCTGTTTCTATCTTTTCAACTTTGTTTCTTGTGATTCTGTGTGTTTGCTTGATTCTATCTACTTCCGGGTATAGTTCCATCTTGTTGAAGGTTCTCTAGGACAAGTTCCTATTGGGTCTGCCATCATTTGGTATCAGAGTGCTTTGGTTGCTAGATTTCAAATAACTATCCTTTTGTTGTTTCTTTTTCGTTATTCATTTCTGTCCATTTTTGCATCCACTAGTTCGTGTACCTTTTGCTTGAGTTTTTAGCAGAATAATATGAATTTCTTCAAGTTCAAAATCTCTTCTTTATTTTCATTTTGGAATCACTCAAATCCAATCTTTCTAAAAAAAGTAGAAGTCAAAAAAAAAGAAAAAAAAAGAAATTTGTCAAAAAAAAGAAACAAAAAGTAGAAGTGAAAGAAAAAAATTGACAAAAAAAGAGAAAAAAAGAAAACAATCAGAGTGTGTGATGCAAGTTTTAGAGAAGTGGAGTCCAAGTTTGCTACTTTCCTAATTGCAAGTACTTTCCTATCTTGTATTGCTTGGAACTTGCTGATACGGCAACAACCTATAATCAATGTCTAGATCACCTCCGTTTCAATGATTGTTCCCAAACCTAAATTCAATCAATCTAACAAGACCCTTCACCCCCAAAACAGCAAGGAATTGGTAACAAAGAGTATAAGATTGTAGGAATTGAATTAACGCCACAAGTTAGAACTTACTTCATAAGTTGAATCAATTCTTAAGGTAAAACAAGCAAGAATCTCAATTCTCTCTTGAAGAATGCTTTCTAATTTTATTGATCTCTCTAAAAACTCATGTTCATGCATAAAGCAAGGGTTTAAATACCCTTTGCAATGTAAACCCTAATAAAGATAGCCTAAAAACCCTAAAGAAAGCCTAATGTATCAAAAAGGCCTTCTTAAAACAAATATGCCCAAGAACAAATCCCACATGGATTTGGGCTACAAAACTAATTAAAATTGACTAGTCCTAGTCCAAATAGGATAAGAAAACCATAAAAATAGAAGACCAACGTAAGAGGGGCGAATTGGGCTTTTAAACTAGGCCCACAAGCTTGGTTCCTTAAAGTAAAACTTGCACATGACTTTTTTAATGAAGCATATGCACACTTAATGCAAATCATCCCATGAAAAAGCCTAAAAGAAGTCCAAATGCTCTTTATAAGATAAAATAAGTCCAAGCCCATTGATTAGACTTGTGCTTGTGAAAATTGGCTAAGTGTTAGCCCTCTTAGTTTGATTCCTCCAATGTGCACACACACTTAGGTGTCTTCCTAAGCTCTTCCCCAAGATTGATCAACAAAACTTCTTGAAGTTCTTGTGAAACAAAAGCTTGTACATAAATCTGAAGTTGTGCTTTGAGCTTGTTGGAGCGTGACCTTGTAATTGGACCCATTGGCATCCTCAAGTCTCCATTGCCTTGGTGAGTTGTATCACTTGCTATATTACTTTCCTATTTGCTTCACTTTCCTATCTTGTATTGCTTGGAACTTGCTTGCTTTCCTATTTGCTTCACTTCCTTATTTCAGTTACTTTCCTATTTTGCTTTTCGTTTCCTATTTCATTTCTTGCCTTATTAATCTTTCTTTAGCTTCAAGTTTGACTTTCCAAGGTAATCACTTCCTTAATTCATTCCTTATAATATTTTTTTCACACTCTATTTCCCCTTTTGGATTCTTTGAGAATTTTATCTTGGGATTCTAATCTTAGCTGTCACTTGGTTTGATTGCTTCTATTTGATTGTGTCTTGTTTCGAATAAGAATACTATAAAAAAGCAAGTTGAATGGTAAAAGGCAAGAGTGTTTACATTATAGAAAAAGCCAATTTTTGTGTGAAACACGAGTTGTTTGACATCCGTTGAGTGTATACACGTGAGGGAGAGTGGTAAGGTCCATATTGTTTTTGTTGTTCGCTAACATTTTACAATTCATAAATATGTCTCAAGAAGATGAATCAGCTGAGCATGATCTTAATGACTCTAAACCCTCTTCTTCTTCTAATCCTTCTTATAAAGTTAAGTGCTTTAAATGCCAAGGTTTTGGTCATATTGCTTCTCAATGCCCTAACAAAAGAACTATGATTTTACTTGAGAATGGTGATGTTGCTAGTGAAAGTAGTGATGATGATGACTATGATGATGTGGCTCCATTGTGGATGCTTCCGATGTTGATTGTGATCTTGAGGTTGGTGAAGCCCTTGTGGCTAGGCGTGCTCTTAATATCCAACCAAAGAAGATCTTGATGAAGAGCAACGTGAGCACATCTTTCATACAAGGTGTCTCATTAATGGTAAAGTTTGTAGCATGATCATAGATGCTGGAAGTTGTACCAATGTTGCTAGTACTTTACTAGTTGACAAGCTTAATTTGCCTATTTTGAAACATCCTAGACCATATAAATTGCAATGGCTAAATGATTGTGGTGAGGTGAAAGTCACCAAACAAGTGATGGTTGCATTTTCTGTTGGTAAGTATCATGATGAGATTTTATGTGATGTTGCACCAATGTATGCTGGACATGTTTTGCTTGGTAGGCCATGGCAATTTGATAGAAAAGTTAGGCATGATGGATATAAAAATTGTTATTCTTTTCCTTTTCATGGTAAAAATATGGTGCTGAAACCTCTTAGGCCCATTCAAGCTTATGAGGATCAAGTGAGGATTGAGAAAGAATGCAAATTGAAGGCAAAAGAAAAGAAAGAGAGAGACGTCGAAAAGAAAGAAAAAGGGAGAGAAAGTAAAACGAGTGAAAAAAATGAAGAAAAGAGAGTGACTTTATTTGCTGGAAAAAGTGAGATCAAGAGAGCTTTAAAATGTGAAGAATCTTATATACTTGTATATAAAGATGTTTTCTTAACTATTAATGAGCTAGATCCATCTTTGCCGTCTAGTGTTATGTCTTTGTTGCAGGACTTCAATGACTTATTTCCGAAGGACATTCCTGATGGATTGCTCCCTTTGAGAGGCATTGAGTACCGTATACACTTCCTTCCCGGAGCTTCAATTCCGAATAGGCCTGCGTATAGAGCCAATCTGGAAGAAACTAAGGAGATCCAAAAACAAGTCGAAGAGCTTATGGAAAAGGGCTTTGTGAGAGAAAGCTTGAGCCCGTGTGCTGTGCCAGTTATACTTGTTCCTAAGAAAGATGACAAATGGAGAATGTGTGTTAACTGTAGAGCCATCAATAAAATCACGGTGAAATATCGTTACGCTATCCCTCGTTTAGATGATATGCTTGATGAGTTGCATGGTGCTTGTATATTTTCTAAAATTGATCTTAGAAGTGGGTATCATCAAATTCACATGAAAAAGGGTGATGAGTGGAAAACTGCTTTCAAAACTAAGTTTGGGTTGTATGAGTAGTTAGTTATGCCTTTTGGCTTGACTAATGCACCTAGTACTTTCATGAGTTTGATGAATCATGTGTTTCGTCCTTTTATTGGAAAGTATGTGGTCGTCTATTTTGATGATATTCTAGTGTATTCTAGGAGTTTAGACGATCATGTGAAACACTTGCATGATGTGTTTGAACTTTTAAGAGAAAATAAGCTTTACGCCAATTTAGAAAAATGTTCCTTTTGCATGGATCTTTATTACATTTCTTGGTTTTATTGTAGGTGCTAAAGGACTTCAAGTTGATGAAGAGAAAGTGAAGGCAATTAGAGAATGACCAACTCCCAAGAATGCGAATGAGGAGTTGCATGCTAAAGTTAGAGCCAACATTGAGAGGAGAAATGAACAATATGCAAAGCAAGCTAATAAAAGCCGAAGGCGTGTCATATTTGAACCTGGTGATTGGGTTTGGGTGCACCTGAGAAAGGAGAGGTTTCCAGAACAAAGGAAATCTAAGCTACAACCAAGAGGAGATGGCCCTTTTCAAGTTTTGAACTCATACGTATCTTTCATTGTTTTCTTTGTTGAATTCCTTAGAAAAGTACAAAAAAATGACTAAATTGTTTGGAACGAACCTGCCATTATTGGTCCTTTATGTTCTTGTTTCCTTAGTTGATTCTTTGTTTTCTTGATCAACAATTAAAAAAACAGAAAAAAACAAATAGCAAAAAAAAGGTGAAAATACCAAAAAAAAAGTAAACAATAGATAGTAGAAAAAAGAAAAAAGTGAACAGTAGAAAGAAAAGAAAAAAATTTCAAGATTGATCAAAAAACATCCAAGATTGTGATTCTTTGAATCTTTGTTTGATCTTTCATTCAAGATTTGTTCTTATCATTCAAGATTCATTAAGATTGTCCTTCTTTCATTCAAGAACATATCAAGAAACGTTTTCTTCTTTTGTTCAATTCTTGGAAATCTGGGTAGATTGGGATATTAAAATAAAATAAAATAAAAATTTGGTCTTGGGTTCGGTGATTTTTGTCATATTTTTGTGTGTCTTTCTTTGTTTCCTAGTTTATTTCTTGTTTTGGTACCTATCTTTGCTTCTCTACATTATTTGAACAATTGTTGCACTCAAAATTGTTCAATTGACACAAGAATCGTTGGCTGCACTACTCTTCATCCTTTTATTGGCACTTTGATTTATTTTCTGTCCGTACAATATTTTGCTTCTAGATTTGTTTCATCTATTCGTTTTTCTTTGTTAGGCTTGTTATCTTTGTGCTTTCTACTTGAACTTGAAGAAGAGAGAACCCTCCACTTCATAATCATTATCACTATGAGGAGGAGCAAGATGAAGATGGATTTGATGAGGAAGAGTGGTATGGAGGCCGAAACAATGCAAGAGGTGGTAGAGGAGATAGAGGCCGAAATAGAGGTAGTTATAAAGGAAGAGCTGCAAGAGGCAGAGAGGAGGAAGAGACTGAAAGAGTAGATAGAAACATTGGCAGTATCAAAATGAAGATGCCACCATTTCAAGGAAGGAATGATGCTGATGCCTACTTGGAGTGGGAAAGGAAAGTAGAGATGATATTTGCCTGCCACAATTATTTTGAGGAGAAGAAGGTGAAGTTAGCGACAGTTGAGTTCTCTGATTATGCTGCTGTTTGGTGGGATCAATTGATGGTTAGTAGAAGACGAACTGGAGAAGGACCGGTTGATGACATTTTAATTTATAGCAAAAGCCTTGATGAGCATGTTATGCATCTTAAATCTATACTAGAAGCACTGTATGCTAAATTTAAAAAGTGTTCTTTTTGTATGGATAAAGTTGTTTTTCTTGGCTTTGTTATTTCTGCCCATGGTGTGCATGTTGATGAGGAGAAGGTTAAGGTTATTAAAGATTGGCCTACTCCTAAGTGTATTAGTGATGTGCGTAGTTTTCATGGTTTAGCTAGCTTTTATAGGCGTTTTGTGAAAGATTTTAGTACCATTGCTGCACCATTGACTGAAATAATTAACAAGGATGTTGGATTTAAGTGGAATGAGGCACAAGAACTTGCTTTTAATACATTGAACGATAAATTGTGTTCTACACCTGTATTGAGTTTGCTTAACTTTAATGAAGCTTTTGAGACAAAATGTGATGCCTCCGGGTTAGGTATTGTTGCTATTTTGATGCAGGGTAAGCGTCCCATTGCATACTTTAGTGAAAAGCTTCATGGGCCACAATTGAATTATTCTACTTATGACAAGGAACTATATGCCTTGGTGAGAGCATTGGAGAATTAGCAGCATTATCTCTGGCCAAAAGAGTTTGTGATCCATTCTAATCATGATTCATTGAAACATCTAAAGGGCCAAGGTAAGTTGAACAAGAGGAATGCGAAGTGGCTGGAATTAATAGAGACCTTTCCGTACGTGATATAATATAAACAAGGTAAGGAGAATGTAGTTGCTGATGCACTTTCAAGAAGGTACACTCTAATTACTACTTTAAGTTCTAAATTGTTAGGGTTTGAGTACATTAGGGGTTTGTATGCTTTGGATTCTGATTTTGGGAATGTGTTTGGTGCTTGTGAGCATGCTGCATTCCAAAGATTTTATAGACATGATGGATATGTGTTTAGGGAGAACAAGTTATGTGTGCCTAAATGTTCTATGCGGGAGTTCCTTGTGCGTGAATCACATTGTGGGGGTTTGATGGGTCATTTTGGGGTTCAAAAGACATATGACATACTTTGTGAAAATTTTTATTGGCCTAACATGGGAAAAGATGTTGAGAAAATTTGTTCTAGGTGTGTTGCATGTAGACAAGCGAAATCTAAGACTCATCCTTATGGTTTGTATACACCTTTGCCTGTGCCTAAGCATTCGTGGACTGACATATCTATGGACTTTGTTTTAGGGTTGCCAGGACGAAAAAAGGTAAGGATAGTATATTTGTAGTAGTAGATCGGTTTAGTAAGATGACACATTTCATTGCATGTCATAAAACTGATGATGCTGTAAATATTGCTGAGTTATTTTTTAGGGATGTTGTGTGTTTGCATGGTGTTCCTAAGACTATTGTTTCTGGTCGTGATGTGAAGTTTTTGAGCCACTTTTGGCGTGCGCTTTGGGGTAAGCTAGGTACTAAACTTTTGTTTTCTACTACTTGCCATCCTCAAACTGATGGACAAATTGAGGTGGTGAATAGAACTTTGGGTTCTCTTTTACGTGCTGTAGTTAGTAAAAATATTAAAACATGGGAAGAATGCTTGCCATTAGTTGAATTTGCATACAATAGGAGCATACATTCTACTACTGGTTATTCACCTTTTGAAATTGTTTATGGTCTTAATCCATTAACACCTTTAGATTTCTTTCCTTTACCTTTAAGTGAGATAACTAGTACAGATGGACAAAAGAAAGCAGAATTGGTGCGCAACATTCATGAGAAGGCCAGACAACACATAGAGAAGCGGAATGAAGCATATGCACAAAGAGCTAATCAAGGGCGAAAGTTGATGCAATTTGAGCCTGGTGATTGGGTTTGGTTACATTTTAGGAAAGAGAGATTTCCTAAGCAAAGGAAATCTAAGTTGGATCCTAGAGGTGATGGGCCTTTTCAAGTCCTTGAAAAGATTAATAATAATGCCTACAGGATTGATTTGCCATGTGAGTATCAAGTATCTGCTACTTTTAATATTGTTGATCTCTCTCCATTTGATAATGTAGGGGCTGATTCGAGGACGAAACCTTTTGAGGAGGGAGGGAATGATACAAGAAGCCATGGCAATGGAGATCAAGGTGCAACATGCCAACACAAGCTTACTTTGCCAAGTGGACCTATTACAAGGCAACGTGCAACAAGGCTTAAACAAGCACTTCAAGGGTTTGTTCAAAGTCACATTACATCTCACCTTGATGACAAGACCGAACCATCCGTGGAGAATTCAAGTGGAGTAGTGATGGGAGACTCAATAGGAACTTGTCCTATAGAACCTTCAACAAGATGGAACTATGCCCGGGAGTAGATAGAATCAAGCAAACGGGCGAAATTTCTAGAAACGAATTGAAAAGATAAAAACAGAACACAAAGAGAAAATGGGCAGTTGGAAGAATGTTGGTCGATGAAAGAACCCTAAGGGAACTTTTTCTCTTAGAACCCTAGCAAGAATGTTGGTCAATGGAAAGAACCCTAAGAGAACTTGTCTCTTAGAACTCTAACCTTAGGACGCCACAAAGGAAGACCACTCCTTTGATAAGTCAAGTATTCTCAAAGCATACAAAGAAAGCAAGAAAGCTCTCAATATTATTTCTAAATCAAAGATCCTCTTTCAAAGTACATAGAGGGTGCCTATTTATAGGGAAAACTTTCTAACTTAATGTCCTAAAGAAGATACTAAATAAAAGGAAACAAATCAATCCCTAAAAGGAAACAAAATAAACTTATAAAGGTGTTGACTAGATCGCCTTATTTAAAGGAAACAAAAAAGGAAACTAAATAAAACATGATCTCAACATGTTGGACCTTAGGGATCAAAACCTTATCCTTATTTTTAAGCTGCACATGCTAGTCACATGGTACTTTAAGTGAGTTCTCCCATTTGGACTCCATGTGGGCCTTTGGACACTTTATGTTGGGCTTCAAGGAATAAGATAATGCCTCTTGGGCCTTTATGAGATGAAATCTGACTCAACAATATGGGCTCTATCTCTTGAAGGTCTTGGATTAAACAATTCAATGCTTGCTTCATTACTTTGGCCCTAGCTCTTGTCATTGGGCCTCCAACATCTTGTAATGGATCTTTAGGAATATTAGAC
This sequence comes from Erythroxylum novogranatense, assembly GCA_029891385.1. Lineage (NCBI taxonomy): Eukaryota > Viridiplantae > Streptophyta > Magnoliopsida > Malpighiales > Erythroxylaceae > Erythroxylum > Erythroxylum novogranatense. The sequence continues at coordinate 52,336,050 of CM057235.1, read as the reverse complement.
TTGAATGATGGGCCTTTGATATGGGAATTTCGTTCATCTCCTTGCCTTGAAAATTCAAACTTCAAATCTGATCCAATTTCAACTCCTAAGCCTCCTTTTGCAAGCTTATGTCCATGCAAGTCACGTCCTAGTTTTCCTTGAGCCGAATCACACCATGGATTCGTTTCTTCTTGTCTTTCACATGCCCATGGGTCTCCATCATTCCCTCCCTCCTCGAATCTACAGCATCAAAGAGGGATAAATCAGATACATTGAATGTAGCACTCACATTACCATAGGAGTTAGGCAAATCAATTTTATAAGCATTATCATTAATCCTTTCTAAAACTTGAAAAGGGCCATCTCCTCTTGGTTGTAGCTTAGATTTCCTTTGTTCTAGAAACCTCTCCTTTCTCAAGTGCACCCAAACCCAATCTCTAGGTTCAAATATAACACGTCTTCTGCTTTTATTGGCTTGCTTTGCATATTGTTCATTTCTCCTCTCAATGTTGGCTCTAACTTTAGCATGCAACTCCTGCAAAATTTTAGCCTTTTTTATACCGTCAAGGTTAGTAAACTCATTAGAAGGCAATGGAAGAATTTCCAAAGGAGTCAAAGGATTAAATCCATAAACAATCTCAAAAGGAGAAAATTGAGTAGCAGAATGAAAAGCACGATTATACGCAAACTCAATGTGTGGCAGACACTTTTCATAGTTCTTCAAGTTCTTTTGGATGATCGCACGCAACAATGTTGTCAAAGTTCTATTTACCACTTCAGTTTGACCATCTGTTTGAGGATGTGCAACAGTAGAAAAATAGAGTTTAGTGCCAAGTTTATTCCAAAGAGTTCTCCAAAAGTGACTAAGAAATTTCACATCTCTATCACTGACAATAGTCTTTGGCAACCTATGCAATCTTACAACCTCTTTAAAGAACAAGTCAGCAACATGAACAACATCATTGGTTTTAGAACAAGCAATAAAGTGAGCCATCTTGCTAAATCGATCAACCACCACAAAGATACTATCCTTTCCACTAGATGATCTAGGCAATCCAAGCACAAAGTCCATAGATATATCAACCCAAGGATGAGAGGGGACGGGTAATGGAGAATATAAACCATGTGATTGCACCTTAGATTTTGCATGCCTACAAGTAATACATTTAGCTCAAATAGAAACAACATCCTTTCTCATGTTAGGCCAACAAAAATGTTCATGCAAAAGAGCTAAAGTTTTCTCAACACCAAAGTGACCCATCAATCCACCTCCATGTGTCTCTCTAACAAGCAATTCATGCATAGAGCAAGATGGAATGCAAAGTTTATCCTTTTTGAATAGAAATCCATCAAATCTATAGAAATTATCATTACCATGTTTTTCACAAGATTTCCAAATTTCTGCAAAGTCACAATCAGATTCATACATGCCTTTCAACATCTCAAAACCAAGTAATCTAGCATGCATAGAGCTAAGAAGAGAGTATCTCCTAGAAAGAGCATCAGCCACAATGTTTTCTTTCCCTTGTTTATGTTTAATAACATAAGGAAAATTTTCAATAAATTCCAACCACCTAGCATGTCTCTTGTTCAATTTACCTTGGGACTTTAGAAATTTCAAACTTTCCTGATCAGAATGAATGATAAATTCTTTTGGCTACAAGTAATGTTGCCAAGTCTCTAAAGACCTTTTAAAAGCATACAACTCTTTATCATAAGTGGAGTAATTCAAAGCAGCACCACTTAGTTTTTCACTAAAATAAGCAATGGGTTTAGAATCTTGCATTAAAACGGTACCAATGCCTATTCCAGAAGCATCACATTCAACCTCAAAAACTTTAGAAAAATCAGGAAGAATAAAAAGAGGAGCATTGGTCAATTTGTCTTTCAAGGTATTAAAAGCAACCTCTTGTGAATCACCTCATTTAAAAATCACATTCTTTTTTACCAATTCATTCAAAGGGGCTGCAATAGTAGAGAAGTCCTTCACAAATCTCCGATAAAAGCTAGCCAAGCCGTGGAAGCTTCGAACTTCATTCGCATTCTTGGGACTTGGCCATTCTCTAATTGCTTTCACTTTCTCTTCATCAACTTGAAGTGCTTTAGCACCTACAATAAAGCCAAGAAAAACAACAGTATCTATGCAAAAGGAACAATTTTCTAAATTGGCATAAAGCTTATTTTCACTTAAAAGTTCAAACACATCGTGCAAGTGTTTCACATGATCATCTAAACTCCTGGAATATACTAGAATATCATCAAAATAGACGACCACATACTTTCCAATAAAAGGACGAAACACATGATTCATCAAACTCATAAAATTACTAGGTGCATTAGTCAAACCAAAAGGCATAACTAACCACTCATACAACCCAAACTTAGTTTTGAAAGCAATTTTCCACTCATCACCCTTTTTCATGCGAATTTGATGGTACCCACTTTTAAGATCAATTTTAGAAAATATACAAGCACCATGCAACTCATCAAGCATATCATCTAAACGAGGGATAGGGTAACGATATTTTACCGTGATTTTATTGATGGCTCTACAGTCAACACACATTCTCCATTTGCCATCTTTCTTAGGAACAAGTATAAGCGCACAACACACGTGCTCAAGCTTTCTCTCACAAAGCCCTTTTCATAAGCTCTTCAACTTGTCTTTGGATCTCCTTAGTTTCTTCGGATTGGCTCTATCGCGGGTCTATTCGAATTGAAGCTCGAGGCGAAGTCTATCGGTGCTCAATCCTCTCAAAGGGGCAATCCATCAGGAATGTCCATCGGAAATAAGTCGTTGAAGTCCTGCAACAAAGACAAAACACTAGACGGCAAAGATGGATCAAGCTCGTTAATAGTTAAGAAAACATCTTTATATAAGAGTATATAAGATTCTTCACATTTTAAAGCTCTCTTGATCTCACTTTTTCCAGCAAATAAAGTCACTCTCTTTTCTTCATTTTTTTTCACTCGTTTTACTTTCTCTCCCTTTTTCTTTCTTTTCGATGTCTCTGTATTTCTTTTCTTTTTCCTTCAATTTGCATTCTTTCTCAATCCTCACTTGATCCTCATAAGCTTGAATGGGCCTAAGAGGTTTCAGCACCATATTTTTACCATGGACAGGAAAAGAATAACAATTTTTATATCCATCATGCCTAACTTTTCTATCAAATTGCCATGGTCTGCTAAGCAAAACTTGATACAAGAAACCATGACAATGGAGATCAAGGTGCAACACGTCAAGACAAGCTTACTTTGCCAAGTCGACCTATTACAAGACAACGTGCAGCAAGGCTTAAACAAGCACTTCAAGGGTTTGTTCAAAGTCACATTACATCTCACCTTAATGACAAGACCGAACCATCCGTGGAGAATTCAAGTGGAGTAGTCAAGCTTGTGATTCTTCTAGAGAGGGCATGTTTGAACTTTTAAGAGAAAATAAGCTTTATGCCAATTTAGAAAAATGTTCCTTTTGCATGGATATTGTTGTGTTTCTTGGCTTTATTGTAGGTGCTAAAGGACTTCAAGTTGATGAAGAGAAAGTGAAAGCAATTAGAGAATGGCCAACTCCCAAGAATGCGAATGAAGTTCGAATCTTCCACGGCTTAGCTAGCTTTTGTCAGAGATTTGTGAAGGACTTCTCTACTATTGCAGCCCCTTTGAATGAATTGGTAAAAAAGAATGTGATTTTTAAATGGGGTGATTCACAAGAGGTTGCTTTTAATACCTTGAAAGAAAATTTGACCAATGCTCCTCTTCTTATTCTTCCTGATTTTTCTAAAGTTTTTGAGGTTGAATGTGATGCTTCTGGAATAGGCATTGGCGTTGTTTTAATGCAAGATTCTAAACCCATTGCTTATTTTAGTGAAAAACTAAGTGGTGTTGCTTTGAATTACTCCACTTATGATAAAGAGTTGTATGCTTTAAAAAGGTCTTTAGAGACTTGGCAACATTACTTGAGGCCAAAAGAATTTATCATTCATTCTGATCATGAAAGTTTAAAATTTCTAAAGTCCCAAGGTAAATTGAACAAGAGACATGCTAGGTGGTTGGAATTGATTGAAACTTTTCCTTATGTTATTAAACATAAACAAGGGAAAGAAAACATTGTGACTGATGCTCTTTCTAGGAGATACTCTCTTCTTAGCTCTATGCATGCTAGATTACTTGGTTTTGAGATGTTGAAAGGCATGTATGAATCTAATTGTGACTTTGCAGAAATTTGGAAATCTTGTGAAAAACATGGTAATGATAATTTCTATAGATTTGATGGATTTCTATTCAAAAAGGATAAACTTTGCATTCCATCTTGCTCTATGCGTGAATTGCTTGTTAGAGAGACACATGGAGGTGGATTGATGGGTCACTTTGTTGTTGAGAAAACTTTAGCTCTTTTGCATGGACATTTTTATTGCTTGTTCTAAAACCAATGATGTTGTTCATGTTGCTGACTTGTTCTTTAAAGTGATTGTAAGATTGCATGGGTTGCCAAAGACTATTGTCAGTGATAGAGATGTGAAATTTCTTAGTCACTTTTGGAGAACTCTTTGGAATAAACTTGGTACTAAACTCTTGTTTTCTACTGTTGCACATCCTCAAACAAATGGTCAAACTGAAGTGGTAAATAGTACTTTGACAACATTGTTGCGTGCGATCATCCAAAAGAACTTGAAGAACTGGGAAAAGTGTCTCCCACACATTGAGTTTGCTTATAATTGTGCTTTTCATTCTGCTACTCAATTTTCACCTTTTGAGATTGTTTATGGATTTAATCCTTTGACTCCTTTGAAAATTCTTCCATTGCCTTCTAATGAGTTTACTAACCTTGACGGTATAAAAAAAGGCTAAATTTGTGCAGGAGTTGCATGCTAAAGTTAGAGCCAACATTGAGAGGAGAAATGAACAATATGCAAAGCAAGCCAATAAAGAATCGAGGACGAATCTTTCGAGGAGGGAGGGAATGATGGAGAACCACGGGCATGTGAAAGACAAGAAGAAACGCATCCATGGTGTGATTCGCCTCAATGAAACCTTGGACGTGACTTGCATGGACATAAACTTGCAAAAGGAGGCTTAGGAGCTGAAATTGGATCAGATTTGAAGTTTGAATGTTCAAGGCAAGGAGATGAACGAAATTCCCATATCAAAGGCCCAACATTCAAGTCTAATATTCCTAAAGATCCATTACAAGATGTTGGAAGCCCAATGACAAGAGCTAGGGCCAAAGTAATGAAGCAAGCATTGAATTGATTGATCCAAGATCTTCAAGAGATAAAGCCCATATTGTTGAGCCAGATTTCATCTCATAAAGGTCCAAGAGGCATTGTCTTATTCCTTGAAGCCCGACATAAAGTGTCCAAAGGCCCACATGGAGTCCAATTGGGAGAACTCACTTAAAGTACCATGTGACAAGCATGTGCCACTTAAAAATAAGGATAAGGACATGATCCCTAAGGTCCAACATGTTGAGATCATTTTTTATTTAGTTTCCTTTTTTGTTTCCTTTAAATAAGGTGATCTGGTCAACACCTTTATAAGTTTATTTTGTTTCCTTTTAGGGATTGATTTGTTTCATTTTCTTTAGTATCTTCTTTAGGACATTAAGTTAGGAAGTTTTTCCTATAAATAGGCAACCTCTATGTACTTTGAAAGGGGATTTTTGATTCAGAAATAATATTGAGAGCTTTCTTGTTTTCGTTGTATTCTTTGAGAATACTTGACTTATTAAAGGAGTGGTCTTCCTTTGTGGCGTCCTAAGGTTAGAGTTCTAAGAGACAAGTTCTCCTAGGGTTCTTTCCATTGACCAACATTCTCGCTAGGGATCTAAGAGACAAGTTCTCTTAGGGTTCTTTTCATCGACCAACATTCTTCTAACCTTCCATTTTTTATTTGTGTTCTATTTCTATCTTTTCAATTTGTTTCTTGTTATTTCATGTGTTTGTTTGATTCTATCTACTCCAGGGCATAGTTCCTATTGGGTCTCCCATCAATGTTTATAGCACGTATGTACGTGGTGTATATGTATGAATGCAATAGGGTGCAAACACTATGATAGTGATGAATTTACATACGTATGCATATGTAATTGGTATGCACATATGCATATGTATGTAAATACATCACTATCATGTATACTAGTACACATGCATTTACATAATACACATATATGGTACACATCCCATACATATGTATGCATGGTACATATGGTAATGCATGCATAGTTATTGTAAATGAGTATGTAGAATAGTGTACTATATAATGTAATTGGTACAGTATGCATGTGAATGTGCACTAACTAGTGTAAATACTACTATTATACACTAGTTATAATAGTATAGTTATATTAGACTATGGGTGCATCAATATAATAGTAACAATGTGTACAATTTCATGTACATAGTATGCACATTACATGTGCATGCATGGTGCACCATTATAGTATACATATATGGTGACTCTGAATGCATAATATGCTATATGTCTATGCATGTCTATACTATTATGTAAATGCATGGTAGCACAATAGTATATATGTACATCACGATGCACATATATAGTTATTCACTACGTGTATGCATTTTGATGCATACCATATACACTAACACATACATGCACACTATGCACATGTGATACAATCATATGCATGTGTCAGTACATACGTATACAACTATAGCCATACTATTACATAATTATGCATATATATGGTACTAGTTACATAGTGTATGGTAACTATAGGTGCATATATTATGGTATACACGTTTATAGCACTTGCACATTCATGTATTCAATCTGCATTATGCTAGAGAGTGGTAGCACCATTATCACCATTAGTGTACTAGTTGAGTGCATAAAATCAAAATTGGTACATGCATAATAGTTAACATTCACTATATGGTGTAATACCATTACTATGTCTATATACTATACATGTGTATAGTATATTATACCATCACATAGTATAGTACCATAACTATACTATGATATAGTGGTATTGAAGCATATAACTAATATATTATACTATTACGTATATTATATAACTACATTATGGTAACTAACCATGGTAATCTGTATTATTGACACTAACATTGTGTCAATACATGGCACACTATATGTACTAACAGATATGCATATATTACTAGTACTATTATGCACATATTTGGTATGTAAAGTTTACTTTACATTAAAGTATAGGTACCATGCAATTGTGTATACACTAGTTATGTATGTTACCATTGCTATGGTAACATGCATGTACAATAAGTAAACATGTAAATTGTTTATTTATTTCATGTATACATCCATAACTATGATGGACACATGGTAATGCATATGCACCATGCATATAGTAGTGTGGCATCTGAATGCTCGAATGCTCGAATGGTATGAATTATTATAAGCGAATTCGACCAATGGCAAGTACTCATCCCAAGCTCCTTTGAAATCCATCGCACATGCCCGGAGCATTCCCTCAAGTGTCCGAATGGTCCTCTCAGATTGACCATCCGTCTGATGGTGAAAAGTCGTGCTAAAATTCAGCTTAGTACCTAAAGCTTCCTATAAGCTTCCCCAAAATCTCGAAGTGAACCAAGGATCCCTGTTTGAAACTATAGAATCTGGAATCCCATGCAATCTCACTATCTCATCGATGTACTTCTTTGCTAGCACATGCAAAGAATTAGTCTGCTTGATTGCTAGAAAATGGGCTGACTTCGTCAACCTATCCACAATAACCCATATGGCATCATGCTTCCTACTGGTCTTGGGCAAACCTATCAGGAAATCCATGGTCACTCTTTGCCACTTCCACTTAGGAATGGACAATGGCCTTAACTTGCCTGAAGGTGCCTGGTGTTCAGTCTTGAGTTGCTGACACACGAGACACTTACTGACATACTCTGCTACATCCCTCTTCATGCCCTTCCACCAAAAATGCTCTCTCAAATCTCTGTACATCCTGGTACTACCTGGGTGCATGACATAAGGTGCATTGTGTGCCTAATCCAAAATCTCATCCTTGACCTCTCTGCTATCTGGAATACAAAGTCTGTCCCCCACTGTCATGAGTCCATCTTCTCTCACTACTACTTCAGAAACCTTACCATTTCGAATTTCCTCCCGAAGCTTGCTCAAATCTGCATCCTGTGCCTGCAACTCCTTAACCTTCTCCCTGAGTATCGACCTCACTCTGAAATTAGCTAGAAGGCAATTTGGTTCCTCCTACTTCAAGCTTATCTTAAGCTTGGCCATCTCTTCCAATAAAAGAAGATAAACCGCCTGAACATGGGCAATAGAAGACTTCCTGCTCAAAGCATCCGCCACTACGTTCGCTTTACCTGGGTGGCACTCGATCAACAAATCATAGTCTTTGAGTAACTCAATCCACCTTCTCTGTCTCAAATTCAATTCCTTCTGGCTCAGTAAGTACTTGAGACTCTTGTGATCAGTAAAGATCCTCGTTTGAACCCCATATAGATAATGCCTCCAAATCTTCAAGGCGAAGATCACTGCTACCAACTCCAATTCATGAGTCGGATAATTCAACTCATACGGCTTCAGTTGCCTTGAAGCATATGCTATCACCCTGTCTCCTTGCATCAATACACAGCCGAGACCCTTCCTCGAAGCGTCACTATATACCGTATAGCCCTCATCATCAGAAGGCAAAATCAGCACTGGAGCACTTGTCAACCTGTGCTTGAGCTCCTCAAAGCTCTTCTGACATTCCTCAGTCCAGATAAACTTCTGATTCTTCCTCAATAGCTTAGTCATCGGAGCAGCTATCATGGAGAATCCTTACACGAACCTCCTGTAGTAACCTGCCAGACCCAGAAAACTCCTCACCTCTGTCACTGTCTTGGGTGCATGCCAATTTACCACTGCTTCAACTTTCCTCGGATCAACATGAACACCATCCTGCGATATCACATGTACAAGGAATGTCACCTCATGAAGCCAGAACTCACACTTGCTGAACTTAGCATAAAGTTCTCTCTCCCTCAGAGTCTGCAACACAATTCTGAGATGCTCCTCATGCTCTTCTTCACTCTTAGAATACACCAGAATGTCATCTATAAACACTATGACAAACTGATCCAGATACTCCTTGAAGACCCTATTCATAAGATCCATGAAAGCAGCTGGAGCATTGGTCAAGCCGAATGGCATAACCAAAAACTCATAGTGTCCATATCGAGTCCTGAACGCTGTCTTGCTCACATCAGACTCCTTGATTCTAAGCTGATGATAGCCTGACCTGAGATCGATCTTGGAGAAAACCCTTGCTCCCTGTAGCTGGTCAAACAGATCATCTATCTGTGGCAGAGGATACTTGTTCTTAATTGTCACCTTGTTGAGTCTCCGATAGTCAATACACATCCGCCATGATCCATCCTTCTTCTTGACAAACACAACCGGAGCTCCCCAAGGAGACGAACTTGGCCTGACATACCCCTTCTCTAACAGTTCCTCCAACTGTTCCTTAAGCTCCCTCAACTCAGCTGGAGCCATCCTATAAGGCGGTATCGAAATAGGTGCGGTTCTGGGAATCAAGTCAATGGCAAACTCAATTTCACTCACCAGCGGCAAACCTGGCAATTCATCTGGGAATACATCTTGAAACTCCCTCACAATCGGAAAATCCTCTAACTCCCCTTCATTCACGCCGACATCCACAACGTGTGCCAAGAAAGCTTCACACCCGTGGCAAATCATTCTTTCAGCTAACATAGCTGAAACCAATCTTGGCGATGGTATCTTTCTGTCCCCTCTGAAGATCACCTTCTCACCGTCACCCAAATCAAACTCCACCTCTTTCCGACCACAATCTAGCTTTGCCAGATATTTCTTCATAGTATCCATTCCTAGAATAACATCTAACCCTTGAAGGTCTAGCGGTAGTAAGTCGACTTCCAATCTAGCACCATCAATGAAAAGCTCACACTGCTCATATACCTGACTGATCACCACATTCCTCCCTAGAGGAGTACTAACAAGCAAGGGTCTATCCAAGGACACAGAATTCACACCATGCAATGCTATGCTTGCAGAAACAAAAGAATGCGTGGAACCAGAATCAATTAAAACAAATACTGCTGAATCAAGTAACTGAGCCATACCTTCTATTATAAACATGAACCCACCTTGAATTCCTTGCTTGTACTTGCCTAGGAATGAGTTTCCTCTAGATCCTCTTGCTCCTCTGCCTCACTTGATTTCCTAAAATAAGAACCAAAATCCCATTCAATAACTCATGCTGAAATAATATTTCCATTCTTAACTTCCATCCAAAATTTCATATCCTTAGAGACTGATTCAGAACTTCATTACTTCACAAAACTTGTAGATCTATGACTCTGGTTTACAACGCATTAAAGATCACTTCAATTGGACTTCTGTAACAAAAGATATGCTCAAAACATCAAAATTTATCTTTGTTGGAAAACGAGGACTCGGTACCTGAGGACAGTCCCTAAACTTATGCCCTTTCTCTCTACATCTGAAACAGACTCCAAGAAATTTGAGACACTCTCCCTGGTGATGTTTCCCACACTGGTCACATAAGGGGTTGGTGAACCAGCTCTTTCCTGCTCTTCCAGTGCCTCCCACATTAGAGGCTTGCCCTGATACTGCCCTCACCTGCTTGTCCCTGGTAACTCCACTGCTACCCACTTCACTCTGACTGTGAAAGCTCCTCGTGCTCCTCTCAGGCATTGGAGCACTAGCACCCTTCTTGAAATTCTGCTACCTGTTCTTCCTGTTCTTGCTCACTTCCTGCTTGATCTTCTCCAGCTTTTCAGCCTAGAGTGTCGCATCCACCAAATGCTGGTAGTCACAGAAATTGTGGATCAAGACTTTCTCTCTGATCCCCAAGTGAAGAACTCCCTCAAACTTACGACACTTGTCTTCCTTTGTCGCCACAATGTTAACTGCATAACGAGAAAGCTGTGTGAACTTCAGCTCATACTCGCTCACACTCATGTCCCTCTGAGTGAGCACCGAAGAACAATCTGACTGTGATGCACTGATTCCCACCAATGCAATGCGTCACCCTGCTACAGACTGATTGCATAGTCTAGCTTCTCTTCATCTGTGCATCTCATCTGAACTAGAACCCTCTCGGTCCTCTTCAACCAGGCTTCAACCTCTTCTGGATTTGTCGTCCCACTAAAATCCATAACCCCAAACTTACGGAGCTTATCATACTGCCCACTCTTGTCTACTGGAGCTTGCATCGGAATCTGAGATCTCTGACCTATGGCATACGTGAAAGCCTGAACAAAGGCTTGAAAGAAACTCGGATCCATGGGATTTCCTTGAGGCATAGGAGGAGGTGGAGGAGGCACTTCTTGTTGCAAGCTAGGTACCTCAGAAATCGGAACAGAATGTGTCCCAGCATCCTGTGGAACATGGGATTCATCCGTGCTCCCTTGACGAGAATGAGATCGAGTCATAGCTCCTCGAGTTCTCTTTCAAGGTGGCATGTTCACTCCTTCAATATAAAACCATTGAAAAACTTTAGTTCGAGTAAAACAATTCCCAAAGCATGCAAAAATAGTTCAAATCATGTAAAACAGTGCAAGTCCTTGAAAGCAATGCTATGCAGCCCTAGACCAAAACCTAGGCGCTCTGATACCACAACATGTTGGACTCCGCTGCCGGAGCCCAACATCGGACATGAGAGCGTGGTACTGTATGCGAGGGGTGAAACATGTTAATTAATCGATTAAAGAAAAGACTCTTGGGAGCTCAATGGGCCTACAGGAAACAAGCTTGAAACCTGCATTCATTTGATTTAAACAACAAATCCATAATGCATGCTCCAAAAGATGAGTTTTACAAAGCTTTAAAAACATTTCAAACCAAATTACAACTTTGAGTTCAAGAGCCAAAAATACAAAATACCCTTGAACCAATAATACTTGAAATATAACTAATGCCTTGACTTCCAAAAATATAACATTGAAAATATGTAAACATAACAAAATGGAGTGCTGCCATAACTCGTGACTCACTCGGTCTCTTGCTCGTCACCTGAATGGGGGAGAATAGAGGGGGTGAGCTATAAAGCTCGTGAGAACATATTTATAATATAGGAGTAAGCAAAAATAATCAAAAATAACTCATTGTCGTGGTACTTGTTGCAATAATAGCAATTGAGCATGTATGAGTCATTATCTTGAAATGTTTTATTCATGAACAATTCATGATGCATGAAACATAACAACAGATCATAAACACGTAACATAACATAATGGTTTGGGTTAGTCCCTGATTCTTGACGTACTACACATTCCCATCGGAATGATTATGTGTAGACGTAGTTTCGTGAGGGAAATCCTTGTGAGGAACCCTGTGCCACTTGCGGGCAGGCGAGAGAAGCCTTTTCGTGAGTCAATGTACACTTGACTGTTTGTGAGGGACATACCGCAAACCCACATAACATGCATGATTCAAATTCTTGTAAACTTGTTTGCCAAACTGACACTTTCTTGTAAACTCGCTTGTCATACATTTTGGAAAGCATGAATTCATGTGCGTGTATTCGTGAAAGGAGAAAACCCCTTTTTGAAAACCTTTTCATAAATCATGAATGCCAATCATATAGCAAAATATAATCTTCCCACAATAGCATGTAATGCAATCATTGATGATGCAATTTAGAGCATTAAATCTTTCTTGATTTGAACAAAACAATGAGTAACTTATGTCTTCTATTATAAACATGAACCCACCTTGAATTCCTTGCTTGTACTTGCCTAGGAATGAGTTTCCTCCAGATCCTCTGGCTCCTCTTGCCTCACTTGATTTCCTAAAATAAGAACCAAAATCCCATTCAATAACTCATGCTGAAACAATATTTCCATTCTTAACTTCCATCCAAAATTTCATATCCTTAGAGACTGATTCAGAACTTCATTACTTCACAAAACTTGTAGATCTATGACTCTAGTTTACAACGCATCAAAGATCACTTGAATTGGACTTCTGTAACAAAAGATATGCTCAAAACATCAAAATTCATCTTTGCTGAAAAACGAGGACTCGTCGCGACGAAAAACATCTGTCTCGCACGTCTCGACGAACGACTTGTTCACGTCGCGGTGAACAGCCTCGTGCACGTCGCGACGAACAGCCTGGTTCACGTCGCGACGTGCGGGTCTGGAGAACGTCTCCGAACCCGACTTTCATGCTTTTTCCCACTTAAATCCTACTCTTTTGCTCATACAACACACTTAAACTTTAAATCATGCTTGATACTTCACTTCTAAACTCATTCAACACAAAATCACCAACAAAAACACAACCAAGTCAACAACCCTAAGAGATTTCACCTATTTTTCCCATAAACCCTAAACCATCGTTTCCTATTCATTCTAAACCATATTACGGTTTCATCTAACCCAAAACAAAAAGGAAAACATCATACTTGTTGAAGTTTCAAATCCTTTGAAAATCTCAAGAAAGCAAAACCCCAATTATTTCCTCTATTTCTTCTCTTCCACCGTAACTCTCTTCTCTTTCTCTCTTCTTTTTATTTTCCTTTCTTTCTTTTCTTCTTTCTAACTCTTTCCTTCAGTCTAAAAGATAGCACATGGACTAAAATGCCCTTCCTTGCTTAGTCTTAATTTTCCCAACTTAAGTGAACTTCTTATAACGCCCTCATACATTTTACCCTTATACACTTTTATTCTTTCATTACTACTCATTCCACACTAATATCAATTTTATCTTAATTTTCCACTAATACTTCTACTAAAATCAAACTATGCAACAATTAATACAATCAACTTAATTCATACTTAATAATATCAAGAAAAACAATTTGGGGCCCAACAATAACTATAGTGATAGTGTGCACATGGTATATATGTGTACCATACTATGTACATGCAATTATATGTGCACTATATACCACATATTATGGTACACTTGCACATATACTATTTACATGGATACATATGTACACATAATACATTATGTAATACTATGTACACATGTTACCACTATGTACGTGTGGTATAATACATGTAGCCATTGTGTATGGTAGTACACTAATGCGTATGGTACATGATGTCTACACATAACATGTGCATAGTAGCAAGTGCACACTATAGTATATGCATATGCATATGTACCATGTATACTATGCATATTGGTACATTAGTCATTAGTGTACATTACCCAATGGTGTAAACATTGTGTGTGTATAGTACTATAGCAATAGTGTACATGGTACATACTACTATGCTATGTGTACACAAAGTACACATAACATTGCATGTAACTATGGTGTGCACCACTAGTGTATTAATGTAATACCTGTGTACTATAATTGATGTGACTATGGTACCATATATATATGGTACACAGGTATTCCATGGTAATTAGACTATATACATGCTACATATGGTAAAATGTATGTGTACATAGTGTACTATATTACTATTATATGCATGTTACATGTACGCATAACCTGTAGATATATGTATAACAATTGTATACATATATCAATACAATACTATAATATAAACAGTGTACCAATTGATGTGACACAATGGTAGTACTATAAAAATGCATGGCATGCATATGTACCATGCCTATGCATTGTGTTACATGTGATAATACGCATATACTATGCATGTATTAAATTAGTATATATGCACCTAGTTATTAGAACCCATAACCATGTATAGTACCATGCATTAGTGTACTATATGTATCAATTATGCTATACATGCATTATGTTACCATAGTGAATGCATGTACATTGTATACCCTATGTGTGCACATGGTAGTACATGCATATGGTATGTTACTATACCACACATAATATAGCACATGCACTATACATACTAATATGTGCATGCCCATGTATATACTATTACCTTACTATGTTACTTATGCAAACAATTGGTACCACATAGGTACACATGGTACACAATACTATTGCATATACTAGTTACACTGTGGCATTATAGTGTATATGTGACAATGTAACAATCTATAGCATATATGCGCACTACACACTATGCATACACATAGGTATCACATATATTGTGTATACCAACCAACTATTGCATAATAGTTGGTATATACATTATGAACTATGTACTAGTATAGTATACATACATATAGTACAATAATATGTATAAATATGGTGCATGTACTATGTATGCATCTCATATATGTGCACTATGGTGCCATTGCGCACCATATATGTGTACCCATAACATAGTAGTATGTAGGTAAATGTATACCATGCAGCATATGTACCATATGTGTACATTAATGTGTAATACGTGCATTGTAATAAGGTTTGGTACTATCTGTGTGTATAGTGGTTATATACATAGTGGTACATCATGGTATACTATATGCACACATGGTATAGTACAATGGTACACATGTAATATAGTGAACTATACCATACACGTACCATGCATTGTATAGCATACTACACATGCACATAATTACAGTGGGATTGGTACTAACATAGCCATAGTATGTTAGTACTAATACAAGAAACCATGGCAATGGAAATCAAGGTGCAACATGTCAAGACAAGCTTACTTTGCCAAGTGGACATTACAAGACAACGTGCAGCAAGGCTTAAACAAGCACTTCAAGGGTTTGTTCAAAGTCACATTACATCTCACCTTAATGACAAGACCGAACCATCCTTGGAGAATTCAAGTGGAGTAGTCAAGCTTGTGATTCTTCTAGAGAGGGCATGTGGAGGGGCTAATACTTAGCCAAATTTCAAGACAAGTTCAATTATCCTTATGGACTTGTTTTAGTACATTGGGCTTGTTATTTATCCTTTGTTTATTAGGCCCAAAGAGACTTGTTATGGGCTAGGTATTTATTAGTACTTGCCTTAGTTTATTTAAAGCTAGTTCTCGACTACCAAGTGTGTGGGCCTAAGTAGAGTAATCCATTAGGCCCATCCACCTCCCTTAGGTTTATTTAAGTTATTTTGGTCTTATTTAAGTTGGTTTAGCCCAATCCTAAGTGGATTAGGATCAAATTGCATTATTGGGCTATAAACTCCTAAACTAATTAGGATTAGGCTTGTTTTAGCATTAAAGGGTCTTGTAACCTATTCCTTTTAGGTTTAGGTCATGGGAAAGGGTATAAATACCTTATTTTATCCTTGTAAACATCATATTTGGTTGATTAACGAAATTGAGAGATATTCTCTTCAAGTAAGGTGTGTTCTTCTTATTGTTACCTCAAGGATTGCATCACTTATCAAGGTAATCACTTGTGGCGTGTTCAATTCTTCAAATTTCTTTGAGTTTGGGTCTCAATTTCGTATAATTGGGGTTTGAACTAGCATGTTCTTAGAATAGAAAGATTGAGATTTTGATTCAATAGGATTAGGGGGTTTCAAGAACCTTGTTTTCTTGGAGGTTTCCGTATCAGTTGGTATTAGAGCTTTGGCTTAATTCTATTGAACTCATACGTATCTTTCATTGTTTTCTTTGTTGAATTCCTTATAAAAGTAAAGAAAAAAAGGTTTGAATTACTTGGAATGAATCTGCCATTATTGGTTCTTTATGTTCTTGTTTCCTTAATTGATTCTTTGTTTTCTTGATCAACAATTAAAAAAAACAGAAAAAAAGCCAAAAAAAGAAAAAAAAAAGTGAAAATAGCCAAAAAAAAGTGAACAGTAGAAAGAAAAGAAAAAAATTTCAAGATTGATCAAGAAACATCCAAGATTGTGATTCTTTGAATCTTTGTTTGATCTTTCATTCAAGATTTGTTCTTATCATTCAAGATTCATTAAGATTGTCCTTCTTTCATTCAAGAACCTATCAAGAGACGATTTCTTTCAATCCTTTGTTCAATTCTTGGAACTCTGGGTTGATTGGGATATTAAAATAATAAAAAATAAAAAATTGGTCTTGGGATTCGGTGAGTTTTGTCATAGTTTTGTGTGTCTTTCTTTGTTTCCTGGTTTATTTCTTGTTTTGGTACCTATCTTTGCTTCTCTACATTGATTTGAGCAATTGTTGCACTCATAATTGTTCAATTGACACAAGAATCGTTGCCTGCACTATTCTTCATCCGTATATTGGCACTTTGATTTATTTTCTGTCTGTACAATAATTTGCTTCTAGATTTGTTTCATCTATTCGTTTTTTCTTTGTTAGGCTTGTTTTCTTTGTGTTTCCTTCTTGAACTTGTTGCTTGTTGATTTCCTTGATCTTGTTGAAGTGATCCTGAAAAGTAACATAAAGGAAGCACTTGAGTGGAAAAAGGTAAGAGTGTGAGATTATATAGTGAAAAGCCATTTTATTGTTTGAAACACGAGTGAAAAATTTTGTTCTAGAGAGAAACACGTGAGGGAGTGTTGTGAGGTTTCTAACGTTTTCTTGCAGGAATTGATCATGTCCCATAATAGCAATAAAGATGGAAAGAGTGATGGGAGTGAAGAGGACCAACGAAATACATTCTTTACTCTTGAAGCAATGCAAAATCAGTTCAAGTGAATAGAGACTATGTTCCTTGAAGTCAAAGACAAGTTTGAACAGCAAGATAGAAACTTTGAAAGACAAGATAGACTTCTTAGAACTATTCAAGCTAAATCTTCAGGGAATAATGGGGCAAGAAGAAGAGAGAACCCTCCACTTCATAATCATTATCACTATGAGGAGGAGTAAGATGAAGATGGATTTGATGAGGAAGAGTGGTATGGAGGCCGAAACAATGCAAGAGGTGGTAGAGGAGATAGAGGCCGAAATAGAGGTGGTTATAGAGGAAGAGCTGAAAGAGGCAGAGAAGAGTGAAAAGAAGAGTGGAACAAAAAAAAGTACTTTCTTTGCAAAAGAAAAAGAGTTGAGGAAGGTCATGTACACACAAAAACCATTGGTTTTGCTTATGTACAAGGAGTTGTTTTATGGTGAGACTGACCTTGACCCTTCTGTGCCTAGAGTTGTGAGACTTGTTTTGCAGGAATACTCTGATGTCTTTCTAGATGAGTTGCCCAAGGGACTACCACCATTGAGGGGCATTGAACATCAGATTGATCTTGTGCCAGGAGTTCAAATTCAAAATCGCCTAGACTGTAGGAGTAATCCTGAGGAGACAAAGGAGCTTCAAAGGCAAGTGGAAGAGTTGCTTGAGAGGGGGCACGTGAGAGAAAGTCTAAGCCCATGCGCAGTTCCAGTGCTATTGGTGCCAAAGAAAGATGGAACTTGGCGTATGTGTGTGGATTGTAGGGCAATAAATAAGATAACGGTAAAGTATCCCCACCCCATTCCTAGGCTAGATGATATGCTTGATGAGCTACATGGTGCTTGTTTATTTACAAAAATTGATCTCATGAGTGGTTATCATCAGATTAGAATGAAAGTAGGGGATGAATGGAAAACAGCCTTTAAAACAAAATATGGTCTATATGAGTGGATGGTCATGCCATTTGGTTTGACAAATGCACCTAGCACTTTTATGAGATTAATGAACCATGTTTTGCGTGATTTTATTGGCAAGTTTGTGGTTGTACACTTTGATGACATTTTAATTTATAGCAAAAGCCTTGATGAGCATGTTATGCATCTTAAATCTATACTAGAAGCACTTAGGCGTGAAAAACTATATGCTAAATTTAAAAAGTGTTCTTTTTGTATGGATAAGGTAAGTTGAACAAGAGGCATGCGAAGTGGCTGGAATTCATAGAGACCTTTCCATACGTGATACAATACAAACAAGGTAAGGAGAATGTAGTTGGTGATGCACTTTCAAGAAGGTACACTCTAATCACTACTTTAAGTTCTAAATTGTTAGGGTTTGAGTACATTAGGGAATTGTATGCTTTGGATTCTGATTTTGGCAATGTGTTTGGTGCTTGTGAGCATGCTGCATTCCAAAGATTTTATAGACATGATGGCTATCTGTTTAGGGAGAACAAGTTATGTGTGCCTAAATGTTCTATACGGGAAGTCCTTGTGCGTGAATCACATTGTGGGGGTTTGATGGGTCATTTTGGGAAAGACAGATGACATACTTTGTGAACATTTTTATTGGCCTAACATGAGAAAAGATGTTGAGAAATTTTGTTCTAAGTGTGTTCCATGTAGACAAGCAAAATCTAAGAACCATCTTTATGGTTTGTATACTCCTTTGCCTGTGCCTAAGCATCCGTGGACTGACATATCTATGGATTTTGTTTTAGGGTTGCCTAGGACCAAAAAAGGTAGGGATAATATATTTGTAGTAGTAGATCGGTTTAGTAAGATGGCACATTTCATTGCATGTCATAAAACTGATGATGCTGTAAATATTGCTGAGTTATTTTTTAGGGATGTTGTGAGTTTGCATGGTGTTCCTAAGACTATTGTTTTTGATCGTGATGTGAAGTTTTTGAGACACTTTTGGCGTGTTCTTTGGGGTAAGCTAGGTACTAAACTTTTGTTTTATACTATTTGCCATCCTCAAACTGAGGGACAAACTGAGGTGGTGAATAGAACTTTAGGTTCTCTTTTATGTGCCGTGGTTGGTAAAAATATTAAAACATGGGAAGAATGTTTGCCATTAGTTGAATTTGCATACAATAGGAGCATACATTCTACTACTGGTTATTCACCTTTTGAGATTGTTAATGGTTTTAATCCATTAACACCTTTAGATTTGTGTCCTTTACCTTTAAGTGAGATAACTAGTACAGATGGACAAAAGAAAGCAGACTTAGTGCGCAACATTCATGAGAAGGCCAGACAACACATAGAGAAGCAGAATGAAGCATATGCACAAAGAGTTAATCAAGGGCGAAAGTTGATGCAATTTGAGCTTGGTGATTGGGTTTGGTTACATTTTAGGAAAGAGAGGTTTCCTAAACAAAGGAAATCCAAGTTGGATCCTAGAGGCGATGGGCCTTTCCAAGTCCTTGAAAAGATTAATAATAATGCCTACAGGATTGATTTTCCAGGTGAGTATCAAGTATCTGCTACGTTTAATGTTGCTGATCTCTCTCCATTTGATAATGCAGGGGCTGATTCGAGGACGAATCCTTTTGAGGAGGGAGGGAATGATACAAGAAACCATGACAATGGAAATAAAGGTGCAACACGTCAAGACAAGCTTACTTTGCCAAGTGTGGGCCTAAGTAGAATAATCCATTAGGCCCATCCACCTCCCTTATGTTTATTTAAGTTATTTTGGTCCTATTTAAGTTGGTTTAGCCCAATCCTAAGTGGATTAGGATCAGATTGCATTATTGGGCTATAAACTCCTAAACTAGTTAGGATTAGGCTTGTTTTAGGTCGTGGGAAAGGGTATAAATACCTTATTTTATCCTTGTAAACATCAGATTTGTTTGATTAACGAAATTGAGAGATATTCTCTTCAAGTAAGGTGTTCTTCTTATTGTTACTTCAAGGATTGCATCACTTATCAAGGTAATCACTTGTGGCGTGTTCAATTCCTCAATTTTCTTTAGGTTTGGGTCTCAATTTTGTATAATTGGGGTCTGAACTAGCATGTTCTTATAATAGAAAGATTGGGGTTTTGATTCAATAGGATTAGGAGGTTTCAAGAACCTTGTTTTCTTGGAGTTTCCGTATCAAGTACCAATCCCACTATACTATATATGGGTGTACATGGCTACACACATGCATAGTGGTAAAAAATGTATACCTATTATGCAATGTGCATACGCACTATAGTAGCATGTATGTAGTTACCATTGTGCACCACTATTGTATAACTAATATGCATGTACATACATATGGTGCACACCATGAGTATACCATTGTGCACCATACATTGCATGTGTATTATATTGAATGTGAACCCATAACATAGTAGTATGTTGGATACATGTGCATAATATGTCAATAGAGTGCAACAATATATGTAGTACAATACCTAGTAATACTAGTGTATTTATGTAGGCATGCATAATACATAAATAATATTTGTCTATGGATATGGAACATGCATATGGAACCCTATGTGATACGACAACAACCTAGAATCAATGTCTAGATCACCTTCGTTTCATTGATTGTTCCCAAACCTAAATTCAATCAATCTAACAAGACCCTTCACCCCTAAAACAGCAAGGAATTGGTTACAAAGAGTATAAGATTGTAAGAATTGAATTAACGCCACAAGTTAGAACTTACTTGATAAGTTGAATCAATCCTTAAGGTAAAACAAGCAAGAATCTCGATTCTCTCTTGAAGAATGCTTTATAATTTTTTTAATCTCTCCAAAAAAAACTCGTGTTCATGGCTAAAGCAAGGGTTTAAATACCCTTTGCAATGTAAACCCTAACAAAGATAACCTAAAAACCCTAAAGAAAGCCCAAAATATCATAAAGGCCTTCTTGAAACAAATCTGCCCAAGAATAAATCCCACATGAATTTGGGCTTCAAAACTAATTAAAATTGACTAGTCCTTGTCCAAATAGGATAAGAAAACCACAAAATAGAAGACTAACTTAAGAGAGGCGAATTGGGCTTTTAAACTAGGCCCACAAGCTTGGTTCCTTAAAATAAAACATGCATATGACTTTTTTAATAAAGCACATGCACACTTAACGCAAATCAGCCCATGAAAAAGCCCAAAAGAAGTCCACATGCCCTTTATAAGATAAAATAAGCCCAAGCCCTTTGATTAGACTTTTGCTTGTGAAAATTGGCTAAGTGTTAGCCCTCTTGATTTGATGCCTCCAATGTGCACACACACTTAGGTGTCTTCCTAAGCTCTTCCCCAAGCTTGATCAACAAAACATCTTGAAGTTCTTGTGAAACAAAAGCTTGTACATAAATCTAAAATTGTGCTTTAAGCTTGTTGAAGCGTGACCTTGTAATTGGACCCATTGGCATCCTCAAGTCTCCATTGCCTTGCTGAGTTTTATCATTCCCTCCCTCCTCAAAAGGATTCGTCCTCGAATCAAGACCTACATTATCAAAGGGAGATAAATCTGAAACATTAAAAGTAGCACTAACACTATACTCTCCTAGTAAATCCACCCTATAGGCATTGTCATTGATGCGTTCAAGCACTTGAAAAGGACCATCCCCTACAGGATCAAGCTTGGACTTCCTTTGTTTAGGAAATCTCTCCTTCCTGAAGTGCAACCAAACCCAATCTCCAGGTTCAAACTTCATCACCCTCCGCCCTTGATTGGCTCTTTGAGCATACTTCTTGTTCTTTTCCTCAATGTGCTGCCTAACTTTCTCATGTATTGTCTTAACCAATTCGGCCCTTTGCTGCCCATCTACATTAGCAATCTCATTAAAGGGTAAAGGCAACAAATCCAATGGAGTTAATGGGTAAAAACCATACACAATCTCAAATGGAGAATAACCTGTAGAAGAATGAATGCTTCTATTATATGTAAACTCAATCAAAGGCAAACAATCTTCCCAGGCTTTCAAATTTTTACCCACAACAGCACGCAATAAAGATCCTAAGGTTCTATTAACCACTTCAGTTTGTCCATCTATTTGGGGATGACAAGTTGTAGAAAACAAAAGTTTTATTCCCAATTTATTCCATAAAACACGCGAAAAGTGACTTAAAAACTTAGAATCCCTATCTGAAGCAATGGTTCTAGGAGAGTCATGCAACTTAACATCCCTAAAAAACAAATCAGCAACATGTCCTTTCCTAGTCATAGGCAATCCTAACACAAAATCCATAGATATATCAATCCAAGGACTAATAGGGACAGGTAGAAGCGTGTACAACCCATGTGGTTGCACCTTGGACTTGACTTGCCTACACGCTACACAACTAGAGCAAACTCTTTCAACATCCTTTTTCATGTTAGGCCAATAAAAGTGCTCCTGTAACATGTCAAGTGTTTTAGCAATACCAAAATGTCCCATTAAACCTCCATCATGAGACTCCCTAGCAAGCATCTCACGCATAGAACAAGTAGGAATACATAGTTTATTATCTCTAAACAAATATTCATCATTCCTATAAAACTTTTGAAAAGAAACATGTTCACATGAATCATACACATTAGCAAAGTCAGAACCTAATTTGTACAAATCTTTTATATACTCAAACCCAATCAACTTAGAACTAAGAGAAGAGATTAGAGCATACCTCCTAGACAATGCATCAGCGATCACATTTTCTTTACTTTGCTTGTATTTCATAACATATGAAAATGTCTCTATGAATCCCAGCCACTTAGCATGTCTTTTATTTAACTTACCTTGGCCTTTAAGATGCTTCAAACTCTCATGATCAGTGTGAATCACGAATTCAGGAAAAACATCTCTGTACTCCTGCAAAAGAGAAACAACACTACTAGATAAACAAGGGTCAAGGTCAGATTCATTAAAATAAGCTTGCTTGTACAAGAGTACAAACAAACATCTCCTTTCCACACAAGCAACCCTTACATCTCTCATTTTTGCATAGAAGTTTTGTTTCTTTCTACCCTCTCTCTCATTTGGGCCTTTTAATTGAATTTCATTTGAGGCCTCTTTCCCCACTTTTCTTCTCTCAGTCTCAGCCTCACTTTCTCTCTTTTCTTTTGATTTAGATTTCTGCTCCCCTTTTGCAAGGCTCTCAACCTTCCCTTCAATTTTTGTATTATCATGCTTTTCTTGAAGTTTTTCATCTTGTCTTTGTTGCATTGCCTCCATACTCCTTTTTAATTGCATTTGGTCCTCATATACCTCTTTTGGTGCCAATGGAGCAAGAACAAATTTCTGATCTCCCATAGTAAATGAATACCTATTCTTAAAACCATCATGTAACACTCTTCTATCATATTGCCAAGGTCGACTGAGCAATAAATGACAAGCATGCATAGGTACAACATCACAAAGTACTTGATCGAATACTTTCCAATGGAGAAAGATACAATGACTTGTTTATTTACCTTGATTTCCCCATGTCATTCAGCCACTTGTGTCTCAGATGGCCTAGGGTGTTTCAAGCACTCCAACCCTAGTTTTTCTACCATCAATGTACTAGCCATATTAGTGCAGCTTCCCCATCAATGATCAAAGGCTACAAATCTTCTCATTCACTAGGCATCCGGAATGAAAAAGATTTTCCCTTTGCTCAATTCCATCTTCCTTCACTTGAGCATTCAAAACTCGCCTAGTAACAAGTAATTCACCCCTAGGTGCATCCTCAACTTCCACATCAGAACAATCTTCCAACTCAGGCATGGAAGCCAAATCATCATCTTCATCTTCAGACACAATTTCTTCATCTTCCACATCATCGTATTGATCTTCATACTCATAACACACAGGAGTTAGCTCCCTAGTATTTTGCCTCCTTGTTGCACCATTAGATGAAGCCTCTCTTTGTAAATTCCTAATGGCTTGATCTTGTCTATCAAATTTATCATTGACATCCCTGAACATGTTCTCAATCCTTTGGAATTGATGTTGCATAGCCTCCAAAGTAAAGAATGTGTGTTGATCAGCCTCACTATTCTTTTCTTCCTTGTCACTACCTTTACTATCCTTTGAATTGGTCATGATGTAAAACCTGTAAAAACACGTTAGAATAGCTCCTCACCCACTCCCTCACGTGTTTCTCTCTAAATTATATTGGATACCCTCGTGTTTCACTCAAGAAGATGGCTTTTACCCTCAAATAAGCTTGCACCCTCTTGCCTTTTACCACTTTAGATTCTAGCATAGTTTTACTTGTCCGGATCAATCACTACCAACCAAATAAGCACAACAACAACGTAATTCAAAAGGAAAGCAACGAATACCTAAATAAAGGAACAAAAACACAAAGCTAGATGCAATTTAATGTAAAGAAAGCAATGAAGACGAAAATAAACACATACTAGATGGAGAAAACGTATGTGAACGATTTTTGGTGCCAATTGAGCAATATGAAACAAGATTACTCAATTCAAGTGTAATGAAAACAAAAGGACAGCAAACAAAAAAAACAACCAAAGAGTGCAAGAAAAGACGAAACTAGGAATTAAACTCAACCCTAAACCCAAATTAACAAGAACATTCCAATCTGCCCCAATTACTCAAGAACTTAAAGATAAGCAATTATATCAAAGACACACGTTTTGAGTGAAGAACGTAAATCGTGAAACAAGAAAGTGTTTCTTGGTGCAAGAAAACAAGTCTTGATGAGTTCCTTGAATGAAGGATGTGTTCTTGATGAATCTTGAATAATAAAGAAACGAAATTAAAGAATTCTTGAATGATCAGATTAGTTCTTGATGAATCTTGCAAGCAAATCAACTCAAACTCACAAAGATTCACAATCTTGATTTTCTTTTTTTTCTTTTAACTTCTTTCTTTCTTTCTTTTCTTTCTTTTCTTCTTTTTCTTTCTCTCTTTCTTTTCTTTTCTTTTCTTTTCTTTCTTTTCTTTCTTTTCTTTCTTTCTTTCTTCTTTTTTTCGAATTTTAATGATGAACTAACTATAATAATCAAGAACAAACAGAAAATTAAAGATAAAGATTGAATTTAAAACCTAGGCTCTGATACCAAAGATGATACGACAACAACCTAGAATCAATGTCTAGATCACCTCCGTTTCAATGATTGTTCCCAAACCTAAATTCAATCAATCTAACAAGACCCTTCACCCCCAAAACAGCAAGGAATTGGTAACAAAGAGTATAAGATTGAAGGAATTGAATTAACGCCACAAGTTAGAACTTACTTGATAAGTTGAATCAATCCTTAAGGTAAAACAAGCAAGAATCTCAATTCTCTCTTGAAGAATGCTTTCCAATTTTTTTTTATCTCTCCAAAAAAACTCGTGTTCATGGCTAAAGCAAGGGTTTAAATATCCTTTGCAATGTAAACCCTAACAAAGATAACCTAAAAACCCTAAAGAATGCCCAAAATATCATAAAGGCCTTCTTGAAACAAATCTGCCCAAGAATAAATCCCACATGAATTTGGGCTTCAAAACTAATTAAAATTGACTAGTCCTTGTCCAAATAGGATAAGAAAACCACAAAATAGAAGACTAACTTAAGAGGGGCGAATTGGGCTTTTAAACTAGGCCCACAAGCTTGGTTCCTTAAAATAAAACATGCATGTGACTTTTTTAATAAAGCACATGCACACTTAATGCAAATCAGCCCATGAAAAAGGCTAAAAGAAGTCCACATTCCCTTTATAAGATAAAATAAGCCCAAGCCCATTGATTAGACTTGTGCTTGTGAAAATTGGCTAAGTGTTAGCCCTCTTGATTTGATGCCTCCAATGTGCACACACACTTAGGTGTCTTCCTAAGCTCTTCCCCAAGCTTGATCAACAAAACTTCTTGAAGTTCTTGTGAAACAAAAGCTTGTACATAAATCTGAAATTGTGCTTTAAGCTTGTTGGAGCGTGACCTTGTAATTGGACCCATTGGCATCCTCAAGTCTCCATTGCCTTAGTGAGTTGTATCACTATGTACCATACTATAGTACATGCACCTGGTGCACATAGGTACAAATGGCACATATGCATGGTGAGCAATTACCTAGTATGTACATAAATATTGCTAGGTACACTATGCATATTGTGTGTATGGCAATTGGTATATACCATGCAACACTAAGTTCATGTTGCAATGCTATAAAATTGTGTAACGATGTCTACCAATAGCAATGCATATACTATACTATGCAATAGTATGACCATGCATTATGGTATATACTATAATGGTGCACATAGGTATCAATTGCATAGTGAAATGGTAACCATAACATACATGCACATACATGTAAGTGGTATATTAACAACTAGTATTGCATGTGAATGCATGTGCATACATATGGTACACACCATGAGTATACCATTGTGCATGCATGTAAATTACAATCATATTCTTCATCGAAAGAATAACATTCAAACTCCGGCTCCTCTTCAGACCATACTATGTACTACACATATTGTGCACATATGTATATACCAATGCTAGTTGTAGTGCACGTATATACACCATACTAGTGCATATGTATATGGTACCCTATATGTGCATATGTATTACATGGTACATACACATATGTACACTATGTAGTGGTAATAATGTATTATTACCATGGTATATATGAGCATATAGTATTGTATTACATATGTACCATTATACAGATACTAGGTATATATGTACACAATACATATAGTATTGACGTTATTTATGTACTATGCATTGCTTAGACTATTACATAAATATATTACTACATATGTCTCAGATACCATACTGCGCATACTGCTATACCATCATAGTGTATAATGGTGCCCATATCCATGTATAGTACCATGCATCTATAGTACTACACTAATTATACAATATATGCATGGTACAAGTATTATGCACATGTATCCAACATATAACAACACTTAATATAACTTCATAAATGGTGACTAATGGTATGTAGTACATAATGTACATGCATATGGTACACATCATTACACTACTTGTAACAATACACTGATGGCAGACCCAATAGGAACTTGTCCTAGAGAACCTTCAACAAGATGGAACTATGCCCGGGAGTAGATAGAATCAAGGAAACACACGGAATCACAAGAAACAAAGTTGAAAAGATAGAAACAGAACACAAAAAAAAAGCTTTATGCTAATTTAGAAAATTGTTCCTTTTGCATGGATACTGTTGTGTTTCTTGGCTTTATTGTAGGTACTAAAGGACTTCAAGTTGATGAAGAGAAAGTGAAAGCAATTAGAGAATGGCCAACTCCCAAGAATGAGAATGAAGTTCGAAGCTTCCACAGCTTGGCTAGCTGTTATCGGAGATTTGTGAAGGACTTCTCTACTATTGCAGCCCTTTTGAATGAATTGGTAAAAAAGAATGTGATTTTTAAATGGGGTGATTCACAAGAGGTTGCTTTTAATACCTTGAAAGAAAAATTGACCAATGCTCCTCTCCTTATTCTTCCTGATTTTTCTAAAGTTTTTGAGGTTAAATGTGATGCTTCTGGAATAGGCATTGGTGCTGTTTTAATTCTGATCATGAAAGTTTGAAATTTCTAAAGTCCCAAGGTAAATTGAACAAGAGACATGCTAGGTGGTTGGAATTGATTGAAACTTTTCCTTATGTTATTAAACATAAACAAGGGAAAGAAAACATTGTGCCTGATGCTCTTTCTATGAAATACTCTCTTCTTAGCTCTATGCATGCTAGATTACTTGGTTTTGAGATGTTGAAAGGCATGTATGAATCTGATTTTGACTTTGCAGAAATTTGGAAATCTTGTGAAAAACATGGTAATGATAATTTCTATAGATTTGATGGATTTCTATTCAAAAAGGAAAAACTTTGCATTCCATCTTGCTCTATGCCTGAATTACTTGTTAGAGAGACACATGGAGGTGGATTGATGGGTCACTTTGGTGTTGCGAAAACTTTAGCTCTTTTGCATGAACATTTTTATTGGCCTAACATGAGAAAGGATGTTGTTTCTATTTGTGCTAAATGTATTACTTATAGGCATACAAAATCTAAAGTTCAATCACATGGTTTATATTCTCCATCACCCGTCCCCTCTCATCCTTGGGTTGATATATCTATGGGCTTTGTGCTTGGATTGCCGAGATCATCTAGTGGAAAGGATAGTATCTTTGTGGTGGTTGATCGATTTAGCAAGATGGCTCACTTTATTGCTTGTTCTAAAACCAATGATGTTGTTCATGTTGCTGACTTGTTCTTTAAAGAGGTTGTAAGATTGCATGGGTTGCCAAAGACTATTGTGAGTGATAGAGATGTGAAATTTCTTAGTCACTTTTGGAGAACTCTATGGAATAAACTTGGCACTAAACTCTTGTTTTCTACTGTTGCACATCCTCAAACGGATGGTCAAACTGAAGTGGTAAATAGAACTTTGACAACATTGTTGCGTGCGATCATCCAAAAGAACTTGAAGAATTGGGAAAAGTGTCTCCCACACATTGAGTTTGCTTATAATCGTGCTCTTCATTATTCTACTCAATTTTCTCCTTTTGAGATTGTTTATGGGTTTAATCCTTTGACTCCTTTGAAAATTCTTCTATTGCCTTCTAATGAGTTTACTAACTTTGACGATATAAAAAAAAGCTAAATTTGTGCAGGAGTTGCATGCTAAAGTTAGAGCCAACATTGAGAGGAGAAATGAACAATATGCAAAGCAAGCCAATAAAAGCCGAAGGCGTGTCATATTTTAACCTGGTGATTGGGTTTGGGTTAACTTGAGAAAGGAGAGGTTTCCAGAACAAAGGAAATCTAAGCTACAACCAAGAGGAGATGACCCTTTTCAAGTTTTAGAAAGGATTAATGATAATGCTTATAAAATTGATTTGCCTAGCTCCTATGGTAATGTGAGTGCTACATTCAATGTATCTGATTTATCCCTCTTTGATGTTGCAGATTCGAGGACGAATCTTTTCGAAGAGGGAGGGAATGATGGAGAACCATGGGCATGTGAAAGACAAGAAGAAACACATCGATGGTGTGATTCGCCTCATAGAAACCTAGGACATGACTTGCATGGACATAAAATTGCAAAAGGAGGCTTAGGAGCTTAAATTGGATCAGATTTGAAGTTTGAATGTTAAAGGTAAGGAGATGAACGAAATTTCCATATCAAAGGCCCAACATTCAAGTCTAATATTCCTAAAGATCCATTACAAGATGTTGGAGGCCCAATGACAAGAGCTAGGGCCAAAGTAATGAAGCAAGCATTGAATTGTTTAATCCAAGACCTTCAAGAGATAGAGCCCATATTATTGAGTTAGATTTCATCTCATAAAGGTCCAAGAGGCATTGTCTTATTCAAGCTTTTATCTTGTTCTTGGTTTTATTATCCTTATACCATATCATGTATGGATTAGCATGTTGATTTGGATATATTGCTTCCGCTGCAAGATGATTTCTTAAAAAGTTTTGAAATCTATCGTTTCTCCAAACTAAGCATGCTTTCTTTTTCCGATCCAACAAATCTTAATGAATCCTGAATGATAAGAACAAATCTTGAATGAAAGATTAAACAAAGATTCAAAGAATCACAATCTTGGATGTTTCTTGATCAATCTTGAAATTTTTTTCTTTTCTTTCTACTGTTCACTTTTTTTTGGCTATTTTCACTTTTTTTTTGCTTTTTTTGTTTTTTTCTATTTTTTTAATTGTTGATCAAGAAAACAAAGAATCAATTAAGGAAACAAGAACATAAAGAACCAATAATGGCATATTAGTTCCAAGCAATTCAAACCTTTTTTTTTACTTTTCTAAGGAATTCAACAAAGAAAACAATGAAAGATACGTATGAGTTCAATAGAATTAAGCCAAAGCTCTAATACCAACTGATATGGAAACCCCAAGAAAACAAGGTTCTTGAAACCCCCTAATCCTATTGAATCAAAACCCCAATCTTTCTATTTTAAGAACATGCTAGTTCAAACCCCAATTACACGAAATTGAGACCCAAACCCAAAGAAAATTGAAGAATTGAACATGCCACAAGTGATTACCTTGATAAGTGATGCAATCCTTGAAGTAAGAATAAGAAGAACACACCTTACTTGAAGAGAATATCTCTCAATTTCGTTAATCAACCAAATCTGATGTTTACAAGGATAAAATAAGGTATTTATACCCTTTCCCACGACATAAACCTAAAAGGAATAGGTTACAAGACCCTTTAATGCTAAAACAAGCCTAATCCTAACTAGTTTAGGAGTTTATAGCCCAATAATGCAATCTGATACTAATCCACTTAGGATTGGGCTAAACCAACTTAAATAAGACCAAAATAACTTAAATAAACCTAAGGGAGGTGGATGGGCCTAATGGATTACTCTACTTAGGCCCACACACTTGGTAGTCCAAAACTAGCTTTAAATAAACTAAGGCAAGTACTAATAAATACCTAGCCCATAACAAGTCTCTTTGGGCCTAATAAACAAAGGATAAATAACAAGCCCAATGTACTAAAACAAGTCCATAAGAATAATTAAACTTGTCTTGAAATTTGGCTAAGTATTAGCCCCTCCACATGCCCTCTCTAGAAGAATCACAAGCTTGACTACTCCACTTGAATTCTCCACGGATGGTTCGGTCTTGTCATTAAGGTGAGATGTAATGTGACTTTGAACAAACCCTTGAAGTGCTTGTTTAAGCCTTGCTGCACGTTGTCTTGTAATAGGTCCACTTGGCAAAGTAAGCTTCTCTTGACGTGTTGCACCTTGATCTCCATTTCCATGGTTTCTTGTATCATTCCCTCCCTCCTCAAAAGGATTCGTCCTCTAATCAGCCCCTGCATTATCAAATGGAGAGAGATCAGCAACATTAAACGTAGCAGATACTTGATACTCACCTGGCAAATCAATCCTGTAGGCATTATTATTAATCTTTTCAAGGACTTGGAAAGGCCCATCGCGTCTAGGATCTAACTTGGATTTGCTTTGTTTAGGAAACCTCTCTTTCCTAAAATGTAACCAAACCCAATCACCAGGCTCAAATTGCATCAACTTTCGCCCTTGATTAGCTCTTTGTGCATATGCTTCATTCTGCTTCTCTATGTGTTGTCTGGCCTTCTCATGAATGTTGCGCACAAAATCTGCTTTCTTTTGTCCATCTGTACTAGTTATCTCACTTAGAGGTAAAGGACACAAATCTAAAGGTATTAATGGATTAAAACCATTAACAATCTCAAAAGGTGAATAACCAGTAGTAGAATGTATGCTCCTATTGTATGCAAATTCAACTAATGGCAAAAATTCTTCCCATGTTTTAATATTTTTACCAACCACGGCACGTAAAAGAGAACTTAAATTCTATTCACCACCTCAACATCTTTTCTCATGTTAGGCCAGTAAAAATGTTCACAAAGTATGTCATATGTCTTTCCCAAAATGGCCCATCAAACCCCCACAATGTGATTCACGCACAAGGACTTCCCGTATAGAACATTTAGGCACACATAACTTGTTCTCCCTAAACAGATAGCTATCATGTCTATAAAATCTTTGGAATGCAGCATGCTCACAAGCACCAAACACATTGCCAAAATCAGAATCCAAAGCATACAATTCCCTAATGTACTCAAACCCTAACAATTTAGAACTTAAAGTAGTGATTAGAGTGTACCTTCTTGAAAGTGCATCAGCAACTACATTCTCCTTACCTTGTTTGTATTGTATCACGTATGGAAAGGTCTCTATGAATTCCAGCCACTTCGCATGCCTCTTGTTCAACTTACCTTGGCCCTTTATATGTTTCAATGACTCATGATCAGAATGGATCACAAACTCTTTTTTCCAGAGATAATACTGCCAAGTCTCCAATGCTCTCACTAAGGCATAGAGTTCCTTTTCATAAGTGGAATAATTCAATTGTGGCCCATGAAGCTTTTCACTGAAGTATGCAATGGGACGCTTACCACATCAAAACAAAGACCAATACCTAACCCGGAGGCATCACATTCTATCTCAAAAGCTTCATTAAAGTTAGGCAAACTCAATACAGGCACAGAACACAATTTATCTTTCAATGTATTAAAAGCAAGTTCTTGTGCCTCATTCCACTTAAATCCAATATCCTTTTTAATTATTTCAGTCAATGGCGCAGCAATGGTACTAAAATCTTTCACAAAACGCCTATAAAAGCTACCTCAACCATGAAAACTACGCACATCACTAATACACTTAGGAGTAGGCCAATCTTTAATAGCCTTAACCTTCTCCTCATCAACATGCACACCATGGGCAGAAATAACAAAGCCAAGAAAAACAACTTTATCCATACAAAAAGAACAGTTTTTAAATTTAGCACATAGTTTTTTCACGCCTAAGTGCTTCTAGTATAGATTTAAGATGCATAACGTGCTCATGAAGGCTTTTGCTATAAATTAAAATGTCATCAAAGTATATAACCACAAACTTGCCAATAAAATCACGCAAAACATGGTTCATTAATCTCATAAAAGTGCTAGGTGCATTTGTCAAACCATATGGCATGACCATCCACTCATATAGACCATATTTTGTTTTAAAGGCTGTTTTCCATTCATCCCCTACTTTCATTATAATCTGATGATAACCACTCATGAGATCAATTTTTGTAAATAAACAAGCACCATGTAGCTCATCAAGCATATCATCTAGCCTAGGAATGGGGTGGCGATACTTTACCGTTATCTTATTTATTGCCCTGCAGTCCACGCACATACGCCAAGTTCCATCTTTCTTTGGCACCAATAGCTTTGAATCTGCAAGCATGGGCTTAGACTTTCTCTCACGTGCCCCCTCTCAAGCAACTCTTCCACTTGCCTTTGAAGCTCCTTTGTCCCCTCAGGATTACTCCTATAGGCTGGGCGATTTGGAATTTGAACTCCTGGCACGAGATCAATCAGATATTCAATGCCCCTCAATGGTGGTAGTCCCTTGGGCAACTCATCTGGAAAGACATCAGAGTATTCCTGCAAAACAAGTCTCACAACTCTAGGCACAGAAGGGTCAAGGTTAGTCTCACCATAAAACATCTCCTTGTACATAAGCAAAACCAATGATTTTTGTGTGTACATGACCTTCCTCAACTCTTTTTCTTTTGCAAAGAAAGTACTTTTTTTTGTTCCACTCTTCTATCCTTTTTCAACTGCACCACTCTCTTTCTTTTGCTCATTAGTGCCCTTGTTCTTATTTTCTTGAATGGCCTCTTTTTCTTTTTTTTCTTTTTAAACTCTCAACCTCTTCAAGTTTTTGTTCTTCCATGGCTTTTGCAAGTCTCAACTGATCCTCATGAACTTCTTTTGGTGAAAGGGGTGCCAATGTGAAGTGTTTCTCCACCATCTTGAATGAATATCTATTTTTGAATCCATCATGTAGTACATGCCTATCATATTTGATACAACTCACCAAGGCAATGGAGACTTGAGGATGCCAATGGGTCCAATTACAAGGTCACGCTCCAACAAGCTCAAAGCACAACTTCAGATTTATGTACAAGCTTTTGTTTCACAAGAACTTCAAGAAGTTTACTTGATTAAACTTGGGGAAGAGCTTAGGAAGACACCTAAGTGTGTGTGCACAGTGGAGGCATCAAACCAAGAGGGCTAACACTTAGCCAATTTTCACAAGCACAAGTCTAATCAATGGGCTTGGGCTTATTTTATCTTATAACGGCCATGTGGACTTGATTTAGGCTTTTTCATGGGCTGATTTGCATTAAGTGTGCATGTGCTTGATTAAAAAAGTCATGTGCATGTTTTATTTTAAGGAACCAAGCTTGTGGGCCTAGTTTAAAAGCCCAATTCGCCCCTCTTAAGTTAGTCTTTTGTTTTTATGGTTTTCTTATCCTATTTGGACTAGGACTAGTCAATTTTAATTAGTTTTGAAGCCCAAATCCATGTGGGATTTATTCTTGGGCAGATTTGTTTCAAGAAGGCCTCTTTGATATTTTGTGCTTTCTTTAGGGTTTTTAGGTTATCTTTGTTAGGGTTTACATTGCAAAGGGTATTTAAACCCTTGCTTTAGCCATGAACACGAGTTTTTGGAGAGATCAATAAAATTAGAAAGCATTCTTTAAGAGAGAATTGAGATTCTTGCTTGTTTTAACTTAAGGATTAATTCAACTTATCAAGTAAGTTCTAACTAGTGGCGTTAATTCAATTCCTTCAATCTTGTACTCTTTGTTACCAATTTCTTGCTGTTTTGGGGGTGAAGGGTCTTGTTAGATTGATTGAATTTAGGTTTGGGAACAATCATTGAAACGGAGGTGATCTAGACATTGATTATAGTTAAGTTCATCATTAAAATTCGAAAAAAAGAAGAAAGAAAGAAAGATAAGAAAAGAAAAGAAAGAAAAGAAAGAAAGAAAGAATAGAAAGAAAGAAAGAAAGAAAGAAAGAAAAAGAAGATAAGAAAGAAAGAAGTAAAAAAAGGAAATAAAAAAGAAAATCAAGATTGTGAATCTTTGTGAGTTTGAGTTGATTTGCTTGCAAGATTCATCAAGAACGAATCTGATCATTCAAGAATTCTTTAATTTCGTTTCTTTATTATTCAAGATTCATCAAGAACACATCCTTCATTCAAGAAACTCATCAAGACTTGTTTTCTTGCACTAAGAAACACTTTCTTGTTTCAAGATTTACGTTCTTCGCTCAACACGTGTGTCTTTGATATAATTGCTTATCTTTAAGTTCTTGACTCATTGGGGCAGATTGGAATGTTCTTGTTAATTTGGGTTTAGGGTTGAGTTTAATTCCTAGTTTCATCTTTTCTTGCACTCTTTGGTTGATTTTGTTTTGTTTGTTGTCTTTTTTGTTTCCATTACACTTGAATTGAGTAATCTTGTTTCATATTGCTCAATTGGCACCAAAAATTGTTCACATACGTTTTCTCCATCTAGTATGTGTTTATTTTCGTCTTCGTTGTTTTCGTTACATTAAATTGCATCTAGCTTTGTGTTTTTCTTCCTTTGTTTAGGTATTTGTTGCTTTCCTTTTGAATTACGTTACTGTTGTGCTTATTTGGTTGGTAGTGATTGATCCGAACAAGTAAAACTGTGCTAAAACCTGAAGTGATAAAAGGCAAGAGTGTGTAAGCTCATTTGAGGGTAAAAGCCATCTTCTTGAGTGAAACACGAGGGTATCCAATCTGATTTAGAGAGAAACACGTGAGGGAGTGTGTGAGAGGCTTCATCTAATGGTGCAACAAGGAGGCAAAATGCTAGGGAGCTAACTCCTGTGCGCTATGAGTATGAAGATGAATATGATGATGGGGAAGATGAAGAAGATTGGCATAGGGCCAGATTTGGTGGAAGAGGGGGACGAAATGATAGAGGAAGAGGAAGAGGTTATAGAGGCCGAGACAATGCAAGGGAGAAGACAGGTCGGCGTGTGGATAGAAACTTAGGCGTATCAAGATGAAAATACCATCTTTCCAAGGTAAGAATGATCCGAAGCTTACTTAGAATAGGAAAGAAAGGTGGAGATGATTTTGAATGCCATAACTATTACGAGGAGAAGAAGGTGAAGCTTCTGCAGTGGAATTTCATGATTATGCACTTATTTGGTGGGATCAGCTTGTTTTGAACAAAAGAAGGAATGGAGAGGATCTTATTGATACTGGGGCTGAAATGAAGAGGGTCATGAAGAAGAAGAAAGAGAAGCCACCATGGCACATTTCTTGGTTGGTTTGAACAAAGACATTGCCAATGTTATTGAATTGCACCATTATGTGGAGTTAGAGGAGATGGTGAATATGGCCATGAAGGTGGAGAGGCAACTCAAGTACAAAAGCTCCAACAAGGCTTCTTACCCAAGCTCTACTACAAATTGGAACTCGAAATGGTCCAAAAACAATGAGAAGGACAAAGACAAGCTAAAGGAAGAGAAGCACAAGGCAGATCCAAAAGGTACTTTTAAAATTCCAATTTCTTCTAGTTCCAATTCTGAAAAGCATAGGACTATTAAATGCTTTAAATGTCTTGGTGTTGGTCATATTGCTTCTCAATGCCCAAATAAGAAAACAATGTTTGTGAGAGGAGGAGAAGTTGTGTCTGAGGAGGAAGAAGATGATTTGACTTCCATGCCTGAGTTGGAAGATTGTTCTGATGTGGAAGTTGAGGATGCACCTAGGGGTGAATTACTTGTTAATAGGTGAGTTTTGAATGCTCAAGTGAAGGAAGATGGAATTGAGCAAAGGAAAAATATTTTTCATTCCAGATGCCTAGTGAATGAGAAGATTTGTAGCCTGATCATTGATGGAGGAAGCTGCACTAATGTGGCTAGTACATTGATGGTAGAAAAACTAGGGTTGGAGTGTTTGAAACACCCTAGGCCGTATAGACTACAATGGCTGAATGACATGGGGGAAATCGAGGTAAATAAACAAGTATTTGTATCTTTCTCCATTGGAAAGTATTCTGATCAAGTACTTTGTGATGTTGTACCTATGCATGCTAGTCATTTATTGATCAGTCGACCTTGGCAATATGATAGAAGAGTGTTACATGATGGTTTTAAGAATAGGTATTCATTTACTATGGGGGATCAGAAATTTGTTCTTGCTCCATTGGCACCAAAAGAGGTATATGAGGACCAAATGCAATTAAAAAGGCGTATGGAGGCAATGCAACAAAGACAGGACCAAAAACTTCAAGAAAAGCATGATAATACAAAAATTGAGGGGAAGGTTGAGAACCTTGCAAAAGGGGAGCAGAAATCTAAATCAAAAGAAAAGAGAGAAAGTGAGTCCGAGAGTGAGAGAAGAAAAGTGGGGAAAGAGGCCTCAAAAGAAATTCAATTAAAAGGCCCAAATGAGAGAGAGGGGAGAGATGTAAGGGTTGCATGTGTGGAAAGGAGATGTTTGTTTGTACTTTTGTACAAGCAAGCTTATTTTAATGAATCAGACCTTGACCCTTGTTTGCCTAGTAGTGTTGTTTCTCTTTTGCAGGAGTATAGAGATGTTTTCCCTGAATTCGTGATTCACACTGATCATGAGAGTTTGATGCATCTTAAGGGCCGAGGTAAGTTAAATAAAAGACAAGCTAAGTGGCTGGAGTTCATAGAGACATTCCCATATGTTGTGAAATACAAGCAAGGTAAAGAAAATGTGATCGCTGACGCATTGTCTAGGAGGTATGCTCTAATCTCTTCTCTTAGTTCTAAGTTGATTGGGTTTGAGTATATAAAAGATTTGTACAAATCCGATTCTAACTTGTTATCAAGAATCGTTGTTTTAGATAGGGATTCTAAGTTTTTAAGTCACTTTTGGCGTGTTCTATGGAATAAATTGGGAACAAAACTTTTGTTTTCTACAACTTGTCATCCCCAAACAGATGGACAAACTAAAGTGGTTAATAGAACCTTAGGATCTTTATTGCGTGCTATTGTGGGTAAAAATTTGAAAGCTTGGGAAGATTGTTTGCCTGTGATTGAGTTTGCATATAATAGAAGCATTCATTCTTCTATAGGTTATTCTCCATTTGAGATTGTGTATGGTTTTAACCCATTAACTCCATTGGACTTGGAGATTGGGTTTGGGTACACTTCAGGAAGGAGAGATTTCCTAAACAAAGGAAGTCTAAGTTTGATTCTAGAGTAGATGGTCGTTTTCAAGTGCTATAGAGTGGATTTGCCAGGTGAGTATAGTGTTAGTGCTACTTTTAATGCTTCTGATTTGTCTCCCTTTGATAATGTAGGTCTTGATTCGAGGACGAATCCTTTTGAGGAGGGAGGGAATGATACAACGCACCAAGGCAATGGAGACTTGAGGATACCAATGGGTCCAATTACAAGGTCACGCTCCAACAAGCTCAACGCACAACTTCATATTTATGTACAAGCTTTTGTTTCACAAGAACTTCAAGAAGTTTACTTGATTAAACTTGGGGAAGAGCTTAGGAAGACACCTAAGTGTGTGTGCACATTGGAGGCATCAAACCAAGAGGGCTAACTGTTGGGTCCCGATTTTTTTTTAATTTATTCATTGATTTATTTAATTATTCGCTTACTTTAATTATTCTGTATTTTGTTTTAATTTATTTAATTATGTGTTTATATAGATATATTTTATTTAAGTTTTGGAATTAGTAGGTAGAAGTTAGGAATTAAATGAAGGGTTAGAATTAAATATTGGAAAGTATGGGCTTAGAGAATAAGTGGAGTTATGTGTGGTAGGCTTGGAAGGAGGAGAGCCTAAAAGCCTAGTAAGTTAGAGGAGAGGCCAAAGGAGTTAAAGAGAGCTTTAAGGAGACTAAAAACTATGTAGTTTTGGGATGAGGCTTTAAGTGAAAGCTAATGAATTAAGTCTTTAAAGAAGAGTAGAGAAGTTGTCGTAGAACCAAGGAGAAGAGAAGCAAAACGTGAACAAGGAGAGCTTCGGCCAAGAGAGCAAGGGAGAGCCGTAGGAGGCTTGAAGGAAAGAAGAAAGAAGGAGAAAAAGGAAGAGGAAGCTACTTGTGAGAGGTAAGTTCTAGTCTTGCTTATGTTAGGTTCAAGTATGAGATGAAATGGAAGTTAGGGTTTGTGTAGAGATTGAAGAAAAATGGAAGAGAAGGTGAGATCTATGGATTTTAGGGACTTTCTCACTAAGGTTATGGTTATTCTAGCATATATGGCTTATGGGTAGGTTAGGTTTAAAGTAGACTTTTATTTTGCTTGATTTTTATGAATGCTATGCTTTCCTTTAAAATGTATTTATTGAATAGAGTGTGATTTAATTGAAGGAAATCAAGAGAACCCCACTCAAGACAAGGAGGAAGGGCAATCTTGAATTCAGATTCCAACGATAGGTGGGTAACATTTTTATAGTTGTTGTGTAATGGGCAAATGCCCTATGTGTACTATCTTTGTTAATTGTGAGTATATTAAAAGTGTATTTTCCTTGATTTGAAAGAAAAGAACGAAACTATGATGATTTGATAGAATGAAAGAAGCATAAAATGCTATGCGTGTGCCTTAATGCATGAACATAAATTGGTTGTGATTGGGCAAGAGAGAACCTACTTTTATAGTCACGTGCACGTTGACCCCCTTAGCCTTCTCCCGGCTGCCTGCTTGAGGATTACGAGATTCGAAAATGGACTCGTCGTGTTTACTGTAAACTTCAGTTTCCGTCGTATTTATGGAACTCTCGAGCCAAATGTGTGCATTCCATCATTTATTTGTGTTTATGATGCATAATATGTGTTTGATTGATATGAACTTTCATGTTATGCTTATGTGATGATTTTGGATTATTTGAGCTTTATATGACAAATTGCTATTGTTTCGTATTGTTAATGATTTGTTGTGTGGCTCATTACCCGATGGCTATAAACTTGTTAGCCACTGAGCCGTGTTAGCTCACCTCATTCTCCCTCCTCAGGTGCAAATTCAAGTTGAGAGCTGAACATTGCAAGGCATCGGGCATCACTCCAAGAAATTTAGCCACTTTTGTATTAAGTTAGTAACTAGCTTATAAGCATATCAAACATGGAGCATCTCACACATTTTGTATTATGTACTTGACTGTTGATAGATATGCTGATATGTAATTAAAGCCATGCTTGAACTTGGTTATGATTTGGAAAGAGAAGGAGAGCTTTAGTACTCTCTTCATGTGAGTTTGTTGATTTGCGATCTGTGTGTGATCTTGGAAATAGTATGTGTGTGAGCTCTTGTAAATTGTTGAGTTGCTACTGAGTTATTGCTTTGGGAGAGGCCGCTGGAAAATTGTTATGGTTTATGTGTTGTTGAAGTGGGATGTAGTGCTGAAATTTCTGGGTTGATGCACTTATGTGGTAATTTCTGGGTATGTTGTGTTTTCTGCAGTTTCTGGGTTGATATAGGTCATTTGGGATTATTATGACTCCTTGATGGTGTTAGGCGAGCTGTAGAGCTCTTCCAGGATGTTTTATGAATAAATTTTGACGTGTTGATTGGTAGGTGTGAGTCGTTAGAATTAAATGCAGGTGCTGTCTAAATGGTTGATTGTTAGGCAGAGCTTTGAGTCCACTTTTGACCCTCTTAGAGTTGGAATATAGGTCGGTGATCTTCATGAAAGTTGTAGATAATTCTTTTACCTTTCCATAGACACTAAGTTTGTTAAATTTGGAATCCTGGGTCAAAAGTTATGGTAGTTGTAAGTTTTAGTACTGTTTAGGAGGAGCTAATCGATCGGCCTTTGTGTAAAATTTTGTTTCCCTTAGTATCCGAACTTGCCATGGACTCCTTGAAAAATGTAGATTTTTCTTCTAGCTTCCCAACGCTTCCGACCGTGTCTAATTTGGAGCTCGGAGTCAAAAGTTATTGAAGTTAGATGGGTCTGGACGCTTTGAGGTCGGTTCTGAGCCGACTGACCCCTCTTCCTTCTTTTGGCCATAACTTTTTGTGTAGACCTCCGATTAACCCTATCTTCAAAAGCCAATCCAAATTTTCTATTGCAAGTTTTCCCCTTTTGTTGGGCTTCGGAGACGGGGCCCAACACTAACACTTAGCTAATTTTCACAAGCACAAGTCTAATCAATGGGCTTGGGCTTATTTTATCTTATAACGGCCATGTGGACTTGATTTAGGCTTTTTCATGGGCTGATTTGCATTAAGTGTGCATGTGCTTGACAAAAAACGTCATGTGCATGTTTTATTTTAAGGAACCAAGATTGTGGGCCATTTTTATGGTTCGAACATATCCGTATAGAGTGAGCTTGGGTTTACCCAACAATCCAACTCTATAAGAACTCTGGTTCTCCCCATATTAATGGAAGGCGTTAGTTTTCATATGATGTGTGAGGGTTTTCAGGTCTCATCTTCTTCTTCTCCAAGCCGTAGGATTCTAGTCACCATGACTATATAGAATGATTTAGGGTATTTCATCAATCACATTGAATCTATACCTAAAATCATCCATCATCCCACATTTGCATGTTGTAAGTCGACTTGTATATGTATAAGTCGACTTATACCTTTGTGTAAGGCGACTTATGCATGTGTGTAAGTCGACTTATGCAGCTGTGCACGAACAAGTCGACTTGTACCATTGTGCAAGTCGACTTATGCGTCTATAGTGCACGGAATGGTACAAGTCGACTTATGCGTCTATAGTGCACGGACAAGTCGACTTGTATCTTTATTAGTCGACTTATCCAATAGGAATTGCTATCCAATCTGCTAA
Source organism: Erythroxylum novogranatense (assembly GCA_029891385.1). Classification (NCBI taxonomy): domain Eukaryota; kingdom Viridiplantae; phylum Streptophyta; class Magnoliopsida; order Malpighiales; family Erythroxylaceae; genus Erythroxylum; species Erythroxylum novogranatense. The sequence goes on along the minus strand of CM057235.1, from coordinate 52,294,522 downwards.
TTTCTCAATTCGTGCAGTTCCAATTCACAATACGAAGTGTAATATCATTTATTATGATGTATTGTTCCATGCTTACCATATATAGTCCAACTATACATGAAAAACTTGAAATTGATGAATACACTCTTATTCATTTAGATTTTCAAATAATTTAAGAATATCAAACTATCACCCTAAATATCTCTAGGTAGTCTAAACTTTATCAAGACTACTTCGGCACATGTCACAAAATTTGTAACGGCCAAAATAATCAAGACAACGAAATACACTAACGAGATGCTAATGTGACACATTTGACATCCGAAAAATATTTGGAAACCCAATTTCAAGAAATTCAATTTGGAAAGCATAAAAAATCAATATAACACATTTTTAATCACATTAAAAATGATCCAAGGCATTGGAATTGAGAAATACACAATTTATCATTCCAAACAAAACAGCTCCAGCAACTTTCTCAAAACTGCCAAGCTCTATGTTTTGTTTGAAAAACTCATTGAAACAATTTCACTAAATTCTGAGAAACTTACAGAGGTTACAACATGTTCACAAAATGTTCCATGAATTTTTTCAGGATTTATTTCCATCAAAAACTCAACCAACCTCAGCAACAAAGCCAATGTAGAATCTGTGTTCCTCAACACAGTTATTCCCAGCAGCACACAATAAATTCTTAAATAAATAGTAAATCACCTCGAAAACATTTTTCCTTTCTCATAGACATTAATAAACATCTTAGAGACATTTTGGTGAAAGAAAATCCAAAAAAAAAATTTCTACAATTTATTCTTGAATTTATAAGCATGCCTGTTCATTGAATGTGCACAAAGACAGCAACTAGAACATTGGGGAATAAATTAGAAAAACCATATCAAATGACATTGATAAATTTTGAGCTTCCACAGACATATGAAACAACATCTTGTGAACATATCTGGGCAAGAAAATTTCGAAAAATATATTTCTACACTGAATTCGAAATTCACACAATCAACATGCATCATCGTCACAAGCAATAGGCAACTCCGACCTAGTTATGGTTTCATCGTTATATACGACACAAGTGGCTCTGATACCACTGTAGGAAAATCCCGGTGTGAGCATCACATGCCCACGGTGTGGAAAACAAAAATTTTGGTTCCGGGACCTTCCCGAAAGCCAGGATCCATGTGTCTATACAACAAACTCAAACCATAACGGCCAAAGGAGACCGTCTCTAACGGTATCCACGCAGAGATCGGAGAATCTAACCGGGACAAACCCTTTGACCCGGGAATAGCTAGAACAAATTAAAGAGTGCTAGCTCTTACCTTTGTCCTTGGAGAGCTACAAAGAAGATGATGAAGGAGAAGCTTGGAAGATGAAGAGATGATGAAGATCGATGATGAGATGAGAGGAAAAAACAATTTTCCTTTCAAACTTCTCTTCTCTTTATTCAAAACCAACGAACATCCTCTCTACTTCTCATCAAAAGCCATGTGTCTTCAACCTTTAAAGACTCATTTAATGCTAAAGTGAAAGGCTTGTTCCACGTTAGCCTTTATATATATATATATATAAAAAGTTAAAATGATAAGCATCATTCTTTGGCTTCCACGTTAACATACATATATATATATATATATATATATAAATTCATTCTTTAATTAATTAATTAATTAATTAATTATATAAATAAATGCTGAAGTGGTCCAGTCACACTGGGGTCGGTCCTACCGGCCTACCGGGTCCCAGTATGGGAAAAACTCCCGGAAACGTTTTTCAGCAATATCAATGTCGCGATCTCATCGGGACATATCTCGATCTCATTGGGATCCATTTAATCCCTTTGCTCTCCATTTATTGGAACTCTGTCCAAAACTATTTTACGAATTCTCCGAGACACTATTATGCGTGTGACCCATTAGGTTTCCGGTTATATTGGCCACTTAGATTAACACTTAATCTGAGCAAGTCATGAGTGGTATCTAGCAACATATCATGACCCCCAATTGACCGGAAAGTAATTGGTTTGACGAATGAACATGTATTCATCATGAACCATATCACGAACCTTTCCGTAGACAATTACCGTGCAATTCGTCCTTTCACCATGCTATACCCCACTTGGTTATGAGTATGGGCAATGTGTCAACTCTTTACTAGACTGACTATGTCAAATCTAGTCTAAGTGATATCAGTTCTTGTCCTGGGACTCATTACTTAATATGTCAATGAAGACACTCTTCATGACATACTTACTCCGGCCAGAGATTTCCAAGTAATGACCCTGACAAGAGGCCATGGGTATCATCTTCTGCTATCACAGAAGTGGTGAATCCTCTATTGGCTACTCAATTACCTTCGAATACCTCAAGCTGTACCCAATCACCACCCTATGAGTGACCTCTGTAAGGCAACAAGGAATGGAGTCAAAGCACAGAATCAGTATCCAAGATATCCTTGAGCACCTCAAGTCTAAGGATACTTGCACCATTGCTATGATGAGATTATCACTGACATTAGAATAGGACATCCATGTGATGATCTCATAGCAGGTCATCCAATGTACTTACTACCTCTAGTAAGCATCCACATCTCAACCCTAAATATCTCATATTTACAGCTTCTGAGATCCACTGCTTGATCAAATCAAGGTGCTTGAGATGCGCTAGTCTTTCCGGATTACCGATGTCCAGTCTCAGTAATCCTATGACTAGGGATAATTTAGATACTGACATAATTGCACATGATAGGAATCTCAGTAGTATGATCACATCATAATTTCCTTCATGCTATGTCATATATCATGGACTTCATTAATTTGCTTATTGATCAAAATCAGTTCATAAATAATGAACAGCAAAGTAATGAAATATGCCTTTCTTTATTTATTTAATAAAGACTGTACACAAATTTGTACAAAATGCGCTAAAAGTGATTGCCTTTAGGGCACTACTCTAACAATCTCCCACTTGACCTAAAGCCAATCGCCTTGATATCTAATACCATAGGCGAGTACATGAGAATCAAAACTCTTTTGTGATAATGGCTTTGTCAATGGATCAGTAATATTCTGCTCGGTGGGAATTCTCTCGATCTGGACATCACCTCGTCCAATGATCTCCCTGATCAGATGATATCTGCGGAGTACGTGTTTGGATCGTTGATGAGACCTTGGTTCTTTCGCCTGCGCAATAACCCCATTGTTGTCACAATACAACTGTATGGGCCCATCACTGCTAGGAACCACACCAAGTTCAGTAATGAATTTTTGATCCAAATCGCTTCCTTTTTGCGCTTCAAGCGGCAATGTACTCTGCCTCGGTCGTTGAATCGGCAGTCGTCTCTTGTTTGGAACTCTTCCAACTAACTGCCCCGCCATTCAGTGTGAATACGTAACCTGATTGGGATTTGGAATCATCCTTATCATATTGAAAACTGGCATCTGTATACCCGCTCACTTGAAAACTGGAATCATCCTTATCATAAGGACTAGAGTGTTTAATGAGAGGCAGCCCCAATTTCTCAACTAAAATTGTGCTTGCAACATTGGTGCAACTACCTCCATCAATTATTAAACTGTACATCTTACCCTTAATTAAACATCTGGTGTGGAATATATTCTCCCTTTGTTCCTCAAGCTCTATCTTTTCTTGTACATTGAGAGCTCGCCTCACTACTAATGCTTCGGCTTGGACTGGTTGCTCAACTTCTTCATCAGTGTAATCCTCCAACTCAGGCATATCACTTCCATCACTATCTTCTGATTCAATTACCCCATCTCGCAAATACATGATCTTCCTATTAGGACATTGGTATGCCCTATGACCCGAACCCAAACACTTAAAGCATTTGATGTCTCTTTGCTTAGTGCTAGCATTTTGATCATTAGATGTAGGCACACCTTTAGAGGCTGTCCACTTTTCCTTCGACTTGTCCTTATTGTCATAAGACTTATCCTTGCTCTTTTCCTCCTTCTTTGGCCATTTAGGACCCCAAGAATTTGAAGATTCTGAGGTATTGCCCTCGCTGAAACTTTTTCCCTTCAATTGCTTTTCAATCTTCATAGCCATGCTTACCATGTCCTCCAACTCTAAGTACTGATGAAGCTCTAACTGATGAAGAAATGAAGTTTTCATTCAGTCTATAAAGATCTCAAATTTTGGATGGAATTTGAGTATATATTATAGTTTCAGCATAAGGTTAGTCCCAATATGTTTGGGGTATAACTTCCATGTTTCTGAAACAAATTAATGATTTTGGAGTCATTATAAACTTAAAAGACAATGGGGAACATTTTTCTAGAAGAGAATATTACGAGATTTTGTCATTTACTTGATCATAGTGATAATGGAAAATTGACCAGAATGTTTGGACTTTTGGAAGAGTTTGAGTTTTTAGAATTTATCTTAGTGAATATGTAATATATAGGTCCTCAAATTGTATTCCTACTGAATGAGAATTTTGCATTTTATAAAGGGTATCAAGGAAGGCAAGAGGATCAAGAGGAGAGGCATCTTTTAAGCATGTATCCAAGCAAGGAATTCAGGTGGTTATATGTGTATATGCTTAATTGATTTCAATTACTTCATATATTGCTTTTAACTGATTTAAAGAATTTGCTTATAAGTGTATATGCTTAATTGATTGAATTTGAATTATTGTGATTATTGAAAATGTATTGCGATTTGTGAATAATGATCAAGTTATGCCATTGAAACATGTCATGGCATTTTGTTTAGGCGAGAGAGGAACGTTTGGTTAGTCACGTGCACGTTGACCTATAGCCTTCTCCCGGCTGCCCGCTTGAGGCCACAAGATATTGAGAAATCGGACTCGTTTTATTCACTGTATAAACTTCGATTTATCCGTTTTATTCCACGGAACTCTCGAGTCATTTGTTTGTACATTGCATCTTTGAACGGTCAAGTATGTTGCATAAATTGAGTGTTTTGTATTGATGGTTAAATGGATATGCTGTGTAGATGTAATAATATTTTAACTATGAGTTTTGAGTTAGAATTGCGAATTTGACTAAGAATTTAAGAATGAAGTGTTTTATGAATTCATTATGATTTTTATACGACAAATGACCATTTCAACAGTTTTGCTTATCCTTCGTTATAAACTTGTTACCCACGAGCTTTAAGCCCACCCCCTTTCCGTCCCCACCTTCAGGTGTTAAGCCAGAGATGGAGTGAAAGAGTGTCAAGGCATCACTCCAAATTTGCTTATGTTGTAATTTGAGTTATTTATGTAAAATACAAGGATTTGTCACTTTTCAAGGAGTATTAATTCTTGCAACTTTTGTACTTTTGAGATTTTGGATTATTGTTGTATTGTGGCTTGGAATGTCATTAGAGCTTGTAAAATTCTATTCTTTTGATGTTAATGAATTATGTATGGATGATGTTGAGTGGGAATATGAAATTGCATATGGATAAGGTTGAATTGAAATTAAAGTATACTTGAGGAAGTCATCGATTTGAGATGATAAATCGTGAATACGAATTATTGTCATACATATTTATAAATGAGATGTGTTATGGAAAAAGGAACATTGAAATGGTATGAGACTTTAAGCTTCATGATTTCTTTGGATTACGCCATTTTTTATGGTTCAACAGTTGGACTTCAGAAACGGGGCCCAGCATGTTTAGTATCAGAGCAAGAAGAGATTACAAGGAAATGGAATGATGATAGTTATGGTTTTCTAGAAGAGTTGGGTTGTAGAAAAGGGGCCCAACAATGTGTGTATGTGTATACCATATATATGCATGGTATGTACATATATGAGCACACGTATGCATTACATAATGTGCATAACTATGTACACATAATGTTAGTACCATTATGAGCCATATGCATCCCATAGTGGGGAGTGGGTACCGTTCATGCATGTATGCATGTGGTATACCCTCGAGCTTTCATGGGTATGCATATGTGACTATACCATAATGTACATACAATACCAAGTATGTATCATACCATTATACACATTATACAATACAATACCAAGTATGTATCATATATTATAGTAATGTACATATGTACCATTAGTATCTATGCATACATTTTAACTATGAGTTAATCACCCCCATAAACAACATAACTTCATGCCATTACAATTTGAAGAAATTTAACAAGTATTCTTAACATGGAACTATACATATCAAAGTCTAAATCCAAAATACATAAGGATGCTCCATGATGATATGCTTGGAAACTAACCAAAAGTACTAACTTAATACAAAAGCTTCTAACTATCTTGGAGTTTCCGATGCCTTGCAAGGATCACGATCTTCTAGTTTTACACCTGAGGAGTAAGAGATAACAGGGTGAGCTGCGAAGCTCAGTGACTTATACATTTATAGCCATTAGCAACGAGCCACACTTTCAAGCATATATATGTATACACAAACGTAAAGCAGGTCAACACTTATCAATTTATAATCATCACAAGAATATGTCATGTTATTTTTTGTGTTCACAACATAGCAATTTATTATGCATCACACTTAACAATCAATAATGAAATGCACAACAAATGGCTCGAGAGTTCCTTAGAACAAAACGGATAAACCGAAGTTTATACCGTGAACAAAACGAGTCTGGTTTCTCAAGATCTCGTGGCCTCAAGCAGGCAGCCGGGAGAAGGCTATACGTCGACGTGCACGTAACCTAACGAAACGTTCCTCTCTCGCCCAAACAAATCACATAATCATTCGTTTCCTGCTCAATCATTTTATCAAAAACTTTCATACTTTCCATTCTAGCAAATTGCCAAACTATCATTCAGGGCAATACATAATCACAATCACAATGTTTTTACAATAATTTCCATAATTCAAAATAAGTAATGTCACATACACATGCAAGCAAGCATAACATTTTGCCCATACACAACAACCATAAATATATTACCCACCTAATATCGCTTGAGAATCCAAACTCACTGTTATCCTTCCTCTTGCGATTGGATCAGGTCGGCTTGGTTTCCTATAACAAACCAAGTTCCCATTCAAACAACATTCAAATGAAATATTCAAAAAGCTTGAAAATCGAAAGTGCTATCACTAAAATCTATACTCAACTTCCATCCAAATTTTCGAATCTTTAGAGGCTAATTCTGATACGGCAACAACTTAGAATCAATGTCTAGATCACCTCCGTTTCAATGATTTTTCCCAAACCTAAATTCAATCAATACCCTTCACCCCAAAACAGCAAGGATTTGGTAACAAAGAGTAAAAAGATTGTAGGAATTGAATTACGCCACAAGTTAGAACTTGATAAGTTGAATCAATCCTTAAGGTAAAACACGCAAGAATCTCAATTCTCTCTTCAAGAATGTTTTGTAATTTTAATGATCTCTCCAAAAAACTCGTGTTCATGCCTAAATCAAGGGTTTAAATACCCTTTGCAATGTAAACCCTAACAAAGATAACCTAAAAACCCTAAAGAAAGCCCAAAATATCAAAAAGGCCTTCTTGAAACAAATCTGCCCAAGAACAAATCCCACATGGATTTGGGCTTCAAAACTAATTAAAATTGATAAGTCCTTATCCAAATAGGATAATAAAACCACAAAATAGAAGACTAACTTAAGAGGGGCGAATTGAGCTTTTAAACTAGGCCCATAAGTTTGGTTCCTTAAAATAAAACATGCACATGACTTTTTTAATGAAGCACATGCACACTTAAAGCAAATCAACCCGTGAAAAAAGCCTAAAAGAAGTCCACGTGCCCTTTATACGATAAAATAAGCCCAAGCCCATTGATTAAACTTGTGCTTGTGAAAGTTTTTGGGTTCTAAATAAGGAAACTTCACCAAATTTGGAACATGGAGCTAAAGTGCATGGAGATGCCATGGGAAATCATAGTGAGGATATTCATTCAAGTGCCAATGTGGAAGGTGTTCCCAATATGGAAAGTTTTGTCGCTCCGGTCACAAGATCCCGAGCAAAGCCTCTTAAGGAGCAAGCCTAAATTTATGTGCAAAACCATGTTGAAAGTGACCTGTCCAAATATGGAAAGTCCATATATGGAAATGGTTTGGAGCCTAAGTATGTCTACAAAATTGGGCTAACATACTAGTTTGGAGTGTTTGAAATTTTGAGCTTATTTTGGGTCAAATTTGGGTTTGTTTGTTATGGGTTGTTTTTATTTGTCTCCTTTGGGTTTAGAATAAGTGAAATGGGCTACTTTTCAAGGGGGCCACATTGGTTTTTAGTCACTTCTTTTTCAGACTTGGTTTATGGGTTCAATTTAGCTTTTTAAGTTAGAATACATGGGCGCCTTGTTATTTTACTTAAGCCCATTTCGAAATTCATTAGCTTTAGGTTTAATTAAGCATGTTTTAGGGTTTTGTGGCTGTCATATTCACTCTCCATCTTATTCTCTCCAACAGCCACCTCTCCCTCAACATTGAAGATTGTCTTTTCATCTCACCCACCTTCTCCACCACGTTTTTTTCCACATCAACCATCTTCTTTACTACCTTGAAGACATTTATTTCAGTTTTTTATTGTTTTGTCTTTCATTGTAATGCCTATAACAAGGCTATTTTCAGTTGTAATGTAAGAACAAGTTGTATTTCAAAAATTTCAGATCTGAATGAAAGAGAGATTGCTTTATTTTATGTTTATGCACAAGGTGTTCTTATTGGTTGCAATTGAGTTTATCTTTTGTTATCAATTTTAATTCCTATTTCTTGTGTTCTTGAGTGCTTAACTGATTGGGGTTCAAGGGGATTTCTAAAAATTAACTTGGGTTCTTGTCATAAGTGTTCTTGGGTGTAAGAACAAATCCTAATCTGATCGCCTATTAAGAAACTAATTCTGATTTGATTGGTAACGAGTTATAAGGGTCGATTGAGGGTATTGGGGTTCCGCATCATACTGTACTACTATACATGGATATTACATATGGACTATGTGTCAAACTATGATATAACCATAGCTATATATACATATGTGGTAACTATGTAAATAGGTACATGTAATACACATTATGTAATACCATGAATGACTATTCATGTGTTATAAGGAAACTATGCATGTTATAACTACCATCACTATGCCTGTGTACAACATTATAATAGGGTACACTTCAATATGTACATGTATGTATGCATGTAATACCATAGTTACCATGTTATACATGGTAACTAGTGTATACACAATTGTAATAGTTATATGCAACTACTAGTATCTATAATTACGAATTATTGTGTACACATGCATATTACATATACCAAATATGTATATGTAGCCATAATGTACCATAATACTTAAAATTGATGGTACATATCTGTTGTTCCTAATATGACAAAATGTAATATATAGAATGACATAGCAATATATAATATGTCATTCTATATATTACATGTATTATATATACACATGCATATGTACACATCATGTATTTGGTAAAAATAGTTGAGTGCAAGATATGTACCATCAATTTTAAGTATTATACACTAGACATGCATAGTATGTATTATAATATACCATGGTAGTATATATTGTATTTACATATTATAATATACCATACGTGCCAAGTTACTACTATAGGGAGTTGCATCAAAAACTCCAAACATTGAGGCAAGGCACAAAGAGTGTGGAAGATTACCACAAGGAGATGGAGATAGCTATGATAAGAGCTAACATAGAGGAGGATAGAAAGGCTACAATGGCTCGATTCCTTGCTGGTCTAAATAAAGAGATAGCCAATGTGTTAGAGCTTCATCAGTACTTAGAGTTGGAGGACATGGTAAGCATGACTATGAAGATTGAAAAGCAATTGAAGGGAAAAAGTTTCAGCAAGGGTAATACCTCAGGATCTTCAAATTCTTGGGGTCCTAAATGGCCAAAGAAGGAGGAAAAGAGCAAGGATAAGTCCTATGACAATAAGGACAAGTCGAAGGAAAAGTGGACAGCCTCTAAAGGTGCGCTTACATCTAATGATCAAAATGCTAGCACTAAGCAAAGAGACATCAAATGCTTCAAGTGTTTGGGTTCGGATCATAGGGCAAACCAATGTCCCAATAGGAAGATCATGTATTTGCGAGATGGGGTAATTGAATCAAAAGATAGTGATGGAAGTGATATGCCTGAGTTGGAGGATTACACTGATGAAGAAGTTGAGCAACCAGTCCAAGCCGAAGCATTATTAGTGAGGCGAGCTCTCAATGTACAAGAAAAGATAGAGCTTGAGGAACAAAGGGAGAATATATTCCACACCAGATGTTTAATTAAGGGTAAGATGTGCAGTTTAATAATTGATGGAGGTAGTTGCACCAATGTTGCAAGCACAATTTTAGTTGAGAAATTGGGGCTGCCTCTCATTAAACACTCTAGTCCTTATAAGTTGCAATGGCTTAATGAGTGTGGACAGGTTAGGGTGAACAAGTAAGTGCTAGTGGCGTTCTCAATTGGGAGATATTCTGATGAAGTGTTGTGTGATGTAGTTCCTATGCATGCTGGTCATTTACTATTGGGGAGACCACGGCAATATGATAGGCGTGTACTACATGATGGATTCAAAAATAGATATTCATTCAAGATGGGGGCGAAATACTTCACATTGGCACCCCTTTCACCAAAAGAAGTTCATGAGGATCAGTTGAGACTTGCAAAAGCCATGGAAGAACAAAAACTTGGAGAGGCTGAGAGTTTAAAAAGAAAAAAAGAAAAAGAGGCCATTCATGAAAATAAGAACAAGGGCACTAGTGAGCAAAAGAAAGAGAGTGGTGCAGTTGAAAAAGGAGAGAAGAGTGAAAAGAAGAGTGGAACAAAAAAAAGTACTTTCTTTGCAAAAGAAAAAGAGTTGAGGAAGGTCATGTACACACAAAAACCATTGGTTTTGCTTATATACAAGGAGTTGTTTTATGGTGAGACTGACCTTGACCCTTCTGTGCCTATAGTTGTAAGACTTGTTTTGCAGGAATACTCTAATGTCTTTCCAGATGAGTTGCCCAAGGGACTACCACCATTGAGGGGCATTGAACATCAGATTGATCTCGTGCTAGGAGTTCAAGTTCCAAATCGCCCAGCCTATAGGAGTAATCCTGAGGAGACAAAGGAGCTTCAAAGGCAAGTGGAAGAGTTGCTTGAGAGGGGGCACGTGAGAGAAAGTCTAAGCCCATGCGCAGTTCCAGTACTCTTGTTGCCAAAGAAAGATGGAACATGGCGTATGTGCGTGGATTGCAGAGCAATAAATAAAATAAGATAACGGTAAAGTATCGCCACCCCATTCCTAGGCTAGATGATATGCTTGATGAGCTACATGGTGCTTGTTTATTTACAAAAATTGATCTCATGAGTGGTTATCATCAGATTAGAATGAAAGTAGGGGATGAATGGAAAACAGCCTTTAAAACAAAATATGGTCTATAGGAGTGGATGGTCATGCCATTTGGTTTGACAAATGCACCTAGCACTTTTATGAGATTAATGAACCATGCTTTGCATGATTTTATTGGTAAGTTTGTGGTTGTATACTTTGATGACATTTTAATTTATAGCAAAAGCCTTGATGAGCATGTTATGCACCTTAAATCTATACTAGAAGCACTTAGGCGTGAAAAACTATATGCTAAATTTAAAAAGTGTTCTTTTTGTATGGATAAAGTTGTTTTCTTGGCTTTGTTATTTCTGCCCATGGTGTGCATGTTGATGAGGAGAAGGTTAAGGCTATTAAAGATTGGCCTACTTCTAAGTGTATTAGTGATGTGCGTAGTTTTCATGGTTTAGCTAGCTTTTATAGGCGTTTTGTGAGATTTTAGTACCATTGCTGCGCCATTGAATGAAATAATTAAAAAGGATATTGGATTTAAGTGGAATGAGGCACAAGAACTTGCTTTTAATACATTGAAAGATAAATTGTGTTCAGCGCCTGTATTGAGTTTGGCTAACTTTAATGAAGCTTTTGAGATAGAATGTGATGCCTCCGGGTTAGGTATTGGTGCTGTTTTGATGCAGGGTAAGCGTCCCATTGCATACTTCAGTGAAAAGCTTCATGAGTCATAATTGAATTATTCCACTTATGACAAGGAACTCTATGCCTTGGTGAGAGCATTGGAGACTTGGCAGCATTATCTCTGGCCAAAAGAGTTTGTGATCCATTTTGATCATGAGTCATTGAAACATCTAAAGGGCCAAGGTAAGTTGAACAAGAGGCATGCGAAGTGACTGGAATTCATAGAGACCTTTCCATACGTGATACAATAGAAAAAAGGTAAGGAGAATGTAGTTGCTGATGCACTTTCAAGAAGGTACACTCTAATCACTACTTTAAGTTCTAAATTGTTAGGGTTTGAGTACATTAGGGATTTGTATGCTTCGGATTCTGATTTTGGGAATGTGTTTGGTGCTTGTGAGCATGCTGCATTCTAAAGATTTTATAGACATGATGGCTATCTGTTTAGGGAGAACAAATTATGTGCCTAAATGTTCTATGCGGGAAGTCTTTGTGCTTGAATCACATTGTGGGGGTTTGATGGGTCTTTTTGGGGTTCAAAAGACATATGACATACTTTGTGAACATTTTTATTGGCCTAACATGAGAAGAGATGTTGAGAAAATTTGTTCTAAGTGTGTTGCATGTAGACAAGCAAAATCTAAGACCCATCCTTATGGTTTGTATACTCCTTTGCTTGTGCCTAAGCATCCGTGGACTGACATATCTATGGACTTTGTTTTAGGGTTGCCTAGGACCAAAAAAGGTAGGGATAGTATATTTGTAGTAGTAGATCGGTTTAGTAAGATGACACATTTCATTGCATGTCATAAAACTGATGAATACACATACTAGTATATGCATATATTACTGGTACTATTATGCATGTGGTATGTACCCATGACTATACTATTATGCATGCACATGTTATGTATTAGTGTATGTATACATTTAGGTATACCTTGGTATTAACTACCATGTACACATGCATTGTACATGTGAATAATCTACTGAATATAGCCATGTTAGACTTATGTACATGTGTTTTACATAGCTATCACACTAGTATGGTTACATTTATTACATATGCATACAATACATACTATAGTATTTAGTATAAATGGTACATGGTTATATTTGTGAACCACTAGAGCCATGTTATACTAATATTGTATTCCTATAGTATTACATACTATAGCATATGCAAGTACATTAGGGTTATGCATAATATGGGTACACATACTATATCCCAAGTGAGGTGATATACTCACTTGCATTATATATGGTGACACATATTATTACCATTTTAAAATTAAAATTGAAATTTAAAATATTTTCACAATATATTTAATTTTATATCAATTTTATCTCCAAAAATTATAATAATAACAATCTATACATGTAAACATATGCAAATTAATACATGTTCGAAATAATATGTACATATGCATATGCTATGTACATGTGTGTGTGTGGTACCATGTGTGTATAGTTACTAGTATATACATATTGGTACATGCATACTAGTAAGTACAATAGCATATAATGCAGGTGGTACATGTATGTATTGGTGTATATGTGTGAATAACACACTATAGAGTGGGTATGAGATAGTGTACCACATGTACTATGTATGAGATGCAAATACATACATGTAACCACGTAATAGGGTTACACTATGCATGGCATACATGTAATATGGCGCAAAATGTTGCACATGTATGGTACACATTATGATGCACCCCATGTTATACACATGTGCACCGTAGATACATACACGCTATATGTCCATACTTGCACATAGTATAGTACCATGCATGTGTGTAGTCATAGTGTACTCTATTATGCATGTACTCTATATATGGCATAGTGTATTACACATGCTAGTTACTGATACATGCATGGTACATGTATATAAGTGCACATATAATTGCATGTACACCATGTAGACATCATGTACTACATGTGTACTAACTATGCACACATGTGTACTAGTATGAAGACATCATGTACTATACCAAGTGTGTACCATGCATGCATATGCATGTACATTAATATACGTGCTACTATACATGTATAGTGATATACCATGTTACCAATAGTGCAAAATGTACCCAATTGCATGTTAGCCATGTTACATGTGATGATACACGGTTATTAGTGTATAACGTACTTTAGTTATGATACAATATGCACCATGCATGCTATTACCATATACATATAGTATACTAATTATAAGGTACACATATGTACACCTACATATAGCATGTGAAATGTATAATATATGCACACTTATGTGTAATGTATAGGACTATACTCAATGTGCATGTATGCATTACACTATACATATGGTGCACGCATAGTACGTACACTATATTACAGTTACATACACATAGCTCACATGCATTATGCATGTATTGCATGATGTACTACTAATGTATACACATGGTATGCACATGTACCATACAAATACTATGTATAACTATTGTTAGTTACATATAGTATGCACCATGTATTATGTGGTACCATGTAATTGTATGGTACAATGTACATGGTTATGCATAATGGTATACATAATATATGTATAGTTATGTACCATTAGACATGTTGTTACCACTATATATGCATATGCTACATATGTATAGTTATGAATGTATACATACATGTATATAGCCTTGTACACTACATACCATGTTTTATGTAGTACATGCATAATAATAATTATAATATGTGCATGTGTGTATGTGAATAAGTGTATGTACCAAAATACTATTTGTCTAATTCTATTAATAGTTACATATAGTTGCCATGAATTGTGTAATGTGTAAACATGCATAGTTGGTGCAACTACCTCTATCAAATATTAAAATGCACATCTTACCCTTAATTAAACATCTGGTGTGGAATAAAGTTCTCCCTTTGTTCATAAAGCTCTATCTTTTCTTGTACATTGAGAGCTCGCCTCACTAATAATGCTTCGGCTTGGACTGGTTGCTCAACTTCTTCATCAGTGTAATCCTCCAACTTAGGCATAGCACTTCCATCACTATCTTCTGATTCAATTACCCCATCTCGCAAATACATGATCTTCCTATTGGGACATTGGTTTGCCCTATGACCCGAACCCAAACACTTGAAGCATTTGATGTCTCTTTGCTTAGTGCTAGCATTTTGATCATTAGATGTAGGCGCACCTTTAGAGGCTGTCCACTTTTCCTTCGACTTGTCCTTATTGTCATAGGACTTATCCTTGCTCTTTTCCTCCTTCTTTGACCATTTAGGACCCCAAGAATTTGAAGATCCTGAGGTATTACCCTTGCTGAAAGTTTTTCCCTTCAATTGCTTTTCAATCTTCATAGCCATGCTTACCATGTCGTCCAACTCTAAGTACTGATAAAGCTCTAACACATTGGCTATCTCTTTATTTAGACCAGCAAGGAATCGAGCCATTGTAGCCTTTCTATCCTCCTCTATGTTAGCTCTTATCATAGCTATCTCCATCTCCTTGTGGTAATCTTCCACACTCTTTGTGCCTTGCCTCAATGTTTGGAGTTTTTGATGCAACTACCTATAGTAGTAACTTGGCACGAATCTCTTTTTCATGATGCGTTTCATCTCATCCCAGGTTTGAACCGGTCTTTCTCCAGTTCGTCTTCTACTAACCATCAATTGATCCCACCAAACAGCAGCATAATCAGAGAACTCAACTGCCGCTAACTTCACCTTCTTCTCCTCAGAATAATTGTGGCAGGTAAATATCATCTCTACTTTCCTTTCCCACTCCAAGTAGGCATTAGCATCATTCCTTCCTTGAAATGGTGGCATCTTCATTTTGATGCTGCCAATGTTTCTATCTACTCTTTCAGTCTCTTCCTCCTCTCTGCCTCTTTCAGCTCTTCCTCTATAACTACCTCTATTTCGGCCTCTATCTCCTCTACCACCTCTTGCATTGTTTCGGCCTCCATACCACTCTTCCTCATCAAATCCATCTTCATCTTGCTCTTCCTCATAGTGATAATGATTATGAAGTGGAGGGTTCTCTCTTCTTCTTGCCCCATTATTCCCTGAAGATTAAGCTTGAATAGTTCTAAGAAGTCTATCTTGTCTTTCAAAGTTTCTATCTTGCTGTTCAAACTTGTCTTTGACTTCAAGGAACATAGTCTCTATTCTCTTGAACTGATTTTGCATTGCTTCAAGAGTAAAGAATGTATTTCGTTGGTCCTCTTCACTCCCATCACTCATTCCATCTTTATTGCTATTATGAGACATGAACAATTCCTGCAAGAAAATGTTAGAAACCTCACAACACTCCCTTACGTGTTTCTCTCTAGAACAAAATTTTCCACTCGTGTTTCACACAATAAAATGGCTTTTCACTATATAATCTCACACTCTTGCCTTTTTCCACTAAAGTGCCTCCTTTATGTTACTTTTCAAAATCACTTCAACAATTTTTATTTATTTATTTATTTTTAATATCCCAATCAACCCAGAGTTCCAAGAATTGAACAAAAGATTCAAAGAAATCGTTTCTAGATAGGTTCTTGAATGAAAGAAGGACAATCTTAATGAATCTTGAATGATAAGAACAAATCTTGAATGAAAGATCAAACAAAGATTCAAAGAATCACAATCTTGGATCTTTCTTGATCAATCTTGAATTTTTTTTCTTTTCTTTCTACTGTTCACTTTTTTTTTGCTATTTTCACTTTCTTTTGCTTTTTTTGTTTTTTTTTCTGTTTTTTTAATTGTTGTTCAAGAAAACAAAGAATCAATTAAGGAAACAAGAACTTAATGAACCAATAATGGCAGATTCGTTCCAAGCAATTCAAATCTTTTTTTTTAACTTTTCTAAGGAATTCAACAAAGAAAACAATGAAAGATACGTATGAGTTCAATAGAATTAAGCCAAAGCTCTGATACCAACTGATACGGAAACCCCAAGAAAACAAGGTTCTTGAAACCTCCTAATCCTATTGAATCAAAACTCCAATCTTTTTATTCTAAGAACATGCTAGTTCAAACCCCAATTATACAAAATTGAGACCCAAACACAAAGAAAATTGAGGAATTGAACACGCCACAAGTGATTACCTTGATAAGTTATGCAATCCTTGAAGTAACAATAAGAAGAACACACCTTACTTGAAGAGAATACCTCTCAATTTCGTTAATCAACCAAATCTGATGTAATGTGACTTTGAACAAACCCTTGAAGTGCTTGTTTAAGCCTTGCTGCACGTTGTCTTGTAATAGGTCCACTTGGCAAAGTAAGCTTGTATTGACGTGTTGTACCTTGATTTCCATTGCCATGGTTTCTTGTATCATATGGCATCTAACACCTTGTCTATGTAGCAAAATTTCACGTCTTTTCAACAAGATTATAAATCTTTTCAGCAAGAGACAAGGTCGGGTATCCAAAACCTTGAGAGGCAAATGGGACAGTTGGCATCTAACCTTGGAAAAGTGAAGGCCCAAAATTATGGAAAATTGCCATCCCAAGGGATGCAGGGCAAGGAAAGTGCTTTTGCACTTAAGCTAAGGAGTGGTAAGGAGATTGGAGACAAAGTGATTATTTTGGATGAAGAGGATGAGTTGGAGGCTGAAAATAACAACCAGGAACCAGCAACACTACCCTCTGATACTTCGGAGACCATTTTTTAGGACTGCTAAGACTGTACTTAATTGTGATGATTGCACTTTGTCTATGAGGATTGATGATGAACATGTCTTATTTAATTTTAATGAGGCAATGAAATATAATGATGATGTGCATGAATTACATAACTTGGATATCATTGATCTGTTGGTGGACCAATTTTGTGCTTATAGTAGTAATGATGGTGTTAATATTGCTCTTATTCGTTCCTTCTTCTCATCTTTTGATGTTAATGCCAATGGTGCCATGATATTTGAACCTTATGTGATTAATGCTATTATGGCATTGCAATCTTCTTATATGGTGCCAAAATTGGATGTGTTTGCTGATCTACCTCTTTCGCACAAGAAAGTCTTACCTTCTGTGTTGCATGCTCCTGAGTTAGAATTGAAACCTTTGCCTGATCATTTGAAGTATGCTTTTCTTGGATCTAATGATACTCTTCCAGTGATTATTGCAAAGAATCTAACAGCTATGCAGGAAGAGAGATTGTTGCGTGTCTTAAAGGACCATAAGACCGCCATTGGATGGACTTTAGCTGACATCAAAGGGATTAGTCCTTCTATGTGTATGCATCGCATACTCTTAGAGGATAATTCGAAGCCTTCGAGGGAGATGCAGAGACGACTCAATCCACCCATGATGGAGGTGGTGAAGGCAGAAATTTTGAAGCTTTTGGATGTAGGTGTCATGTACCCTATTTCTGATAGCAAGTGGGTAAGTCCTATCCATATGGTTCCTAAAAAGACGGGCATTACTGTGGTGAAAAATGTTCAGAATGAGTTGGTGCCCACACGTGTTCAAAGTGGCTGGCGAATGTGTATTGATTATAGGAAGTTGAACTTGGCAACAAAAAAAGACCATTATCCTTTGCCTTTCATGGACCAAATGCTTGAGCGCCTAGCTGGTAAGTCTTTCTATTGTTTCCTTGATGGCTATAGTGGATATAATCAAATTGTTATTGCCCCTGAGGATCAAGAAAAGACTACCTTTACCTGTCCATTTGGTACATATGCTTATAGGAGAATGCCCTTTGGTTTATGTAATGCACCTGCTACTTTTCAAAGATGCATGATGAGCATATTTTCTGATTATGTTGAAAGGATAATTGAAGTTTTTATGGATGATTTTACTATCTATGGTGATTCCTTTGATCATTGTTTAGGAAATTTGTCTCTGATCTTGAAAAGATGCATGGATACTAACCTTGTTTTGAACTATGAAAAATGTCATTTTATGGTAGAGCAAAGGATAGTTTTAGGGCATGTGGTTTCTAAACGTGGTTTAGAGGTTGATAAAGCTAAGATAGATATTGCTTGTCCTTGCCTTACCCCTCCTCTGTGAGGGATGTTCGATCTTTTCTTGGACATGCAGGTTTCTATCGCAGATTTATCAAGGATTTTAGCAAGGTAACCGCCCCTCTATGCAAGTTGCTAGCCAAAGATGCTGAGTTCATCTTCTCCCAAAAATGCAAAGATGCATTTGACTTGTTGAAAAATAAGTTGACAACATCACCCATCCTCCAACCACCTAATTGGGAGCTTCCTTTTGAGATTATGTGTGATGCCAGTGACTATGCAGTTGGAGCTGTTCTTGGGCAGCGTATAGGGAAGTATTTGCATGTGATTGCTTATGCTTCTAGAACATTGGATGAAGCTCAGTGCAATTACCATACAACTGAGAAGGAATTATTTGTTGTTGTGTTTGCTCTTGAAAAGTTTAGGTCATACTTACTTGGCAAAAAAGTTGTTATTTTCACTGATCATGCAGCTCTTAGGTATCTCTTGAAGAAAAAGGAGTCCAAGCCTCGCCTTATCAGATGGGTTTTGCTCCTACAAGAGTTTGACCTTGAGATTAAGGACAAGAAGGGAGCTGAGAACCTTGTTGCTGATCACTTGAGCCGACTTAATGCTAAGGGAGTTGATGTCGTTCCTGTCAGGGAGACCTTTCCTGATGAACAGTTGTATGCTATCCTCCGTGCTACACCTCGTCCATGGTATGCTGATTTAGTTAACTTTTTAGTTACTAATGAGCTACCCTCAGGTATGTCTAAATCCCAAAGAGATAAATTTCGTGCTGATGCTAAGTATTATTATTGGGATAATCCATATTTGTGGAAGTTATGTGCTGATCAAGTTATTAAGAGATGTGTGCCACAAGATGAGTTTAATTCCATACTTACTTTCTGTCATACTTATTCTTGTGGTGGTCATTTTGGTGCTAAGCGTACAGCTCATAAAGTGCTTGAATGTGGATTCTTTTGGCCTTCATTGTTTAAAGATGCATTCCACTTTTGCAAATCATGTGAAAGATGTCAAA
This sequence comes from Erythroxylum novogranatense, assembly GCA_029891385.1. NCBI lineage: Eukaryota > Viridiplantae > Streptophyta > Magnoliopsida > Malpighiales > Erythroxylaceae > Erythroxylum > Erythroxylum novogranatense. The sequence goes on along the minus strand of CM057235.1, from coordinate 52,274,601 downwards.
GAACTGGTAACATAACTCAGAGAGACCAGATGCCACAAACCACTTTGATTTTTAGTGAGATATTTGATGTCTGGGGTATTGATTTCATGGGTCCTTTTCCCTCTTCTTATGGATATCTTTATATCTTTCTTGCTGTGGATTATGTATCTAAATGGATTGAGGCTATTCCTACTAGAACTGATGATGCTAAGGTTGTTGTTGGATTTGTTAAGGCTAACATCTTTGATAGGTTTGGCATTCCCAAAGCAATAATCAGTGATAGGGGGACCCACTTTTGCAATCGATCCTTTGAGGCTATATTGAAGAAGTACCACGTTTTTCACAGAACTGCCACGGCATACCATCCTCAAACAAATGGCCAAGTTGAAGTTTCTAACCGTGAGATCAAGTCTATCTTGGAGAAAACAGTGCAATCTAATCGAAAGGATTGGAGTCTTAGATTGGGAGATGCATTGTGCGCTTATAGAACAGCTTACAAGACCCCTTTAGGAATGTCACCCTTTAGGATGGTTTATGGGAAAGCTTGTCACCTTCGAGTAGAACTTGTGCATAAAGCATTTTGGGCCATTAAGCAATGTAACTTGAACTATGATGAGGCTGGAACTTTTAGGAAGTTACAATTGCAAGAATTGGAGGAGATACGAAATGACGACTACGAGAACATGAGGATTTACAAGGAGAAGTTGAAGGCAGTCCATGACAAGATGATTAGTAGGAAGGAGTTTCATGTAGGTCAAAAAGTTCTCCTCTACCAATCCCGTCTGCGCCTCTTCCCAGCTAAACTTCGATCTCGTTGGCTTGGACATTTTATTGTTACTTGTGTTTTTGATTATGGTGCAGTTGAGGTTGAGAGCATGGATACAAGCATTTATAGTCAATGGCCATAGGTTGAAACTTTTCCTTGAAGGTTTTCAATCTAACTTGGAGGAGATACACTTGGTCGAGCCTGTCTATGAGTAGTGAGGAGCATTAACATGATGTCGAGCCAACGATGTTAAACAAAAGCGCTGAATGGGAGGCAACCCATCATACAAAAACCAGATTTGATTTCTCTTCCCTTTCCTTTTTCTTTTAATGTTTTTCATCATCTTCTTCTTCATATCAGAATTTCTTTATTTTTGGTGTGTTTTTATCTTCTCTTCTGGCTTTGATATCAACATTGAGGACAATGTTGTGTTTAAGTGTGGGGGGAGGATTTAGGTTAGTTTTTTTTACATTAAATTTTCAGGTTTTAGCTTGTTATTGATTCGGATATTTTCTTTACTTTTGTGCTTTAACGCACCGCACATTTGCTCTGGTTTAAACTTGAAGGTTTTCACTGGTATTTGCAAGCTTTATTAAAAAAAACCATAAAAATTAAAAAATGATTCAAAAATAAAAAAATCTCTATTTTTGCCTGTTTTCCACCTGAAGTGTTTGGTTTTTTTTCTTTTTACCTCCCAATCATTAAGAAGAATATGAATGTTATAGATGAGAATTAATCTGTGATTCTTGAATCATAAATTTGATGAATGTGTTTTTATGTAAGTTCTTAGCAAGATGGTATTTGGACTAACATTGAAAAAACTAATTGAAAAAAGGCCAACCCAAAGCATATTGACCACTAGTTAGCCCACTTGAGCTTATTACCTATTCTTTGCTTTACCCATGTTTAACTTAGACTATTCTTACTTGATTCACCTTTCTAACCCCTATCATGGTTAGTAGAGCATGTTTTTGTTGATGTCAAACTTGAGGAGGTTGAACATGTTTGGTTATCTGTGGTATATGGCTTTTTTTTAATTATTAAGGGGGAGTATTCGGCAAAAAAAAAAGAAGCAAAAAAAAGCAAAAAAAAGGCAAAAGAAAAACAAAAAGAAGAAAAGAAAAAAAAAAGAAAAAAGATTGAGGCCCAGAGTAAAAATGAAAGAAGTGAACTCCGATGTGATTTTCTTGTTCAATATTATTGGAGTTGAAAGTTCAAATAAAAAGTTGAGTTGAGTTTGATTGTTTGATGTTATACATGGTGCGCGACATGTATACCATTGATTATTTTTATGCTCTGCTTTCTTTGATACTTAACCTTTTTCTTTGCCATTCTTTTACCTCACCCCTAGCCCAGCCAAGTTACATCCCTGTTAGGACCTTTTGATTTGTGTTGTGCATGTATGTTTAGTAGTTTATTCGAGATTGAAGAGCAAGCATATGGTAGAGCATTGCATTGTTTGAATTTATGAGAGTTAAACACATATGAGCCTTAAACACTTTGAATGTTGGAGAGTATAACAATGAGAGGACCTATTATTTTGACATGGAGTAGATTTCCTTTGAGTCCTATATGCTATCTGGCTTGGTCCTTACATTTAGAGTAAGTTCATTGAGTTTATGGATTGAATGTCACGGCTTACTCTTTCTCTATGATGCTTGTGCTTCTTTGATGTTGTTGGGAGGTTAGGAGAAAAACTATAACACTAAGAAAAGTTTTCCTGCATTTGCATACACGTTTTCGTTTACTTTTACATCCACACTAGTTTTTTCTGCATGTCACCAATTTTCCTTAGTATATTTCTTTCGTCTTTCTTTAATTTTCCTTACACGAGGACGAGCAAGAGCTAAGTGTGGGGGAAGTTGACGCACTCATATTTTCTTATCTTTTTTATACTTTTACAGTTAGTTTTTATTCTCATTTGATGTCTAAATCACGTAGCTTACATTGATTTTATCATTTCAAGTGTTTTAGGGGTGAAATGAAGAAAATCATTCTAAGGAGGGAGATTTAGGACTTTTGGATATCATTTTCAAAGTGAGGAGGTCAAAATACCCTAAGGTGACCAAAGTTGCAGAAATCCTAATCCTATAAGGAATCCTACTTCAATTAGGATTTCTACATTTCGAAAGATTCTTGTTCGGCATTGCAAGAAACGATGATACAAATGGCGTTCAAGATGCTACAAGAAGCAATATAGGTGATTTAGACCTGATTCCAAATATGGAAGGTTTTCGGGTTCTAAATAAGGAAACTTCACCAGTTTTGGAACAAGGAGCTAAAGTGCATGGAGATGCCATGGGAAATCATATTGAGGCTGTTCAAGAAAAACAAGATCATTCAAGTACCAACGTGGAAGGTTTCCCCAATATGGAAAGTCTTGTTAGATTGATTGAATTTAGGTTTGGGAACAATCATTGAAACGGAGGTGATCTAGACATTGATTCTAGGTTGTTGCCGTATCATCTCGCAAAGCGTATAAAGGAGCAACTCTAAATTTATGTGCAAAACCATGTTGAAAGTGGGCTGTCCAAATATGGCAAGTCCATATATGAAAATGTTTTGGAGCCTAAGTATGTCTACATAATTGGGCTAACATACTAGTTTGGAGTGTTTGCATTTTTGAGCTTGTTTTAGGTCAAATTTGGGTTTGTTTTGTTATGGGTTGTTTTTATTTGTCTCCTTTGGGTTTAGAATAAGTGAAATGGGCTACTTTTCAAGGGGGCCACATTGGTTTTAAGTCACTTCTTTTTCAGACTTGGTTTATGGGTTCATTTTAGCTTTTTAAGTTAGAATACATGGGCCCCTTGTTATTTTACTTAAGCCCATTTTGAAATCCACTAGCTTTAGGTTTAATTAAGCATGTTTTAGGGTTTTGTGGCTGTCATATTCACTCTCCATCTTATTCTCTCCAGCAGCCACCTCTCTCTCAACATTGAAGATTGTCTTTTCATCTCACCCACCTTCTCCACGACGTTGTTTCCACATCAGCCATCTTCTTTACTACCTTGAAGACATTTATTTCAATTTTTTATTGTTTTGTCTTACATTGTAATGCCTATAACAAGGCTATATTCAGCTGTAATGCAAGAACAAGTTGTATTTCGAAAATTTCAGATCTGAATGAAAGAGAGATTGCTTTCTTTTATGTTTATGCACAAGGTGTTCTTATTGGTTGCAATTGAGTTTATCTTTTGTTATCAATTTTAATTCCTATTTCTTGTGTTCTTGAGTGCTTAACTGATTGGGTTCAAGGGGATTTCTAAAAATTAACTTGGGTTCTTGTCATAAGTGTTCTTGGGTGTAAGAACAAATCCTAATCTGATCGCTTGTTGAGAAACTAATTCTGATTTGATTGGTAACGAGTTCTAAGGGTCGATTAAGGATCTTGGGGTTCCGCATCATTTGGTATCAGAGCCTTGGTTCCAATCAAGTAAGTATTTATTTCGTTTTGACTGAACAATAGAATAAAAAAAATTCGTTCTTGTAGGCTTGTTTGTTTCAAACACAAAATTTCAAGATCTTACATATAAAAAAAAGTGGAAGTGAGCTAAACAACTATTATTTTCGATTTTTGGTCTCTTAAAACAAAAAAAAATCGCCATACACTTACTGGTAATTCAAGTGTGTGCTTTCAATTTGTTGTTTGTGTCGTTTTTGCTTCTAGAATTTTGCATGTTTTCCTTCTTTGTTTAGGTTTTTCCTTGCAAATTCTCAATTAAAATTGGTTGCATTAAGATATATGATTGCTGCTTGATTTGGCCCTTAAGTATAAACATTGAAAGATTGCTTGAGTGGTAAAAGGCAAGAGTGTGTGAGCTCAAAAGAGGGAAAAAGCCAAGTTTGAGTGAAAACACAAGAGGTGTGTCGTTACTTCGAGAGTAAATACGTGAGGGAGTGTTTGTGAGGAATATTTTGTTGTTATCTTTGTTGAAATTTTCAGATTGACCATGGATTCTCAAGAAAGTGGGGTTGAGAAACAGGATCAAGCTTTCATTCTAAAAGCCATGCAACAGGAGTTCCAAAGAATGCAAATCATGATGAGGGACATGAGCGAAAGAATTGACAAGGGTTCTGGCCAAAATGTTCCAAGTCCGAGAAGACAACAAACACCTCCAATTGATGACGAATATAATGAAGAGTTTGATGATCAAGCCACCATGATAAATGAAGGTAGAAACTATGGAGGAGCAAGGAGGGGTCGAAAAGATCTTGACAGAAACCTAGGAAGTATCAAAATGAAAATTCCATCGTTTCTGGGCAAAAATGATCCTGAGGCGTACATGGAATGGGAAAGAAAGGTGGAGCTCATTTTTGAGTGTCATAATTACTCAGAAGAAAAGAAGGTAAAGCTTGCTGCCGTAGAGTTTAGTGAGTATGCCATTGTGTGGTGGGACCAATTGATTATGAGTAGACGGAGAAATAGAGAACGTCTTATCCAAACATGGGAGGAGATGAAAGCCATTATGAGAAGACGTTTTGTTCCTAGCCACTATTATAGGGAATTGCATCAAGAATTGCAAAGCCTTGTTCAAGGATCAAAGAGCGTGGAGGACTACTATAAAGAGATGGAGATAGCAATGATAAGGGCAAATGTGGAGGAAGATAGATAAGCCACCACGGCAAGGTTTCTCAATGGACTCAACAGAGATATTGCTAATGTGGTAGAGCTTCGACATTATGTGGAGATAGAATACATGGTACACATGGCCATGAAAATAGAAAAACAATTGAAGCGAAAGGGAATTGCGAGGCAAGCCAACACATATTCGACTCAAAATTCCACATGGAAGTCGAATTGGAGGAATGATAACAAGGCTGCCCAATTCAAAGAAGATGACAAAACCAAGGCAAAAGAACCATTCGACAACAAAAACAAAGGTATTTCTACTTCCCACACTAATAGAAATAGAGATATCAAATGTGTGAATGTGGCTAGTACATTGTTTATTGATAAATTGGGACTAGAAACCACTAAACACCCCAGACCTTACTAATTACAGTGGCTTAATAATAGTGGGGAAGTGAGAGTCTAAAAACAAGTGAGGGTGCCATTTACAATTGGGAAGTATAGTGATGAGGTTACATGTGATGTGGTTCCAATGCAAGCTAGTCATATGTTGTTGGGTAGGCCATGGCAATGGGATAGAAGAGTAATGCATGATGGGTATTTGAATAGGTGTATAGTGGAGAAAGAGGGCAAAAGGTATACACTTTTACCTTTGACACCAAAACAAATTTGAAGATCAAATGCAACTTGAAAATTCCTATGACGAATTTGCACAAAAAGAGGCTGAACGAAAAAGGAAAGAAAGTGAGAAAGAAAGAGAAAAGAAAGAGAAAAAGGAGAGTGAGAGAAAAATAGAAGGAAAATGTAAAGAGAAAAAGAGTGAAGATAATTCAGCCAATGAGAGAAATGAAGAGAGAAAAGTGAATTTCTATGCAAAAGTGAGGGATGTGAAGAGAGCTTTAATGACAAACATGCCAATGTTTGTACTTTTGTACAAAGAGGCTTATTTTTTAACTAACGATCATGACCCTACTTTGCCTAGTGTTGTGATTGATTGCAAGAATATAGCGATGTTTTTCCCGATGATCTACCTCAAGGTTTACCACCTTTGCGAGGAATTGAACATCAAATCGATCTCATTCCTGGGGCTGCCATACCAAATAGACCAGCATATCGAAGCAATCATGCGGAGACTAAAGAATTGCAAAAGCAAGTGGAAGAACTTTTGGAGAAAGGACATATAAGAGAGAGCTTAAGCCCATGTCCAGTACCCATTTTGTTGGTACCAAAGAAGGATGGAAGTTGGCGTATGTGTGTGGATTGCAGAGCTGTCAACAAAATAACGGTAAAATATCGACATCCCATACCTCGACTTGATGATATGTTGGATGAGTTACATGGCGCATGCATTTTTTCTAAAATTGATTTGAAGAGTGGTTATCACCAAATTAGAATGAAACCGGTTGATGAATGGAAAACTGCCTTTAAAACTAAACATGGATTGTATGAGTGGTTGGTAATGCCATTTGGCTTAACTAATGCACCAAGTACCTTTATGCGTTTAATGAATCATGTTTTACGAGAATTTATTGGCAAGTTTGTAGTTGTCTATTTTGATGACATTCTAGTGTATAGCAAATCTATTGAACAACATGTCATTCATTTAAAATGTGTGTTTGATGTGTTGCGCAAATTTCAATTGTATGCTAACATGAAGAAATGTACATTTTGCATTGATCGCATTATTTTCTTGGGATATGTGGTAAGTGCAAAAGGAATTGAAGTAGATAGCGAGAAGGTAAAGGCTATACGTGAATGGCCAAAACCTAAGAATGTTAGTGAGGTGAGGAGTTTTCATGGTTTGGCAAGTTTCTATAGGAGATTTGTCAAAGATTTTAGTCAATTGCTGCACCATTGACTGAAATCATGAAAAAAGACAAGGGGTTCATTTGGGAAAAAGAGCAAGAGCATGCATTTGCATTATTAAAGGATAAGTTGAGTAATGCACCATTGTTGAGGCTGCCTAATTTTGAATTAACTTTTGAAATCGAATGTGATCCTTCCGGGATTGATATAGGTGCTGTTTTGATGCAGGAAAAAAGACCAGTTGCTTACTTTAGCGAGAAGCTAAACGGAGCACAACTCAACTACTCAACTTATGACAGAGAGTTATATGCGTTGGTGAGGACATTAGAGACATGGCAACATTATCTGCTGCCTAAAGAATTTATTCAGACCGACCATGAATCATTGCGCCATTTGAAGGGGCAAAGCAAGTTGAATAAGCGACATGCGAAATGGGTGGAGTTCATTGAATCCTTTCCATATGTGATACAATACAAGCAAGGAAAAGAGAATGTTATGGCTGATGCGCTCTCTAGAAGGTATTCTTTGATTTCAACTCTTTCTTCTAAGTTGTTGGGATTTGAGCACATGAAAGAACTGTATGCGCATGATGTTGATTTCTCAAATGTGTATGTTGCTTGTGAACATGCTGCATTCAATGATTTTTATAGGCATGAAGGATTTCTACTTAAGAAAGGGAAATTATGCGTGCCTAATAGTTCAATTCGAGAATTGCTTGTTCATGAAGCACATAGTGGGGGGCTCATGGGACATTCTGATATAGACAAGACATTGAGTATATTGCATGAGCATTTCTTTTGGCCAAATATGCTCAAAGACGTTGAGAAAATCTGTTCACGTTGCATATCATGTAGACAAGCTAAGTCTAGAGTTCAACCCCATGGGTTATACATGCCATGGCCTGTTCCTACTCATCTTTGGATTGATATTTCTATGGACTTTGTTTTAGGGTTACCGAGGACTAAGAAAGGATGAGACTCAATTTTTGTTGTAGTGGATCGTTTTCTAAAATCGCTCATTTTGTTCCATGTCATAAAACCGATGATGCATCTCACATTGCCGATTTGTTTTTCCGCGAGGTAGTACGTTTGCATGGCATACCTAGAACTATTGTATCTGACCGAAATGTTAAGTTTCTTAGTCATTTTTGGCGTGTACTTTGGTCTAAACTTGGGACTAAGTTGTTATTTTCTACTTCATCACACCCTCAAATTGATGGTCAAACTGAAGTAGTAAACAGGACTCTTGGTACCTTGTTGTGTGCTTTAATTAGAGGGAATGTAAAGTCATTGGAAGAACTTTTGCCATTTGTTGAGTTTGCTTATAATAGAAGTGTGCATTCTTCTACTGGATTTTCTCCTTTTGAGATTGTGTATGGTTTTCAACCACTAACCCCTTTAGATCTTGTGCCTTTTCCTTTAAGTGAGATCTCTAACTTAGATGGGCTTAAAAAGGCTGAAATGGTTAAGGTCATTCACAATAAAGCACGAGAAAGGATTGAGAAGAGAAATCAACAAGTTGCTAACAAAGTGAACAAAGGAAGGCGCAAGGTAACCTTTGAACCAGGAGATTGGGTATGGGCGCACATGCGCAAGGAACGGTTTCCTTCCAAAAGAAAATCTAAATTGGATGCTCGTGGTGATGGACCATTTCAAATTATTGCTAAGATCAATGACAATGCATATAAAGTTGATCTTCCTGGTGAGTATACTGTTTCTAGTACCTTTAATGTATCTGACTTGTCTCATTTTGATTTTGATGAAGGTGAAGATTCGAGGACGAATCATTTTGAGGGGAGGGGAAATGATATAAATGGCATTCAAGATGCTACAAGAAGCAATCTAGGTGATTTAGACCTGATTCCAAATATGGAAAGTTTTCGGGTTCTAAATAAGGAAACTTCACCAGTTTTGGAACATGGAGCTAAAGTGCATGGAGATGCCATGGGAAATCATATTGAGGCTGTTCAAGAAAAACAAGATCATTTAAGTGCCAACGTAGAAGGTTTTCCCAATATGGAAAGTTTTGTCGGTCCGGTCACAAGGTCCCGAGCAAAGCGTATAAAGGAGCAACTCCAAATTTATGTGCAAAACCATGTTGAAAGTGGGCTTTCCAAATATGGAAAGTCCATATATGGAAATGTTTTGGAGCCTAAGTATGTCTACAATGGGCTAATGAGAGGCAGCCACATTGGTTTTAATCTCTTCTATTTCAGACTTGGTTTATGGGTTCATTTTAGCTTTTTAAGTTAAAATACATGGGTCCCTTGTTATTTTACTTAAGCCCATTTCGAAATCCACTAGCTTTAGGTTTAATTAAGCATGTTTTAGGGTTTTGTGGCTGTCATATTCACTCTCCATCTTATTCTCTCCAGCAGCCACCTCTCTCTCAACATTGAAGATTGTCTTTTCATCTCACCCACCTTCTCCACGACGTTGTTTCCACATCAGCCATCTTCTTTACTACCTTGAAGACATTTATTTCAGTTTTTTTATTGTTTTGTCTTACATTGTAATGCCTATAACAAGGCTATTTTCAGTTGTAATGCAAGAACAAGTTGTATTTCGAAAATTTCAGATCTGAATGAAAGAGAGATTGCTTTCTTTTATGTTTATGCACAAGGTGTTCTTATTGATTGCAATTGAGTTTATCTTTTGTTATCAATTTTAATTCCTATTTCTTGTGTTCTTGAGTGCTTAACTGATTGGGGTTCAAGGGGATTTCTAAAAATTAACTTGGGTTCTTGTCATAAGTGTTCTTGGGTGTAAGAACAAATCCTAATCTGATCGCTTGTTGAAAAACTAATTCTGATTTGATTGGTAACGAGTTCTAAGGGTCGATTAAGGGTCTTGGGGTTCTGCATCAAATGGATCCAAGAACAATCTAGACGGTCAAGGGGCATGTAGATTGGGAGAAATGAAGATTTTTTAAGCAAATCATCTGGAAAGACATCAGAGTATTCCTGCAAAACAAGTGATGAAGAACCATGGGCATGTGAAAGACAAGAAGAGAAGCATCCATGGCGTGATTCGCCTCAAGGAAGCCTAGGACGTGACTTGCATGGACATGAGCTTGCAAAAGGAGGCTTAGGAGCTGAAATTGGATCAGATTTGAAGTCTAAATATTCAAGGCAAGGGGATGAACGAAATTCCCATATCAAAGGCCCAACATTCAAGTCTAATGTTCCTAAAGATCCATTACAAGATGTTGGAGGTCCAATGACAAGAGCTAGGGCCAAAGCAATGAAGCAAGCATTGAATTGTTTAATCCAGGACCTTCAAGAGATAGAGCCCATATTGTTGAGTCAGATTTCATCTCATAAAGGTCCAAGAGGCATTGTCTTACTCTTTGAAGCCCAACATAAAGTATCCAAAGGCCCACATGGAGTCCAATTGGGAGAATTCACTTAAAGTACCATGTGACAAGCATGTGCCACTTAAAAATAAGGATATGGACGTGATCCCTATGGTCTAACATGTTGAGATCACATTTTGATTTAGTTTCCTTTTTTGTTTCCTCTAAATAAGGTGATCTAGTCAACACCTTTATAAGTTTATTTTGTTTCCTTTTAGGGATTGATTTGTTTCCCTTTATTTAGTATCTTCTTTAGGACATTAAGTTAGGAAGTTTCCCCTATAAATAGGCACCCTCTATGTACTTTGAAAGGGGTCTTTGATTCATAAATAATATTGAGAGCTTTCTTGCTTTCTTTGTATTCTTTGAGAATACTTGACTTATGAAAGGAGTGGTTTATCTTTGTGGCGTCCTAAGGTTAGAGTTCTAATAGACAAGTTCTCTTAGGGTTCTTTCCATTGACTAACATTCTTGCTAGAGTTCTAAGAGACAAGTTCTTTTAGGGTTCTTTTCATCGATCAACATTCTTCTCACCTCCCATTGGGGTGGTAGAGGAGATAGAGGTCGAAATGGAGGTGGTTATAGAGGAAGAGCTGAAAGAGGCAGAGAGGAGGAAGAGACTGAAAGAGTAGATAGAAACATTGGCAGCATCAAAATGAAGATGCCACCATTTCAAGGAAGGAATGATGCTAATGCCTACTTGGAGTGGGAAAGGAAAGTAGAGATGATATTTGCCTGCCACAATTATTCTGAGGAAAAGAAGGTGAAGTTAGCGGCAGTTGAGTTCTCTGATTATGCTGCTGTTTGGTGGGATCAATTGATGGTTAGTAGAAGACGAACTGGAGAAAGACCGGTTGAAACCTGGGATGAGATGAAACGCATCATGAAAAAGAGATTCGTGCCAAGTTACTACTATAGGGAGTTGCATAAAAAACTCCAAACATTGAGGCAAGGCACAAAGAGTGTGGAAGATTACCACAAGGAGATGGAGATAGCTATGACAAGAGCTAACATAGAGGAGGATAGAGAGGCTACAATGGCTCGATTCCATGCTGGTCTAAATAAAGAGATAGCCAATGTGTTAGAGCTTCATCAGTACTTAGAGTTGGAGGACATGGTAAGCATGGCTATGAAGATTGAAAAGCAATTGAAGGGAAAAAACTTTCAGAAAGGGCAATACCTCAGAATCTTCAAATTCTTGGGGTCCTAAATGGCCAAAGAAGGAGGAAATGAGCAAGGATAAGTCCTATGATGATAAGGACAAGTCGAAGGAAAAGTGGACAGCCTCTAAAGGTGCGCCTACATCTAATGATCAAAATGCTAGCACTAAGCAAAGAGACATCAAATGCTTCAAGTGTTTGGGTTCGGGTCATAGGGCAAACCAATGTCCCAATAGGAAGATCATGTATTTGCGAGATGGGGTAATTAAATCAGAAGATAGTGATGGAAGTGATATGCCTGAGTTGGAGGATTACACTGATGAAGAAGTTGAGCAACCAGTCCAAGCCGAAGCATTAGTAGTGAGGCGATCTCTCAATGTACAAGAAAAGATAGACCTTGAGGAACAAAGGGAGAATATATTCCACACCAGGTGTTTAATTAAGGGTAAGATGTGCAGTTTAATAATTGATGGAGGTAGTTGCACCAATGTTGCAAGCACAATTTTAGTTGAGAAATTGGGGCTGCCTCTCATTAAACATTCTAGTCCTTATAAGTTGCAATGGCTTAATGAGTGTGGAGAGGTTAGGGTGAACAAGCAAGTGCTAGTGGCGTTCTCATTTGGGAGATATTCTGATGAAATGTTGTGTGATGTAGTTCCTATGCATGTTGGTCATTTACTATTGGGAGACCATTGCAACATGATAGGCGTGTACTACATGATGGATTCAAAAATAGATATTCATTCAAGATGGGGGAGAAACACTTCACATTGGCACCCCTTTCACCAAAAGAAGTTCATGAGGATCAGTTGAGACTTGCAAAAGCCATGGAAGAACAAAAACTTGGAGAGGCTGAGAGTTGAAAATGAAAAAAAAGAAAAAGAGGCCATTCAAGAAAATAAGAACAAGGGCACTAGTGAGCAAAAGAAAGAGAGTGGTGCAGTTGAAAAAGGGGAGAAGAGTGAAAAGAAGAGTGGAACAAAAAAAAGTACTTTCTTTGCAAAAGAAAAAGAGTTGAGGAAGGTCATGTACACACAAAAACCATTGGTTTTGCTTATGTACAAGGAGTTGTTTTATGGTGAGACTGACCTTGACCCTTCTGCGTGCCTAGAGTTGTGAGACTTGTTTTGCAGAATACTCGATGTCTTTCCGGATGAGTTGCCCAAGGACTACCACCATTGAGGGCATTGAACATCGATTGATCTCGTGCGTGAGTTCAAATTCCAAATCGCCCAGCTTATAGGAGTAATCCTGACGAGACAAAGGAGCTTCAAAGGCAAGTGGAAGAGTTGCTTGAGAGGGGGCACGTGAGAGAAAGTCTAAGCCCATGCGCAGTTCCAGTGCTGTTGGTGCCAAAGAAAGATGGAACTTGGCGTATGTGCGTGGATTGCAGGGCAATAAATAAGATAACGGTAAAGTATCGCCACCCCATTCCTAGGCTAGATGATATGCTTGATGAGCTACATGGTGCTTGTTTATTTACAAAAATTGATCTCATGAGTGGTTATCATAAGATTAGAATGAAAGTAGGGGATGAATGGAAAACAGCCTTTAAAACAAAATATGGTCTATATGAGTGGATGGTCATGCCATTTGGTTTGACAAATGCACCTAGCACTTTTATGTGATTAATGAACCATGTTTTGCGTGATTTTATTGGCAAGTTTGTGGTTGTATACTTTGATGACATTTTAATTTATAGCAAAAGCCTTGATGAGCATGTTATGCATCTTAAATCTATACTAGAAGCACTTAGGCGTGAAAAATTATATGCTAAATTTAAAAAGTGTTCTTTTTGTATGGATAAAGTTGTTTTTCTTGGCTTTGTTATTTCTGCCCATGGTGTGCATGTTGATGAGGAGAAGGTTAAGAATATTAAAGATTGGCATACTCATAAGTGTATTAGTGATGTGCGTAGTTTTCATGGTTTAGCTAGCTTTTGTAGGCATTTTGTGAAAGATTTTAGTACCATTGTTGAGCCATTGACTGAAATAATTAAAAAGGATATTGGATTTAAGTGGAATGAGGCACAAGAACTTGCTTTTAATACATTGAAAGATAAATTGTGTTCTGCGCCTGTATTGAGTTTGCCTAACTTTAATGAAGCTTTTGAGATATAATGTGATGCCTCCGGGTTAGGTATTGGTGCTGTTTTGATGCAGGGTAAGCGTGCCATTGCATACTTCAGTGAAAAGCTTCATGGGCCACAATTGAATTATTCCACTTATGACAAGGAACTCTATGCCTTGGTGAGAGCATTGGAGACTGATACAACTCACCAAGGCAATGCAGATTTGAGGATGCCAATGGGTCCAATTACAAGGTCACGCTCCAACAAGCTTAAAGCACAATTTCATATTTATGTACAAGTCATGCGCTAACACTTAGCCAATTTTCACAAGCACAAGTCTAATCAATGGGCTTGGGCTTATTTTATCTTATAAAGGGCATGTGGACTTCTTTTAGGCTTTTCATGGGCTGGTTTGTATTAAGTGTGCATGTGCTTTATTAAAAAAGTCATGTGCATGTTTTATTTTATGGAACCAAGCTTGTGGGCCTAGTTTAAAAGCCCAATTCACCCCTCTTAAGTTAGTCTTCTATTTTGTGGTTTTCTTATCCTATTTGGACAAGGACTAGTCAATTTTAATTAGTTTTGAAGCCCAAATCCATGTGGGATTTATTCTTGGGCATATTTGTTTCAAGAAGGCCTTTTTAATATTTTGAGATTTCTTTAGAGTTTTTAGGTTATCTTTGTTAGGGTTTACATTGCAAAGGGTATTTAAACCCTTGCTTTAGCCATGAACACGAGTTTTAGAGAGATCAATAAAAGCATTCTTCAAGAGAGAATTGAGATTCTTGCTTGTTTTACCTTAAGGATTGATTCAACTTATCAAGTAAGTTCTAACTTGTGGCGTTAATTCAATTCCTACAATCTTATACTCTTTGTTACCAATTCCTTGCTGTTTTGGGGGTGAAGGGTCTTGTTAGATTGATTGAATTTAGGTTTGGGAACAATCATTGAAACGGAGGTGATCTAGACATTGATTCTAGGTTGTTGTCGTATCAGAGACTTGGCAGCGTTATCTCTGTCCAAAAGAGTTTGTGATCCATTCTGATCATGAGTCATTGAAATATCTAAATGGCCAAGGTAAGTTGAACAAGAGGCATGCGAAGTGGCTGGAATTCATAGAGACCTTTTCATACGTGATACAATAGAAACAAGGTAAGGAGAATGTAGTTGCTGATGCACTTTCAAGAAGGTACACTCTAATCACTACTTTAAGTTCTAAATTGTTAGGGTTTGAGTACATTAGGGATTTGTATGCTTCGGATTCTGATTTTGGCAATGTGTTTGGTGCTTGTGAGCATGCTGCATTCCAAAGATTTTATAGACATTATGTGTGCCTAAATGTTCTATGCGGGAAGTCCTTGTGCGTGAATCACATTGTGGGGGTTTGATGGGTCATTTTGGGGTTCAAAAGAGATATGACATACTTTGTGAACATTTTTATTGGCCTAACATGAGAAAAGATGTTGAGAAAACTTGTTCTAAGTGTGTTGCATGTAGACAAGCAAAATCTAAGACCCATCCCTATGGTTTGTATACTCCTTTGCCTGTGCCTAAGCATCCGTGGACTGACATATCTATGGACTTTGTTTTAGGGTTGCCTAGGACCAAAAAAGGTAGGGATAGTATATTTGTAGTAGTAGATCGGTTTAGTAAGATAGCACATTTCATTACATGTCATAAAACTGATGATGCTTAAAATATTGCCGAGTTGTTTTTTAGGGATGTTGTGCGTTTGCATGGTGGTCCTAAGACTATTGTTTCTGATCGTGATGTAAAGTTTTCAAGTAAGGTGTGTTCTTCTTATTGTTACTTCAAGGATTACATCACTTATCAAGGTAATCACTTGTGGCGTGTTCAATTCTTCAATTTTCTTTGGGTTTGGGTCTCAATTTTGTATAATTGGGGTTTGAACTAGCATGTTCTTAGAATAGAAAGATTGGGGTTTTGCTTGATTCTATCTACTCCCGGGCATAGTTCCATCTTGTTGAAGGTTCTCTAGGACAAGTTCCTATTGGGTCTGTCATCATTTGGTATCAGAGAGCTTTGGTTGCTAGATTTCAAATAACTATCCTTTTGTTGTTTCTTTTTCGTTATTCATTTCTGCCCATTTTTGTATCCACTAGTTCGTGTACCTTTTGCTTGAGTTTTTGGTAGAATAATAGGAATTTCTTCAAGTTCAAAATCTCTTCTTTATTTTCGTTTTGAAATCACTCAAATCCAAGCTTTCTAGAGCAAGTTACACCAAATTTAAATTGAGAGCATCCAGCTTCTGAAAAAAAAAGTAGAAATGAAAAAAAAAGAAGAAATTCGTCAAAAAAAAAGAAAAAAAACGACAAAAAAAGAGAGAAAAAAAGAAAACAATCAGGGTGTGTGATGCAAGTTTTAGAGAAGTGGAGTCCAAGTTTGCTACTTTCCTAATTGCAAGTACTTTCCTATCTTGTATTGCTTGGAATTTGCTATATTACTTTCCTATTTGCTTCACTTTCCTATCTTGTATTGCTTCACTTCCTTATTTCAGTTACTTTCCTATTTTGCTTTTCGTTTCCTATTTCATTTCTTGCCTTATTAATCTTTCTTTAGCTTCAAGTTTGACTTTCCAAGGTAATCACTTCCTTAATTCATTCCTTATACTATTTTTTTTCACACTCTATTTCCCCTTTTGGATTCTTTGAGAATTTTATCTTGGGATTCTAATCTTAGCTGTCACTTGGTTTGATTGCTTCTATTTGATTGTGTCTTGTTTCGAATAAGAATACTATAAAAAAAAGCAAGTTGAGTGGTAAAAGGCAAGAGTGTTTACATTATAGAAAAAGCCAATTTTTTTGTAAAACACGAGTTGTTTGACGTCCGTTGAGTGTATACACGTGAGGGAGAGTGGTAAGGTCCATATTGTTTTTATTGTTCGCTAACATTTTACAATTCATAAATATGTCTCAAGAAGATGCATCAGCTGAGCAAGATCTTAAAGTCTTTATGAATTATATCTATAGTGGGAGAGGAAAATTGAACATGTATTTGAGTGTCATACATATAGTGAAGAGAAAAAGATAAAACTTGCTGCCGTTGAATTGTGTGACTATGCTAGTATTTGGTTGGATCAATTGCAAATAAATAGAAGGCAGAATCTTGAAAGACCAATCCGCACATGGCAAGAAATGAAAGCCATCATGAGAAAGCGCTTTGTTCCAAGTCATTACTATCGAGACTTGTTCAAGCGACTACAAAGATTGATGCAAGGATCTATTAGTGTTGAAGAGTACCACCATGAGATGGAGATCATCATGATTAGGGCCAATGTTGAGGAAGACATGGAAGCTACCATGAGAAGATTTCTTGATGGTATGCGCCCTGAAATTGCTTCCATTGTAGAACTGCAAAATTTTCTTGACATGGATGAGTTGTTACATAAGGCCATTATGGTAGAAAAGCAATTAAAGATCCAAAATGGTGCTGGGTCGAGTTCTTGGAAGAAAACCTTGAAGGAGACCAAAACTTTATTCAAATCCAAGGGAGACATCAAGCCAAAAGAGGAAAGTAAGGCTAAATTCTCTACTCCAAATCCCAAGGGTAAAAATGACTCTAAACCCTCTCCTTCTTCTAATCCTTCTTATAAAGTTAAGTGCTTTAAATGTCAAAGTTTTGGTCATATTGCTTCTCAATGCCCTAACAAAAGAACTATGATTTTACTTGAGAATGGTGATGTTGCTAGTGAAAGTAGTGACAGTGATGACTATAATGATGTGACTCTATTGACGGATGCTTCCGATGTTGATTGTGATGCTGAGGTTGGTGAAGCCCTTGTGGCTAGGCGTGCTCTTAATATCCAACCAAAAGAAGATCTTGATGAAGAGCAACGTGAGCACATCTTTCATACAAGGTGTCTCATTAATGGTAAAGTTTGTAGCATGATCATAGATGGTGGAAGTTGTACCAATGTTGCTAGTACTTTTGATGCGGAATCTGAGACCCTTAATCGTCCCTTAGAACTCGTTACCAATCAAATCAGAATTTGTTTCTCAACAAAGCAATCAGAATAATCTTTGTTCTTACACCCAAGAACACTTATGACAAGAACCCAAGTTAATTTGCAGAAATCCCCTTGAACCCCAATCAGTTAAGTACTCAAGAACACAAGAAATAGGAATTAAAATTGATAACAAAAGATAAACTCAATTGCAATCAATAAGAACACCTTGTGCATAAACATAAAAGAAAGCAAACTCTCTCTTCAATGTTGAGAGGGAGGTGGCTGCTGGAGAGAATAAGATGGAGATCTGAATATGAGAGCCACCAAAACCCTAAAACATGCTTAATTTATACCTAAACCTAATGGATTTCGAAATGGGCTTAAGTAGAATAACAAGGGCCCATGTATTCTAACTTAAAAAGCTAAATTAAACCCATAAACAAAGTCTGAAATAGAAGAGATTAAAACCAACGTGGCCCTCTTGAAATGTGGCTCATTTCACTTGTTCTAACCCCAAAAGAGACAAATAAAACAACCCATAACAAACAAACCCAAATTTGACCCAAAACAAGCTCAAAACACAAACATCCCAAACTAGTATGTTAGCCCAATTATGTAGACATACTTAGGCTCCAAAACATTTCCATATATGGACTTGCCATACTTGGATAGCCCACTTTCAACATGGTTTTGCACATAAGTTTGGAGTTGCTCCTTCAGACGCTTTGCTCGGGACCTTGTGACTGGACCGACAAAACTTTTCATACTGGGAAAACCTTCCATGTTGGCACTTGAATGATCTTATTTTGCTTGTTTTGCTTGAACAAACTCAATATGATTTCCCATGACATCGCCTTGCACTTTAGCTCCATTTTCCAAATTGCTGCTTGTAGCATTTTGAATGCCATTTGTATCAACTTTACTCGTTGACAAGCTTAATTTGCCTATTTTGAAACATCCTAGACCATATAAATTGCCATGGCTAAATGATTGTGGTGAGGTAAAAGTCACCAAACAAGTGATGGTTGCATTTTCTGTTGGTAAGTATCATGATGAGATTTTATGTGATGTTGCACCAATGTATACTGGACATGTTTTGCTTGGTAGGCCATGGTAATTTGATAGAAAAGTTAGGCATGATGGATATAAAAATTGTTATTATTTTCCTTTTCATAGTAAAAATATGGTGCTGAAACCTCTTAGGCCCATTCAAGCTTATGAGGATCAAGTGAGGATTGAGAAAGAATGCAAATTGAAGGCAAAAGAAAAGAAAGAGAGAGACGTCAAAAAGAAAGAAAAAGGAAGAAAGTAAAACGAGTGAAAAAAAATGAAGAAAAGAGAGTGACTTTATTTGCTGGAAAAAAGTGAGATCAAGAGAGCTTTAAAATGTGAAGAATCTTATATACTTTTATATAAAGATGTTTTCTTAACTATTAATGAGCTTGATCCATCTTTACCGTCTAGTGTTTTGTCTTTGTTGCAGGACTTCAACGACTTATTTCTGGAGGACATTCCTGATGGATTGCCCCCTTTAAGAGGCATTGAGCACCGTATGGACTTCCTTCCCGGAGCTTCAATTCCGAATAGGCCTGCGTATAGAGCCAATCCGAAAGAAACTAAGGAGATCCAAAAACAAGTTGAAGAGCTTATAAAAAAGGGCTTTGTGAGAGAAAGCTTGAGCCCGTGTGCTGTTCCAGTTATACTTGTTCCTAAGAAAGATGGCAAATGGAGAATGTGTGTTGACTGTAGAGCCATCAATAAAATCACGGTGAAATATCGTACCCTATCCCTTGTTTAGATGATATGCTTGATGAGTTGCATGGTGCTTGTATATTTTCTAAAATTGATCTTAGAAGTGGGTATCATCAAATTCGCATGAAAAAGGGTGATGAGTGGAAAATTGCATTCAAAAGTAAGTTTGGGTTGTATGAGTGGTTAGTTATGCTTTTTGGCTTGACTAATGCACCTAGTACTTTCATGAGTTTGATGAATCATGTGTTTCGTCCTTTTATTGGAAAGTATGTGGTCGTTTATTTTGATGATATTCTAGTGTATTCTAGGAGTTTAGACGATCATGTGAAACACTTGCATGATGTGTTTGAACTTTTAAGAGAAAATAAGCTTTACGCCAATTTAAAAAAATGTTCCTTTTGCATGGATACTGTTGTGTTTCTTGGTTTTATTGTAGGTGCTAAAGGACTTCAAGTTGATGAAGAGAAAGTGAAGGCAATTAGAGAATGGCCAACTCCCAAGAATGCGAATGAGGTTCGAAGCTTCCATGGCTTGGCTAGCTTCTATCGGAGATTTGTGAAGGATTTCTCTACTATTGTTGCCCCTTTGAATGAATTGGTAAAAAAGAATGTGATTTTTAAATGGGATGATTCACAAGAGGTTGCTTTTAATACCTTGAAAGAAAAATTGACCAATGCTCCTCTTCTTATTCTTCCTGATTTTTCTAAAGTTTTTGAGGTTGAATGTGATGCTTCTGGAATAGGCATTGGTGCTGTTTTAATGCAAGATTCTAAACCCATTGCTTATTTTAGTGAAAAACTAAGTGGTGCTGCTTTGAATTACTCCAC
This sequence comes from Erythroxylum novogranatense, assembly GCA_029891385.1. Lineage (NCBI taxonomy): Eukaryota > Viridiplantae > Streptophyta > Magnoliopsida > Malpighiales > Erythroxylaceae > Erythroxylum > Erythroxylum novogranatense. Next base: position 52,254,349 of record CM057235.1, on the reverse strand, counting down.
TTATGATAAAGAGTTGTATGCTTTAAAAAGGTCTTTAGAGACTTGGCAACATTACTTGTGGCCAAAAGAATTTATCATTCATTCTGATCATGAAAATTTGAAATTTCTAAAGTCCCAAGGTAAATTGAACAAGAGACATGCTAGGTGGTTGGAATTTATTGAAACTTTTCCTTATGTTATTAAACATAAACAAGGGAAAGAAAACATTGTGGCTGATGCTCTTTCTAGGAGATACTCTCTTCTTAGCTCTATGCATGCTAGATTACTTGGTTTTGAGATGTTGAAAGGCATGTATGAATCTGATTGTGACTTTGCAGAAATTTGGAAATCTTTTGAAAAACATGGTAATGATAATTTCTATAGATTTGATAGATTTCTATTCAAAAAGGATAAACTTTGCATTCCATCTTGCTCTATGCGTGAATTACTTGTTAGAGAGACACATGGAGGTGGATTGATGGGTCACTTTGGTGTTAAGAAAACTTTAGCTCTTTTGCATGAACATTTTTATGGCCTAACATGAGAAAGGATGTTGTTTCTATTTGTGCTAAATGTATTACTTGTAGGCATGCAAAATCTAAGGTTCAATCACATAGTTTATATTCTCCATTACCCGTCCCCTCTCATCCTTTGGTTGATATATCTATGGACTTTGTGCTTGGATTTCCTAGATCATCTAGTGGAAAGGATAGTATCTTTGTGGTGGTTGATCGATTTAGCAAGATAGCTCACTTTATTGCTTATTCTAAAACCAATGATGCTGTTCATATTGCTGACTTGTTCTTTAAAGAGGTTGTAAGATTGCATGGGTGCAATTTCTTAGTGAGTGATAGAGATGTGAAATTTCTTAGTCACTTTTGGAGAACTCTATGGAATAAACTTGGCACTAAACTCTTGCTTTCTACTGTTGCACATCCTCAAACGGATGGTCAAACTGAAGTCGTAAATAGAACTTTGACAACATTGTTGCGTGCGATCATCCAAAAGAACTTGAAGAATTGGGAAAAGTGTCTCCCACACATTGAGTTTGCTTATAATCGTGCTCTTCATTATTCTACTCAATTTTCTCCTTTTGAGATTGTTTATGGGTTTAATCCTTTGAATCCTTTGAAAATTCTTCCATTGCCTTCTAATGAGTTTACTAACTTTGACGGTATGAAAAAAGCTAAATTTGTGCAGGAGTTGCATGCTAAAGTTAGAGCCAACATTGAGAGGAGAAATGAACAATATGCAAAGCAAGCTAATAAAAGCCGAGGGCGTGTCATATTTGAACCTGGTGATTGGGTTTGGGTGCACCTGAGAAAGGAGAGGTTTCCAAAACAAACGAAATCTAAGTTACAACCAAGAGGAGATGGCCCTTTTCAAGTTTTAGAAAGGATTAATGATAATGCTTATAAAATTGATTTGCCTAGCTCCTATGGTAATGTGAGTGCTACATTCAATGTATCTGATTTATCCCTCTTTGATGTTGCAAATTCGAGGACGAATCTTTTCGAGGAGGGAGGGAATGATGAAGAACCATGGGCATGTGAAAGACAAGAAGAGAAGCATCCATGGCGTGATTCGCCTCAAGGAAGCCTAGGACGTGACTTGCATGGACATGAGCTTGCAAAAGGAGGCTTAGGAGCTGAAATTGGATCAGATTTGAAGTCTAAATATCCAAGGCAAGGGGATGAACGAAATTCCCATATCAAAGGCCCAACATTCAAGTCTAATGTTCCTAAAGATCCATTACAAGGTGTTGGAGGTCCAATGACAAGAGCTAGGGCCAAAGCAATGAAGCAAGCATTGAATTGTTTAATTCAAGACCTTTAAGAGATAGAGCTCATATTGTTGAGTCAGATTTCATCTCATAAAGGTCCAAGAGGCATTGTCTTACTCCTTGAAGCCCAACATAAAGTATCCAAAGGCCCACATGGAGTCCAATTGGGAGAATTCACTTAAAGTACCATGTGACAAGCATGTGCCACTTAAAAATAAGGATATGGACGTGATCCCTATGGTCCAACATGTTGAGATCACATTTTATTTAGTTTCCTTTTTTGTTTCCTCTAAATAAGGTGATCCAGTCAAAGGAGTGGTTTTCCTTTGTGGCGTCCTAAGGTTAGAGTTCTAAGAGACAAGTTCTCTTAGGGTTCTTTCCATTGACCAACATTCTTGCTAGAGTTCTAAGAGACAAGTTCTCTTAGGGTTCTTTTCATCGATCAACATTCTTCTCACCTCTGATTTTCTTTGTGTTCTGTTTCTATCTTTTCAACTTTGTTTCTTGTGATTATGTGTGTTTGCTTGATTCTATCTACTTCCGGGCATAGTTCCATCTTGTTGAAGGTTCTCTAGCACAAGTTCCTATTGGGTATGTCATCAACAAGTCTCACAACTCTAGGCACAAAAGGGTCAAGGTCAGTCTTACCATAAAACAACTCCTTGTACATAAGCAAAACCAATGGTTTTTGTGTGTACATGACCTTCCTCAACTCTTTTTCTTTTGTAAAGAAAGTACTTTTTTTTGTTCCACTCTTCTCTCCTTTTTCAACTGCACCGCTCTCTTTCTTTTGCTCACTAGTGCCCTTGTTCTTATTTTCTTGAATGGCCTCTTTTTCCTTTTTTCTTTTTAAACTCTCAGCCTCTCCAAGTTTTTGTTCTTCCATGGCTTTTGCAAGTCTCAACTGATCCTTATGAACTTCTTTTGGTGAAAGGGGTGCCAATGGGAAGTATTTCTCCCCCATTTTGAATGAATATCTATTTTTGAATCCATCATGTAGTACACGCCTATCATGTTGCAATGGTCTCCCAATAGTAAATGACCAACATGCATAGGAACTACATCACACAACATTTCATCAGAATATCTCCCAAATGAGAACGCCACTAGCACTTGCTTGTTCACCCTAACCTCTCCACACTCATTAAGCCATTGCAACTTATAAGGACTAGAATGTTTAATGAGAGGCAGCCCCAATTTCTCAACTAAAATTGTGCTTGCAACATTGGTGCAACTACCTCCATCAATTATTAAACTGCACATCTTACCCTTAATTAAACATCTGGTGTGGAATATATTCTCCCTTTGTTCCTCAAGCTCTATCTTTTCTTGTGCATTGAGAAGTCGCCTCACTACTAATGCTTCGGCTTGGACTGGTTGCTCAACTTCTTCATCAGTGTAATCCTCCAACTCAGGCATATCACTTCCATCACTATCTTCTGATTCAATTACCCCATCTCGCAAATACATGATCTTCCTATCGGGACATTGGTTTGCCCTATGACCCGAACCCAAACACTTGAAGCATTTGATGTCTCTTTGCTTAGTGCTAGCATTTTGATCATTAGATGTAGGCGCACCTTTAGAGGCTGTCCACTTTTCCTTCGACTTGTACTTATTGTCATAGGACTTATCCTTGCTCTTTTCCTCCTTCTTTGGCCATTTAGGGCCCCAAGAATTTGAAGATCCTGAGGTATTACCCTTGCTGAAACTTTTTCCCTTCAATTGCTTTTCAATCTTCATAGCCATGCTTACCATGTCCTCCAACTCTAAGTACTGATGAAGCTCTAACACATTGGCTATCTCTTTATTTAGACCAGCAAGGAATCGAGCCATTGTAGCCTCTCTATCCTCCTCTATGTTAGCTCTTATCATAGCTATCTCCATCTCCTTGTGGTAATCTTCCACACTCTTTGTGCCTTGCCTCAATGTTTGGAGTTTTTGATGCAATTCCCTATATTAGTAACTTGGCACAGATCTCTTTTTCATGATGCGTTTCATCTCATCCCAGGTTTGAACCGGTCTTTCTCCAGTTCGTCTTCTACTAACCATCAATTGATCCCACCAAACAGCAGCATAATCAGAGGACTCAACTGCCGCTAACTTCACCTTCTTCTCCTCAGAATAATTGTGGCAGGCAAATATCATCTCTACTTTCCTTTCCCACTCCAAGTAGGCATTAGCATCATTCCTTCCATGAAATGGTGGCATCTTCATTTTGATGCTGCCAATGTTTCTATCTACTCTTTCAGTCTCTTCCTCCTCTCTGCCTGTTTCAGCTCTTCCTCTATAACCACCTCTATTTTGGCCTCTATCTCCTCTACCACCTCTTGCATTGTTTCGGCCTCCATACCACTCTTCCTCATCAAATCTATCTTCATCTTGCTCCTCCTCATAGTGATAATGATTATGAAGTAGAGGGTTCTCTCTTCTTCTTGCCCCATTATTCCCTGAAGATTCAGCTTGAATAGTTCTAAGAAGTCTATCTTGTCTTTCAAAGTTTCTATCTTGCTGTTCAAACTTGTCTTTGACTTCAAGGAACATAGTCTCTATTCTCTTGAACTGATTTTGCATTGCATCAAGAGTAAAGAATGTATTTTGTTGGTCCTCTTCACTCCCATCACTTTTTCCATCTTTATTGCTATTATCAGACATGATCAATCCCTGCAAGAAAACGCTAGAAACCTCACAACACTCCCTCACGTGTTTCTCTCTAGAACAAAAATTTTCACTCGTTTTTCACATAATAAAATGGCTTTTCACTATATAATCTCACACTCTTGCCTTTTTCCACTCAAGTGCCTCCTTTATGTTACTTTTCAGGATCACTTCAACAAGATCAAGGAAATCAACAAGCAACAAGTTCAAGAAGGAAACACAAAGAAAACAAGCCTAACAAAGAAAAAACGAATAGATGAAACAAATCTAGAAGCAAAATATTGTACGGACATAAAATAAATCAAAGTGCCAATACACGGATGAAGAATAGTGCAGGCAACGATTCTTGTGTCAATTGAACAATTATGAGTGCAACAATTGTTCAAATCAATGTAGAGAAGCAAAGATAGGTACCAAAACAAGAAATAAACTAGGAAACAAAGAAAGACACACAAAACTATGACAAAACTCACCGAATCCCAAGACCATTTTTTTATTTTTTATTATTTTAATATCCCAATCAACCCAGAGTTCCAAGAATTGAACAAAAGATTCAAAGAAATCATTTCTTGATAGGTTCTTGAATGAAAGAAGGACAATCTTAATGAATCTTGAATGATAAGAACAAATCTTGAATGAAAGATCAAACAAAGATTCAAAGAATCACAATCTTGGATGTTTCTTGATAAATCTTGAATTTTTTTTCTTTTCTTTCTACTGTTCACTTTTTTTTGGCTATTTTAACCTTTTTTGCTTTTTCTGTTTTTTTTAATTGTTGATCAAGAAAACAAAGAATCAATTAAAGAAACAAGAACATAAAGAACCAATAATGGCAGATTTGTTCCAAGCAATTCAAACTTTTTTTTAAATACTTTTCTAAGGAATTCAACAAAGAAAACAATGAAAGATAAGTATGAGTTCAATAGAATTAAGCCAAAGCTCTGATACCAATTGATACGGAAACCCCAAGAAAACAAGGTTCTTAAAACGCCCTAATCTTATTGAATCAAAAGCCCAATCTTTCTATTCTAAGAACATGCTAGTTCAAACCCTAACAATAAGAAGAACACACCTTACTTGAAGAGAATATCTCTCAATTTCGTTAATCAACCAAATCTGATGTTTACAAGGATAAAATAAGGTATTTATACCCTTTGCCACGACCTAAACCTAAAAGGAATAGGTTACAAGACCCTTTAATGCTAAAACAAGCCTAATCGTAACTAGTTTAGGAGTTTATAGCCCAATAATGCAATCTGATCCTAATCCACTTAGGATTGGGCTAAACCAACTTAAATAAGACCAAAATAACTTAAATAAACCTAAGGGAGGTGGATGGGCCTATTGGATTACTCTACTTAGGCCCACACACTTGGTAGTCCAAAACTAGCTTTAAATAAACTAAGGCAAGTACTAATAAATACCTAGCCCATAACCAGTCTCTTTGGGCCTAATAAACAATGGATAAATAACAAGCCCAATGTACTAAAATAAGTCCATAAGAATAATTGAACTTGTCTTGAAATTTGGCTAAGTATTAGCCCCTCCACATGCCCTCTCTAGAAGAATCACAAGCTTGACTACTCCACTTGAATTCTCCACGGATGGTTCTGATGTGAGCAAAGGCATGGATGACAATGTGCATGGAGGTTTGGACTTGAAGAGGAGCTTGCGTGATCAAGGCCAAGGAAGAGAGCTTTCCATACCAATTGGGCCAATGACTAGGGCGCGGGCTAAGAGGATCAAGGAGACTTTGTATGCGCATGTGGGCTCACTTATGGAAGACATGCAACATGCTAATCCTATAGGAGGAGAGTTATTTGGGTCACAGCTCAAATGGATCCACTTAACTCAAGTCTTTGGGTCAGATATGCATGTGGCTTGAGGACTTGCTTGAATGGGCTGTTTTAATTCACTTAAGCCCAATTTATGTGGACTTAAGTGATCAAGAAGGCACACCCATCAGACCAGGCTTAGAGGCATTTTAATTAGCTTTCTTGGACTTATTATTTACTTGGGCTTCTTGTATTATTAGCCCAACTCATTAGTCACTTAAACCTATAGCCTTGTTTTAGGTCGATGGGGCGATCGATTCAGATCATTTTGTGTGCAGCCATTGGCTTCAAACTTGAGAGAAAACAGATCTTCTCTTGTTCTTGTTACCTTAAGAACTTATTTCACTTATCAATTGCTTTCCCAATTGTGGCGTGTTTGAGTTCTTCCTTTGAATTCAATTCTGATCATCGGGGTTACCTAAGGCAGGTCTTTAGGGGGTGTCGTAGGGATTGATTTCATACTATCCTAGTTAGTTTTGTTTGTCAATTTTCGAAATTCAGGTCTGTTCTTCCTTGTTCTGCATAACTGACGCAAATTCCTCTTCAATTCTTTCGTTGGTGCGCATTATTTGGTATCAGAGCCATGGCGAGAGGTAAATTCTAATTTGTCTCTCTCGGGTTCTTGTCGTTTTTGTGCTGGATCTTGTTGTTTTCTTGTTCTTGAGAAATCTGGGTTCTTGTTCTTGAGAAATCTGTGTTACTGCTCTTGAGAAATCTGGGTTCTTGTTCTTGAGAAATCTGTGTTACTGTTCTTGAGAAATCTGGGTTCTTATCGTTCTTGTGCTAAATCTTGTGTTTTCTTGTTCTTGAGAAATCTGGGTTCTTGTTCTTGAGAAATCTGTGTTACTGTTCTTGAGAAATCTGGGTTCTTATCGTTCTTGTGCTGAATCTTGTGTGTTCTTGTTCTTGAGAAATCTGGGTTCTTGTTCTTGAAAAACAGGAGGTAAAAAAAAAGTAAAAAAAAAAAGGCCTACTTAAAATTTTCTTCTTTCCTTTGATTCAGCTCATTGAATTGAGTAGTTTGGCACTAGTCTTAACATAACAGCTTCAAAATTTTGGAAATTTCCATTTGATTCCATTGTTCTAGCCTTATTTTGTGTTCATTGAATTCCAATTGTTCAAAATTGTCTTCTTTGATCTTGGTATTGCTTGTTTCAATTTGTCTCTCTTATTCTTCATTTTGTTTGATTTCAAGTCTGTCCTAGCATTGTTTCATGTTTCCTTCTTTGTTTCTCGAATTGATTGACATTCAGCAATCTTGCTTGGAGGATCTCGGTTTTATTGATTGAACCACATTCCATGATTTGGGAAATGAATTTGGTTTGAGGAATTATAGTTCAGGTTGTAACTTGAATTTCGGAGAAATTGAGTGGTAAAAGGCAAGAGTGTGAGTGCATTTGAGGGTGTCATTGCCGTGACATTAAACACGAGTGAGAGAGAACATCTTTTGAGTGAAACACGTGAGGGAGTATTGTGAGGTGGGTTTTTGTTTTTTTTACACTAACGTTGTTTTGCAGGTATATTATTTCCTCACAATGTCACAGGAAGGAGGTAGTAATGGTAGCAGTGGTAGCAACGGAGGTATTAATGCGAACCAAACCGGAGAAATCAATGTTCTTACCATGAGAGCAATGCAGCAATAGTTTGAGCGGTTCAACTTGGCATTTATTGAGATAAGGGAGGAGATAGCTAAACTCCGACAGGAGAGGCGTGAGGAGCCTCAAGGGAGACGTGGTGCTAGGCGCCAACACCCTCCACCACCATTTCGGAGACCACCACCACAATATGACCATGTGGACGACGGAATTGAGGAGGAGGAGGAGGAGGAGTTTGACCACAGACCTAGGAGGGCACAGCGAGCTGAGCCATTAAACCGGCTAGATGGAGATATCAAAATGCAAATTCCTACCTTTAAGGGGAGGAACGACGCCGAGGCTTACCTAGAATGGGAGAGGAAGGTGGACTTGATTTTTGAGTGCCACAATTTCTCCGAGCACAAGAAGGTAAAACTAGCTGCAGTGGAGTTTTCTGATTATGCATTGATTTGGTGGGACCAGTTGATGACTTCCAGGAGGAGGAATGGAGAGAGGCCTATCTTTACTTGGGCAGCCATGAAAGCTTGCATGAGGAAGAAGTTTGTGCCTTCTTACTATTATAGGGAGATGCACCAAAAATTGCAGAGACTCACTCAAGGGTCTAGATCAGTGGAGGATTACCACAAAGAGATGGAGATAGCCATGATCCGAGCCAACATAGAGGAGGATGCAGAGGTGACTATGGCACGATTTTGAGTGGCTTGAACCGAGAGATAGCCAATGTGGTGGAGTTGCAGACTATGTGGAGATTGAGGACATGGTGAACATGGCCATGAAAGTGGAAAGGCAACTCAAGAGTAGAGTGGCAGCAAGGATGGATCGGTATTTAGTCCATCATGGGGTTGAAATGGCCCAAGAGAGAGGAGAAGTCGAAGACAAAGGGATGGACCTCGAGGAGACACCCAAAGGCCAAATGTGGGTCGACCAAAAGGTACACCTAATTCTCATGCTTCATCTAGCAAACAATCTAGTATTAAATGCTTTAGGTGTTTGGGTAATGGACATATTGCATCATAATGCCCTAATAAAAGGCTATGTTTATGCGGGATAATGGGGTAATTGATTCGAGGATAGTGATTGTGATAATGATGTGTTGCCTTGTTATAATTGTTTGTCTTGATGATGAGGATGATTGTGTGGAGAGGGCATCACGGGGAAGCGCTTGTTGTTAGGCGTGTTTTGAGTGTTAGGGCCAAGGATGCGGCTCTTGATCGGAGGAGAACTTGTTTCACACGAGGTGTTTGGTGGGTGGAAAGGTTTGTAATCTGATTATTGATGGGGTAGTTGCACTAATGTAGCTAGTGTCAACATGGTTGAGAAACTGGGGTTACCTTATAGGAAACATCCTAACCTTACAAGCTACAATGGTTTAATGATAGTCTTGATGTGAAAGTGACAAAGCAGGTGTTGGTGTCATTTTCAGTAGGTAGATATGAGGATGAGGTGTTGTGTGATGTAGTGCCTATGGAGGCTGGTCATATGTTGCTTGGGAGACCTTGGCAGTTTGATAGAAGGGTAGCACATGATGGATATACCAATAGGTATTCGTTTAAGTTTAAGGGTAGGAACTTCACTCTTGTACCCTTATCACCTCATGAATTGTACCTGGACCAGTTGAAAACAAGTAAATGTGAGGAGGGTTCGGGTAGTGAGCTAAAAAGAAAAGATGAGAGAAAAGAGGCCCAAAAGAAAATTGAGAGTGGTCCAAAGGTGAGTGACTGCACAGGAGAGGAAAAGAGAGTGGGATGTGCAGGAGAGGAGAACTCAGGTAGAGAAAGGAAGAGTGAGCCGAGAGAGAAGAAGGTGAGTTTGTTTGCGAGAGAGAAAGATTTGAGGAGAGCGAGTGGAGCGAAGAGAACATTGTTGTTGCTTAGGTATAGGGAGTGTTTGATGACTGACACTGACCCTCTTGCTTCCTTGCCTAGTGTTTTTAGTTCTCTTTTGCAGGAATACACCGATGTCTTTCTGGAGGAGATGCCCAATGGACTGCCACCCTTGAGGGGCATAGAGCACCAAATCGATTTCATACCCGTGCATGATTCCAAACCGCCCGACCTATAGGAGTAACCACGAGGAAGCGAAGGAACTTCAAAGGCAAGTGGATGAGTTGTTGGAAAAGGGCATGTGAGGAGAGCTTGAGCCCATGTGTCGTGCGGGTGCTGTTGGTGCCAAAGAAGGATGGAACACGGAGGATGTGCATGGATCGCCGTCTTGTGAATAAAATCACCGTAAAAGTATCGCCACCCTATTCCTAGGTTAGATGATATGCTTGATGAGTTGCATGGTGCATGTGTATTTACTAAAATTGATTTGAAGAGTGGATACCATCGATTGAATGAATCCAGGAGATGAATGGAAACCGCTTTCAAAATCAAGTATGGGTTGTATGAGTGGTTGGTTATGCCATTTGGCTTAACTAATGCACCCAGCACTTTTATCGGGTTGATGAATCATGTATTGCGTGCATTTCTTGGTAAATTTGTGGTTGTTTACTTTGATGACATTTTGGTTTATAGCACTACTATTGATGAGCATGTCATGCATGTGAGGAGTGTGTTGGATGTATTGAGAAAGGAGAAACTGTATGCCAATCTTAAGAAGTGTACTTTTTGCATTGATCAACTTGTCTTCTTAGGATTTGTAGTCAGTTCTCGTGGTGTTACGGTAGATAGTGAAAAGGTGAAGGCCATCCAGGATTGGCCAACACCTAAGAGTGCGAGTGAGGTGAGGAGCTTTCATGGACTTGCTAGCTTTTATAGGAGGTTTGTGAGAGATTTCTCCACTATTGCTGCTCCTTTGGCTGAGATAGTCAAGAAGGAGAAGGGGTTTGTATGGGGAGAGGAACAGGAACGTGCATTCATATTGTTGAAAGAAAAATTATGTTCTGCTCCTATTTTGTGTTTGCCAAATTTTGATAAGGCATTTGAGGTTGAATGTGATGCTTCTGGTATTGGTATAGGTCTTGTGCTTTTGCAGGAAAACAAACCAAGAGCTTACTTGATGAGAAGTTGAGTGGTGCACAACTCAACTATCCAACCTATGACAAGGAGCTATATGCGATGGTGAGAGCATTGGAGGTGTGGCAACACTACCTTCAGCCACGTGAGTTTGTCATTAGGACGGATCACGAATCCTTGAAGCACTTGAAAGGACAAGGCAAGTTAAGCAAGCGACATGCTACATGGGTGGAGTTTCGGAGACATTTCCATATGTCCCGCGATCTGAAGCAAGGGAAGGAAAACGTGGTTGCTGATCGTTATCTAGGAGGTATTCCTGGTTACTACCCTTAGTTCTCAACTTTTAGGGTTTGAGCAACTAAAGGAGTTGTATGCTTCGATAATGACTTTGCTTCGTGTATATTGCTTGTGAGCATCTTGCATTTCAGAAATTTTACAGCATGATGGCTATTTGTTTAGAGGTAGCCAATTGTGTGTGCCTAATTGTTCGTTGCGTGCTTTGTTTGTGCATGAGGCCCATAGTGGTGGTTTGATGGGTCATTTTGGGGTTGCTAAGACTTTGGATATTTTACATGAGCATTTTTATTGGCCTGGTATGCGCAAGGATGTTGGGCGTGTGTGTGCCAACTGCATTGTATGTAGACAGGCAAAATCCACAGTCAAACCTCATGGATTGTATACCCCTTTACCTGTGCCTACTGAACCGTGGGTTGATTTGTCTATTGACTTTGTTTTGGGTTTACCTAGAACAAAGAGGGGTTTTGATAGCATCTTTGTGGTTGTAGACCGTTTTAGTAAGATGGCGCATTTCATTGCATGCCATAAGACTGATGATGTTGTACATGTGGCTGACTTATTCTTTAGGGATGTTGTTAGGTTGCATGGCATTCCGAGGTCAATTGTATCCGATCGAGATGCTAAGTTTTTGAGCCATTTTTGGCGTGTGTTGTGGGGCAAGTTAGGAACCAAACTGTTATATTCTACTACTTGTCATCCACAAACAGATGGGCAAACCGAGGTTGTGAATAGGACCTTGGGAACTTTGTTGCGTCTTGTTGTAGGTCAAAATTTGAGAACTTGGGGAATGTTTACCTTTTATTGAATTTGCATATAATAGATGTGTGCATTCCACTACGCTTTTTTCGCCTTCGAGTTAGTTTATGGTTTTAATCCCTTAACTGCCTTGGATTTGGTACCTTTACCTTTGCATGAATTGTCTAGTACAGATGGAACACGCAAGGCTAAGTTGGTTAGGAACTTCACGAGAAGGCGAGGCAGCACATTGAGCAAAGACCCGGTCACGCCAGCAAGCCAACAAGGGCGTGATTAGTGACCTTGAACCAGGTGATTGGGTTTGGGTTCATTTGAGAAAGGAGCGATTTCCTACTCAAAGAAAATCTAAGCTGGATCCGAGAGGAGATGGTCCATTCAGTGTTGGAGAAGATCAATGACAATGCCTACAAGATTGATCTTCCAGTGTGAGTACTGATGTTTCCGCCACTTTTAATGTTCTTGACCTTTCTCCGTTTGACATGGATTCAGATTCGAGGACGAATCTTTTGAGGAGGAGGGACTGATGTGAGCAAAGGCATGGATGACAATGTGCATGGAGGTTTTGACTTGAAGAGGAGCTTGCGTGATCAAGGCCAAGGAAGAGAGCTTTCCATACCAATTGGGCCAATGACTAGGGCGCGGGCTAAGAGGATCAAGGAGACTTTGTATGCGCATGTGGGCTCACTTATGGAAGACATGTAGCATGCTAATCCTATAGGAGGAGAGTTATTTGGGTCACACTCAAATGGATCCACTTAACTCAAGTCTTTGGGTCGATATGCATGTGGCTTGAGGACTTGCTTGAATGGGTGTTTTAATTCACTTAAGCCCAACTTATGTGGACTTAAGTGATCAGAAAGGCACACCCATCAGACCAGGCTTAGAGGCATTTTAATTAGCTTTCTTGGACTTATTATTTACTTGGGCTTCTTGTATTATTAGCCCAACTCATTAGTCACTTAAACCTAGTATTAATAGCCTTGTTTTAGGTCGATGGGGCAGATCGATTCAGATCATTTTGTGTGCAGCCATTGGCTTCAAACTTGAGAGAAAACAGATCTTCTCTTGTTCTTGTTACCTTAAGAACTTATTTCACATATCAATTGCTTTCCCAATTGTGGCGTGTTTGAGTTCTTCCTTTGAATTCAATTCGATCATCGGGTTACCTAAGGCGGGTCTTTAGGGGTGTCGTGAGGATTGATTTCATACTATCCTAGTTAGTTTTGTTTGTCAATTTTCGAAATTCAGGTCTGTTCTTCCTTGTTCTGCATAACTGACGCAAATTCCTCTTCAATTCTTCCGTTGGTGCGCATTAAGATGCATATGGAATCTTACTTATGCGCTCAAGCTCCTTATCTAATGTAGGACAATCCTTCTTAGAAAGCTTGATTCCATATGACATAGGCAAGAATCCTCTATTAGAATCTTGCATACTGAACCTTTTCAGTATCTTATCTATGTATGTACTCTGACTTAGGCCTATAAGCTTTCTTGATCTATCTCTATAGATCTTAATGCCTAAAACATAGGCAACCTCACCTAAGTCTTTCATTGAGAAACGTTTCCTTAACCAAATCTTGACACTCTGTAAGGTCGGAATATCGTTTCCAATGAGCAATATGTCATCAACATATAAAGCTAAAAAGACAACAGCACTCCCACTAACCTTTTTGTAAACACAAGGTTCATCTTCATTCTTGATGAATCCAAACTCTTTGACAACTTCATCAAAATGAAGATTCCAGCTTCTTGATGCTTGCTTCAATCCATAAATGGATATTTGAAGCTTGTACACCTTTCCCGAATTCTTAGGATGGACAAAACCCTCAGGTTGTATGATATATACATCCTCAAGTAAGTTTCCATTAAGGAAAGCAGTTTTGACATCCATTTGTCATATCTCATAATCGTAGTATGCAGCTATGGCAATAAGAATTCTAATGGATTTGATCATGACCACTGGAGAAAATGTCTCATCATAATCAATTCCATGAACTTGTCGATAACCTTTAGCAACAAGTCTTGCTTTATAAGTGTGCACATTTCCATCCATGTCGAGTTTCTTTTTGAAAACTCATTTGCATCCAATGGTCTTCAAGCCATCAGACAGATCAATCAAAGTCCAAACTTGATTGTCATACATGGATTGCATCTCTGCTTTCATGGACTCTAACCATTTAGCAGATTCTGGACTTTCCATAGCTTCTTGATAGGTTGTGGGCTCATTATGATCGATGAGCATCACATTATCATCATCAGTAACGAGAAATCCATATCTCTCAGGCTCATAACGAATCCTATCAGATCTACGTGGGCCTTGTATTGTTGAAGGTTGCTCATCAATAGCTTGTGAGCTCGCTTTAATCTCCTTTTCAGGCTCAATGTCATTTTGTGAAACTTGAATTTCTTCAAGTTGTACTTTACTCCCACTGTTTCCTTTGGAAACAAATTCCTTCTCTAAGAAGAAACCATTTCGAGCAACAAACACTTTGTTCTCTGATGGGATGTAAAAGTAATATCCTTTAGTTTCCTTAGGATATCCCACAAAATAACATTTTTCAGATTTGGGTGCCAACTTGTCAGCAATTGGACGCTTCACATAAGCCTCACAACCCCAAATCTTTAGAAAAGATAAATTGGGACGCTTCCCAGTCCATATCTCATAAGGTGTCTTTTCTACAGCCTTTGAAGGAATACGGTTCAATATGAATGCTGCGGTTTCTAAAGCATAGCCCCAGAAGTATTTTGGAAGATCAGTTTGACTCATCATTGATCGAACCATATCTAATAGAGTTCGATTTCTCCTTTCAGAAACACCATTCCATTGAGGAGTTCCTGGAGGAGTCAATTGTGAAACAATTCCATAATCCTTAAGATAATCATCAAACTCTTGGCTTAAATATTCACCTCCTCGATCAAATCGAAGGATTTTAATATTCTTGCCAAGCTGATTTTGTACTTCATTCTTATCCTCTTTGAACTTTTCAAAAGATTCAGATTTGTACTTCATTAAATAGACATACCCATATCTACTGAAGTCATCTGTAAAAATAATGAAATACAAATAACCTCCTCTCGCTGATATGCTAAAAGGACCACATACATCGGTATGTATAAGGCCCAATAGCTCATTGGCCCTTTCCCCTTTACCTATGAAGGGGGCCTTTGTCATCTTACCCAGTAAACAAGAATCACATGTCTCAAAAGATTCAAAAGAATCAATGAATCCATCTTGATGGAGTTTTGAGATGCGTTTTTCGTTTACATGGCCTAAACGACAATGCCAGAGATAGGTTGGGTTCAAATCATTAGATTTAAACTTCTTGGTATTTATGTTATAGATGGGCTCATTTGTAACAAACTCAGTGTCTAGAGTATAAATGTCATTTAATTGACGCACAATGCCATATAAAATGTCATTCTTATAAATGGAAATACTTCTATTCTCAATAGAAAATTTAAATCCATCATTCTCTAAACAAGCAAAAGAAATAATGTTCCTACTCATAGTAGGTACATAATAACAATTCTTGAGTTCCAAAATGAGCCCAGTAGGCAAAATAAGATCATACGTCCCTACGGATAAAGCAGCAACTCTTGCTCCATTTCCCACGCGCAAGTCGATCTCACCAGACATCAATCTTCTAGTCCTTCTTAGACTCTGTACATTAGTACAAATGTGAGTTGCAGCTCCGGTATCTAATACCCATGATGCAGAAGGAGTAAAATTGATTTCTATAACAAACATACCTGAAGAAGTAGTCGCACTATTCTTCTTCTCTTTCAGCTCTTCCAATGACCAGGTTCATTGCAATGAAAGCAAACTCCCTCCTTGGGTGCCTTAGTCTTAGCTTTAGGCTTGGGCTTGGGTACTTTACCTTTGTCTTTCGCTGTGCCCTTCTTCTTGAAAACTTTTCCCTTTTGAACCACAAGAACTTCATTGGTGGTCTTAACCTTTCCCTTTAAGTTCTCTTCAGCAGTTTTCAGCATCCCATGCAATTCGTCAATGGACTGCTCCATATTATGCATGTTGTAGTTAAGAATGAACTGATCATATTCATCAGTCAAAGATGCTAGAATAAGATCAGTTGCCCATCCTTGACTAACAGGTGCACCTAATTTCTCAAGATGATGAATGTAACTCTTCATCTTGAGAACATGAGCACGCACGGGTGTGCCAGGAGTCATCTTGCATGAATTCAATGCCTTAGTGGTTCTAAACCTCTCTTGGCATGCTTGCTCTTGAAACATAGCTTTTAGTTGAGCAAGCATGTCATAGGCCTCCATTTCCTCTAAATCCTTCTGAAGGTCAGAGATCATGGCCCCTAACATAAGGCATGACACATCCGTAGAGTCATTGATATGCTTCATGTAAGCATCCTTTTGAGCCTTAGGTGCATTTGCCGGTGGTCCCTCAGGGATGGGCTCTTCTAAGACATAAAGTTTTCTTTCTTGCTTGAGAACAATTCTCAAGTTCCTATACCAATCTAGGAAATTTGTTCCACTAAGCTTTTCTTTCTCTAAGATAGATCGCATAGAAAGGTTTGTGGATGGAGTAGCCATAATCTACAAAATTTATGCAACAAGGGTCAACATTCATATATTATGAGGTATTAGCTCCCACTCAAATAAATAACCCTCAATTGAAAAATGGGAGAAACAAGATCCATATTTTACCAAGTCCTAAGAAAGCTTTGGCTTAACACTCAAAACTTAGTTATTTAGGTAGAAAACTCTTTTCAATTACATCACATGTAACTCTTGATGGGCTTATATTAAAATACATCTTATGTACTGCGTGTATGAAAAAAAACCCAATCTTACGCCCTAAGCCCAAAACCGTTTTGATAGCTTAGTCAAGTTTAATCATACTTTACCTATGAATAGTACCATTATTCTAATGTCTTCCCTAGATGATCCCTACATGCCTTGCTTTGGCAAAAACCCACATAAGGATAAGCTAGAGATAAACATTGGTAAAGATTTATGGAAGGCATATAAACTTGAAATTATGAAGAGGGTCGTTCTTAGTACATTATGAAGGCTACTAATCCTATTAGTAAGGGTGTTTGTACTATGCTATTTCTAATCCTATATCACAACATACTTGAGTATATATATATTAGAAGTATAGAATAGTAACTTACACATGAATATAAATATTCAAAAAATATAAATAAACACATGTAACATCACCCAGAATATATAACACATAACAAATAAACAAGCGTAGGAAAATCCCTTCTTTGGGCTTGCAATCATTGAAAGTCGATAGTCGATCGTTGATCGAAAAGATGATAGTCGACTGGTCGACTTGTGCCAGTCGACTGGAACCAATTTCAGTCGACTGGAACAAACGTTTTCACCAAAAACTCATCTCCGCCCTCCAACCAGTCGACTGGAACACTTCTAGTCGACTGGAAGAGATGCTAGTCGACTGGTCGACTTGTATTAGTCGACTGGAACCATTTTCAGTCGACTGGAACGAACGTTTTTCGCTAAAACGCTCATCTCCGCTCTCCAACCAGTCGACTGGAACACTTCTAGTCGACTGGAAGAGATGCTAGTCGACTGGAGTATCCTTGTCTAACATGAATACTTGCGGTTTCCCATTCCAGATCCATTTCTTACATGGTGGAAACCCTAGCAGCCACCACCTGTCGGTCAAACCCTTCATGCTTATCATATATTCTCATCAGTACCAAGATAATCAACAGTTCCGAAAAGAACATGCATGAAATAAAAAACACTTTCATATCACGCAACCAAAACCGTGAGCACATGTAATCAAAACATGCATATTTTTATCTCTACAGAATCCAAATCCGTAAACACATGTAATCCAAATATATATATATTTTCGATTATACATAAGCCAAAATCGTGAATACATGTAATCAAAAACACGTATATTAACAATTTTACAGAAGAACCTGGCTTTGATACCACTGTTGGATCGCGTACGGTCCGAGTATTCACATTACACTGCGGAAAAGACCATACAAGAACATCACGTATAATCAAAAACATGAAGGATTAACAAAAATACCTTATTTTCGTGAATGGATTGCTTCTTTTCGGATTCCAAGACACTGCAAATCGTTAATGTCCTCTACCGGTATCCACACGAGCATGCACGATCCGGGCTGCGGCTGTAGTGTGCTAGCACGTCCTGAAAACACTTTCTGAACGCCGCACGATCGTTCTCTTAGATGGCGGCTAGGGTTTCATCTTTTCTTCCTTAACCTAATGAGACCTAAGTTTCTCTATTTATAGAGAAACCCTAATCTCATTTAGGCCCTATTAAGTTTCAGCCCATTATATCATATATAATAAAAGCCCGACAACTTAATTAAATCCAGCCCAATAAATATATCTAAATATATTTATTTAACACCTAATAAATTAGGCCTAAGAGAATAAGCCCAGATCACATCACTCTTTGTGTGCGACCCTGTAGGCTCATTTGATGTTGGCAATGGGCTTGATTACACTTCAAGGCCCATAAGTCATAAGCGGCCTCTAGCAAGACATTATGACTACCCAAATCAAATGAGGATCGATAATCCGATTTAACACAGTAACTATGGTTATAGGCTCGATCCTTTGTAACACAATATCAAGATTAATCACAAGGCATGGTACATGTCAACCTTTGATTAATCATAGTTTGTTGATCCCCAAGTTGACTGATTATAACAAATGACATTGATGACTTTTCATCAATTCATTTGAGCACGGCCATGCATTTCTTCAGTCACACTTGTCAAGAGGCCCAAATGATATCTCTCTCATTTAAGAGAGGTACAAATCCCATCTACGTCATTCACATCCCTCCGTATGATTCATTTAGTGTCCAACATAAGACTATTTGTTATTCGGTTAAAAATAACTTAGTCTAATATCAAAATACTAAATTCCTCATGTAGGGAACCATGATGACTTCAGGTCAAAGGACTAAAGTCAAACCATATAAAGAATCACTAATGACATGAAACCATGTATTATTCTTTATGTAGGTCTGTCTAATATATGTTCTCTAACATATATCTATGTTTCTGATTTGATATCTCATATCCACGATCAGTAAAGCGTGATCATCAATCAGAACACATACTAGTCTTAATTCATTATTGTTCCACCAATAATGATCGACCGGGGACAGTCTAGAATAGTGTTATAACGCTTATGGTTTTGCTATCAAGTCACATACTTGATGACATAAGTCTAATACTATTCATGGAATGTAAATCACATTACATAAACGAAATACATGCATATATAAAGGAATACCTCATAATATATTATTAACAAGTCATAATGTTAATACATGAATGACAAATATCCATTGGCCTAGGGCACACTACTATCAGTTTAGACCAAAGTACACGCCAAAAATGACTAAGAAACTTAACATCTCGGTCAGATACAATAGTCTTAGGAATGCCATGCAAACGTACTACCTTGCGGAAAAACAAATCGGCAATGTGAGATGCATCATCAGTTTTATGACATGGAACAAAATGAGCCATTTTAGAAAAACGATCCACTACAACAAAAACTGAATCTCGTCCTTTCTTAGTCCTTGGTAACCCCAAAACAAAGTCCATAGAAATATCAACCCAAGGATGAGTAGGAACAGGTAATGGCATGTATAACCCATGTGGTTGAACTCTAGACTTAGCTTGCCTACATGATATGCAACGTGAACAGATTTTCTTAACGTCTTTGCACATATTTGGCCAAAAGAAATGCTCATGCAACATACTCAATGTCTTGTCTATACCAAAATGTCCCATGAGCCCCCCACTATGTGCTTCACGAACAAGTAATTCTCGAATTGAACTATTAGGCACACATAATTTCCCTTTCTTAAATAGAAATCCTTCATGCCTATAAAAATCATTGAATGCAGCATGTTCACAAGCAACAAACACATTTGAAAAATCAGCGTCATGTGCATACAATTCTTCCATGTGCTCAAATCCCAACAACTTAGAAGAAAGAGTTGAAATCAAAGAATACCTTCTAGAGAGTGCATCAGCTACAACATTCTCTTTTCCTTCCTTGTATTGTATCACATATGGGAAGGATTCAATGAATTCCACCTATTTCGCATGTCGCTTATTCAACTTGCTTTGCCCCTTCAGATGGCGCAATGATTCATGGTCGGTGTGAATTACAAATTCTTTAGGCAGCAGATAATGTTGCCATGTCTCTAATGTCCTCACCAACGCATATAGCTCTTTGTCATAAGTTGAGTAGTTGAGTTGTGCTCCATTTAGCTTCTCACTAAAATAAGCAACTGGTCTTTTTTCCTGCATCAAAACAGCACCTATACCAATCCCGGAAGTGTTGGGCCCTGCTGCCGGAGCCCAACATCGGACATGAGAGCGTGGTGTGAAACGTGCTAATGATACATGTAAGGAAAAAGACCCGCGGAAGATTAATGGGCCTGCTGGAAAACAAACTTGAAACCTGCTTTCATGTGATTTAATAAACAAGGCTAAACAGATCAATTTAACGATTGAGAAAGGAGACCATCGGAAGTTCAATGGACCCATCGTGAACAATCTCAAAACTTACTTTCATGCTTTAAAACAAACATATCCATAAGTTGTTATCAAAAAGATGAGTTTACTAAAGCTTTAAGAACATCTCAAACCAAATTACAACTTTGAGTTCAAGAGCCAAAAATACAAAATACTCTTGAACCGATAGTACTTGAAATGAAACTAAAGTTTAAAAATAAACATGACAAAATGGAGTGCCGCCGTACTCGTAACTCACTCGATCTCCTGCTCGTCACCTGAATGGGGGAGATTAGAGGGGGTGAGCTATAAAGCTTGTGGGAACATATTTATAATATACTAATAAGCAAAAGTATTCAAAAATATCTCATTGCCGTGGTACTTGTTGATATCATAGTCATTGATCATGTATAAGTCATTGTCTTGAAAAATGCTTGATTCTTGAACAATTCATGATGCATGACACGTAACAAATCATAACACATAACATAACATAACGGTTTGGGTTGTCCCTGGTTCATGACGTACTACACATGCCATCAAAATGTTGATGTGTAGACGTAGTTTCGTAAGGGAATCCTTGTGAGAAACCCTGTGCCAGAATCGGGCAGGCGGGAGAAGCCTTTTCGTGAGTCAATGTGCACTTGACTATTCGTGAGGGACACCGCAAACCCACATAAATATGCATGATTCATATTCTTGTAAACTTGTTTACGAAACTGGCACTTGCTTGTAATCTTGCTTGTCATGTATTTCGTAAATGTACTTGTATGTAATGCGATCGTGGATGATGCAATTAAAATGCATTGAATCTTTCTTGATTTGAAACAAAACAATGAGTACTTATTTACTCTATTATAAAAATGAACCCACCTGATTTCCTTACTTGTTCTTGCCTAAGAATGAGTTTCCTCTTGAGCCTCTTGATCCTCTTGCCTCACTTGATCTCCTAAAATAAGAACCAAAATCTCATTCAATAACTCTTGCTGAAACAATAATTTCATTCTTAACTTCCATCCAAAATTTCATAGTCTTAGAAACTGATTTAGAACTTCATCACTTCACAAAACTTGTAAATCTATGTCTCTAGTTTACAACGCCTCACAAATCACCCCAAGAGGACTTTTGTAGCAAAAGATATGATCAAAACACTAAAAACCATATGCGCTGGAAAACTGTCCTCGTCGCGATGAGCGGCTGGCTGCTGCGCCATGTGCGTCTTGACCTTATATCGTCATGACGTCTTGCCACAAGGCGTCTTGAGACGGAAGAGACGACTCCTTAACCCAGATTTCGCCATTTTCAACCTTAAAACCTTCCCTTTCTCAACTACAACACATCTAACCCATAAATCAAGTTCCATACTTCAATTCTAAACTCATTCTAACACCAAAAATATTAACAAAACAACAACCCATTCAAATCTACAAATCTTTCCCATAAACACTAACTCCATCGATTTCTACTCATACAACCTATTCTAGGTTTCCAACCATCTCAAACAAAGATAAAAGAGTTAGACTTACCTTAAGGATGCTTGAAATCTGTCGGAAAATGCCTGAGTCTAACTTCCTCTTTTCTCTTCTTCTTCTCCTCTCCTACGACCCTCTCCTCTTCTTCTTATTTCTTTCTTTCTTTCTTTTCTTATTTCTAACTCTTTAAGCCTACTCTCACTAATCATACAAATGTCCATTATACCCCTCCTTGCTTAGCCTAAAACCTCTTACCCTTGGGTGACTTGTCCATTTTGCCCTTAAACATTTTTACTCTTCCATAACTATTTATTCCATACTAAACTCAATTAAATCCAAATTTTCCATTACTACTTTCAATAAAATCAAACTATGCTATAAATCATAAATCAATTAAATTCATACTTAGTAACTTCAAGAAAACAAAAATTTGGGGCCCAACATTTCTCCCCCTCTTAAAAGAAATTTCGTCCTCGAAATTTACCTAAATCATCGAAAAGACTTGGATATTTCTCTTTCATGGCGTCCAAGGGCTCCCACGTGGCTTCTTCCACTGAATGGTTCCTCCACAGAACCTTAACTAGCTGAATTGTCTTATTCCTGAGGACCTTTTCCTTGGTGTCCAAGATCTCTACTGGAATTTCCTCATAACTCAAGTCGTCTCTCAACTGAACCTCTGAAACCTGAATGACATGAGAAGGATCTGATCTGTACCTTCTCAGCATGGAAACATGAAAGACGTCATGAATCTGAGACAACTCTGGCGGCAACGCCAACCTGTAAGCTAGAGGTCCAATCCTCTCAAGAATTTCATAAGGACCCACATATCTTGGACTTAACTTGCCTTTCTTGCCAAACCTCATTACTCCCTTCCAAGGATACGTCTTGAGAAACACCTTCTCACCGACTTCATACTCCATCTCCTTCCGATGAGCATCAGTGAAACTCTTCATCCTATCCTGGGCTGCCTTAAGCCGTTGCTTAACTAGATTGACTTTATCAACAGTCATCTGGATCAACTCTGGTCCGACCAGTTTCCTCTCCCCTTCTTCGTCCCAGTATATCGGAGTTCTACACCTCCTTCCATATAAAGCCTCATATGGAGCCATCTGAATGCTCGAATGGTACGAATTATTATAAGCAAATTCGACCAATGGTAAATGCTCATCCCATGCTCCCTTGAAATCCAACACACATGCCCTGAGCATTCCCTCAAGTGTCCGAATGGTCCTCTCAGATTGAAATCCAACACGCATGCACTAAAAACCATCTGCGCTGGAAAACTGGCCTCGCCGCGATGAGGCTCGCTCGTCGCAACGAAGCGGCTTATTTCGCCATGCATGGCGTCTTGACCTGCACGCGTCGGGACGTCAGAGATGAAGAGACGACTCCCGAACCCAGATTTTGCCATTTTCAACCTTAAAACCTTCCCTTTCTCAACTACAACACATCTAACCCATAAATCAAGTTCCATACTTCCATTCTAAACTCATTCTAACACCAAAAACATTAACAAAACAACAACCCATGCAAATCTACAAATCTTTCCCATAAACCCTAACTCCATCGATTTCTACTCATACAACCTATTCTAGGTTTCCAACCATCCCAAACAAACATAAAAGAGTTAGACTTACCTTAAGGATGCTTGAAATCTGTCGGAAAATGCCTGAGTCTAACTTCCTCTTTTCTCTTCTTCTTCTCCTCTCCTACGACCCTCTCCTCTTCTTCTTATTTCTTTCTTTCTTTCTTTTCTTATTTCTAACTCTTTAAGCCTACTCTCACTAATCATACAAATGTCCATTATACCCCTCCTTGCTTAGCCTAAAACCTCTTACCCTTGGGTGACTTGTCCATTTTGCCCTTAAACATTTTTACTCTTCCATAACCATTTATTCCATACTAAACTCAATTAAATCCAAATTTTCCATTACTACTTTCAATAAAATCAAACTATGCCATAAATCATAAATCAATTAAATTCATGCTTAGTAACTTCAAGAAAACAAAAATTTGGGGCCCAACAGGAAGCATCACATTCGATTTCAAAAGTTAATTCAAAATTAGGCAGCCTCAACAATGGTGCATTACTTAACTTATCCTTTAATAATGCAAATGCATGCTCTTGCTCTTTTCTCCAAATAAACCCTTTATCTTTTTTCATGATTTTAGTCAATGGGGCAGCAATTGCACTAAAATCTTTGACAAATCTCCTATAGAAACTTGCCAAACCATGAAAACTCCTTACCTCTTTAACATTCTTAGGTTTCGGCCATTCATGTATAGCCTTTACCTTTTCGCTATCTACTTCAATTCCTTTTGCACTCACCACATATCCCAAGAAAATGATGCGATCAATGCAAAATGTACATTTCTTCATGTTAGCATACAATTGAAATTTGCGCAACACATCAAACACACATTTTAAATGAATGACATGTTTTTCAATAAATTTGCTATACACTAGAATGTCATCAAAATAGACAACTACAAACTTGCCAATAAATTCTCGTAAAACATGGTTCATTAAACGCATAAAGGTACTTGGTGCATTAGTTAAGCCAAATGGCATTACCAACCACTCATACAATCCATGCTTAGTTTTATAGGCAGTTTTTCATTCATCACCCGGTTTCATTCTAATTTTGTGATAACCGCTCTTCAAGTCAATTTCAGAAAAAATGCATGCGCCATGTAACTCATCCAACATATCATCAAGTCGAGGTATAGGATGTCGATATTTTATCGTTATTTTGTTGACAGCTCTGCAATCCACACACATACGCCAACTTCCATCCTTCTTTGGTACCAACAAAACGGATACTGCATAGGGTAGGGTCAAGACATCACTATATTCCTGCAAAACATCAATCACTATATTCCTGCAAAACATCAATCACAACACTAGGCAAAGTAGGGTCAAGATCGTTAGTTGAAAAAGAAGCCTCTTTGTACAAAAGTACAAACATTGGCATGTTTGTCATCAAAGCTCTCTTCACATCCCTCACTTTTGCATAGAAATTCACTTTTCTTTCTTCTTTTTTCTCATTTATGTCTTCTTTTCTGTCATTGGCTGAATTATCTTCATTCTTTTTCTCTTTAGATTTGCCTTCTGTTTTTCTCTCACTCTCCTTTTTCTCTTTCTTTCTCATTTTCTTTTCTTTTTCTCTCAGCCTCTTTTTGTGCAAATTCATCATAGGATTTTTCAAGTTGCATTTGGTCTTCAAAATTTTGTTTTGGTGTCAAAGGTAAAAGTGTACACCTTTTGCTCTCTTTCTCCACTACACACCTATTTAAATACCCATCATGCATTACTCTTCTATCCCATTGCCATGGTCTACCCAACAACATATGACTAGCTTGCATTGGAACCACATCACATGTAACTTCATCACTATACTTCCCAATAGTAAATGGCACCCTCACTTGTCTTTGGACTCTCACTTCCCCACTATTATTAAGCCACTGTAATTTGTAAGGTCTGGGATGTTTAGTGGTTTCTAGTCTCAATTTATCAACAAATAATGTACTAGCCACATTCACACAACTACCCCCATCAACAATCACACTACACACTTTCCCACTAACTAAGCATCTAGTATGAAAGATATTTTCTCGTTGGAGTCTCACCCCCTCTTGGTCTTCTTTATATTGTGCACTAAAAGCACGCCTAGTCACCATCAATCTACCCTCCATAGGCAATTCCCCATCACTACCATCCTCCAAGGAAGGCATCTAATCATCGACATCACTCTCATCGTCGGTTTCAACCTCACCACCACGCATCACCATTACTCTTTTGTTTGGGCATTGTGAAGCTATATGACCAAATCCCAAACATTTAAGACATTTGATATCTCTATTTCTGTTAGTGTGGGAAGTAGAAATACCTTTGTTTTTGTTGTCGAATGGTTCTTTTGACTTGGTTTTGTCATCTCTTTTGAATTGGGCAGCATTGTTATCATTCCTCCAATTCGACTTCCATTGGGAATTTTGAGTCGAATATGTGTTGGCTTGCCTCACAATTCCCTTTCACTTCAATTGCTTTTCTATTTTCATGGCCATATGTACCATGTCTTCTATCTCCACATAATGTTGAAGCTCTACCACATTAGCAATATCTCTGTTGAGTCCATTGAGAAACCTTGCCATGGTGGCTTCTCTATCTTCCTCCACATTTGCCCTTATCATTGCTATCTCCATCTCTTTATAGTAGTCCTCCACACTCTTTGATCCTTGAACAAGGCTTTGCAATTTTTGATGCAATTCCCTATAATAGTGGCTACGAACAAAACGTCTTCTCATAATGGCTTTCATCTCCTCCCATGTTTGGATAGAATGTTCTCTATTTCTCCGTCTACTCGTAATCAATTGGTCCCACCACACAATGGCATACTCACTAAACTCTACGACAGCAAGCTTTACCTTCTTTTCTTCTGAGTAATTATGACACTAAAAAATGAGCTCCACCTTTCTTTCCCATTCCATGTATGCCTCAGGATCATTTTTGCCCAGAAACGATGGAATTTTCATTTTGATACTTCCTACGTTTCTGTCAAGATCATTTCTACCCCTCGTTGCTCCTCCATAGTTTCTACCTTCATTTATCATGGTGGCTTGATCATCAAACTCTTCATTATATTCATCTTCAATTGGACGTGTTGGTTGTCTTCTCGGACTTGGAACATGTTGGCCAGAACCCTTGTCAATTCTTTCACTCATGTCCCTCATCATGATTTGCATTCTTTGGAACTCCTGTTGCATGGCTTTTAGAATGAAAGCTTGATCTTATTTCTCAACCCCACTTTCTTGAGAATCCATGGCCAATTTGAAAATTTCAACAAGGATAACAAAAAAATATTCCTCACAAACACTCCCTCACGTGTTTACTCTCGAAGTAATGACACACCTCTCGTGTTTTCACTCAAACTTGGCTTTTTCCATCTTTTAAGCTCACACACTCTTGCCTTTTACCACTCAAGCAATCTTTCAATGTTTATACTTAAGGGCCAAATCAAACAGCAATCAGATATCCGTGTGTTTGCTTGATTATATCTACTCCCGGGCATAGTTCCATCTTGTTGAAGGTTCTCTAGGACAACACATAGAGAAATGGAATGAAGCATATGCACAAAGAGCTAATCAAGGGCGAAAGTTGATGCAATTTGAGCCAGGTGATTGGGTTTGGTTACATTTTAGGAAAGAGAGGTTTCCTAAGCAAAGGAAATCCAAGTTGGATCCTAGAGGTGATGGGCCTTTCCAAGTCCTTGAAAAGATTAATAATAATGCCTCTGAGATTGATTTGCGGTGAGTATCAAGTATCTGCTACATTTAATGTTGCTGATCTCTCCATTTGATAATGCGGGACTGATTCGAGGACGAATCCTTTTGAGGAGGAGGAATGATACAAGAAGCCATGGCAATGGAGATCAAGGTGCAACACATCAAGACAAGCTTACTTTGCCAAGTGGACCTATTACAAGACAACGTGCAGCAAGGCTTAAACAAGCACTTCAAGGGTTTGTTCAAAGTCACATTACATCTCACCTTGATGACAAGACTGAACCATCCGTGAAGAATTCAAGTGGAGTAGTCAAGCCTGTGATTCTTCTAGAGAGGGCATGTGGAGGGGCTAATACTTAGCCAAATTTCAAGACAAGTTCAATTATTCTTATGGACTTATTTTAGTACATTGGACTTGTTATTTATCCTTTGTTTATTAGGCCCAAAGAGACTTGTTATGGGCTAGGTATTTATTAGTATTTGCCTTAGTTTATTTAAAACTAGTTTTGGACAACCAAGTGTGTGGGCCTAAGTAGAGTAATCCATTAGGCCCATCCACCTCCCTTAGGTTTATTTAAGTTATTTTGATCTTATTTAAGTTAGTTTAGCCCAATCCTAAGTGGAATAGGATCAGATTGCATTATTGGGCTATAAACTCCTAAACTAGTTAGGATTATGCTTGTTTTAGCATTAAAGGGCCTTGTAACCTATTCCTTTTAGGTTTAGGTCGTGGGCAAGGGTATAAATACCTTATTTTATCCTTGTAAACATTAGATTTTGGTTGATTAACGAAATTGAGAGTTCTCTTCAAGTAAGGTGTGTTCTTCTTATTGTTACTTCAAGGATTGCATC
Organism: Erythroxylum novogranatense; assembly: GCA_029891385.1. NCBI lineage: Eukaryota > Viridiplantae > Streptophyta > Magnoliopsida > Malpighiales > Erythroxylaceae > Erythroxylum > Erythroxylum novogranatense. The sequence continues at coordinate 52,226,351 of CM057235.1, read as the reverse complement.
ACTTACCAAGGTAATCACTTGTGGCGTGTTCAATTCTTCAATTTTCCTTGGGTTTGGGTCTCAATTCCGTATAATTGGGGTTTGAACTAGCATGTTCTTAGAATAGAAAGATTGGGATTTTGATTCAATAGGATTAGGGGGTTTCAAGAACCTTGTTTTCTTGGGGTTTCCATATCAGTTGGTATCAGAGCTTTGGCTTAATTCTATTGAACTCATACGTATCTTTCATTGTTTTCTTTGTTGAATTCCTTAGAAAGGTAAAAAAAAAAAAGGTTTAAATTGCTTGGAACGAATCTGCCATTATTGGTTCTTTGTGTTCTTGTTTCCTTAATTGGTTGTTTGTTTTCTTGATCAAAATTAAAAAAAAAACAGAAAAAAAGAAAAAAAATAGAGAAAAAAGGTTGAAAAATAGAACAAAAAGTGAACAGTATAAAGAAAAGAAAAAAAATTCAAGAATGATCAAGAAACATCCAAGATTGTGATTCTTTGAATCTTTGTTTGGTCTTTCATTCCAGATTTGTTCTTATCAGTCAAGATTCATTAAGATTGTCCTTCTTTCATTCAAGAACCTATCAAGAAACGATTTCTTTGAATCTTTTGTTCAATTCTTGGAACTTTGGGTAGATTGGGATATTAAAATAAAAAAAATAAAAAATTGGTCTTGGGTTCGGTGAGTTTTGTCATATTTTTGTGTCTTTCTTTGTTTCCTAGATTATTTCTTGTTTTGGTACCTATCTTTGCTTCTCTACATTGATTTGAACAATTGTTGCACTCATAATTGTTCAATTGACACAAGAATCGTTGCCTACACTACTCTTCATCCGTGTATTGGCACTTTGATTTATTTTCTGTCCGTATAATATTTTGCTTCTAGATTTGTTTCATCTATTCGTTTTTCTTTGTTGGGCTTGCTATCTTTGTGCTTTCTACTTGAACTTGTTGCTTGTTGATTTCCTTGATCTTGTTGAAGTGATCCTGAAAAGTAACATAAAGGAGGCACTTGAGTGGAAAAAGGCAAGAGTTTGAGATTATATAGTGAAAAGCTATTTTATTGTGTGAAACACGAGTGAAAATTTTAGTTTTAGAGAGAAACACGTGAGGGAGTGTTGTGAGGTTTCTAACGTTTTCTTGCAGGAATTGATCATGTCTCATAATAGCAATAAAGATGGCAAGAGTGATGGGAGTGAAGAGGACCAACAAAATACATTCTTTACTCTTGAAGCAATGCAAAATCAGTTCAAGAGAATAGAGACTATGTTCCTTGAAGTCAAAGACAAGTTCGAGCAGCAAGATAGAAACTTTGAAAGACAAGATAGACTTCTTAGAACTATTCAAGCTGAATCTTCAGGGAATAATGGGCCAAGAAGAAGAGAGAACCCTCCACTTCATAATCATTATCACTATGAGGAGGAGCAAGATGAAGATGGATTTGATGAGGAAGAGTGGTATGGAGATCGAAACAATGCAAGACGTGGTAGAGGAGATATCGAATGTGTTAGAGCTTCATCAATACTTAGAGTTGGAGGACATGGTAAGCATGGCTATGAAGATTGAAAAGCAATTGAAGGGAAAAGGTTTCAGCAAGGGCAATACCTCAGGATCTTCAAATTCTTGGGGTCCTAAATGGCCAAAGAAGGAGGAAAAGAACAAGGATAAGTCCTATGACAATAAGGACAAGTCGAAGGAAAAGTGGACAACCTCTAAAGGTGTGCCTACATCTAATGATCAAAATCCTAACACTAAGCAAAGAGACATCAAATGCTTCAAGTGTTTGGGTTCAGGTCATAGGGCAAACCAATGTCCCAATAGGAAGATCATGTATTTGCGAGATGGGATAATTGAATCAGAAGATAGTGAAGGAAGTGATATGCCTGAGTTGGAGGATTGCACTGATGAAGAAGTTGAGCAACCAGTCCAAGCTGAAGCATTAGTAGTGCGACGAGCTCTCAATGTACAAGAAAAGATAGAGCTTGAGGAACAAAGGGAGAATATATTCCACACCAGATGTTTAATTAAGGGTAAGATGTGCAGTTTAATAATTGATGGAGGTAGTTGCACCAATGTTGCAAGTACAATTTTAGTTGAGAAATTGGGGCTGCCTCTCATTAAGCACTCTAGTCCTTATAAGTTGCAATGGCTTAATGAGTGTGGAGAGGTTAGGGTGAACAAGCAAGTGCTAGTGGCGTTCTCAAATGGGAGATATTCCGATGAAGTGTTGTGTGATGTAGTTCCTATGCATGCTGGTCATTTACTATTGGGGAGACCATGGCAATATGATAGGCGTGTACTACATGATGGATTCAAAAATAGATATTCATTCAAGATGGGGGAGAAACACTTCACATTGGCACCCCTTTCACCAAAAGAAGTTCATGATGATCAGTTGAGACTTGCAAAATGATGAAGAACCATGGGCATGTGAAAGACAAGAAGAGAAGCATCCATGGCGTGATTCGCCTCAAGGAAGCCTAAGACGTGACTTGCATGGACATGAGCTTGCAAAAGGAGGCTTAGGAGCTGAAATTGGATCAAATTTGAAGTCTAAATATTCAAGGCAAGGGGATGAACGAAATTCCCATATCAAAGGCCCAACATTCAAGTCTAATGTTCCTAACGATCCATTACAAGATGTTGGAGGCCCAATGACAAGAGCTAGGGCCAAAGCAATGAAGCAAGCATTGAATTGTTTAATCCAAGACCTTCAAGAGATAGAGCCCATATTGTTGAGTCAGATTTCATCTCATAAAGGTCCAAGAGGCATTGTCTTACTCCTTGAAGCCCAACATAAAGTGTCCAAAGGCCCACATGGAGTCCAATTGGGAGAACTCACTTAAAGTACCATGTGACAAGCATGTGCCACTTAAAATAAGGATATGGACGTGATCCCTATGGTCCAACATGTTGAGATCACATTTTATTTAGTTTCCTTTTTTGTTTCCTCTAAATAAGGTGATCTAGTCAACACCTTTATAAGTTTATTTTGTTTCTTTTTAGGGATTGATTTGTTTCCTTTTATTTAGTATCTTCTTTAGGACATTAAGTTAGGAAGTTTTCCCTATAAATAAGCACCCTCTATGTACTTTGAAAGGGGTCTTTGATTCAGAAATAATATTGAGAGCTTTCTTGCTTTCTTTGTATTCTTTGAGAATACTTGACTTATCAAAGGAGTGGTTTTCCTTTGTGGCATCCTAAGGTTAGAGTTCTAAGAGACAAGTTCTCTTAGGGTTCTTTCCATTGACCAACATTCTTGCTAGAGTTCTAAGAGACAAGTTCTCTTAGGGTTCTTTTCATCGATCAACATTCTTCTCACCTCCCATTTTCTTTGTGTTCTGTTTCTATCTTTTCAACTTTGTTTCTTGTGATTCCGTGTGTTTGCTTGATTCTATCTACTCCCTGGCATAGTTCCATCTTGTTGAAGGTTCTCTAGGACAAGTTCCTATTGGGTCTCCCATCATTTGGTATCAGAGCGCTTTGGTTGCTAGATTTCAAATAACTATCCTTTTGTTGTTTCTTTTTCGTTATTCATTTCTGTCCATTTTTGCATCCACTAGTTCGTGTACCTTTTGCTTGAGTTTTGGCAGAATAATAGGAATTTCTTCAAGTTCAAAATCTCTTCTTTATTTTTGTTTTGGAATCACTCAAATCCAAGCTTTCAAGAGCAAGTTACACCAAATCTAAATTGAGAGCATCCAGCTTCTGAAAAAAAAAAGTAGAAGTTAAAAAAAAAAGAAAAAGAAAAAAAAAGAAAAAAATGTAGAAGTGAAAAAAAAAAGAAATTCGTCAAAAAAAGAGAAAAAAAAGAAAAAAATCGACAAAAAAGAGAGAGAGAGAAAAAAAAACAATCAGAGTGTGTGATGCAAGTTTTAGAGAAGTGGAGTCTAAGTTTGCTACTTTCCTAATTGCAAGTACTTTCCTATCTTGTAATGCTTGGAACTTGCTATATTACTTTCCTATTTGCTTCACTTTCCTATCTTGTATTGCTTGGAACTTGGTTGCTTTCCTATTTGCTTCACTTCCTTATTTCAGTTACTTTCCTATTTTGCTTTTCGTTTCCTATTTCATTTCTTGCCTTATTAATCTTTCTTTAGCTTCAAGTTTGACTTTCCAAGGTAATCACTTCCTTAATTCATTCCTTATACTATTTTTTTTCACACTCTATTTCCCGTTTTGGATTCTTTGAGAATTTTATCTTGCGATTCTAATCTTAGCTGTCACTTGGTTTGATTGCTTCTATTTGATTGTGTCTTGTTTCGAATAAAAATACTATAAAAAAGCAAGTCGAGTGGTAAAAGGCAAGAGTGTTTACATTATAGAAAAAGCCACTTTTGTGTGAAACACGAGTTGTTTGACATCCGTTGAGTGTATACACGTGAGGGAGAGTTGTAAGGTCCATATTGTTTTTGTTGTTCGCTAACATTTTACAATTCATAAATATGTCTCAAGAAGATGAATCAGCTGAGCAAGATCTTAAAGTCTTTATGAAGGCTGTGCAAGACCAATTCCAGAGGCTGAATGCTAGGTTGGATGACATCCAATCCACGTCAAACTCCAAAGGTCCTAGAAGAGTGTTCTATGGAGAAGATGAAGATGTGCAATCTGATGATGAAGGCCCCAACATTAGGAGAGGTAGACAAGCTTCTTCTCGTAATGAACTCGATAACATAAAACTGAAAATCCCTTCCTTTCAAGGGAAAAATGATCCTGAATTATATTTAGAGTGGGAGAGGAAAATTGAACATGTATTTGAGTGTCATACATATAGTGAAGAGAAAAAGATAAAACTTCCTGCCGTTGAATTGTGTGACTATGCTAGTATTTGGTGGGATCAATTGCAAATAAATAGAAGGCGGAATCTTGAAAGACCAATCCGCACATGGCAAGAAATGAAAGCCATCATGAGAAAACGCTTTGTTCCAAGTCATTACTATCGAGACTTGTTCAAGCGACTACAAAGATTGAGGCAAGGATCTATGAGTGTTGAAGAGTACCACCAAGAGATGGAGATCATCATGATTAGGGCCAATGTTGAGGAAGACATGGAAGCTACCATGAGAAGATTTCTTGATGGTTTGCGCCCTGAAATTACTTCCATTGTAGAACAACAAAATTTTCTTGACATGGATGAGTTGTTACATAAGGCCATTATGGTAGAAAAGCAAATAAAGATCCAAAATGGTGCTGGGTCGAGTTTTTGGAAGAAAACCTTGAAGGAGTCCAAAACTTTATTCAAATCCAAGGGAGACATCAAGCCAAAAGAGGAAAGTAAGCCTAAATTCTCTACTCCAAATCCCAAGGGTAAAAATGACTCTAAACCCTCTTCTTCTTCTAATCCTTCTTATAAAGTTAAGTGCTTTAAATGTCAAGGTTTTGGTCATATTGCTTCTCAATGCCCTAACAAAAGAACTATGATTTTACTTGAGAATGGTGATGTTGCTAGTGAAAGTAGTGACAGTGATGACTATGATGATGTGGCTCCATTGACGGATGCTTCCGATGTTGATTGTGATGCTGAGGTTGGTGAAGCCCTTGTGGTTAGGCGTGCTCTTAATATCCAACCAAAAGAAGATCTTGATGAAGAGCAACGTGAGCACATCTTTCATACAAGGTGTCTCATTAATGGTAAAGTTTGTAGCATGATCATAGATGGTGAAAGTTGTACGAATGTTGCTAGTACTTTACTCGTTGACAAGCTTAATTTGCCTATTTTGAAACATCCTAGACCATATAAATTGCAATGGCTAAATGATTGTGGTGAGGTGAAAGTCACCAAACAAGTGATGGTTGCATTTTCATTGGTAAGTATCATGATGAGATTTTATGTGATGTTGCACCAATGTATGCTGGACATGTTTTGCTTGGTAGGCCATGGCAATTTGATAGAAAAGTTAGGCATGATGGATATAAAAATTGTTATTCTTTTCCTTTCCATGGTAAAAATATGGTGCTGAAACCTCTTAGGCCCATTCAAGCTTATGAGGATCAAGTGAGGATTGAGAAAGAATGCAAATTGAAGGCAAAAGAAAAGAAAGAGAGACGTCGAAAAGAAAGAAAAAGGGAGAGAAAGTAAAACAAGTGAAAAAAATGAAGAAAAGAGAGTGACTTTATTTGCTGGAAAAAGTGAGATCAAGAGAGCTTTAAAATGTGAAGAATCTTATATACTTTTATATAAAGATGTTTTCTTAACTATTAATGAGCTTGATCCATCTTTGCCTTCTAGTGTTTTGTCTTTGTTGCAGGACTTCAACGACTTATTTCCGGAGGACATTCCTGATGGATTGCCCCCTTTGAGAGGCATTGAGCACCGTATAGACTTCCTTCCGGAGCTTCAATTCGAATAGGCCTGCGATAGAGCCAATCCGGAAGAAACTAAGGAGATCCAAAACAAGTTGAAGAGCTTATGGAAAAGGGCCTTGTGAGAGAAAGCTTGAGCCGTGTGTTTGTGTCGATTATACTTGTTCCTAAGAAAGATGGCAAATGGAGAATGTGTGTTGACTGTAGAGCCATCAATAAAATCACGGTGAAATATCGTTACCCTATCCCTCGTTTAGATGATATGCTTGATGAGTTGCATGGTGCTTGTATATTTTCTAAAATTGATCTTAGAAGTGGGTATCATCAAATTCGCATGAAAAAGGGTGATGAGTGGAAAACTGCTTTCAAAACTAAGTTTGGGTTGTATGAGTGGTTAGTTATGCCTTTTGGCTTGACTAATGCACCTAGTACTTTCATGAGTTTGATGAATCATGTGTTTCGTCCTTTTATTGGAAAGTATGTGGTCGTCTATTTTGATGATATTCTAGTGTATTCTAGGAGTTTAGAAGATCATGTGAAACACTTGCATGATGTGTTTGAACTTTTAAGAGAAAATAAGCTTTACGCCAATTTAGAAAAATGTTCCTTTTGCATGGATACTGTTGTGTTTCTTGGTTTTATTGTAGGTGCTAAAGGACTTCAAGTTGATGAAGAGAAAGTGAAGGCAATTAGAGAATGGCCAACTCCCAAGAATGCGAATGAGGTTCGAAGCTTCCATGGCTTGGCTAGCTTCTATCGGAGATTTGTGAAGGATTTCTCTACTATTGCAGCCCCTTTGAATGAATTGGTAAAAAAGAATGTGATTTTTAAATGAGGTGATTCACAAGAGGTTGCTTTTAATACCTTGAAAGAAAAATTGACCAATGCTCCTCTTCTTATTCTTCCTGATTTTTCTAAAGTTTTTGAGGTTGAATGTGATGCTTCTGGAATAGGCATTGGTGCTGTTTTAATGCAAGATTCTAAACCCATTGCTTATTTTAGTGAAAAACTAAGTGGTGCTGCTTTGAATGACTCCACTTATGATAAAGAGTTGTATGCTTTAAAAAGGTCTTTAGAGACTTGGCAACATTACTTGTGGCCAAAAGAATTTATCATTCATTCTGATCATGAAAGTTTGAAATTTCTAAAGTCCCAAGGTAAATTGAACAAGAGACATGCTAGGTGGTTGGAATTTATTGAAACTTTTCCTTATGTTATTAAACATAAACAAGGGAAAGAAAACATTGTGGCTGATGCTCTTTCTAGGAGATACTCTCTTCTTAGCTCTATGCATGCTAGATTACTTGGTTTTGAGATGTTGAAAGGCATGTATGAATCTGATTGTGACTTTGCAGAAATTTGGAAATCTTGTGAAAAACATGGTAATGATAATTTCTATAGATTTGATGGATTTCTATTCAAAAAGGGTAAACTTTGCATACCATCTTGCTCTATGCGTGAATTACTTGTTAGAGAGACACATGGAGGTGGATTGATGGGTCACTTTGGTGTTGAGAAAACTTTAGCTCTTTTGCATGAACATTTTTATTGGCCTAACATGAGAAAGGATGTTGTTTCTATTTGTGCTAAATGTATTACTTGTAGGCATGCAAAATCTAAGGTTCAATCACATGGTTTATATTCTCCATTACCCGTCCCCTCTCATCCTTGGGTTGATATATCTATGGACTTTGTGCTTGGATTGCCTAGATCATCTAGTGGAAAGGATAGTATCTTTGTGGTGGTTGATCGATTTAGCAAGATGGCTCACTTTATTGCTTGTTCTAAAACCAATGATGCTGTTCATGTTGCTGACTTGTTCTTTAAAGAGGTTGTAAGATTGCATGGGTTGCCAAAGACTATTGTGAGTGATAGAGATGTGAAATTTCTTAGTCACTTTTGGAGAACTCTATGGAATAAACTTGGCACTAAACTCTTGTTTTCTACTGTTGCACATCCTCAAACGGATGGTCAAACTGAAGTGGTAAATAGAACTTTGACAACATTGTTGCGTGCGATCATCCAAAAGAACTTGAAGAATTGGGAAAAGTGTCTCCACACATTGAGTTTGCTTATAATCGTGCTCTTCATTTTCTACTCAATTTTCTCCTTTTGAGATTGTTTATGGGTTTAATCCTTTGACTCCTTTGGAAATTCTTCCATTGCCTTCTAATGAGTTTACTAACTTTGACGGTATGGAAAAAGCTAAATTTGTGCAGGAGTTGCATGCTAAAGTTAGAGCTAACATTGAGAGGAGAAATGAACAATATGCAAAGCAAGCTAATAAAAGCCAAGGCGTGTCATATTGAACCGGTGATTGGGTTTGGGTGCACCGAGAAAGGAGAGGTTTCCAGAACAAAGGAAATCTAAGCTACAACCAAGAGGAGATGGCCCTTTTCAAGTTTTAGAAAGGATTAATGATAATGCTTATAAAATTGATTTGCCTAGCTCCTATGGTAATGTGAGTGCTACATTCAATGTATCTGATTTATCCCTCTTTGATGTTGCAGATTCGAGGACTAATCTTTTCGAGGAGGAGGAATGATGAAGAACCATGGGCATGTGAAAGACAAGAAGAGAAGCATCCATGGCGTGATTCGCCTCAAGGAAGCCTAAGACGTGACTTGCATGGACATGAGCTTGCAAAAGGAGGCTTAGGAGCTGAAATTGGATCAGATTTGAAGTCTAAATATTCAAGGCAAGGGGATGAACGAAATTCCCATATCAAAGGCCCAACATTCAAGTCTAATGTTCCTAAAGATCCATTACAAGATGTTGGAGGCCCAATGACAAGAGCTAGGGCCAAAGCAATGAAGCAAGCATTGAATTGTTTAATCCAAGACCTTCAAGAGATAGAGCCCATATTGTTGAGTCGATTTCATCTCATAAACGCCCAAGAGGCATTGTCTTACTCCTTGAAGCCCAACATAAAGTGTCCAAAGGCCCACATGGAGTCCAATTGGGAGAACTCACTTAAAGTACCATGTGACAAGCATGTGCCACTTAAAATAAGGATATGGACGTGATCCCTATGGTCCAACATGTTGAGATCACATTTTATTTAGTTTCCTTTTTGTTTCCTCTAAATAAGGTGATCTAGTCAACACCTTTATAAGTTTATTTTGTTTCTTTTAGGATTGATTTGTTTCCTTTTATTTAGTATCTTCTTTAGGACATTAAGTTAGGAAGTTTTCCCTATAAATAAGCACCCTCTATGTACTTTGAAAGGGGTCTTTGATTCAGAAATAATATTGAGAGCTTTCTTTGTATTCTTTGAGAATACTTGACTTATCAAAGGAGTGGTTTTCCTTTGTGGCATCCTAAGGTTAGAGTTCTAAGAGACAAGTTCTCTTAGGGTTCTTTCCATTGACCAACATTCTTGCTAGAGTTCTAAGAGACAAGTTCTCTTAGGGTTCTTTTCATCGATCAACATTCTTCTCACCTCCCATTTTCTTTGTGTTCTGTTTCTATCTTTTCAACTTTGTTTCTTGTGATTCCGTGTGTTTGCTTGATTATATCTACTCCCGGGCATAGTTCCATCTTGTTGAAGGTTCTCTAGGACAACACATAGAGAAATGGAATGAAGCATATGCACAAAGAGCTAATCAAGGGCGAAAGTTGATGCAATTTGAGCCAGGTGATTGGGTTTGGTTACATTTTAGGAAAGAGAGGTTTCCTAAGCAAAGGAAATCCAAGTTGGATCCTAGAGGCGATGGGCCTTTCCAAGTCCTTGAAAAGATTAATAATAATGCCTACATGATTGATTTGCCAGGTGAGTATCAAGTATCTGCTACATTTAATGTTGCTGATCTCTCTCCATTTGATAATGCGGGGACTGATTCGAGGACGAATCCTTTTGAGGAGGGAGGGAATGATACAAGAAGCCATGGCAATGGAGATCAAGGTGCAACACATCAAGACAAGCTTACTTTGCCAAGTGGACCTATTACAAGACAACGTGCAGCAAGGCTTAAACAAGCACTTCAAGGGTTTGTTCAAAGTCACATTACATCTCACCTTGATGACAAGACTGAACCATCCGTGAAGAATTCAAGTGGAGTAGTCAAGCCTGTGATTCTTCTAGAGAGGGCATGTGGAGGGGCTAATACTTAGCCAAATTTCAAGACAAGTTCAATTATTCTTATGGACTTATTTTAGTACATTGGACTTGTTATTTATCCTTTGTTTATTAGGCCCAAAGAGACTTGTTATGGGCTAGGTATTTATTAGTATTTGCCTTAGTTTATTTAAAACTAGTTTTGGACAACCAAGTGTGTGGGCCTAAGTAGAGTAATCCATTAGGCCCATCCACCTCCCTTAGGTTTATTTAAGTTATTTTGATCTTATTTAAGTTAGTTTAGCCCAATCCTAAGTGGAATAGGATCAGATTGCATTATTGGGCTATAAACTCCTAAACTAGTTAGGATTAGGCTTATTTTAGCATTAAAGGGTCTTGTAACCTATTCCTTTTAGGTTTAGGTCATGGGCAAGGGTATAAATACCTTATTTTATCCTTGTAAACATTAGATTTTGGTTGATTAACGAAATTGAGAGTTCTCTTCAAGTAAGGTGTGTTCTTCTTATTGTTACTTCAAGGATTGTATCACTTATCAAGGTAATCACTTGTGGCGTGTTCAATTCTTCAATTTTCCTTGGGTTTGGGTCTCAATTCCGTATAATTGGGGTTTGAACTAGCATGTTCTTAGAATAGAAAGATTGGGATTTTGATTCAATAGGATTAGGGGGTTTCAAGAACCTTGTTTTCTTGGGGTTTCCGTATCAGTTGGTATCAGAGCTTTGGCTTAATTCTATTGAACTCATACGTATCTTTCATTGTTTTCTTTGTTGAATTCCTTAGAAAGGTATAAAAAAAAAGGTTTAAATTGCTTGGAACGAATCTGCCATTATTGGTTCTTTGTGTTCTTGTTTCCTTAATTGGTTGTTTGTTTTCTTGATCAAAATTAAAAAAAAACAGAAAAAAAGCAAAAAAAATAGGGAAAAAAGGTTGAAAAATAGAACAAAAAGTGAACAGTATAAAGAAAAGAAAAAAAATTCAAGAATGATCAAGAAACATCCAAGATTGTGATTCTTTGAATCTTTGTTTGGTCTTTCATTCCAGATTTCTTCTTATCAGTCAAGATTCATTAAGATTGTCCTTCTTTCATTCAAGAACCTATCAAGAAACGATTTCTTTGAATCTTTTGTTCAATTCTTGGAACTTTGGGTAGATTGGGATATTAAAATAAAAAAATAAAAAATTTGTCTTGGGTTCGGTGAGTTTTGTCATATTTTTGTGTCTTTCTTTGTTTCCTAGTTTATTTCTTGTTTTGGTACCTATCTTTGCTTCTCTACATTGATTTGATCACGCAAGCTCCTCTTCAAGTCCAAACCTCCATGCACATTGTCATCCATGCCTTTGCTCACATCATTTGGTCTTATTTAAGGTAGTTTAGCCCAATCCTAAGTGGAATAGGTTCAGATTGCATTATTGGGCTATAAACTCCTAAACTAGTTAGGATTAGGCTTGTTTTAGCATTAAAGGGTCTTGTAACCTATTCCTTTTAGGTTTAGGTCGTGGGCAAGGGTATAAATACCTTATTTTATCCTTGTAAACATTAGATTTGGTTGATTAACGAAATTGAGAGATATTCTCTTCAAGTAAGGTGTGTTCTTCTTATTGTTACTTCAAGGATTGCATCACTTATCAAGGTAATCACTTGTGGCGTGTTCAATTCTTCAATTTTCTTTGGGTTTGGGTCTCAATTCCGTATAATTGGGGTTTGAACTAGCATGTTCTTATAATAGAAAGATTGAGGTTTTGATTCAATAGGATTAGGGGGTTTCAAGAACTTTGTTTTCTTGGGGTTTCCGTATCAATAATATTTGTTCTTACACCCAAGAACACTTATGACAAGAACCCAAGTTAATTTGCAGAAATCCCCTTGAACCCCAATCAGTTAAGTACTCAAGAACACAAGAAATAGGAATTAAAATTGATAACAAAAGATAAACTCAATTGCAATCAATAAGAACACCTTGTGCATAAACATAAAAGAAAGCAAACTCTCTCTTCAATGTTGAGAGGGAGGTGGCTGCTGGAGAGAATAAGAAGGAGATCTGAATATGAGAGCCACCAAAACCCTAAAACATGCGTAATTTATACCTAAACCTAATGGATTTCGAAATGGGCTTAAGTAGATTAACAAAGGCCCATGTATTCTAACTTAAAAGGCTAAATTAAACCCATAAACTAAGTCTGAAATAGAAGAGATTAAAACCAACGTGGCCCTCTTGAAATGTGGCCCATTTCACTTGTTCTAACCCCAAAAGAGACAAATAAAACAACCCATAACAAACAAACCCAAATTTGACCAAAAACAAGCTCAAAACACAAACATCCCAAACTAGTATGTTAGCCCAATTATGTAGACATACTTAGGCTCCAAAACATTTCCATATATGGACTTGCCATACTTGGATAGGCCACTTTCAACATGGTTTTGCACATAAGTTTGGAGTTGCTCCTACAGACGCTTTGCTCGGGACCTTGTGATTGGACCGACAAAACTTTCCATACTGGGAAAACCTTCCATGTTGGCACTTGAATGATCTTATTTTGCTTGTTTTGCTTGAACAGCCTCAATATGATTTCCCATGACATCGCCTTGCACTTTAGCTCCATTTTCCAAATTGCTGCTTGTAGCATTTTGAATGCCATTTGTATCAGGTTGATTCGAGGATGAATACTTTTGAGGAGGGAGAGAATGATACAAGAAGCCATTGCAATGGAGATCAAGGTGCAACACACCAAGATAAGCTTACTTTGCCAAGTGGACCTATTACAAGACGACGTGCAGCAAGGCTGAAACTAGCATTTCAAGGGTTTGTTCAAAGTCACTTTACATTTCAAGAAGTTTTGTTGATCAAGCTTGAGGAAGAGCTTAGGAAGACACTTAAGTGTGTGGGCACATTGGAGGCACCAAACCAAGAGGGCTAACACTTAGCCAATTTTCACAAGCACATGTCTAATCAATAGGCTTGGGCTTATTTTATCTTATAAAGAGCATGTGGACTTCTTTTAGGCTTTTTCATGGGCTGATTTGCATTAAGTGTGGATGTGCTTCATTAAAAAAAGTCGTGTGCATGTTTTATTTTAAGGAATCGAGCTTGTGGGCCTAGTTTAAAAGCCCAATTTGCCCCTCTTAAGTTAGTTTTCTATTTTTGTGGTTTTCTTATCCTATTTGGACTAGGACTAGTCAATTTTAATTAGTTTTGAAGCCCAAATCCATGTGGGATTTGTTCTTGGGCAAATTTGTTTCAAGAATGCCTTTTTGATATTTTGGGCTTTCTTTAGGATTTTTAGGTTATCTTTGTTAGGGTTTACATTGTAAAGGGTATTTAAACCCTTGCTTTAGGCACGAACAGGAGTTTTTGAGAGATGAGTAAAATTAAAAAGCATTCTTCAAGAGAGAATTCAGATTCTTGCTTGTCTTACCTTAAGGATTGATTCAACTTATCAAGTAAGCTCTAACTTGTGGCGTTAATTCAATTCCTACCATGCATATATATCACATAGTGTATTGCATTATACATGTACACATGCATAATGCAAGGTTCTTAGCACTAGTAATGATGTACAATTATGCTATAGTAAACTACATGCATGTGTACCATGCATATGTATAGCACATGTAATATGTATGCACATTGATGTAGTTATCCATATAAACTTGTATACATGCATGTATGAACCACCAGAAATAGGACATTATTTATTGTAAGTGATTCCTAGTAGTATACATGAGTGCATGACAAAAATTATGTACAGATGCATAGTACTATACATTGTACTAGTACTAGAAAACATGTTACTCTATGCATATATTGTGCATAGAATTGGCTATAAATTATTATATACATTACATGTGTGTTATGATAAAATAGGAACCAATTGGAGTTATACACATGTACAAAGTACATATAGGGTGTTACAAAGGTATTCTGGGAGACTTGAACTTTCACTCGAAGTTGCTCGCTCACACCCTTTGCACGGCAGTCTCACTTAGATCCGTTAAAATAAGACTCAGCCTTTCCCTAACCCTCGAAGTGTTTACCTCGCACACACTCGAAGAAACAATGCAGAAGCAATAAAGAATATAGGCAACAAAAGAACACACAGAGATACGGTCAAAAGACCAACTTTATATTACTTTCCCTCAAAGAATACAAAGAATGCTCTCTCTGATTGATCTCCCGAATATCACTCCCAATGAGAAAAGCAAAGCTCGAATGAGCTATATATAGGTACCAAGCCTGGAGTCACAGATTCCCACTAAATCTGTACTACCCAAGATCACGTCTATCCTATCAGATAAGATAACATAAACCAATTGGATGACACCCCCATCCAAATAGGATTCTAACTGATAAGATAAGATCTAACAAGATAACATAAGATAGAGTTTACATTTATCTAGAACACTATCTAGAATACTAACATCCTTATCCGCGAAGATCTCCACTATCTTCAGACGTTGAGTTTCACTGCAACTCTAACTCATAGTCATTGCCACATCATCCAAGATCTCCCTGCGATCTCTATCCGCTGATGATGCAATATGATCTTGCCGAAGCCCACTAGCACATTGGCCTGATCCAATGCTCCCAAAATAAGTCCGCTAGTCGTGGTCCATCCATCCGAGCATAGCTAAGTCCTTAGTCCGCCAAGTCTTAGCCTGGGTCGAGTCAATCTCCACAAGGTCCGATGCTCTACCAAAATTCGCACCAAGTCTGATCCCACTCGCCCATATTCACCTTAGTGTTTTCAACACAGCCTATCCGCACATAGGTCCATCAATGCATGTCCATGGACAAGTTCATCTTGCATGTCGGCCTTACTCATGGTGCAGTCTCATCGCTCCATGACTAAGTCACAAGTCACGATCCGAGTTAGTATATAAAACCTCGCCCATTTACATACCTCCGAGTCGCCTCACCGAAGTTAAGTGTTTAGGCGTCTCATCGCGCTCGCATGCTTTCGCGCATCCTCGCAGGTCTCATACACCTTTGCGCCAACTCGCAAGACTTTGTCTTATTCCTCGTCAACACGCCTTCCTCGTGCCAACTTACGTGCCAGGTATTAGCCAAGGCCCGCCAACACTCGCAAGATCCAGCAATCTGAACTTGGGGGTCTAACAAACCACCCCTACTAGAAGAATTCGATGCTCTCGTCGAAATAATCTGTGGGCACTCCTCCATGAGCGGTTCCCTCGAAGACTCTTTAGTCAGTGGTTGAAGACGGTAACAAGTCTTCATATCAATTGGTATTTCACCCACATACCATTTTCCCAAACCATAAGGATTAGGTTCTTTACTAACCGTATTCAATAACGCAATCGGATTTAGTGCCGTTTCCTTCGAAGATTCACTCGCTTCTTCGGCTATCAGGGCATTTAGCTTCTCTTTCCTTGGACAATCTCTCACATAATGTGATTCACCGCACAAAAAACAAGCAACCTTGCCCTTTCTAGAGGACGTCTCCCCACTTTCGGACCACCACTTTGCTTGCCTTTCCACCTAAAGTCTCCCTTCTTGGAGTTCTTCTTTTTCCCCTCGGCATTCTCCTATTGAGCATGGCCTTTACCCTTAGAAGAATTAGAGGAGTTTACCTTAGTTTCTTTCATTGCTCAAAAATCCACGAAGGCATCAGCGGCCGCGATTGCACCAACCACGTCCTTCACATTTTGCCTCCACAACTCCATTTGTGCCCATGGTTGTAACCCGGATAAAAAGTTGAAAAGCTTGTCCTCGTCTGAAATATTTTCAATATCAAGTAAGAGAGAACTAAAAGATTTCACATAATCCCTTACCGATCCATCCTGCGTTAGCTTCTTCAAGGCATCCCTCGCGAGCCAAGAAGTATTCATAGGAAGAAATTGATCCTTCAACTCCTTCTTCATGAGCTCCCATGTATCTACAGGAGTTCTACCTGCGCTGATCTCCGTAGAGGTCCTCGTGCTCCACCAGAGCTTGGCATCCCCATCCAAGTACATGGCCGTTACACTGACCTTATCAGCGTCTGATACCCTAGCAGCTGCAAAGTACTGCTCCATATCCCACAGAAAGTTCTCCAACACCTTGGCATCCCGCACGCCTTCTAACACCCTCGGTTCACGTACTTTCAAAGAAGAAAGTTGCGGTGTTGATCCCTCACCTCGCTCGAGATCTCGCGTTGCAACGGCACGCCTCAGAATAGTAATCTCAAACTGAGCATCCTCCAGTGCCTTCAACGCCTCACCCATCTGTTGTTGCAACTGTTGGACCCTCGCCTCCAACATCTCGAAACGAGTACTGTGAGAAGTTACCTCTTCCTCCCCCTAAGGAAGAGGTCCAAGGAGTGTCTCCACCCTAGACACCCGTTCTGTCAAGTTGCCTACAGCCATTCAAACTTTTGTCTCTGATACCAGTTGTTACAAAGGTATTCTGGGAGACTCGAACTTTCACACGAAGTTGCTCGCTCACACCCTTTGCACGGCAGTCTCACTTAGATCCGTTAAAATAAGACTCAGCCTTTCCCCAACCCTCGAAGTGTTTACCTCGCACACACTTAAAGAAACAACGCAGAAGCAATAAAGAATATAGACAACAAAAGAACACACAGAGATACGGTCAAAAGACCAACTTTATATTACTTTCCCTTAAAGAATACAAAGAATGCTCTCTCTGATTGATCTCCCGAATATCACTCCCAATGAGAAAAGCAAAGCTCGAATGAGCTATATATAGGCACCCAAGCCTGGAGTCACAGAGATCCACTAAATCTGTACTACCCAAGATCACATCTATCCTATCAGATAAGATAACATAAACCAATTGGATGACACCCCCATCCAAATAGGATTCTAACTGATAAGATAAGATCTAACAAGATAACATAAGATAGAGTTTACATTTATCTAGAACACTATCTAGAATACTAACATCCTTATCCGCGAAGATCTTCACTATCTTCAGATGTTGAGTTTCACTGCAACTCTAACTCATAGTCATTGCCACATCATCCAGGATGTCCCTGCAATCTCTATCCGCTAATGATGCAATATGATCTTGCCGAAGCTCACTAGCACATTGGTCTGATCCAATGCTCCCACAACAAATCCGCTATTCGTGGTCCATCCATCCGAGCATAGCTAAGTCCTTAGTCCGCCAAGTCTTAGCCTGGGTCGAGACAATCTCCACAAGGTCCGATTGATACGAAAACCCCAAGAAAACAAGGTTCTTGAAACCCCCTAATCCTATTGAATCAAAACCCCCAATCTTTTTATTCTAAGAACATGCTAGTTCAAACCCCAATTATACGGAATTGAGACCCAAACCCAAAGAAAATTGAAGAATTGAACACGCCACAAGTGATTACCTTGATAAGTGATGCAATCCTTGAAGTAACAATAAGAAGAACACACCTTACTTGAAGAGAATATCTCTCAATTTCGTTAATCAACCAAATCTAATGTTTACAAGGATAAAATAAGGTATTTATACCCTTGCCCACGACCTAAACCTAAAAGGAATAGGTTACAAGACCCTTTAATGCTAAAACAAGCCTAATCCTAACCAGTTTAGGAGTTTATAGCCCAATAATGCAATCTGAACCTATTCCACTTAGGATTGGGCTAAACTACCTTAAATAAGACCAAATGATGTGAGCAAAGGCATGGATGACAATGTGCATGGAGGTTTGGACTTGAAGAGGAGCTTGCGTGATCAAGGCCAAGGAAGAGAGCTTTCCATACCAATTGGGCCAATGACTAGGGCACGGGCTAAGAGGATCAAGGAGAGTTTGTATGCGCATGTGGGCTCACTTATGGAAGACATGCAGCATGCTAATCCTATAGGAGGATAGTTATTTGGGTCACAGCTCAAATGGATCCACTTAACTCAAGTCTTTGGGTCAGATATGCATGTGGCTTGAGGACTTGCTTGAATGGGCTGTTTTAATTCACTTAAGCCCAACTTATGTGGACTTAAGTGATCAGCAAAGGCACACCCATCAGACCAGGCTTAGAGGCATTTTAATTAGCTTTCTTGGACTTATTATTTACTTGGACTTCTTGTATTATTAGCCCAACTCATTAGTCACTTAAACCTAGTATTTATAGCCTTGTTTTAGGTCAGATGGGGCAGACTGATTCAGATCATTTTGTGTGCAGCCATTGGCTTCAAACTTGAGAGAAAACAGATCTTCTCTTGTTCTTGTTACCTTAAGAACTTATTTCACTTATCAATTGCTTTCCCAATTGTGGCGTGTTTGAGTTCTTCCTTTGAATTCAATTCTGATCATCGGGGTTACCTAAGGCAGGTCTTTAGGGGGTGTCGTAGGGATTGATTTCATACTATCCTAGTTAGTTTTGTTTGTCAATTTTCGAAATTCAGGTCTGTTCTTCCTTGTTCTGCATAACTGACGCAAATTCCTCTTCAATTCTTCCGTTGGTGCGCATTATTTGGTATCAGAGCCATGGCGAGAGGTAAATTCTAATTTGTCTCTCTCGGGTTCTTGTCGTTTTTGTGCTGGATCTTGTTGTTTTCTTGTTCTTGAGAAATCTGGGTTCTTGTTCTTGAGAAATTTGTGTTACTGTTCTTGAGAAATCTGGGTTTTTGTTCTTGAGAAATCTGTGTTACTGTTCTTGAGAAATCTGGGTTCTTATCGTTCTTGTACTGAATCTTGTGTTTTCTTGTTCTTGAGAAATCTGGGTTCTTGTTCTTGAGAAATCGTATTCTTGTTCTTGAGAAATCTGGTTCTTGTTCTTGAGAAATCGTATTCTTGTTCTTGAGAAACTGGGTTCTTATCGTTCTTGTGCTGAATCTTGTGTGTTCTTATTCTTGAGAAATCTGGGTTCTTGTTCTTGAAAAAATAGGAGGTAAAAAAAAAAGCCCTACTTAAAATTTTCTTCTTTCCTTTGATTCAGCTCATTGAATTGAGTAGTTTGGCACTAGTCTTAACATAACAGCTTCAAAATTTTGGAAATTTCCATTTGATTCCATTGTTCTAGCCTTATTTTGTGTTCATTGAATTCCAATTGTTCCGAAAATTGTCTTCTTTGATCTTGGTATTGCTTGTTTCAATTTGTCTCTTATTCTTCATTTTGTTTGATTTCAAGTCCGTCTAGCATTGTTTCGTGTTTCCTTCTTTGTTTCTCGAATTGATTGACATTCAGCAATCTTGCTTGGAGGATCTCGGTTTTTATTGATTGAACCACATTCCATGATTTGGGAAATGAATTTGGTTTGAGGAATTATAGTTCTGGGTTGTAACTTGAATTTCAGAGAAATTGAGTGGTAAAAGGCAAGAGTGTGAGTGCATTTGAGGGTGTCATTGTCGTGACATTAAACACGAGTGAGAGAGAACATCTTTGAGTGAAACACGTGAGGGAGTATTGTGAGGTGGTTTTGTTTTTTTGCACTAACGTTGTTTTGCGGTATATTATTTCCTCACAATGTCACGGGAAGGAGGTAGTAATGGTAGCGATGGTAGCAACGGAGGTATTAATGCTAACCAAACCGGAGAAATCAATGTTCTTACCATGAGAGCAATGCAGCAATAGTTTGAGCGGTTCAACTTGGCATTCTTGAGATGAGGAGGAGATAGCTGAACTCCGGCGGGAGAGGCGTGAGGAGCCTCAAGGGAGACGTGGTGCTAGGCGCCAACACCCTCCACCACCATTTCGAAGACCACCACCACAATATGACCATGTGGACGACGGAATTGAGGAGGAGGAGGAGGAGGAGTTTGACCACAGACCTAGGAGGGCACAGCGAGCTGAGCCATTAAACCGGCTAGATGGAGATATCAAATCCATCAAAATGCAAATTCCTACCTTTAAGGGGAGGAACGACGCCGAGGCTTACCTAGAATGGGAGAGGAAGGTGGACTTGATTTTTGAGTGCCACAATTTCTCCGAGCACAAGAAGGTAAAACTAGCTGCAGTGGAGTTTTCGATTATGCATTGATTTGGTGGGACGATTGATGACTTCGAGGAGGAGGAATGGAGAGAGGCCTATCTTTACTTGGGCAGCCATGAAAGCTTGCATGAGGAAGAGGTTTGTGCCTTCTTACTATTATAGGGAGATGCACCAAAAATTGCAGAGACTCACTCAAGGGTCTAGATCAGTGGAGGATTACCACAAAGAGATGGAGATAGCCATGATCCGAGCCAACATAGAGGAGGATGCAGAGGCGACTATGGCACGATTTTTGAGTGGCTTGAACCGAGAGATAGCCAATGTGGTGGAGTTGCAACACTATGTGGAGATTGAGGACATGGTGAACATGGCCATGAAAGTGGAAAGGCAACTCAAGAGTAGAGTGGCAGCAAGGATGGATCGGTATTTAGTCCATCATGGGGTTCAAATGGCCCAAGAGAGAGGAGAAGTCGAAAGACAAAGGGCTGGACCTCAAGGAGACACCCAAAGGCCAAATGTGGGTCTGACCAAAAGGTACACCTAATTCTCATGCTTCATCTAGCAAACAATCTAGCATTAAATGCTTTAGGTGTTTGGGTAATGGACATATTGCATCACAATGCCCTAATAAAAGGCTATGTTTATGCGGGATAATGGGGTAATTGATTCGAGGATAGTGATTGTGATAATGATGTGTTGCCTTGTTATAATGTTTGTGCTGATGATGAGGATGATTGTGTGGAGAGGGCTGTCACAGGGAAGCGCTTGTTGTTAGGCGTGTTTTGAGTGTTAGGGCCAAGGATGCGGCTCTTGATCAGAGGGAGAACTTGTTTCACACGAGGTGTTTGGTGGGTGGAAAGGTTTGTAATCTGATTATTGATGGGGGTAGTTGCACTAATGTAGCTAGTGTCACCATGGTTGAGAAACTGGGGTTACCTTATAGGAAGCATCCGGAACCTTACAAGCTACAGTGGTTTAATGATAGTCTTGATGTGAAAGTGACAAAGCGGTGTTGGTGTCATTTTCAGGTGAGGTAGATATGAGGATGAGGTGTTGTGTGATGTAGTGCCTATGGAGGCTGGTCATATGTTGCTTGGGAGACCTTGGCGGTTTGATAGAAGGGTAGCACATGATGGATATACCAATAGGTATTCGTTTAAGTTTAAGGGTAGGAACTTCACTCTTGTACCCTTATCACCTCATGAATTGTACTGGACCAGCTTGAAAATAAGTAAATGTGAGGAGGGTTGGGTAGTGAGCTAAAAAGAAAAGATGAGAGAAAAGAGGCCCAAAAGAAAATTGAGAGTGGCCCAAAGGTGAGTGACTGCAGGAGAGGAAAAGAAAGTGGGATGTGCGGAGAGAAGAACTCGAGTAGAGAAAGGAAGAGTGAGCCGAGAGAGAAGAAGGTGAGTTTGTTTGCGAGAGAAAGATTTGAGGAGAGCGAGTGGAGCGAAGAGAACATTGTTGTTGCTTAGGTATAGGGAGTGTTTGATGGTGACACACGACCCTCTTGCTTCCTTGCCTAGTGTTTTAGTTCTCTTTGTAGGAATACACCGATGTCTTTCCGGAGGAGATGCCCAATGGACTGCCACCCTTGAGGGGCATAGAGCACCAAATCGATTTCATACCGGTGCCTGATTCCAAACCGCCCAGCCTATAGGAGTAACCACGAGGAAGCGAAGGAACTTCAAAGGCAAGTGGATGAGTTGTTGGAAAAGGGCATGTGAGGGAGAGCTTGAGCCCATGTGATGTGCGGTCTTTGTTGGTGCCAAAGAAGGATGGAACTGGAGGATGTGCGTGGATGCCGTCTTGTGAATAAAATCAACGTAAAGTATCGCCACCCTATTCCTAGGTTAGATGATATGCTTGATGAGTTGCATGGTGTATGTGTATTTACTAAAATTGATTTGAAGAGTGGATACCATCAGATTGAATGAATCCGGGAGATGAATGGAAATCGCTTTAAAACCAAGTATGGGTTGTATGAGTGGTTGGTTATGCCATTTGGCTTAACTAATGCACCTAGCACTTTAATGCGGTTGATGAATCATGTATTGCGTGCATTTCTTGGTAAATTTGTGGTTGTTTACTTTGATGACATTTTGGTTTATAGCCTACTATTGATGAGCATGTCATGCATGTGAGGAGTGTGTTGGATGTATTGAGAAAGGAGAAACTGTATGCCAATCTTAAGAAGTGTACTTTTGCATTGAGCAACTTGTCTTCTTAGGATTTGTAGTCGATTCTCGTGGTGTTCTGATAGATAGTAAAAGGTGAGGGCCATCCAGGATTGGCCAACACCTAAGAGTGCGAGTGAGGTGAGGAGCTTTCATGGACTTGCTAGCTTTTATAGGAGGTTTGTGAGAGATTTCTCCACTATTGCTGCTCCTTTGACTGAGATAGTCAAGAAGGAGAAGGGGTTTGTATGGGAGAGGAACAGAACGTGCATTCATATTGTTGAAAGAAAATTATGTTCTGCTCCTATTTTGTGTTTGCCAAATTTTGATAAGGCATTTGAGGTTGAATGTGATGCTTCTGGTATTGGTATAGGTGCTGTGCTTTTGCAGGAAAACAAACCAGTAGCTTACTTCAATGAGAAGTTGAGTGGTGCACAACTCAACTATCCAACCTATGACATGGAGCTATATGCGATGGTGAGAGCATTGGAGGTGTGGCAACACTACCTTCAGCCACGTGAGTTTGTCATTAGGACGGATCACGAATCCTTGAAGCACTTGAAAGGACAAGGCAAGTTAAGCAAACAACATGCTACATGGGTGGAGTTTCGGAGACATTTCCATATGTCCTGCAAAGACAAGCAAGGAAGGAAAACGTGGTTGCTGATGCGTTATCTAGGAGGTATTCCTTGGTTACTACCCTTAGTTCTCAACTTTTAGGGTTTGAGCAACTAAAGGAGTTGTATGCTTCTGATAATGACTTTGCTTCTGTGTATATTGCTTGTGAGCATGCTGCATTTCAGAAATTTTACAGGCATGATGGCTATTTGTTTAGAGGTAGCCAATTGTGTGTGCCTAATTGTTCGTTGCGTGCTTTGTTTGTGCATGAGGCCCATAGTGGTGGTTTGATGGGTCATTTTGGGGTTGCTAAGACTTTGGATATTTTACATGAGCATTTTTATTGGCCTGGTATGCGCAAGGATGTTGAGCGTGTGTGTGCCAAGTGCATTGCATGTAGACAGGCAAAATCCACAGTCAAACCTCATGGATTGTATACCCCTTTACCTGCCCTCTTGAGCGAACTGTGGGTTGATTTGTCTATGGACTTTGTTTTGGGTTTACCTAGAACAAAGAGGGTTTTGATAGCATCTTTGTGGTTGTAGACCGTTTAGTAAGATGACGCATTTCATTGCATGCCATAAGACTGATGATGCTGTACATGTGGCTGACTTATTCTTTAGGGATGTTGTTAGGTTGCATGGCATTCCGAGGTCAATTGTATCCGATCGAGATGCTAAGTTTTTGAGCCATTTTTGGCGTGTGTTGTGGGGCAAGTTAGGAACCAAACTGTTATATTCTACTACTTGTCATCCACAAACAGATGGGCAAACCGAGGTTGTGAATAGGACCTTGGGAACTTTGTTGCGTCTTTGTTGTAGGTCGAAATTTGAGAACTTGGGGAATGTTTACCTTTATTGAATTTGCATATAATAGATGTGTGCATTCCACTACTGGTTTTTCGCCTTCGAGTTGGTTTATGGTTTTAATCCTTAACTGCCTTGGATTTGGTACCTTTACCTTTGCATGAATTGTCTAGTACAGATGGAACACGCAAGGCTAAGTTGGTTAGGGAACTTCACGAGAAGGCGAGGCAGCACATTGAGCAAAAGACCCGGGTCTACGCCAGGCAAGCCAACAAGGGGCGTAGATTAGTGACCTTCGAACCTAGTGATTGGGTTTGGGTTCATTTGAGAAAGGAGCGATTTCCTACTCAAAGAAAATCTAAGTTGGATCCAGAGGAGATGGTCCATTCAGTGTTGGAGAAGATCAATGACAATGCCTACAAAATTGATCTTCCAGTGAGTGATGTTTCCGCCACTTTTAATGTTGCTGACCTTTCTCCGTTTGACATGGATTCAGATTCGAGGACGAATCTTTTTGAGGAGGGAGGGACTGATGTGAGCAAAGGCATGGATGACAATGTGCATGGAGGTTTGGACTTGAAGAGGAGCTTGCGTGATCAAGGCCAAGGAAGAGAGCTTTCCATACCAATTGGGCCAATGACTAGGCGCGCGGGCTAAGAGGATCAAGGAGAGTTTGTATGCATGTGGGCTCACTTATGGAAGACATGCAGCATGCTAATCCTATAGGAGGAGAGTTATTTGGGTCACAGCTCAAATGGATCCACTTAACTCAAGTCTTTGGGTCGATATGCATGTGGCTTGAGGACTTGCTTGAATGGGTTGTTTTAATTCACTTAAGCCCAACTTATGTGGACTTAAGTGATCAGAAAGGCACACCCATCAGACCAGGCTTAGAGGCATTTTAATTAGCTTTCTTGGACTTATTATTTACTTGGGCTTCTTGTATTATTAGCCCAACTCATTAGTCACTTAAACCTAGTATTTATAGCCTTGTTTTAGGTCGATGGGCAGACTCATTCAGATCATTTTGTGTGCAGCCATTGGCTTCAAACTTGAGAGAAAAATGATCTTCTCTTGTTCTTGTTACCTTAAGAACTTATTTCACTTATCAATTGCTTTCCCAATTGTGGCGTGTTTGAGTTCTTCCTTTGAATTCAATTCGATCATCGGGTTACCTAAGGCGGGTCTTTAGGGGTGTCATAGGATTGATTTCATACTATCCTAGTTAGTTTTGTTTGTCAATTTTCGAAATTCAGGTCTGTTCTTCCTTGTTCTGCATAACTGACGCAAATTCCTCTTCAATTCTTCCGTTGGTGCGCATTACCAAAATAACTTAAATAAACCTAAGGGAGGTGGATGGGCCTAACGGATTACTCTACTTAGGCCCACACACTTGGTTGTCCAAAACTTGTTTTAAATAAACTAAGGCAAATACTAATAAATACCTAGCCCATAACAAGTCTCTTTGGGCCTAATAAACAAAGGATAAAAAACAACCCCAATGTACTAAAATAAGTCCATAAGAATAATTGAACTTGTCTTGAAATTTGGCTAAGTATTAGCCCCTCTACATGCCCTCTCTAGAAGAGTCACAAGTTTGACTACTCCACTTGAATTCTCCACGGATGGTTCGGTCTTGTAATCAAGGTGAGATGTAATGTGACTTTGAACAAACCCTTGAAGTGCTTGTTTAAGCCTTGCTGCACGTTGTCTTGTAATAGGTCCACTTGGCAAAGTAAGCTTGTCTTGATGTGTTGCACCTTGATCTCCATTGCCATGGCTTCTTGTATCATTCCCTCCCTCCTCAAAAGGATTCGTCCTCGAATCAGCCCCTGCATTATCAAATGGAGAGAGATCAACAACGTTAAACGTAGCAAATACTTGATACTCACCTGGCAAATCAATCTGATGTTCAATGCCCCTCAATGGTGGTAGTCGCCTGGGCAACTCATTTGGAAAGACATCAGAATATTCCTGCAAAACAAGTCTCACAACTCTAGGCACAGAAGGGTCAAGGTCAGTCTCATCATAAAACAACTCCTTATACATAAGCAAAACCAATGGTGTCTGTGTGTACATGACCTTCCTCAACTCCTTTTCTTTTGCAAAGAAAGTACTTTTTTTTGTTCCACTCTTCTTTTCACTCGTCTCTCCTTTTTCAACTGCACCACTCTCTTTCCTTTACTCACTAGTGCAATTACTCTCAGTTGGGCCTTTGTTCTTATTTTCTTGAATGGCCTCTTTTTCTTTTTTTCTTTTTAAACTCTCAGCCTCTCTAAGTTTTTGTTCTTCCATGCCTTTTGTAAGTCTCAACTGATCCTTATGAACTTCTCTTGGTGAAAGGGGTGTCAATGTGAAGTGTTTCTCCCCCATCTTGAATGAATATCTATTTTTGAATCCATCATGTAGTACACGCCTATCATATTGCCATGGTCTCCCCAATAGTAAATGACCAGCATGCATAGGAACTACATCACACAACACTTCATCGGAATATCTCCCAATTGAGAACGCCACTAGCACTTGCTTGTTCACCCTAACCTCTCCACACTCATTAAGCCATTGCAACTTATACGGACTAGAGTGCTTAATGAGAGGCAGCCCCAATTTCTCAACTAAAATTGTGCTTGCAACATTGGTGCAAATACCTCCATCAATTATTAAACTGCACATCTTACCCTTAATTAAACATCCGTGTGGAATATATTCTCCTTTGTTCCTCAAGCTCTATCTTTCTTGTACATTGAGAGCTCGCCTCACTACTAATGCTTCACTTGGACTGGTTGCTCAACTTCTTCATCAATGCAATCCTCCAACTCGGGCATATCACTTCCATCACTATCTTCCGATTCAATTACCCCATCTCGCAAATACATGATCTTCCTATTGGGACATTGGTTTGCCCTATGACCTGAACCCAAACACTTGAAGCATTTGATGTCTCTTTGCTTAGTGTTAGGATTTTGATCATTAGATGTAGGCACACCTTTAGAGGCTGTCCACTTTTCCTTCGACTTGTCTTTATTGTCATAGGACTTATCCTTGTTCTTTTCCTCCTTCTTTGGCCATTTAGGACCCCAAGAATTTGAAGATCCTGAGGTATTGCCTTTGCTGAAACCTTTTCCCTTCAATTGCTTTTCAATCTTCATAGCCATGCTTACCATGTCCTCCAACTCTAAGTATTGATGAAGCTCTAACACATTCGATATCTCTTTATTTAGACCAGCAAGGAATCGAACCATTGTAGCCTCTCTATCCTCCTCTATGTTAGCTCTTATCATAGCTATCACCATCTCCTTGTGGTAATCTTCCACGCTCTTTGTGCCTTGCCTCAATGTTTGGAGTTTTTGATGCAACTCCCTATAGTAGTAACTTGGCACAAATCTCTTTTTCATGATGCGTTTCATCTCATTCCAGGTTTCAACAGGTCTTTCTCCAGTTCGTCTTCTACTAACCATCAATTGATCCCACCAAACAGCAGCATAATCAGAGAACTCAACTGCCGCTAACTTCACCTTCTTCTCCTCAGAATAATTGTGGCAGGCAAATATCATCTCTACTTTCCTTTCCCACTCTAAGTAGGCATCAGCATCATTCCTTCCTTGAAATGACGTCATCTTCATTTTGATGCTGCCAATGTTTCTATCTACTCTTTCAGTCTCTTCCTCCTCTCTGCCTCTTTCAGCTCTTCCTCTATAACCACCTCTATTTCGGCCTCTATCTCCTCTACCACCTCTTGCATTGTTTCGAGCTCCATACCACTCTTCCTCATCAAATCCATCGTCATCTTGCTCCTCCTCATAGTGATAATGATTATGCAAAGGAGGGTTCTCTTCTTCTTGCCCATTATTCCTCAAGATTCAGCTTGAATAGTTCTAAGAAGTCTATCTTGTCTTTCAAAGTTTCTATCTTGCTGCTCGAACTTGTCTTTGACTTCAAGGAACATAGTCTCTATTCTCTTAAATTGATTTTGCATTGCTTTAAGAGTAAAGAATGTATTTTGTTGGTCCTCTTCACTCCCATCACTCTTGCCATCTTTATTGCTATTATGAGACATGATCAATTCCTGCAAGAAAACGTTAGAAACCTTACAACAGTCCCTCACGAGTTTCTTCTCTCTAAAACAAAAATTTCCACTCGTGTTTCACACAATAAAATGGCTTTTCACTATATAATCTCACACTCTTGCCTTTTTCCACTCAAGTGCCTCCTTTATGTTACTTTTCAGGATCACTTCAACAAGATCAAGGAAATCAACAAGCAACAAATTCAAGTAGAAAGCACACAGATAGCAAGCCTAACAAAGAAAAACGAATAGATGAAACAAATCTAGAAGCAAAATATTATACGGACAGAAAATAAATCAAAGTGCCAATACACGGATGAAGAGTAGTATAGGCAACGATTCTTGTGTCAATTGAACAATTATGAGTGCAATAATTGTTCAAATCAATGTAGAGAAGCAAAGATAGGTACCAAAACAAGAAATAAACTAGGAAACAAAGAAAGACACACAAAAATATGACAAAACTCACCGAACCCAAGACCAATTTTTTTTATTTTTTTATTTTATTTTAATATCCCAATCTACCCAAAGTTCCAAGAATTGAACAAAAGATTCAAAGAAATCGTTTCTTGAATGAAAGAAGGACAATCTTAATGAATCTTGACTGATAAGAACAAATCTGGAATAAAAGACCAAACAAAGATTCAAAGAATCACAATCTTGGATGTTTCTTGATCATTCTTGAATTTTTTTTTCTTTTCTTTATACTGTTCACTTTTTTTGTTCTATTTTCACCCTTTTTTTATTTTTTTGATTTTTTTTCCTGTTTTTTTAATTTTGATCAAGAAAACAAACAACCAATTAAGGAAACAAGAACACAAAGAACCAATAATGACAGATTCGTTCCAAGCAATTTAAACCTTTTTTTTTTACCTTTCTAAGGAATTCAACAAAGAAAACAATGAAAGATACGTATGAGTTCAATAGAATTAAGCCAAAGCTCTGATACCAACTGATACGGAAACTCCAAGAAAACAAGGTTCTTCAAACCCCCTAATCCTATTGAATCAAAACCCTAATCTTTTTATTCTAAGAACATGCTAGTTCAAACCCCAATTATACGGAATTGAGACCCAAACCCAAAGAAAATTGAAGAATTGAACACGCCACAAGTGATTACCTTGATAAGTGATGCAATCCTTGAAGTAACAATAAGAAGAACACACCTTACTTGAAGAGAATATCTCTCAATTTCGTTAATCAACCAAATCTAATGTTTACAAGGATAAAATAAGGTATTTATACCCTTGCCCACGACCTAAACCTAAAAGGAATAGGTTACAAGACCCTTTAATGCTAAAACAAGCCTAATCCTAACTAGTTTAGGAGTTTATAGCCCAATAATGCAATCTGAACCTATTCCACTTAGGATTGGGCTAAACTAACTTAAATAAGACCAAAATAACTTAAATAAACCTAAGGGAGGTGGATGGGCCTAACGGATTACTCTACTTAGGCCCACACACTTGGTTGTCCAAAACTTGTTTTAAATAAACTAAGGCAAGTACTAATAAACAAAGGATAAATAACAAGTCCAATGTACTAAAATAAGTCCATAAGAATAATTGAACTTGTCTTGAAATTTGGCTAAGTATTAGCCCCTCCACATGTTGTCTCTAAAAGAGTCACAAGCTTGACTACTCCACTTGAATTCTCCACGGATGGTTCGGTCTTGTAATCAAGGTGAGATGTAATGTGACTTTGAACAAACCCTTTAAGTGCTTGTTTAAGCCTTGCTGCACGTTGTCTTGTAATAGGTCCACTTGGCAAAGTAAGCTTGTCTTGATGTGTTGCACCTTGATCTCCATTGCCATGGCTTCTTGTATCACCGATGCTCTACCAAAATTCGCACCAAATCTGATCCCACTCGCCCATTTTCACCTTAGTGTTTTCAACACAGCCTATCCGCACATAGGTCCATCAATGCACATCCATGGACAAGTTCATCTTGCATGTCGGCCTTACTCATGGTGCAGTCTCATCGCTCCATGACTAAGTCACAAGTCACGATCCGAGTTAGTATATAAAACCTTGCCTATTTACATACCTCCGAGCTGCCTCGCCGAAGTTAAGTGTTTAGGCGTCTCATCGCGCTCGCATACTTAAGTGCATCCTCGCAGGTCTCATACACCTTTGCGCCAACTCGCAAGACTTTGTCTTATTCCTCGTCAACACGCCTTCCTCGTGCCAACTTACGTGCCAAGTATTAACCAAGGCCCGCCAACACTCGCACGATCCCGCAATCTGAACTTAGGGGTCTAACAAACCACCTCCACTAGAAGAATTCGACGCCCTCGTCGAAATAATCTGTGGGCACTCCTCCATGAGCGGTTCCCTCGAAGACTCCTTAGTCAGCGGTTGAAGACGGTAACAAGTCTTCATATCAATTGGTATTTCACCCACATACCATTTTCCCAAACCATCGGGGTTGTCTTCATTTTGATGCAATGTTTCGAGTTTTTGATGCAACTACCTATAGTAGTAACTTGGCACGAATCTATTTTTCATGATGCGTTTCATCTCATCCCAGGTTTCAACCGGTCTTTCTCTAGTTTGTCTTCTACTAACCATCAATTGATCCCACCAAACAGCAGCATAATCAGAGAACTCAACTGCCGCTAACTTCACCTTCCTCTCCTCAGAATAATGGTGGCATCTTCATTTTGATGCTACCAATGTTTCTATCTACTCTTTCAGTCTCTTCCTCCTCTCTGCCTCTTTCAGCTCTTCTTCTATAACCACCTCTATTTCGGCCTCTATCTCCTCTACCACCTCTTGCATTGTTTCATCCTCCATACCACTCTTCCTCATCAAATCCATCTTCATCTTGCTCCTCCTCATAGTGATAATGATTATGAAGTGGAGGGTTCTCTCTTCTTCTTGCCCCATTATTCCCTGAAGATTCAGCTTGAATAGTTCTAAGAAGTCTATCTTGTCTTTCAAAGTTTCTATCTTGCTGTTCAAACTTGTCTTTGACTTCAAGGAACATAGTCTCTATTCTCTTGAACTGATTTTGCATTGCTTCAAGCGTAAGAATGTATTTCGTTGGTCCTCTTCACTCCCATCACTCTTTCCATCTTTATTGCTATTATGAGACATGATCAATTCCTGCAAGAAAACATTAGAAACCTCACAACACTCCCTCACGTGTTTCTCTCTAGAACAAAATTTTCCACTCGTGTTTCACACAATAAAATGGCTTTTCACTATATAATCTCACACTCTTTCCTTTTTCCACTCAAGTGCCTCCTCTATGTTACTTTTCAGGATCACTTCAACGAGATCAAGGAAATCAACAAGCAACAAGTTCAAGAAGGAAACACAAAGAAAACAAGCCTAACAAAGAAAAAACGAATAGATGAAACAAATCTAGAAGCAAAATATTGTACGGACAGAAAATAAATCAAAGTGCCAATACACGGATGAAGAATAGTGCAGGCAACGATTCTTGTGTCAATTGAACAATTATGAGTGCAACAATTGTTCAAATCAATGTAGAGAAGCAAAGATAGGTACCAAAACAAGAAATAAACTAGGAAACAAAGAAAGACACACAAACTATGAAAAAACTCACCGAATCCCAAGACCAATTTTTTTATTTTTTTATTTTAATATCCCAATCAACCTAGAGTTTCAAGAATTGAACAAAAGATTCAAAGAAATCGTTTCTTGATAGGTTCTTGAATGAAAGAAGGACAATCTTAATGAATCTTGAATGATAAGAACAAATCTTGAATGAAAGATCAAACAAAGATTCAAAGAATCACAATCTTGGATGTTTCTTGATCATTCTTGAATTTTTTTTTCTTTTCTTTATACTGCTCACTTTTTTTTGGCTATTTTCACTTTTTTTTGCTTTTTTTTGTTTTTTTCTATTTTTTTAATTGTTGATCAAGAAAACAAAGAATCAATTAAGGAAACAAGAACATAAGGAACCAATAATGGCATATTCGTTCCAAGCAATTCAAACCTTTTTTTTTTACTTTTCTAAGGAATTCAACAAAGAAAACAATGAAAGATACGTATGAGTTCAATAGAATTAAGCCAAAGCTCTGATACCAACTGATACGGAAACCCCAAGAAAACAAGGTTCTTGAAATCCCCTAATCCTATTGAATCAAAACCTCAATCTTTCTATTCTAAGAACATGCTAGTTCAAACCCCAATTATACGAAATTGAGACCCAAACCCAAAGAAAATTGAAGAATTGAACACGCCACAAGTGATTACCTTGATAAGTGATGCAATCCTTGAATTAACAATAAGAAGAACACACCTTACTTGAAGAGAATATCTCTCAATTTCGTTAATCAACCAAATCTGATGTTTACAAGGATAAAATAAGGTATTTATACCCTTACCCACGACCTAAACCTAAAAGGAATAGGTTAGAAGATCCCTTTAATGCTAAAACAAGCCTAATCCTAACTAGTTTAGGAGTTTATAGCCCAATAATGCAATCTGATCCTAATCCACTTAGGATTGGGCTAAACCAACTTAAATAAGACCAAAATAACTTAAATAAACCTAAGGGAGGTGGATGGGCCTAATGGATTACTCTACTTAGGCCCACACACTTGGTAGTCCAAAACTAGTTTTAAATAAACTAAGGCAAGTACTAATAAATACCTAGCCCATAACAAGTCTCTTTGGGCCTAATAAACAAAGGATAAATAACAACCCCAATGTACTAAAATAAGTCCATAAGAATAATTGAACTTGTCTTGAAATTTGGCTAAGTATTAGCCCCTCCACATGTCCTCTATAGAAGAATCATAAGCTTGACTACTCCACTTGAATTCTCCACGGATGGTTCGGTCTTGTCATTAAGATGAGATGTAATGTGACTTTGAACAAACCCTTGAAGTGCTTGTTTAAAAGCCTTGCTGCACGTTGTCTTGTAATAGGTCCACTTAGCAAAGTAAGCTTGTCTTGACGTGTTGCACCTTGATTTCCATTGCCATTGCTTCTTGTATCAGCAGGTTAACCGAACCGAACCTAATTTATAGGTTTAGGTTTAAACTTGAACCTGAAACACCCAAAAAACCTATTAAATATTTAGATATCATTTAGATATCATTTACAAAAATATTTTATTATTAACATTTTATTTGATAATTTATTTTTAAAAATAATAAATTGAGTTGCGTCTTTAAATCTATTATGTATATACATAAAACAAATAAAAATCTTTCCTTATTGCTTATAATTTTACTATCACATCGCATAATAAAAATCTATTATGTATATAGCATATTGGTATGATATCTAATTAATCTTTTATCAAATTATCAAGAAGTTGAAAGGATTTTTTATCTATGAAAATAAAGGAAAGATTTTTCCCTTCCATAAATGAATCATTTCAAAATCCTTAGCTAGCTCTGCACAAGTGCACACTGCCGTCGGTCTAGCTCCCTATCTCATAGTTCATACTTCATACTGCACATTGCCGTCGCCCGTCAGCACTCAGTCGTGGTTCTGCCAAAGAGATCACTGTTAAAGGTTATTAAAGGTAAGTGCAACATCTAGACAAACAACACTGTTAAAGGTTTTTCTATTACCGTATTCGATTTACCGTAGCTTTGCAAAACAAGAAACAAAACCAGAAGAAATGAATTACCGTAGGCCGTAGCTGATACGACAACAACCTAGAGTCAATGTCTAGATCACCTCCGTTTCAATGATTGTTCCCAAACCTAAATTCAATCAATCTAACAAGACCCTTCACCCCCAAAACAGCAAGGAATTGGTAACAAAGAGTATAAGATTGTAGGGATTGAATTAACGCCACAAGTTAGAACTTACTTGATAAGTTGAATCAATCCTTAAGGTAAAACAAGCAAGAATCTCAATTCTCTCTTGAAGAATGCTTTCTAATTTTATTGATCTCTCCAAACTCGTGTTCATGGATAAAACAAGGGTTTAAATACCCTTTGCAATGTAAACCCTAACAAAGATAACCTAAAAATCCTAAAGAAAGCCCAAAATATCAAAAAGGCCTTCTTGAAACAAATCTGCCCAAGAATTAATCCCACATGAATTTGGGCTTCAAAACTAATTAAAATTTACTAGTCCTTGTCCAAATAGGATAAGAAAACTACAAAATAGAAGACTAACTTAAGAGGGGCGAATTGGGCTTTTAAACTAGGCCCACAAGCTTGGTTCCTTAAAATAAAACATGCACATGACTTTTTTAATAAAGCACATGCACACTTAATGCAAACCAGCCCATGAAAAAGCCTAAAAGAAGTCCACATGCCCTTTATAAGATAAAATAAGCTCAAGCCCATTGATTAGACTTGTGCTTGTGAAAATTGGCTAAGTGTTAGCCCTCTTGATTTGATGCCTCCAATGTGCACACACACTTAGGTGTCTTCCTAAGCTTACCCAAGCTTGATCAACAAAACTTCTTGAAGTTCTTGTGAAACAAAAGCTTGTACATAAATCTGAAATTGTGCTTTAAGCTTGTTGGAGAGTGACCTTGTAATTGGACCCATTGGCATCCTCAAGTCTCCATTGCCTTGGTGAGTTGTATCATTCCCTCCCTCCTCAAAAGGATTCGTGCTCGAATCAAGACCTACATTATCAAAGGGAGATAAATCAGAAACATTAAAAGTAGCACTAACACTATACTCTCCTGGCAAATCCACCCTATAGACATTGTCATTGATGCGTTCAAGCACTTGAAAAGGACCATCCCCTCTAGGATCAAGCTTGGACTTCCTTTGTTTAGGAAATCTCTCCTTCCTGAAGTGCACCCAAACCCAATCTCCAGGTTCAAACTTCATCTCCCTACGCCCTTGATTGGCTCTTTAAGCATACTTCTTGTTCTTTTCCTCAATATGCTGCCTAGCTTTCTCATCTATTGTCTTAACCAATTCGGCCCTTTGCTGCCCATCTACATTAACAATCTCATTCAAGGGTATAGGCAACAAATCCAATGGAGTTAATGGGTTAAAACCATACACAATCTGAAATGGAGAATAACCTGTAGAAGAATGAATGCTTCTATTATATGCAAACTCAATCAAAGGCAAACAATCTTCCCAAGCTTTCAAATTTTTACCCACAAGAGCACGCAATAAAGATCCTAAGGTTCTATTAACCACTTCAGTTTTTCCATCTGTTTGAGGATGACAAGTTGTAGAAAACAAAAGCTTTGTTCCCAATTTATTCCATAGAACACACCAAAAGTGACTTAAAAACTTCGAATCCCTATCTGAAACAATGGTTCTAGGAATGCCATGCAATCTAACAACATCCCTAAAAAACAAATCAGCAACATGTGTAGCATCATCAGATTTATGACATGCAATAAAATGAGTCATTTTACTAAATCGATCAACTACAACAAAGATGCTATCACGTCCTTTCCTAGTCCTAGGCAATCCTAACACAAAATCCATATATATATCGATCCAAGGACTAATAGGGACAGGTAGAGGCGTGTACAACCCATGTGGTTGCACCTTGGACTTGGCTTGCCTACATGCTTCACAACTAGAGCAAACTCTTTCAACATCCTTTTTCATGTTAGGCCAATAAAAATGCTCCTGTAATATGTCAAGTGTTTAGCAATACCAAAATGTCCCATTAAACCTCCATCATGAGACTCCCTAGCAAGCATCTCACGCATAGAACAAGTAGGAATACATAGTTTATTATCTATAAACAAATATCCATCATTCCTATAAAACTTTTGAAATGCAACTTGTTCACATGCATCATACACATTAGCAAAGTCAGAATCTGATTTGTACAAATCTTTTTTAAACTCAAACCCAATCAACTTAGAACTAAGAGAAGAGATTAGAGCATACCTCCTAGACAATGCATCAGCGATCACATTTTCTTTACCTTGCTTGTATTTCACAACATATGGGAATGTCTCTATGAACTCCAACCACTTAGCATGTCTTTTATTTAACTTACCTTGGCCCTTAAGATGCTTCAAACTCTCATGATCAGTGTGAATCACGAATTCCTTTGGCCATAGATAATGTTGCCAAGTTTGTAGAGCTCTTACCAATGCATATAGCTCCTTGTCATAAGTGGAATACTTCATTTGAGCACCATTCAACTTCTCACTAAAATAAGCAATGGGACGCCTTCCTGCAATAAAACAGCACCAATACCTATCCCGAGGCATCACATTCAATCTCAAAAGTAGAAGAAAATCAGGTAAACTCAAAATAGGTGCGAGAACAAAGTTTTTCTTTCAATGTGTTAAAAGCAATTTCTGCGCCTCTCCCACTTAAATCCTACCTCCTTTTAACAATCTCGGTCAATGGAGCTGCAATGGAACTAAAATCTTTCACAAACCTCCTATAGAAACTAGCAAGTCCATGAAAAGATCTCACCTGAGTAACACTTGTAGGTCTCGGACACTCCCTAATTGCCTTGACCTTTTCTTGGTCCACCTCAATTCCATTAGAAGAAACAACATAACCAAGAAATATGACACGATCCATGCAAAATGTACACTTCTTTAACTTAGCATACAACTTTTCTGCCCTAAGTGCATCTAACACAAGCCTAAGATGCTCAATATGCTCATTAATGCTTTTGCTATAGATCAATACGTCATCAAAATATACCACAACAAACTTACCAATAAACCTCAAAACATGATTCATCAAACGCATAAATGTACTAGGAGCATTAGGTAAGCCAAAAGGCATCACAAGCCACTCATATAAACCATGTTTTGTTTTAAAAGCAGATTTCCATTCATCACCAATTCTCATTCTAATCTGATGGTAACCACTCATAAGATCAATTTTGGTAAACACACATGCACCATGCAATTCATCAATCATATCATCAAATCTAGGTATAGGATGGCGATACTTTACCGTTATCGTGTTAACAGCTCTGCAATCCACACACATGCGCCAACTCCCATCCTTCTTTGGAACCAATATCACTGGCACGACACAAGGACTAAGACTCTCCTTGATGTGTCCCTTTAGCACTTGCTTTTGGAGTTCCTTAGTTTCTTTAGGATTAGCCCTGTAAGCTGGTCTATTTGGAATCTGCGCCCCAGGCATGAAGTCAATCTGATGTTCTATTCCTCTAATAGGCGGCAATTCCTTAGGCAACTCCTCAGGGAAAACATCTCCATACTCCTGCAAAAGAGAAACAACACTACTAGGCAAACAAGGGTCAAGGTCAGATTCATTAAAATAAGCTTGCTTGTACAAAAGTACAAACAAACATCTCCTTTCCACACAAGCAACCCTTACATCTCTCATTTTTGCATCGAAGTTTTGTTTCTTTCTACCCTCTCTCTCATTTGGGCCTTTTAATTCAATTTTTTTGATTTAGATTTCTGCTCCCCTTTTGCAAGGTTCTCAACCTTCCCCT
Organism: Erythroxylum novogranatense; assembly: GCA_029891385.1. Taxonomy (NCBI): domain Eukaryota; kingdom Viridiplantae; phylum Streptophyta; class Magnoliopsida; order Malpighiales; family Erythroxylaceae; genus Erythroxylum; species Erythroxylum novogranatense. The sequence continues at coordinate 52,189,068 of CM057235.1, read as the reverse complement.
CAATTTTTGTATTGTCATGCTTTTCTTGAAGTTTTTTGTCCAGTCTTTGTTGCATTCCCTCCATACTCCTTTTTAATTGCATTTTGTCCTCATATACCTCTTTTGGTGCCAATGGAGCAAGAACAAATTTTTGATCTCCCATAGTAAATGAATATCTATTCTTAAAACCATCATGTAACACCTTTGAATTGGTCATGATGTAAAACCTGCAAAAACACGTTAGAATAGCTCCTCACACACTCTCTCATGTGTTTCTCTCTAAATCAGATTGGATACTCTCGTGTTTCACACAAGAAGATGGCTTTACCCTCAAATGAGCTTACACACTCTTGCCTTTTACCACTTTAGATTCTAGCACAGTTGTACTTGTCTAGATCAATCACTACCAACCAAATAAGCACAACAGCAACGTAATTCAAAAGGAAAGCAACGAATACCTAAATAAAGGAAGAAAAACACAAAGCTAAATGCAATTTAATGTAAAGAAAACAATGATTCACAATCTTGATTTTCTTTTTTTTTAACTTCTTTCTTTCTTTCTTTTCTTTCATTTCTCCTTTTAAAACCTAGGCTCTAATACCAAAGATGATACGACAACAACCAAGAATCAATGTCTAGATCACCTCCGTTTCAATGATTGTTCCCAAACCTAAATTCAATCAATCTAACAAGACCCTTCACCCCCAAAACAGCAAGGAATTGGTAACAAAGAGTATAAGATTGTAGGGATTGAATTAACGCCACAAGTTAGAACTTACTTGATAAGTTGAATCAATCCTTAAGGTAAAACAAGCAAGAATCTCAATTCTCTCTTGAAGAATCCTTTCTAATTTTATTGATCTCTCCAAACTCGTGTTCATGGCTAAAACAAGGGTTTAAATACGCTTTGCAATGTAAACCCTAACAAAGATAACCTAAAAACCCTAAAGAAAGCCCAAAATATCAAAAAGGCCTTCTTGAAAGAAATCTGCCCAAGAATTAATCCCACATGGATTTGGGCTTCAAAACTAATTAAAATTTACTAGTCCTTGTCCAAATAGGATAAGAAAACCACAAAATAGAAGACTAACTTAAGAGGGGCGAATTGGGCTTTTAAACTAGGCCCGCAAGCTTGGTTCCTTAAAATAAAACATGCACATGACTTTTTTAATAAAGCACATGCACACTTGATGTAAACCAGCCCATGAAAAAGCCTAAAAGAAGTCCACATGCCCTTTATAAGATAAAATAAGCTCAAGCCCATTGATTAGACTTGTGCTTGTGAAAATTGGCTAAGTGTTAGCCCTCTTGATTTGATGCCTCCAATGTGCACACACACTTAGGTGTCTTCCTAAGCTTTTCCCCAAGCTTGATCAACAAAACTTCTTGAAGTTCTTGTGAAACAAAAGCCCGTACATAAATCTGAAATTGTGCTTTAAGCTTGTTGGAGTGTGACCTTGTAATTGGACCCATTGGCATCCTCAAGTCTCCATTGCCTTGGTGAGTTGTATCAGTAGCAATTGACGACACGTGTATTTGAAGAACTGAGACCGTGAGAATATGTTAATGTTATGCAGATTGAAGAGTAGACACGTCGTCATCCATGGCTCCAGCGTCCAGTCTCCATGCATATATTGATATATAATATGTTTAGATGTCTTTTCATCTTTAAGTTGGTCGTCGTCCATGGCTCCAGCGTCCAACCTCCATGCATATATTGATATATAATATGTTTAGATGTCTTTTCATCTTTAAGTTGTGAGACGTGGCTACTGCATATACGTGATGAACGGAGCCACACTAGTCTATCAGTGCTGGAGCCTGGAATGTTGGAGATTACTCGTCTCCTCTGGATAGGGACATTGGACATTATTTGATTCATTTCGTAGCTCTCTTACTCCAAAGATGGTGGAGGCTCTTGTTTGTGGACAAGATTGGATGAGAAAATCACAAGGTTCTCTTTACGTTGAAGAGAGACTTGAAGAACTTGAGCAAATTGAATTAGGTAATATAATTTACTTTATCTTGCTTTAATATACAAATAAATAAAAAATTCTTTTTTTAATTAAAAAAGAAATAACTAGTCTAACTCTTTTTATTCTTTATTTTCTACAGATGTGGCTTCATGTATAACAGTGGATCATCCTACCATACTATTCGAAGAATAATTGTTTAATAATTTATCTCTTTTTTCCTAGTGTGGATCTTTTATAAGACATTGCTTGACTTATTTTTACTTTTCTTGGGTTTAACATAGTGGATTAATCTTTAATGGATTTTATATGCATACTTTTATGAATAATTTGTATCTGCTTTTACCAAATATTTTTATAATTTTTTGTTATATATATTGATATGAATAGGTTCTGGTTACCTTGGGAACCAAACCTGAAAATAGGTTAACCGATCCTATAGGTTTTTTAGGTTCAGGTTCAAGTTCAGGTTCGTGAAATTATCAAACCTGACATTTAGGTTCAGGTTTAGGTTAGTTATGAACGGGTCAGGTTACCCTACCACGAACACCCCTAATTTTGATGCATACCATATACACTAATGCATACATGCACACTATGCACATGTGATACAACCATATGCATGTGTCAGTACATACATTTACAACTATAGCCATGCTATTACATAATTATGCATATATATGGTATTAGTTACATAGTGTATGGTAACTATATGTGCATATATTATGGTGTACACGTGTATAGTACTTGCACATTCGTGTATTAAATATGCATTATGCTAGAGAGTGGTAGCACCATTATCACTATTAGTGTACTAGTTGAGTGCATACAATCAAAATTGGTACATGCATAATAGTTAGCATGCATTATATGGTGTAATACCGTTACTATGTCTATATACTATACATGTGTATAGTATATTATACCATCACATAGTATAGTACCATAACTATAATATGGTATAGTGGTATTCAAGCATATAACTAATATATTATACTATTACATATATTATATAACATACATTATGGTAACTAGCCATGGTAACTATATTACTGCCACTAAGATTGTGTCAATACATGGCACACTATATGTACTAACAGATATGCATATATTACTGGTACTATTATGCACACGTTTGGTATGTAATGCATACTTTACATTATAGTATAGGTACCATGCAATTGTGTATACACTAGTTATGTATGTTACCATTGCTATGGTAACATGCATGTACAAAAAGTAAACATGTAAATTGTTTACTTATTTCGTGTATGCATCCATAACTATGATTTTTTGTATAATGTGCATAGTAACATGTGCATAGTAGCATGTGCACACTATAGTATATGCATATGCATATGTACCATGTATACTATGCATATTCGTACACTAGTCATTAGTGTACATGTACCCAATGGTGTAAACATTGTGTGTGTATAGTACTATGGCAATAATGTACATGGTACATACTACTATGCTATGTGTACACAAAGTATACATAACATTGCATGTAACTATGGTGTGCACCACTAGTGTATTAATGTAATACCTGTGTACTATAATTGATGTGATTATGGTACCATATACATATGGTACACATGTATACAATGGTAATTAGACTATGTACATGCTACATATGGTAAAATGTATGTGTACATAGTGTACTATATTACTATTATATGCATGGTACATGTACGCATAGCCTGTAGATATATGTATAACAATTGTATACATATATCTATACAATAATATACATGGTATACCAATTGATGTGACACAATGGTAGCACTATAAATATGCATGGCATGCATATGCATTGTGTTACATGTGATAATACGCATATACTATGCATGTATTAAATTAGTATATATGCACCTAGTTATTGGCACCCATAACCATGTATAGTATGATGCATTAGTGTACTATATGTATCAATTATACTATACATGCATTATGTTAACTATAGTAGTTATCATAGTGAATGCATGTACATTGTATAGCCTATGTGTGCACATGGTAATACATGCATACGGTATGTTACTATACCACATATAATATAGCACATGCACTATACATACTAATATCTGCAAGCACAAGTATATACTATTACCTTACTATGTTACTTATGTATACAATTGGTACCACATAGGTACACATGGTACACAATACTAGTGCATATACTAGTTACACTGTGGCATTGTAGTGTATATGTGACACTATAACAATCTATAGCATATATATGCACTATACACTATGCATACACACAGGTGTCACATATATTGTGTATAGCAGCTATGGCATCATAATTGGTATATACATTGTGTACTATGTACTAGTATAGTATACATACATATAGTACAATAATATGTATAAATATGGTGCATGTACTATGTATGCATCTCATATATGTGCACTATGGTGCCATTGCGCACCATATATGTGTACCCTTAACATAGTAGGATGTAGGTAAATGTATACCATGCAGCATATGTACCATATGTGTACATTAACGTGTAATACGTGCATGTAATAAGGTTTGGTACTATCTGTGTGTATAGGTGGTTATATACATAGTGGTACATCATGGTATACTATAAGCACACATGGTATAGTACAATGGTACACATGTAATATAGTGTACTATACCATACACGTACCATGCATTGCATAGCATACTACACATGTACATAATTACAGTGGGATTGGTACTAACATAGCCATAGTATGTTAGTACCAATCCAACAGTAACATATATGGGTGTACATGGCTACACACATGCATAGTGGTAAACAATGTATACCTATTATGCAATGTGCATACGCACTATAGTAGCATGTATGTAGTTACCAATGTGCACCACTATTGTATAACTAATATGCATGTGCATACATATCGTACACACCATGAGTATACCATTGTGCACCATACATTGCATGTGTATTATAGTGCATGTGTACCCATAACATAGTAGTATGTTGGATACATGTACATAATATGTCAATAGAGTGCAACAATATGTGTAGTACAGTACCTAGTAATACTAGTGTATTTATGTAGCCATCCATAATAAATAAATAATATTTGTCTATGGATATGGAACCCTATGTACCATACTATAGTACATGCACCTAGTGCACGTAGGTACACATGGTATATATGCATGGTGAGCAATTACCTAGTATGTACATAAATATTGATACGTACACTATGCATAGTGTGTGTATGGCAATTGGTATATACCATGCAACACTAAGTTCATGTTGCAATGCTATACAATTGTGTAACGATGTCTACCGATAGCAATGCATATACCTATGCAATAGTATGTGATACAAGAAGCCATGGCAATGGAGATCAAGGTGCAACACGCAAGACAAGCTTATTTTGCCAAGTGGACCTATTACAAGACAACGTGCAGCAAGGCTTAAACAAGCACTTCAAGGGTTTGTTCAAAGTCACATTACATCTCACCTTGACGACAAGACCGAACCATCCATGAAGAACCAATAATGGCAGATTCGTTCCAAGCAATTAAGGAAACAAGAACATAAAGAAACAATAATGGCAGATTCGTTCCAAGCAATTTAAACCTGTTTTTTTTTTTACTTTTCTAAGGAATTCAACAAATAAAACAATGAAAGATACGTATGAGTTCAATAGAATTAAGCCAAAGCTCTAATACCAACTGATACGGAAACCCCAAGAAAACAAGATTCTTGAAAGCCCCTAACCCTACTGAATCAAAACTCCAATCTTTCTATTCTAAGAACATGCTAGTTCAAACCCCAATTATACGAAATTGAGACCCAAACCCAAAAAAAATTGAAGAATTGAACACGCCACAAGTGATTACCTTGATAAGTGATGCAATCCTTGAAGTAACAATAAGAAGAACACACCTTACTTGAAGAGAATATCTCTCAATTTTGTTAATCAACCAGATCTAATGTTTACAAGGATAAAATAAGTTACTTATACCCTTTCCCACGGCCTAACCCTAAAAGGAATAGGTTACAAGACCCTTTAATGCTAAAACAAACCTAATCCTAACTAGTTTAGGAGTTTATAGCCCAATAATGCAATTTGATCCTAATCCACACTAAACTAACTTAAATAAGACCAAAATAACTTAAATAAACCTAAGGGAGGTGGATGGGCCTAATGCATTACTCTACTTAGGCCCACACACTTGGTTGTCCAAAACTAGCTTTAAATAAACTAAGGCAAGTACTAATAAATACCTAGCCCATAAAAGGTCTCTTTGGGCCTAATAAACAAAGGATAAATAACAACCCCAATGTACTAGAATAAGTCCACAAGAATAATTGAATTTGTCTTGAAATTTGGCTAAGTTTTAGCCCCTCCACATGCCCTCTGTAGAAGAATCACAAGCTTGACTACTCCACTTGAATTCTTCATGGATGGTTCGGTCTTTTCATCAAGGTGAGATGTAATGTGATTTTGAACAAATCCTTGAAGTGCTTGTTTAAGCCTTGCTACACGTTGTCTTGTAATAGGTCCACTTGGCAAAGTAAGCTTGTCTTGACATGTTGCACCTTGATCTCCATTGCCATGGCTTCTTGTATCATTCTCTTCAAGTAAGGTGTGTTCTTCTTATTGTTACTTCAAGGATTGCATCACTTATCAAGGTAATCACTTGTGACGTGTTCAATTCTTCAATTTTCTTTAGGTTTGGGTCTCAATTTCGTATAATTGAGGTTTGAACTACCATGTTCTTAGAATAGAAAGATTGGGGTTTTGATTCAATAGGATTAGGGGGTTTCAAAAACCTTGTTTTCTTGGGGTTTCCGTATCAGTATGACCATGCACTATGTTATATACTATAATGGTGCACATAGGTATCAATTGCATAGTGAAATGGTAACCATAACATACATGTAAATGGTATATTAACAACTAGTATTGCATGTGAATGCGTGTACATGCATAATGCATGTGCATACATATGGTACACACCATGGCATGCATGTAAATTACAATCATATTCTTCATCGGAAGAATAACATTCAAACTCCGGTTCCTCTTCAGACCATACTATGTACTACACATATTGTGCACATATGTATATACCAATACTAGTTGTAGTGCACGTATATACACAATACTAGTGCATATGTATATGTTACCCTATATGTGCATATGTATTACATGGTACTATGCGCATATGTACAATATGTAGTGGTAATAATGTATTATTACCATGGTATATATGTGCATATGGCTATATACTATATAGTATTGTATTACATAGTTATGCACATGCTATAGTTACCATAGTATAGTGGTTATAACGTTACATGACTCATTAATTAGTGTACCATAGTATAAGTGGCATATGGTACAGCATAGTATGTATACCATACATAGTGTACCCACATATGCATGTAAATTTATACCATTGCATGACCTACCATATGGTATTATGTGTATGGTAGTATGGGTTAATAGACATGTACACTAACACATACATGCATATGTGGGTACACCACACGTATGGTATGTACACTATGTGTTACCATGGTACATACTATATGTGTATGCATGTACTATACCTACACTATGGTTGTACCCATTCATTATGTCAATGCATGTACCCATCTACATATGTACCATTATACAGATACTAGGTATATATGTACACAATACATATAGTATTGACATTATATGAGCACAAATAGTAACATATGGTTATGAATACATATTATTTCACTATGTATCTATAAAACACACAAAGAAACTATGGTTATACCATAGCACATGGTAGTTTCTACCAGATAAATGGTATAATAGTACACACATAAACAGACTAGTACAATTTGAGCTATGTACGATGGTAGTGGTGTAGACTACCACCAATTTTATTCACATATTTCATGTGTATACAAAATTATATGAGCTAGTATGTGTAACTATAAGTTATATTGTACTATTTAAAATGGTAATAACATATTTACAATATATATTACAATTGTACTGACTTAATAGTACTATATATTACCTTAGGTAGTCATTGTGTGAGCATGGTTATAGTAAAGTAGATGCACGGTAACATGCACGATAACGTGTACACATTACATTATCACACCCTTCCATGGTATATTATAATAATGTCACAATTTTATATTTATTACATTACCAATGCAGACTATGGTACAATAGAGTTAGAAAAATAATATCTATCCTATAGTACATATTGTGTACTATGGTAGTGACTATAGTTACTACCATAGTGATGTGTACACAAAAGGATTGGTTATATAATACCACACTACTATACAATGGTAGTGGTAGTGGTATACAAGTAGTGCACAGTGTGATATGTAGGAATCAACTAGTTATAACATAGTCTATAACTATACATTGCAATCTAATAAAGACATGCATAAATTATTGGTATGTATACCTGTGATACATGTATAGTACTAGTATAATACATTACATGTGTGTTACTAGTACCATGTGTAATAAGTAATTGTACAAGGTATGTTATACCATTAGTAGGTGACATTCTATGATGGAGAACCATGGACATGTGAAAGACAAGAAGGGAAGCATCCATGGTGTGATTCACCTGAAGGAAGCCTAGGACGTGACCTACATGGACATGATGATGGGAGACCCAATAGGAACTTGTCCTAGAGAACCTTCAACAAGATGGAACTATGCCCGGGAGTAGATAGAATCAAGCAAACACACGGAATCACAAGAAACAAAGTTGAAAAGATAGAAACAGAACACAAAGAAAATGGGAGGTGAGAAGAATGTTGATCGATGAAAAGAACCCTAAGAGAACTTGTCTCTTAGAACTCTAGCAAGAATGTTGGTCAATGGAAAGAACCCTAAGAGAACTTGTCTCTTAGAACTCTAACCTTAGGACGCCACAAAGGAAAACCACTCCTTTGATAAGTCAAGTATTCTCAAAGAATACAAAGAAAGCAAGAAAGCTCTCAATATTATTTCTGAATCAAAGACCCCTTTCAAAGTACATAGAGGGTGCCTATTTATAGGGAAAACTTCCTAACTTAATGTCCTAAAGAAGATACTAAATAAAAGGAAACAAATCAATCCCTAAAAAGAAACAAAATAAACTTATAAAGGTGTTGACTAGATCACCTTATTTAGAGGAAACAAAAAAGGAAACTAAATAAAATGTGATCTCAACATGTTGGACCATAGGGATCAAGTCCATATCCTTAATTTTAAGTGGCACATGCTTGTCACATGGTACTTTAAGTGAGTTCTCCCAATTGGACTCCATGTGGGCCTTTGGACACTTTATGTTGGGCTTCAAGGAGTAAGACAATGCCTCTTGGACCTTTATGAGATGAAATCTGACTCAACAATATGGGCTCTATCTCTTGAAGGTCTTGGATTAAACAATTCAATGCTTGCTTCATTGCTTTGGCCCTAGCTCTTGTCATTGGGCCTCCAACATCTTGTAATGGATCTTTAGGAACATTAGACTTGAATGTTGGGCCTTTGATATGGGAATTTCGTTCATCCCCTTGCCTTGAATATTTAGACTTCAAATCTGATCCAATTTCAGCTCCTAAGCCTCCTTTTGCAAGCTCATGTCCATGCAAGTCACGTCTTAGGCTGATTCGCCATGGATGCTTCTCTTCTTGTCTTTCACATGGCCATGGTTCTTCATCATTCCCTCCCTCCTCGAAAAGATTCGTACTCGAATCTGCAACATCAAAGAGGGATAAATCAGATACATTGAATGTAGCACTCACATTACCATAGGAGTTAGGCAAATCAATTTTATAAGCATTATCATTAATCCTTTCTAAAACTTGAAAAGGGCCATCTCCTCTTGGTTGTAGCTTAGATTTCCTTTGTTCTGGAAACCTCTCCTTTCTCAGGTGCACCCAAACCCAATCACCAGGTTCAAATATGACACGCCTTCGACTTTTATTAGCTTGCTTTGCATATTGTTCATTTCTCCTCTCAATGTTGGCTCTAACTTTAGCATGCAACTCCTGCACAAATTTAGCTTTTTCCATACCGTCAAAGTTAGTAAACTCATTAGAAGGCAATGGAAGAATTTCCAAAGGAGTCAAAGGATTAAACCCATAAACAATCTCAAAAGGAGAAAATTGAGTAGAAGAATGAAGAGCACGATTATAAGCAAACTCAATGTGTGGGAGACACTTTTCCCAATTCTTCAAGTTCTTTTGGATGATCGCACGCAACAATGTTGTCAAAGTTCTATTTACCACTTCAGTTTGACCATCCGTTTGAGGATGTGCAACAAGAGAAAACAAGAGTTTAGTGCCAAGTTTATTCCATAGAGTTCTCCAAAGTGACTAAGAAATTTCACATCTCTATCACTCACAATAGTCTTTGGCAACCCATGCAATCTTACAACCTCTTTAAAGAACAAGTCAGCAACATGAACAACATCATTGGTTTTAGAACAAGCAATAAAGTGAGCCATCTTGCTAAATCGATCAACCACCACAAAGATACTATCCTTTCCACTAGATGATCTAGGCAATCCAAGCACAAAGTCCATAGATATATCAACCCAAGGATGAGAGGGGACGGGTAATGGAGAATATAAACCATGTGATTGAACCTTAGATTTTGCATGCCTACAAGTAATACATTTAGCACAAATAGAAACAACATCCTTTCTCATGTTAGGCCAATAAAAATGTTCATGCAAAAGAGCTAAAGTTTTCTCAACACCAAAGTGACCAATCAAGCCACCTCCATATGTCTCTCTAACAAGTAATTCACGCATAGAGCAAGATGGTATGCAAAGTTTACCCTTTTTGAAAAGAAATCCATCAAATCTATAGAAATTATCATTACCATGTTTTTCACAAGATTTCCAAATTTCTGCAAAGTCACAATCAGATTCATACATGCCTTTTAACATCTCAAAACCAAGTAATCTAGCATGCATAGAGCTAAGAAGAGAGTATCTCCTAGAAAGAGCATCGGCCACAATGTTTTCTTTCCCTTGTTTATGTTTAATAACATAAGGAAAAGTTTCAATAAATTGCAACCACCTAGCATGTCTCTTGTTCAATTTACCTTGGGACTTTAGAAATTTCAAACTTTCATGATCAGAATGAATGATAAATTCTTTTGGCCACAAGTAATGTTGCCAAGTCTCTAAAGACCTTTTTAAAGCATACAACTCTTTATCATAAGTGGAGTAATTCAAAGCAGCACCACTTAGTTTTTCACTAAAATAAGCAATGGGTTTAGAATCTTGCATTAAAACAGCACCAATGCCTATTCCAGAAGCATCACATTCAACCTCAAAAACTTTAGAAAAATTAGGAAGAATAAGAAGAGGAGCATTGGTCAATTTTTCTTTCAAGGTATTAAAAGCAACCTCTTGTGAATCACCCCATTTAAAAATCACATTCTTTTTTACCAATTCATTCAAAGGGCTGCAATAGTAGAAATCCTTCACAAATCTCCGATAGAAGCTAGCCAAGCCATGGAAGCTTCGAACCTCATTCGCATTCTTGGGAGTTGGCCATTCTCTAATTGCCTTCACTTTCTCTTCATCAACTTGAAGTCCTTTAGCACCTACAATAAAACCAAGAAACACAACAGTATCCATGCAAAAGGAACATTTTTCTAAATTGGCGTAAAGCTTATTTTCTCATAAAAGTTCAAACACATCATGCAAGTGTTTCACATGATCGTCTAAACTCCTTGAATACACTAGAATATCATCAAAATAGACGACCACATACTTTCCAATAAAAGGACGAAACACATGATTCATCAAACTCATGAAAGTACTAGGTGCATTAGTCAAGCCAAAAGGCATAACTAACCACTCATACAACCCAAACTTAGTTTTGAAAGCAGTTTTCCACTCATCACCCTTTTTCATGCGAATTTGATGATACCCACTTCTAAGATCAATTTTAGAAAATATACAAGCACCATGCAATTCATCAAGCATATCATCTAAACGAGGGATAGGGTAACGATATTTCACCGTGATTTTATTGATGGCTCTACAGTCAACACACATTCTCCATTTGCCATCTTTCTTAGGAACAAGTATAAGCGCACAAAGACACGGGCTCAAGCTTTCTCTCACAAAGCCCTTTTCATAAGCTCTTCAACTTGTTTTGGATCTCCTTAGTTTCTTCCGGATTGGCTCTATACAGGCCTATTCGAATTGAAGCTCTGGAAGGAAGTCTATCTGATGCTCAATGCCTCTCAAAGGGGCAATCCATCAGGAATGTCCTCCGGAAATAAGTCGTTGAAGTCCTGCAATAAAGACAAAACACTAGAAGGCAAAGATGGATCAAGCTCATTAATAGTTAAGAAAACATCTTTATATAAAAGTATATAAGATTCTTCACATTTTAAAGCTCTCTTGATCTCACTTTTTCCAGCAAATAAAGTCACTCTCTTTTCTTCATTTTTTTCACTCGTTTTACTTTCTCTCCCTTTTTCTTTCTTTTCGACGTCTCTCTCTTTCTTTTCTTTTGCCTTCAATTTGCATTCTTTCTCAATCCTCACTTGATCCTCATAAGCTTGAATGGGCCTAAGAGGTTTCAGCACCATATTTTTACCATGGAAAGGAAAAGAATAATAATTTTTATATCCATCATGCCTAACTTTTCTATCAAATTGCCATGGCCTACCAAGCAAAACATGTCCAGCATACATTGGTGCAACATCACATAAAATCTCATCATGATACTTACCAACAGAAAATGCAACCATCACTTGTTTGGTGACTTTCACCTCACCACAATCATTTAGCCATTGCAATTTATATGGTCTAGGATGTTTCAAAATAGGCAAATTAAGCTTGTCAACGAGTAAAGTACTAGCAACATTGGTACAACTTCCACCATCTATGATCATGCTACAAACTTTACCATTAATGAGACACCTTGTATGAAAGATGTGCTCACGTTGCTCTTCATCAAGATCTTCTTTTGGTTGGATATTAAGAGCACGCCTAGCCACAAGGGCTTCACCAACCTCGACATCACAATCAACATCGGAAGCATCCGTCAATGGAGCCACATCATCATAGTCATCACTGTCACTACTTTCACTAGCAACATCACCATTCTCAAGTAAAATCATAGTTCTTTTGTTAGGGCATTGAGAAGCAATATGACCAAAACCTTGACATTTAAAGCACTTAACTTTATAAGAAGGATTAGAAGAAGAAGAGGGTTTAGAGTCATTTTTACCCTTGGGATTTGGAGTAGAGAATTTAGGCTTACTTTCCTCTTTTGGCTTGATGTCTCCCTTGGATTTGAATAAAGTTTTGGACTCCTTGAGGTTTTCTTCCAAAACTCGACCCAGCACCATTTTGGATCTTTATTTGCTTTTCTACCATAATTGCCTTATGTAACAACTCATCCATGTCAAGAAAATTTTGCGTTCTACAATGGAAGTAATTTGGTATGAAACCATCAAGAAATCTTCTCATGGTAGCTTCCATGTCTTCCTCAACATTGGCCCTAATCATGATGATCTCCATCTCTTGGTGGTACTCTTCAACACTCATAGATCCTTGCCTCAATCTTTGTAGTCGCTGAACAAGTCTCGATAGTAATGACTTGGAACAAAGCGCTTTCTCATGATGGCTTTCATTTCTTGCCATGTGCGGATTGGTCTTTCAAGATTCCGCCTTCTATTTATTTGCAATTGATCCCACCAAATACTAGCATAGTCACACAATTCAACGGCAGCAAGTTTTATCTTTTTCTCTTCACTATATGTATGACACTCAAATACATGTTCAATTTTCCTCTCCCACTCTAAATATAATTCAGGATCATTTTTCCCTTGAAAGGAAGGGATTTTCAGTTTTATGTTATCGAGTTCATTACGAGAAGAAGCTTGTCTACCTCTCCTAATGTTGGGGCCTTCATCATTGGATTGCACATCTTCATCTTCTCCATAGAACACTCTTCTAGGACCTTTGGAGTTTGACGTGGATTGGATGTCATCCAACCTAGCATTCAACCTCTGGAATTGGTCTTGCACAGCCTTCATAAAGACTTTAAGATCTTGCTCAGTTGATTCATCTTCTTGAGACATATTTATGAATTGTAAAATGTTAGCGAACAACGAAAACAATATGGACCTTACAACTCTCCCTCACGTGTATACACTCAACGGATGTCAAACAACTCGTGTTTCACACAAAAGTGGCTTTTTCTATAATGTAAACACTCTTTCCTTTTACCACTCGACTTGCTTTTTTATAGTATTCTTATTCGAAACAAGACAATCAAATAGAAGCAATCAAACCAAGTGACAGCTAAGATTAGAATCGCAAGATAAAATTCTCAAAGAATCCAAAACGGGAAATAGAGTGTGAAAAAAAATAGTATAAGGAATGAATTAAGGAAGTGATTACCTTGGAAAGTCAAACTTGAAGCTAAAGAAAGATTAATAAGGCAAGAAATGAAATAGGAAACGAAAAGCAAAATAGGAAAGTAACTGAAATAAGGAAGTGAAGCAAATAGGAAAGCAAGCAAGTTCCAAGCAATACAAGATAGGAAAGTGAAGCAAATAGGAAAGTAATATAGCAAGTTCCAAGCAATACAAGGTAGGAAAGTACTTGCAATTAGGAAAGTAGCAAACTTGGACTCCACTTCTCTAAAACTTGCATCACACACTCTGATTGTTTTTTCTTCTCTCTCTCTCTTTTTTATCGATTTTTTTTCTTTTTTTCTCTTTTTTTGACGAATTTCTTTTTTTTTCACTTTTACTTTTTTTTCTTTTTTTTTTTCTTTTTTTTAACTTCTACTTTTTTTTTCAGAAGCTGGATGCTCTCAATTTAGATTTGGTGTAACTTGCTCTAGAAAGCTTGGATTTGAGTGATTCCAAAACGAAAATAAAGAAGAGATTTTGAACTTGAAGAAATTCCTATTATTCTGCCAAAACTCAAGCAAAAGGTACACGAACTAGTGGATGCAAAATGGACAGAAATAAATAATGAAAAGAAACAACAAAAGGATAGTTAGTTGAAATCTAGCAACCAAAGCGCTCGATACCAAATGATGGGAGACCCAATAGGAACTTGTCCTAGAGAACCTTCAACAAGATGAAACTATGCCGGGGTAGATAGAATCAAGCAAACACACGGAATCACAAGAAACAAAGTTGAAAAGATAGAAACAGAACACAAAAAGAAAATGGGAGGTGAGAAGAATGTTGATCGATGAAAAGAACCCTAAGAGAACTTGTCTCTTAGAACTCTAACAAGAATGTTGGTCAATGGAAAGAACCTAAGAGAACTTGTCTCTTAGAACTCTAACCTTAGGGCATACAAAGGAAAACCACTCCTTTGATAAGTCAAGTATTCTCAAAGAATACAAAAGCAAGAAAGCTCTCAATATTATTTCTGAATCAAAGACCCTTTCAAAGTACATAGAGGTTGCCTATTTATAGGAAAACTTCTAACAATGTCCTAAAGAAGATACTAAATAAAAAAACAAATCAATCCCTAAAAGAAACAAAATAAACTTATAAAGGTGTTGACTAGATCACCTTATTTAGAGAAACAAAAAAGAAACTAAATAAAATGTGATCTCAACATGTTGGACCATAGGGATCAAGTCCATATCCTTAATTTTAAGTGGCACATGCTTGTCACATGGTACTTTAAGTGAGTTCTCCCAATTGGACTCCATGTGGGCCTTTGGACACTTTATGTTGGGCTTGAGGTAAGACAATGCCTCTTGGACCTTTATGAGATGAAATCGACTCAACAATATGGGCTCTATCTCTTGAAGGTCTTGGATTAAACAATTCAATGCTTGCTTCATTGCTTTGGCCCTAGCTCTTGTCATTGGGCCTCCAACATCTTGTAATGGATCTTTAGGAACATTAGACTTGAATGTTGGGCCTTTGATATAGAATTTCGTTCATCCTTGCCTTGAATATTTAGACTTCAAATCAGATCAATTTCAGCTCCTAAGCCTCCTTTTGCAAGCTCATGTCCATACAAGTCACGTCTTAGGTGATTAGCCATGGATACTTCTCTTCTTGTCTTTCACATGGCCATGGTTCTTCATCACATGAGCTTGCATGGACATGAGCTTGCAAAAGGAGGTTTAGGAGTTGAAATGGATCAAATAAAATCTGAATGTTCAAGCAGATGAAGGAAAATTTAATGATTTCGAAAAACAAAACCCAAAACATGCAAAGAGACAAGTTCTCTTAGGGTTCTTTCCATTGACCAACATTCTGCTAGGTTCTAAGAGACAAATTGATTCTTAGGTTCTTTTCATCGACCAACATTCTTCTAACCTTCCATTTTCTCTTTGTGTTCAATTTCTATCTTTTTCAATTTTGTTTCTTGAGATTCCGTGTGTTTGCTTGATTCTATCTACTCCCGGGCTTAGTTCCATCTTGTTGAAGGTTCTTGATACAAATGGCATTCAAAATGCTACAAGCAGCAATTTGGAAAATGGAGCTAAAGTGCAAGGCGATGTCATGGGAAATCATATTGAGGCTGTTCAAGCAAAACAAGCAAAACAAGCAAAACAAGATCATTAAAGTGCCAACATGGAAGGTTTTCCCAGTATGGAAAGTTTTGTCGGTCCAGTCACAAGGTCCCGAGCAAAGCGTCTAAAGGAGCAACTCCAAACTTATGTGCAAAACCATGTCGAAAGTGGGCTATCCAAGTATGGCAAGTCCATATATGGAAATGTTTTGGAGCCTAAGTATGTCTACATAATTGGGCTAACAGACTAATTTGGGATGTTTGTGTTTTGAGCTTGTTTTGGGTCAAATTTGGGTTTGTTTGTTATGGGTTGTTTTATTTATCTCTTTTGGGGTTAGAATAAGTGAAATGGGCCACATTTCAAGGGGGGCCACGTTGGTTTTAATATCTTCTATTTCAGACTTGGTTTATGGGTTTAATTTAGCTTTTTAAGTTAGAATACATGGGCCCCTTGTTATTCTACTTAAGCCCATTTCGAAATCCATTAGGTTTAGGTATAAATTAAGCATGTTTTAGGATTTTGGTGGTTCTCATATTCAGATCTCCATCTTATTCTCTCCAGCAGCCACCTCCCTCTCAACATTGAAGAGAGAGTTTGCTTTCTTTTATGTTTATGCACAAGGTGTTCTTATTGATTGCAATTGAGTTTATCTTTTGTTATCAATTTTAATTCCTATTTCTTGTGTTCTTGAGTACTTAACTGATTGGGGTTCAAGGGGATTTCTGCAAATTAACTTGGGTTCTTGTCATAAGTGTTCTTGGGTGTAAGAACAAATATTATCCTGATTGCTTTGTTGAGAAACAAATTCTGATTTGATTGGTAACGAGTTCTAAGGGACGATTAAGGGTCTCGGGGTTCCGCATCAGTTCTCTAGGACAAGTGGTGCTGCTTTGAATTACTCCACTTATGATAAAGAGATGTATGCTTTAAAAAGGTCTTTAGAGACTTGGCGACATTACTTGTGGCCAAAAGAATTTATCATTCATTCTGATCATGAAAGTTTGAAATTTCTAAAGTCCCAAGGTATATTGAACAAGAGACATGCTAGGATTGATGGGTTTCTATAGATTTGAAGGATTTTTATTCAAAAAAGATAAACTTTGCATTCCATCTTACTCTATGCGTGAATTGCTTGTTAGGGAGACACATGGAGGTGGATTGATGGGTCACTTTGGTGTTGAGAAAACTTTAGCTCTTTTGCATGAACATTTTTATTGGCCTAACATGAGAAAGGATGTTGTTTCTATTTGTGCTAAATGTGTTACTTGTAGGCATGCAAAATCTAAGGTTCAATCGCATGGTTTATATTCTCCATTACTTGTCCCCTCTCATCCTTGGGTTGATATATCTATGGACTTTGTGCTTGGATTGCCTAGATCATCTAGTGGAAAGGATAGTATCTTTGTGGTGGTTGATCGATTTAACAAGATGGCTCACTTTATTGCTTGTTCTAAAACCAATGATGTTGTTCATGTTACTGACTTATTCTTTAAAGAGGTTGTAAGGTTGCATGGGTTACCAAAGACTATTGTCAGTGATAAAGATGTGAAATTTCTTAGTCACTTTTAGAGAACTCTTTGGAATAAACTTGGCACTAAACTCTTGTTTTTTACTGTTGTACATCCTCAAATGGATGGTGAAACTAAAGTGGTAAATAGAACTTTGACAACATTGTTGCGTGCGATCATCCAAAAGAACTTGAAGAACTGGGAAAAGTTTCTCCCACACATTGAGTTTGCTTATAATCGTGCTTTTCATTATGCTACTCAATTTTCTGCTTTTGAGATTGTTTATGGATTTAATCCTTTGACTCCTTTGGAAATTCTTCCATTTCCTTCTAATGAGTTTACTAACCTTGACGGTATAAAAAAAGGCTAAATTTGTGCAGGAGTTGGATGCTAAAGTTAGAGCCAACATTGAGAGGAGAAGTGAACAATATGCAAAGCAAGCCAATAAAAGCAGAAGGCATGTTATATTTGAACTTGGAGATTGGGTTTGGGTGTACTTGAGAAAGGAGAGGTTTCTGAACAAAGGAAATCTAAGCTACAACCAAGAAAAGATGGCCCTTTTCAAGTTTTAAAAGGATTAATGATAAGGATGTGATCTATAAGGTCCAACATGTTCAGATCATGTTTTAATTAGTTTCCTTTTGTTTTCCTTGAAATAAGGTGATCTAGTCAACACCTTTATAAGTTTATTTTTTCCTTTTAGGGATTGATTTGTTTCCTTTTATTTAGTATCTATTTTAGGACATTAAGTTAGGAAGTTCTCCTATAAATAGGCACCAGGATGTACTTTGAAAGGGATTTTGATTCGAAATAATATTGAGAGCTTTCTTGCTTTCTTTGTATTCTTTGACATTACTTGACTTATTAAAGGAGTGGTCTTCCTTTGTAGCGTCCTAAGGTTAGAGTTCTAAGAGACAAGTTCTCTTAGGGTTCTTTTCATTAACCAACATTCTTGCTGGGTTCTGAGAGACAATTCTCTTAGGGTTCATTTCATCGACCAACATTCTTCTAACCTTCCATTTTCTCTTTGTGTTCTATTTCTATCTTTTTCAATTTTGTTTCTTGTGATTCCACGTGTTTGCTTGATTCTATCTACTCCTGGGCATAGTTCCATCTTGTTGAAGGTTCTCTAGGACAAGTTCCTATTGGGTCTGCCATCATTTGGTATCAGAGCGCTTTGGTTGCTAGATTTCAAATAACTATCCTTTTGTTGTTTCTTTTTCGTTATTCATTTCTGTCCATTTTTGCATCCACTAGTTCGTGTACCTTTTGCTTGAGTTTTTGCTTGCTTTCAAAAAAAAAAGTAGAAGTCAAAAAAAAGAAGAGAAATTTGTCAAAAAAAAGAAAAAAAAAGTAGAAGTGAAAAAAAATCGTCAAAAAAAAGAGAAAAAAAGAAAAAAAATCGAGAAAAAAAGAGAGAGAAAAAAAGAAAACAATCAGAGTGTGTGATGCAAGTTTTAGAGAAGTGGAATCCAAGTTTGCTACTTTCCTAATTGCAAGTACTTTCCTATCTTGTATTGCTTGGAACTTGCTATATTACTTTCCTATTTTCTTCACTTTCCTATCTTGTATTGCTTGGAACTTACTTGCTTTCCTATTTGCTTCACTTCCTTATTTCAGTTACTTTCCTATTTTGCTTTTCGTTTCCTATTTCATTTCTTGCCTTATTAATCTTTCTTTAGCTTCAAGTTTGACTTTTCAAGGTAATCATTTCCTTAATTCATTCCTTATACTATTTTTTTTCACACTCTATTTCCCCTTTTGGATTCTTTGAGAATTTTATCTTGCGATTCTAATCTTAGCTGTCACTTGGTTTGATTGCTTCTATTTGATTGTGTCTTGTTTCGAATAAGAATACTATAAAAAAGCAAGTTGAGTGGTAAAAGGCAAGAGTGTTTACATTATAGAAAAAGCCAATTTTTGTGTGAAACACGAGTTGTTTGACATCCGCTGAGTGTATACACGTGAGGGAGAGTGGTAAGGACCATATTGTTTTTTTTGTTCGCTAACATTTTACAATTCATAAATATGTCTCAAGAAGATGAATCAGCTGAGCAAGATCTTAAAGTCTTTATGAAGGCTGTGCAAGACCAATTCTAGAGGTTGAATGCTTGGTTGGATGACATCCAATCCACGTCAAACTCTAAAGGTCCTAGAAGAATGTTCTATGGAGAAGATGAAGATGTGCAATCCGATGATGAAGGCCCCAACATTAGGAGAGGTAGACAAGCTTCTTCTCGTAATGAACTCGATAACATAAAACTGAAAATCCCTTCCTTTCAAGGGAAAAATGATCTTGAATTATATTTAGAGTGAGAGAGGAAAATTGAACATGTATTTGAGTGTCATACATATAGTGAAGAGAAAAAGATAAAACTTGCTGCCGTTGAATTGTGTGACTATGCTAGTATTTGGTGGGATCAATTGCAAATAAATAGAAGGCGGAATCTTGAAAGACCAATCCGCACATGGCAAGAAATGAAAGCCATCATGAGAAAGCGCTTTGTTCCAAGTCATTACTATCGAGACTTGTTCAAGCGACTACAAAGATTGAGGCAAGGATCTATGAGTGTTGAAGAGTACCACCAAGAGATGGAGATCATCATGATTAGGGCCAATGTTGAGGAAGAAATGGAAGCTACCATGAGAAGATTTCTTGATGGTTTGTGCTCTGAAATTGCTTCCATTGTAGAATTGCAAAATTTTCTTGACATGGATGAGTTGTCACATAAGGCCATTATGGTAGAAAAGCAATTAAAAATCCAAAATGGTGCTGGGTCGAGTTCTTGGAAGAAAACCTTGAAGGAGTCCAAAACTTTATTCAAATCCAAGGGAGACATCAAGCCAAAAGAGGAAAGTAAGCCTAAATTCTCTTCTCCAAATCCCAAGGGTAAAGATGACTCTAAACTCTCTTCTTCTTCTAATCCTTCTTATAAAGTTAAGTGCTTTAAATGTCAAGGTTTTGGTCATATTGCTTCTCAATGCCCTAACAAAAGAACTATGATTTTACTTGAGAATGGTGATGACTATGATGATGTGGCTCCATTGACGGATGCTTCCGATGTTGATTGTGATGCTGAGGTTGGTGAAGCCCTTGTGGCTAGGTGTGCTCTTAATATCCAACCAAAAGAAGATCTTGATGAAGAGCAACGTGAGCACATCTTTCATACAAGGTGTCTCATTAATGGTAAAGTTTGTAGCATGATCATAGATGGTGGAAGTTGTACGAATGTTGCTAGTACTTTACTCGTTGACAAGCTTAATTTGCATATTTTGAAACATCCTAGACCATATAAATTGCAATGGCTAAATGATTGTGGTGAGGTGAAAGTCACCAAATAAGTGATGGTTGCATTTTCTGTTGGTAAGTAGCATGATGAGATTTTATGTGATGTTGCACCAATGTATGCTGAACATGTTTTGCTTGGTAGGCCATGGCAATTTGATAGAAAAGTAGGCATGATGATACAAGGTGCAAGACAAGCTTACTTTGCCAAGTGGTATGGAGATGGATTTGATGAGGAAGAATGGTATGGAGCTCGAAACAATGCAAGAGGTGGTAGAGGAGATAGAGGCCGAAATAGAGGTGGTTATAGAGGAAGAGCTGAAAGAGGCAGAGAGGAGGAAGAGACTGAAAGAGTAGATAGAAACTTTGGCAGCATCAAAATGAAGATGTCGTCATTTCAAGGAAGGAATAATGCTGATGCCTACTTAGAGTGGGAAAGGAAAGTAGAGATGATATTTGCCTGCCACAATTATTCTAAGGTGAAGAAGGTAAAGTTAGCGGCAGTTGAGTTCTCTGATTATGCTGCTGTTTGGTGGGATCAATTGATGGTTAGTAGAAGACGAACTGGAGAAAGACCTGTTGAAACACAGGATGAGATGAAACGATCATGAAAAGAGATTTGTGCCAAGTTACTACTATAGGGAGTTGCATCAAAACTCCAAACATTGAGGCAAGGCACAAAGCGTGGAAGATTACCACAAGGAGATGGAGATAGCTATGATAAGAGCTAACATAGAGGAGGATAGAGAGGCTACAATGGCTCGATTCCTTGCTGGTCTAAATAAAGAGATATCGAATGTGTTAGAGCTTCATCAACACTTAGAGTTGGAGGACATGGTAAGCATGGCTATGAAGATTGAAAAGCAATTGAAGGGAAAAGGTTTCAGCAAGGGCAATACCTTAGGATCTTCAAATTCTTGGGGTCCTAAATGGCCAAAGAAGGAGGGAAAGTGGACAGCCTCTAAAGGTGTGCCTACATCTAATGATCAAAATCCTAACACTAAGCAAAGAGACATCAAATGCTTCAAGTGTTTGGGCTCAGGTCATAGGGCAAACCAATGTCCCAATAGGAAGATCATGTATTTGCGAGATGGGGTAATTGAATCAGAAGATAGTGATGGAAGTGATATGCCTGAGTTGGAGGATTGCACCGATGAAGAAGTTGAGCAACCAGTCAAGTGAAGCATTAGTAGTGAGGCGAGCTCTCAATGTACAAGAAAAGATAGAGCTTGAGGAACAAAGGGAGAATATATTCCACACCAGATGTTTAATTAAGGGTAAGTTGTGCAGTTTAATAATTGATGGAGGTAGTTGCACCAATGTTGCAAGCACAATTTTAGTTGAGAAATTGGGGCTGCCTCTCATTAAGCACTATAGTCCTTATAAGTTGCAATGGCTTAATGAGTGTGGAGAGGTTAGGGTGAACAAGCAAGTGCTAGTGGCGTTCTCAATTGGGAGATATTAATGCTCACCAACGGAAGAATTGAAGAGGAATTTGCGTCAGTTATGCAGAACAAGGAAGAACAGACCTGAATTTCGAAAATTGACAAACAAAACTAACTAGGATAGTATGAAATCAATCCCTAAGACACCCCCTAAAGACCTGCCTTAGGTAACCCCGATGATCAGAATTGAATTCAAAGGAAGAACTCAAACACGCCACAATTGGGAAAGCAATTGATAAGTGAAATAAGTTCTTAAGGTAACAAGAACAAGAGAAGATCTGTTTTCTCTCAAGTTTGAAGCCAATGGTTGCACACAAAATGATCTGAATCAGTCTGCCCCATCTGACCTAAAACAAGGCTATAAATACTAGGTTTAAGTGACTAATGAGTTGGGCTAATAATACAAGAAGCCCAAGTAAATAATAAGTCCAAGAAAGCTAATTAAAATGCCTCTAAGCCTGATCTGATGGGTGTGCCTTTGCTGATCACTTAAGTCCACATAAGTTGGGCTTAAGTGAATTAAAATAGCCCATTCAAGCAAGTCCTCAAGCCACATGCATATCTGACCCAAAGACTTGAGTTAAGTGGATCCATTTGAGCTGTGACCCAAATAACTCTCCTCCTATAGGATTAGCATGCTGCATGTCTTCCATAAGTGAGCCCACATGTGCATACAAAGTCTCCTTGATCCTCTTAGCCCGCGCCCTAGTCATTGGCCCAATTGGTATGGAAAGCTCTCTTCCTTGGCCTTGATCATGCAAGCTCCTCTTCAAGTCAAACCTCCATGCACATTGTCATCCATGCCTTTACTCACATCAGTCCCTCCTCCTCAAAAGATTCGTCCTCGAATCTGAATCCATGTCAAACGGAGAAAGGTCAGCAACATTAAAAGTGGCGGAAACACTGTACTCACCTGGAAGATCAATCTTGTAGGCATTGTCATTGATCTTCTCCAACACCTGGAATGGACCATTTCCTCTCGGATCCAGCTTAGATTTTCTTTGAGTAGGAAATCGCTCCTTTCTCAAATGAACCCAAACCCAATCACCAGGTTCGAAGGTCACTAATCTACGCCCCTTGTTGGCTTGCCTGGCGTAGACCCGGTTCTTTTGCTCAATGTGCTGCCTCGCCTTCTCGTGAAGTTCCCTAACCAACTTAGCCTTGCGTGTTCCATCTGTACTAGACAATTCATGCAAAGGTAAAGGTACCAAATCCAAGACAGTTAAGGGATTAAAACCATAAAGTAACTCGAAGGCGAAAAACACATAGTGGAATGCACACATCTATTATATGCAAATTCAATAAAAGGTAAACATTCCCCAGTTCTCAAATTTCGACCTACAACAACCTGCAACAAAGTTCCCAAGGTCCTATTCACAACCTCGGTTTGCCCATCTGTTTGTGGATGACAAGTAGTAGAATATAACAGTTTGGTTCCTAACTTGCCCCACAACACACGCCAAAATGGCTCAAAACTTAGCATCTCGATCGGATACAATTGACCTCGGAATGCCATGCAACCTAACAACATCCCTAAAGAATAAGTCAGCCACATATACAAGATCATCGGTCTTATGGCATGCAATGAAATGCGCCATCTTACTAAAACGGTCTACAACCACAAAGATGCTATCAAAACCCCTCTTTGTTCTAGGTAAACCCAAAACAAAGTCCATAGACAAATCAACCCACAGTTCATGAAGCACAGTAAAGGGTATACAATCCATGAGGTTTGACTTTGGATTTTGCCTGTCTACATGCAATGCACTTGGCACACACGCTCAACATCCTTGCGCATACCAGGCCAATAAAATGCTCATATAAAATATCCAAAGTCTTAGCAACTCCAAATGACCCATCAAACCACCACCTGGGCCTCATGCACAAACAAAGCACGCATACGAACAATTAGGCACACACAATTGGCTACCTCTAAACAAATAGCCATCATGCCTGTAAAATTTCTGAAATGCAAGCATGCTCACAAGCAATATACACGAAGCAAAGTCATTATCGAAGCATACAACTCCTTTAGTTGCTCAAACCCTAAAAGTTGAGAACTAAGGGTAGTAACCAAGGAATACCTCTAGATAACGCATCAGCAACCACGTTTTCCTTCCCTTGCTTGTCTTTGCGGGACATATGGAAATGTCTCCGAAACTCCACCCATGTAGCATGTCGTTTGCTTAACTTGCCTTGTCCTTTCAAGTGCTTCAAGGATTCGTGATCCGTCCCTAATGACAAACTCACGTGGCTGAAGGTAGTGTTGCCACACCTCCAATGCTCTCACCACTTGCATATAGCTCCTTGTCATAGGTTGGATAGTTGAGTTGTGCACCACTCAACTTCTCACCAAGTAAGCTCTTGGTTTGTTTTCTGCAAAAGCACACACCTATACCAATACCGAAGCATCACATTCAACCTCAAATGCCTTATCAAAATTTGGCAAACACAAAATAGGAGCAGAACTTAATTTTTCTTTCAACAATATGAATGCACGTTCCTGTTCCTCTCCCCATACAAACCCCTTCTCCTTCTTGACTATCTCAGTCAAAGGAGCAGCAATTGTGGAGAAATCTCTCACAAACCTCCTATAAAAGCTAGCAAGTCCATGAAAGCTCCTCACCTCACTCGCACTCTTAGGTGTTGGCCAATCCTGGATGGCCTTCACCTTTTCACTATCTACCGCAACACCACGAGAACTGACCACAAATCCTAAGAAGACAAGTTGATCATTGCAAAAAGTACACTTCTTAAGATTGGCATACAGTTTCTCCTTTCTCAATACATCCAACACACTCCTCACATGCATGACATGCTCATCAATAGTAGTGTTATAAACCAAAATGTCATCAAAGTAAACAACCACAAATTTACCAAGAAATGCACGCAATACATGATTCATCAACCGCATAAAAGTGCTGGGTGCATTAGTTAAGCCAAATGGCATAACCAACCACTCATACAACCCATACTTGGTTTTGAAAGCAGTTTTCTATTCATCTCCTGGATTCATTCGAATCTGATGGTATCCACTCTTCAAATCAATTTTAGTAAATACACATGCACCATGCAACTCATCAAGCATATCATCTAACCTAGGAATAGGGTGGCGATACTTTCAGATGATTTTATTCACAGACGGCGATCCACGCACATCCTCCGGTTCCATCCTTCTTTAGCACCAACAACCCCGCACGACACATGGGCTCAAGCTCTCCTCACATGCCCTTTTCCAACAACTCATCCACTTGCCTTTGAAGTTCCTTCGTTTCCTCAGGGTTACTCCTATAGGCTGGGCGGTTTGGAATCTGTGCATCGGGTATGAAATCGATTTGCTGCTCTATGCCCCTCAAGGGTGGCAGTCCATTGGGCATCTCCTCCGGAAAGACATCGGTGTATTCCTGCAAAGAGAACTAAAACACTAGGCAAGGAAGCAAGAGGGTCAGTGTCAGTTATCAAACACTCCCTATACCTAAGCAACAACAATGTTCTCTTCGCTCCACTCGCTCTCCTCAAATCTTTCTCTCTACAAACAAACTCACCTTCTTCTCTCTCGGCTCACTCTTCCTTTCTCTACAGAGTTCTTCTCTCCTGCACATCCCACTTTCTTTTCCTCTCCATGCAGTCACTCACCTTTGGGCCACTCTCAATTTTCTTTTGGGCCTCTTTTCTCTCATCTTTTCTTTTAGCTCACTACCCAACCCTCCTCACATTTACTTGTTTTCAACTGGTCCAGTACAATTCATGAGGTGATAAGGGTACAAGAGTGAAGTTCCTACCCTTAAACTTAAACGAATACCTATTGGTATATCCATCATGTGCTACCCTTCTATCAAACTGCCAAGGTCTCTCAAGCAACATATGACCAGCCTCCATAGGCACTACATCACACAACACCTCATCCTCATATCTACCTACTGAAAATGACACCAACACCTTTGTCACTTTCACATCAAGACTATCATTAAACCACTTTGTAGCTTGTAAGGTTAGGATGCTTCCTATAAGGTAACCCAGTTTCTCAACCATGGTGACACTAGCTACATTAGTGCAACTACCCCATCAATAATCAGATTACAAACCTTTCCACCCACCAAACACCTCGTGTGAAACAAGTTCTCCCTCTGATCAAGAGCCGCATCCTTGGCCCTAACACTCAAAACACGCCTAACAACAAGCGCTTCCCTTGTGACAGCCCTCTCCACACAATCATCCTCATCATCAGCACAAACATTATAACAAGGCAACACATCATTATCACAATCACTATCCTCATAATCAATTACCCCACTATCCCGCATAAACATAGCCTTTTTATTAGGGCATTGTGATGCAATATGTCCATTACCCAAACACCTAAAGCATTTAATACTAGATTGTTTGCTAGATGAAGCATGAGAATTAGGTGTACCTTTTTGGTCAGACCCCACATTTGGCCTTTTGGGTGTCTCCTTGAGGTCCAGCCCTTTGTCTTTCGACTTCTCCTCTCTCTTGGGCCATTTCGAACCCCATGATGGACTAAATACCGATCCAGTCCTTGCTGCCACTCTACTCTTGAGTTGCCTTTCCACTTTCATGGCCATGTTCACCATGTCCTCAATCTCCACATAGTCTTTGCAACTCCACCACATTGGCTATCTCTCGGTTCAAGCCACTCAAAAATCGTGCCATAGTTGCCTCTGCATCCTCCTCTATGTTGGCTCGGATCATGGCTATCTCCATCTCTTTGTGGTAATCCTCCACCGATCTAGACCCTTGAGTGAGTCTCTGCAATTTTTGGTGCATCTCCCTATAATAGTAAGAAGGCACAAACCTCTTCCTCATGCAAGCTTTCATGGCTGCCCAAGTAAAGATAGGCCTCTCTCCATTCCTCCTCCTGGAAGTCATCAACTGGTCCCACCAAATCAATGCATAATCAGAAAACTCCACTGCAGCTAGTTTTACCTTCTTGTGCTCGGAGAAATTGTGGCACTCAAAATCAAGTCCACCTTCCTCTCCCATTCTAGGTAAGCCTCGTCGTCGTTCCTCCCTTAAAGGTAGGAATTTGCATTTTGATGGATTTGATATCTCCATCTAGCCGGTTTAATGGCTCAGCTCGCTGTGCCCTCCTAGGTCTGTGGTCAAACTCCTCCTCCTCCTCCTCCTCAATTCCGTCGTCCACATGGTCATATTGTGGTGGTGGTCTCCGAAATGGTGGTGGAGGGTGTTGGCGCCTAGCACCACGTCTCCCTTGAGGCTCCTCACGCCTCTCCTGTCGGAGTTCAGCTATCTCCTCCCTCATCTCAGTAAATGCCAAGTTGAACCGCTCAAACTGTTGCTGCATTGCTCTCATGGTAAGAACATTGATTTCTCCGGTTTGGTTCGCATTAATACCTCCGTTGCTACCACTGCTACCATTACTACCTCCTTCCTGTGACATTGTGAGGAAATAATATACCTGCAAAACAACGTTAGTGCAAAAAAAACAAAAACCACCTCACAATACTCCCTCACGTGTTTCACTCAAAAGATGTTCTCTCTCACTCGTGTTTAATGTCACGGCAATGACACCCTCAAATGCACTCACACTCTTGCCTTTTACCACTCAATTTCTCTGAAATTCAAGTTACAACCCAGAACTATAATTCCTCAAACCAAATTCATTTCCCAAATCATGGAATGTGGTTCAATCAATAAAAACCGAGATCCTCCAAGCAAGATTGCTGAATGTCAATCAATTCGAGAAACAAAGAAGGAAACACGAAACAATGCTAGGACAGACTTGAAATCAAACAAAATGAAGAATAAGAGAGACAAATTCGAAACAAGCAATACCAAGATCAAAGAAGACAATTTTCGGAACAATTGGAATTCAATGAACACAAAATAAGGCTAGAACAATGGAATCAAATGGAAATTTCCAAAATGCAGGGGCTGATTCGAGGACGAATCCTTTTGAGGAGGGAGGGAATGATATAAGAAGCCATGGAAATAGAGATCAAGGTGCAACACGCCAAGACAAGCTTACTTTGCCAAGTTGACCTATTACAAGACAACGTGCAGCAAGGCTTAAACAAGCACTTCAAGGGTTTGTTCAAAGTCACATTACATCTCACCTTGATTACAAGACCGAACCATCCGTGGAGAATTCAAGTGGAGTGGTCAAGCTTGTGACTCTTCTAGAGAGGGCATATGGAGGGGCTAATACTTAGCCAAATTTCAAGACAAGTTCAATTATTCTTCTGGACTTATTTTAGTATATTGGGCTTGTTATTTATCCTTTGTTTATTAGGCCCAAAGAGACTTGTTATGGGCTAGGTATTTATTAGTACTTGCCTTAGTTTATTTAAAGCTTGTTTTGGACTACCAAGTGTGTGGGCCTAAGTAGAGTAATCCATTAGGCCCATCCACCTCCCTTAGGTTTATTTAAATTATTTTGGTCTTATTTAAGTTAGTTTAGCCCAATCCTAAGTGGATTAGGATCAGATTGCATTATTGGGCTATAAACTCCTAAACTAGTTAGGATTAGTCTTGTTTTAGCATTAAAGG
Organism: Erythroxylum novogranatense; assembly: GCA_029891385.1. Classification (NCBI taxonomy): domain Eukaryota; kingdom Viridiplantae; phylum Streptophyta; class Magnoliopsida; order Malpighiales; family Erythroxylaceae; genus Erythroxylum; species Erythroxylum novogranatense. The sequence continues at coordinate 52,159,857 of CM057235.1, read as the reverse complement.
GTCTTGTAACCTATTCCTTTTAGGTTTAGGTCGTGGGCAAGGGTATAAATACCTTATTTTATCCTTGTAAACATTAGATTTTGGTTGATTAACGAAATTGAGAGTTCTCTTCAAGTAAGGTGTGTTCTTCTTATTGTTACTTCAAGGATTGCATCACTTATCAAGGTAATCACTTGTGGCGTGTTCCATTCTTCAATTTTCTTTGGGTTTGGGTCTCAATTCCGTATAATTGGGGTTTGAACTAGCATGTTCTTATAATAGAAAGATTGGGGTTTTGATTCAATAGGATTAGGGGATTTCTAGAACCTTGTTTTCTTGGGGTTTTCGTATCACATGATGGACATAAAAATTGTTATTCTTTTCCTTTTCATGGTAAAAATATGGTACTGAAACCTCTTACGCCCATTCAAGCTTATGAGGATCAAGTGAGGATTGAGAAAGAATGCAAATTGAAGGGAAAAGAAAAGAAAGAGACAGACGTCGAAAAGAAAGAAAAAGGGAGAGAAAGTAAAACGAGTGAAAAAAATGAAGAAAAGAGAGTGACTTTATTTGCTGGAAAAAGTGAGATCAAGAGGGCTTTAAAATGTGAATAATCTTATATACTTTTATATAAAGATGTTTTCTTAACTATTAATGAGCTTGATCCATCTTTGCCATCTAGTGTTTTGTTTTTTTTGCAGGACTTCAACGACTTATTTTCGGAGGACATTCCTGATGAATTGTCCCCTTTGAGAGGCATTGAGCACCGTATAGACTTCCTTCCCGGAGCTTCAATTCTGAATAGGCCTGTGTATAGAGCCAATCCGGAAGAAACTAAGGAGATCCAAAAACAAGTTGAAGAGCTTATGGAAAAGGGCTTTCTGAGAGAAAGTTTGAGCCCGTGTGCTTTGCCAATTATACTTGTTCCTAAGAAAGATGGCAAATGGAGAATGTGTGTTGATTGTAGAGCCATCAATAAAATCACGGTGAAATATCGTTACCCTATCCCTCGTTTAGATGATATGCTTGATGAGTTGCATGGTGCTTGTATATTTTCTAAAATTGATCTTAGAAATGGGTATCATCAAATTCGCATGAAAAAGGGTGATGAGTGGAAAACTGCTTTCAAAACTAAGTTTGGGTTGTATGAGTGGTTAGTTATGCCTTTTGGACGATCATGTGAAACACTTGCATGATGTGTTTGAACTTTTATGAGAAAATAAGCTTTACGCCAATTTAGAAAAATGTTCCTTTTGCATGGATACTGTTGTGTTTCTTGGTTTTATTGTAGGCGCTAAAGGACTTCAAGTTAATGAAGAGAAAGTGAAGGCAATTAGAGAATGGCCAACTCCCAAGAATGCGAATGAGGTTCGAAGCTTCCATGGGTTGGCTAGCTTCTATCGGAGATTTGTGAAGGATTTCTCTACTATTGCAGCCCCTTTGAATGAATTGGTAAAAAAGAATGTGATTTTCAAATGGGGTGATTCACAAGAGGTTGCTTTTAATACCTTGAAAGAAAAATTCACCAATGCTCCTCTTCTTATTCTTCCTGATTTTTCTAAAGTTTTTGAGGTTGAATGTGATGCTTCTGGAATAGGCATTGGTGCTGTTTTAATGCAAGATTCTATACCCATTGCTTATTTTAGTGAAAAACTAAGTGGTGCTGCTTTGAATTACTCCACTTATGATAAAGAGTTGTATGCTTTAAGAAGGTCTTTAGAGACTTGGCAACATTACTTGTGGCCAAAAGAATTTATCATTCATTTTGATCATGAAAGTTTGAAATTTCTAACGTCCCAAGGTAAATTGAACAAGAGACATGCTAGGTGGTTGGAATTTATTGAAACTTTTCCTTATGTTATTAAACATAAACAAGGGAAAGAAAACATTGTGGCTGATGCTCTTTCTAGGAGATACTCTCTTCTTAGCTCTATGCATGCTAGATTACTTGGTTTTGAGATGTTGAAAGGCATGTATGAATCTGATTGTGACTTTGCAGAAATTTGGAAATCTTGTGAAAAACATGGTAATGATAATTTCTATAGATTTGATGGATATCTATTCAGAAACGATAAACTTTGCATTCCATCTTGCTTTATGCGGGAATTACTTGTTAGAGAGACACATGGAGGTGGATTGATGAGTCACTTTGGTGTTGAGAAAACTTTAGCTCTTTTGCATGAACATTTTTATGGGCCTAACATGAGAAAGGATGTTGTTTCTATTTGTGCTAAATGTATTACTTGTAGGCATGCAAAATCTAAGGTTCAATCCCATGGTTTATATTCTCCATTACCCGTCCCCTCTCATCCTTGGGTTGATATATCTATGGACTTTGTGCTTGGATTGCATAGATCATCTAGTGGAAAGGATAGTATCTTTCTGGTGGTTGATCAATTTAGCAAGATGGCTCACTTTATTGCTTGTTCTAAAACCAATGATGCAGTTCATGTTGCTGGCTTGTTCTTTAAAGAGGTTGTAAGATTGCATGGGTTGGCAAAGACTATTGTGAGTGATAGAGATGTGAAATTTCTTTGTCTCTTTTGGAGAACTCTATGGAATAAACTTGGCACTAAACTCTTGTTTCCTACTGTTGCACATCCTCAAACGGATGGTCAAACTGAAGTGGTAAATAGAACTTTGACAACATTGTTGCGTGCGATCATCCAAAAGAACTTGAAGAATTGGGAAAAGTGTCTCCCACACATTGAGTTTGCTTATAATCGTGCTCTTGATTCTTCTACTCAATTTTCTCCTTTTGAGATTGTTTATGGGCTTAATCCTTTGACTCCTTTGAAAATTCTTCCATTGCCTTCTAATGAGTTTACTAACTTTGACGGTATGAAAAAAGCTAAATTTGTGCAGGAGTTGCATGCTAAAGTTAGAGCCAACATTGAGAAGAGAAATGAACAATATGCAAAGCAAGCTAATAAAAGCCAAGGCGTGTCATATTGAACACGGTGATTGGGTTTGGGTGCACTTTGAGAAAGGAGAGGTTTCGAACAAAGGAAATCTAAGCTACAACCAAGAGGAGATGACCCTTTTCAAGTTTTAGAAAGGATTAATGATAATGCTTATAAAATTGATTTGCCTAGCTCTTATGGTAATGTGAGTGCTACATTCAATGTATCTGATTTATCCCTCTTTGATGTTGCAGATTAGGGCGAATCTTTTCGAGGAGGAGGAATGATGAAGAACCATGGGCATGTGAAAGACAAGAAGAGAAGCATCCATGGCATGATTCGCCTCAAGGAAGCCTAGGACGTGACTTGCATGGACATGAGCTTGCAAAAGGAGGCTTAGGAGCTGAAATTGGATCAGATTTGAAGTCTAAATATTCAAGGCAAGGGGATGAACGAAATTTCCATATCAAAGGCCCAACATTCAAGTCTAATGTTCCTAAAGATCTATTACAAGATGTTGGAGGCCCAATGACAAGAGCTAGGGCCAAAACAATGAAGCAAGCATTGAATTGTTTAATCCAAGACCTTCAAGAGATAGAGCCCATATTGTTGAGTCAGATTTCATCTCATAAAGGTCCAAGAGGCATTGTCTTACTCCTTGAAGCCCAACATAAAGTGTCCAAAGACCCACATGGAGTAGTTTTCCTTTGTGGCATCCTAAGGTTAGAGTTTTAAGAGACAAGTTCTCTTAGGGTTCTTTCCATTGACCAACATTCTTGCTAGAGTTCTAAGAGACAAGTTCTCTTAGGGTTCTTTTCATCGATCAACATTCTTCTCACCTCCCATTTTCTTTGTGTTCTGTTTCTATCTTTTTAACTTTGTTTCTTGTGATTCCGTGTGTTTGCTTGATTCTATCTACTCCCGGGCATAGTTCCATCTTGTTGAAGGTTCTCTAGGACAAGTTCCTATTGGGTCTGCCATCAAAGTGGCTTGCCAATTTTGTCACTCATGCAATCTTACCACCTTAATTCAATTTAATCCATGTTATATATTCTTGCTTAAATTAACATGCTAATTAATTCCACAAAAATAACGTAAATAAACTATCCATGCCTCAAAATACATTTAAGTCATACTCAACTCCTTCCAAAAATCAAGACCTTATTCTAATCATACAATTGAAGAAATTTGGTAACACTTCCTTCTAGAAAAATATTCCTCATTGTCTTAATTTTCTAACGGCATCAAAAGCATTCAATTTTGGTTCCATAGTCTAAAATTTATACACCAACCATTTTGGACTGTTCATATTCGAAACAATATTATGTGCTCAACTTCTATCTAAAAATTGACATTCTTAGAGACCGAATAAAAACTTGATTTTTGTCAGACAGATTGTTGCATTATCTCTCTAGTTTAATCCAAATAAAAAATCATCTTATTTGGATAACTAGAGCAAAAGTTATGGCTAAAACACCAAAGCATACTCAATGAACATATACATTTCCAGCTTTTAATTCCAACATATCATATATACCCCATCTTGTACCTAAACCATTTTTGCCATTTTATTTTAAATTCAAGAATTTTCCTTTTCTCTACACATGAATAATCACCAACAATCTCTCATTTAATAGAAAGGTTCGGGGTCCAACAATATGCATAGAGTACCATGTTTTCTAATACTAGTACAATGTATAGTACTATGCATGTGTACATAATTTATGTCATGCACACATGTACATTACTAGAAATCATTTACAATAAATAATGTCCCATTTCTGGTGGTTCATACATGCATGTATACAAGTTTATATTTATAACTACATCAATGTGCATACATATTACATGTGCTATACACATGGCTATACATATGCATGGTACACATGCTTGTAGTTAACTATAGCATAATTCTACATCATTACTAGTGGTAAGAACCTTGCATTATGCATGTGTACATGTATAATGCAATACACTATGTGATATATATGCATGGTACATGTATATCTATAACCCATGTATAGTACCACACATGCACTATGTATGTGTGCATATATAATTGGTAATACATCATTACTAGTGGTAAGAACCTTGCATTATGCATGTGTACATGTATAATGCAATACACTATGTGATATATATGCATGGTACATGTATATCTATAACCCATGTATAGTACCACACATGCACTATGTATGTGTGCATATATAATTGGTAATAGTGTGATAATTAGTTATCACATATTTAGTACACATGTTTACAAGCATAGTTAAGACTAATGCATGTATGCATATTATGTTACATATACTATAATGTAATAAACACATGTAACGCTATTAGTATGTAACAACAGTGATACATGTAAAGATACATACACTTTTAGTTATAATAGCTACTATTAACTAGTATTAATTACACATATGCATTACATGTCTTAGGATAGTTCATATGCAAGTAACCATAGTACTATAATATTACACACCATGTACACTCAAGTACTATGACTTTATTATTACCATATAATATGTATGGTAATAATAGCTATATTATACACATGTATACTACTATGTATTACATTTATAATAATACTATGGCAACATGCATGTGTACATACTATAATAATTATAACTGCATCTACGTATGCATTTGTACCCAATATGCATGCGATGCATGTTATAATGTATAGTATAGTATACATGTATACTATATTGATACAACTCACCAAGGCAATGGAGACTTGAGGATGCCAATGGGTCCAATTACAAGGTCACGCTCCAACAAGCTTAAAGCACAATTTCAGATTTATGTACAAGCTTTTGTTTCACAAGAACTTCAAGAAGTTTTGTTGATCAAGCTTGGGGAAGAGTTTAGGAAGACATCTAAGTGTGTGTGCACATTGGAGGCATCAAACTAAGAGGGCTAACACTTAGCCAATTTTCACAAGCACAAGTCTAATCAATGGGCTTGGGCTTATTTTATCTTATAAAGGGCATGTGGAACTCTTTTAGGCTTTTTCATGGGCTGATTTGCATTAAGTGTGCATGTTCTTCATTAAAAAGGTCATGTGCATGTTTTATTTTAAGGAACCAAGCTTGTTGGCCTAGTTTGAAAGCCCAATTCGCCCCTCTTAAGTTAGTCTTCTATTTTGTGGTTTTCTTACCCTATTTGGACAAGGACTAGTCAATTTTAATTAGTTTTGAAGCCCAAATCCATGTGGGATTTGTTCTTGGGCAGATTTGTTTCAAGAAGGCCTTTTGATATTTTGGGCTTTCTTTAGTGTTTTTAGGCTATCTTTGTTAGGGTTTACATTGCAAAAGGTATTTAAACCTTTGCTTTAGCCATAAACACGAGTTTATGAGAGATCAATAAAATTAGAAAGCATTCTTTAAGAGAGAATTGAGATTCTTGCTTGTTTTACCTTAAGGATTGATTCAACTTATCAAGTAAGTTCTAACTTGTGGCGTTAATTCAATTCCTACAATCTTATACTCTTTGTTACCAATTCCTTGCTGTTTTGGGGGTGAAGGGTCTTGTTAGATTGATTGAATTTAGGTTTGGGAACAATCATTGAAACGGAGGTGATCTAGACATTGATTCTAGGTTGTTGCCGTATCATCTTTGGTATCAGAGCCTAGGTTTTAAATTCAATCTTTATCTTTAATTTTCTGTTTGTTCTTGATTATTATAGTTAGTTCATCATTAAAATTCAAAAAAAGAAGAAAGAAAGAAAGAAAGAAAGAAAGAAAGAAAGGAAAGAAAGAAAGAAAGAAAGAAAGAAAGAAAAGAAAGAAAGAAAGAAAGAAAAAGAAGAAAAGAAAGAAAAGAAAGAAAGAAAGAAGTTAAAAAAAAAGAAAATCAAGATTCTGAATCTTTGTGAGTTTGAGTTGATTTGCTTGCAAGATTCATCAAGAACGAATCTGATCATTCAAGAATTCTTTAATTTCATTTCTTTATTATTCAAGATTCTTCAAGAAGACATCCTTCATTAAAGAAACTCATCCAGACTTGTTTTCTTGCACCAACAAACACTTTCTTGTTTCAAGATTTACGTTCTTTGCCCAAAACGTGTGTCTTTGATATAATTGCTTATCTTTAAGTTCTTGAGTAATTGGGGCAGATTAGAATGTTCTTGTTAATTCGGGTTTAGGGTTGAGTTTAATTCCTAGTTTCGTCTTTTCTTGCACTCTTTGGTTGTTTTTTTTTGTTTGTTGTCCTTTTGTTTCCATTACACTTGAATTGAGTAATCTTGTTTCATAATGCTCAATTGGCGCCAAAAATTGTTCACATACGTTTTCTCCATCTAGTATGTGTTTATTTTCGTCTTTCTCGCTTTCTTTACCTTAAATTGCATCTAGTTTTGTGTTTTCTTCCATTATTTAGGTATTCGTTGCTTTCCTTTTGAATTACGTTGCTGTTGTGCTTATTTGGTTGGTAGTTATTGATCCGGACAAGTAAAACTGTGCTAGAATCTAAAGTGGTAAAAGGCAAGAGTGTGTAAGCTCATTTGAGGGTAAAAGCCATCTTCTTGAGTGAAACACGAGGGTTTCTGATGTGAGCAAAGGCATGGATGACAATGTGCATGAAGGTTTGGACTTGAAGAGGAGCTTGCATGATCAAGGCCAAGGAAGAGAGCTTTCCATACCAATTGGGCCAATGACTAGGGCGCGGGCTAAGAGGATCAAGGAGACTTTGTATGCGCATGTGGGCTCACTTATGGAAGACATGCAACATGCTAATCCTATAGGAGGAGAGTTATTTGGGTCACAGCTCAAATGGATCCACTTAACTCAAGTCTTTGGGTCAGATATGCATGTGGCTTGAGGACTTGCTTGAATGGGCTGTTTTAATTCACTTAAGCCCAACTTATGTGGACTTAAGTGATCAGCAAAGGCACACCCATCAGACCAGGCTTAGAGGCATTTTAATTAGCTTTCTTGGACTTATTATTTACTTGGGCTTCTTGTATTATTAGCCCAACTCATTAGTCACTTAAACCTAGTATTTATAGCCTTGTTTTAGGTCAGATGGGGCAAACTGATTCAGATCATTTTGTGTGCAGCCATTGGCTTCAAACTTGAGAGAAAACAGATCTTCTCTTGTTCTTGTTACCTTAAGAACTTATTTCACTTATCAATTGTTAGGGTCAAGAAGGAGAAGGGGTTTGTATGGGGAGAGGAACAGGAACGTGCATTCATATTGTTGAAAGAAAAATCATGTTCTGCTCCTATTTTGTGTTTGCCAAATTTTGATAAGGCATTTGAGGTTGAATGTGATGCTTCTGGTATTGGTATAGGTGCTGTGCTTTTGCAGGAAAACAAACCAATAGCTTACTTCAGTGAGAAGTTGAGTGGTGCACAACTCAACTATCCAACCTATGACAAGGAGCTATATGCAGTGGTGAGAGCATTGGAGGTGTGGCAACACTACCTTCAGCCACGTGAGTTTGTCATTAGGACGGATCACGAATCCTTGAAGCACTTGAAAGGACAAGGCAAGTTAAGCAAACGACATGCTACATGGGTGGAGTTTCTGGAGACATTTCCATATGTCCTGCAGTACAAGCAAGGGAAGGAAAACGTGGTTGCTGATGCGTTATCTAGGAGGTATTCCTTGGTTACTACCCTTAGTTCTCAACTTTTAGGGTTTGAGCAACTAAAGGAGTTGTATGCTTCGATAATGACTTTGCTTCGTGTATATTGCTTGTGAGCATGCCGCATTTCAGAAATTTCTGACAGCATGATGGCTATTTGTTTAGAGGTAGCCAATTGTGTGTGCCTAATTGTTCGTTGCGTGCTTTGTTTGTGCATGAGGCCCATAGTGGTGGTTTGATGGGACATTGCTAAGACTTTGGATATTTTACATGAGCATTTTTATTGGCCTGGTATGCGCAAGGATGTTGAGCGTGTGTGTGCCAAGTGCATTGCATGTAGACAGGCAAAATCCACAGTCAAACCTCATGGATTGTATACCCCTTTACCTGTGCCTACTGAACCGTGGGTTGATTTGTCTATGGACTTTGTTTTGGGTTTACCTAGAACAAAGAGGGGTTTTGATAGCATCTTTGTGGTTGTAGACCGTTTTAGTAAGATGGCGCATTTCATTGCATGCCATAAGACTGATGATGCTGTACATGTGGCTGACTTATTCTTTAGGGATGTTGTTAGGTTGCATGGCATTCTGAGGTCAATTGTATCCGATCGAGATGCTAAGTTTTTGAACCATTTTTGGCGTGTGTTGTGGGGCAAGTTAGGAACCAAACTGTTATATTCTACTACTTGTCATCCACAAATAGATGGGCAAACCGAGGTTGTGAATAGGACCTTGGGAACTTTGTTGCGTGCTGTTGTAGGTCAAAATTTGAGAACTTGGGGGGAATGTTTACCTTTTATTGAATTTGCATATAATAGATGTGTGCATTCCACTACTGGGTTTTCGCCTTCGAGTTGGTTTATGGTTTTAATCCTTAAGCATCTTGGATTTGGTACCTTTACCTTTGCATGAATTGTCTAGTACAGATAGAACACGCAAGGCTAAGTTGGTTAGGGAACTTCACGAGAAGGCGAGGCAGCACATTGAGCAAAAGACCCGGGTCTACGCCTGGCAAGCCAACAAGGGGCGTAGATTAGTGACCTTGAACCCAGTGATTGGGTTTGGGTTCATTTGAGAAAGGAGCGATTTCCTACTCAAAGAAAATCTAAGCTGGATCCAGAGGAGATGGTCCATTCAGTCTTGGAGAAGATCAATGACAATGCCTACAAGATTGATCTTCCAGTGAGTCTGATGTTTACGCCACTTTTAATGTTCTTGACCTTTCTCCGTTTGACATGGATTCAGATTCGAGGACGAATCTTTTTGAGGAGGAGGGACCGATGTGAGCAAAGGCATGGATGACAATGTGCATGGAGGTTTGGACTTAAAGAGGAGCTTGCGTGATCAAGGCCAAGGAAGAGAGCTTTCCATACCAATTGGGCCAATGACTAGGCGGGCTAAGAGGATCAAGGAGACTTTGTATGCGCATGTGGGCTCACTTATGGAAGACATGCAGCATGCTAATCCTATAGGAGGAGAGTTATTTGGGTCACAGCTCAAATGGATCCACTTAACTCAAGTCTTTGGGTCGAGATATGCATGTGGCTTGAGGACTTGCTTGAATGGGCTGTTTTAATTCACTTAAGCCCAACTTATGTGGACTTAAGAGATCAGAAGGCACACCCATCAGACCAGGCTTAGAGGCATTTTAATTAGCTTTCTTGGACTTATTATTTACTTGGGCTTCTTGTATTATTAGCCCAACTCATTAGTCACTTAAACCTAGTATTTATAGCCTTGTTTTAGGTCGGATGGGGCATCGATTCAGATCATTTTGTGTGCAGCCATTGGCTTCAAACTTGAGAGAAAACAAATCTTCTCTTGTTCTTGTTACCTTAAGAACTTATTTCACTTATCAATTGCTTTCCCAATTGTGGCGTGTTTGAGTTCTTCCTTTGAATTCAATTATGATCATCGGGGTTACCTAAGGCAGGTCTTTAGGGGGTGTCGTAGGGATTGATTTCATACTATCCTAGTTAGTTTTGTTTGTCAATTTTCGAAATTCAGGTCTGTTCTTCCTTGTTCTGCATAACTGACGCAAATTCCTCTTCAATTCTTCCGTTGGTGCGCATTAGTTTCCAATCTAATTTAGAGAGGAACATGTGAGGGAGTGTGTGAGGAGCTATTCTAACGTGTTTTTGCAGGTTTTACATCATGACCAATTCAAAGGATAGTAAAGGTAGTGAAAAAGATGGAAAGAATAGTGAGGCTGATCAACACAGATTCTTTACTTTGGAGGCTATGCAACATCAATTTCAAAGGATTGAGAACATATTCAGGGTTGTCAATGATAAATTTGATAGACAAGATCAAGCCATTAGGAATTTACAAAGAGAGGCTTCATCTATTGGTGCAAGAAGGAGGCAAAATGCTAGGGAGCCAACTCCTGTGTGCTATGAGTATGAAGATCAATATGATGATGTGGAAGATGATGAAATTGTGTTCGAAGATGAAGAAGATGATTTGGCTTCCACGCCTAAGTTGGAAGATTGTTCTGATGTGGAAGTTGATGATGCACCTAGGGGTGAATTACTTGTTACTAGGCGAGTTTTGAATGCTCAAGTGAAGGAAGATGGAATTGAGCAAAGGGAAAATATTTTTCATTCCAGATGCCTAGTGAATGAGAAGATTTGTAGCCTGATCATTGATGGGGGAAGCTGCACTAATGTGGCTAGTACATTGATGGTAGAAAAACTAGGGTTGGAGTACTTGAAACACCCTAGGCCGTATAGACTACAATGGCTGAATGACATGGGGGAAATCAAGGTAAATAAACAAGTCCTTGTATCTTTCTCCATTGGAAAGTATTCTGATCAAGTACTTTGTGATGTTGTACCTATGCATGCTTGTCATTTATTGCTCGGTCGACCTTGGCAATATGATAGAAGAGTTTTATATGATGGTTTTAAGAATAGGTATTCATTTACTATGGGAGATCAGAAATTTGTTCTTGCTCCATTGGCACCAAAAGAGGTATATGAGGACCAAATGCAATTAAAAGGAGTATGGAGGAATGCAACAAAGACAGGACAAAAACTTCAAGAAAAGCATGACAATACTAAAATTGAGGGAAGGTTGAGAACCTTGCAAAGGGGAGCAGAAATCTAAATCAAAAGAAAAGAGAGAAAGTGAGGTCGAGACGAGAGAAGAAAAGTGGGAAAGAGGCCTCAAAAGAAATTCAATTAAAAGGCCCAAATGAGAGAGAGGGTAGAAAGAAACAAAACTTCTATGCAAAATGAGAGATGTAAGGGTTGCTTGTGTGGAAAGGAGATGTTTGTTTGTACTTTTGTACAAGCAAGCTTATTTTAATGAATCGACCTTGACCCTTGTTTGCCTAGTAGTGTTGTTTCTCTTTTGCAGAAGTCTGAGTTGTTTTCCTGAATTAAGTGATTCACACAGATCATGAGAGTTTGAAGCATCTTAATGGCCAAGGTATGTTAAATAAAAGACATGCTAAGTACCTGGAGTTCATAGATACATTTCCATATGTTGTGAAATACAAGCAAGGTAAAGAAAATGTGATCGTTGATGCATTGTCTAGGAGGTATGGTCTAATCTCTTCTCTTAGTTCTAAGTTGATTGGGTTTGAGTATATAAAAGATTTGTACAAATCAGATTCTAACTTGTTATCTAGAACCGTTGTTTTAGATAGGGATTCTAAGTTTTTAAGTCACTTTTGGCGTGTTCTATGGAATAAATTAGGAACAAAACTTTTGTTTTCTACAACTTGTCATCCCCAAACAGATGGGCAAACTGAAGTGGTTAATAGAACCTTAGGATCTTTATTGCGTGCTGTTGTGGGTAAAAATTTGAAAGCTTGGGAAGATTGTTTGCCTTTGATTGAGTTTTCATATAATAGAAACATTCACTCTTCTACAGGTTATTCTCCATTTGAGATTGTGTATGGTTTTAACACATTAAGAGCTAATCAAGGGCGTAGGGTGATGAAGTTTGAACCTGGAGATTGGGTTTGCGAGCACTTCACGAAGGAGAGATTTCCTAAACAAAGGAAGTCTAAGTTTGATTCTGGAGGGGATGGTCCTTTTCAAGTGCTTGAACGCGTCAATGACAATGCCTATAGGGTGGATTTGCCTGGTGAGTATGGTGATAGTGCTACTTTTAATGCTTCTGATTTATCTCCCTTTGATAATGTAGGTCTTGATTCGAGGACGAATCCTTTTGAGGAGGGAGGGAATGATACAACTCACCTAGGCAATGGAGACTTGAGGATGCCAATGGGTCCAATTACAAGGTCACGCTCCAACAAGCTTAAAGCACAATTTCAGATTTATGTATAAGCTTTTGTTTCACAAGAACTTCAAGAAGTTTTGTTGATCAAGCTTGGGGAAGAGTTTAGGAAGACACCTAAGTGTGTGTGCATATTGGAGGCATCAAACTAAGAGGGCTAACACTTAGCCAATTTTCACAAGCACAAGTCTAATCAATGGGCTTGGGCTTATTTTATCTTATAAAGGGCATGTGGACTTCTTTTAGGCTTTGTCATGGGCTGATTTGCATTAAGTGTCCATTTTCTTCAATAAAAAAGTCATGTGCATGTTTTATTTTAAGGAACCAAGCTTGTGGGCCTAGTTTAAATGCCCAATTCGCCCCTCTTAAGTTAGTCTTCTATTTTGTGGTTTTCTTATCCTATTTGGAAAAGGACTAGTCAATTTTAATTAGTTTTGAACCCCAAATCCATGTGGGATTTATTCTTGGGCAGATTTGTTTCAAGAATGCCTTTTGATATTTTGGGCTTTCTTTAGTGTTTTTAGGCTATCTTTGTTAGGGTTTACATTGCAAAGGGTATTTAAACCTTTGCTTTAGCCATGAACACGAGTTTATGAGAGATCAATAAAATTAGAAAGCATTCTTTAAGGGAGAATTGAGATTCTTGCTTGTTTTACCTTAAGGATTGATTCAACTTATCAAGTAAGTTCTAACTTGTGGCGTTAATTCAATTCCTACAATCTTATACTCTTTGTTACCAATTCCTTGCTGTTTTGGGGGTGAAGGGTCTTGTTAGATTGATTGAATTTAGGTTTGGGAACAATCATTGAAACGGAGGTGATCTAGACATTGATTCTAGGTTGTTGTCGTATCATATATGCATGGTACATATAATAAAATTTGTATTACACATATAGGGTGATAGTTATGCTACGGTAATATAGGTAACTATATGCATAATAGTGTATAACATATATGGTATATATATAGTATGTATTGACATACTATAGTGTACATAAAGCAACATTACATATACCGTAATTATAAACACATTTTACACATATTATACAAAAATAATATACTATATATGGTCATTTGTATAGTGATGCATGTATATGGCTACATATAAATATATCAAAATGTATATGTAGCCATAATGTACTACCATACAAATGCATACATGTATAGTACTATGGTAGTGGTATAACAATGTAAACTTATATACTATGGTACACATCACTATTTATTAGTGTATAGTTATATTCATTAGTAAAGTACTGTATAGTTATATGACATAACTATTACCAATTGGTATAAACTATTATAGAGATCAAAATGTAGACATCGTATAAAATGAGATGACCTTATAGATAAAGTTATTACCAAACGCTAGATGATGTGTACCATAGCAATGTACCAATATTATTTTTGTATGAACATTTGTACTATACATGTTGATACAACTCACCAAGGCAATGGAGACTTGAGGATGCCAATGGGTCCAATTAAAAGGTCACGCTCCAACAAGCTTAAAGCACAATTTCAGATTTATGTACAAGCTTTTGTTTCACAAGAACTTCAAGAAGTTTTGTTGATCAAGCTTGGGGAAGAGCTTAGGAAGACACCTAAGTGTGTGTGCACATTGGAGGCATCAAATCAAGAGGGCTAACACTTAGCTAATTTTCACAATCACAAGCCTAATCAATGGGCTTGGGCTTATTTTATCTTATAAAGGGGCATGTGGACATCTTTTAGGCTTTGTCATGGGCTGATTTGCATTAAGTGTGCATGTGCTTCATTAAAAAAGTCATGTGCATGTTTTATTTTAAGGAACCAAGCTTGTGGGCCTAGTTTAAAAGCCCAATTCGCCCCTCTTAAGTTAGTCTTCTATTTTGTGGTTTTCTTATCCTATTTGGACAAGGACTAGTCAATTTTAATTAGTTTTGAAGCCCAAATCCATGTGGGATTTATTCTTGCGCAGATTTGTTTCAAGAAGGCCTTTTTTCATATTTTAGGCTTTCTTTAGGGTTTTTAGGTTATCTTTGTTAGGGTTTACATTGCAAAGGGTATTAAAACCCTTACTTTAGCCATGAACACAGGTTTTAGAGAGATCAATAAAATTAGAAAACATTTTTCAAGAGACAATTGAGATTCTTGCTTGTTTTACCTTAAGGATTGATTCAACTTATCAAGTAAGTTATAACTTGTGGCGTTAATTCAATTCCTACAATCTTATACTCTTTGTTACCAATTCCTTGCTGTTTTTGGGGTGAAGGGTCTTGTTAGATTGATTGAATTTAGGTTTGGGAACAATCATTGAAATGGAGGTGATCTAGACATTGATTCTAGGTTGTTGCCGTATCATCTTTAAATGTCGAGCCTAGGTTTTAAATTCAATCTTTATCTTTAATTTTCTGTTTGTTCTTGATTATTATAGTTAGTTCATCATTAAAATTTGAAAAAAAAAAGAAGAAAGAAAGAAAGAAAAGAAAAGAAAAGAAAGAAAGAGAGAAAGAAAAAAAGAAAGAAAAGAAAGAAAGAAAGAAAGAAAAAGAAGAAAAGAAAGAAAAGAAAGAAAGAAAGATGAATATGATGATGGATATGATGATGGAGAAGATGAAGAGATTGGCATAGGGCCAGATTTGGTGGAAGAGGGGGACGGAATGATAGAGGAAGAGGAAGAGGTTATAGAGGCTGAGACAATGCAAGGGGAGAAGACAGTGTCGATCGTGTGGATAGAAACTTAGGCAGTATCAAGATGAAAATACCATCTTTCCAAGGTAAGAATGATCCAGAAGCATACTTAGAATGGGAAAGAAAGGTGGAGATGATTTTTGAAAGCCATAACTATTCTGAGGAGAAGAAGGTGAAGCTTGCTGCCGTGGAATTTCATGATTATGCACTTATTTGGTAGGATTAGCTTGTTTTGAACAAAAGAAGGAATGGAGAGGATCCTATTAATACTTGGGCTGAAATGAAGAGGGTCATGAAGAAGAGGTTTGTGCCTAGTTACTTCTATAGGGAGCTCCATCAAAGGCTCCAAACCTTGAGACAAGGCACCAAAAGTGTAGAAGAGTACCATAAGGAGATGGAGATAGCCATGATTATGGCTAATGTAGAAGAAGAAAGAGAAGCCACCATGGCACGTTTCTTGGCTGGTTTGAACAAAGACATTGCCAATGTTATTGAATTGCACCATTATGTGGAGTTAGAGGAGATGGTGAATATGGCCATGAAGGTGGAGAGGCAACTCAAGTACTAAAGCTCCAACAAGGCTTCTTACCCAAGCTCTACTAAAAATTGGAACTCGAAATGGTCCAAGAATAATGAGAAGGACAAAGACAAGCTAAAGGAAGAGAAGAACAAGGCAGATCCAAAAGGTACTTTTAAAACTCCAAGTTCTTCTAGTTCCAATTCTGAAAAGCATAGGACTATTAAATGCTTTAAATGTCTTGGTGTTGGTCATATTGCTTCTCAATGCCCAAACAAGAAAACAATGTTTGTGAGAGGAGGAGAAGTTGTGTCTGAGGAGGAAGAAGATGATTTGACTTCCATGCCTGAGTTGGAAGATTGTTCTGATGTGAAAGTTGAGGATGCACCTAGGGGTGAATTACTTGTTACTAGGCGAGTTTTGAATGCTCAAGTGAAGGAAGATGGAATTGAGCAAAGGGAAAATATTTTTCACTCCAGATGCCTAGTGAATGAGAAGATTTGTAGCCTGATCATTGATGGGGGAACACGCCAAAAGTGGCTCAAAAACTTCACATCACGATCAGAAACAATAGTCTTAGGAACACCATGCAAACGCACAACATCCTTAAAAAACAACTCGGCAATATTTACAGCATCATCAGTTTTATGACATGCAATGAAATGTGCCATCTTGCTAAACCGATCTACTACCACAAATATACTATCCCTACCTTTTTTTGTCCTAGGCAACCCTAAAACAAAGTCCATAGATATGTTAGTCCACGGATGCTTAGGCACAGGCAAAGGTGTATACAAACCATAAGGATGAGTCTTAGATTTCGCTTGTCTACATGCAACACACTTAGAACAAATTTTTTCAACATCTTTTCTCAATTTAGGCCAATAAAAATGTTCACAAAGTATGTCATATGTCTTTTGAACCCCAAAATGACCCATCAAACCCCCACAATGTGATTCACGCACAAGGACTTCCCGCATAGAACATTTAGGCACACATAACTTGTTCTCCATAAACAGATAGCCATCATGTCTATAAAATCTTTGGAATGCAGCATGCTCACAAGCGCCAAACACATTGCCAAAATCAGAATCCGAAGCATACAAATCCCTAATGTACTCAAACCCTAACAATTTAGAAGTTAAAGTAGTGATTAGAGTGTACCTTCTTGAAAGTGCATCAGCAATTACATTCTCCTTACCTTGTTTGTATTGTATCACGTATGGAAAGGTCTCTATGAATTCCAGCCACTTCGCATGCCTCTTGTTCAACTTACCTTGGCCCTTTAGATGTTTCAATGACTCATGATCAGAATAGATCACAAACTCTTTTGGCCAGAGATAATGCTGCCAAGTCTCCAATGCTCTCACCAAGGCATAGAGTTCCTTATCATAAGTGGAATAATTCAATTGTGGCCCATGAAGCTTTTCACTGAAGTATGCAATGGGACGCCACCCCCATCAAAACAGCACCAATACTTAACCCGGAGGCATCACATTCTATCTCAAAAGCTTCATTAAAGTTAGGCAAACTCAATACAGTGCAGAACACAATTTATCTTTCAATGTATTAAAAGCAAGTTCTTGTGCCTCATTCCACTTAAATCCGACATCCTTTTTAATTATTTCAGTCAATGGCGCAGCAATGGTACTAAAATCTTTCACAAAACGCCTATAAAATCTAGCTAAACCATGAAAACTACGCACATCACTAATACACTAAGGAGTAGGCCAATCTTTAATAGCCTTAACCTTCTCCTCATCAACATGCACACCATGGGCAGAAATAACAAAGCCAAGAAAAACAACTTTATCCATACAAAAAGAACACTTTTTAAATTTAGCATATAGTCTTTCACGCCTAAGTGCTTCAAGTATAGATTTAAGATGCATAACATGCTCATCAAGGCTTTTGCTATAAATTAAAATGTCATCAAAGTATACAACCACAAACTTGCTAATAAAATCACGCAAAACATGGTTCATTAATCTCATGAAAGTGCTAGGTGCATTTGTCAAACCAAATGGCATGACCATCCACTCATATAGACCATATTTTGTTTTAAAGGTTGTTTTTCATTCATCCCCTACTTTCATTCTAATTTGATGATAACCACTCATGAGATCAATTTTTGTAAATAAACAAGCACCATGTAGCTCATCAAGCATATAATCAAGCCTAGGAATGGGGTGGCGATACTTTACCGTTATCTTGTTTATTGCCCTGCAATCCACGCACATACGCCAAGTTCCATCTGTCTTTGGCACCAATAGCACTGGAACTGCGCATGGGCTTAGACTTTCTCTCACGTGCCCCCTCTCAAGCAACTCTTTCACTTGCCTTTGAAGCTCCTTTGTCTCCTCAGGATTGCTTCTATAGGCTGGGCGATTTGGAATTTGAACTCCTGGCATGAGATCAATCTGATGTTCAATGCCCCTCAATGGTGGTAGTCCTTTGGGCAACTCATCTGGAAAGACATCAGAGTATTCCTGCAAAACAAGTCTCACAACTCTAGGCACAGAAGGGTCAAGGTCAGTCTCACCATAAAACAACTCCTTGTACATAAGCAAAACCAATGGTTTCTGTGTGTACATGACCTTCCTCAACTTTTTTTCTTTTGCAAAGAAGGTACTTTTTTTTTGTTCCACTCTTCTTTTCACTCTTCTCTCGTTTTTCAACTGCACCACTCCCTTTCTTTTGCTCACTAGTGCAATTACTCTCAGTTGGGCCCTTGTTCCTATTTTCTTGAATGGCCTCTTTTCTTTTTTTCTTTTTAAACTCTCAGCCTCTCCAAGTTTTTGTTCTTCCATGGATTTTGCAAGTCTCAACTGATCCTCATGAACTTCTTTTGGTGAAAGGGTGCCAATGTCAAGTGTTTCTCCCCCATCTTGAATGAATATCTATTTTTGATATGGAAACAACCTAGAATCAATGTCTAGATCACCTCCGTTTCAATGATTGTTCCCAAACCTAAATTCAATCAATCTAAATAGACCCTTCACCCCCAAAACAGCAAGGAATTGGTAACAAAGAGTATAAGATATTAGGAATTGAATTAACGCCACAAGTTAGAACTTACTTGATAAGTTGAATCAATCCTTAAGGTAAAACAAGCAAGAATCTCAATTCTCTCTTGAAGAATGCTTTCGAATTTTATTGATCTCTCTAAAACTCGTGTTCATGGCTAAAGCAAGGGTTTAAATACCCTTTGCAATGTAAACCCTAACAAAGATAACCTAAAAACCCTAAAGAAAGCCCAAAATATCAAAAAGCCTTCTTGAAAATAATCTGCCCAAGAACAAATCCCACATGGATTTGGGCTTCAAAAGTAATTAAAATTGACTAGTCCTTGTCCAAATAGGATAAGAAAACCACAAAATAGAAGACTAACTTAAGAGGTACGAATTGGGCTTTTAAACTAGGCCCACAAGCTTGGTTCCTTAAAACAAAACATGAACATGAATTTTTTTAATGAAGCACATGCACACTTAATGCAAATCAGCCCATGAAAAAGCCTAAAAGTAGCCCTCTTGGTTTGATGCCTCCAATGTTCAAACACACTTAGGTGTCTTCCTAAGCTTTTCCCCAAGCTTGATCAACAAAACTTTTTGAAGTTCTTGTGAAACAAAAGCTTGTACATAAATCTGAGGTTGTGCTTTGAGCTTGTTGGAGCATGACCTTGTAATTGGACCCATTGGCATCCTCAAATCTCCATTGCCTTGGTGAGTTGTATCATTCCACCCCCCTCTTCCACCAAATCTGGCCCTATGCCAATCTTCTTCATGACCCTCTTCATTTCAGCCCAAGTATCAATAGGATCCTCTGCATTCCTTCTTTTGTTCAAAACAAGCTGATCCCACCAAATAAGTGCATAATCATGAAATTCCACGTTAGCAAGCTTCACCTTCTTCTCCTCAGAATAGTTATGGCATTCAAAAATCGTCTCCACCTTTCTTTCCCATTCTAAGTAAGGTTCTGGATCATTCTTACCTTGGAAAGATGGTATTTTCATCTTGATACTGCCCAAATTTCTATCCACACGCTCGACCCTGTCTTCTCCCCTTGCATTGTCTCGGCCTCTATAACCTCTTCCTCTATAATCTCGACCCTGTCTTGGAAAGATGGTATTAACTTGATACGGCAACAACCTAGAATCAATGTCTAGATCACCTCCGTTTCAATGATTGTTCCCAAACCTAAATTCAATCAAGCTAAGAAGACCCTTCACCCCCAAAACAGCAAGAAATTGGTAACAAAGAGTATAAAGATTGTAGGAATTGAATTAACGCCACAAGTTAGAACTTACTTGATAAGTTGAACCAATCCTTAAGGTAAAACAAGCAAGAATCTCAATTCTCTCTTGAAGAATGCTTTCTAATTTTATTGATCTCTCCCCCAAAAAACTCGTGTTCATGGCTAAAGCAAGGGTTTAAATACCCTTTGCAATGTAAACCCTAACAAAGATAACCTAAAAATCCTAAAGAAAGCCCAAAATATGAAAAAGGCCTTCTTGAAACAAATCTGCCAAAGAATAAATCCCACATGGATTTGGGCTTCAAAACTAATTAAAATTGACTAGTCCTTGTCCAAATAGGATAAGAAAATCACAAAATAGAAGACTAACTTAAGAGGGGCGAATTGGGCTTTTTAACTAGGCCCACAAGCTTGGTTTCTTAAAATAAAACATGCACATGACTTTTTTAATGAAGCACATGCACACTTAATGCAAATCAGCCCATGAAAAAGCCTAAATCAAGTCCACATGCCCTTTATAAGATAAAATAAGCCCAAGCCCATTGATTAGACTTGTGCTTGTGAAAATTGGCTAAGTGTTAGCCCTCTTGGTTTGAAGTTCTTGTGAAACAAAAGCTTGTACATAAATCTGTATTGTGCTTTAAGCTTGTTGGAATGTGACCTTGTAATTGGACCCATTGGCATCCTCAAGTCTCCATTGCCTTGGTGAGTTGTATCATTCCCTCCCTCCTTAAAAGGATTCGTCCTCGAATCAAGACCTACATTATCAAAGGGAGATAAATCAGAAACACTAAAAGTAGCACTAACACTATACTCTCCTGGCAAATCCACCCTATAGGCATTTTCATTGATGCGTTCAAGCACTTGAAAAGGACCATCCCCTCTAGGATCAAGCTTGGACTTCCTTTGTTTAGGAAATCTCTCCTTCCTGAAGTGCACCCAAACCCAATCTCCAGGTTCAAACTTCAACTTCCTACGCCCTTGATTTGATTGGCTCTTTGAGCATACTTCTTGTTCTTTTCCTCAATGTGCTGCCTAGCTTTCTCATGTATTGTCTTAACCAATTCGGCCCTTTGCTGCCCATCTACATTAACAATCTCATTCAAGGGTAAAGGCAACAAATCCAATGGATTCCATAGAACACGCCAAAAGTGACTTAAAAACTTAGAATCTCTATCTGAAACAATGGTTCTAGGAATGCCATGCAACCTAACAATATCCCTAAAAAACAAACCAGCAACATGTGTAGCATCATCAGATTTATGACATGCAATAAAATGAGCCATTTTACTAAATCTATCAACTACAACAAAGATGCTATCACGTCCTTTCCTAGTCATAGGCAATCCTAACACAAAATCCATAGATATATCAATCCAAGGACTAATAGGGACAGGTAGAGACTTGTACAACCAATGTGGTTGTACCTTAGACTTGGCTTGCCTACACGCTACACAACTAGAGCAAACTCCTTGTCATAAGTGGAATACTTCATTTGAGCACCATTCAACTTCTCACTAAAATAGGCAATGGGACGCCTTCTCTGCAATAAAACAGCACCAATACCTATCCCAGAGGCATCACATTCAATCTCAAAAGTAGAAGAAAAATCAGGTAAACTCAAAATAGGTGCAGAACAAAGTTTTTCTTTCAAAGTGTTAAAAGCAATTTCTGCGCCTCTCCCACTTAAATCCTACCTCCTTTTAACAATCTCGATCCAATGGAGCTGCAATGGAACTAAAATTTTTCACAAACCTCCTATAGAAACTAGCAAGTCCATGAAAAGATCTCACCTGAGTAACACTTGTAGGTTTTGGCCACTCCCTAATTGCCTTGACCTTTTCTTGGTCCACCTCAATTCCATTAGAAGAAACAACATAACCAAGAAATATGACACGATCCATGCAAAATGTACACTTCTTTAACTTAGCATACAACTTTTTTGCCCTAAGTGCATCTAACACAATCCTAAGATGCTCAATATGCTCATTAATGCTTTTGTTATAGATCAATATGTCATCAAAATATACCACAACAAACTTACTAATAAATGACCTCAAAACATGATTCATCAAACGCATAAATGTACTAGGAGCATTAGTTAAGCCAAAAGGCATCACAAGCCACTCATATAAACCATGTTTTGTTTTAAAAGCAGTTTTCCATTCATCACCAATTTTCATTCTAATCTGATGGTAACCACTCATAAGATCAATTTTGGTAAACACACATGCACCATGCAATTCATCAATCATATCATCCAATCTAGGTATAGGATGGCGATACTTTACCGTTATCTTGTTAAGAGCTCTGCAATCCACACACATGCGCCAACTCCCATCTTTCTTTGGAACCAATATCACTGGCACGGCACAAGGACTAAGACTCTCCCTGATGTGTCCCTTTTGTAGCAATTCTTCCACTTGCTTTTGAAGTTCCTTAGTTTTTTCAGGATTAGCCCTATAAGCTGGTCTATTTGAAATCTGGGCCCCAGGCATGAAGTCAATATGATGTTCTATTCCTCTAATAGGCGACAATTCCTTAGGTAACTCCTCAGGGAAAACATCTCCATACTCCTGCAAAATAGAAACAACACTACTAGGCAAACATGGGCCAAGGTCAGATTCATTAAAATAAGCTTGCTTGTACAAAAGCACAAACAAATATCTCCTTTCCACACAAGCAACCCTTACATCTCTCATTTTTGCATAGAAGTTTTGTTTCTTTCTACCCTCTCTCTCATTTGGGCCTTTTAATTGAATTTCTTTTGAGGCCTCTTTCCCCACTTTTCTTCTCTCAGTCTCGGCCACACTTTCTCTCTTTTCTTTTGATTTAGATTTCTGCTCCCCTTTTGCAAGGTTCTCAACCTTCCCCTCAATCTTTGTATTATCATGCTTTTCTTGAATTTTTTTGTCCTGTCTTTGCTGCATTCCCTCCGTACTCCTTTTTAATTGCATTTGGTCCTCATATACCTCTTTTGGTGCCAATGGAGCAAGAACAAATTTCTGATCTCCCATAGTAAATGAATACTTATTCTTAAAACCATCATGTAACACTCTTCTATCATATTGCCAAGGTCGACCGAGCAATAAATGACAAGCATGCATAGGTACAACATCACAAAGTACTTGATCGAATACTTTCCAATGGAGAAAGATACAAGGACTTGTTTATTTACCTTGATTTCCCCATGTCATTCAGCCATTGTAGTCTATCTGGTAGAGGGTGTTTCAAGCACTCCAACCCTAGTTTTTCTTCCATCAATGTACTAGCCACATTAGTGCAGCTTCCCCCATCAATGATCAGGCTACAAATCTTCTCATTCACTAGGCATCTGGAATGAAAAATATTTTCCCTTTGCTCAATTCCATCTTCCTTCACTTGAGCATTCACAATCTTGATTTTTTTTTACTTCTTTCTTTCTTTCTTTTCTTTCTTTTCTTTTTTTTCTTTCTTTCTTTCTTTCTTTTCTTGATTTTCTTTCTTTTCTTTTCATTTCTTTCTTTCTTTCATTCTTTCTTTTCTTTCTTTTCTTTTTTTTTTCTTTTTTTCGAATTTTAATGATGAACTAACTATAATAATCAAGAACAAACAGAAAATAAAAGATAAAGATTGAATTTAAAACCTAGGCTCTGATACCAAAGATGATACGGCAACAACCTAGAATCAATGTCTAGATCACCTCCGTTTCAATGATTGTTCCCAAACCTAAATTCAATCATTCTAAGAAGACCCTTCACCCCCAAAACAGCAAGGAATTGGTAACAAAGAGTATAAAGATTGTAGGAATTGAATTAACACCACAAGTTAGAACTTACTTGATAAGTTGAATCAATCCTTAAGGTAAAACAAGCAAGAATCTCAATTCTCTCTTGAAGAATACTTTCTAATTTTATTGATCTCTCCCCCAAAAAACTTGTGTTCATGGCTAAAGCAAGGGTTTAAATACCCTTTGCAATGTAAACCCTAACATAGATAACCTAAAAACCCTAAAGAAAGCCCAAAATATGAAAAAGGCCTTCTTGAAACAAATCTGCCCAAGAATAAATCCCACATGGATTTGGGCTTCAAAACTAATTAAAATTGACTAGTCCTTGTCCAAATAGGATAAGAAAATCACAAAATAGAAGACTAACTTAAGAGGGCGAATTGGGGTTTAAACTAGGCCTGACTTGGTTCATAAAATAAAACATGCATATGAATTTTTTAATGAAACACATGCACATAATACAAATCAGCCCATGAAAAAGCCTAAAAAGTCCACATGGCCTTTATAAGATAAAATAAGCCCAAGCCCATTAATTAAGCTTGTGCTTCTAAAAATTAATAAGTGTTAGCCCTCTTGATTTGATGCCTCAATGTGCACACACCTTAGGTGTCTTCTAAGCTCTTCCCAAACTTGATCAACAAAACTTCTTGAAATTCTTGTGAAACAAAAGCTTGTACATAAATCTGAAATTGTGTTTGAGCTTGTTGGAGCGTGACCTTGTAATTGGACCCATTAGCATCCTCAAGTCTCCATTGCCTTGGTGAGTTGTATCAATGATAACAAACTCAAAGCACAATTTCAGATTTATGTACAAGCTTTTGTTTCACAAGAATTTCAAGAAGTTTTGTTGATCAAGCTTGGGAAGAGCTTAGAAGACACCTAAGTGTGTGCACATTGAACGATCAAATCAAGAGGGCTAACACTTAGCTAATTTTCAAGCACAAGTCTAATCAATGGGCTTAGGCTTATTTTATCTTATAAAGGGCATGTGGACTTTTTAGGCTTTTCATGGGCTGATTTGCATTATGTGTATGTGCTTCATTAAAAAGTCATGCATGTTTTTTTATGAACCAAGCTCAGGCCTAGTTTAAAAGCCCAATTCGCCTCTTAAGTTAGTCTTCTATTTTATGGTTTTCTTATCCTATTTGGTCTAGGACTAGTCAATTTTAATTAGTTTTGAAGCCCAAATCCATGTGGGATTTGTTCTTGGGCAGATTTGTTTCAAGAAGGCCTTTTTGATACTTTAGGCTTTCTTTTGGGTATTTAGGTTATCTTTGTTAGCGTTTATATTGCAAAGGGTATTCAAACCCTTGCTTTAGGCATGAACACGAGTTTTAGAGAGATCAATAAAATTAGAAAGCATTCTTCAAGAGAGAATTGAGATTCTTTCTTGTTTTACCTTAAGGATTGATTCAACTTATCTAGTAAGTTCTAACTTGTATGCTAATTCAATTCCTACAATCTTATACTCTTTGTTACCAATTCCTTGCTGTTTTGGGGTGAAGGGTCTTGATAGATTGATTGAATTTAGGTTTGGGAACAATCATTGAAACGGAGGTGATCTAGACATTGATTCTAGATTGTTGCCGATCATCTTTGGTATCAAAGCCTAGGTTTTAAATTCAATCTTTATCTTTAATTTTCTGTTTGTTCTTATTATTATAGTTAGTTCATCATTAAAATTCGAAAAAGAAGAAAGAAAGAAAGAAAGAAAGAAAGAAAAGAAAGAAAGAAAGAAAGAAAGAAAGAAAGAAAGAAAGAAAAGAAAGAAAGAAAAAGAAGAAAAGAAAGAAAAGAAAGTAAGAAAGAAGTTAAAAAAAGAAAAAAAAGAAAACCAAGATTGTGAATCATTGTGAGTTTGAGTTGATTTGCTTGCAAGATTCATAAAGAACGAATCTGATCATTCAAGAATTCTTTAATTTCGTTTCTTTATTATTCAAGATTCATCAAGAACACATCCTTCATTCAAGAAACTCATCCATACTTGTTTTCTTGCACCAAGAAACACTTTCTTGTTTCAAGATTTACGTTCATCGCACAAAACGTGTGTCTTTGATATAATTGCTCATCTTTAAGTTCTTGAGTAATTGGGGCAGATTGGAATGTTCTTGTTAATTTGGGTTTAGGGTTGAGTTTAATTCCTAGTTTCGTCTTTTCTTTAACTCTTTGGATGTTTTTTTTTGTTTGCTATCCTTTTTTGTTTCCATTACACTTGAATTGAGTAATCTTATTTCATATTGCTCAATTGGCACCAAAAATTGTTCACATAAGTTTTCTCCATCTAGTATGTGTTTATTTTCGTCTTCATTGTTTTCTTTACATTAAATTGCATCTAGTTTTGTGTTTTTCTTCCTTTATTTAGGTATTCGTTGCTTTCTTTTTGAATTACGTTGCTATTGTGTTTATTTGGTTGGTAGTGATTGATCCGGACAAGTAAAACTATGCTAGAATGATGTGATTGATGAATTGCATGGTGCATGTGTGTTTTCCAAAATTGATCTTATGAGTTGTTACCATTAGATTAGAATGAAAATTGGTGATGAATGGAAAACTGCTTTTAAAAAAATGAGGTCATTTATTGGTAAGTTTGTTGTGGTATATTTTGATGACATATTGATCTATAGCAAAAGCATTAATGAGCATATTGAGCATCTTAGGCTTGTGTTAGATGCACTTAGGGCAGAAAAGTTGTATGATAAGTTAAAGAAGTGTACATTTTGCATGGATCGTGTCATATTTCTTGGTTATGTTGTTTCTTCTAATGGAATTGAGGTGGACCAAGAAAAGGTCAAGGCAATTAGGGAGTGGCCGAGACCTACAAGTATTACTCAGGTGAGATCTTTTCATGGACTTTCTAGTTTCTATAGGAGGTTTGTGAAAGATTTTAGTTCCATTACAGCTCCATTGTGATGGGAGACCCAATAGGAACTTGTCCTAGAGAACCTTCAACAAGATGGAACTATGCCCGGGAGTAGATAGAATCAAGCAAACACACGGAATCACAAGAAACAAAGTTGAAAAGATAGAAACAGAACACAAAGAAAATGGGAGGTGAGAAGAATGTTGATCGATGAAAAGAACCCTAAGAGAACTTGTCTCTTAGAACTCTAGCAAGAATGTTGGTCAATGGAAAGAACCCTAAGAGAACTTGTCTCTTAGAACTATAACCTTAGGACGCTACAAAGGAAAACCACTCCTTTGATAAGTCAAGTATTCTCAAAGAATACAAAGAAAGCAAGAAAGCTCTCAATATTATTTCTGAATCAAAGACCCCTTTCAAAGTACATAGAGGGTGCCTATTTATAGGGAAAACTTCCTAACTTAATGTCCTAAAGAAGATACTAAATAAAAGGAAACAAATCAATCCCTAAAAAGAAACAAAATAAACTTATAAAGGTGTTGACTAGATCACCTTATTTAGAGGAAACAAAAAAGGAAACTAAATAAAATGTGATCTCAACATGTTGGACCATAGGGATCACGTCCATATCCTTATTTTTAAGTGGCACATGCTTGTCACATGGTACTTTAAGTGAGTTCTCCCAATTGGACTCCATGTGGGCCTTTGGACACTTTATGTTGGGCTTCAAGGAGCAAGACAATGCCTCTTGGACCTTTATGAGATGAAATCTGACTCAACAATATGGGCTCTATCTCTTGAAGGTCTTGGATTAAACAATTCAATGCTTGCTTCATTGCTTTGGCCCTAGCTCTTGTCATTGGGCCACCAACATCTTGTAATGGATCTTTAGGAACATTAGACTTGAATGTTGGGCCTTTGATATGGGAATTTCGTTCATCCCCTTGCCTTGAATATTTAGAGTTCAAATATGATCCAATTTCAGCTCCTAAACCTCCTTTTGCAAGCTCATGTCCATGCAAGTCACGTCTTAGGCTTCCTTGAGGTGAATCACGCCATGGATGCTTCTCTTCTTGTCTTTCACATGCCCATGGTTCTTCATCATTCCCTCCCTCCTCGAAAAGATTCCTCCTCGAATCTGCAACATCAAAGAGGGATAAATCAGATACATTGAATGTAGCACTCACATTACCATAGGAGCTAGGCAAATCAATTTTATAAGCATTATCATTAATCCTTTCTAAAACTTGAAAAGGGCCATCTCCTCTTGGTTGTAGCTTAGATTTCCTTTGTTCTGGAAACCTCTCCTTTCTCAGGTGCACCCAAACCCAATCACCAGGTTCAAATATGACACGCCTTCGGCTTTTATTAGCTTGCTTTGCATATTGTTCATTTCTCCTCTCAATGTTGGCTCTAACTTTAGCATGCAACTCCTGCACAATTTAGCTTTTTCCATACCGTCAAAGTTAGTAAACTCATTAGAAGGCAATGGAAGAATTTCCAAAGGAGTCAAAGGATTAAACCCATAAACAATCTCAAAAGGAGAAAATTGAGTAGAAGAATGAAGAGCACGATTATAAGCAAACTCAATGTGTGGGAGACACTTTTCCCAATTCTTCAAGTTCTTTTGGATGATCGCACGCAACAATGTTGTCAAAGTTCTATTTACCACTTCAGTTTGACCATCCGTTTGAGGATGTGCAACAGTAGAAAACAAGAGTTTAGTGCCAACTTTATTCCATAGAGTTTTCCAAAAGTGACTAAGAAATTTCACATCTCTATCACTCACAATAGTCTTTGGCAACCCATGCAATCTTACAACCTCTTTAAAGAACAAGTCAGCAACATGAACAGCATCATTGGTTTTAGAACAAGCAATAAAGTGAGCCATCTTGCTAAATCGATCAACCACCACAAAGATACTATCCTTTCCACTAGATGATCTAGGCAATCCAAGCACAAAGTCCATAGATATATCAACCCAAGGATGAGAGGGGACGGGTAATGGAGAATATAAACCATGTGATTGAACCTTAGATTTTGCATGCCTACAAGTAATACATTTAGCACAAATAGAAACAACATCCTTTCTCATGTTAGGCCAATAAAAATGTTCATGCAAAAGAGCTAAAGTTTTCTCAACACCAAAGTGACCCATCAATCCACCTCCATGTGTCTCTCTAACAAGTAATTCATGCATAGAGCAAGATGGTATGCAAAGTTTACCCTTTTTTAATAGAAATCTATCAAATCTATAGAAATTATCATTACCATGTTTTTCACAAGATTTCCAAATTTCTACAAAGTCACAATCAGATTCATACATGCCTTTCAACATCTCAAAACCAAGTAATCTAGCATGCATAGAGCTAAGAAGAGAGTATCTCCTAGAAAGAGCATCAGCCACAATGTTTTCTTTCCCTTGTTTATGTTTAATAACATAAGGAAAAGTTTCAATAAATTTCAACCACCTAGCATGTCTCTTGTTCAATTTACCTTGGGACTTTAGAAATTTCAAACTTTCATGATCAGAATGAATGATAAATTCTTTTGGCCACAAGTAATGTTGCCAAGTCTCTAAAGACCTTTTTAAAGCATACAACTCTTTATCATAAGTGGAGTAATTCAAAGCAGCACCACTTAGTTTTTCACTAAAATAAGCAATGGGTTTAGAATCTTGCATTAAAACAGCACCAATGCCTATTCCAGAAGCATCACATTCAACCTCAAAAACTTTAGAAAAATCAGGAAGAATAAGAAGAGGAGCATTGGTCAATTTTTCTTTCAAGGTATTAAAAGCAACCTCTTGTGAATCACCCCATTTAAAAATCACATTCTTTTTTACCAATTCATTCAAAGGGGCTGCAATAGTAGAGAAATCCTTCACAAATCTCCGATAGAAGCTAGCCAAGCCATGGAAGCTTCGAACCTCATTCGCATTCTTGGGAGTTGGCCATTCTCTAATTGCCTTCACTTTCTCTTCATCAACTTGAAGTCCTTTAGCACCTACAATAAAACCAAGAAACACAACAGATCCATGCAAAGGAACATTTTCTAAATTGGCGTAAAGCTTATTTTCTCTTAAAAGTTCAAACACATCATGCAAGTGTTTCACATGATCGTCTAAACTCCTAGAATACACTAGAATATCATCAAAATAGACGACCACATACTTTCCAATAAAAGGACGAAACACATGATTCATCAAACTCATGAAAGTACTAGGTGCATTAGTCAAGCCAAAAGGCATAACTAACCACTCATACAACCCAAACTTAGTTTTGAAAGCGCTTCCACTCATCACCCTTTTTCGTGCGAATTTGATGATACCCACTTCTAAGATCAATTTTAGAAAATATACAAGCACCATGCAACTCATCAAGCATATCATCTAAACGAGGATAGGGTAACGATATTTCACCGTGATTTTATTGATGGCTCTACAATCAACACACATTCTCCATTTGCCATCTTTCTTAGGAACAAGTATAATCGCACACGGCCTGCGGGCTCAAGCTTTCTCTCACAAGCCCTTTTCCATAAGCTCTTCAACTTGTTTTGGATCTCCTTAGTTTCTTCCGGATTGGCTCTATATGCAGCCTATTCGAATTGAAACTCCGGAAGGAAGTCTATACGGTGCTCAATGCCTCTCAAAGGGGCAATCCATCAGAATGTCCTCCGGAAATAAGTCGTTGAAGTCCTACAACAAAGACAAAACACTAGAAGGCAAAGATGGATCATGCTCATTAATAGTTAAGAAAACATCTTTATATAAAAGTATATAAGATTCTTCGCATTTTAAAGCTCTCTTGATCTCACTTTTTCCAGAAAATAAAGTCACTCTCTTTCTTCATTTTTTCACTCGCTTTACTTTCTCTCCCTTTTTCTTTCTTTTCGACGTCTCTCTCTTTCTTTTCTTTTGCCTTCAATTTGCATTCTTTCTCAATCCTCACTTGATCCTCATAAGCTTGAATGGGCCTAAGAGGTTTCAGCACCATATTTTTACCATGGAAAGGAAAAGAATAACAATTTTTATATCCATCATGCCTAACTTTTCTATCAAATTGCCATGGCCTACCAAGCAAAACATGTCCAGCATACATTGGTGCAACATCACATAAAATCTCATCATGATACTTACCAATGTAAAATGCAACCATCACTTGTTTGGTGACTTTCACCTCACCACAGTCATTTAGCCATTGCAATTTATATGGTCTAGGATGTTTCAAAATAGGCAAATTAAGCTTGTCAACGAGTAAAGTACTAGCAACATTGGTACAACTTCCACCATCTATGATCATGCTACAAACTTTACCATTAATGAGACACCTTGTATGAAAGATGTGCTCACGTTGCTCTTCATCAAGATCTTCTTTTGGTTGGATATTAAGAGCACGCCTAGCCACAAGGGCTTCACCAACCTCAGCATCACAATCAACATCGGAAGCATCCGTCAATGGAGCCACATCATCATAGTCATCACTGTCACTACTTTCACTAGCAACATCACCATTCTCAAGTAAAATCATAGTTCTTTTGTTAGGGAATTGAGAAGCAATATGACCAAAACCTTGACATTTAAAGCACTTAACTTTATAAGAAGGATTAGAAGAAGAAGAGGGTTTAGAGTCATTTTTACCCTTGGGATTTGGAGTAGAGAATTTAGGCTTACTTTCCTCTTTTGGCTTGATGTCTCCCTTGGATTTGAATAAAGTTTTGGACTCCTTCAAGGTTTTCTTCCAAAAACTTGACCCAGCACCATTTTGGATCTTTATTTGCTTTTCTACCATAATGGCCTTATGTAACAACTCATCCATGTCAAGAAAATTTTGCAGTTCTACAATGGAAGTAATTTCAGGGCGCAAACCATCAAGAAATCTTCTCATGGTAGCTTCCATGTCTTCCTCAACATTGGCCCTAATCATGATGATCTCCATCTCTTGGTGGTACTCTTCAACACTCATAGATCCTTGCCTCAATCTTTGTAGTCGCTTGAACAAGTCTCGATAGTAATGACTTGGAACAAAGCGCTTTCTCATGGTGGCTTTCATTTCTTGCCATGTGCGGATTGGTCTTTCAAGATTCCGCCTTCTATTTATTTGCAATTGATCCCACCAAATACTAGCATAGTCACACAATTCAACGGCAACAAGTTTTATCTTTTTCTCTTCACTATATGTATGACACTCAAATACATGTTCAATTTTCCTCTCCCACTCTAAATATAATTCAGGATCATTTTTCCCTTGAAAGGAAGGGATTTTCAGTTTTATGTTATCGAGTTCATTACGAAAAGAAGCTTGTCTACCTCTCCTAATGTTGGGGCCTTCATCATCGGATTGCACATCTTCATCTTCTCCATAGAACACTCTTCTAGGACCTTTGGAGTTTGACGTGGATTGGATGTCATCCAACCTAGCATTCAAGCTCTGGAATTGGTCTTGCACAGCCTTCATAAAGACTTTAAGATCTTGCTCAGCTGATTCATCTTCTTGAGACATATTTATGAATTGTAAAATGTTAGCGAACAACAAAAACAATATGGACCTCACAACTCTCCCTCACATGTATATACTCAACGGATGTCAAACAACTCGTGTTTCACACAAAAGTGGCTTTTTCTATAATGTAAACACTCTTGTCTTTTACCACTCGACTTGCTTTTTTATAGTATTCTTATTCGAAACAAGACACAATCAAATAGAAGCAATCAAACCAAGTGACAGCTAAGATTAGAATCGCAAGATAAAATTCTCAAAGAATCCAAAACGGGAAATAGAGTGTGAAAAAAAATAGTATAAGGAATGAATTAAGGAAGTGATTACCTTGGAAAGTCAAACTTGAAGCTAAAGAAAGATTAATAAGGCAAGAAATGAAATAGGAAACGAAAAGCAAAATAGGAAAGTAACTGAAATAAGGAAGTGAAGCAAATAGGAAAGCAAGCAAGTTCCAAGCAATACAAGATAGGAAAGTGAAGCAAATAGGAAAGTAATATAGCAAGTTCCAAGCAATACAAGATAGGAAAGTACTTGCAATTAGGAAAGTAGCAAACTTGGACTCCACTTCTCTAAAACTTGCATCACACACTCTGATTGTTTTTTTTTCTCTCTCTCTCTTTTTTGTCAATTTTTTTTTCTTTTTTTCTCTTTTTATGACGAATTTCTTTTTTTTTTCACTTCTACTTTTTTTTTTTTTTTTTCTTTTCTTTTTTTTACTTCTACTTTTTTTTTCAGAAGCTGGATGCTCTCAATTTAGATTTGGTGTAACTTGCTCTAGAAAGCTTGGATTTGAGTGATTCCAAAACGAAAATAAAGAAGAGATTTTGAACTTGAAGAAATTCCTATTATTATGCCAAAACTCAAGCAAAAGGTACACGAACTAGTGGATGCAAAAATGGACAGAAATGAATAACGAAAAAGAAACAACAAAAGGATAGTTAGTTGAAATCTAGCAACCAAAGCGCTATGATACCAAATGATGGGAGACCCAATAGGAACTTGTCCTAGAGAACCTTCAACAAGATGGAACTATGCCCGGGAGTAGATAGAATCAAGCAAACACACGGAATCACAAGAAACAAAGTTGAAAAGATAGAAACAGAACACAAAGAAAATGGGAGGTGAGAAGAATGTTGATCGATGAAAAGAACCCTAAGAGAACTTGTCTCTTAGAACTCTAGCAAGAATGTTGGTCAATGGAAAGAACCCTAAGAGAACTTGTCTCTTAGAACTCTAACCTTAGGACGCCACAAAGGAAAACCACTCCTTTGATAAGTCAAGTATTCTCAAAGAATACAAAGAAAGCAAGAAAGCTCTCAATATTATTTCTAAATCAAAGACCCCTTTCAAAGTACATAGAGGGTGCCTATTTATAGGGAAAACTTCCTAACTTAATGTCCTAAAGAAGATACTAAATAAAAGGAAACAAATCAATCCTAAAAAGAAACAAAATAAACTTATAAAGGTGTTGACTAGATCACCTTATTTAGAGGAAACAAAAGGAAACTAAATAAAATGTGATCTCAACATGTTGGACCATAGGGATCACGTCCATATCCTTATTTTTAAGTGGCACATGCTTGTCACATGGTACTTTAAGTGAGTTCTCCCAATTGGACTCCATGTGAACCTTTGGACACTTTATGTTGGGCTTCAAGGAGTAAGACAATGCCTCTTGGACCTTTATGAGATGAAATCTGACTCAACAATATGGGCTCTATCTCTTGAAGGTCTTGGATTAAACAATTCAATGCTTGCTTCATTGCTTTGGCCCTAGCTCTTGTCATTGGGCCTCCAACATCTTGTAATGAATCTTTAGGAACATTAGACTTGAATGTTGGGCCTTTGACATGGGAATTTCGTTCATCCCCTTGCCTTGAATATTTAGACTTCAAATCTGATCCAATTTCAGCTCCTAAACCTCCTTTTGCAAGCTCATGTCCATGCAAGTCACGTCTTAGGCTTCCTTGAGGCGAATCACGCCATGGATGCTTCTCTTCTTGTCTTTCACATGCCCATGGTTCTTCATCACATTGACTGAGATTGTTAAAAAGGAGGTAGGATTTAAGTGGGGAGAGGCGCAGGAAATTGCTTTTAACACTCTGAAAGAAAAACTTTGTTCTGCACCTATTTTGAGTTTACCTGATTTTTCTTCTACTTTTGAGATTGAATGTAATGCCTCTGGGATAGGTATTGGTGCTGTTTTATTGCAGGGAAGGTGTCCCATTGCCTATTTTAGTGAGAAGTTGAATGGTGCTCAAATGAAGTATTCCACTTATGACAAGGAGCTATATGCATTGGTAAGAGCTCTACAAACTTGGCAACATTATCTATGGCCAAAGGAATTCGTGATTCACACTGATCATGAGAGTTTGAAGCATCTTAAGGGCCAAGGAAAGTTAAATAAAAGACATGCTAAGTGGTTCGAGTTCATAGAGACATTCTCATATGTTGTGAAATACAAGCAAGGTAAAGAAACTGTGATCGCTGATGCATTGTCTAGGAGGTATGCTCTAATCTCTTCTCTTAGTTCTAAGTTGATTGGGTTTGAGTATATAAAAGATTTGTACAAATCAGATTCTGACTTTGCTAATGTGTATGATGCATGTGAACAAGTTGCTTTTCAAAATTTTTATAGGAATGATGGATATTTGTTTAGAGATAATAAACTATGTATTCCTACTTGTTCTATGCGTGAGATGCTTGCTAGGGAGTCTCATGATGGAGGTTTAATGGCACATTTTGGTATTGCTAAAACACTTGACATATTACAGGAGCATTTTTATTGGCCTAACATGAAAAAGGATGTTGAAAGAGTTTGCTCTAGTTGTGTAGCATGTAGGCACGCCAAATCAAAGGTGCAACCACATGGGTTGTACACGCCTCTACCTGTCCCTATTAGTCCTTGGATTGATATATCTATGGATTTTGTGTTAGGATTGCCTAGGACTAGGAAAGGACGTGATAGCATCTTTGTTGTAGTTGATCGATTTAGTAAAATGGCTCATTTTATTGCATGTCATAAATCTGATGATGCTACACATGTTGCTGATTTGTTTTTTAGGGATGTTGTTAGATTGCATGGCATTCCTAGAACCATTGTTTCAGATAGGGATTTTAAGTTTTTAAGTCACTTTTGGCGTGTTCTATGGAATAAATTAGGAACAAAGCTTTTGTTTTCTACAACTTGTCATCCCCAAACAGATGGACAAACTAAAGTGGTTAATAGAACCTTAGGATCTTTATTGCGTGCTGTTGTGGGTAAAAATTTGAAAGCTTGGGAAGATTGTTTGCCTTTGATTGAGTTTGCATATAATAGAAGCATTCATTCTTCTACAGGTTATTCTCCATTTGAGATTGTGTATGGTTTTAACCCTTTAACTTCATTGGATTTGTTGCCTTTACCCTTGAATGAGATTGTTAATGTAGATGGGCAGCAAAGGGCCGAATTGGTTAAGAAAATACATGAGACAGCTAGGCAGCACATTGAGGAAAAGAACAAGAAGTATGCTCAAAGAGCCAATCAAGGTCGTAGGGTGATGAAGTTTGAACCTGGAGATTGGGTTTGGGTGCACTTCAGGAAGGAGAGATTTCCTAAACAAAGGAAGTCTAAGCTTGATCCTAGAGGGGATGGTCCTTTTCAAGTGCTTGAACGCATTAATGACAATGCCTATAGGGTGGATTTGCCAGGTGAGTATGGTGTTAGTGCTACTTTTAATGTTTATGATTTATCTCCCTTTGATAATGTAGGTCTTGATTCGAGGACGAATCCTTTTGAGGAGGGAGGGAATGATACAACTCACCAAGGCAATGGAGATTTGAGGATGCCAATGGGTCCAATTACAAGGTCACGCTCCAACAAGCTCAAAGCACAATTTCAGATTTATGTACAAGCTTTTGTTTCACAAGAATTTCAAGAAGTTTTGTTGATCAAGCTTGGGGAAGAGCTTAGGAAGACACCTAAGTGTGTGTGCACATTGGAGGCATCAAATCAAGAGGGCTAACACTTAGCCAATTTTCACAAGCACAAGTCTAATCAATGGGCTTAGGCTTATTTTATCTTATAAAGGGCATGTGGACTTCTTTTAGGCTTTTTCATGGGCTGATTTGAATTAAGTGTGCATGTGCTTCATTAAAAAAGTCATGTGCATGTTTTATTTTAAGGAACCAAGCTTGTGGACCTAGTTTAAAAGCCCAATTCGCCCCTCTTAAGTTAGTCTTCAATTTTTATGGTTTTCTTATCCTATTTGGTCTAGGACTAGTCAATTTTAATTAGTTTTGAAGCCCAAATCCATGTGGGATTTGTTCTTGGGCAGATTTGTTTCAAGAAGGCCTTTTTAACAAGCTCAAAGCACAATTTTCAGATTTATGTACAAGCTTTTGTTTCACAAGAATTTCAAGAAGTTTTGTTGATAAAGTTTGGGGAAGAGCTTAGGAAGACACCTAAGTGTGTGTGCACATTGAAGGCATCAAATCAAGAGGGCTAACACTTAGCTAATTTTCAGAAGCACAAGTCTAATCAATGGGCTTAGGCTTATTTTATCTTATAAATGACATGTGGACTTCTTTTCGGCTTTTTCATGGGCTGATTTGCATTAAGTGTGCATGTGCTTCATTAAAAAAGTCATGTGCATGTTTTATTTTAAGGAACCAAGCTTGTGGGCCTAGTTTAAAAGCCCAATTCGCCCCTCTTAAGTTAGTCTTCTATTTTCATGGTTTTCTTATCCTATTTGGTCTAGGACTAGTCAATTTTAATTAGTTTTGAAGCCCAAATCCATGTGGGATTTGTTCTTGGGCAGATTTGTTTCAAGAAGGCCTTTTTGATACTTTGGGCTTTCTTTAGGGTTTTTAGGTTATTTTTGTTAGGGTTTATATTGCAAAGGGTATTTAAACCCTTGCTTTAGGCATGAACACGAGTTTTTAGAGAGATCAATAAAATTAGAAAGCATTCTTCAAGAGAGAATTGAGATTCTTGCTTGTTTTACCTTAAGGATTGATTCAACTTATCAAGTAAGTTATAACTTGTGGCGTTAATTCAATTCCTACTATCTTATACTCTTTGTTACCAAATCCTTGCTGTTTTGGGGGTGAAGGGTCTTTATAGATTGATTGAATTTAGGTTTGGGAACAATCATTAAAACGGAGTTGATCTAGACATTGATTCTAGGTTGTTGCCGTATCATCTTTGGTATCAGAGCCTAGGTTTTAAATTCAATCTTTATCTTTAATTTTCTGTTTGTTCTTGATTATTATAGTTAGTTCATCATTAAAATTCGAAAAAAAAAGAAGAAAGAAAGAAAGAAAAGAAAAGAAAAGAAAAGAAAGGAAAGAAAGAAAGAAAGAAAGAAAGAAAGAAAGAAAAAGAAGAAAAGAAAGAAAAGAAAGACAGAAAGAAGTTTAAAAAAAGAAACTCAAGATTGTGAATCTTTGTGAGTTTGAGTTGATTTGCTTGCAAGATTCATCAAGAACGAATCTGATCATTCAAGAATTCTTTGATTTCGTTTCTTTATTATTCAAGATTCTTCAAGAACACATCCTTCATTAAAGAAACTCATCCATACTTGTTTTCTTGCACCAACAAACACTTTCTTGTTTCAAGATTTACGTTCTTTGCTCAAAACGTGTGTCTTTGATATAATTGCTTATCTTTAAGTTCTTGAGTAATTGGGGCAGATTGGAATGTTGTTGTTA
The DNA here is from genome assembly GCA_029891385.1 of Erythroxylum novogranatense. NCBI lineage: Eukaryota > Viridiplantae > Streptophyta > Magnoliopsida > Malpighiales > Erythroxylaceae > Erythroxylum > Erythroxylum novogranatense. The sequence goes on along the minus strand of CM057235.1, from coordinate 52,121,873 downwards.
ATTTGGGTTTAGGGTTGAGTTTAATTCCTAGTTTCGTCTTTTCTTCAACTCTTTGGTTGTTTTTTTTTGTCTGCTGTCCTTTTTGTTTCCATTACACTTGAATTGAGTAATCTTGTTTCATATTGCTCAATTGGTACCAAAAATCGTTCACATACGTTTTCTCCATCTAGTATGTGTTTATTTTCGTCTTCATTGTTTTCTTTACATTAAATTGCATCTAGCTTTGTGTTTTTCTTCCTTTATTTAGGTATTTGTTGCTTTCCTTTTGAATTACGTTGCTGTTGTGTTTATTTGGTTGGTAGTGATTGATCCGAAAAGTGAAACTGTGCTAGAATCTAAAGTGGTAAAAGGCAAGAGTGTGTAAGCTCATTTGAGGGTAAAAGCCATCTTCTTGAGTGAAACACGAGGGTATCAAATCTGATTTAGAGAGAAACATGTGAGGGAGTGTGTGAGGAGCTATTCTAACGTGTTTTTGCAGGTTTTACATCATGGCGAATTCAAAGGATAGTAAAGGTAGTGACAAGGATGAAAAGAATAGTGAGGCTGATCAACACACATTCTTTACTTTGGAGGTTATGCAACATCAATTCCAAAGGATTGAGAACATGTTCAGGGATGTCAGTGATAAATTTGATAGACAAGATCAAGTCATTACGAATTTACAACGAGAGGCTTCATCTAATGGTGCAATAAGGAGGCAAAATGCTAGGGAGCCAACTCCAGTGTGCTATGAGTATGAAGATGAATATGATGATGGGGAAGATGAAGAAGATTGGCATAGGGCCAGATTTGGTGGAAGAGGGGGACGGAATGATAGAGGAAGAGGAAGAGGTTATAGAGGCCGAGACAATGCAAGGGGAGAAGACAGGGTCGAGCGTGTGGATAGAAATTTGGGCAGTATCAAGATGAAAATACCATCTTTCCAAGGTAAGAATGATCCAGAAGCCTACTTAGAATGGGAAAGAAAGGTGGAGATGATTTTTGAATGCCATAACTATTCTGAGGAGAAGAAGGTGAAGCTTGTTGCCGTGGAATTTCATGATTATGCACTTATTTGGTGGGATCAGCTTGTTTTGAACAAAAGAAGGAATGGAGAGGATCCTATTGATACTTGGGCTGAAATGAAGAGGGTCATGAAGAAGAGGTTTGTGCCTAGTTACTTCTATAGGGAGCTTCATCAAAGACTCCAAACCTTGAGACAAGGCACCAAAAGTGTAGAAGAGTACCATAAGGAGATGGAGATAGCCATGATTAGGGCTAATGTAGAAGAAGAAAGAGAAGCCACCATGGCACGTTTCTTGGTTGGTTTGAACAAAGACATTGCCAATGTTATTGAATTGCACCATTATGTGGAGTTAGAGGAGATGTTGAATATGGCCATGAAGGTGGAGAGGCAACTCAAGTACAAAAGCTCCAACAAGGCTTCTTACCCAAGCTTTACTACAAATTGGAACTCGAAATGGTCAAAGAAGAATGAGAAGGACAAAGACAAGCTAAAGGAAGAGAAGAACAAGGCAGATCCAAAAGGTACTTTTAAAACTCCAAGTTCTTCTAGTTCCAATTCTGAAAAGCATAGGACTATTAAATGCTTTAAATGTCTTGGTGTTGGTCATATTGCTTCTCAATGCCCAAACAAGAAAACAATGTTTGTGAGAGGAGGAGAAGTTGTGTCTGAGGAGGAAGAAGATGATTTGGCTTCCATGCCTGAGTTGGAAGATTGTTCTGATGTGGAAGTTGAGGATGCACCTAGGGGTGAATTACTTGTTACTAGGCGAGTTTTGAATGCTCAAGTGAAGGAAGATGGAATTGAGCAAAGGGAAAATATTTTTCATTCCAGATGCCTAGTGAATGAGAAGATTTGTAGCCTGATCATTGATGGGGAAGCTGCACTAATGTGGCTAGTACATTGATGGTAGAAAACTCGGGTTGGAGTGCTTGAAACACCCTAGGCCGTATAGACTACAATGGCTGAATGACATGGGGGAAATCAAGGTAAATAAACAAGTCCTTGTATCTTTCTCCATTGGAAAGTATTCTGATCAAGTACTTTGTGACGTTGTACCTATGCATGCTTGTCATTTATTGCTCGGTCGACCTTGGCAATATGATAGAAGAGTGTTACATGATGGTTTTAAGAATAGGTATTCATTTACTATGGGAGATCAGAAATTTGTTCTTGCTCCATTGGCACCAAAAGAGGTATATGAGGACAAAATGCAATTAAAAAGGAGTATGGAGGGAATGCAACAAAGACTGGACAAAAAACTTCAAGAAAAGCATGACAATACAAAAATTGAGGGGAAGGTTGAGAACCTTGCAAAAGGGGAGCAGAAATCTAAATCAAAAAAATTGAATTAAAAGGCCCAAATGAGAGAGAGGGTAGAAAGAAACAAAACTTCTATGCAAAAATGAGAGATGTAAGGGTTGCTTGTGTGGAAAGGAGATGTTTGTTTGTACTTTTGTACAAGCAAGCTTATTTTAATGAATCTGACCTTGACCCTTATTTGTCTAGTAGTGTTGTTTCTCTTTTGCAGGAGTATAGAGATGTTTTTCCTGAATTCTTGATTTACACTGATCATGAGAGTTTGAAGCATCTTAAAGGCCAAGTTAAGTCAAATAAAAGACATGCTAAGTGGCTGGAGTTCATAGAGACATTTCCATATGTTGTGAAATACAAGCAAGGTAAAGAAAATGTGATCGCTGATGCATTGTCTAGGAGGTATACTCTAATATCTTCTCTTAGTTCTAAGTTGATTGGGTTTGAGTATATAAAAGATTTGTACAAATCAGATTCTGACTTTGCTAATGTGTATGATGCATGTGAACAAGTTGCTTTTCAAAAGTTTTATAGGAATGATGGATATTTGTTTAGAGATAATAAACTATGTATTCCTACTTGTTCTATGCGTGAGATGCTTGCTAGGGAGTCTCATGATGGAGGTTTAATGGGACATTTTTGTATTGCTAAAACACTTAACATATTACAGGAGCATTTTTATTGGCCTAACATGAAAAAGGATGTTGGAAGAGTTTGCTCTAGTTGTGTAGCGTGTAGGCAAGCCAAGTCTAAGGTACAACCACATGGGTTGTACACGCCTCTACCTGTCCCTATTAGTCCTTGGATTGATATATCTATGGATTTTGTGTTAGGATTGCCTATGACTAGGAAAGGACGTTATAGCATCTTTGTTGTAGTTGATAGATTTAGTAAAATGGCTCATTTTATTGCATGTCATAAATCTGATGATGCTACACATGTTGCTGATTTGTTTTTTAGGGATGTTGTTAGGTTGCATGGCATTCCTAGAACCATTGTTTCAGATAGGGATTCTAAGTTTTTAAGTAACTTTTGGCGTGTTCTATGGAATAAATTGGGAACAAGGCTTTTGTTTTCTACAACTTGTCATCCCCAAACAGATGGACAAACTGAAGTGGTTAATAGAACCTTAAGATCTTTATTGCGTGCTGTTGTGGGTAAAAATTTGAAAGCTTGGGAAGATTGTTTGCCTTTGATTGAGTTTGCATATAATAGAAGCATTCATTCTTCTACAGGTTATTCTCCATTTGAAATTGTGTATGGTTTTAACCCATTAACTCCATTGGATTTGCTGCCTTTACCCTTGAATGAGATTGTTAATGTAGATGGGCAGCAAAGGGCCGAATTGGTTAAGAAAATACATGAGACAGCTAGGCAGCACATTGAGGAAAAGAACAAGAAGTATGCTCAAAGAGCCAATCAAGGTCGAGGGTGATGAAGTTTGAACACGGAGATTGGGTTTGGGTGCACTTCGGAAGGAGATTTCTAAACAAAGGAAGTCTAAGCTTGATCCTAGAGGGGATGGTCCTTTTCAAGTGCTTGAACGCATTAATGACAATGCCTATAGGGTGGATTTGCCAGGTGAGTATGGTGTTAGTGCTACTTTTAATGTTTATGATTTATCTCCCTTTGATAATGTAGGTCTTGATTCGAGGACGAATCCTTTTGAGGAGGGAGGGAATGATACAACTCACCAAGGCAATGGAGATTTGAGGATGCCAATGGGTCCAATTACAAGGTCACGCTCCAACAAGCTCAAAGCACAATTTCAGATTTATGTACAAGCTTTTGTTTCACAAGAATTTCAAGAAGTTTTGTTGATCAAGCTTGGGGAAGAGCTTAGGAAGACACCTAAGTGTGTGTGCACATTGGAGGCATCAAATCAAGAGGGCTAACACTTAGCCAATTTTCACAAGCACAAGTCTAATCAATGGGCTTAGGCTTATTTTATCTTATAAAGGTCATGTGGACTTCTTTTAGGCTTTTTCATGGGCTGATTTGCATTAAGTGTGCATGTGCTTCATTAAAAAAGTTATGTGCATGTTTTATTTTAAGGAACCAAGCTTGTCCATACTCCTCAGGGAAAACATCTCCATACTCCTGCAAAAGAGAAACAACACTACTAGGCAAACAAGGGTCAAGGTCAGATTCATTAAAATAAGCTTTGCTTGTACAAAAGTACAAACAAACATCTCCTTTCCACACAAGCAACCCTTACATCTCTCCCCTCGCTCTCATTTGGGCCTTTTAATTTAATTTCTTTTGAGGCCTCTTTCCCCACTTTTCTACTCTCAGTCTCGGACTCACTTTCTCTCTTTTCTTTTGATTTAGATTTCTGCTCTCCTTTTCCAAGGTTCTCAACCTTCCCCTCAATTTTTGTATTATCATGCTTTTCTTGAAGTTTTTCATCCTGTCTTTGCTGCATTGCCTCCATACTCCTTTTTAATTGCATTTTGTCCTCATATACCTCTTTTGGTGCCAATGGAGCTAGAACAAATGTCTGATGTCCCATAGTAAATGAATACCTATTCTTAAAACCATCATGTAACACTCTTCTATCATATTGCCAAGGTCGACCGAGCAATAAATGACAAGCATGCATAGGTACAACATCACAAAGTACTTGATCAGAATACTTTCCAATGGAGAAAGATACAAGGACTTGTTTATTTACCTTGATTTCCCCCATGTCATTCAGCCATTGTAGTCTATATGGCCTAGGGTGTTTCAAGCACTCCAACCCGAGTTTTTCTACCATCAATGTACTAGCCACATTAGTGCAGCTTCCCCCATCAATGATGCAAGAAAACAAGTCTTGATGAGTTTCTTGAATGAAGGATGTGTTCTTGATGAATCTTGAATAATAAAGAAACGAAATTAGAGAATTCTTGAATGATCAGATTCGTTCTTGATGAATCTTGCCAGCAAATCAACTCAAACTCACAAAGATTCACAATCTTGATTTTCTTTTTTTTTAACTTCTTTCTTTCTTTCCTTTCTTTCTTTTCTTCTTTTCTTTTCTTTCTTTCTTTCTTGATAAAGATTGAATTTGAAACCTAGGCTCTAATACCAAAGATGATACGGCAACAACCTAGAATCAATGTCTAGATCACCTCCGTTTCAATGATTGTTCTCAAACCTAAATTCAATCAATCTAACAAGACCCTTCACCCCCAAAACAGCAAGGAATTGGTAACAAAGAGTATAAGATTGTAGGAATTGAATTAACGCCACAAGTTAGAACTTACTTGATAAGTTGAATCAATCCTTAATGTAAAACAAGCAAGAATCTCAATTCTCTCTTGAAGAATGCTTTCTAATTTTATTGATCTCAAGCCCATTGATTAGTCTTGTGCTTGTGAAAATTGGCTAAGTGTTAGCCCTCTTGATTTGATGCCTCCAATGTGCACACACACTTAGGTGTCTTCCTAAGTTCTTCCCCAAGCTTGATCAACAAAACTTCTTGAAGTTCTTGTGAAACAAAAGCTTGTACATAAATCTGAAATTGTGCTTTAAGCTTGTTGGAGCGTGACCTTGTAATTGGACCCTTTGGCATCCTCAAATCTCTATTGCCTTGGTGAGTTCTATCATTGTGCAAATTCATCATAGGATTTTTCAAGTTGCATTTGGTCTTTAAAAATTTGTTTTGGTGTCAAAGGTAAAAGTGTATACCTGTTGCCCTCTTTCTCCACTACACACCTATTTAAATACCCATCATGCATTACTCTTCTATCCCATTTCCATGGTCTACCCAACAACATATTGCATTGGAACCACATCACATGTAACTTAATCACTATACTTCCCAATAGTAAATGGCACCCTCACTTGTCTTTGGACTATAACTTCCCCACTATTATTAAGCCACTGTAATTTGTAAGGTCTGGGATGTTTAGTGGTTTCTAGTCCCAATTTATCAACAAATAATGTACTAGCCACATTCACACAACTACCCCCATCAACAATCACACTACACACTTTCCCACTAACTAAGCATCTAGTATGAAAGATATTTTCTCGTTGGAGTCTCACCCCCTCTTGGTCTTCTTTATATTGTGCACTAAAAGCACGCCTAGTCACCATCAATCTACCCTCCATAGGCAACTCCCCATCACTACCATCCTCCAAGGAAGGCATCTCATCATCAACATCACTCTCATCGTCGGTTTCAACCTCACCACCACGCATCACCATTACTCTTTTTTTTTGGGCATTGTGAAGCTATATGACCAAATCCCAAACATTTAAAACATTTGATATCTCTATTTCTGTTGGTGTGGGAAGTAGAAATACCTTTGTTTTTGTTGTCGAATGGTTCTTTTGACTTGGTTTTGTCATCTCTTTTGAATTGGGCAGCCTTGTTATCATTCCTCCAATTCGACTTCCATTGGGAATTTTGAGTCGAATATGTGTTGGCTTGCCTCGCAATTCCCTTTCGCTTCAATTGCTTTTCTATTTTCATGGCCATATGTACCATGTCTTCTATCTCCACATAATGTTGAAGCTCTACCACATTAGCAATATCTCTATTGAGTCCATTGAGAAACCTTGCCATGGTGGCTTCTCTATCTTCCTCCACATTTGCCCTTATCATTGCTATCTCCATCTCTTTATAGTAGTCCCCACACTCTTTGATCCTTGAACAAGGCTTTGCAATTTTTGATGCAATTCCCTATAATAGTGGCTACGAACAAAACGTCTTCTCATAATGGCTTTCATCTCCTCCCATGTTTGGATAGAACGTTCTCTATTTCTCCATCTACTCATAATCAATTGGTCCCACCACACAATGGCATACTCACTAAACTCTACGGCAGCAAGCTTTACCTTCTTTTCTTCTGAGTAATTATGACACTCAAAAATGAGCTCCACCTTTCTTTCCCATTCCATGTATGCCTCAGGATCATTTTTGCCCAGAAACGATGGAATTTTCATTTTGATACTTCCTAGGTTTCTATCAAGATCATTTCGACCCCTCCTTGCTCCTCCATAGTTTCTACCTTCATTTATCATGGTGGCTTGATCATCAAACTCTTCATTATATTCATCTTCAATTGGACGTGTTGGTTGTCTTCTCGGACTTGGAACATGTTGGCCAGAACCCTTGTCAATTCTTTCACTCATGTCCCTCATCATGAATTGCATTCTTTGGAACTCCTGTTGCATGGCTTTTAGAATGAAAGCTTGATCTTGTTTCTCAACCCCACTTTCTTGAGAATCCATGGCCAATCTGAAAATTTCAACAAGGATAACAAAAAAATATTCCTCACAAACACTCCCTCACGTGTTTACTCTCGAAGTAACGACACACCTCTCGTGTTTTCACTCAAACTTGGCTTTTTCCCTCTTTTGAGCTCACACACTCTTGCCTTTTACCACTCAAGCAATCTTTCAATGTTTATACTTAAGGGCCAAATCAAACAGCATTCAGATATCTTAATGCAACACATTTTAATTGAGAATTTGCAAGGAAAAACCTAAACAAAGAAGGAAAACCTGCAAAATACTAGAAGCAAAAACGACGCAAACAACAAAACTGAAAGCACACACTTGAATTACCAATAAGTGTATGATGATTTTTTCCTTTGTAAGGCAGCAATGAATCAATATTACAGCCTTTCTAATGTAATAGATGCAAATGGGCATATTCAATAAAAGAAAACTAAAGGATGCAAGCAAATGACGAATTCTGGAATTTTATATCAGAAACTTGAAATTCCCAAATGGAACCCCAAATTATCACTCAAAACACTCAAACAAAAACAAAATGTAAAGTATGGATTTGGCCAGCAACTAAACTCAATTGAAAAGAATTAGAAACGAACAATACCAAAATTGCGCTATTTATACCTAAACTATTCTGAAATTTCAAACACCCAAACAGCAGCTATAATCATGTTTTCCCTTGAACTTTTAATGTTTTCGAGAAGATTTGAAACCAACCAAATCAAAAATAACAGTTGTTCAGCTCAATTGCACGATTTTGTATATGTAAGATCTGGAAATTTTAAGTTTGAAACAAACAACCTACAAGAACGAATTTTTTTTGTTTTTCAGTCAAAACAGAATAAATACTTACTTGATTGGAACCAATGCTCTGATACCAAATGATGCGGAACCCCGAGACCCTTAATCGTCCCTTAGAACTCGTTACCAATCAAATCAGAATTTGTTTCTCAACAAAGCAATCAGGATAATATTTGTTCTTACACCCAAGAACACTTATGACAAGAACCCAAGTTAATTTGCACAAATCCCCTTGAATCAGTTAAGTACTCAAGAACACAAGAAATAGGAATTAAAATTGATAACAAAAGATAAACTCAATTGCAATCAATAAGAACACCTTGTGCATAAACATAAAAGAAAGCAAACTCTCTCTTCAATGTTGAGAGGGAGGTGGCTGCTAGAGAGACTAAGATGGATTTCTGAATATGAGAGCCACCAAAACCCTAAAACATGCTTAATTTATACCTAAACCTAATGGATTTCGAAATGGGCTTAAGTAGAATTACAAGGGCCCATGTATTCTAACTTAAAAAGCTAAATTAAACCCATAAACCAAGTCTAAAATCGAAGAGATTAAAACCAACGTGGTCCTCTTGAAATGTGGCCCATTTCACTTGTTCTAACACCAAAAGAGACAAATAAAACAACCCATAACAAACAAACCCAAATTTGACCCAAAACAAGCTCAAAACACAAACATCCCAAACTAGTCTGTTAGCCCAATTATGTAGACATACTTAGGCTCCAAAACATTTCCATATATGGACTTGCCATACTTGGATAGCCCACTTTCAACATGGTTTTGCACATAAGTTTGGAGTTGCTCCTTCAGACGCTTTGCTCGGGACCTTGTGACTGGACCGACAAAACTTTCCATACTGGGAAAACCTTCCATGTTGGCACTTGAATGATCTTGTTTTGCTTGAACAGCCTCAATATGATGCCATATGACACTACTTGTAGCATTTTGAATGCCATTTGTATCACATATACATGCACCTATGATAGCATATATAATGTATGTGCATGGTATACATTACTATACCATATGGCACTACTAGTACACATAATGGTACATACGTGTATACATATGTATCACCATAGATATATGGTACACATGTGCTAGTGTAATGTATTTCATGGATATTATTAGCACTAATATGTACTATGTACACATATGCCAATTGTAATTATAGAGTACACATATGTGCTATACACTATGTACCATGTACACATTACCACTACCATGGTAAGTATTATACTAGTGCACATTACAATGTAACAATGCATATGGTATGTGTACAATATGTGTATACATTACCAAAGTGCCATAGTATGGTATAGTATTACGTGGTTACACATGGCACTACCATAATTGTGGCACTAAAATGGTTACTGTCATGTAAACCGTGTTATACATGTGTACATATGCTTGTATAATTCATATACACTAGTATATTAGTATGTATACATACATCACTAATACATTGCACCTTGTATATATATACTAATGACACTATATACATGCAAACTATTGTATAGCCACTACAATAGTTAGTGCACAACCATGATAGCATACATGCTATACATAATAGTTATATGGTACGTACTATACCATACACATAGTTAGTAGTATATACACACTATATGTCGTGTGATGTATGCATCTGTGTATATATGCACCTAGTATGTATAGTATATACATATGTACTATAGTGTATTATGGTAATTTATACTAGTAATACTACTATGTATAATACACATCTATCTCCATTGAATATAGGTATACATATTGATGCCATGCATATGCATGGTGTATATGTGACCAATGTATGCACACTAGTGTATAATATCTGTTTACATTGTGTAGACATGGCTACCCATTCTAACAATGCATGTTATTGAGCATTACTAGTATGGTATACAAGACATGCATAGTGAAATGGTATTCACATACCATTGCTAGTGTATGTATACCATATGCACACTAGTGTAATGTGCTAGTATGTATACATACATCACTAATACAAGGCACAATATATGCATACATACTAGTATATACATTGTGTACACATAGGGTATAATATAGTATGTGTATATTAGTATTATTGTACCAGTGTAATTTGTATATGAATAGTTATGTAGTACTTGGTATAGTACATGATGTCTACATTTTGGAGATAGATACCATAGAAACGTCGTGCCATATTAGAGTTCTAAGAGACAAGTTCTCTTAGGGTTCTTTCCATTGACCAACATTCTTGCTATGGTTCTAAGAGACAAAGTTCTCTTATGGTTCTTTTCATCGACCAACCTTCTTCTAACTGCCCATTTTCTCTTTGTGTTCTATTTCTATCTTTTCAATTTGTTTATTGTGATTTCGTGTGTTTGCTTGATTCTATCTACTCCTGGGCATAGTTCCATCTTGTTGAAGGTTCTATATGACAAGTTCCTATTGGGTCTCCCATCATTTGGTATCAAAGTGCTTTGGTTGCTAGATTTCAAATAACTACCCTTTTGTTGTTTATTTTCGTTATTCTTTTCTGGCCATTTTTCATCGATTAGTTCGTGCCTCTTTTGCTTGAGTTTTTGGCAGAATAATAAGAATTTCTTCAAGTTCAAAATCTCTTCTTTATTTTCGTTTTGGAATCACTCAAATCCAAGCTTTCTAGAGCAAGTTACACTAAGTCTAAATTGTGAGCATCCATCTTCTGAAAAAAAAAGTAGAAGTCAAAAAAAAGAAAAAAAAAAAGAAATTCGTCAAAAAAGGAGAAAAAAAGAAAAAATCGACAAAAAAAGAAAACAATCAGAGTTTGCGATGCAAGTTTTAGAGAAGTGGAGTCCAAGTTTGCTACTTTCCTAATTGCAAGTACTTTCCTATCTTGTATTGCTTGGAACTTGCTATATTACATTCCTATTTGCTTCACCTTCCTATCTTGTAATGCTTGGAACTTGCTTGCTTTCCTATTTGCTTCACTTTCTTATTTCAGTTACTTTCCTATTTTGCTTTTAGTTTCCTATTTCATTTGTTGCCTCATTCAACTTTCTTTAGCTTCAAGTTTGATTTTCCAAGGTAATCATTTCCTTAATCCATTCCTTATACCATTTTTTTCCCACACTCTATTTTCCCGTTTGGATTCTTTGAGAAATTTATCTTGAGATTCTAATCTTGGCTGCCACTTGGTTTGATTGCTTCTATTTGATTGTGTCTTGTTTCGAATAGGATACTATAGAAAGCAAGTTGAGTGGTAAAAGGCAAGAGTGTTTACCTTATAGAAAAAGCCAATTTTTGTGTGAAACACGAGTGGTTTGACATTTGTTGAGTGTATATACATGAGGTTCAGTGGTGAGGTCCATATTGTTTTTTTTTTTTGTTCACTAACATTCTGCAGTTCATATATATGTATCAAGAAGATGAATCACCTGACCAAGATCTTAAAGTCTTTATGAAGGCTGTGCAAGATCAATTCCAGAGGTTGAATGCTAGGTTGGATGACATCCAATCCACGTCAAACTCCAAAGGTCCTAGAAGAGTGTTCCATGGAGAAGATGAAGATGTGCAATCCGAGGATGAAGGCCTCAATACTAGGAGAGGCAGACAAGCTTCTTCTCGTAATGAACTTGATAACATAAAATTGAAAATCCCTTCCTTTCAAGGAGAAAATGATCCTGAATTAAAGATCCAAAATGGTGTTGGGTCAAGTTCTTGGAAGAAAACCTTGAAGGAGTCCAAAAATTTATTCAAATCCAAGGGAGACATCAAGCCAAAAGAGGAAAGTAAGCCTAAATTCTCTACTCCTAATCCTAAGGGTAAAAATGACTCTAAATCCTCTTCTTCTTCTTCTAATCCTTCTTATAAAGTTAAGTGCTTTCAATGTCAAGGTTTTGGTCATATTGCTTCTCAATGCGCTAATAAAAGGACTATGATTTTACTTGAGAATGGTGATGTTGCTAGTGAAAGTAGTGACAGTGATGATTATGATGATGTGGCTCCATTGACGGATGCTTCTGGTGTTGATTGTGATACTGAGGTTGGTGAAGCCCTTGTGGCTAGACGTGCTCTTAATATTCAACCAAAAGAAGATCTTGAAGAAGAGCAATGTGAACACATTTTTCATACAAGGTGTCTCATTAATGGTAAAGTTTGTAGTATGATCATAGATGGTGGAAGTTGTACCAATGTTTCTAGCACTTTACTTGTTGACAAGCTTAATTTGCCTATTTTGAAACATCCTAGACCATATAAATTGCAATGGCTAAATGATTGTGGTGAGGTGAAAGTCACAAAACAAGTGACGGTTGCATTTTCTGTTGGCAAGTATCATGATGAGATTTTATGTGATGTTGCACCAATATATGCTGGACATGTTTTGCTTAGTAGGCCATGGCAATTTGATAGAAAAGTTAGGCGTGATGGATATAAATTGTTCTTCTTTTCCTTTCCATGGTAAAAATATGGTGCTGAAACCTCTGAGGCCCATTCAAGCTTATGAGGATCAAGTGAGGATTGAGAAAGAATGCAAATTGAAGGCAAAAGAAAAGAAAGAGAGAGACGTCGAAAAGAAAGAAAAAGGGAGAGAAAGTGAAACGAGTGAAAAAAATGAAGAAAAGAGAGTGACTTTATTTGCTGAAAAAAGTGAGATCAAGAGAGCTTTAAAATGTGAAGAATCTTATATACTCTTATATAAAGATGTTTTCTTAACTATTAATGAGCTTGATCCTTCTTTGTCGTCTAGTGTTTTGTCTTTGTTACAGAACTTCAACGACTTATTTTTGGAGGACATTCCTGATGGATTGCCCCCTTTAAGAGGCATTAAGCACCGTATAGACTTTCTTCCCGGAGCTTCAATTCCGAATAGGCCTGCGTATAGAGCCAATCCAGAAGAAACTAAGGAGTTCCAAAGACAAGTTGAAGAGCTTATGAAAAAGGGCTTTGTGAGAGAAAGCTTGAGCCCGTGTGCTATGCCAGTTATACTTGTTCCTAAGAAAGATGGCAAATGGAGAATGTATGTTGACTGTAGAGCCATCAATAAAATCACGGTGAAATATCGTTACCCTATCTCTCGTTTAAATGATATGCTTGATGAGTTGCATAGTGCTTGTATATTTTCTAAAATTGATCTTAGACGTGGGTACCATCAAATTCGCATGAAAAAGGGTAATGAGTGGAAAACTGCTTTCAAAACTAAGTTTGGGTTATATGAGTGGTTAGTTATACCTTTTGGCTTAACTAATGCACCAAGTACTTTTATGAGTTTGATAAATCATGTGTTTCGTCCTTTTATTGGAAAGTATGTGGTCGTCTATTTTGATGATATTCTAGTATATTCCAGGAGTTTAGATGATCATGTGAAACACTTGCATGATGTGTTTGAACTTTTAAGAGAAAATAAGCTTTATGTCAATTTAGAAAAATGTTCCTTTTCATGGATACTGTTGTGTTTCTTGGCTTTATTGTAGGTGCTAAAGGACTTCAAGTTGATGAAGAGAAAGTGAAAGCAATTAGAGAATGGCCAACTCCCAAGAATGCGAATGAAGTTCGAAGCTTCCACGACTTGGCTAGCTTTTTTTCGGAGATTTGTGAAGGACTTCTCTACTATTGCAGCCCCTTTGAATGAATTGGTAAAAAAGAATGTGATTTTGAAATGGGGTGATTCACAAGAGGTTGCTTTTATTACCTTGAAATAAAAATTGACCAACGCTCCTCTTCTTATTCTTCCTGACTTTTCTAAAGTTTTTGAGGTTGAATGTGATGCTTTTGGAATAGGAATTGGCGTTGTTTTAATGCAAGATTCTAAACCCATTGCTTATTTTAGTGAAAAACTAAGTGGTGATGCTTTGAATTACTCCACTTATGATAAATGATGCACTCATATTTTCTTATCTTTTTTATACTTTTACACTTAGTTGTTATTCTCATTTGATGTCTAAATCACTTAGCTTACATTGATTTTATCATTTCAAGTGTTTTAGGTGTCAAATGAAGAAAATCACGCTAAGGAGGGAGATTTAGGACTTTTGGATATCATTTTCAAAGTGAGGAGGTCAAAATACCCTAAGGTGACCAAACTTGTGAAAATCCTAATCCTATAAGGAATCCTACTTCAACTAGGATTTCTACATTTCAGAAGATTCTTGTTCGGCACTACAAGAATGGATCCATGAACAATCTAGACTCAAGGGACATGTAGATTGGGAGAAATGAAGATTTTTTAAAAAAATTCCTACCTTGTAAAGGTCTTAATTTGGCAAGGAAAGAAGAAAACCTACTTCTACTTGGAAAAGAAGTCATCTCCTTGTAAAGATCCTAATTCTACAAAGAAAGAAAGACCCACTTCTACTTGGAAAAGAAGTCATCTCCTTGTAAAAATCCTAATTCTACAAGGAAAGAAATACCTACTTTTACTTGGAAAAGAATTCCTCTCTTACAAGACCTCCTCCAATATAAATAGGGTCCTTTAGCATTAGTTTGGGGATATTCACGTTTTCTATCTTCTTTGGATGTGAATTTCTCTTCTTTTCTTTCTCTTTTACGTTTTTTTCTTTTTCCCTAGGTAGAACCCTCATTTTCTTTCTTTCTATTCTTCTTCTTATACCCAAATTCTGCACTATGTTTTCTATTATGATTTTTGGCTTTTTTTTAGTGAGAATTATGAACTAAATTCTCTTTTCCAATTGTTGAGGCTATTAGCTAAATTCATGGTTGTTTTTATGAGAAGCATGCACATATAATTGATGAATCTATGATTGGAAATTTGTGTTCTTGATCTGGACATGATTGCCGAATTATGAATGTGGATTTGAAGTCATGAATTCGAATTTTGCATGAATAATTGTAAGCTATCTGATTAATTTAATTGCTGGACAATAAATTGATTAGGTTAAGTAGCAACAACTAATTAAATTTGAAGCTTGTATATAGGTTTTCTTTAGTTGGATCAAAACATAGTGATACGGAAACCCCAAGAAAACAAGGTTCTTGAAACCCCCTAATCCTATTAAATCAAAACCCCAATCTTTATATTATAAGAACATGCTAGTTCAAACCCCAATTATACGAAATTGAGACCCAAACTCAAAGAAAATTGAAGAATTGAACACGCCACAAGTGATTACAAACTTGCTATCAGAAATAGGGTATATGACACTTGCATCCCAAAGCTTCAAAATTTTTGCCTTCACCACCTCCATCATGGGTGGATTGAGTCGTCTCTGCATCTCCCTCGAAGGCTTCTAATTATCCTCTAAGAGTATGCGATGCATACACATAGAAGGACTAATCCCTTTGATGTCAGCTAAAGTCCATCCAATGGCGGTCTTATGGTCCTTTAAGACACGCAACAATCTTTCTTCCTGCGTAGCTGTTAGATTCTTTGCAATAATCACTGGAAGAGTATCATTAGATCCAAGAAAAGCCTACTTCAAATGATCAGGCAAAGGTTTCAATTCTAACTCAGGAGCATGCAACACAGAAGGTAAGTCTTTCTTGTGCGAAAGAGGTAGATCAGCAAACACATCCAATTTTGGCACCATATAAGAAGATTGCAATGCCATAATAGCATCAATCACATAAGGTTCAAATATCATGGCACCATTGGCATTTACATCAAAAGATGAGAAGAAGGAACGAATAAGAGCATTATTAACACCATCATTACTACTATAAACACAAAATTGGTCCACTAACAGATCAATGATATCCAAGTTATGTCATTCATGCACATCATAATTATATTTCATTGCCTCATTCAAATTAAATAAGACATGTTCGTCATCAATCCTCATACACAAAGTGCAATCATCACAATTAATTACAGTCTTAGCACTCCGAAAAAATGGTGAACGTGTGTGAGGGTGATCATCGCATGTCTCAATGATGATACAAGAAGCCATGGCCATGGAAATCAAGGTGCAACACGTCAAGACAAGCTTAAACCTAAACCTATAAATTAAGTTCGGTTCGGTTAACCTGCTGATACAAGACAACGTGCAGCAAGGCTTAAACAATCACTTCAAGGGTTTGTTCAGAGTCACATTACATCTCATCTTAATGACAAGACCGAACCATCCGTGGAGAATTCAAGTAGAGTAGTCAAGCTTGTGATTCTTCTAGAGAGGACATGTGGAGGGGCTAATACTTAGCCAAATTTCAAGACAAGTTCAATTATTCTTATGGACTTATTTTAGTACATTGGACTTGTTATTTATCCTTTGTTTATTAGGCCCAAAGAGACTTGTTATGGGCTAGGTATTTATTAGTACTTGCCTTAGTTTATTTAAAGCTAGTTTTGGACTACCAAGTGTGTGGGCCTAAGTAGAGTAATCCATTAGGCCCATCCACCTCCCTTAGGTTTATTTACGTTATTTTGGTCTTATTTAAGTTGGTTTAGCCCAATCCTAAGTGGATTACGATCAGATTGCATTATTGGGCTATAAACTCCTAAACTAGTTAGGATTAGGCTTGTTTTAGCCTTAAAGGGGTCTTATAACCTATTCCTTTTAGGTTTAGGTCGTGGGAAAGGGTATAAATACCTTATTTTATCCTTGTAAACATCAGATTTGGTTGATTAACGAAATTGAGAGATATTCTCTTCAAGGAAGGTGTGTTCTGTTGGATCGGAAAAAGAAAGCATGCTTAGTTTGGAGAAACGATAGATTTCAAAACTTTTTAAGAAATCATCTTGCAGCGGAAGCAATATATCCAAATCAATATGTTAATCCATACATGATATGGTATAAGGATAATAAAACCAAGAACAAGATAAAAGGAATTACCGACTCCTTCGCTACAGCTTTAAATCCTCGCTGCGCTATCCTCTCCTTCTTGTATCCAAATCCTTTGCCTTTGAGTCTTTTCCTTTAGCAATCTATCTTCTTCCTTGTAGTAGTATCCTCTACCAATTAGATTTACCACTTGTTCTTCAAGGACAACTAAGTTAACAAAATCCTTTGGTGGGAAAGGAGAATAAATATTTGGAGGAGATTTTCTTAGAAGAAGAAGAACCAAAATTGAAACTCTTTCAATTCTTTCACTTAGGAATTTCGGTTATCTCTTGCATGAAAAGATAGAATGTCTAAAAAATATGCAAGAACCCTTTCTTACCTCTCAATTTCGAAATATGCATAAATGGAAAGAGTGAGAGGCATCCAATGCATCATTTCTTCCATTAATCACTCATCAAATAGCCAATAAATGAGACTTACTTCATTTATCTTTAAAATGGCTATTTGAAAAGACCATAACCTATAATTGAATACCCATTTCGGTTTTGGCAAGAAGAAAGAAGGAAGATGGTCCATCTAATGCACATCTTTCATCTTTAATCTAATGGATGCAAATAGGTTACATGCCAACATAAAAAGCCAACCATTAAACCATTTAATGGTAAGTTCATAACTCCATTTAATAATGATGAACCATAATAAAGACCATCTTTATTTAGTATTTTAATGTCAAATGTGTGGTTACACATCTAACCTAACACAATTTCGAAATTGCTTCTTCTCCATTTAAAAAAATTGTTTTAATATAACCAAGGGGCTATTGCTTCTTCTCCATACAGTTGTATTGTGACAACAATGGGGCTATTGCGCAGGCGAAATAACCAAGGTCTCATCAACTATCCAAACCCGTACTCCGCAGATATCATCTGATCAGGGAGATCATTGGACGAGGTGATGTCCAAATCGAGAGAATTCCCACCGAGCATAATATTACTGATCCGTTGACAAAGCCATTATCACAAAAGAGTTTTGATTCTCATGTACTCGCCTATGGTATTAGATATCAAGGCGATTGGCTTTAGGTCAAGTGGGAGATTGTTAGAATAGTATCCTAAAGGCAATCGCCTTTAGCGCATTTTGTACAAAATTGTGTACAGTCTTTATTAAATAAATAAAGAAAGGCATATTTCATTACTTTGCTGTTCATTATTTATGAACTGATATTGATCAATAAGCAAATTAATGAAGTCCATGATATATGACATAGCATGAAGGAAATTGTGATGTGATCATACTACTGAGATTCCTATCATGTGCAATTATGTCGATATCTAAATTATCCTAGTCATAGGATTCTTGAGGCTGGACATCGATAATCCGGAAAGACTAAGCGATCTCAAGCACCTTGATTTGATCAGCAAAGGATCTCAAAAGTCGTAAATATGAGATATTTAGGGTTGAGATGTGGATGCTTACTAGAGGTAGTAAGTACATTGGATGACCTGCTATGAGATCATCACATGGATGTCCTATTCTAATGTCAGTGATAATCTCATCATAGCAATGGTGCAAGTATCCTTAGACTTGAGGTGCTCAAGGATATCTTGGATACTGATTCTGTACTTTGACTCCATTCCTTGTTACCTTATAGAGGTCGCTCATAGGGTGGTGATTGGGTACAGCTTGAGGTATTCGAAGGTAATTGAGTAGCTAATAGAGGATTCACCACTTCTGTGATATCAGAAGATGATACCCATGGCCTCTTGTCAGGTTCATTACTTGGAAATCTCTGGCCGGAGTAAGTATGTCATGAAAAGTGTCTTCATTGACATATTAAGTAATGAGTCTCAGGACAAGAACTGATATCACTTGGACTAGATTTGACATAGTCAGTCTAGTAAAGAGTTGACACTTTGCCCATACTCATAACCAAGTGGGGTATAGCATGGTGAAAGGACGAATTGCACGGTAATTGTCTATAGAAAGGTTCGTGATATGGTTCATGATGAATACATGTTCATTCGTCAAACCAATTACTTTCCGGTCAATTGGGGGTCATGATGTGTTGCTAGATACCGCTCATGACTTGCTCAGATTAAGTGTTAATCTAAGTGGCCAACATAACCGGGAACCTAATGGGTCACAAGCATCCGTCTCGGAGAATTCGTAAAATAGTTTTGGACAAAGTTCCAATAAATGGAGAGCAAACGGACTAAATGGATCCCGATGAGATAGAGATATGTCCCGATGAGATCGCGACATCGATATTGCTGAGAAAGGTTTTCGGTGGGTTTTTCCATACCAGGACCCGATGAGATCGCGACATCGACATCAATAAAAATTTTTGTTTTCCGCACCATGGGCATGTGATGCTCACACCGGGATTTTCAGACAGTGGTATCAGAGTCACTTGTGTCGTATATAACGAAGAAACCATGACTAGGTTGGAGTTGCCTATTGCTTGTGAATATGATGCATGTTGATTGTGTGAATTTTGAATTCAGTGTAGAAATATTGTTTTTGAAATTTTCTTGCCCAGATATGTTCACAAGATGTTGTTGCATATGTCTGTAGAAGCTCGGAATTTATCAATGTGATTTGATATGGTTTTGCTAATTTATTCCCTAATGTTCTGGTTGTTGTCTTTGTGCACATTTAATGAACATGCATGATTATAAATTCGAGAATAAATTGTAGAAAAATTGTTTTTCAGATTTGCTTTCACCAACATGTCTCTAAGATGTTTATGAATGTCTATGAGAATGAAAAATGTTTTCGAGGTGATTTACTATTTATTTGAGAATTTATTGTGTCTGCTTGGAATAACTGTGTTGAGGAATCTGATTCTACATTGGCTTTGTTCTTTGAGGTTGGATGAGTTTTGCTTGGCGCTTTGAGAAAGTTCTTTGAGCTGTTTTGTTTGGAATGATAAATGGTGTATTTCTCAATTCAATGCCTTGGATCATTTTAATGTGATTAAAATGTGTTATATTGATGTTGTCTGCTTTCCAAATTGAATTTCTTGAAATTGGGTTTCCAAATATTTTTCGGATGTCAAATGTGTCACATTAGCGTCTCGTTAGTATATTTCGTTGTCTTGATTATTTTGGCCGTCACAAATTTTGTGACCAGTGTCGAAGTAATCTTGATAAAGTTTAGACTACCTAGAGATACTTAGGGTGATAGTTTGATATTCTCAAATTATTTGGAGATCTGAATGAATAAGAGTGTATTCATTGATTTCAAGTTTCATGTATAGTACATTTATACATGGTAAGCATGGAACAATGAAAGTGTTTCATTGGTACATCATAATAAAGGATATTACACTTGGTATTGTGAATTGGAACTGCACGGATTGAGAAATTAGCCGATTAGATAGCAATTCCACATAGATAAGTCGACTAATAAAGATACAAGTCGACTTGTCCGTGTACTGTAGACGCATAAGTCGACTTGCACAATGGTACAAGTCGATTTGTTCGTGCACAGCTGCATAAGTCGACTTACACATGCATAAGTCGACTTACACACTAGCATAAGTCCACTTACACATGCATAAGTCGACTTACACAAAGGTATAAGTCGACTTATACATACACAAGTCGACTTACAACATGCAAAGATGGGATGATGGATGATTTTAGGTGTAGATTCAATGTGATTGATGAAATACAATAAATCATTCCATATAGTCATGGTGACTATAATCCTACTGCTTGGAGAAGAAGAAGATGAGACCTGAAAACCCTCACACATCATATGAAAACTAACGCCTTCCATTAATATGGGGAGAACCAGAGTTCTTATAGAGTTAGGTTGTTGGGTAAACCCAAGCTCACTCTATACAGATATGTTCTAACCATGAAAATAAGATTTTTGGATTAATGGGTTGGTTTTCACTAGAAGCGTTGATTTGTTTAATAAACTCAAGGTCAACGTGGACAGAGGTGAAATTGGATAGTGTACATCAGATGTACGCGCATCAAGAGTTGATAACCCAATGTGTGTGCATACATCACGAGTTGATAGCACTAGTCGATAGTTGCATCTATGAAGCAAATGGTATGACCGATACCTGCCGATAGATCTAAGGTGGCTTGTTGGGTAAACCCAAGGTCATTTTAGTAATGTCGGATATCTATGATGCAATTGGTATGACCGATACCTATCGATTGACCTAAGGTGGCTTGTTGGGTAAACCCAAGGTCATTTTAGTAATATCGGATATCGACCCACTAGGACATTTTGTCATAATGTTTCTTGGATTCGTACTGAGGGTTATGGATTCTTTGAAACTAGTGGGAGCCATATGCATGTCATTCAAGTCCTTATGATCATGCATGTAATTCTATTCTAACATTCTTTCTCTCTTTCCCTATAGGTTATTGAAGATGACTTCCAGTGTGAACTTGCGCTCGCTTATGGACTCCAACAAATTAACTAGACCAAATTTTCTAGATTGGCTAAGAAATCTGAGAATTGTTCTCAGGTCAGAGGAACTGGGATATGTCCTAGATGTTCCACTACCTGATCCACCTGCTGCTGATGCTTCTGATGAGGATCAGAAAGCATATCGTAAGCATCTTAAAGATAGTGACATGGCTACCTGCATTATACTTGCCTCGATGTCACTAGAGCTGCAGAAGCAGCATGAGTCTATAGATGCTAATACCATAGTGTTTCATCTTAGAGAGCTGTTTGATGAGCAAGCTCGGTCTGAAAGGTTCGAGACCTCGAGGCTACTCTTCACTACTAAGATGACTCGGGTTCATCTGCGGCAAGATGCATCAAGATGAATGGGTATATTGAGAGGTTGGCTGTCTTAGGTTTTGTTATGGATTATGAATTAAGTGTTGACTTAATTCTAGTTGGATTGTCTGATAGTTATTCACAGTTTGTGTTAAACTATCGGATGAACCAAATATCCACGACAATTCCTGAGTTGATCAATCTACTCAAGACAGCAGAGCAAGCTATCAAGAAGGATAGCAAGCAAGTGCTTATGGTGGCATCCTCTTCTTCTGGTTCAAAGAAAAAGAATCTGAAGAAGAAAAGGTCTAAGAAACCGAAAGGAAGTGCAGCCAAGAAGAAGACCAAAGAAAATGCACCAAAAGGAACTTGCTTCCATTGTGGCAAGACTGGCCACTGGAAGCGGAACTGTAAAGTCTATCTGGAAGAATTGAAGCAGAAGAAGGCATCAGATGCCTCGACTTCTTCAGGTATGTTTGTCATTGAGGTTAATCTCTGCTTTCGACCATAACATATGGTATTAGATACCGGTTGTGGCTCACACATATGCAATGATATCAGGGGCCTCGTGGATGATGAGCAGCTCATGAAGGAGAACTAGACTGCATGTGGGAAATGGAGCAAGAGTTGCTTGCATTAGCCGTAGGCACTTACTTTTGTCACTCCCCACTGGGCTTGTAATTAAATTGGATGAATGTTATTTTGTACTGTATTAACAAAGAAGATATTATCATTTCTTGTTTAAATAGAGTGGTTTCCTTGTGACTTTTAGTAACAATGGTTGTTCTATTAGTTTGAATGGAATGCTTTATGGTACTGGTACATTATGCAATGGAATTTACATATTAGATATGTCACATCCAATTATGAATGTCAATGACACGAAAAGACATAAACGAGATAATTTAAAATCAACTTACTTATGGCATTGTCGCCTTGGCCATATAAATGAGAGACGCATAGCTAAGCTCCATAAGAGTGGTAGTTTAGGGTCATTTGATTATGAATCATATGACACATGCGAATCTTGTTTATTAGGCAAGATGACTAAGTTACCCTTTAAGGGAAAGGGTGAACGAGCGACTGGAGTATTAGACCTAATACATTCAGATGTATGTGGTCCGATGTCCATCCATGCCAGAAGTGGTTGTCTTTACTTCATTACCTTTATCGATGATTATTCTCGATATGGATATTTGTATCTGATGAGATACAAATCTGAAGCATTTGAAAAGTTCAAACAATTCAGAAATGAAGTAGAAAACCAACTTGGGAAAAGTATCAAGACATTACGACAGATCGTGGTGGGGAATACTTAGACCAAGAGTTTTTGGATTATCTCAGAGATAATGGGATTTTATCTCAGTGGACTCCTCCTTACACACCACAGCATAATGGTGTGGTAGAAAGGAGAAATCGAACCTTGTTAGACATGGTACGATCAATGATGAGCTTTGCAAAGTTGCCAAAATCCTTTTGGGGGTATGCACTTGAGACAGCTGTTTACTTGTTAAACAGAGTTCCATCAAAAACAGTTGATGTTACTCCATATGAGATGTGGACAAACAAAAGACCCTATCTTACTCATTTGAAAGTTTGGGGTTGTCCTGCTTATGTGAAGCGGACACAGTCAGATAAACTTGATGCAAAATCTGACAAGTGTTTGTTCGTAGGATATCCTAAAGAAACAATGGGATATCAATTCTACCTTGCTGAGGAACAAAAGGTGTTTGTTTCGAAGCATGCTGTCTTTTTAGAGAAAGAGTTTCTTTTACAAGAAGACAGTGGGAGCAAAATTGAGCTTGAAGAAGTTCAAGATGCTCGAACAGACGCAGATCAACTGCCTGAACCTGAAACTGTGACTCATACAGATGAAGTAACAGTTCAACCTTCTACAACACACGAAGTTCGTAGGTCACGTAGGATACGCTCTGTTCCCGAGAGATATAGATTTCTCGTGAATGAACAGGATGACGTATTGCTCATAGAAGATGATGAGCCTACTACCTATGAAGAGGTTCTGAAGAGTTCAGAGTCTGAGAAATGACTTCATGCCATGCAGGCTGAAATGGATTCCATGTATGAAAACCAAGTATGGACTTTGGTTGAAGCACCCGAAGGAATAAAACCCATAGGGTGCAAATGGGTTTTCAAAAAGAAAACCGACATGGATGGTAATGTAATTACCTATAAAGCAAGGCTTGTGGCTAAAGGCTTTCGTCAAAGACAAGGAGTTGACTATGACGAGACCTTCAGCCCAGTAGCAATGCTTAAATCCATTAGAATACTCCTAGCCATTGCCACTCATTATGATTATGAGATATGGCAAATGGATGTGAAGACAGCTTTCCTAAATGGAAATCTAGCTGAGGATGTGTATATGACACAACCTGAGGGCTTCACCTCCTATGATGGCAAAAAGGTATGCAAGCTTCAAAAATTCATCTATGGATTGAAGCAAGCATCCAGGAGTTGGAATATCCGTTTTGATGAGGTAATCAAAGAGTTTGATTTCTCACAAAATCCAGATGAACACTGTGTGTACAAGAAGGTTAATGGGACTGCAATCGTATTCCTTGTGTTGTATGTAGATGACATATTATTGCTAGGAAACGATGTCTCTATGCTACAATTAGTCAATATTTGGTTGTCCAAACAATTTGCCATGAAAGACCTTGGTGAAGCAACTTATATCCTTGGGATAAGGATCTATAGAGATAGATCAAAAAGGTTGCTTGGTCTTTCACAATCAACGTACATAGACAAGATGCTAAAAAGGTTTAGCCTGGAGCAATCCAAGAGAGAGTACCTTCCCATCACTCATGGGATAGCACTCTCAAAATCTATGTGTCCTAAGACACAAGATGAGAGGATGCGCATGAATATGATCCCGTATGCATCTGCGGTAGGATCTATCATGTATGCAATGCTATGTACGAGACCTGATGTATCATATGCTCTAAGTATTACGAGCAGATACCAATCGGATCCTGGTGAGGGTCATTGGGTGGCTGTCAAGAATATCCTTAAGTACTTGCGAAAGACTAAGGATGTTTTCTTGATATATGGAGATGGAGATCTCAAAGTGAGCGGGTATACAGATGCCAGTTTTCAATCTGATAAGGATGATTCCAAATCCCAATCAGGTTACGTATTCACACTGAATGGCGGGGCATTTAGTTGGAAGAGTTCCAAACAAGAGGCGACTGCCGATTCAACGACCGAGGCAGAGTACATTGTCACTTCAGAAGCAGCAAAGGAAGCAGTTTGGATCAAAAAGTTCATTACTGAACTTGATGTGGCTCCTAGCAGTGATGGGCCCATACAGTTGTATTGTGACAACAATGGGGCTATTGCGCAGGCGAAATAACCAAGGTCTCATCAACGATCCAAACCCGTACTCCGCAGATATCATCTAATCAGGGAGATCATTGGACGAGGTGATGTCCAGATCGAGAGAATTCCCACCGAGCATAATATTACTGATCCGTTGACAAAGCCATTATCACAAAAGAGTTTTGATTCTCATGTACTCACCTATGGTATTAGATATCAAGGCGATTGGCTTTAGGTCAAGTGGGAGATTGTTAGAGTAGTGCCCTAAAGGCAATCGCCTTTAGCACATTTTGTACAAAATTGTGTACAATCTTTATTAAATAAATAAAGAAAGACATATTTCATTACTTTGCTGTTCATTATTTATGAACTGATATTGATCAATAAGCAAATTAATGAAGTCCATGATATATGACATAGCATAATGCGCACCAACGGAAGAATTGAAGAGGAATTTGCGTCAGTTATGCAGAACAAGGAAGAACAGACCTGAATTTCGAAAATTGACAAACAAAACTAACTAGGATAGTATGAAATCAATCCTCACGACACCCCTAAAGACCTGCCTTAGGTAACCCGATGATCGAATTGAATTCAAAGGAAGAACTCAAACACGCCACAATTGGGAAAGCAATTGATAAGTGAAATAAGTTCTTAAGGTAACAAGAACAAGAGAAGATCTGTTTCCTCTCAAGTTTGAAGCCAATGGCTGCACACAAATGATCTGAATCACCGCCCCATCGACCTAAAACAAGGCTATAAATACTAGGTTTAAGTGACTAATGAGTTGGGCTAATAATACAAGAAGCCCAAGTAAATAATAAGTCCAAGAAAGCTAATTAAAATGCCTCTAAGCTTGGTCTGATGGGTGTGCCTTCTTGATCACTTAAGTCCACATAAGTTGGGCTTAAGTGAATTAAAACAGCCCATTCAAGCAAGTCCTCAAGCCACATGCATATCTGACCCAAAGACTTGAGTTAAGTGGATCCATTTGAGTTGTGACCCAAATAACTCTCCTCCTATAGGATTAGCATGCTGCATGTCTTCCATAAGTGAGCCCACATGCGCATACAAAGTCTCCTTGATCCTCTTAGCCCGTGCCCTAGTCATTGGCCCAATTGGTATGGAAAGCTCTCTTCCTTGGCCTTGATCACGCAAGCTCCTCTTCAAGTCCAAACCTCCATGCACATTGTCATCCATGCCTTTGCTCACATCAGTCCCTCCCTCCTCAAAAAGATTCGTCCTCGAATCTGAATCCATGTCAAACGGAGAAAGGTCAGCAGCATTAAAAGTGGCGGAAACACTGTACTCACCTGGAAGATCAATCTTGTAGGCATTGTCATTGATCTTCTCCAACACCTGGAATGGACCATCTCCTCTCGGATCCAGCTTAGATTTTCTTTGAGTAGGAAATCGCTCCTTTCTCAAATGAACCCAAACCCAATCACCAGTTCAAGGTCACTAATCTCGCCTTGTTGGCTTGCTGGCGTGAACCCGGTCTTTGCTCAATGTGCTGCCTCGCCTTCTCGTGAAGTTCCCTAACCAACTTAGCCTTGCGTGTTCCATCTGTACTAGACAATTCATGCAAAGGTAAAGGTACCAAATCCAAGACGCTTAAGGGATTAAAACCATAAACCAACTCGAAGGCGAAAAACTGTAGTGGAATGCACACATCTATTATATGCAAATTCAATAAAGGTAAACATTCCCCAAGTTCTCAAATTTCGACCTACAACAGCACGCAACAAAGTTCCCAAGGTCCTATTCACAACCTCGGTTTGCCCATCTGTTTGTGGATGACAAGTAGTAGAATATAACAGTTTGGTTCCTAACTTGCTCCACAACACACGCCAAAAATGGCTAAAAAATGTAGCATCTCGATCGGATACAATTGACCTCGGAATGCCATGCAACCTAACAACATCCCTAAAGAATAAGTCAGCCATATGTACAGCATCATCAGTCTTATGGCATGCAATGAAATGCGCCATCTTACTAAAACGGTCTACAACCACAAAGATGCTATCAAAACCCCTCTTTGTTCTAGGTAAACCCAAAACAAAGTCCATAGACAAATCAACCCACGGTTCAGTAGGCGCAGGTAAAGGGGTATACAATCCATGAGGTTTGACTGTGGATTTTGCCTGTCTACATGCAATGCACTTGGCACATACACGCTCAACATCCTTGCGCATACCAGGCCAATAAAAATGCTCATGTAAAATATCCAAAGTCTTAGCAACCCCAAAATGACCCATCAAACCACCACTATGGGCCTCATGCACAAACAAAGCACGCAACGAACAATTAGGCACACACAATTGGCTACCTCTAAACAAATAGCCATCATGCCTGTAAAATTTCTGAAATGCAGCATGCTCACAAGCAATATACATAGAAGCAAAGTCATTATCAGAAGCATACAACTCCTTTAGTTGCTCAAACCCTAAAAGTTGAGAACTAAGGGTAGTAACCAAGGAATACCTCCTAGATAACGCATCAGCAACCACGTTTTCCTTCCCTTGCTTGTACTGCAGGACATATGGAAATGTCTCCAGAAACTCCACCCATGTAGCATGTCGTTTGCTTAACTTGCCTTGTCCTTTCAAGTGCTTCAAGGATTCGTGATCCGTCCTAATGACAAACTCACGTGGCTGAAGGTAGTGTTGCCACACCTCCAATGCTCTCACCACTGCATATAGCTCCTTGTCATAGGTTGGATAGTTGAGTTGTGCACCACTCAACTTCTCACTGAAGTAAGCTACTGGTTTGTTTTCCTGCAAAAGCACAACCTATACCAATACCGAAGCATCACATTCAACCTCAAATGCCTTATCAAAATTTGGCAAACACAAAATAGGAGCAGAACATAACTTTTCTTTCAACAATATGAATGCACGCTCTGTTCCTCTCCCCATACAAACCCCTTCTCCTTCTTGACTATCTCACCAAAGGAGCAGCAATAGTGGAGAAATCTCTCACAAACCTCCTATAAAAGCTAGCAAGTCCATGAAAGCTCCTCACCTCACTCGCACTCTTAGGTGTTGGCCAATCCTGGATGGCCTTCACCTTTTTACTATCTACCGCAACACCACGAGAACTGACTACAAATCCTAAGAAGACAAGTTGATCAATGCAAAAAGTACACTTCTTAAGATTGGCATACAGTTTCTCCTTTCTCAATACATCCAACACACTCCTCACATGCATGACATGCTCATCAATAGTAGTGCTATAAACCAAAATGTCATCAAAGTAAACAACCACAAATTTACCAAGAAATGCACGCAATACATGATTCATCAATCGCATAAAAGTGCTGGGTGCATTAGTTAAGCCAAATGGCATAACCAACCACTCATACAACCCATACTTGGTTTTGAAAGCGCTTTCCATTCATCTCCGGATTCATTCAATCGATGGTATCCACTCTTCAAATCAATTTTAGTAAATACACATGCACCATGCAACTCATCAAGCATATCATCTAACCTAGGAATAGGGTGGCGATACTTTCATGTTGATTTTATTCACAACACGGCAGCCCACGCACATCCTCCGTGTTCCATCCTTCTTGGCACCAACAAGACCGCACGCACGCACATGGGCTCAAGCTCTCCTCACATGCCCTTTTCCAACAACTCATCCACTTTCCTTTGAAGTTCCTTCGCTTCCTCGTGGTTACTCCTATAGGTGGGCGGTTTGGAATCTGTGCCGGGTATGAAATCGATTTGGTGCTCTATGCCCTCAAGGTGGCAGTCCATTGGGCATCTCCTCCGGAAAGACATCGGTGTATTCCTGCAAAGAGAACTAAAACACTAGGCAAGGAAGCAAGAGGGTCAATGTCACCATCAAACACTCCCTATACCTAAGCAACAACAATGTTCTCTTCGCTCCACTTGCTCTCCTCAAATCTTTCTCTCTCAAACAAACTCACCTTCTTCTCTCTCTACCACTCTTCCTTTCTCTACACGAGTTCTTCTCTCCTGCACATCCCACTTTCTTTTCCTCTCCTGCAGTCACTCACCTTTGGGCCACTCTCAATTTTCTTTTGGGCCTCTTTTCTCTCATCTTTTCTTTTTAGCTCACTACCCGAACCCTCCTCACATTTACTTGTTTTCAACTGGTCCAGGTACAATTCATGAGGTGATAAGGGTACAAGAGTGAAGTTCCTACCCTTAAACTTAAACGAATACCTATTGGTATATCCATCATGTGCTACCCTTCTATCAAACTGCCAAGGTCTCCCAAGCAACATATGACCAGCCTCCATAGGCACTACATCACACAACACCTCATCCTCATATCTACCTACTGAAAATGACACCAACACCTGCTTTGTCACTTTCACATCAGCACTATCATTAAACCACTGTAGCTTGTAAGGTTCCGGATGTTTCCTATAAGGTAACCCCAGTTTCTCAACCATGGTGACACTAGCTACATTAGTGCAACTACCCCCATCAATAATCAGATTACAAACCTTTCCACCCACCAAACACCTCGTGTGAAACAAGTTCTCCCTCTGATCAAGAGCCGCATCCTTGGCCCTAACACTCAAAACACGCCTAACAACAAGCGCTTCCCCAGTGACAGCCCTCTCCACACAATCATCCTCATCATCAGCACAAACATTATAACAAGGCAACACATCATTATCACAATCACTATCCTCAGAATCAATTACCCCATTATCCCACATAAACATAGCCTTTTTATTAGGGCATTGTGATGCAATATGTCCATTACCCAAACACCTAAAGCATTTAATACTAGATTGTTTGCTAGATGAAGCATGAGAATTAGGTGTACCTTTTTGGTCAGACCCCACATTTGGCCTTTTGGGTGTCTCCTTGAGGTCCAGCCCTTTGTCTTTCGACTTCTCCTCTCTCTTGGGCCATTTCGAACCCCATGATGGACTAAATACCGATCCAGTCCTTGCTGCCACTCTACTCTTGAGTTGCCTTTCCACTTTCATGGCCATGTTCACCATGTCCTCAATCTCCACATAGTGCTGCAACTCCACCACATTGGCTATCTCTCGGTTCAAGCCACTCAAAAATCGTGCCATAGTCGCCTCTGCATCCTCCTCTATTTTGGCTCGGATCATGGCTATCTCCATCTCTTTGTGGTAATCTTCCACTGATCTAGACCCTTGAGTGAGTCTCTGCAATTTTTGGTGCATCTCCCTATAATAGTAAGAAGGCACAAACCTCTTCCTCATGCAAGCTTTCATGGCTGCCCAAGTAAAGATAGGCCTCTCTCCATTCCTCCTCCCGAAGTCATCAATCGTCCCACCAAATCAATGCATAATCGAAAAACTCCACTGCAGCTAGTTTTACCTTCTTGTGCTCGGAGAAATTGTGGCACTCAAAATCAAGTCCACCTTCCTCTCCCATTCTAGGTAAGCCTCGGCGTCGCTCCTCCCCTTAAAGGTAGGAATTTGCATTTGATGGATTTGATATCTCCATCTAGCGGTTTAATGGCTCACTCACCGTGCCCTCCTAGGTCTGTGGTCAAACTCCTCCTCCTCCTCTTCCTCAATTCAAATCGTCCACATGGTCATATTGTGGTGGTGGTCTCCAAATGGTGGTGGAGGTGTTGGCGCCTAGCACCACGCCTCCCTTGAGGCTCCTCACGCCTCTCCGCTGGAGTTCAGCTATCTCCTCCTCATCTCAAGAAATGCCAAGTTGAACCGCTCAAACTGTTGCTGCATTGCTCTCATGGTAAGAACATTGATTTCTCCGGTTTGGTTCGCATTAATACCTCCATTGCTACCACTGCTACCATTACTACCTCCTTCCTGTGACATTGTGAGGAAATAATATACCTGCAAAACAACGTTAGTGCAAAAAAAACAAAAACCACCTCACAATACTCCCTCACGTGTTTCACTCAAAAGATGTTCTCTCTCACTCGTGTTTAATGTCACGGCAATGACACCCTCAAATGCACTCACACTCTTGCCTTTTACCGCTCAATTTCTCTGAAATTCAAGTTACAACCCAGAACTATAATTCCTCAAACCAAATTCATTTCCCAAATCATGGAATGTGGTTCAATCAATAAAAACCGAGATCCTCCAAGCAAGATTGCTGAATGTCAATCAATTCGAGAAACAAAGAAGGAAACACGAAACAATGCTAGGACAGACTTGAAATCAAACAAAATGAAGAATAAGAGAGACAAATTCGAAACAAGCAATACCAAGATCAAAGAAGACAATTTTCGGAACAATTGGAATTCAATGAACACAAAATAAGGCTAGAACAATGGAATCAAATGGAAATTTCCAAAATTTTGAGGCTGTTATGTTAAGACTAGTGCCAAACTACTCAATTCAATGAGCTGAATCAAAGGAAAGAAGAAAATTTTAAGTAGGCCTTTTTTTTTTTTACCTCCTGTTTTTTCAAGAACAAGAACCCAGATTTCTCAAGAACAAGAACACACAAGATTCAGCACAAGAACGATAAGAACCCAGATTTCTCAAGAACAGTAACACAGATTTCTCAAGAACAAGAACCCAGATTTCTCAAGAACAAGAATACGATTTTCTCAAGAACAAGAACCCAGATTTCTCAAGAACAAGAAAACACAAGATTCAGCACAAGAACGATAAGAACCCAGATTTCTCAAGAACAGTAACACAGATTTCTCAAGAACAAGAACCCAGATTTCTCAAGAACAAGAATACGATTTCTCAAGAACAAGAACCCAGATTTCTCAAGAACAAGAAAACAACAAGATCCAGCACAAAATGACAAGAACCGAGAGAGACAAATTAGAATTTACCTCTCGCCATGGCTATGATACCAAATAATGCGCACCAACGGAAGAATTGAAGAGGAATTTCGTCGATTATGCGAACAAGGAAGAACAGACTGAATTTCAAAATTGACAAACAAAACTAACTAGGATAGTATGAAATCAATCCTCACGACACCCCTAAAGACCTGCCTTAGGTAACCCGATGATCGAATTGAATTCAAAGGAAGAACTCAAACACGCCACAATTGGGAAAGCAATTGATAAGTGAAATAAGTTCTTAAGGTAACAAGAACAAGAGAAGATCTGTTTTCTCTCAAGTTTGAAGCCAATGGCTGCACACAAATGATCTGAATCAGTCCGCCCCATCGACCTAAAACAAGGCTATAAATACTAGATTTAAGTGACTAATGAGTTGGGCTAATAATACAAGAAGCCCAAGTAAATAATAAGTCCAAGAAAGCTAATTAAAATGCCTCTAAGCCTGGTCTGATGGGTGTGCCTTCTTGATCACTTAAGTCCACATAAGTTGGGCTTAAGTGAATTAAAACAGCCCATTCAAGCAAGTCCTCAAGCCACATGCATATCTCGACCCAAAGACTTGAGTTAAGTGGATCCATTTGAGCTGTGACCCAAATAACTCTCCTCCTATAGGATTAGCATGCTGCATGTCTTCCATAAGTGAGCCCACATGCGCATACAAAGTCTCCTTGATCCTCTTAGCCCGCGCCCTAGTCATTGGCCCAATTGGTATGGAAAGCTCTCTTCCTTGGCCTTGATCACGCAAGCTCCTCTTCAAGTCCAAACCTCCATGCACATTGTCATCCATGCCTTTGCTCACATCACTATATTTACATAACTCCAACAATCTCTCACTTGTCCTAAAGCAAGTTTGACATATCCTTCATTCCCATCCCTTCTAGGTGACCCTCAAAGCTCTTTTGAGTCAATGTCTTTGTGAACGGATCAGCAAGGTTTTGCTCTGTAGGAATCTTGACCACATCCACTTCTCCACGTTGTATTATCTCCCTTATGAGATGATACTTTCGCTCAATGTGTTTGGCAGCTTTGTGGTTCCGAGGTTCTTTAGAATTAGCCACTGCCCCACTATTATCACAATAAAGTGTAATGGCTTTTTCTGCCTCTGGAACTACCTCCAAATCATTTAGGAACTTCCGGAGCCAGACTGCTTCCTTTGCTGCTTCACAAGCAACAACATACTCAGCCTCCATAGTCGAATCAGCAATACAAGATTGCTTGACACTCCTCCAAACTATGGCTCCACCTCCTAAAGTAAATATAGAACCAGAAGTTGATTTCCTTGAATCAACATCTGATTGGAAATCAGAATCTGTATATCCTGTCGGAATAAGATTACTTCCAGAGTAAACAAGCATTAAGTTCTTCGTCCTACGAAGATACTTAAGTATACACTTAACCGCAGTCCAATGTTCCATTCCTGGATTGGACTGAAATCTGCTTACCAGTCCCACTGCGTAATAGATATCCGGTCTAGTGCACAGCATTGCATACATCAAACTACCAACTGCCGAACCATATGGAATGTTACGCATGCGTTCAACCTCCTCTTGGGATTTAGGTGCTTGTTCCTTTGAAAGTTTGATTCCATGTCTAGTAGGAGTGAAACCCCTCTTGGAATCTTGCATGGCGAACTTATTGAGCATATTCTCAATGTAAGTTAGTTGAGACAAAACTATCTTCTTGTTCTTACGATCCCTTATAAGTTTGATCCCTAGAATATAGGTAGCCTCTCCCAAATCCTTCATTGAAAACTGTTCATTCAGCCATCCCTTAACCGCAGATAACATTCCCACATCATTCCCAATGAGCAAAATGTCATCAACATACAGGATTAGGAAAGTAACCTTACCTTCTTGTATTCTTTTGTAAACACAAGGCTCATCTAGGTTTTGTATGAACCCATAGGTTTTGATAGCCTTATCAAACCTAATGTTCCAAGACCTAGATGCTTGCTTAAGTCCATAAATGGACCTTTGCAACTTGCAAACCTTATGCTCATTACCTAGCTCAATGAATCCTTCTGATTGGGCCATATAAATGGTCTCCTCAAGATCTCCATTCAGAAATGCGGTCTTGACATCCATTTGCCATATTTCATAATCGAAATAGGCTGCTATGGCCAAAAGAATCCTGATGGACTTAAGCATGGCAACCGGAGAAAAAGTCTCCTCGTAGTCTATACCCTCCTTTTGAGTATAGCCTTTAGCTACCAATCTAGCTTTAAAGGTCTCTACCTTTCCATCCGATCCCCTTTTCCTTTTGTAGATCCATTTACACCCTAGGGTTTTTAGACCTGGTTGTAGATCTACAAGGACCCAGACTTCATTAGTATACATAGAATCTATTTCCGATTCCATTGCCTTGAGCCATTTTCCTGCATCAACATCATTAATAGCCTGTGTATACGTAACGGGATCTGTTTCTTCTTGGTCTGAGATGGCAATTAAGCCTTCTCCTAAATCCAGATACCTATCTGGTTGTCTCAGAACCCTCCCACTACGTCTAGGCACATCTTGATGTTCAGGTTGCACTTCTGATTCAACTCTTGAATCCATTTCGACATCTTGTTCTGTCATATCCAAAACAACTCTTGGTTTGGATGAAATTGCTAACTCCTTTAGTACTACTTCACTTCTTCCTTTGTGATTTCTCACAAACTCTTCCTCTAAGAAGTTTGCATTTGTCGACACAAATACCTTCCTATCATGAGGACTGTAAAAATAGTACCCTCGAGTTCCCGTGGGATATCCTACAAACAAACATACTTCTGACCTTGGTTCCATCTTTGTGGATTCAGGCTTTAGAACATGGGCTGGACAGCCCCAAGTCCTCAAGTGCCTCAATGAAGGCACTCGGCCAGTCCACAACTCCCTAGGTGTTTTAGGCACCGATTTGGATGGAGCAAAGTTAAGAAGATATGTTGCCGTTTGTATGGCATATCCCCATAACGATTCTGGAAGGCTAACATAGGACATCATTGATCTTACCATTTCCAATAGAGTTCTATTTCTCCTCTCTGCTACACCATTCTGTTGAGGTGTACGAGGAGCTGACAAATTGGAAACAATTCCATTGTCAATTAAATATTGCTGGAACTCTCCAGATAAATACTCACCACCTCGATCTGATCGAAGCTGTTTTAATGGCTTGCCAAGTTGCTTCTCAGCTTCAGCTTTGAATTCTTTGAACTTTTCAAAAGATTCACTCTTTTTATGCATCAAATACAAATAGCCATGTCTTGAGTAATCATCTATAAAAGTTATGAAATATTCATAACCTCCTCTAGCTTGTACATTCATGGACCCACACACATCAGTATGTACCATGTCCAATGTGGATTCAAATCTGTTTCCTTTAGAAGGAAATGAGGCTTTTGTCATTTTTCCTTCAATACAAGATTCACAGGTGGGTAATGGATCACTATCCAAGCCCATAAGGATCCCATCCTTTACTAGCTTGTCAAGTCTTTTCTGATTGATATGACCCATCCTTAGATGCCACAGATACTTTGAATTAATGCTAGAGATATTGGATTGTCTTGGTTTTATCAATTCTGTGGTGTTTAGTGAGCCTTTCATAGGTTCTATAAAAAACAATCCCTGTTTAATTATCGCTTCACAAATAAAATCCTTATTCTCATATATTGAAACAACCTTTTCAAAATATAAGGAATAGCCAGATTTTATTAGACAAAAACAAAATCATGTTCCTTACAATCATTGGCATGTAATAAACATCTTCCAAATATAACCTATGACCACTAGGAAAGTCCAAGATAACTACTCCCACTGATTCTGCTGAAACATAGGAACCATCTGCTATCTTAACTTGAAACTGGCCTTTAGGAAGTCTTTTCCTTTGCTGGAACCCCTGCAAAGAATTACAAACATGGTTAGTGGCTCCTGAATCTAATATCCAAGAAGTAGATAAATCTGCCACATTTCTAGTTCCTAACAAACTTAGGAAGCCCATACCTTGTTTGCTTTTGAGGGACTCTAGGTAGGCTGGACAGTTTCTTTTCCAATGGCCCATCTCATCACAGTGGAAACACTTCTCTTTGATGTTCTCTTTGGCCTTCTTTTTCATGGGTTTGGCCTTGACCCCTATTTGGGCCTTCTTTTTCATTGGACCCTTCTTCTTTTCCTTGCCCTTACCCTTGGGCTTAGAAGAAGAAGCTACATTAGCTTCTGGCCCATGAACCTTAATATTCAATATTTCCTCCATGCTCTGGAGGGTATTCATCAACTCACTCAAGGTGTAATCCTTGCTGTTGAGCTCATAGTCCAACTTAAACTGCTGAAAAGAAGGGTTTAAGCTATTGATGATCATAATCATCTGCGTGTCCGCATCCATATCCGCCCCAAGCATCTCAGCCTCAGTGACCGCATAGATTACCTTCATCATGTAATCCCGCACCGGTTCACCAGGTTTCTGTCTGAGATTATGAAAGGTTTGGATAGCTTTCACTCTTGCAGACCTAGTCCTCACACCAAACATCTCATGTAGGTGATGGACCATTGCACTAGCAGTTTTCATACAAGCAATTTGTTTTTGCAACATGCCGCTGACAGAAGCCATAATATAACACTTAGTAGTCTTGTCAGCATTCTGCCAACGCTCATGTTGTTGGACTTGCTCAGGAGTTGCATCTCCACTTAGAGGTGTAGGCTCATTTTCAGTTAACACCCATGAAATACGTTCATATTGAAGAACAATGTCAAGGTTACGTCTCCATTCATTAAACTTGTCTCCATTTTCCAATTTGTTATTAGTCAAGAGCAGGGTGAGTGGATTCATTTTGTGGTTGATTATGTCTGAAAATATAAATTATTAAAACATGAGCATACTAGTCAACAATTTATGGAACTTTGTATAAAATCATGATGCATGTATGCATGATGATAGATTTAACAAAACTTAAAAAATTAAAACATTATACGACGGTTATTTTTCTTATCTATAACAGGCTAAGTGACGGTGGGCCATCTTATCTATTAAAAGAAAAACTGGACCCTCCCACTCAAAAACTACCAAGCATCTCATGCTCAATTTTTAAAGAAGCGCTTAATTTGGTCCATACTTTTACCAACAGAGCTACGGTGGGCGGTTTATTGATAAAAAATGTTGAGTGTATAACCATTTGATTCATTCACTAAAGATACCTACAAATCATGCCTCGGTGGGAGGTCACATTTGCTATCATTAAGTGGACTTATCCTTAAGGAGACCCAAACCATGCAAGATCTAGGATCCATGCCCTCCGATGGGGAGTAACACTTCACCACATGCAAACGGGCCATCATTTGGAGACCGTGGACTCTCACAGGAGCATCCTCTCCCACTCAATCTTTTTGGGCTTTAAGTTTTAAATACCATCTTGTCTAGATGCAATTTGTTATCCATCCTATATTGTTTCGTTATATATCTCATACATAATGAATGCATGGCAAGGCCTAGGGTTGGCAATTTTCTAAATGACATGCAATCACATAATATCACATATTACAAGCATTCATTTCTCCATTCATCACATGAACTAATAAAGCCACTTTTGATTGTCCATCCTAGAAACATAAAATAATTACAAGCCTTTTAGGCCCAAAATATGCTTCTTCATCTTGGATCTTCCGCTTCGAACTCTTCGCTAACATGATCCGGCCCATTCGGTAAACAAAATGTAATGGCATTTATGAAATTAGAATTTTGTCATTTTGAAAAATAAAATTCCAGCACTAGATTTTTAGAAAACCAAATCTTTGTTTTGACAAAAAATTCCAGCACTTGTTTTATTAAAACCGAAACTCATTTCATGAAAGTTAAAAACAGCACTTAGTATTTTAACAAAACTGAAATTGGATTCTTTGAAACAAAAAACCAGCACTTGTTTTCCAATCATAACTGAAATATGATTCATTGAAACAAAAATTCCAGCAACTTAGTTTTCACAAAACTTATGCCAAAACACAAAAGGATACACCGAAAATTTTACCTTTCCATTTCTTCAATCCATGGCTGCTCCTTCTTCATCATTACATCAATTTGTACATTACAAAATCAAATAAAATAGAAAAAAAAGAAACCAAGGAGGAAACATGGTGATGATAGACCACCCTCCTTGTTACAACCAAATGAAGAAATCTTACAAGATAAAATTTAACTTCTATGGATAACCAAAAGAGCAACATACACCATATATATTTCTATCACATAAAAATATGCAGTATACATAAAAAGATTGCCAACCCATGCATCCACCATATAGGAACCAAAATCATGCATGAAAAACCTATCGATACCAATTGTTGGATCGGAAAAAGAAAGCATGCTTAGTTTGGAGAAACGATAGATTTCAAAACTTTTTAAGAAATCATCTTACAGCGGAAGCAATATATCCAAATCAATATGCTAATCCATACATGATATGGTATAAGGATAATAAAACCAAGAACAAGATAAAAGGAATTACCGACTCCTTCGCTACAGCTTTAAATCCTCGCTGCGCTGTCTTCTCCTTCTTGTATCCAAATCCTTTGCCTTTGAGTCTTTTCCTTTAGCAATCTATCTTCTTCCTTGTAGTAGTATCCTCTAGCAATTAGATTTACCACTTGTTCTTCAAGGACAACTAGGTTAACAAAATCCTTTGGTGGGAAAGGAGAAGAAATTTTTGGAGGAGATTTTCTTAGAAGAAGAAGAACCAAAATTGAAACTCTTTCAATTCTTTCACTTAGGAATTTCGGTTCTCTCTTGCATGAAAAGAGAGAATGTCTAAAAAACATGCAAGAACCCTTTCTTACCTCTCAATTTCGAAATATGCATAAATGGAAAGAGTGAGAGGCATCCAATGCATCATTTCTTCCATTAATCACTCATCAAATAGCCAATAAATGAGACTTACTTCATTTATCTTTAAAATGGCTATTTGAAAAGACCATAACCTATAATTGAATACCCATTTCGGTTTTGGCAAGAAGAAAGAAGGAAGATGGTCCATTTAATGGTAAGTTCATAACTCCATTTAATGGTAAGTTTATTTAGTATTTTAATGTCAAATGTGTGGTTACACATCTAACCTAACACAATTTCGAAATTGCTTCTTCTCCATTTAAAAAAAATTGTTTTAATATAATTAATCTAATCAATTACATTAAACTAAAACAAGCCCATTTCTAAATGAACATATGGGCTTCCAATTAACCATTAATTAGTATAAGCCCATCATTCAATTATGGACTTCTAAAGCCTCCAAACTACTTCTTACTTAGCTTGATAACCTTCCTTAAAGCCAAGTGGGGAATCTTATTGGACTTTGATAATTCAAGCTCCAATAAGCCCAGAAATAATTCAATCTCATTGGAATTAATTCTAGCTTATTAACTAAATGTCATTCCACTAAAGAACTAAATCTCCTTAAAACATCTAGAAGAGATGATAACACTATAAACTCTTTATTTGAGTGAATGTTTCCTGATACATGTTTCAATTAATAATTCCAACATGCAGACACTGAATTAATACCCTGTAAAAATCCATTCCGATCATATCAAGAATTATAATGAAACACATATGAGTTCACCACTCATCAAGATTGTGGTTCATAATAAGCGAATGCTTAAGTTGTATGTTTTAAGATTAAAGTAACGACCCACTTTATTCTTGAAAGCATACTTGATTCCAGATTCATTTAATAGTGCCATTATCGATAGTCTACTACTATCATGATATGAAACTCATCATTCCCTTTAAGTAAACTCCTTTACTTATATGGAGATAAATCGCAACACTACAGTCTAAACCATAATCAAACGACCAACTTGATTATTCAACTGTGAATCAATTAATTCAGATTCTAATAATATACATGTTTTCCATACATCTCTATGTATATGTATATTACTTACAAATGAATCTTGGTACCTTATGACCAGATATATAATGCTCATACAGATAAAACAAAACTCTTTTGTTTTATTAATAATAAATATTTTCATTACAAAACTGTAACTGAAGAAGATAAAGTTACATGTAAATACACTTGCTTTCCAGGGCACTATATTTACATAACTCCAACATGTTCTTCTTATTATTACTTCAAGGATTGCATCACTTATCAAGGTAATCACTTGTGGCATGTTCAATTCTTCAATTTTCTTTGGGTTTGGGTCTCAATTTCGTATAATTGGGGTTTGAACTAGCATGTTCTTAGAATAGAAAGATTGGGGTTTTGATTCAATAGGATTAGGGGATTTCAAAAACCTTGTTTTCTTAGGGTTTCTGTATCAAATGATATAGAAATCACAAGGGAAAATCAAGCTATCAACTTTCACTAACACATCTTCCAACAAACCCAAAGGATAGACAAAAGATCTATCAGCAAGTTGAATGATAACAGAAGTACTTTTCAAAGAACCAACATTAAGAGAATCAAAGATGGATTTTGGCATCACACTAATTGAAGCTCCTAAGTCACACATAGCCTTATCAAAACACATATTATCAATCACACAAGGAATAGAAAATGCACCTGGGTCTCCTTGCTTAATAGGTAATTTCTTTTCAAGAATAGCACTTACATTCTCTCCTAAGCCAACTATGTCACCATTTTGACCTTGTTGGCTCTCTTGGTGGTACACATCTCCTTGAGAAATTTAGCATACTTAGGCACATGTCTTATTGCTTCCAGCAAAGGAATGTTGATTTCCACCTTTTTAAACAATTCCAAAATTTCTTTCTCCTTATCTTCCTTCTTTTGCCTGTTAGAACTCAAAGGGAAAGGTGGAGTTAGCTTATAAGTGGAATCCACAAGATTAGGAGATACCTTAGATGCATGAGATGGTTGCTTGGGTTGAGAAGAAGATTTGGCACCCTTCAGGTCTGAGGTAGTGTTGCTGGTTTTTGGTTGTTATTTTG
This sequence comes from Erythroxylum novogranatense, assembly GCA_029891385.1. Lineage (NCBI taxonomy): Eukaryota > Viridiplantae > Streptophyta > Magnoliopsida > Malpighiales > Erythroxylaceae > Erythroxylum > Erythroxylum novogranatense. The sequence continues at coordinate 52,081,021 of CM057235.1, read as the reverse complement.
AGCCAACATGGAAGGTTTTCCTAGTCTGGAAAGTTTTGTCGGTCCAGTCACAAGGTCCCGAGCAAAGCGTCTAAAGGAGCAACTCCAAACTTATGTGCAAAACCATGTTGAAAGTGGGCTATCAAGGGGGGCCACGTTGGTTTTAATCACTTATATTTCAGACTTGGTTTATGGGTTTAATTTAGCTTTTTAATTTAGAATACATGGGCCCCTTGTTATTCTACTTAAGCCCATTTCGAAATCCATTAGGTTTAGGTATAAATTAAGCATGTTTTAGGGTTTTGGTGGTTCTCATATTCAGATCTCCATCTTATTCTCTCCAGCAGCCACCTCCCTCTCAACATTGAAGAGAGAGTTACCATGTAGATTGAATACGTTACATGGAAAGTAATGTAATCCATGAAGTATAATATAGCTCATTGTGCCAATGACATAAATTATTGTACATCAAGACTATGTTACCAATCAATCAAATTGATCTCATTGCTGGGGCTGCCATACTTTGACCAGCATATCGAAGCAATCCTGCGGAGACTAAAGAATTGTAAAAGCAAGTGGAAGAACTTTTGGAGAAAGGACATATAAGAGAGAGCTTAAGCCCATGTGCAGTACCTGTTTAGAATGAAACTGGGTGATGAATGGAAAACTACCTTTAAAACTAAACATGGATTGTATGAGTGGTTGGTAATGCCATTTGGCTTAACTAATGCACCAAGTACCTTTATGCGTTTAATGAACCATGTTTTACGAGAATTTATTGGCAAGTTTGTAGTTGTCTATTTTGATGACATTCTAGTGTATAGCAAATCTATTGAACAACATGTCATTCATTTAAAATGTTTGTTTGATGTGTTGCACAAAATTCAATTGTATGCTAACATGAAGAAATGTACATTTTGCATTGATCGCATTATTTTCTTAGGATATGTGGTGAGTGCAAAAGGAATTGAAGTAGATAGCGAAAAGGTAAACGCTATACGTGAATGGTCAAAACCTAAGAATGTTAGTGAGGTGAGAAGTTTTCATGGTTTGGCAAGTTTCTATAAAAGATTTGTCAAAGATTTTAATGCAATTGCTGCACCATTGACTGAAATAATGAAAAAAGATAAGGGGTTTATTTGGGAAAAAGAGCAAGAGCATGCATTTGCATTATTAAAGGTTAAGTTGAGTAATGCACCATTGTTGAGGCTGCCTAATTTTGAATTAACTTTTGAAATTGAATGTGATGCTTCCGGAATTGGTATAGGTGCTGTTTTGATGCAGGAAAAAAGACTAGTTGCTTACTTTAGCGAGAAGTTAAATGGAGCACAACTCAACTACTCAATTTATGACAAAGAGCTATATGCGTTGGTGAGGACATTAGAGACATGTCAACATTATCTGCTGCCTAAAGAATTTGTAATTCACACCGATCATGAATCATTGCGCCATTTGAAGGAACCAAGCAAGTTGAATAAGTGACATGCAAAATGGGTGGAGTTCATTGAATCCTTTCCATATGTGATACAATAGAAGCAAGGAAAAGAGAATGTTGTGGCTGATGAGCTCTCTAGAAGGTATTCTTTGATTTCAACTCTTTCTTCTAAGTTGTTGGGATTTGAGCACATGAAAGAATTGTATGCGCATGATGTTGATTTCTCAAATGTGTATGTTGCTTGTGAACATGCTGCATTCCATGATTTTTATAGGCATGAAGGTTTTCTATTTAAGAAAGGGAAATTATGCGTGCCTAATAGTTCAATTCGAGAATTGCTTGTTCGTGAAGCACATAGTGGGGGGCTCACGGGACATTTTGGTATAGACAAGACATTGAGTATATTGCATGAGCATTTCTTTTGGCCAAATATGCGCAAAGACGTTGAGAAAATCTGTTCACATTGCATATCATGTAGACAAGCTAAGTCTAGAGTTCAACCGCATGGGTTATACATGCCATTGCCTGTTCCTACGCATCATTGGATTGATATTTCTATGGACTTTGTTTTAGGGTTACCGAGGACTAGGAAAGGACTAGACTCAATTTTTGTTGTAGTGGATCGTTTTTCTAAAATGACTCATTTTGTTCTATGTCATAAAACAGATGATGCATCTCACACTGCTGATTTGTTTTTCCGCGAGGTAGTACGTTTTGCATGGCATTCCTAGAACTATTGTATCTGACCGAGATGTTAAGTTTCTTAGTCATTTTTGGCGTGTACTTTGGTCTAAACTTGGGACTAAGTTGTTATTTTCTACTTCATCACACCCTCAAACTGATGGTCAAACTGAAGTAGTAAACAGGACTCTTGGTACCTTATTGCGTGCTTTGATTAGAGGGAATGTAAAGTCTTGGGAAGACTTTTGCCATTTGTTGAGTTTGCTTATAATAGAAGTGTGCATTCTTCTTCTGGATTTTCTCCTTTTGAGATTGTGTATGGTTTGCAGCCACTAACCCCGTTGGATCTTGTGCCTTTTCCTTTAAGTGAGATCTCTAACTTAGATGGGCTTAAAAAGGCTGAATTGGCTAAGACCATTCACAATAAAGCACGAGAAACGATTGAGAAGAGAAATCAACAAGTTGCTAACAAAGTGAACAAAGGAAGGCGCAAGGTAACCTTTGAACCAGGAGATTGGGTATGGGTGCAGATGCGCAAGGAACGGTTTCCTTCCAAAAGAAAATCTAAATTGGATGCTCGTGGTGATGGACCATTTCAAATTATTGCTAAGATCAATGACAATGCATATAAAGTTGATCTTCCTGGTGAGTATGCTGTTTCTAGTACCTTTAATGTATCTGACCTGTCTCATTTTGATTTTGATGAAGGTAAAGATTCGAGGGCGAATCATGGAGCTAAAGTGCATGGAGATGCCATGGGAAATCATATTGAGGTTGTTCAAGAAAAACAAGATCATTCAAGTGCCAACGTGGAAAGTTTCCCCAATATGGAAACTTTTGTTGGTCCAGTCACAAGGTCCCAATGATACAAGTCACCAAGACTAGAAAGTTTCCCCAATATGGAAACTCAATTGCAGATCTGAATGAAAGAGAGATTGCTTTCTTTTATGTTTATGCACAAGGTGTTCTTATTGATTGCAATTGAGTTTATCTTTTTTTTATATCAATTTTAATTCCTATTTCTTGTGTTCTTGAGTGCTTAACTGATTGGGGTTCACGGGATTTCTAAAAATTAACTTGGGTTCTTGTCATACGTTTTCTTGGGTGTAAGAACAAATCCTAATTTGATCACTTGTTGAGAAACTAATTCTGATTTGATTGGTAACGAGTTCTAAGGGTTGATTAAGGGTCTTGGGGTTTCGCATTATTGTGCTAGTTAGTTATGTTCACCACTATACAGGACCCTTTGAGGGAAATGTGCTAGTTCGTTCTGTTCACGACTACTGATGAAGAACCATGGGCATGTGAAAGACAAGAAGAGAAGCATCCATGGCGTGATTCGCCTCAAAGAAGCCTAGGACGTGACTTGCATGGACATGAGCTTGCAAGAAGCCTAGGACGTGACTTGCATGGACATGAGCTTGCAAAAGGAGGCTTAGGAGCTGAAATTGGATCAGATTTGAAGTCTAAATATTCAAGGCAAGGGGATGAACGAAATTCCCATATCAAAGGCCCAACATTCAAGTCTAATGTTCCTAAAGATCCATTACAATATGTTGGAGGCCCAATGACAAGAGCTAGGGCCAAAGCAATGAAGCAAGCATTGAATTGTTTAATCCAAGACCTTCAAGAGATAGAGCCCATATTGTTGAGTCAGATTTCATCTCATAAAGGTCCAAGAGGCATTGTCTTACTCTTTGAAGCCCAACATAAAGTGTCCAAAGTCCCACATGGAGTCCAATTTGGAGAACTCACTTAAAGTACCATGTGACAAGCATGTGCCACTTAAAAATAAGGATATGGACGTGATCCCTATGGTCCAACATGTTGAGATCACATTTTATTTAGTTTCCTTTTTTATTTCCTCTAAATAAGGTGATCTAGTCAACACCTTTATAAGTTTTTTTTGTTTCCTTTTAGGGATTGATTTGTTTCCTTTTATTTAGTATCTTCTTTAGGACATTAAGTTAGGAAGTTTTCCCTATAAATAGGCACCCTCTATGTACTTTGAAAGGGTCTTTGATTCAGAAATAATATTGAGAGCTTTCTTGCTTTCTTTGTATTCTTTGAGAATACTTGACTTATCAAAGGAGTGGTTTTCCTTTGTAGCGTCCTAAGGTTAGAGTTCTAAGAGACAAGTTCTCTTAGGGTTCTTTCCATTGACCAACATTCTTGCTAGAGTTCTAAGAGACAAGTTCTCTTAGGGTTCTTTTCATCGATCAACATTCTTCTCACCTCCCATTTTCTTTGTGTTCTGTTTCTATCTTTTCAACTTTGTTTCTTGTGATTCCGTGTGTTTACTTGATTCTATCTACTCCTGGGCATAGTTCCATCTTGTTGAAGGTTCTCTAGGACGAGTTCCTATTGGGTCTGCCATCAACTACACACGATCCTTTGTGAGAAATGTGCTAGTTTGTTATGTTTATGGACCTTCCAAACCATTCTGATATGCTCATGTGCTGATGATATATTTGACATGATGGATGCATACATGATTTGTGCTATCGTGAATTTTTGACCAATTGAGAATTTCGTGACACAAGTTTTGATGATTTTTATTGCAAAATTTCTTTGGTTTCAAAAATGTACAATGGCAATGAGTTTTAAAAATGATTTTTACTTATTATCCATTATAAACTTGTTACGCACGAGCTTTAAGGTCACCCCTCTTTCTCCCCATGTCCAGGTAAAGAACATGAAGTCGAGTGAAAGAGGGTCAAGGCATCTCTGCTCCATATTTTTGTATTATAAGCGTTTGAAATGTCACTTTAGTTTTGTAAAGAACTCTTATCTTTTGATGTAAATAAATTATGAATCATGTATGGCTGATGTTGAGTGGAAGTATGAATTTACGTATGGATAAGATTGAGTTGAAATTAGGTTTAATTGAGAAAGCTATCAATTTGAGATGATTATTTTGGTTATGAATTGTTGTTACATACATATATATATAAGTAAGATGTGTTATGGAAAAGGGAATGATAGAAGTTCAGAATGATAAGAATTAGTTGTAAGTAAGGAATTAAACGAGTAGAGATTGGAGAGTATGATGAGATAATATTGGTAGTGGAATGGTTATGAAATGACGTTGCATTAGAGGAAGTGAATTAAGACTATGTAAATTGAAAGAAAGGTAAGAATGATGTAGAAACCATTGGAAATTTTAGGTTTAGGGGTTGAAATTCCAAGGGTTTTGCCGAGGAAAACTCCTTAGCTTCGCCACGGCGAAGTCAGTCTTTCAAGGTCGCCACGGTGAAGATACATTTTGTCACTGCAGCGAACTTTTTCCTGCAGGGACAGTGGAGTTTCTCTTGGAGAATTTTGTCCAGTACTATAATTGAGGACGTAATTATAAGAATGGATAGTCATTTATTGATTAAATCTCAGGATTTCATTGGAACATGCCCACGTTTTATGGTTCAAGGGTTGGGCTCCAGAAACTGGGTCCAACAGCTAGAATGTCACCTACTAATGGTATAACATACCTTGTACAATTACTTATTACACATGGTACCAGTAACACACATGTAATGTATTATACTAGTACTAATTATACTAGTAATATACATGTATCACAGGTATACATACCAATGTACCATATTAGTATGGTATTATATAACATGTATAGTGTATATCAATCCCATCATATTGTCATGTTTATCACAACATCTATAGTTATGGTTCATAATCTTGTGCATAATTAGTACATAAAGCCAGCTAGTTATAATCTGTACACATTATGTAATATGTACAAATCATCTAACTATATATTGTACCATTTTGTACATAGAATAGTGATGTATACAAGTACATAAAAGAAAATATAAATATGCATTGTACATCAATTGCATGTGTAATACATGGTAATAGTTATGCATAGTTATATGTTATAAATTATACATATAACTATAAGTCTTGATGTACAATAATTTATGCATGTCTCTATTAGACATCCATATGGAACCATATTAGTTACTAGTACATGTATAACATGGTAATAGTTACATATAATCACAGTGATATTCTATTGCATATAATATGCATGTTAATGGCTGTACCATTAACATGCATATTATTACATAGTACACAATGTGACAATGTAATTGCTATACATACATATGGTACCATTGTATAGTAAAAGTGTACATACAATAACTAGCCACTTTACTTTCACTATACACTACTTTACTAATGTAGCATGGTATTGTATGTGAATACATGCATATATGGTACCATTATGTACATGCATAGAAATAATACACATATTTATAATATAAGCATAATACTAATATACTTATACAATAATTTATGTAAATGCATGTTATAATAGTGCCACTTGAACTAGTACTATATACTATTTACATGTAACTATACTACTAATGGTAGTGTAACATGTGTGCATACTAGAGTTATTATATATGTAATACCTAGCTATTATAATATACCATGGTAATACTATACATACAAGAGAACTTATATACTAACACGTACTATAGTATAGGAATGACCACGTGTATATATCTATAACATATAGCTTATATACTAATACCTATTATTACTAATAGTGTATACTAGTGTAGCTATACATGTTATGTCATAAATAGTTATAGTATCTCACTATATGCCTTATGTAACATGTACACACATTACATTGTCACATTGTGTAGTATGCATAATTACATGTGTATGTTACATGTTTCGTGATGCATGTGTATAGTACATATTAATGCGCACCAACGGAAGAATTGAAGAGGAATTTGCGTCAGTTATGCAGAACAAGGAAGAACAGACCTGAATTTCGAAAATTGACAAACAAAACTAACTAGGATAGTATGAAATCAATCCTCACGACACCCCTAAAGACCTGCCTTAGGTAACCCGATGATCGAATTGAATTCAAAGGAAGAACTCAAACATGCCACAATTGGGAAAGCAATTGATAAGTGAAATAAGTTCTTAAGGTAACAAGAACAAGAGAAGATCTGTTTTCTCTCAAGTTTGAAGCCAATGGCTGCACACAAAATGATCTGAATGAGTCTGCCCCATCTGACCTAAAACAAGGCTATAAATACTAGGTTTAAGTGACTAATGAGTTGGGCTAATAATACAAGAAGCCCAAGTAAATAATAAGTCCAAGAAAGCTAATTAAAATGCCTCTAAGCCTGGTCTGATGGGTGTGCCTTCTTGATCACTTAAGTCCACATAAGTTGGGCTTAAGTGAATTAAAACAGCCCATTCAAGCAAGTCCTCAAGCCACATGCATATCTGACCCAAAGACTTGAGTTAAGTGGATCCATTTGAGCTGTGACCCAAATAACTCTCCTCCTATAGGATTAGCATGCTGCATGTCTTCCATAAGTGAGCCCACATGCGCATACAAAGTCTCCTTGATCCTCTTAGCCCGCGCCCTAGTCATTGGCCCAATTGGTATGGAAAGCTCTCTTCCTTGGCCTTGATCACGCAAGCACCTCTTCAAGTCCAAACCTCCATGCACATTGTCATCCATGCCTTTGCTCACATCAGTCCCTCCCTCCTCAAAAAGATTCGTCCTCGAATCTGAATCCATGTCAAACGGAGAAAGGTCAGCAACATTAAAAGTGGCGGAAACACTGTACTCACCTGGAAGATCAATCTTGTAGGCATTGTCATTGATCTTCTCCAACACCTGGAATGGACCATCTCCTCTCGGATCCAGCTTAGATTTTCTTTGAGTAGGAAATCGCTCCTTTCTCAAATGAACCCAAACCCAATCACCAGGTTCGAAGGTCACTAATCTACGCCCCTTGTTGGCTTGCCTAGCGTAGACCCGGGTCTTTTGCTCAATGTGCTGCCTCGCCTTCTCGTGAAGTTCCCTAACCAACTTAGCCTTGCGTGTTCCATCTGTACTAGACAATTCATGCAAAGGTAAAGGTACCAAATCCAAGATAGTTAAGGGATTAAAACCATAAACCAACTCGAAAGGCGAAAAAACTGTAGTGGAATGCACACATCTATTATATGCAAATTCAATAAAAGGTAAACATTCCCCCCAAGTTCTCAAATTTCGACCTACAACAGCACGCAACAAAGTTCCCAAGGTCCTATTCAAAACCTCGGTTTGCCCATCTGTTTGTGGATGACAAGTAGTAGAATATAACAGTTTGGTTCCTAACTTGCCCCACAACACACGCCAAAAATGGCTCAAAAACGTAGCATCTCGATCGGATACAATTGACCTCGAATGCCATGCAACCTAACAACATCCCTAAAGAATAAGTCAGCCACATGTACGGCATCATCGGTCTTATGGCATGCAATGAAATCGCCATCTTACTAAAACGGTCTACAACCACAAAGATGCTATCAAAACCCTCTTTGTTCTAGGTAAACCCAAAACAAAGTCCATAGACAAATCAACCCACATTCGAGGAAGCACGGTAAAGGGTATACAATCCATGAGGTTTGATGTGGATTTTGCCTGTCTACATGCAATGCACTTGACACACACACGCTCAACATCCTTGCGCATACCAGGCCAATAAAAATGCTCATGTAAAATATCCAAAGTCTTAGCAACCCCAAAATGACCCATCAAACCACCACTATGGGCCTCATGCACAATCAAAGCACGCAACGAACAATTAGGCACACACAATTGGCTACCTCTAAACAAATAGCCATCATGCCTGTAAAATTTCTGAAATGCAGCATGCTCACAAGCAATATACACAAAAGCAAAGTCATTATCAGAAGCACACAACTCCTTTAGTTGCTCAAACCCTAAAAGTTGAGAACTAAGGGTAGTAACCAAGGAATACCTCCTAGATAACGCATCAGCAACCACGTTTTCCTTCCCTTGCTTGTACTGCAGGACATATGGAAATGTCTCCAGAAACTCCACCCATGTAGCATGTCGTTTGCTTAACTTGCCTTGTCCTTTCAAGTGCTTCAAGGATTCGTGATCCGTCCTAATGACAAACTCACGTGGCTGAAGGTAGTGTTGCCACACCTCCAATGCTCTCACCACTGCATATAGCTCCTTGTCATAGGTTGGATAGCTGAGTTGTGCACCACTCAACTTCTCACTGAAGTAAGCTACTGGTTTGTTTTCCTGCAAAAGCACATCACCTATACCAATACCAGAAGCATCACATTCAACCTCAAATGCCTTATCAAATTTTGGCAAACACAAAATAGGAGCAGAACATAATTTTTCTTTCAACAATATGAATGCACGTTCCTGTTCCTCTCCCCATACAAACCCCTTCTCCTTCTTGACTATCTCAGTCAAAGGAGCAGCAATAGTGGAGAAATCTCTCACAAACCTCCTATAAAGGCTAGCAAGTCCATGAAAGCTCCTCACCTCACTCGCACTCTTAGGTGTTGGCCAATCCTGAATGGCCTTCACCTTTTCACTATCTACCGCAACACCACGAGAACTGACTACAAATCCTAAGAAGACAAGTTGATCAATGCAAAAAGTACACTTCTTAAGATTGGCATACAGTTTCTCCTTTCTCAATACATCCAACACACTCCTCACATGCATGACATGCTCATCAATAGTAGTGCTATAAACCAAAATGTCATCAAAGTAAACAACCACAAATTTACCAAGAAATGCACGCAATACATGATTCATCAACCGCATAAAAGTGCTGGGTGCATTAGTTAAGCCAAATGGCATAACCAACCACTCATACAACCCATACTTGGTTTTGAAAGCGCTTTCCATTCATCTCCGGATTCATTCGAATCGATGGTATCCACTCTTCAAATCAATTTTAGTAAATACACATGCACCATGCAACTCATCAAGCATATCATCTAACCTAGGAATAGGGTGGCGATACTTTACAGTGATTTTATTCACAGCACGGCAGTCCACGCACATCCTCCAGGTTCCATCCTTCTTTGGCACCAACAGCACCGGCACGACACATGGGCTAAAGCTCTCCCTCATATGCCCCTTTTCCAACAACTCATCCACTTGCCTTTGAAGTTCCTTCGTTTCCTCAGGGTTACTCCTATAGGCTGGGCGGTTTGGAATCTGTGCACCGGGTATGAAATCGATTTGGTGCTCTATGCCCCTCAAGGGTGGCAGTCCATTGGGCATCTCCTCCGGAAAGACATCGGTGTATTCCTGCAAAAGAGAACTAAAAACACTAGGCAAGGAAGGAAGCAAGAGGGTCAGTGTCAGTCATCAAACACTCCCTATACCTAAGCAACAACAATGTTCTCTTCGCTCCACTCGCTCTCCTCAAATCTTTCTCTCTCGCAAACAAACTCACCTTCTTCTCTCTCGGCTCACTCTTCCTTTCTCTACCTGAGTTCTTCTCTCCTGCACATCCCACTTTCTTTTCCTCTCCTGTGCAGTCACTCACCTTTGGGCCACTCTCAATTTTCTTTTGGGCCTCTTTTCTCTCATCTTTTCTTTTTAGCTCACTACCCGAACCCTCCTCACATTTACTTGTTTTCAACTGGTCCAGGTACAATTCATGAGGTGATAAGGGTACAAGAGTGAAGTTCCTACCCTTAAACTTAAACGAATACCTATTGGTATATCCATCATGTGCTACCCTTCTATCAAACTGCCAAGGTCTCCCAAGCAACATATGACCAGCCTCCATAGGCACTACATCACACAACACCTCATCCTTATATCTACCTACTGAAAATGACACCAACACCGCTTTGTCACTTTCACATCAAGACTATCATTAAACCATCAGTAGCTTGTAAGGTTCCGATGTTTCCTATAAGGTAACCCCAGTTTCTCAACCATGGTGACACTAGCTATATTAGTGCAACTACCCCCATCAATAATCAGATTACAAACCTTTCCACCCACCAAACACCTCGTGTGAAACAAGTTCTCCCTCTGATCAAGAGCCGCATCCTTGGCCCTAACACTCAAAACACGCCTAACAACAAGCGCTTCCCACAGACAGCCCTCTCCACACAATCATCCTCATCATCAAGACAAACATTATAACAAGGCAACACATCATTATCACAATCACTATCCTCGAAATCAATTACCCCATTATCCCGCATAAACATAGCCTTTTATTAGGGCATTGTGATGCAATATGTCCATTACCCAAACACCTAAAGCATTTAATACTAGATTGTTTGCTAGATGAAGCATGAGAATTAGGTGTACCTTTTTGGTCAGACCCCACATTTGGCCTTTTGGGTGTCTCCTTGAGGTCCAGCCCTTTGTCTTTCGACTTCTCCTCTCTCTTGGGCCATTTCGAACCCCGTGATGGACTAAATACCGATCCAGTCCTTGCTGCCACTCTACTCTTGAGTTGCCTTTCCACTTTCATGGCCATGTTCACCATGTCCTCAATCTCCACATAGTGCTGCAACTCCACCACATTGGCTATCTCTCGGTTCAAGCCACTCAAAAATCGTGCCATAGTCGCCTCTGCATCCTCCTCTATGTTGGCTCGGATCATGGCTATCTCCATCTCTTTGTGGTAATCCTCCACTGATCTAGACCCTTGAGTGAGTCTCTGCAATTTTTGGTGCATCTCCCTATAATAGTAAGAAGGCACAAACCTCTTCCTCATGCAAGCTTTCATGGCTGCCCAAGTAAAGATAGGCCTCTCTCCATTCCTCCTCCTGGAAGTCATCAACTGGTCCCACCAAATCAATGCATAATCAGAAAACTCCACTGCAGCTAGTTTTACCTTCTTGTGCTCGGAGAAATTGTGGCAATCAAAAATCAAGTCCACCTTCCTCTCCCATTCTAGGTAAGCCTCAGCGTCGTTCCTCCCCTTAAAGGTAGGAATTTGCATTTTGATGGATTTGATATCTCCATCTAGCCGGTTTAATGGCTCAGCTCGCTGTGCCCTCCTAGGTCTGTGGTCAAACTCCTCCTCCTCCTCCTCCTCAATTCCGTCGTCCACATGGTCATATTGTGGTGGTGGTCTCCGAAATGGTGGTGGAGGGTGTTGGTGCCTAGCACCACGTCTCCCTTGAGGCTCCTCACGCCTCTCCTGTCAGAGTTTAGCTATCTCCTCCCTCATCTCAGTAAATGCCAAGTTGAACCGCTCAAACTGTTGCTGCATTGCTCTCATGGTAAGAACATTGATTTCTCCGGTTTGGCTCGCATTAATACCTCCGTTGCTACCACTGCTACCATTACTACCTCCTTCCTGTGACATTGTGAGGAAATAATATACTTGCAAAACAACGTTAGTGCAAAAAAAACAAAAACCACCTCACAATACTCCCTCACGTGTTTCACTCAAAAGATGTTCTCTCTCACTCGTGTTTAATGTCACGGCAATGACACCCTCAAATGCACTCACACTCTTGCCTTTTACCACTCAATTTCTCTGAAATTCAAGTTACAACCCAGAACTATAATTCCTCAAACCAAATTCATTTCCCAAATCATGGAATGTGGTTCAATCAATAAAAACCGAGATCCTCCAAGCAAGATTGCTGAATGTCAATCAATTCGAGAAACAAAGAAGGAAACACGAAACAATGCTAGGACAGACTTGAAATCAAACAAAATGAAGAATAAGAGAGACAAATTCGAAACAAGCAATACCAAGATCAAAGAAGACAATTTTCGGAACAATAGGAATTCAATGAACACAAAATAAGGCTAGAACAATGGAATCAAATGGAAATTTCCAAAATTTTGAAGCTGTTATGTTAAGACTAGTGCCAAACTACTCAATTCAATGAGCTGAATCAAAGGAAAGAAGAAAATTTTAAGTAGGCCTTTTTTTTACCTCCTGTTTTTTCAAGAACAAGAACCCAGATTTCTCAAGAACAAGAACACACAAGATTCAGCACAAGAACGATAAGAACCCAGATTTCTCAAGAACAAGAACACACAAGATTCAGCACAAGAACGATAAGAACCCAGATTTCTCAAGAACAGTAACACAGATTTCTCAAGAACAAGAACCCAGATTTCTCAAGAACAGTAACACAGATTTCTCAAGAACAAGAACCCAGATTTCTCAAGAACAAGAAAACACAAGATTCAGCACAAGAACGATAAGAACCCAGATTTCTCAAGAACAGTAACACAGATTTCTCAAGAACAAGAACCCAGATTTCTCAAGAACAGTAACACAGATTTCTCAAGAACAAGAACCCAGATTTCTCAAGAACAAGAAAACAACAAGATCCAGCACAAAACGACAAGAACCCGAGAGAGACAAATTAGAATTTACCTCTCGCCATGGCTCTGATACCAAATAATGCGCACCAACGGAAGAATTGAAGAGGAATTTGCATCAGTTATGCAGAACAAGGAAGAACAGACCTGAATTTCGAAAATTGACAAACAAAACTAACTAGGATAGTATGAAATCAATCCCTACGACACCCCCTAAAGACCTGCCTTAGGTAACCCCGATGATCAGAATTGAATTCAAAGGAAGAACTCAAACACGCCACAATTGGGAAAGCAATTGATATGTGAAATAAGTTCTTAAGGTAACAAGAACAAGAGAAGATCTGTTTTCTCTCAAGTTTGAAGCCAATGGCTGCACACAAAATGATCTGAATGAGTCTGCCCCATCTGACCTAAAACAAGGCTATAAATGCTAGGTTTAAGTGACTAATGAGTTGGGCTAATAATACAAGAAGCCCAAGTAAATAATAAGTCTAAGAAAGCTAATTAAAATGCCTCTAAGCCTGGTCTGATGGGTGTGCCTTTGCTGATCACTTAAGTCCACATAAGTTGGGCTTAAGTGAATTAAAACAGCCCATTCAAGCAAGTCCTCAAGCCACATGCATATCTGACCCAAAGACTTGAGTTAAGTGGATCCATTTGAGCTGTGACCCAAATAACTCTCCTCCTATAGGATTAGCATGCTGCATGTCTTCCATAAGTGAGCCCACATGCGCATACAAAGTCTCCTTGATCCTCTTAGCCCGCGCCCTAATCATTGGCCCAATTGGTATGGAAAGCTCTCTTCCTTGGCCTTGATCACGCAAGCTCCTCTTCAAGTCCAAACCTCCATGCACATTGTCATCCATGCCTTTGCTCACATCACAAGAGAAGATCTGTTTTCTCTCAAGTTTGAAGCCAATGGCTGCACACAAAATGATCTGAAATGAGTCTGCCCCATCTGACCTAAAACAAGGCTATAAATACTAGGTTTAAGTGACTAATGAGTTGGGCTAATAATACAAGAAGCCCAAGTAAATAATAAGTCTAAGAAAGCTAATTAAAATGCCTCTAAGCCTGGTCTGATGGGTGTGCCTTTGCTGATCACTTAAGTCCACATAAGTTGGGCTTAAGTGAATTAAAACAGCCCATTCAAGCAAGTCCTCAAGCCACATGCATATCTGACCCAAAGACTTGAGTTAAGTGGATCCATTTGAGCTGTGACCCAAATAACTCTCCTCCTATAGGATTAGCATGCTGCATGTCTTCCATAAGTGAGCCCACATGCGCATACAAAGTCTCCTTGATCCTCTTAGCCCGCGCCCTAGTCATTGGCCCAATTGGTATGGAAAGCTCTCTTCCTTGGCCTTGATCACGCAAGCTCCTCTTCAAGTCCAAACCTCCATGCACATTGTCATCCATGCCTTTGCTCACATCACTAGGACTAGTCAATTTTAATTATATTTGAAGCCCAAATCTATGTGGGATTTGTTCTTGGGCAGATTTATTTCAAGAAGGCCTTTTGATACTTTGGGCTTTCTTTAGGGTTTGTAGGTTATCTTTGTTAGGGTTTACATTGCAAATGGTATTTAAACCCTTGCTTTATGCATGAACACGGGTTTAGGAGATCAATAAAATTAGAAAGCATTCTTCAAGAGAGAATTGAGATTCTTGCTTGTTTTACCTTAAGGATTGATTCAACTTATCAAGTAAGTTCTAACTTGTGGCGTTAATTCAAGTCCTGCAACCTTTATACCCTTTGTTACCAAATCCTTGTTGTTTTGGGGGTAAAGGGTCTTATTAGATTGATTGAATTTAGGTTTGGGAACAATCATTGAAACGGAGGTGATCTAGACATTGTTTCTAGGTTGTTGCCATATCATGTTGAGATCATGTTTATTTAGTTTCCTTTTTTTTTCCTTGAAATAAGGTGATCTAGTCAATACCTTTATAAGTTTATTTTGTTTCCTTTTAGGGATTGATTTGTTTCCTTTTATTTAGTATCTTCTTTAGGACATTAAGTTAGGAAGTTTTCCCTATATATAGGCACCCTCTATGTACTTTGAAAGGGGATCTTTAATTTAGAAATAATATTGAGAGCTTTCTTGATTTCTTTGTATTCTTTGAGAATACTTGACTTATCAAAGGAGTGGTCTTCCTTTGTGGCGTCCTAAAGTTAGAGTTCTAAGAGACAAGTTCTCTTATTGTTCTTTCTATTGACCAACATTCTTGCTAGGGTTCTAAGAGACAAATTCTCTTAGGGTTCTTTTCGCAACATTCTTCTAACTGCCCAATTTTCTCCTTGTGTTCTATCTCTATCTTGTCACTTTGTTTCTTGTGATTTCGTGTGTTTGCTTGATTCAATCTACTCTCGGGCATAGTTTCATCTTGTTGAAGGTTCTATAGGACAAGTTCCTATTGGGTCTCACATCATTTGGTATCAGAGCGCTTTGGTTGCTAGATTTCAAATAACTACCCTTTTTTTTATTTTCTTTATTCTTTTCTGGCCATTTTTCATCGACTAGTTCATGCCTCTTTTGCTTGAGTTTTTGGAAGAATAATAGGAATTTCTTCAAGTTCAAAATCTCTTCTTTATTTTCGTTTTGGAATCACTCAAATCCAAGCTTTCTAGAGCAAGTTACACCAAGTCTAAATTGAGAGCATCTAGCTTCTGAAAAAAAGTAGAAGTAAAAAAAAAGGAAATTTGTCAAAAAAGAGAAAAAAAAGTAGAAGTGAAAAAACAGAAATTCGTCAAAAAAAGAAGAAAAAAGAAAAAAAATCGACAAAAAAAGAAAACAATCAGAGTGTGTGATGCAAGTTTTAGAGAAGTGGAGTCCAAGTTTGCTACTTTCCTAATTGCATAAACTTTTGTTTTCTACTACTTGCCATCCTCAAACTGAGGTTGTGAATAGAACTTTAGGTTCTCTTTTACTTGTTGTGGTTGGTAAAAATATTAAAACATGGGAAGAATGTTTGCCATCAGTTGAATTTGCATACAATAGGAGCATACATTCTACTACTAGCTATTCACCTTTTGAGATTGTTTATGGTTTTAATTACCCCATCTCGCAAATACATGATCTTCCTATCGGGACATTGGTTTGCCCTATGCACTTGAAGCATTTGATGTCTCTTTGCTTAGTGCTAGCATTTTGATCATTAGATGTAGGCGCACCTTTAGAGGCTGCCCACTTTTCCTTCGACTTGTCCTTATTGTCATAGGACTTATCCTTGCTCTTTTCCTCCTTCTTTGGCCATTTAGGACCCCAAGAATTTGAAGATCGTAAGGTATTGCCCTTGCTGAAACTTTTTCCCTTCAATTGCTTTTCAATCTTCATAGCCATGCTTACCATGTCCTCCAACTCTAAGTACTGATGAAGCTCTAACACATTGGCTATCTGATACGGATACCCCAAGAAAACAAGGTTCTTGAAACCTCCTAATCCTATTGAATCAAAATCCCAATCTTTCTATTCTAAGAACATGCTAGTTCAAACCCCAATTATACGGAATTGAGACCCAAACCCAAAGAAAATTAAAGAATTGAACACGCCACAAGTGATTACCTTGATAAGTGATGCAATCCTTGAAGTAACAATAAGAACACACCTTACTTGAAGAGAACTCTCAATTTCGTTAATCAACCAAAATCTAATGTTTACAAGGATAAAATAAGGTATTTATACCCTTGCCCACGACCTAAACCTAAAAGGAATAGGTTACAAGACCCTTTAATGCTAAAACAAGCCTAATCCTAACTAGTTTAGGAGTTTATAGCCCAATAATGCAATCTGATCCTATTCCACTTAGGATTGGGCTAAACTAACTTAAATAAGACCAAAATAACTTAAATAAACCTAAGGGAGGTGGATGGGCCTAATGGATTACTCTACCTAGGCCCACACACTTGGTTGTCCAAAACTAGTTTTAAATAAACTAAGGCAAATACTAATAAATACCTAGCCCATAACAAGTCTCTTTGGGCCTAATAAACAAAGGATAAATAACAAGTCCGATGTACTAAAATAAGTCCATAAGAATAATTGAACTTGTCTTGAAATTTGGCTAAGTATTAGCCCCTCCACATGCCCTCTCTAGAAGAATCACAGGCTTGACTACTCTACTTGAATTATTCACGGATGGTTCAGTCTTGTCATCAAGGTGAGATGTAATGTGACTTTGAACAAACCCTTGAAGTGCTTGTTTAAGCCTTGCTGCACGCTGTCTTGTAATAGGTCCACTTGGGAAAGTAAGCTTGTCTTGATGTGTTGCACCTTGATCTCCATTGCCATGGCTTCTTGTATCATTCCCTCCCTCCTCAAAAGGATTCATCCTCGAATCAACCCCTGCATTATCAAATGGAGAGAGATCAGCAACATTAAATGTAGCAGATACTTGATACTCACTTGGAAAATCAATCCTGTAGGCATTATTATTAATCTTTTCAAGGACTTGGAAAGGCCCATCGCCTATAGGATCCAACTTGGATTTCCTTTGCTTAGGAAACCTCTCTTTCCTAAAATGTAACCAAGCCCAATCACCAGGCTCAAATTGCATCAACTTTCGCCCTTGATTAGCTCTTTGTGCATATGCTTCATTCCGTTTCTCTATGTGTTGTCTCGCCTTTTCATGAATGTTGCGCACCAAATCTGCTTTCTTTTGTCCATCTATACTAGTTATCTCACTTAAAGATAAAGGACACAAATCTAAAGGTGTTAATGGATTAAAACCATAAACAATCTCAAAAGGTGAATAACCAGTAGTAGAATGTATGCTCCTATTGTATGCAAATTCATCTAATGACAAACATTCTTCCCATGTTTTAATATTTTTACCAACCACAGCACGTAAAAGAGAACCTAAAGTTCTATTAACTACCTCAGTTCATCCATCAGTTTGAGGATGACAAGTAGTAGAAAACAAAAGTTTAGTACCTAGCTTACCCCAAAGAACACGCCAAAAGTGGCTCAAAAACTTCACATCACGATCAGAAACAATAGTCTTAGGAACACCATGCGAACGCACAACATCCTTAAAAAACAACTCGGCAATATTTACAGCATCATCAGTTTTATGACATGCAATGAAATGTGCCATCTTGCTAAACCGATCTACTACCACAAATATACTATCCCTACCTTTTTTTGTCCTAGGCAACCCTAAAACAAAGTCCATAGATATGTCAGTCCACGGATGCTTAGGCACAGGCAAAGGTGTATACAAACCATAAGGATGAGTCTTAGATTTCGCTTGTCTACATGCAACACACTTAGAACAAATTTTTTCAACATCTTTTCTCATGTTAGGCCAATAAAAATGTTCACAAAGTATGTCATATGTCTTTTGAACCCCAAAATGACCCATCAAACCCCACAATGTGATTCACGACAAGGACTTCCAGATAGAACATTTAGGCACACATAACTTGTTCTCCCTAAACAGATAGCCATCATGTCTATAAAATCTTTGGAATGCAGCATGCTCACAAGCGCCAAACACATTGCCAAAATCAGAATCCGAAGCATACAAATCCCTAATGTACTCAAACCCTAACAATTTAGAACTTAAAGTAGTGATTAGAGTGTACCTTCTTGAAAGTGCATCAGCAATTACATTCTCCTTACCTTGTTTGTATTGTATCACGTATGGAAAGGTCTCTATGAATTCCAGCCACTTCGCATGCCTCTTGTTCAACTTACCTTGGCCCTTTAGATGTTTCGACTCATGATCAGAATGGATCACAAACTCTTTTGGCCAGAGATAATGCTGCCAAGTCTCCAATGCTCTCACCAAGGCATAGAGTTCCTTGTCATAAGTGGAATAATTCAATTGTGGCCCATGAAGCTTTTCACTGAAGTATGCAATGGGACGCTTACCCTGCATCAAAACAGCACCAATACCTAACCCGAAGGCATCACATTCTATCTCAAAAGCTTCATTAAAGTTAGGCAAACTCAATACAGGCGCAGAACATAATTTATCTTTCAATGTATTAAAAGCAAGTTCTTGTGTCTCATTCCACTTAAATCCGACATCCTTTTTAATTATTTCAGTCAATGGCGCAGCAATGGTACTAAAATCTTTCACAAAATGCCTATAAAAGCTAGCTAAACCATGAAAACTACGCACATCACTAATACACTTAGGAGTAGGCCAATCTTTAATAGCCTTAACCTTCTCCTCATCAACATGCACACCATGGGCAGAAATAACAAAGCCAAGAAAAACAACTTTATCCATACAAAAAGAACACTTTTTAAATTTAGCATATAGTCTTTCACGCCTAAGTGCTTCAAGTATAGATTTAAGATGCATAACATGCTCATCAAGGCTTTTGCTATAAATTAAAATGTCATCAAAGTATACCTAGCCCATAACAAGTCTCTTTGGGCCTAATAAACAAAGGATAAATAACAAGCTCAATGTACTAAAATAAGTCCATAAGAATAATTGAACTTGTCTTGAAATTTGGCTAAGTATTAGCCCCTCCACATGCCCTCTCTAGAAGAGTCACAAGCTTGACTACTCCACTTGAATTCTCCACGGATGGTTCGGTCTTGTAATCAAGGTGAGATGTAATGTGACTTTGAACAAACCATTGAAGTGCTTGTTTAAGCCTTGTTGCACGTTGTCTTGTAATAGGTCCACTTGGCAAAGTAAGCTTGTCTTGGCGTGTTGCACCTTGATCTCTATTGCCATGGTTTCTGTGTGTATATGACCTTCCTCAACTCTTTTTCTTTTGCAAAGAAAGTACTTTTTTTGTTCCACTCTTCTTTTCACTCGTCTCTCCTTTTTCAACTGCACCACTCTCTTTCCTTTGCTCACTAGTGCAATTACTCTCAGTTGGGCCTTTGTTCTTATTTTCTTGAATGGCCTCTTTTTCTTTTTTTCTTTTTAAACTCTCAGCCTCTCTAAGTTTTTGTTCTTCCATGGCTTTTGTAAGTCTCAATTGATCCTCATGAACTTCTCTTGGTGAAAGGGGTGTCAATGTGAAGTGTTTCTCCCCCATCTTGAATGAATATCTATTTTTGAATCCATCATGTAGTACACACCTATCATATTGCCATGGTCTCCCCAATAGTAAATGACCAGCATGCATAGGAACTACATCACACAACACTTCATCAGAATATCTCCCAATTGAGAACGCCACTAGCACTTGCTTGTTCACCTTAACCTCTCCACACTCATTAAGCCATTGCAACTTATAAGGACTGGAGTGCTTAATGCTTAATGAGAGGCAGCCCCAATTTCTCAACTAAAATTGTGCTTGCAAGATTGGTGCAACTACCTCCATCAATTATTAAACTGCACATCTTACCCTTAATTAAACATCTGGTGTGGAATATATTCTCCCTTTGTTCCTCAAGCTCTATCTTTTCTTGTACATTGAGAGCTCGCCTCACTACTAATGCTTCGGCTTGGACTGGTTGCTCAACTTCTTCATCAGTGCAATCCTCCAACTCAGGCATATCACTTCCATCACTATCTTCTGATTCAATTACCCCATCTCGCAAATACATGATCTTCCTATTGGGACATTGATTTGCCCTATGACCCGAACCTAAACACTTGAAGCATTTGATGTCTCTTTGCTTAGTGCTAGGATTTTGATCATTAGATGTAGGCACACCTTTAGAGGCTGTCCACTTTTCCTTTGACTGGTCCTTATTGTCATAGGACTTATCCTTGCTCTTTTCCTCCTTCTTTGGCCATTTAGGACCCCAAGAATTTGAAGATCCTGAGGTATTGCCCTTGCTGAAACTTTTTCCCTTCAATTGCTTTTCAATCTTCATGGCCATGCTTACCATGTCCTCCAACTCTAAGTATTGATGAAGCTCTAACACATTGGCTATCTCTTTATTTAGACCAGCAAGGAATCGAGCCATTGTAGCCTCTCTATCCTCCTCTATGTTAGCTCTTATCATAGTTATCTCCATCTCCTTCTGGTAATATTCCACGCTCTTTGTGCCTTGCCTCAATGTTTGGAGTTTTTGATGCAACTCCCTATAGTAGTAACTTGGCACGAATCTCTTTTTCATGATGCGTTTCAACTCATCCCAGGTTTCAACCGGTCTTTCTCCAGTTTGTCTTCTACTAACCATCAATTGATCCCACCAAACAGCAGCATAATCAGAGAACTCAACTGCAGCTAACTTCACCTTCTTCACCTCAGAATAATTGTGGCAGGCAAATATCATCTCTACTTTCCTTTCCCACTCCAAGTAGGCATCAACATCATTCCTTCCTTGAAATGGTGGCATCTTCATTTTGATGCTGCCAATGTTTCTATCTACTCTTTCAATCTCTCCCTCCTCTCTGCTTCTTTCAGCTCTTCCTCTATAACCACCTCTATTTCGGCCTCTATCTCCTCTACTACCTCTTGCATTGTTTCGTCCTCCATACCACTCTTCCTCATCAAATCCATCTTCATCTTGCTCCTCCTTATAGTGATAATGATTATGAAGTGGAGGGTTCTCTCTTCTTCTTGCCCCATTATTCCCTGAAGATTCAGCTTGAATAGTTCTAAGAAGTCTATCTTGTCTTTCAAAGTTTCTATCTTGCTGTTCAAACTTGTCTTTGACTTTAAGGAACATAGTCTCTATTCTCTTGAATTGATTTTGCATTGCTTCAAGAGTAAAGAATGTATTTCGTTGGTCCTCTTCGCTCCCATCACTCTTTCCATCTTTATTGCTATTATGAGACATGATCAATTTCTGCAAGAAAACGTTAGAAACCTCACAACACTCCCTCACGTGTTTATCTCTAGAACAAAATTTTCCACGCGTGTTTCACACAATAAAATGGCTTTTCACTATATAATCTCACATTCTTGCCTTTTTCCACTCAAGTGCCTCCTTTATGTTACTTTTCAGGATCACTTCAACAAGATCAAGGAAATCAACAAGCAACAAGTTCAAGAAGAAAACACAAAGAAAACAAGCCTAACGAAGAAAAACGAATAGATGAAACAAATCTAGAAGCAAAATATTGTACGGACAGAAAATAAATCAAAGTGCCAATACACGGATGAAGAATAGTGCAGGCAACGATTCTTGTGTCAATTCAACAATTATGAGTGCAACAATTGTTCAAATCAATGTATAGAAGCAAAGATAGGTACCAAAACAAGAAATAAACTAGGAAACAAAGAAAGACACACAAAACTATGACAAAACTCTCCAAATCCCAAGACCAAAATTTTTTTATTTTATTTTATTTTTATTTTAATATCCCAATCAACCCAGAGTTCAAAGAATTGAACACAAGATTCAAAGAAATCGTTTCTTGATAGGTTCTTGAATTAAAGAAGGACAACGTTAATGAATCTTGAATGATAAGAACAAATCTTGAATGAAAGATCAAATAAAGATTTAAAGAATCACAATCTTGGATGTTTCTTGATCAATTTTGAAATTTCTTTTCTTTTCTTTCTACTGCTCACTTTTTTTTCTATTTTTCACCTCTTTTTTTGCTTTTTTTTTTGCTTTTTCTGTCTTTTTTTTTGGTTGATCAAGAAAACAAAGAATCAATTAAGGAAACAAGAACATAACGAACCAATAATGGCAGATTCGTTCCAAGCAATTTAAACCTTTTTTTTTACTTTTCTAAAAAATTCAACAAAGAAAATAGTAAAAGATATGTATGAGTTCTTCGTTATGTTCTTGTTTCCTTAATTGATTCTTTGTTTTCTTGATCAACCAAATCTTTTGTTTACAAGGATAAAATAAGGTATTTATACCCTTGCCCACAACCTAAACCTAAAAGGAATAGGTTACAAGACCCTTTAATGCTAAAACAAGCCTAATCCTAGCTAGTTTAGGAGTTTATAGCCCAATAATGCAATCTGATCCTAATCCACTTAGGATTGGGCTAAACTAACTTAAATAAGACCAAAATAATTTAAATAAACCTAAGGGAGGTGGATGGGCCTAATGGATTACTCTACTTAGGCCCACACACTTGGTAGTCCAACACTAGCTTTAAATAAACTAAGGCAAATACTAATAAATACCTAGCCCATAACAAGTCTCTTTGGGCCTAATAAACAAAGGATAAATAACAAGCCCAATGTACTAAAATAAGTCCATAAGAATAATTGAACTTGTCTTGAAATTTGGCTAAGTATTAGCCCCTCCACATGCCCTCTCTAGAAGAGTCACAAGCTTGACTACTCCACTTGAATTCTCCACGGATGGTTCGGTCTTATAATCAAGGTGAGATGTAATGTGACTTTGAACAAACCCTTGAAGTGCTTGTTTAAGCCTTGTTGCACGTTGTCTTGTAATAGGTCCACTTGGCAAAGTAAGCTTGTCTTGGCGTATTGCACCTTGATCTCTATTGCCATGGTTTCTGTGTGTACATGACCTTCCTCAACTCCTTTTCTTTTCCTAGTAATAATATGTCATCTACATATAGCACAAGGAATACGATTGCAGTCCCACTAACTTTCTTATACACACAGTGTTCATCCGGATTTTGTGAGAAACCAAACTCTTTGATTACCTCATCAAAACGGATATTCCAACTCCTGGATGCTTGTTTCAATCCATAGATGGATTTTTGAAGGTTGCATACCTTTTCGCCATCATAGGAGATGAAGCCCTCAGGTTGTGTCATATACACATCCTCAGCTAGATTTCCATTTAGGAAAGCTGTCTTCACATCCATTTGTCATATCTCATAATCATAATGAGTGGCAATGGCTAGGAGTATCCTAATGGATTTAAGCATTGCTACTGGGCTGAAGGTCTCGTCGTAGTCAACTCCTTGTCTTTGACGAAAACCTTTAGCCACAAGCCTTGCTTTATAGGTAATTACATTACCATCCATGTCGGTTTTCTTTTTGAAAACCCATTTACACCCTATAGGTTTTATTCCTTCGGGTGCCTCTACCAAAGTCCATACTTGGTTTTCATACATGGAATCCATTTTAGCCTGCATGGCATGAAGCCATTTCTCAGATTCTGAACTCTTCAGAACCTCTTCATAGGTGGTAGGCTCATCATCTTCTATGAGCAATACGTCATTCTGTTCATTCACGAGAAATCTATATCTCTTGGGAACATGGCGTATCCTACGTGACCTACGAATTTTGTGTGTTGTAGAAGGTTGAACTGTTACTTCATCTGTATGAGTCATAGTTGCAGGTTCAAGCAGTTGATCTACGTCTGTTCGAGCATCTTGAACTTCTTCAAGTTCAATTTTGCTCCCACTGTCTTCTTGTAAAAGAAACTCTCTTTAAAAAGACAGCATGCTTTGAAACAAACACCTTTTATTCCTTAGCAAGGTAGAATTGATATCCCATTGTTTCTTTAGGATATCCTACAAACAAACACTTGTCAGATTTTGCATCAAGTTTATTTGACTGTATTCGCTTCACATAAGCAGGACAACCCCAAACTTTCAAATGAGTAAGATAGGGTCTTTTGTTAGTCCACATCTCATATGGAGTAACATCAACTGTCTTTGATAGAACTCTGTTTAGCAAGTAACTCTGTTTAGCAAAAAGATTTCAGTAACTTTGTAAAGCCCATCATCGATCGTACCATGTCTAACAAGGTTCGATTTCTCCTTTCTGCCACACCATTATGCTGTGGTGTGTACGGAGGAGTCCATTGAGATAAAATCCCATTATCTCTGAGATAATCTAAAAACTGTTGGTCTAAGTATTTCCCACCACGATCGGATCGTAATGTCTTGATACTTTTCCCAAGTTGGTTTTCTACTTCATTTCTGAATTGTTTGAACTTTTCAAATGCTTCAGATTTGTATCTCATCAGATACAGGTACCCATATCGAGAATAATCATCGATAAAGGTAATGAAGTAAAGACAACCACTTCTAGCATGGATGGACATCGGACCACATACATCTGAATGTATTAGGTCTAATACTCCAGTCGCTCGTTCACCCTTTCCCTTAAAGGGTAACTTAGTCATCTTGCCTAATAAACAAGATTCACATGTGTCATATGATTCATAATCAAATGACCCTAAACTACCACTCTTATAGAGCTTAGCTATGCGTCTCTCATTTATATGGCTGAGGCGACAATGCCATAAGTAAGTTAATTTTAAATTATCTCGTTTACGTCTTTTCGTGTCATTGATATTCATAATTGGATGTGACATATCTAATATGTAAATTCCATTGTATAATGTACCAGTACCATAAAGCATTCTATTCAAACTAATAGAACAACCATTGTTACTAAAAGTCAAATGGAAACCAGCTCTATTTAAACAAGAAACAGACAATATGTTCTTTGTTAAAACAGGTAAAAAATAACATTTATCTAATTTAATTACAAGCCCACTGGGGAGTGACAAAAAGTAAGTGCCAACGGCTAATTCAGCAACTCTTGCTTCATTTCCTACACGCAAGTCTAGTTCTCCCTTCATGAGCTGTCTACTATCCCTGAGGCCCTACACGTAGGTCTAGCATATGTGTGAGCCACAACCGGTATCTAATACCCATATGTTATGATCAGAAATAGTATTAACCTCAATAACAAACATACCTGAAGGAGCTGAGGCATTTGATGCCTTCTTCTGCTTCAATTCTTCCAGATAGACTTTACAGTTTCGCTTCCAGTGGCTAATCTTGTCACAATGGAAGTAAGTTCCTTTTGGTGCAGTTTCTTTGGTTTTCTTTTTGGCTGCACTTCCTTTCGGTTTCTTAGACCTTTTCTTCTTCAGTTTCTTTTTCTTTGAACCAGAAGAAGGAGAGGCCACCATAAGCACTTGCTTGCTATCCTTTTTGATAGCTTGCTCTACTGTCTTGAGCAGATTGATCAACTCAGGGATTGTCGTGGATATTTGGTTCATCCGATAGTTCAACACAAACTGTGAATAACTATCAGACAATCCAACCAAAATTAAGTCAACACTTAATTCATAATCCATAACAAAACCCAAGACGGCCAACCTCTCAATATACCCATTTATCTTCAGTGCATACTGCACTGCAGATGAACCTGGAGTCATCTTAGTAGTGAAGAGTAGCCTCGAGGTCTCGAACCTTTCAGACCGAGCTTGCTTATCGAAAAGCTCTCTAAGATGAAACACTATGGTATTAGCATCCATAGACTCATGCTGCTTCTGCAGCTCTGGTGACATAGATGCGAGCATAATGCAGGTAGCCATGTCACTGTCTTTGAGATGCTTACGATAAGCTTTCTGATCCTCATCAGAAGCATCAACAGCAGGTGGATCAGGAAGTGGAACATCGAGGACATAACTTAACTCCTCAGATCTGAGAACAATTCTCAGATTTCTCAGCCAATCAAGAAAGTTGGGTCCAGTTAATTTATTGGAGTCCATAAGTGAGCGCAAATTCACACTAGAAGTCATCTTCAATCAACCTAAAGAGAAAGAGAGAAAAAATGTTAGAATAGAACTACATGCATGATCATAAGGACTTGCATGACATGCATATGGTTCCCACTAGTTTCAAAGAATCCATAACCCTCATTACTAATCCAAGAAACATTATGACAAAATGTCCTAGTGGGTCGATATCCGACATTACTAAAATGACCTTGGATTTACCCAACAAGCCACCTTAGGTCAATCGGTAGGTATCGGTCATACCAATTGCATCATAGATATCCGACATTACTAAAATGACCTTGGGTTTACCCAACAAGCCACCTTAGATCAATCGGCAGGTATCGGTCATACCAGTTACATCACAGGTGCAATTATCGACTAGTGCTATCAACTCATGATGTATGCACACACATTGGGTTATCAACTCTTGATGCGCGTACATCTGATGTAAACTACCCAATTTCGCCTCTGTCTATGTTGACCTTGAGTTTACTCAACAAATCAACGCTTCTAGTGAAAACCGACCCATTAATCCGAAAATCTTATTTTTATGGTTCAAACATATCCGTATAGAGTGAGCTTGGGTAACAACCCGAACTCTATAAGAACTCTGGTTCTCCCCATATTAATGGAAGGCGTTAGTTTTCATATTATGTGTGAGGGATTTCAAGCTTTGGTCTCATCCAAGCTGTAGGATTATAGTCACCATGACTATATGGAATGATTTAGGGCATTTCATCAATCACATTGAGTCTATGCCTATAATCATCCATCATCCCACCTAAGCATGTTGTAAGTCGACTTACCTGAACATGCAAGTCGACTTATGCATGTGTAAGTCGACTTGTGCATGTGTAAGTCGACTTATGCTACTGTGTACGCACAAGTCGACTTATACCATTGTGCAAGTCGACTTATGATACTGTGCACGTACAAGTCGACTTATACCATTGTGCAAGTCGACTTATGTGCACGAGCAAGTCGACTTATGCATGTGTAAGTCGACTTACCTAAGAATACAAGTCGACTTATATATGTGGAAATGCTTTCTAATCGGCTAATTTCTCAATCCGTGCAGTTCCAATTCACAATACCAAGTGTAATATAGTTTACTTTGATGTATCAACGAAACACTTTCATTGTATCATGCTTACCATGTATCATCAATCATACTATACATGAAAAACTTGAAATTGATGAATACACTATTATTCACTTGGATTTCCAAATAATTTGAGAATATCAAACTATCACCCTAAGTATCTCTAGGTAGTCTACACTTTATCAAGACTACTTCGACACTGGTCACAAAATTTGTGACGATCAAAACAATCAAGACAACGAAATACACTAACGAGACGCTAATGTGACATATTTGACATCCGAAAATTTTTGGAAACCCAATTTCAAGAAAATCAGTTTGGCAAGCATACAACATCAATGTAACATATTTTTAGTCACATTAAAAATGATCCAAGGAATTGGAATTGAGAAAAACACAATCAGTCATTCCAAACAAAGCAGCTCCAGCAACTTTCTCAAAACTATCATGCTCTGTCTTTTGCTTGAAAAACTCATTGAAAAAACTTCAATAAATTCTGAGAAAATTATAAAGGTTACAACATGTTCACAACATGCTCCATAAAGTTTTTCAGGATTTATTTCGAACAAAAACTCAACTAACCTCAGCAATAAAGTCAATGTTGAATCTGTGTTCCTCAACACAGATATTTCCAGCAGCACACAACAAATTCTCAAATAAATAGTAAATCACCTCGAAAATATTTTTCCATTCTCATAGACATTCATAAACATCTTAGAGACATGTCGGTGAAAGAAAATCCAAAAAAAAAATTCTATAATTTATTCTCGAATTTATAAGCATGCCTGTTCAAGGAATGTGTACAAACACAGCAACCAGAACATTAGGGAATAAATTAGCAAAACCATATCAAATCACATTGACAAATTCTTTCCTTCGACAGACATATTCAACAACACCTTATGAGCATATCTGAGCAAAAAAATTTCGAAAACAAGTTTTCCATACTGATTTCGAATTTAACATAGTCAACATGCATCATCGTCACAAGCAATAGGCAGCTCCAACCTTGTTATGATTTCTTCGTTATATACGATACAAGTGGCTCTGATACCACTGTAGGAAAATCCCGGTGTGTGCATCACATGCACACAGTGCGGAAAACAAAAATTTTTGTTCCGGAACCTTCCCAAAAGCCAGGATCCATGTATCTATATAACAATGTCAAACCATAACGACCAAAAGAGACCGTCTCTAATGGTATCCACGCAGAGATCGGACAACCTAACCGGGGCAAACCCTTTGATACGGAAACCCCAATTATACGAAATTGAGACCCAAATCCAAAGAAAATTGAAGAATTGAACACGCCACAAGTGATTACCTTGATAAGTGATGCAATCCTTGAAGTAACAATAAGAAGAACACACCTTACTTGAAGAGAATATCTCTCAATTTCGTTAATCAACCAAATCTGATGTTTACAAGGATAAAATAAGGTATTTATACCCTTTCCCACGACCTTGTCTTGATGTGTTGCACCTTGATCTCCACTGCCATGGCTTCTTGTATCACCCTTTGACCCAGGAATAGCTAGAACAAAGTAAAGACTGCTAGATCTTACCTTTGTTCTTGGAGAGCTTGGAATCAACGATGAGAAGAAGCTTGATGAAGAGCTTGAATCTTGAAAATCGATGATCAAGAGAGGATGAAAGCCTTTTCTTTAAAACCCTTTATTCCTTCTTACAAAACCAACGACCATCACCTTATTTTAGTCTTCAAATGGATTTTTGATCTCTTATGGCCACTTGTCACTTTCATTTAAAAGCATTAAATGCAACTTTTGACAAAGCAAAAGAGAAGCTTCCATCCTCCTTGCACGTTAACACACATATATATATATTTATTAATTCTTTAATTAATTAATAAGAGATATATATATATATGTATATAAATGCTGAAGAGGTCTAGTTACACTGGGGTCGGTCTTACAAGGTCCAGGTATGGAAAAAACGCTGAAGACCTGTTTCAGCAATATGGATGTCGCGATCTCATCGGGACATATCTCGATCTCATCGGGATCCATTTAATCCTATTGCTCTCCATATATTGGATCTCTATCCAAAACTATTTTACGAATTCTCCGAGTCACTCTTATGCGTGTGACCCATTAGGTTTCCGGTTATGTTGTCCACTTAGATTAACATTTAATTTGAGCAAGTCATGAGCGGTATCTAGCAACACATCATGACCCCCAATTGATCGGAAAGTAATTTGTTTGACGAATGAACCTATATTCATCACGAACCAGATCACGAACCTTTCTGATACAAGAAGCCATGGCAATAGAGATCAAAGTGCAACACGCCAAGACAAGTTTACTTTGCCAAGTGGACCTATTAGAAGACAACGTGCAGCAAGGCTTAAACAAGCACTTCAAGGGTTTGTTCAAAGTCACATTACATCTCACCTTGATTACAAGACCGAACCATCCGTGGAGAATTCAAGTGGAGTAGTCAAGCTTGTGACTCTTCTAGAGAGGGCATGTGGAGGGGCTAATACTTAGCCAAATTTCAAGACAAGTTCAATTATTCATCTGGACTTATTTTAGTACATTGGGCTTGTTATTTATCCTTTGTTTATTAGGCCCAAAGAGACTTGTTATGGGCTAGGTATTTATTAGTACTTTCCTTAGTTTATTTAAAGCTAGTTTTGGACTACCAAGTGTGTGGGCCTAAGTAGAGTAATCCATTAGGCCCATCCACCTCCCTTAGGTTTATTTAAATTATTTTGGTCTTATTTAAGTTAGTTTAGCCCAATCCTAAGTAGATTAGGATCAGATTGCATTATTGGGCTATAAACTCCTAAACTAGTTAGGATTAGGCTTGTTTTAGCATTAAAGGGTCTTGTAACCTATTCCTTTTAGGTTTAGGTCGTGGGCAAGGGTATAAATACCTTATTTTATCCTTGTAAACATTAGATTTGGTTGATTAACGAAATTGAGAGATATTCTCTTCAAGTAAGGTGTGTTCTTCTTATTGTTACTTCAAGGATTGCATCACTTATCAAGGTAATCACTTGTGGCGTGTTCAATTCTTCAATTTTCTTTGGGTTTGGGTCTCAATTTCGTATAATTGGGGTTTGAACTAGCATGTTCTTAGAATAGAAAGATTGGGGTTTTGATTCAATAGGATTAGGGGATTTCAAGAACCTTGTTTTCTTGGAGTTTCCGTATCAGTTGGTATAAGAGCTTTGGCTTAATTCTATTGAACTCATACGTATCTTTCATTGTTTTCTTTGTTGAATTCCTTAGAAAGGTTAAAAAAAAAGGTTTAAATTGCTTGGAACGAATCTGCCATTATTGGTTCTTTGTGTTCTTGTTTCCTTAATTGGTTGTTTGTTTTCTTGATCAAAATTTAAAAAAAAAACAGAAAAAAGCAAAAAAATAGAACAAAAAAGGGTGAAAAAAAGAACCAAAAAAGTGAACAGTATAAAGAAAAGAAAAAAATTCAAGAATGATCAAGAAACATCCAAGATTGTGATTCTTTGAATCTTTGTTTGGTCTTTCATTCCAGATTTGTTCTTATCAGTTAAGATTCATTAAGATTGTCCTTCTTTCATTCAAGAACCTATCAAGAAACGATTTCTTTGAATCTTTTGTTCAATTCTTGGAACTTTGGGTAGATTGGGATATTAAAATAATAAAAAAATTGGTCTTGGGTTCGGTGAGTTTTGTCATATTGATTTGAACAATTGTTGCACTCATAATTATTCAATTGACACAAGAATCATTGCCTACACTACTCTTCATCCGTGTATTGACACTTTGATTTATTTTCTGTCCGTATAATATTTTGCTTCTAGATTTGTTTCATCTATTCGTTTTTCTTTATTAGGCTTGCTATCTTTGTGCTTTCTACTTGAACTTGTTGCTTGTTGATTTCCTTGATCTTGTTGAAGTGATCCTGAAAAGTAACATAAAGGAGGCACTTGAGTGGAAAAAGGCAAGAGTGTGAGATTATATAGTGAAAAGCCATTTTATTGTGTGAAACACGAGTGGAAAATTTTGTTTTAGAGAGAAACACGTGAGGGAGTGTTGTGAGGTTTCTAACGTTTTCTTGCAGGAATTGATCGTGTCTCATAATAGCAATAAAGATGGCAAGAGTGATGGGAGTGAAGAGGACCAACAAAATACATTCTTTACTCTTGAAGCAATGCAAAATCAGTTCAAGAGAATAGAGACTATGTTCCTTGAAGTCAAAGACAAGTTCGAGCAGCAAAGAGACATCAAATGCTTCAAGTGTTTGGGTTCAGGTCATAGGTCAAACCAATGTCCCAATAGGAAGATCATGTATTTGCGAGATGGGGTAATTGAATCAGAAGATAGTGATGGAAGTGATATGCCTGAGTTGGAGGATTGCACTGATGAAGAAGTTGAGCAACCATTCCAAGCCGAAGCATTAGTAGTGAGGCGAGCTCTCAATGTACAAGAAAAGATAGAACTTGAGGAACAAAGGGAGAATATATTCCACACCAGATGTTTAATTAAGGGTAAGATGTGCAGTTTAATAATTGATGGAGGTAGTTGCACCAATCTTGCAAGCACAATTTTAGTTGAGAAATTGGGGCTGCCTCTCATTAAGCATTAAGCACTCCAGTCCTTATAAGTTGCAATGGCTTAATGAGTGTGGAGAGGTTAGGGTGAACAAGCAAGTGCTAGTGGCGTTCTCAATTGGGAGATATTCTGATGAAGTGTTGTGTGATGTAGTTCCTATGCATACTGGTCATTTACTATTGGGGAGACCATGGCAATATGATAGGCGTGTACTACATGATGGATTCAAAAATAGATATTCATTCAAGATGGGGGAGAAACACTTCACATTGACACCCCATTCACCAAGAGAAGTTCATGAGGATCAGTTGAGACTTACAAAAGCCATGGAAGAACAAAAACTTAGAGAGGCTGAGAGTTTAAAAACAAAAAGAGGCCATTCAAGAAAATAAGAACAAAGGCCCAACTGAGAGTAATTGCACTAGTGAGCAAAGGAAAGAGAGTGGTGCAGTTGAAAAAGGAGAGAAGAGTGAAAAGAAGAGTGGAACAAAAAAAAGTACTTTCTTTGCAAAAGAAAAGGAGTTCAGGAAGGTCATGTACACAAAGAAACCATTGGTGAGACTGACCTTGACCCTTCTGTGCCTAGAGTTGTGAGACTTGTTTTGCACGAATACTCTGATGTCTTTCCAAATGAGTTGCCCAGGCGACTACCACCATTGGGTGAACATCAGATTGATTTGCCAGGTGAGTATCAAGTATCTGCTACGTTTAACGTTGTTGATCTCTCTCCATTTGATAATGCAGGGGCTGATTCGAGGATGAATCTTTTTGAGGAGGGAGGGAATGATACAAGAAGCCATGGCAATAGAGATCAAGGTGCAACACACCAAGACAAGCTTACTTTGCCAAGTGGACCTATTAAAAGACAACATGCAACAAGGCTTAAACAAGCACTTCAAGGGTTTGTTCAAAGTCACATTACATCTCACCTTGATTACAAGACCGAACCATCCGTGGAGAATTCAAGTGGAGTAGTCAAGCTTGTGACTCTTCTAGAGAGGGCATGTGGAGGGGCTAATACTTAGCCAAATTTCAAGACAAGTTTAATTATTCTTCTGGACTTATTTTAGTACATTGGGCTTGTTATTTATCCTTTGTTTATTAGGCCCAAAGAGACCTTTTATGGGCTAGGTATTTATTAGTATTTGCCTTAGTTTATTTAAAGCTAGTTTTGGACTACCAAGTGTGTGGGCCTAAGTAGAGTAATCCATTAGGCCCATCCACCTCCCTTAGGTTTATTTAAGTTATTTTGATCTTATTTAAGTTAGTTTAGCCCAATCCTAAGTGGAATAGGATCAGATTGCATTATTGGGCTATAAACTCCTAAACTAGTTAGGATTAGGCTTGTTTTAGCATTAAAGGGTCTTGTAACCTATTCCTTTTAGGTTTATGTCGTGGGCAAGGGTATAAATACCTTATTTTATCCTTGTAAACATTAGATTTGGTTGATTAACGAAATTGAGAGATATTCTCTTCAAGTAAGGTGTGTTCTTCTTATTGTCACTTCAAGGATTGCATCACTTATCAAGGTAATCACTTGTGGCGTGTTCAATTCTTCAATTTTCTTTGGGTTTGGGTCTCAATTCTGTATAATTGGGGTTTGAACTAGCATGTTCTTAGAATAGAAAGATTGGGGTTTTTATTCAATAGGATTAGGGGGTTTCAAGAACCTTGTTTTCTTTGGGTTTCCGTATCACCATATATAGTCAAACTATACACTCTTATTCATTTAGATTTTCAAATAATTTGAGAATATCAAACTATCACCCTAAGTATCTCTAGCTAGTCTACATTTTATCAAGATTACTTCGGCACTGCTCACAAAATTGTGACGGCCAAAACAATCAGGACAACGAAATACACTAACGAGACGCTAATGTGACATATTTGACATCTGAAAATTTTTGGAAACCCAATTTCATGAAATTCAATTTGGAAAGCATAAAACATCAATATAACACATTTTTAATCACATTAAAAATGATCCAAGGCATTGGAACTGAAAACTACACAATCATACATTTCAAACAAAACAGCTCCAAGAACTTTCTCAAAGCGCCAAGCTCGTGTTTTGCTTGAAAAACTCATTGAAAAAATTTCAATAAATTCTGAGAAAATTACAGAGGTTACAACATGTTCACAACATGCTCCATGAATTTTTTAGGATTTATTTCCATCAAAAACTCAACCAACCTCAGCAACAAAGCCAATGTAGAATCTATGTTCCTCAACACAGTTATTCCCAGAAGCACACAATAAATTCTCAAATAAATAGTAAATCACCTCGAAAACATTTTTTCATTCTCATAGACATTCATAAACATCTTTGAGACATGTCGGTGAAAGAAAATCTGAAAAAAAAATCTACAATTTATTCTCTAATTTACAAGCATGCTTATTCATTGAATGTGCACAAACACGGCAACCAGAACATTAGGGAATAAATTAGCAAAACCATATCAAAATGACATTGATAAATTCCAAGCTTCCACAGACATATGCAACAACATCTTGTGAACATATCTATGCAAGAAAATTTCGAAAACAATATTTCTAAACTGAATTCAAAATTAACATTTACAACATGCATCATCGTCACAAGCAATAGGCAACTCCGGCCTAGTCATGATTTCTTCATTATATAAGACACAAGTGGCTCTGATACCACTGTAGGAAAATCTCGGTGTGAGCATCACATGCCCACAGTGTGGAAAACAAAAATTTTTTGTTCCGGGACCTTCCCGAAAGCCAGGATCCATGTGTCTATACAAAAAACTCAAACCATAACGGCCAAAGGGGACCGTCTCTAACGGTATCCACGCAGAGATCGAAGAACCTAACCGAGACAAACCCTTTGATCCAGGAATAGCTAGAACAAATTAAAGAGTGCTAGCTCTTACCTTTGTCCTTGGAGAGCTTGAGAAACGATGGAGAAGAGATGAAGAAGCTTGAAGATGAAGATTGGAGGAGATGATCGTTGATGAGAGAACAAACTTCTCTCTTAGGTTTTCACAAAACCTTTCTTATTCTTCAAAAGCCACGAAGACCATCATCTAAGAGAAAGAAACCCTTTCTTTTCTTCTTATTCCATAAGCCACGATCATCCCTCTTCATCCTTTCATTTTTGTCTTTAGTCATTTAATGCAAGTAATGACTAAGCATAAAATCGAGAAGCTTCTTCTCCTTTTTCATGATACACGTATAACATATATATATATATGTATATAAATGCTGAGGTGGTCTAGTCACACTGGGGTCGGTCCTATCGGGTTTCGGTATGAAAAAATCACCGGAAACCTTTTTCAGTAATATCGATGTCGCGATCTCATCGGGACATATCTCGATCTTATCGGGATCCATTTAGTCCTTTTGCTCTCCATATATTGGAACTCTGTCCAAAACTATTTTACGAATTCTCCGAGACACTCTTATGCGTGTGACCCATTAGGTTCCCGGTTATGTTGGCCACTTAGATTAACACTTGATCTGAGCAAGTCATGAGCGGTATCTAGCAACACATCATGACCCCCAATTGACCGGAAAGTAATTGGTTTGACAAATGAACCTATATTCATCACGAACGATATCACGAACCTTTCCATAGACAATTACCGTGCAATTCGTCCTTTCACCATGCTATACCCCACTTGGTTATGAGTATGGGCAAAGTGTCAACTCTTTACTAGACTGACTATGTCAAATCTAGTCCAAGTGATATCAGTTCTTGTCCTGGGACTCATTACTTAATATGTCAACGGCTAGAGACTTCCAAGTAATGACCCTGACAAGAGGCCATGGGTATCATCTTCTGCTATCACAGAAGTGGTGAATCCTCTATTGGCTACTCAATTACCTTCGAATACCTCAAGCTGTACCCAATCACCACCCTATGAGCAACCTCTGTAAGGCAACAAGGAATGGAGTCAAAGCACAGAATCAGTATCCAAGATACCCTTGAGCACCTCAAGTCTAAGGATACTTGCACCATTGCTATGATGAGATTATCACTGACATTAGAATAGGACATCCATGTGATGATCTCATAGCAGGTCATGCAATGTACTTACTACCTCTAGTAAGCATCCACATCTCAACCCTAAATATCTCATATTTACAACTTCTAAGATCCACTGCTTGATCAAATCAAGGAGCTTGAGATGTGTTAGTCTCTCTGGATTACCGATGTCCAGTCTCAGTAATCCTATGACTAGGGATAATTTAGATACTGACATAATTACACTTGATACGAATCTCAATAGTATGATCACATCACAATTTCTTTCATGCTATGTCATATATCATGGACTTCATTAATTTCCTTATAGATCAATATCCATTCATAAATAATGAACATGAAATTAATGAAATATGCCTTTCTTTATTTATTCATAAAGTATGTACACAACTTTGTACAAAATGCGCTAAAGGCGATTGCCTTCAGGGCACTACTCTAACACACACACACTTAAGCTTGATCAACAAAACTTCTTGAAGTTCTTGTGAAACAAAAGCTTGTACATAAATCTGAAAATGTGCTTTAAGCTTGTTGGAGTGTGACCTTGTAATTGGACCCATTGGCATCCTCAAGTCTCCATTGCCTTGGTGAGTTGTATCACATGTGTACATAATTTATGTCATGTACACATGTACATTACTAGGAATCACTTACATGCATGTGTACAAGTTTATATGGATAACTACATCAATGTGCATACATATTACATGTGCTATACACATGGCTATACATATGCATGGTACACATGCATGTAGTTAACTATAGCATAATTGTACATCATTACTAGTATGTGTAACATATTGATATACCATAAAATTGTATAGTGAAATGGTATTCACCATAATGTCTGAAATATTTCATATCTTGTTACAATGTATAACAATGCATAAATACATTCGTGACGGTATGGTACTATGTATAACAATGTACACTGAATTGGTATGCACTATATCTATACACTATATGACGTGAATAGTTATTACCATGTGATACATGTGTACATACCTAATACATTACCTACTTTATAACTATACAATACCATAGTTAGTCATTATGGTATTGTATAGTTATGCATGCCTAATTGTATATATATATACACAATACGATTGTATGAGATAATCGTTCCAAGCTCTCTTGTTTATATGTTGGTATACACATTATATATCTAAAGACAATATATCTATCTCCAAAATTGACATTATTGGTAATAGTATTACCATAATACATATTGTCATGTTTAATACATGTATAGTACTATGGTAGTGGTATAACAAAATAAACTTATATACCATGGTATATAACCAATCCTTTATTTGGGATGCAAACTACTATATACAGTTATAACTAGTTGCTTTATAGATATGTATATAAAGTAGTGCATAATACATATTCCTAAAATATTAAGTCTTCACAAAACTTGTATATCTATAAGTTCTCTTTTAAATCGTCAAGAAACGAAATTGATATAACATTACCAATTGTATACATGCATTGTATTCACATAATACATAGTGTATTAAATGAATACACTATAGATGAAGTGTACATATTACATAATGTGTACAGTTATAACTAACTAGCTTTATGTACCTATTATCTATAGTAGTTACACATAGCACCGTACGGTAACTTGCAATTATGAGTATATGTGATACTATAGGAATGTAACTTGTACACATCACTATTAGTATCGTATGTATAGGATACTAATAGTGATGTGTACAAGTTACTACTATGTGTAATTCATGTTTGTGTACATGATATAAGATGTTACAAAGGTATTCTGGGAGACTCGAACTTTCACCCGAAGTTGCTCGCTCACACCCTTTGCACGGCAGTCTCACTTAGATCTGTTAAAATAAGACTCAGCCTTTCCCCAACCCTCGAAGTGTTTAACTCGCACACTCTCTAAGAAACAACGCAGAAGCAATAAAGAATACAGGCAACAAAAGAACACACAGAGATACGGTCAAAAGACTAACTTTATATTACTTTCTCTCAAAGAATACAAAGAATGCTCTCTCTGGTTGATCTCCCGAATATCACTCCATTCGAAGAACAAGGCTCGAATGAGCTATATATAGGCACCCAAGCTTGAAGTCACAGATTCCCACTAAATCTGTACTACCCAAGATCACGTGTATCCTATCAGATAAGATAACATAAACCAATTGGATGACACCCCCATCCAAATAGGATTCTAACTGATAAGATAAGATCTAACAAGATAACATAAGATAGAGTTTACATTTATCTAGAACACTATCTAGAATACTAACATCCTTATCGGCGAAGATCTTCACTATCTTCAGATGTTGAGTTTTACTGCAACTCTAACTCATAGTCATCGCCACATCATCTAAGATCTCCCTGCGATCTTTATTCGTTGATGATGCAATGTGATCCCGCCGAAGCCCACTAGCACATTGGCCTGATCCAATGCTCTGACAACAAGTCCATTAGTCGTGGTCCATTCATCCGAGCATGGGCTAAGTCCTTAGTCCATCAAGTCCTTAGCCTGGGTCGAGTCTATCTCCACAAAGTCCGATGCTCTACCAAAATTCGCACCAAGTCTGATCCCACTTGCTTGTATTTGCCTTAGTATTTTCGCATGCCTCCCTCATGCGTGAATCCAGCTAACCTCTTACCTAAGGCTCCTCATCAAGGTAGCTGAGAAGTGCTTCGGAACTTAGGGGTCTAATAAACCACCCCCACTAGAAAAATTCGACGCCCTCGTCGAAATAATCTGTGGGCACTCCTCCACGAGCGGTTCCCTCAAAGATTCCTTA
The DNA here is from genome assembly GCA_029891385.1 of Erythroxylum novogranatense. NCBI lineage: Eukaryota > Viridiplantae > Streptophyta > Magnoliopsida > Malpighiales > Erythroxylaceae > Erythroxylum > Erythroxylum novogranatense. Next base: position 52,042,003 of record CM057235.1, on the reverse strand, counting down.
TTCAGCGGTTGAAGACGGTAGCAAGTCTTCATATCAATTGGTATTTCACCCACATACCATTTTCCCAATCCATCGGGGTTGTCTTTGCTTCCACTTGGACTCACCTCCTCAAGGCTCACTGCGCCTGCCAAAGACATGTTGAGGAAAGCTTGGTCCACTGAGTTTTGCCTGTCACCTTGATCCTCCGCAATCTTGGCAACAATATGCTCCTTACCCACCTTCTGTTTTGGGTTTTCTCGAGCATAGTTTGGCTCTTTTTCGACGATCATAGCTGACATATGTGCTACTGATGTCGTAGTCTCCTTCGTCCCAACAACAAATCTACAACAATTAACAAAGAAGGATTTTTCACCATGCATAAACATCATACCTCGCAAACTAGGATACAACACCTTCTTTGCTGCCTTAAGAAAATCGATCCCCAATATCAACTCGAAATCCTCAAGTGGTACGACCATGCAGTTCATGCAAGCACTCCAACTTCCTATATTTACTGGAACGTTGTAAGCAACTCCCATCACCGCTTGTGCCTTACCCGTCAGGGTCTTTACCTTTGTCGGGGTTTTGGATACTTTAAGTCCCAACTTGCGCACCATCCTTTCCGCAACCAAGGAATGTGACGCACCTGTATCCACTATTGCGGTCACCTCTATCCCATTAACCTGTATCTTCACATACATCAGTTCTACCAGCGCTGATCTCCGCAGAGGTCCTCGTCCTCCACCAAAGTTTGGCATCCCCATCCAAGTACATGGCCGTTACACTGACCTTATCAGCGTTTGATACCCTAGCAGCTGCAAAGTACTGCTCCATATCTCACAGAAAGTTCTCCAACACCTTGGCATCCCGCACGCCTTCGAACACCCTCGGTTCATGTACTTTCAAAGAAGAAAGTTGTGGTGTTGATCCCTCACCTCGCTCGAGATCTCGCGTTGCAACGGCACGCCTCAGTATAGTAATCTCAAACTGAGCATCCTCCAGTGCCTTCAACGCCTCACCCATTTGTTGCTGCAACTGTTGGATCCTCACCTCTAACATCTCAAAACGAGTATTGTGAGAATTGACTTCTTCCTCCCCCTGAGGAATAGGTTCGAGGAGTGTCTCCACCCTAGACATCCTTTATGTCAAGTTGCCTATAGCCATTTCAAACTTTAGCTCTGATACCAGTTGTTACAAAGGTATTCTGGGAGACTCGAACTTTCACCCGAAGTTGCTCGCTCACACCCTTTGCATGGCAGTCTCACTTAAATTCTTTAAAATAAGACTCAGCCTTTTTCCAACCCTCGAAGTGTTTAACTCACACACTCTCGAAGAAACAACGCGGAAGCAATAAAGAATATAGGCAACAAAAGAACACACAGAGATACGATCAAAAGACCAACTTTATATTACTTTCCCTCAAAGAATACAAAGAATGCTCTCTTTGGTTGATCTCCCAAATATCACTCCATCCGAAGAACAAAGCTCGAATGAGCTATATATAGGCACCCAAGCTTGAAGTCACAGATTCCCACTAAATCTGTACTACCCAAGAATCACGTCTATCCTATCAGATAAGATAACATAAACCAATTGGATGACACCCCCATCCAAATAGGATTCTAACTGATAAGATAAGATCTAACAAGATAACATAAGATAGAGTTTACATTTATCTAGAACACTATCTAGAATACTAACATCCTTATCGGCGAAGATCTTCACTATCTTCAGATGTTGAGTTTTACTGCAACTCTAACTCATAGTCATCGTCACATCATCTAAGATCTCCCCGCAATCTTTATCCGTTGATGATGCAATGTGATCCCGCCAAAGCCCACTAGCACATTGGCCTGATCCAATGCTCCGACAACAAGTCCATTAGTCGTGGTCCATTCATCCGAGCATGGGCTAAGTCCTTAGTCCATCAAGTCCTTAGCCTGGGTCGAGTCTATCTCCACAAGGTCCGATGCTCTACCAAAAGTCGCACCAAGTCCGATCCCACTCGCACGTATTTGCCTTAGTATTTTCGCATGTCTCCCTCATGCGTGAATCCAGCTAACCTGAGCCTAAGGCTCCTCATCAAGGTAGCTGAGAAGTGCTCCAGAACTTAGGGGTCTAACACAAGACATGCATAGTGATTGTAATGTGTGTAGTTATACTACACACATTATAGTTATTACTACATAGCTATGGTACATGTACTATAGAGGAGATGGTGAATATGGCCATGAAGGTGGAGAGGCAACTCAAGTACAAAAGCTCCAACAAGGCTTCTTACCCAAGCTCTACTACAAATTGGAACTCGAAATGGTCCAAGAAAAATGAGAAGGACAAAGACAAGCTAAAGGAAGAGAAGAACAATGTAGATCCAAAAGGTACTTTTAAAACTCCAAGTTCTTCTAGTTCCAATTCTGAAAAGCATAAGACTATTAAATGCTTTAAATGTCTTGGTGTTGGGCTTGCATTAAGTGTGCATGTGCTTCATTAAAAAAGTCATGTGCATGTTTTATTCTAAGGAACTAAGCTTGTGGGCCTAGTTCAAAACCCCAATTTTTCCCTATTAAGTTAGTCTTCTATTTTTATGATTTTCTTATCCTATTTGGACTAGGACTAGCCAATTTTAATTAATTTTGGAGCCCAAATCCATGTGGGATTTGTTCTTGGGCAGATTTGTTTCAAGAAGTCCTTTTTGATACTTTGGGCTTTCTTTAGGGTTTTTAGGTTATCTTTGTTAGGGAACCCTTGCTTTAGGCATGAACACGAGTTATCTTATACTCTTTGTTACCAATTCCTTGCTGTTTTGGGGGTGAAGGGTCTTGTTAGATTGATTGAAATTAGGTTTGGGAACCATCATTGAAACGGAGGTGATGATACAACTCACCAAGGCAATGGAGACTTGAGGATGCCAATGGGTCCAATTACAAGGTCACGCTACAACAAGCTTAAAGCACAATTTCATATTTATGTACAAGCTTTTGTTTCACAAGAACTTCAAGAAGTTTTGTTGATCAAGCTTGGGGAAGAGCTTAGGAAGACACCTAAGTGTGTGTGCGTATTGGAGGCATCAAATCAAGAGGGCTAACACTTAGCCAATTTTTACAAGCACGAGTCTAATCAATGGGCTTAGCCAAGTTTGAGTGAAAACACGAGAGGTGTGTCGTTACTTCGAGAGTAAACAAGTGAGGGAGTGTTTGTGAGGAATATTTTTTTGTTATCCTTGTTGAAATTTTCAGATTGGCCATGGATTCTCAAGAAAGTGGGGTTGAGAAACAAGATCAAGCTTTCATTCTAAAAGCCATGCAACAGGAGTTCCAAAGAATGCAAATCATGATGAGGGACATGAGTGAAAGAATTGACAAGGGTTCTGGCCAACATGTTCCAAGTCCGAAAAGACAACCAACACGTCCAATTGAAGATGAATATAATGAAGAGTTTGATGATCAAGCCACCATGATAAATGAAGGTAGAAACTATGGAGGAGCAAGGAGGGGTCGAAATGATCTTGACAGAAACCTAGGAAGTATCAAAATGAAAATTCCATCATTTCTGGGCAAAAATGATCCTGAGGCATACATGGAATGGGAAAGAAAGGTGGAGCTCATTTTTTAGTGTCATAATTACTCAGAAGAAAAGAAGGTAAAGCTTGCTGCCGTAGAGTTTAGTGAGTATGCCATTGTGTGGTGGGACCAATTGATTATGAGTAGACGGAGAAATAGAGAACGTTCTATCCAAACATGGGAGGAGATGAAAGCCATTATGAGAAGACGTTTTGTTCGTAGCCACTATTATAGGGAATTGCATCAAAAATTGCAAAGCCTTGTTCAAGGATCAAAGAGTGTGGAGGACTACTATAAAGAGATGGAGATAGCAATGATAAGGGCAAATGTGGAGGAAGATAGAGAAGCCACCATGGCAAGGTTTCTCAATGGACTCAACAGAGATATTGCTAATGTGGTAGAGCTTCAACATTATGTGGAGATAGAAGACATGGTACATATGGCCATGAAAATAGAAAAGCAATTGAAGCGAAAGGGAATTGCAAGGCAAGCCAACACATATTCGACTCAAAATTCCCAATAGAAGTCGAATTGGAGGAATGATAACAAGGCTGCCCAATTCAAAAGAGATGACAAAACCAAGTCAAAAGAACCATTCGACAACAAAAACAAAGGTATTTCTACTTCCCACACCAACAAAAATAGAGATATCAAATGTTTTAAATGTTTGAGATTTGGTCATATAGCTTCACAATGCCCAAACAAAAGAGTAATGGTGATGCGTGGTGGTGAGGTTGAAACCGACGATGAGAGTGATGTCGATGATGAGATGCCTTCCTTGGAGGATGGTAGTGATGGGGAGTTGCCTATGGAGGGTAGATTGATGGTGACTAGGCGTGCTTTGAGTGCACAATATAAAGAAGACCAAGAGGGGGTGAGACTCCAACGAGAAAATATCTTTCATACTAGATGCTTAGTTAGTGGGAAAGTGTGTAGTGTGATTGTTGATGGGGGTAGTTGTGTGAATGTGGCTAGTACATTATTTGTTGATAAATTGGGACTAGAAACCACTAAACATCCCAGACCTTACAAATTACAGTGGCTTAATAATAGTGGGGAAGTGAGAGTCCAAAGACAAGTGAGGGTGCCATTTACTATTGGGAAGTATAGTGATGAAGTTACATGTGATGTGGTTCCAATTCAAGAAGTTTTGTTGATCAAGCTTGGGGAAGAGCTTAGGAAGACACCTAAGTGTGTGTGCACATTGGAGGCATCAAATCAAGAGGGCTAACACTTAGCCAATTTTCACAAGAACAAGTCTAATCAATGGGCTTGGGCTTATTTTATCTTATAAAGGGCATGTGGACTTCTTTTAGGCTTTGTCATGGGCTGATTTGCATTAAGTGTGCATGTTATTCATTAAAAAAGTCATGTGCATGTTTTATTTTAAGGAACCAAGCTTGTGGGCCTAGTTTAAAAGCCCAATTCGCCACTCTTAAGTTAGTCTTCTATTTTGTGGTTTTCTTATCCTATTTGGACAAGGACTAGTCAATTTTAATTCGTTTTGAAGCCCAAATCCATGTAGGATTTGTTCTTGGGCAGATTTGCTTCAAGAAGGCCTTTTTTGATATTTTGGGCTTTCTTTAGGTTTTTTTAGGTTATCTTTGTTAGGGTTTACATTGAAAAGGGTATTTAAACCCTTGCTTTAGCCATGAACACGAGTTTTTTAGAGATCAATAAAATTAGAAAGCATTCTTCAAGAGAGAATTGAGATTCTTGCTTGTTTTACCTTAAGGATTGATTCAACTTATCAAGTAAGTTCTAACTTGTGGCGTTAATTCAATTCCTACAATCTTTTACTCTTTGTTACCAATTCCTTGCTGTTTTGGGGGTGAAGGGTCTTGTTAGATTGATTGAATTTAGGTTTGTGAACAATCATTGAAACGAAGGTGATCTAGACATTGATTCTAGGTTGTTGCTGTATCATCTTTGGTATCAGAGCCTAGGTTTTAAATTCAAGATTTTGAAATCAAGAAGTAAAAAAAATCAAGATTTTGAATCTTTGAGTTTGAGTTGATTTGCTTGCAAGATTCATCAAGAACGAATCTGATCATTCAAGAATTCTCTAATTTCGTTTCTTTATTATTCAAGATTCATCAAGAACACATCCTTCATTCAAGAAACTCATCAAGACTTGTTTTCTTGCATCAAGAAGCACTTTCTTGTTTAAAGATTTACGTTCTTCGCTCAAAACGTGTGTCTTTGATATAATTGCTTATCTTTAAGTTCTTGAGTAATTGGGGCAGATTATAATGTTCTTGTTAATTCGGGTTTAGGGTTGAGTTTAATTCCTAGTTTCGTCTTTTCTTGCACTCTTTGGTTGTTTTTTTTTTGTTTGCTGTCCTTTTGTTTCCATTACACTTGAATTGAGTAATCTTGTTTCATATTGCTCAATTGGCACCAAAAATTGTTCACATACGTTTTCTCCATCTAGTATGTGTTTATTTTCGTCTTCATTGTTTTCTTTACATTAAATTGCATCTAGCTTTGTGTTTTTCTTCCTTTATTTAGGTATTCGTTGCTTTCCTTTTGAATTACGTTGCTGTTGTGCTTATTTGGTTGGTAGTGATTGATCCGGACAAGTAAAACTGTGCTCGAATCTAAAGTGGTAAAAGGCAAGAGTGTGTAAGCTCATTTGAGGGTAAAAGCCATCTTCTTGAGTGAAACACGAGGGTATCCAATCTGATTTAGACAGAAACACGTGAGGGTGTGTGTGAGGAGCTATTCTAACGTGTTTTTGCAGGTTTTACATCATGACCAATTCAAAGGATAGTAAAGGTAGTGACAAGGGTGAAAAGAATAGTGAGGCTGATCAACACACATTCTTTACTTTGAAGGCTATGCAACATCAATTCCAAAGGTTTGAGAACATGTTCAGGGATGTCAATGATAAATTTGATAGACAAGATCAAGCCATTAGGAATTTACAAAGAGAGGCTTCATCTAATGGTGCAACAAGGAGGCAAAATGCTAGGGAGCCAACTCCTGTGTGCTATGAGTATGAAGATCAATATGATGATGTGGAAGATGAATAAATTGTGTCTGAAGATGAAGAAGATGATTTGGCTTCCATGCCTGAGTTGGAAGATTGTTTTGATGTGGAAGTTGAGGATGCACCTAGGGGTGAATTACTTGTTACTAGGCAAGTTTTGAATGCTCAAATGAAGGAAGATGGAATTGAGCAAAGGAAAAATATTTTTCATTCCAGATGCCTAGTGAATGAGAAGATTTGTAGCCTGATCATTGATGGGGGAAGCTGCACTAATGTGGCTAGTACATTGATGGTAGAAAAACTAGGGTTGGAGTGCTTGAAACACCCTAGGCCATACAGACTACAATGGCTGAATGACATGGGGGAAATCAAGGAAAATAAACAAGTCCTTGTATCTTTCTCCATTGGAAAGTATTCGATCAAGTACTTTGTGATGTTGTACCTATGCATGCTAGTCATTTATTGCTCGGTCGACCTTCGCAATATGATAGAAGAGTGTTACATGATGGTTTTAAGAATAGGTATTCATTTACTATGGGACATCAGACATTTGTTCTTGCTCCATTGGCACCAAAAGAGGTATATGAGGATCAAATGCAATTAAAAAGGAGTATGGAGGCAATGCAACAAAGACAGGATGAAAAACTTCAAGAAAAGCATGATAATACAAAAATTGAGGGGAAGGTTGAGAACCTTGCAAAAGGAGAGCAGAAATCTAAATCAAAAGAAAAGAGAGAAAGTGAGTCCGAGACTGAGAGAAGAAAAGTGGGGAAAGAGGCCTCAAAAGAAATTCAATTAAAAGGCCCAAATGAGAGCGAGGGGAGAGATGTAAGGGTTGCTTGTGTGGAAAGGAGATGTTTGTTTGTACTTTTGTACAAGCAAGCTTATTTTAATGAATCTGACCTTGACCCTTGTTTGCCTAGTAGTGTTGTTTATCTTTTGCAGGAGTATGGAGATGTTTTCCCTTAGGAGTTGCCTAAGGAATTGCTGCTTATTAGAGGAATAGAACATCATATTGACTTCATGCTTGGGACGCAGATTCCAAATAGACCAGCTTATAGGGCTAATCCTGAAGAAACTAAGGAACTCCAAAAGCAAGTGGAAGAATTGCTACAAAAGGGACACATCAGGGAGAGTCTTACTCCTTGTGTCGTGCCAGTGATATTGGTTCCAAAGAAGGATGGGAGTTGGCGCATGTGTGTCGATTGCAGAGCTATTAACAAGATAACGGTAAAGAATCGCCATCCTATACCTAGATTGGATGGTATGATTGATGAATTGCATGGTGCATGTGTGTTTACCAAAATTGATCTTATGAGTGGTTACCATCAGATTAGAATGCAAATTGGTGATGATACAAGTCACCAATAGGTCCAATTACAAGGTCACGCTCCAACAAGCTCAAAGCACAATTTCAGATTTATGTACAAGCTTTGATTTCACAAGTAGTTCAAGAAGTTTTGTTGATCAAGCTTGGAGAAAAGCTTAGGAAGACACCTAAGTGTGTATGCACATTGGAGGCATCAAACCAAGAGGGCTAACACTTAGCCAATTTTCAAGAGCATAAGTCTAATCAATGGACTTGGGCTTATTTTATCTTATAAAGGGAATATGGACTACTTTTAGGCTTTGTCATGGGCTGATTTGCATTAAGTGTGCATGTTCTTCATTAAAAAAGTCATGTGCATGTTTTATTTTAAGGAACCAAGCTTGTGGGCCTAGTTTAAAAGCCCAATTCGCCCCTCTTAATCTAGTCTTCTATTTTGTGGTTTTCTTATCCTATTTGGACAAGGACTAGTCAATTTTAATTAGTTTTGAAGCCCAAATTCATGTGGGATTTGTTCTTGGGCAGATTTGTTTCAAGAAGGCCTTTTTGATATTTTGGGCTTTCTTTAGGGTTTTTTAGGTTATCTTTGTTAGGGTTTACATTGAAAAGGGTATTTAAACCCTTGCTTTAGCCATGAACACGAGTTTTTTAGAGATCAATAAAATTAGAAAGCATTCTTCAAGAGAGAATTGAGATTCTTGCTTGTTTTACCTTAAGGATTGATTCAACTTATCAAGTAAGTTCTAACTTGTGGCGTTAATTCAATTCCTACAATCTTATACTCTTTGTTACCAAATCCTTGCTGTTTTGGGGGTGAAGGGTCTTGTTAGATTGATTGAATTTAGGTTTGGGAACAATCATTGAAACGGAGGTGATCTAGACATTGATTCTAGGTTGTTGCCGTATCGCACAAAAAGAGGCTGAGAGAAAAAGAAAAGAAAATGAGAAAGAAAGAGAAAAGAAAGAGAAAAGGGAGAGTGAGAGAAAAACAGAAGGCAAATCTAAAGAGAAAAGGAATGAAGATAATTCAGCCAATGAGAGAAAAGAAGACAGAAATGAGAAAAAAGACGAAAGAAAAGTGAATTTCTATGCAAAAGTGAGGGATGTGAAGAGAGCTTTGATGACAAACATGCCAATGTTTGTACTTTTGTACAAAGAGGCTTCTTTTTCAACTAACGATCTTGACCCTACTTTGCCTAGTATTGTGATTGATGTTTTGCAGGAACATAGTGATGTCTTTCCCGATGATCTACCTCAAGGTTTACCACCTTTGCGAGGAATTGAACATCAAATCGATCTCATTCCTGGGGCTGCCATGCCAAATAGACCAGCCTATCGAAGCAATCCTGCGGAGACTAAAGAATTGCAAAAGCAAGTGGAAGAACTTTTGGAGAAGGGACACATAAGAGAGAGCTTAAGCCCTTGTGCGTTACCCGTTTTGTTGGTACCAAAGAAGGATGAAAGTTGGCGTATGTGTGTGGATTGCAGAGCTGTCAACAAAATAACGGTAAAATATCGACATCCTATACCTCGACTTGATGATATGTTGGATGAGTACATGGCGCATGCATTTTTTCTAAAATTGACTTGAAGAGCGGTTATCACCAAATTAGAATGAAACCGGGTGATGAATGGAAAACTGCGTTTAAAACTAAACATGGATTGTATGAGTGGTTGGTAATGCCATTTGGCTTAACTAATGCACCAAGTACCTTTATGCGTTTAATGAACCATGTTTTACGAGAATTTATTCGCAAGTTTTTAGTTGTCTATTTTGATGACATTCTAGTGTATAGCAAATCTATTGAAAAACATGTCATTCATTTAAAATGTGTGTTTGATGTGTTGCGCAAATTTCAATTGTATGCTAACATGAAGAAATGTACATTTTGCATTGATCGCATCATTTTCTTGGGATATGTGGTGAGTGCAAAAGGAATTGAAGTAGATAGCGAAAAGGTAAAGGCTATACATGAATGGCCGAAACCTAAGAATGTTAAAGAGGTAAGGAGTTTTCATGATTTGGCAAGTTTCTATAGGAGATTTGTCAAAGATTTTAGTGCAATTGCTGCCCCATTGCCTGAAATGATGAAAAAAGATAAAGCGTTTATTTGGGGAAAAGAGCAAGAGCATGCATTTGCATTATTAAAGGATAAGTTAAGTAATGCACCATTGTTGAGGCTGCCTAATTTTGAATTAACTTTTGAAATCGAACGTGATGCTTCCGGGATTGGTATAGGTGCTGTTTTGATGCAGGAAAAAAGACCTGTTGCTTATTTTAGTGAGAAGGTAAATGGAGCACAACTTAACTACTCAACTTATGACAAAGAGCTATATGCGTTGGTGAGGACATTAGAGACATGGCAACATTATATGCTGCCTAAAGAATTTGTAATTCACACCGACCATGATTCATTGCGCCATCTGAAGGGGCAAAGCAAGTTGAATAAGCGACATTCCAAATGGGTGGAATTCATTGAATCCTTCCCATATGTGATACAATACAAGCAAGGAAAAGAGAATGTTGTAGCTGATGCGCTCTCTAGAAGGTATTCTTTGATTTCAACTCTTTCTTCTAAGTTGTTAGGATTTGAGCACATGAAAGAATTGTATGCACATGACGCTGATTTTTCAAATGTGTTTGTTGCTTGTGAACATGCTGCATTCAATGATTTTTATAGGCATGAAGGATTTCTATTTAAGAGAGGGAAATTATGCGTGCCTAATAGTTCAATTCGAGAATTACTTGTTCGTGAAGCACATAGTGGGGGCTCATGGGACATTTTGGTATAGACAAGACATTGAGTATGTTGCATGAGCATTTCTTTTGGCCAAATATGCGCAAAGACGTTGAGAAAATCTGTTCACGTTGCATATCATGTAGGCAAGCTAAGTCTAGAGTTCAACCACATGGGTTATACATGCCATTACCTGTTCCTACTCATCCTTGGGTTGATATTTCTATGGACTTTATTTTGGGGTTACCAAGGACTAAGAAAGGACGAGCTTCAGTTTTTGTTGTAGTGGATCGTTTTTCTAAAATGGCTCATTTTGTTCCATGTCATAAAACTGATGATGCATCTCACATTGCCGATTTGTTTTTCGGCGAGGTAGTACGTTTGCATGGCATTCCTAAGACTATTGTATCTGACCGAGATGTTAAGTTTCTTAGTCATTTTTGGCGTGTACTTTGGTCTAAACTGGGGACTAAGTTGTTATTTTCTACTTCATCACACCCTCAAACTGATGGTCAGACTGAAGTAGTAAATAGGACTCTTGGTATCTTGTTGCATGCTTTAATTAGAAGCAATGTAAAGACTTGGGAAGAACTTTTGACATTTGTTGAGTTTGCTTATAGTAGAAGTGTGCATTCTTTTACTGGATTTTCTCCTTTTGAGATTGTGTATGGTTTTAAACCACTAACCCCTTTGGATCTTGTGACTATTCCTTTAAGTGAGATCTCTAACTTAGATGGGCTTAAAAAGGCTGAAATGGTTAAGGCCATTCAAAATAAAGAACGAGAAAGGATTGAGAAGAGAAATCAACAAGTTGCTACCCAAGTGAACAAAGGAAGACGCATGGTAACCTTTGAACCAGGAGATTGGGTATGGGTGCACATGCGCAAGGAACGGTTTCCTTGCAAAAGAAAATCTAAATTGGATGCTCGTGGTGATGGACCATTTCAAATCATTGCTAAGATCAATGACAATGCATACAAAGTTGATCTTCCTGGTGAGTATGCTGTTTCTAGTACCTTTAATGTATCTGACCTATCTCTTTTTGATTTTGATGAAGGTGAAGATTCGAGGACGAATCATTTTGAGGGAAAGGGAAATGATACAAATGGCATTCAAAATGCTACAAGCAGCAATTTGGAAAATGGAGCTAAAGTGCAAGGCGATGTCATGGGAAATCATATTGAGGCTGTTCAAGCAAAACAAGCAAAACAAGATCATTCAAGTGCCAACATGGAAGGTTTTCCCAGTATGGAAAGTTTTGTCGGTCCAGTCACAAGGTCCCGAGCAAAGCGTCTGACGGAGCAACTCTAAACTAATGTGCAAAACCATGTTTAAAGTGGGCTATCCAAGTATGGCAAGTCCATATATGGAAATGTTTTGGAGCCTAAGTATGTCTACATAATTGGGCTAACATACTAGTTTGGGATGTTTGTGTTTTGAGCTTGTTTTGGGTCAAATTTGGGTTTGTTTGTTATGGGTTGTTTTATTTGTCTCTTTTGGGGTTAGAACAAGTGAAATGGGCCACATTTCGAAATCTTTTTTGGGGTTAGCTTTTTAAGTTAGAATACATGGGCCCTTGTTATTCTACTTAAGCCCATTTCGAAATCCATTAGGTTTAGGTATAAATTAAGCATGTTTTAGGGTTTTGGTGGCTCGTCATGGCTAAAGCAAGGGTTTAAATACCCTTTGCAATGTAAACCCTAACAAAGATAACCTAAAAATCCTAAAGAAAGCCCAAAATATGAAAAAGGCCTTCTTGAAACAAATCTGCCCAAGAATAAATCCCACATGGATTTGGACTTCAAAACTAATTAAAATTGACTAGTCCTTGTCCAAATAGGATAAGAAAACCACAAAATAGAAGACTAACTTAGGAGGGGCGAATTGGGCTTTTAAACTAGGCCCACATGCTTGGTTCCTGAAAATAAAACATGCACATGACTTTTTTAATGAAGCACATGCACACTTAATGCAAATCAGCCCATGAAAAAGCCTAAAAGAAGTCCACATGCCCCTTTATAAGATAAAATAAGCCCAAGCCCATTGATTAGGCTTGTGCTTGTGAAAATTAGCTAAGTGTTAGCCCTCTTGATTTGATGCCTCCAATGTGCACACACACTTAGGTGTCTTCCTAAGCTCTTCCCCAAGCTTGATCAACAAAACTTCTTGAAGTTCTTGTGAAATAAAAGCTTGTACATAAATATGAAATTGTGCTTTAAGCTTGTTGGAGCGTGACCTTGTAATTGGACCCATTGGCATCCTCAAGTCTCCATTGCCTTGGTGAGTTGTATCAACATGTATAGTACAAATGGTCATACAAAAATAATATTGGTACATTGCTATGGTACACATCATCTAGCGTTTGGTAATAACTTTATCTATAAAGTCATCTCATTTTATACGATGTCTACATTTTGATCTCTATAATAGTTTATATCAATTGGTAATATTTCTGTCATATAACTATACAGTACTTTACTAATGAATATAACTATACACTAATAAATAGTGATGTGTAGCATAGTATATAAGTTTACATTGTTATACCACTACCATAGTACTATACATGTATGCATTTGTATGGTAGTATGTTATGGCTACATATACATATTTGATATATTTATATGTAGCCATATACATGCATCACTATACAGTGACCATATATAGTATATTATTTTTGTATAATATGTGTAGAATGTGTTTACAATTACGGTATATGTAATGTTGCTTTATGTACACTATAGTATGTGAATACATACTATATATATACCATATATGTTATACACTATTATGCATATAGTTACCTATATTACCGTAGTATAACTATCACCCTATATGTGTAATACAAATTTTATTATATGTACCATGCATATAGTATACATGTATAGTATACTATACATTATAACATGCATCGCATGCATATTGGGTACAAATGCATACGTAGATGCAATTATAATTATTATAGTATGTACACATGCATGTTGCCATAGTATTATTATAAATGTAATACATAGTAGTATACATGTGTATAATATAACTATTATTACCATACATATTATATGGTAATAATAAAGTCATAGTACTTGAGTGTACATGGTGTGTAATATTATAGTACTATGGTTACTTGCATATGAACTATCCTAAGACATGTAATGCATATGTGTAATTAATACTAGTTAATAGTAGCTATTATAACTAAAAGTGTATGTAACTTTACATGTATCACTGTTGTTACATACTAATAGCGTTACATGTGTTTATTACATTATAGTATAGGTAACATAATATGCATACATGCATTAGTCTTAACTATGCTTGTAAACATGTGTATTAAATATGTGATAACTAATTATCACACAATTACCAATTATATATGCACACATACATAGTGCATGTGTGGTACTATACATGGGTTATAGATATACATGTACCATGCATATATATCACATAGTGTATTGCATTATTCATGTACACATGCATAATGCACGGTTCTTACCACTAGTAATGATGTATTACCAATTATATATGCACACATACATAGTGCATGTGTGGTACTATACATGGGTTATAGATATACATGTACCATGCATATATATCACATAGTGTATTGCATTATACATGTACACATGCATAATGCAAGGTTCTTACCACTAGTAATGATGTACAATTATGCTATAGTTAACTACATGCATGTGTACCATGCATATGTATAGCCATGTGTATAGCACATGTAATATGTATGCACATTGATGTAGTTATAAATATAAACTTGTATACATGCATGTATGAACCACCAGAAATGGGACATTATTTATTGTAAATGATTTCTAGTAATGTACATGTGTGCATGACATAAATTATGTACACATGCATAGTACTATACATTGTACTAGTATTAGAAAACATGTTACTCTATGCATATTGTTGGACCCCGAACCTTTCTATTAAATTAGAGATTGTTGGTGATTATTCATGTGTAGAGAAAAGGAAAATTCTTGAATTTAAAATAAAATGGCAAAAATGGTTTAGGTACAAAAATGATATGTTGGAATTAAAAGCTGGAAAATGTATATGTTCATTGAGTATGCTTCAGTGTTTTAGCCATAACTTTTGCTCTAGTTATCCAAATGAGATGATTTTTTATTTGGATTAAACTAGAGAGATAATGCTACAATCTGTCTGACAAAAATCAAGTTTTTATTCGGTCTCTAAGAATGTCAATTTTTAGATGGAAGTTGAGCACAGAATATTGTTTCGAATATGAACAGTCCAAAATGGTTGGTGTATAAATTTTAGACTATGGAACCAAAATTGAATGCTTTTGATGTCATTAGAAAATTAAGACAATGAGGAATATTTTTCTAGAAGGAAGTGTTACCAAATTTCTTCAATTGTATGATTAGAATAAGGTCTTGATTTTTGGAAGGAGTTGAGTATGACTTAAATGTATTTTGAGGCATGGATAGTTTATTTATGTTATTTTTGTGGAATTAATTAGCGTGTTAATTTAAGCAAGAATATATAACATGGATTAAATTGAATTAAGGTGGTAAGATTGCATGAGTGGCAAAATTGGCAAGCCACATTCCATGATTTGGGAAATGAATTTGGTTTGAGGAATTATAGTTCTGGGTTGTAACTTGAATTTCAGAGAAATTGAGTGGTAAAAGGCAAGAGTGTGAGTGCATTTGAGGGTGTCATTGCGTGACATTAAACACGAGTGAGAGAGAACATCTTTTGAGTGAAACACGTGAGGGAGTATTGTGAGGTGGTTTTGTTTTTTTGCACTAACGTTGTTTTGCGGTATATTATTTCCTCACAATGTCACGGGAAGGAGGTAGTAATGGTAGCAGTGGTAGCAACGGAGGTATTAATGCGAACCAAACCGGAGAAATCAATGTTCTTACCATGAGAGCAATGCAGCAACAGTTTGAGCGGTTCAACTTGGCATTTACTGAGATGAGGGAGGAGATAGCTGAACTCGGACAGGAGAGGCGTGAGGAGCCTCAAGGGAGACGTGGTGCTAGGCGCCAACACCCTCCACCACCATTTCGGAGACCACCACCACAATATGACCATGTGGACGACGGAATTGAGGAGGAGGAGGAGGAGGAGTTTGACCACGAGACCTAGGAGGGCACAATGAGTGAGCCATTAAACCGCTAGATGGAGATATCAAATCCATCAAAATGCAAATTCCTACCTTTAAGGGAGGAGCGACACCGAGGCTTACCTAGAATGGGAGAGGAAGGTGGACTTGATTTTGAGTGCCACAATTTCTCCGAGCACAAGATGGTAAAACTAGCTGCAGTGGAGTTTTCTGATTATGCATTGATTTGGTGGGACCAGTTGATGACTTCGGGAGGAGGAATGGAGAGGCCTATCTTTACTTGGGCAGCCATGAAAGCTTGCATGAGGAAGAGGTTTGTGCCTTCTTACTATTATAGGGAGATGCACCAAAAATTGCAGAGACTCACTCAAGGGTCTAGATCAGTGGAGGATTACCACAAAGAGATGGAGATAGCCATGATCCGAGCCAACATAGAGGAGGATGCAGAGGCGACTATGGCACGATTTTGAGTGGCTTGAACCGAGAGATAGCCAATGTGGTGGAGTTGCAGCACTATGTGGAGATTGAGGACATGGTGAACATGGCCATGAAAGTGGAAAGGCAACTCAAGAGTAGAGTGGCAGCAAGGACTGGATCGGTATTTAGTCCATCATGGGGTTCGAAATGGCCCAAGAGAGAGGAGAAGTCGAAAGACAAAGGGCTGGACCTCAAGGAGACACCCAAAAGGCCAAATGTGGGTCTGACCAAAAAGGTACACCTAATTCTCATGCTTCATCTAGCAAACAATCTAGTATTAAATGCTTTAGGTGTTTGGGTAATGGACATATTGCATCACAATGCCCTAATAAAAAGGCTATGTTTATGCGGGATAATGGGGTAATTGATTCTGAGGATAGTGATTGTGATAATGATGTGTTGCCTTGTTATAATGTTTGTGCTGATGATGAGGATGATTGTGTAGAGAGGGCTATCACAGGGGAAGCGCTTGTTGTTAGGCGTGTTTTGAGTGTTAGGGCCAAGGATGCGGCTCTTGATCAGAGGGAGAACTTGTTTCACACGAGGTGTTTGGTGGGTGGAAAGGTTTGTAATCTGATTATTGATGGGGGTAGTTGCACTAATGTAGCTAGTGTCACCATGGTTGAGAAACTGGGGTTACCTTATAGGAAACATCCGGAACCTTACAAGCTACAGTGGTTTAATGATAGTCTTGATGTGAAAGTGACAAAGCGGTGTTGGTGTCATTTTCAGTGGGTAGATATGAGGATGAGGTGTTGTGTGATGTAGTGCCTATGGAGGCTGGTCATATGTTGCTTGGGAGACCTTGGCGGTTTATAGAAGGGTAGCACATGATGGATATACCAATAGGTATTCGTTTAAGTTTAAGGGTAGGAACTTCACTCTTGTACCCTTATCACCTCATGAATTGTACCTGGACCAGTTGAAAACAAGTAAATGTGAGGAGGGTTCGGGTAGTGAGCTAAAAAGAAAAGATGAGAGAAAAGAGGCCCAAAAGAAAATTGAGAGTGGCCCAAAGGTGAGTGGCTGCACAGAGAGGAAAAGAGAGTGGGATGTGCGGAGAGAAGAACTCGTGTAGAGAAAGGAAGAGTGAGCCGAGAGAGAAGAAGGTGAGTTTGTTTGCGAGAGAAAGATTTGAGGAGAGCGAGTGGAGCGAAGAGAACATTGTTGTTGCTTAGGTGCAGGGAGTGTTTGATGACCGACATCGACCCTCTTGCTTCCTTGCCTAGTGTTTTAGTTCTCTTTGCAGAATACACCGATGTCTTTCCGGAGGAGATGCCCAATGGACTGCCACCCTTGAGGGCATAGAGCACCAAATCGATTTCATACCCACAAGACAGATTCCAAACCGCCCAGCCTATAGGAGTAACCACGAGGAAATGAAGGAACTTCAAAGGCAAGTGGATGAGTTGTTGGAAAAGGGCATGTGAGGGAGAGCTTGAGCCCATGTGACGTGCGGTCTTTGTTGGTGCCAAGAAGGATGGAACACGGAGGATGTGCGTGGACTGCCGTCTTTGTGAATAAAATCATCATGAAAGTATCGCCACCCTATTCCTAGGTTAGATGATATGCTTGATGAGTTGCATGGTGCATGTGTATTTACTAAAATTGATTTGATGAGTGGATACCATCAGATTCGAATGAATCCAGGAGATGGAATGAAAAACTGCTTTCAAAACCAAGTATGGGTTGTATGAGTGGTTGGTTATGCCATTTGGCTTAACTAATGCACCCAGCACTTTTATGCGGTTGATGAATCATGTATTGCGTGCATTTCTTGGTAAATTTGTGGTTGTTTACTTTGATGACATTTTGGTTTATAGCACTACTATTGATGAGCATGTCATGCATGTGAGGAGTGTGTTGGATGTATTGAGAAAGGAGAAACTGTATGCCAATCTTAAGAAGTGTACTTTTTGCATTGATCAACTTGTCTTCTTAGGATTTGTAGTCAGTTCTCGTGGTGTTGCGGTAGATAGTGAAAAGGTGAAGGCCATCCAGGATTGGCCAACACCTAAGAGTCTTGAGGTGAGGAGCTTTCATGGACTTGCTAGCTTTTATAGGAGGTTTGTGAGAGATTTCTCCACTATTGCTGCTCCTTTGACTGAGATAGTCAAGAAGGAGAAGGGGTTTGTATGGGGAGAGGAACAGGAACGTGCATTCATATTGTTGAAAGAAAAATTATGTTCTGCTCCTATTTTGTGTTTGCCAAATTTTGATAAGGCATTTGAGGTTGAATGTGATGCTTCTGGTATTGGTATAGGTGCTGTGCTTTTGCAGGAAAACAAACCAGTAGCTTACTTCAGTGAGAAGTTGAGTGGTGCACAACTCAACTATCCAACCTATGACAAGGAGCTATATGCAGTGGTGAGAGCATTGGAGGTGTGGCAACACTACCTTCAGCCACGTGAGTTTGTCATTAGGACGGATCACGAATCCTTGAAGCACTTGAAAGGACAAGGCAAGTTAAGCAAACGACATGCTACATGGGTGGAGTTTCTGGAGACATTTCCATATGTCCTGCAGTACAAGCAAGGGAAGGAAAACGTGGTTGCTGATGCGTTATCTAGGAGGTATTCCTTGGTTACTACCCTTAGTTCTCAACTTTTAGGGTTTGAGCAACTAAAGGAGTTGAATGCTTCTGATAATGACTTTGCTTATGTGTATATTGCTTGTGAGCATGCTGCATTTCAGAAATTTTACAGGCATGATGGCTATTTGTTTAGATGTAGCCAATTGTGTGTGCCTAATTGTTCGTTGCGTGCTTTGTTTGTGCATGAGGCCCATAGTGGTGGTTTGATGGGTCATTTTGGGGTTGCTAAGACTTTGGATATTTTACATGAGCATTTTTATTGGCCTGGTATGCGCAAGGATGTTGAGCGTGTGTGTGCCAAGTGCATTGCATGTAGACAGGCAAAATCCACAGTCAAACCTCATGGATTGTATACCCCTTTACCTGTGCCTACTGAACCGTGGGTTGATTTGTCTATGGACTTTGTTTTGGGTTTACCTAGAACAAAGAGGGGTTTTGATAGCATCTTTGTGGTTGTAGACCGTTTTAGTAAGATGGCGCATTTCATTGCATGCCATAAGACTGATGATGCTGTACATGTGGCTGACTTATTCTTTAGGGATGTTGTTAGGTTGCATGGCATTCCGAGGTCAATTGTATCCGATCGAGATGCTAAATTTTTGAGCCATTTTTGGCATGTGTTGTGGGGCAACTTAGGAACCAAACTGTTATATTCTACTACTTGTCATCCACAAACAGATGGGCAAACCGAGGTTGTGAATAGGACCTTGGGAACTTTGTTGCGTGCTGTTGTAGGTCAAAATTTGAGAACTTGGGGGGAATGCTTACCTTTTATTGAATTTGCATATAATAGATGTGTGCATTCCACTACAGGTTTTTCGCCTTTCGAGTTGGTTTATGGTTTTAATCCCTTAACTGTCTTGGATTTGGTACCTTTACCTTTGCATGAATTGTCTAGTACAGATGGAACACGCAAGGCTAAGTTGGTTAGGGAACTTCACGAGAAGGCGAGGCAGCACATTGAGCAAAAGACCCGGGTCTACGCCAGGCAAGCCAACAAGGGGCGTAGATTAGTGACCTTCGAACCTGGTGATTGGGTTTGGGTTCATTTGAGAAAGGAGCGATTTCCTACTCAAAGAAAATCTAAGCTGGATCCGAGAGGAGATGGTCCATTCCAGGTGTTGGAGAAGATCAATGACAATGCCTACAAGATTGATCTTCCAGGTGAGTACAGTGTTTCCGCCACTTTTAATGTTGCTGACCTTTCTCCGTTTGACATGGATTCAGATTCGAGGACGAATCTTTTTGAGGAGGGAGGGACTGATGTGAGCAAAGGCATGGATGACAATGTGCATGGAGGTTTGGACTTGAAGAGGAGCTTGCATGATCAAGGCCAAGGAAGAGAGCTTTCCATACCAATTGGGCCAATGACTAGGGCGCGGGCTAAGAGGATCAAGGAGACTTTGTATGCGCATGTGGGCTCACTTATGGAAGACATGCAGCATGCTAATCCTATAGGAGGAGAGTTATTTGGGTCACAGCTCAAATGGATCCACTTAACTCAAGTCTTTGGGTCAGATATGCATGTGGCTTGAGGACTTGCTTGAATGGGTTGTTTTAATTCACTTAAGCCCAACTTATGTGGACTTAAGTGATCAGCAAAGGCACACCCATCAGACCAGGCTTAGAGGCATTTTAATTAGCTTTCTTGGACTTATTATTTACTTGGGCTTCTTGTATTATTAGCCCAACTCATTAGTCACTTAAACCTAGTATTTATAGCCTTGTTTTAGGTCAGATGGGGCAGAATCATTTCAGATCATTTTGTGTGCAGCCATTGGCTTCAAACTTGAGAAAAAACAAATCTTCTCTTGTTCTTGTTACCTTAAGAACTTATTTCACTTATCAATTGCTTTTCCAATTGTGGCGTGTTTGAGTTCTTCCTTTGAATTCAATTCTGATCATCGGGGTTACCTAAGGCAGGTCTTTAGGGGGTGTTGTAGGGATTGATTTCATACTATCCTAGTTAGTTTTGTTTGTCAATTTTCGAAATTCAGGTCTGTTCTTCCTTGTTCTGCATAACTGACGCAAATTCCTCTTCAATTCTTCCGTTGGTGCGCATTATGAATCAAAGACCCCTTTCAAAGTGCATAGAGGGTGCCTATTTATAGGGAAAACTTCCTAACTTAATGTCCTAAAGAAGATACTAAATAAAAGGAAACAAATCAATCCCTAAAAAGGAAACAAAATAAACTTATAAAGGTGTTGACTAGATCACCTTATTTAGAGGAAACAAAAAAAGAAACTAAATAAAATGTGATCTCAACATGTTGGACCATAGGGATCACGTCCATATCTTTATTTTTAAGTGGCACATGCTTGTCACATGGTACTTTAAGTGAGTTCTCCCAATTGGACTCCATGTGGGTCTTTGGACACTTTATGTTGGGCTTCAAGGAGTAAGACAATGCCTCTTGGACCTTTATGAGATGAAATCTGACTCAACAATATGGGCTCTATCTCTTGAAGGTCTTGGATTAAACAATTCAATGCTTGCTTCATTGTTTTGGCCCTAGCTCTTGTCATTAGGCCTCCAACATCTTGTAATGGATCTTTAGGAACATTAGACTTGAATGTTGGGCCTTTGATATGGAAATTTCGTTCATCCCCTTTCCTTGAATATTTAGACTTCAAATCTGATCCAATTTCAGCTCCTAAGCCTCCTTTTACAAGCTCATGTCCATGCAAGTCACGTCCTAAGCTTCCTTGAGGCGAATCACGCCATGGATGCTTCTCTTCTTGTCTTTCACATGCCCATGGTTCTTCATCATTCCCTCCCTCCTCGAAAAGATTCGTCCTCGAATTTGCAACATCAAAGAGGGATAAATCAGATACATTGAATGTAGCACTCACATTACCATAAGAGCTAGGCAAATCAATTTTATAAGCATTATCATTAATCCTTTCTAAAACTTGAAAAGGGCCATCTCCTCTTGGTTGTAGCTTAGATTTCCTTTGTTCTGGAAACCTCTCCTTTCTCAGGTGCACCCAAACCCAATCACCAGGTTCAAATATGACACGCCTTCGGCTTTTATTAGCTTGCTTTGCATATTGTTCATTTCTCCTCTCAATGTTGGCTCTAACTTTAGCATGCAACTCCTGCACAAATTTAGCTTTTTTCATACCGTCAAAGTTAGTAAACTCATTAGAAGCCAATGGAAGAATTTTCAAAGGAGTCAAAGGATTAAGCCCATAAACAATCTCAAAAGTGACTAAGAAATTTCACATCTCTATCACTCACAATAGTCTTTGGCAACCCATGCAATCTTACAACCTATTTAAAGAACAAGTCAGCAACATGAACTGCATCATTAGTTTTAGAACAAGCAATAAAGTGAGCCATCTTGCTAAATTGATCAACCACCACAAAGATACTATCCTTTCCACTAGATGATCTAGGCAATCCAAGCACAAAGTCCATAGATATATCAACCCAAGGATGAGAGGGGACGGGTAATGGAGAATATAAACCATGTGATTGAACCATAGATTTTGCATGCCTACAAGTAATACATTTAGCACAAATAGAAACAACATCCTTTCTCATGTTAGGCCAATAAAAATGTTCATGCAAAAGAGCTAAAGTTTTCTCAACACCAAAGTGACCCATCAGTCCACCTCCATGTGTCTCTCTAACAAGTAATTCCCGCATAAAGCAAGATGGAATGCAAAGTTTATCCTTTTTGAATAGAAATCCATCAAATCTATAGAAATTATCATTACCATGTTTTTCACAAGATTTCCAAATTTCTGCAAAGTCACAATCAGATTCATACATGCCTTTCAACATCTCAAAACCAAGTAATCTAGCATGCATAGAGCTAAGAAGAGAGTATCTCCTAGAAAGAGCATCAGCCACAATGTTTTCTTTCCCTTGTTTATGTTTAATAACATAAGGAAAAGTTTCAATAAATTCCAACCACCTAGCATGTGTCTTGTTAAATTTACCTTGGGACGCTAGAAATTTCAAACTTTCATGATCAGAATGAATGATAAATTCTTTTGGCCACAAGTAATGTTGCCAAGTCTCTAAAGACCTTTTTAAAGCATACAACTCTTTATCATAAGTGGAGTAATTCAAAGCAGCACCACTTAGTTTTTCACTAAAATAAGCAATGGATATAGAATCTTGCATTAAAACAGCACCAATGCCTATTCCAGAAGCATCACATTCAACCTAAAAAACTTTAGAAAAATCAGGAAGAATAAGAAGAGGAGCATTGGTGAATTTTTCTTTCAAGGTATTAAAAGCAACCTCTTGTGAATCACCCCATTTAAAAATCACATTCTTTTTTACCAATTCATTCAAAGGGGCTGCAATAGTAGAGAAATCATTCACAAATCTCCGATAGAAGCTAGCCAAGCCATGGAACTTCGAACCTCATTCGCATTCTTGGGAGTTGGCGATTCTCTAATTGCCTTCATTTTCTCTTCATCAACTTGAAGTCCTTTAGCGCCTACAATAAAGCCAAGAAACACAACAGTATCCATGCAAAAGGAACATTTTTCTAAATTAGCATAAAGCTTATTTTCTCTTAAAAGTTCAAACACATCATGCAAGTGTTTCACATGATCGTCCAAACTCCTAGAATACACTAGAATATCATCAAAATAGACGACCACATACTTTTCAATAAAAGGACGAAACACATGATTCATCAAGCTCATGAAAGTACTAGGTGCATTAGTCAAGCCAAAAGGCATAACTAACCACTCATACAACCCAAACTTAGTTTTGAAAGCAGTTTTCCACTCATCACCCTTTTTCATGCGAATTTGATGATACCCACTTCTAAGATCAATTTTAGAAAATATACAAGCACCATGCAACTCATCAAGCATATCATCTAAACGAGGGATAGGGTAACGATATTTCACCGTGATTTTATTGATGGCTCTACAGTCAACACACATTCTCCATTTGCCATCTTTCTTAGGAACAAGTATAACTGGCAAAGCACAGAGGCTCAAGCTTTCTCTCACAAAGCCCTTTTCCATAAGCTCTTCAACTTGTTTTTGGATCTCCTTAGTTTCTTCCAGATTGGCTCTATACGCAGGCCTATTCGGAATTGAAGCTCCGAGAAGGAAGTCGATACGGTGCTCAATGCCTCTCAAAGGGGGCAATCCATCAGGAATGTCCTCCGGAAATAAGTCGTTGAAGTCCTGCAATAAAAACAAAACACTAGACGACAAAGATGGATCAAGCTCATTAATAGTTAAGAAAACATCTTTATATAAATGTATATAAGATTATTCACATTTTAAAGCCCTCTTGATCTCACTTTTTTCAGCAAATAAAGTCACTCTCTTTTCTTCATTTTTTTCACTCGTTTTACTTTCTCTCCCTTTTTCTTTCTTTACGACGTCTCTCTCTTTCTTTTCTTTTGCCTTCAATTTGCATTCTTTCTCAATCCTCACTTGATCCTCATAAGCTTGAATGGGCCTAAGAGGTTTCAGTACCATATTTTTACCATGAAAAGGAAAAGAATAACAATTTTTATATCCATCATGCCTACTTTTCTATCAAATTGCCATGGCCTACCAAGCAAAACATGTCCAGCATACATTGGTGCAACATCACATAAAATCTCATCATGCTACTTACCAACAGAAAATGCAACCATCACTTGTTTGGTGACTTTCACCTCACCACAATCATTTAGCCATTGCAATTTATATGGTCTAGGATGTTTCAAAATAGGCAAATTAAGCTTGTCAACGAGTAAAGTACTAGCAACATTCGTACAACTTCCACCATCTATGATCATGCTACAAACTTTACCATTAATGAGACACCTTGTATGAAAGATATGCTCACGTTGCTCTTCATCAAGATCTTCTTTTGGTTGGATATTAAGAGCATGCCTAGTCACAAGGGCTTCACCAACCTCAGCATCACAATCAACATCGAAAGCATCCGTCAATGGAGCCACATCATCATAGTCATCACTGTCACTACTTTCACTAGCAACATCACCATTCTCAAGTAAAATCGTAGTTCTTTTGTTAGGGCATTGAGAACCAAATACGACATTCAAATACATGTTCAATTTTCCTCTCACTCTAAATATAATTCAGGATCATTTTTCCCTTGAAAGGAAGGGATTTTCAGTTTTATGTTATCGAGTTCATTACGAGAAGAAGCTTGTCTACCTCTCCTAATGTTGGGGCCTTCATCATCGAATTCCACATCTTCATCTTCTCCATAGAACACTCTTCTAGGACCTTTAGAGTTTGACGTGGATTGGATGTCATCCAACCAAGCATTCAACCTCTGGAATTGGTCTTGCACAGCCTTCATAAAGACTTTAAGATCTTGCTCAGCTGATTCATCTTCTTGAGACATATTTATGAATTGTAAAATGTTAGCGAACAACAAAAACAATATGGTCCTTACCACTCTCCCTCACGTGTATACACTCAGCGGATGTCAAACAACTCGTGTTTCACACAAAAATTGGCTTTTTCTATAATGTAAACACTCTTGCCTTTTACCACTCAACTTGCTTTTTTATAGTATTCTTATTCGAAACAAGACACAATCAAATAGAAGCAATCAAACCAAGTGACAGCTAAGATTAGAATCCCAAGATAAAATTCTCAAATAATCTAAAAGGGGAAATAGAGTGTGAAAAAAAATAGTATAAGGAATGAATTAAGGAAGTGATTACCTTGAAAAGTCAAACTTGAAGCTAAAGAAAGATTAATAAGGCAAGAAATGAAATAGGAAACGAAAAGCAAAATAGGAAAGTAACTGAAATAAGGAAGTGAAGCAAATAGGAAAGCAAGCAAGTTCCAAGCAATACAAGATAGGAAAGTGAAGCAAATAGGAAAGTAATATAGCAAGTTCCAAGCAATACAAGATAGGAAAGTACTTGAAATTAGGAAAGTGGCAAACTTGGATTCCACTTCTCTAAAACTTGCATCACACACTCTGATTGTTTTCTTTTTTTTTCCCTCTCTTTTTTTGTCGATTTTTTTTTCTTTTTTTCTCTTTTTTTTTGACGAATTTTTTTTTCACTTCTACTTTTTTTTTCTTTTTTTTGACAAATTTCTCTTCTTTTTTTTGACTTCTACTTTTTTTTTGAAAGCAAGCAAAAACTCAAGCAAAAGGTACACGAACTAGTGGATGCAAAAATGGACAGAAATGAATAACGAAAAAGAAACAACAAAAGGATAGTTATTTGAAATCTAGCAACTAAAGCGCTCTGATACCGAATGATGGCAGACCCAATAGGAACTTGTCCTAGAGAACCTTCAACAAGATGGAACTATGCCCAGGAGTAGATAGAATCAAGCAAACACGTGGAATCATAAGAAACAAAATTGAAAAAGATAGAAATAGAACACAAAGAGAAAATGGAAGGTTAGAAGAATGTTGGTCGATGAAATGAACCCTAAGAGAATTGTCTCTTAGAACCCAGCAAGAATGTTGGTTAATGAAAAGAACTGTAAGAGAAGTGCTCTGATACAAGAAGCCATGGCAATGGAGATCAAGGTGCAACACATCAAGACAAGCTTACTTTGCCAAGTGGACCTATTACAAGACAACGTGCAGCAAGGCTTAAACAAGCACTTCAAGGGTTTGTTCAAAGTCACATTACATCTCACCTTGATGACAAGACTGAACCATCCGTAAAGAATTCAAGTGGAGTAGTCAAGCCTGGGATTCTTCTAGAGAGCGCATGTGGAGGGGCTAATACTTAGCCAAATTTCAACACAAGTTCAATTATTCTTATGGACTTATTTTAGTACATTGGGGTTGTTATTTATCCTTTGTTTATTAGGCCCAAAGAGACTTGTTATGGGCTAGGTATTTATTAGTATTTGCCTTAGTTTATTTAAAACTAGTTTTGGACAACCAATTGTGTGGGCTAGGTAGAGTAATCCATTAGGCCCATCCACCTCCCTTAGGTTTATTTAAGTTATTTTGATCTTATTTAAGTTAGTTTAGCCCAATCCTAAGTGGATTAGGATCAGATTGCATTATTGGGCTATAAACTCCTAAACTAGTTAGGATTAGGCTTGCTTTAGCATTAAAGGGTCTTGTAACCTATTCCTTTTAGGTTTAGGTCGTGGGCAAGGGTATAAATACCTTATTTTATCCTTGTAAACATTAGATTTGGTTGATTAACGAAATTGAGAGATATTCTCTTCAAGTAAGGTGTGTTCTTCTTTTTGTTACTTCAAGGATTGCATCACTTATCAAGGTAATCACTTGTGGCGTGTTCAATTCTTCAATTTTCTTTGGGTTTGGGTCTCAATTCCGTATAATTGGGGTTTGAACTAGCATGTTCTTAGAATAGAAAGATTGGGGTTTTGATTCAATAGGATTAGGGGGTTTCAAGAACCTTGTTTTCTTGGGATTTCCGTATCATTGTCTCTTAGAACTCTAACCTTAGGATGCTACAAAGGAACACCACTCCTTTAATAAGTCAAGTAATGTCAAAGAATACAAAGAAAGCAAGAAAGCTGTCAATATTATTTCTGAATCAAAATCCCCTTTCAAAGTACATCTGGGTGCCTATTTATAGGAGAACTTCCTAACTTAATGTCCTAAAATAGATACTAAATAAAAGGAAACAAATCAATCCCTAAAAAGGAAACAAAATAAACTTATAAAGGTGTTGACTAGATCACCTTATTTCAAGGAAAACAAAAAGGAAACTAATTAAAACATGATCGGAACATGTTGGACCTTATAGATCACGTCCTTATCATTAATCCTTTCTAAAACTTGAAAAGGGCCATCTCTTCTTGGCTGTAGCTTAGATTTCCTTTGTTATGGAAACCTCTCCTTTCTCAAGTGCACCCAAACCCAATCTCCAAGTTCAAATATAACATGCCTTCTGCTTTTATTGGCTTGCTTTGCATATTGTTCATTTCTCCTCTCAATGTTGGCTCTAACTTTAGCATGCAACTCCTGCACAAATTTAGCCTTTTTTTTTATACCGTCAAGGTTAGTAAACTCATTAGAAGGAAATGGAAGAATTTCCAAAGGAGTCAAAGCATTAAATCCATAAACAATCTTAAAAGGAGAAAATTGAGTAGCAGAATGAAAAGCACGATTATAAGCAAACTCAATGAGTGGGAGAAACTTTTCCCAGTTCTTCAAGTTCTTTTGGATGATCGCACGCAACAATGTTGTCAAAGTTCTATTTACCACTTTAGTTTGACCATCCATTTGAGGATGTGCAACAGTAGAAAACAAGAGTTTAGTGCCAAGTTTATTCCAAAGAGTTCTCCAAAAGTGACTAAGAAATTTCACATCTTTATCACTGACAATAGTCTTTGGTAACCCATGCAATCTTACAACCTCTTTAAAGAATAAGTCAGTAACATGAACAGCATCATTGGTTTTAGAACAAGCAATAAAGTGAGCCATCCTGTTAAATCGATCAACCACCGCAAAGATACTATCCTTTCCACTAGATGATCAAGGCAATCCAAGCACAAAGTCCATAGATATATCAACCCAAGGATGAGAGGGGACAAGTAATAGAGAATATAAACCATGCGATTGAACCTTAGATTTTGCATGCCTACAAGTAATACATTTAGCACAAATAGAAACAACATCCTTTCTCATGTTAGGCCAATAAAAATGTTCATGCAAAAGAGCTAAAGTTTTCTCAACACCAAAGTGACCAATCAATCCACCTCCATGTGTCTCCCTAACAAGCAATTCACGCATAGAGCAAGATGGAATGCAAAGTTTATCTTTTTTTAATAAAAATCCATCAAATCTATAGAATTTATCATTACCGTATTTTTCACAAGATTTCCAAATTTCTGCAAAGTCACAATCAGATTCATACATGCCTTTCAACATCACAAAACCAAGTAATCTAGAATTCATAGAGCTAAGAAGGGAGTATCTCCTAGAAAGAGCATCAGCCACAATGTTTTCTTTCCCTTGTTTATGTTTAATAACATAAGGAAAACTTTCAATAAATTCCAACCACCTAGCATGTCTCTTGTTCAATTTACCTTGGGACTTTAGAAATTTCAAGCTTTCATGATCAGAATGAATGATAAATTCTTTTGGCCACAAGTAATGTCGCCAAGTCTCTAAAGACCTTGTTAAAGCATACATCTCTTTATCATAAGTGGAGTAATTCAAAGCAGCACCACTTGTCCTAGAGAATTGATGCGGAACCCCGAGACCCTTAATCGTCCCTTAGAACTCGTTACCAATCAAATCAGAATTTGTTTCTCAACAAAGCAATCAGGATAATATTTGTTCTTACACCCAAGAACACTTATGACAAGAACCCAAGTTAATTTGCAGAAATCCCCTTGAACCCCAATCAGTTAAGTACTCAAGAACACAAGAAATAGGAATTAAAATTGATAACAAAAGATAAACTCAATTGCAATCAATAAGAACACCTTGTGCATAAACATAAAAGAAAGCAAACTCTCTCTTCAATGTTGAGAGGGAGGTGGCTGCTGGAGAGAATAAGATGGAGATCTGAATATGAGAACCACCAAAACCCTAAAACATGCTTAATTTATACCTAAACCTAATGGATTTCGAAATGGGCTTAAGTAGAATAACAAGGGGCCCATGTATTCTAACTTAAAAAGCTAAATTAAACCCATAAACCAAGTCTGAAATAGAAGAGATTAAAACCAACGTGGCCCCCCTTGAAATGTGGCCCATTTCACTTATTCTAACCCCAAAAGAGACAAATAAAACAACCCATAACAAACAAACCCAAATTTGACCCAAAACAAGCTCAAAACACAAACATCCCAAATTAGTCTGTTAGCCCAATTATGTAGTCATACTTAGGCTCCAAAACATTTCCATATATGGACTTGCCATACTTGGATAGCCGACTTTCAACATGGTTTTGCACATAAGTTTGGAGTTGCTCCTTCAGACGCTTTGCTCGGGACCTTGTGACTGGACCGACAAAACTTTCCATACTGGGAAAACCTTCCATGTTGGCACTTTAATGATCTTGTTTTGCTTGTTTTGCTTGAACAGCCTCAATATGATTTCCCATGACATCGCCTTGCACTTTAGCTCCATTTTCCAAATTGCTGCTTGTAGCATTTTGAATGCCATTTGTATCATTTCCCTTCCCCTCAAAATGATTCGTCGTCGAATCTTCATCTTCATCAAAATCAAAAAGAGATAGGTCAGATACATTAAAGGTACTAGAAACAGCATACTCACCAGGAAGATCAACTTTGTATGCATTGTCATTGATATTAGCAATGATTTGAAATGGTCCATCACCACGAGCATCCAATTTAGATTTTTTTTTGCAAGGAAACCGTTCCTTGTGCATGTGCACCCATACCCAATCTCTTGGTTCAAAGGTTACCATGCGTCTTCTTTTGTTCACTTGGGTAGCAACTTGTTGATTTCTCTTCTCAATCCTTTCTCGTGCTTTATTGTGAATGGCCTTAACCATTTCAGCCTTTTTAAGCCCATCTAAGTTAGAGATCTCACTTAAAGGAATAGGCACAAGATCCAAAGGGGTTAGTGGTTTAAAACCATACACAATCTCAAAAGGAGAAAATCCAGTAGAAGAATGCACATTTCTATTATAAGAAAACTCAACAAATGGCAAAAGTCTTCCCAAGTCTTTACATTGCTTCTAATTAAAGCACGCAATTGCACTAAAATCTTTGACAAATCTCCTATAGAAACTTGCCAAACCATGAAAACTCCTTACCTCTTTAACATTCTTAGGTTTCGGCCATTCATGTATAGCCTTTACCTTTTCGTTGTCTACTTCAATTCCTTTTGCACTCACCACATATCCCAAGAAAATGATGTCATCAATGCAAAATGTACATTTCTTCATGTTAGCATACAATTGAAATTTGCGCAACACATCAAGCACACATTTTAAATGAATGACATGTTTTTCAATAGATTTGCTATACACTAGAATGTCATCAAAATAGACAACTACAAACTTGCCAATAAATTCTCGTAAAACATGGTTTATTAAACGCACAAAGGTACTTGGTGCATTAGTTAAGCCAAATGGCATTACCAACCACTCATACAATCCACGTTTAGTTTTAAAGGCAGTTTTCCATTCATCACCCGGTTTCATTCTAATTTGGTGATAACCGCTCTTCAAGTCAATTTTAGAAAAAATGCATGCGCCATGTAACTCATCCAACATATCATCAAGTCGAGGTATAGGATGTCGATATTTTACCGTTATTTTGTTGACAACTCTGCAATCCACACACATACGCCAACTTCCATCCTTCTTTGGTACCAACAAAACGGGTACCGCACAAGAGCTTAAGCTCTCTCTTATGTGTCCCTTCTCCAAAAGTTCTTCCTCTTGCTTTTGCAATTCTTTAGTCTCTGCAGGATTGCTTCGATAGGCTGGTCTATATGGTATGGCAGCCCCAGGAATGAGATCGATTTGTTCAATTCCTTGCAAAGGTGGTAAACCTTGAGGTAGATCATCGGGAAAGACATCACTATGTTCCTGCAAAACATCAATCACAACACTAGGCAAAGTAGGGTCAAGATCGTTAGTTGAAAAAGATGCCTCTTTGTACAAAAGTACAAACATTGGCATGTTTGTCATCAAAGCTCTCTTCACATCCCTCACTTTTGCATAGAAATTCACTTTTCTTTCTTCTTTTCTCTCATTTCTCTCTTCTTTTCTCTCATTGGCTGAATTATCTTCATTCTTTTTCTCTTTAGATTTGCCTTCTGTTTTTCTCTCACTCTCCTTTTTCTCTTTCTTTTCTCTTTCTTTCTCATTTTCTTTTCCTTTTCTCTCAGCCTCTTTTTGTGCAAATTCATCATAGGATTTTTCAAGTTGCATTTGGTTTTCAAAATTTTGTTTTGGAGTCAAAGGTAAAAGTGTATAACTTTTGCCCTCTTTCTCCACTACACACCTATTCAAATACCCATCATGCATTACTCTCCTATCCCATTGCCATGGTCTACCCAACAACATATGACTAGCTTGCATTGGAACCACATCACATGTAACTTCATCACTATACTTCCCAATAGTAAATGGCACCCTCACTTGTCTTTGGACTCTCATTTCCCCACTATTATTAAGCCACTGTAATTTGTAAGGTCTGGGATGTTTAGTGGTTTCTAGTCCCAATTTATCAACAAATAATGTACTAGCCACATTCACACAACTACCCCCATCAACAATCACACTACACACTTTCCCACTAACTAAGCATCTAGTATGAAAGATATTTTCTCGTTGGAGTCTCACCCCCTCTTGGTCTTCTTTATATTGTGCACTCAAAGCACGCCTAGTCACCATCAATCTACCCTCCATAGGCAACTCCCCATCACTACCATCCTCCAAGGAAGGCATCTCATCATCGACATCACTCTCATCGTCGGTTTCAACCTCACCACCACGCATCACCATTACTCTTTTGTTTGGGCATTGTGAAGCTATATGACCAAATCCCAAACATTTAAAACATTTGATATCTCTATTTCTGTTAGTGTGGGAAGTAGAAATACCTTTGTTTTTGTTGTCGAATGGTTCTTTTGACTTGGTTTTATCATCTCTTTTGAATTGGGCAGCCTTGTTATCATTCCTCCAATTCGACTTCCATTGGGAATTTTGAGTCGAATATGTGTTGGCTTGCCTCACAATTCCCTTTCGTTTCAATTGCTTTTCTATTTTCATGGCCATATGTATCATGTCTTCTATCTCCACATAATGTTGAAGCTCTACCACATTAGCAATATCTCTGTTGAGTCCATTGAGAAACCTTGCCATGGTGGCTTCTCTATCTTCCTCCACATTTGTCCTTATCATTGCTATCTCCATCTCTTTATAGTAGTCCTCCACACTCTTTGATCCTTGAACAAGGCTTTGCAATTTTTGATGCAATTCCCTATAATAGTGGCTACGAACAAAACGTCTTCTCATAATGGCTTTCATCTCCTCCCATGTTTGGATAGAACGTTCTCTATTTCTCCGTCTACTCATAATCAATTGGTCCCACCACACGCAAAATACTAGAAGCAAAAATGACGCAAACAACAAAACTGAAAGCACACAATTGAATTACCAATAAGTATATGATGATTTTTTTTCTTTTGTAAGGCAGCAATGAATCAATATTACAGCCTTTCTAATGTAATAGATGCAAATGGGCAGATTCAATAACAGAAAACTAAAGGATGCAAGCAAATGACGAATTCTGGAATTTTATATCAGAAACTTGAAATTCCCAAATGGAACCCCAAATTATCACTCAAAACACTCAAACAAAAAACAAAATGTAAAGTATGGATTTGGCTATTTATACCTAAACTATTCTGAATTTTCAAACATCCAAACAGCAGTTATAATCATGTTTTTCCCTTGAACTTTTAATGTTTTCCAGAAGATTTGAAACCAACAAAATCGAAAATAACAGTTGTTCAGCTCAATTGCACGATTTTGTATATGTAAGATCTGGAAATTTTATGTTTGAAACAAACAGCCTACAAGAACGATTTTTTTTTTGTTTTTCAGTAAAAACGGAATAAATATTTACTTGATTGGAACCAATTCTCTGATACCAAATGATGCGGAACCCCAAGACCCTTAATCGTCCTTTAGAACTCGTTACCAATCAAATCAGAATTTGTTTCTCGACAAAGCAATCAGGATAATATTTGTTCTTACACCCAAGAACACTTATGACAAGAACCCAAGTTAATTTGCAGAAATCCCCTTGAACCCCAATCAGTTAAGTACTCAAGAACACAAGAAATAGGAATTAAAATTGATAACAAAAGATAAACTCAATTGCAATCAATAAGAACACCTTGTGCATAAACATAAAAGAAAGCAAACTCTCTCTTCAATATTGAGAGGGAGGTGGCTGCTGGAGAGAATAAGATGGAGATCTGAATATGAGAACCACAAAAACCCTAAAACATGCTTAATTTATACCTAAACCTAATGGATTTCAAAATGGGCTTAAGTAGAATAACAAGGGGCCCATGTATTCTAACTTAAAAAGCTAAATTAAACCCATAAACCAAGTCTGAAATAGAAGAGATTAAAACCAACGTGGCCCCCCCTTGAAATGTGGCCCATTTCACTTATTCTAACCCCAAAAGAGACAAATAAAATAACCCATAACAAACAAACCCAAATTTGACCCAAAACAAGCTCAAAACACAAACATCCCAAATTAGTCTGTTAGCCCAATTATGTAGACATACTTAGGCTCCAAAACATTTCCATATATGGACTTGCCATACTTGGATAGCCGACTTTCAACATGGTTTTGCACATAAGTTTGGAGTTGCTCCTTCAGACGCTTTGCTCGGGACCTTGTGACTGGACCGACAAAACTTTCCATACTGGGAAAACCTTCCATGTTGGCACTTTAATGATCTTGTTTTGCTTGTTTTGCTTGAACAGCCTCAATATGATTTCCCATGACATCACCTTGCACTTTAGCTCCATTTTCCAAAATGCTACTTGTAGCATTTTGAATGCCATTTGTATCAAGAACCTTCAACAAGATGGAACTAAGCCCGGGAGTAAATAGAATCAAGCAAACACATGGAATCTCAAGAAACAAAATTGTAAAAGATAGAAATTGAACACAAAAAGAAAATGGAAGGTTAGAAGAATGTTGGTCGATGAAAAGAACCCTAAGAGAATTTGTCTCTTAGAACCCTAGCAAGAATGTTGGTCAATGGAAAGAACCCTAAGAGAACTTGTCTCTTAGAACTCTAACCTTAGGACGCCATAAAAGAAGACCACTCCTTTGATAAGTCAAGTATTCTCAAAGAATACAAAGAAAGCAAGAAAGCTCTCAATATTATTTTTGAATCAAAATCCCCTTTCAAAGTACATAGAGGGTGCCTATTTATAATAGAACTTCCTAACTTAATGTCCTAAAATAGATGCTAAATAAAAGGAAACAAATCAATCCCTAAAAAGGAAACAAAATAAACTTATAAAGGTGTTGACTAGATCACCTTTACATGATGAAATCTGATTCAATAATATGGGCTCTATCTCTTGAAGGTCTTGGATTAAACAATTTAATGCTCACTTCATTGCTTTGGCCCTAGCTCTTGTCATTGGGCCTCCAACATCATGTAATGGATCTTTAGGAACATTAGACTTGAATGTTGGGCCTTTGATATGAAAATTTCGTTCATCCCCTTGCCTTGAACATTCAGACTTCAAATTTGATCCAATTTCAACTCCTAAGCCTCCTTTTGCAAGCTCATGTCCATGTAGGTCACGTCCTAGGCTTCCTTCAGGCAAATCACACCATGGATGCTTCCCTTCTTGTCTTTCACATGTCCATGGTTCTCCATCATAGAATGTCACCTACTAATGGTATAACATACCTTGTACAATTACTTATTACACATGGTACCAGTAACACACATGTAATGTATTATACTAGTACTATACATGTATCACAGGTATACATACCAATAATTTATGCATGTCTTTATTAGATTGCAATGTATAGTTATAGACTATGTTATAACTAGCTGATTCCTACATATCACACTGTGCACTACTTGTATACCACTACCACTACCATTGTATAGTAGTGTGGTATTATATAACCAATCCTTTTGTGTACACATCACTATGGTAGTAACTATAGTCACTACCATAGTACACAATATGTACTATAGGATAGATATTATTTTCTAACTCTATTGTACCATAGTCTGCATTGGTAATGTAATAAATATAAAATTGTGACATTATT
Organism: Erythroxylum novogranatense; assembly: GCA_029891385.1. Lineage (NCBI taxonomy): Eukaryota > Viridiplantae > Streptophyta > Magnoliopsida > Malpighiales > Erythroxylaceae > Erythroxylum > Erythroxylum novogranatense. Next base: position 52,006,505 of record CM057235.1, on the reverse strand, counting down.
ATAATATACCATGGAAGGGTGTGATAATGTAATGTGTACATGTTATCGTGCATGTTACCGTGCATCTACTTTACTATAACCATGCTCACACAATGACTACCTAAGGTAATATATAGTACTATTAAATCAGTACAATTGTAATATATATTGTAAATATTGGTACACTACCATTGTGATAATGTATACTATGGTAGCATGTAACCAATATACATTATGGATAATTATGCATATATACTACATAACGTGTATATAATGGTGAGCAAGTATATCCATAAACATTAACTTGTTCATGATAGATTAGTATTCTATCATGTATAGAATAGTACCTTGATGTGTATAAATGCCAATATGCATGTATGGTATAATATCTTCTATTATTTTCTACATATGTGAACACGCACATATGTTCATGTGCATGCGTAATAATACTTTTTCTAGTGTTGGTATAACCATACAATAATGTTGCTTGGTAACTATTATTGCAATGTGCACAATGGCTAATTAGGTATTACACATAGCATGTGTAATAGCATTATGGTTGTGGGAAAGTAATTATGCAATGGTTCGCAACTATATGCTATGCATGTACCACGCATAGCATTGTGTACTATTGTACATCAAGACTATTATCCTATTATGGTATGGCAACTATTATATTGCATAGTGTTACACATACATACCATTTCTATGGTATGTGCACTTGCATGGTACATTACTATGTACATATGTATAGTCTATAACTAGTATGCATTATTAGCATACCGTGCATACACATTTAGTATACTACTGTACATAATATAAACATATGCACAATAATAGTAAAATATGTTATTACCATTTTAAATAGTACAATATAACTTATAGTTACACATACTAGCTCATATAATTTTGTATACACATGAAATATGTGAATAAAATTGGTGGTAGTCTACACCACTACCATCGTACATAGCTCAAATTGTACTAGTCTGTTTATGTGTGTACTATTATACCATTTATCTGGTAGAAACTACCATGTGCTATGGTATAACCATAGTTTCTTTGTGTGTTTTATAGATACATAGTGAAATAATATGTATTCATAACCATATGTTACTATTTTTGCTCATATAATGTCAATACTATATGTATTGTGTACATATATACCTAGTATCTGTATAATGGTACATATGTAGATGGGTACATGCATTGACATAATGAATGGGTACAACCATAGTGTAGGTATAGTACATGCATACACATATAGTATGTACCATGGTAACACATAGTGTACATACCATACGTGTGGTGTACCCACATATGCATGTATGTGTTAGTGTACATGTCTATTAACCCATACTACCATACACATAATACCATATGGTAGGTCATGCAATGGTATAAATTTACATGCACATGTGGGTACGCTATGTATGGTATACATACTATGCTGTACCATATGCCACTTATACTATGGTACACTAATCAATGAGTCATGTAACGTTATAACCACTATACTATGGTAACTATAGCATGTGCATAACTATGTAATACAATACTATATAGTATATAGCCATATGCACATATATACCATGGTAATAATACATTATTACCACTACATATTGTACATATGCGCATAGTACCATGTAATACATATGCACATATAGGGTAACATATACATATGCACTAGTATTGTGTATATACGTGCATTACAACTAGTATTGGTATATACATATGTGCACAATATGTGTAGTACATAGTATGGTCTGAAGAGGAACCGGAGTTTGAATGTTATTCTTCCAATGAAGAATATGATTGTAATTTACATGCATGCCATGGTGTGTACCATATGTATGCATATGCATTATGCATGTACACGCATTCACATGCAATACTAGTTGTTAATATACCATTTACATGTATGTTATGGTTACCATTTCACTATGCAATTGATACCTATGTGCACCATTATAGTATATAACATAGTGCATGGTCATACTGATACGGAAACCCCAAGAAAACAAGGGTTTAAATTGCTTGGAACGAATCTGCCATTATTGGTTCTTTATGTTCTTGTTTCCTTAATTGCTTGGAACGAATCTGCCATTATTGGTTCTTCATGGATGGTTCGGTCTTGTCGTCAAGGTGAGATGTAATGTGACTTTGAACAAACCCTTGAAGTACTTGTTTAAGCCTTGCTGCACGTTGTCTCGTAATAGGTCCACTTGGCAAAATAAGCTTGTCTTGCGTGTTGCACCTTGATCTCCATTGCCATGGCTTCTTATATCACATACTATTGCATAGGTGTATGCATTGCTATTGGTAGACATCGTTACACAATTGTATAGCATTGCAACATGAACTTAGTGTTGCATGGTATATACCAATTGCCATACACACACTATGCATAGTGTACGTATCAATATTTTTGTACATACTAGGTAATTGCTCACCATGCATATATACCATGTGTACCTATGTGCACTAGGTGCATGTACTATAGTATGGTACATAGGGTTCCATATCCATAGACAAATATTATTTATTTATTATGGATGGCTACATAAATACACTAGTATTACTAGGTACTGTACTACACATATTGTTGCACTCTATTGACATATTATGTACATGTATCCAACATACTACTATGTTATGGGTACACATGCACTATAATACACATGCTATGTATGGTGCACAATGGTATACTCATGGTGTGTACGATATGTATGCACATGCATATTAGTTATACAATAGTGGTGCACATTGGTAACTACATACATGCTACTATAGTGCTTATGCACATTGCATAATAGGTATACATTGTTTACCACTATGCATGTGTGTAGCCATGTACACCCATATATGTTACTGTTGGATTGGTACTAATATACTATGGCTATGTTAGTACCAATCGCACTGTAATTATGTGCATGTGTAGCATATGTTATGCAATGCATGGTACGTGTATGGTATAGTACACTATATTACATGTGTACCATTGTACTATACCATGTGTGCTTATAGTATACCATGATGTACCACTATGTATATAACCACTATACACACAGATAGTACCAAACCTTATTACATGCACGTATTACACGTTAATGTACACATATGGTACATATGCTGCATGGTATACATTTACCTACATCCTACTATGTTAAGGGTACACATATATGGTGCGCAATGGCACCATAGTGCACATATATGAGATGCATACATAGTACATACACCATATTTATACATATTATTGTACTATATGTATGTATACTATACTAGTACATAGTACACAATGTATATACCAATTATGATGCCATAGCTGCTATACACAATATATGTGACACCTGTGTGTATGCATAGTGTATAGTGCATATATATGTTATAGATTGTTACAGTGTCACATATACACTATAATACCACAGTGTAACTAGTATATGCACTAGTATTGTGTACCATGTGTACCTATGTGGTACCAATTGTATACATAAGTAACATAGTAAGGTAATAGTATATACTTGTGCTTGCAGATATTAGTATGTATAGTGCATGTGCTATATTATATGTGGTATAGTAACATACCGTATGCATGTACTACCATGTGCACACATAGGCTATACAATGTACATGCATTCACTATGATAACTACTATAGTTAACATAATGCATGTATAGTATAATTGATACATATAGTACACTAATGCATCGTACTATACATGGTTATGGGTGCCAATAACTAGGTGCATATATACTAATTTAATACATGCATAGTATATGCGTATTATCACATGTAACACAATGCATATGCATGCCATTCATATTTATAGTGCTACCATTGTGTCACATCAATTGGTACACCATGTATATTATTGTATAGATATATGTATACAATTGTTATACATATATCTACAGAGCTATCGTGTACATGTACCATGCATATAATAGTAATATAGTACACTATGTACACATACATTTTACCATATGTAGCATGTACATAGTCTAATTACCATTGTATACATGTGTACCATATGTATATGGTACCATAATCACATCAATTATAGTACACAGGTATTACATTAATACACTAGTGGTGCACACCATAGTTACATGCAATGTTATGTATACTTTGTGTACACATAGCATAGTAGTATGTACCATGTACATTATTTCCATAGTACTATACACACACAATGTTTACACCATTGGGTACATGTACACTAATGACTAGTGTACGAATATGCATAGTATACATGGTACATATGCATATGCATATACTATAGTGTGCACATGCTACTATGCACATGTTACTATGCATATACTAAAGGACTTCAAGTTGATGAAGAGAAAGTAAAGGCAATTAGAGAATGGCCAACTCCCAAGAATGCGAATGAGGTTCGAAGCTTCCATGGCTTGGCTAGCTTCTATCGGAGATTTGTGAAGGATTTCTCTACTATTGCCCTTTGAATGAATTGGTAAAAAAGAATGTGATTTTTAAATGGGGTGATTCACAAGAGGTTGCTTTTAATACCTTGAAAGAAAAATTGACCAATGCTCCTCTTATTATTCTTCCTGATTTTTCTAAAGTTTTTTAGGTTGAATGTGATGCTTCTGGAATAGGCATTGGTGCTGTTTTAATGCAAGATTCTAAACCCATTGCTTATTTTAGTGAAAAACTAAGTGGTGCTGCTTTGAATTACTCCACTTATGATAAAGAGTTGTATGCTTTAAAAAGGTCTTTAGAGACTTGGCAACATTACTTGTGGCCAAAAGAATTTATCAATCATTCTGATCATGAAAGTTTGAAATTTCTAAAGTCCCAAGGTAAATTGAACAAGAGACATGCTAGGTGGTTGGAATTTATTGAAACTTTTCCTTATGTTATTAAACATAAACAAGGGAAAGAAAACATTGTGGCTGATGCTCTTTCTAGGAGATACTCTCTTCTTAGCTCTATGCATGCTAGATTACTTGGTTTTGAGATGTTGAAAGGCATGTATGAATCTGATTGTGACTTTGCAGAAATTTGGAAATCTTGTGAAAAACATGGTAATGATAATTTCTATAGATTTGATGGATTTCTATTCAAAAAGGATAAACTTTGCATACCATCTTGCTCTATGCGTGAATTACTTGTTAGAGAGACACATGGAGGTGGATTGATGGGTCACTTTGGTGTTGAGAAAACTTTAGCTCTTTTGCATGAACATTTTTATTGGCCTAACATGAGAAAGGATGTTGTTTCTATTTGTGCTAAATGTATTACTTGTAGGCATGCAAAATCTAAGGTTCAATCACATGGTTTATATTCTCCATTACCCGTCCCCTCTCATCCTTGGGTTGATATATCTATGGACTTTGTGCTTGGATTGCCTAGATCATCTAGTGGAAAGGATAGTATCTTTGTGGTGGTTGATCGATTTAGCAAGATGGCTCACTTTATTGCTTGTTCTAAAACCAATGATGCAGTTCATGTTGCTGGCTTGTTCTTTAAAGAGGTTGTAAGATTGCATGGGTTGCCAAAGACTATTGTGAGTGATAGAGATGTGAAATTTCTTAGTCACTTTTGGAGAACTCTATGGAATAAACTTGGCACTAAACTCTTGTTTTCTACTGTTGCACATCCTCAAACGGATGGTCAAACTGAAGTGGTAAATAGAACTTTGACAACATTGTTGCGTGCGATCATCCAAAAGAACTTGAAGAATTGGGAAAAGTGTCTCCCACACATTGAGTTTGCTTATAATCGTGCTCTTCATTCTTCTACTCAATTTTCTCCTTTTGAGATTGTTTATGGGTTTAATCCTTTGACTCCTTTGGAAATTCTTCCATTGCCTTCTAATGAGTTTACTAACTTTGACGGTATGGAAAAAGCTAAATTTGTGCAGGAGTTGCATGCTAAAGTTAGAGCCAACATTGAGAGGAGAAATGAACAATATGCAAAGCAAGCTAATAAAAGCCGAAGGCGTGTCATATTTGAACCTGGTGATTGGGTTTGGGTGCACCTGAGAAAGGAGAGGTTTCCATAACAAAGGAAATCTAAGCTACAACCAAGAGGAGATGGCCCTTTTCAAGTTTTAGAAAGGATTAATGATAATGCTTATAAAATTGATTTGCCTAGCTCCTATGGTAATGTGAGTGCTACATTCAATGTATCGATTTATCCCTCTTTGATGTTGCAGATTCGAGGACTAATCTTTTCGAGGAGGAGGAATGATGAAGAACCATGGGCATGTGAAAACAAGAAGAGAAGCATCCATGGCGTGATTCGCCTCAAGGAAGCCTAAGACGTGACTTGCATGGACATGAGCTTGCAAAAGGAGGCTTAGGAGCTGAAATTGGATCAGATTTGAAGTCTAAATATTCAAGGCAAGGGGATGAACGAAATTCCCATATCAAAGGCCCAACATTCAAGTCTAATGTTCCTAAAGATCCATTACAAGATGTTGGAGGCCCAATGACAAGAGCTAGGGCCAAAGCAATGAAGCAAGCATTGAATTGTTTAATCCAAGACCTTCAAGAGATAGAGCCCATATTGTTGAGTCAGATTTCATCTCATAAAGGTCCAAGAGGCATTGTCTTACTCTTGAAGCCTAACATAAAGTGTCCAAAGGCCCACATGGAGTCCAATTGAGAGAACTCACTTAAAGTACCATGTGACAAGCATGTGCCACTTAAAATAAGGATATGGACGTGATCCCTATGGTCCAACATGTTGAGATCACATTTTATTTAGTTTCCTTTTTTGTTTCCTCTAAATAAGGTGATCTAGTCAACACCTTTATAAGTTTATTTTGTTTCTGTTTACGGATTGATTTGTTTCCTTTTATTTAGTATCTTCTTTAAGACATTAAGTTAGGAAGTTTTCCCTATAAATAGGCACCCTCTATGTACTTTGAAAGGGGTCTTTGATTCAGAAATAATATTGAGAGCTTTCTTGCTTTCTTTGTATTCTTTGAGAATACTTGACTTATCAAAGGAGTGGTTTTCCTTTGTGGCGTCCTAAGGTTAGAGTTCTAAGAGACAAGTTCTCTTAGGGTTCTTTCCATTGACCAACATTCTTGCTAGAGTTCTAAGAGACAAGTTCTCTTAGGGTTCTTTTCATCGATCAACATTCTTCTCACCTCCCATTTTCTTTGTGTTCTGTTTCTATCTTTTCAACTTTGTTTCTTGTGATTCCGTGTGTTTGCTTGATTCTATCTACTCTCGGGCATAGTTCCATTTTTTTGAAGGTTCTCTAGGACAAGTTCCTATTGGGTCTCCCATCATTTATGGTAGGGAAAAATCTTTCCTTTATTTTCATAGATAAAAAATCCTTTCAACTTCTTGATAATTTGATAAAAGATTAATTAGATATCATACTAATATGCTATATACATAATAGATTTTATTATGCGATGTGATAGTAAAATTATAAGCAATAAGGAAAGATTTTTATTTATTTTATGTATATACATAATAGATTTAAAGACGCAACACAATTTATTATTTTAAAATAAATTATCAAATAAAATGTTAATAATAAAATATTTTTGTAAATGATATCTAAATATGTAATAGGTTTTTTGGGCGTTTCAGGTTCAGGATTAAACCTAAACCTATAAATTAGATTCGATTCGGTTAACCTGCTGATACAAGAAGCCATGGCAACGGAAATCAAGGTGCAACACGTCAAGACAAGCTTACTTTGCCAAGTGGACCTATTACAAGACAACGTGCAGCAAGGCTTAAACAAGCACTTCAAGGGTTTGTTCAAAGTCACATTACATCTCATCTTAATGACAAGACCGAACCATCCGTGGAGAATTCAAGTGGAGTAGTCAAGCTTGTGATTCTTCTAGCGAGGACATGTGGAGGGGCTAATACTTAGCCAAATTTCAAGACAAGTTCAATTATTCTTATGGACTTATTTTAGTACATTGGGGTTGTTATTTATCCTTTGTTTATTAGGCCCAAAGAGACTTGTTATGGGCTAGGTATTTATTAGTACTTGCCTTAGTTTATTTAAAACTAGTTTTGGACTACCAAGTGTGTGGGCCTAAGTAGAGTAATCCATTAGGCCCATCCACCTCCCCTAGGTTTATTTAAGTTATTTTGGTCTTATTTAAGTTGGTTTAGCTCAATCCTAAGTGGATTAGGATCAGATTGCATTATTGGGCTATAAACTCCTAAACTAGTTAGGATTAGGCTTGTTTTAGCATTAAAGGGATCTTATAACCTATTCCTTTTAGGTTTAGGTCGTGGGTAAGGGTATAAATACCTTATTTTATCCTTGTAAACATCAGATTTGGTTGATTAACGAAATTGAGAGATATTCTCTTCAAGCAAGGTGTGTTCTTCTTATTGTTACTTCAAGGATTGCATCACTTATCAAGGTAATCACTTGTGGCGTGTTCAATTCTTCAATTTTCTTTGGGTTTGGGTCTCAATTTCGTATAATTGGGGTTTGAACTAGCATGTTCTTATAATAGAAAGATTGGGGTTTTGATTCAATAGGATTAGGAGATTTCAAGAACCTTGTTTTCTTGGGGTTTCCGTATCAGTTGGTATCAGAGCTTTGGCTTAATTCTATTGAACTCATACTTATCTTTCATTGTTTTCCTTGTTGAATTCCTTAGAAAAGTAAAAAAAAAAAGGTTTGAATTGCTTGGAACGAATCTGCCATTATTGGTTCTTTATGTTCTTGTTTCCTTAATTGATTCTTTGTTTTCTTGATCAACAATTATAAAAAAAAAAGCAAAAAAGAAGTGAAAATAGCAAAAAAAAAGTGAACAGTAGAAAGAAAAGAAAAAAATTTCAAGATTGATCAAGAAACATCCAAGATTGTGATTCTTTGAATCTTTGTTTGATCTTTCATTCAAGATTTGTTCTTATCATTCAAGATTCATTAAGATTGTCCTTCTTTCATTCAAGAACCTATCAAGAAACGATTTCTTTGAATCTTTTGTTCAATTCTTGGAACTCTGGGTTGATTGGGATATTAAAATAAAAAATAAAAAATTGGTCTTGGGATTCGGTGAGTTTTGTCATAGTTTGTGTGTCTTTCTTTGTTTCCTAGTTTATTTCTTGTTTTGGTACCTATCTTTGCTTCTCTACATTGATTTGAACAATTGTTGCACTCATAATTGTTGAATTGACACAAGAATCGTTGCTCGCACTATTCTTCATCCGTATATGGCACTTTGATTTATTTTCTGTCCGTATAATATTTTGCTTCTAGATTTGTTTCATCTATTCGTTTTTTCTTTGTTAGGCTTGTTTTCTTTGTGTTTCCTTCTTGAACTTGTTGCTTGTTGATTTCCTTGATCTCGTTGAAGTGATCCTGAACAGTAACATAGAGGAGGCACTTGAGTGAAAAAAGGCAAGAGTGTGAGATTATATAGTGAAAAGCTATTTTATTGTGTGAAACACGAGTGGAAAATTTTGTTCTAGAGAGAAACACGTGAGGGAGTGTTGTGAGGTTTCTAACGTTTTCTTGTAGGAATTGATCATGTCTCATAATAGCAATAAAGATGGAAAGAGTGATGGGAGTGAAGAGGACCAACGAAATACATTCTTACTCTTGAAGCAATGCAAAATCAGTTCAAGAGAATAGAGACTATGTTCCTTGAAGTCAAAGACAAGTTTAAACAGCAAGATAGAAACTTTGAAAGACAAGATAGACTTCTTAGAACTATTCAAGCTGAATCTTCAGGGAATAATGGGGCAAGAAGAAGAGAGAACCCTCCACTTCATAATCATTATCACTATGAGGAGGAGCAAGATGAAGATGGATTTGATGAGGAAGAGTGGTATGGAGGACGAAACAATGCAAGACGTGGTAGAGGAGATAGAGGCCGAAATAGAGGTGGTTATAGAGGAAGAGCTGAAAGAGGCAGAGAGGAGGAAGAGACTGAAAGAGTAAATAGAAACATTGGCAGCATCAAAATGAAGATGCCACCATTTCAAGGAAGGAATGATGCTAATGCCTACTTGGAGTGGGAAAGGAAAGTAGAGATGATATTTGCCTGCCACAATTATTCGAGGAGAAGAAGGTGAAGTTAGCAGCAGTTGAAGTTCTCTGATTATGCTGCTGTTTGGTGGGATCAATTGATGGTTAGTAGAAGACGAACTGGAGAAAGACCGGTTGAAACCTGGGATGAGATGAAGCGCATCATGAAAAAGAGATTCGTGCCAAGTTACTACTATAGGGAGTTGCATCAAAAACTCCAAACATTGAGGCAAGGCACAAAGAGTGTGGAAGATTACCGCAAGGAGATGAAGATAGCTATGATAAGAGCTAACATTAATGCGCACCAACGGAAGAATTGAAGAGGAATTTGCATCAGTTATGCAGAACAAGGAAGAACATACCTGAATTTCGAAAATTGACAAACAAAACTAACTAGGATAGTATGAAATCAATCCCTACGACACCCCCTAAAGACCTGCCTTAGGTAACCCCGATGATCAGAATTGAATTCAAAGGAAGAACTCAAACACGCCACAATTGGGAAAGCAATTGATAAGTGAAATAAGTTCTTAAGGTAACAAGAACAAGAGAAGATCTGTTTTCTCTCAAGTTTGAAGCCAATGGCTGCACACAAAATGATCTGAATCAGTCTCCCCCATCTGACCTAAAACAAGGCTATAAATACTAGGTTTAAGTGACTAATGAGTTGGGCTAATAATACAAGAAGCCCAAGTAAATAATAAGTCCAAGATAGCTAATTAAAATGCCTCTAAGCCTGGTCTGATGGGTGTGCCTTTGCTGATCACTTAAGTCCACATAAGTTGGGCTTAAGTGAATTAAAACAACCCATTCAAGCAAGTCCTCAAGCCACATGCATATCTGACCCAAAGACTTGAGTTAAGTGGATCCATTTGAGCTGTGACCCAAATAACTCTCCTCCTATAGGATTAGCATGCTGCATGTCTTCCATAAGTGAGCCCACATGCGCATACAAAGTCTCCTTGATCCTCTTAGCCCACGCCCTAGTCATTGGCCCAATTGGTATGGAAAGCTCTCTTCCTTGGCCTTGATCACGCAAGCTCCTCTTCAAGTCCAAACCTCCATGCACATTGTCATCCATGCCTTTGCTCATATCAAACATAGAGGAGGATAGAGAGGCTACAATGGCTCGATTCCTTGCTGGTCTAAATAAAGAGATAGCCAATGTGTTAGAGCTTCATCAGTACTTAGAGTTGGAGGACATGGTAAGCATGGCTATGAAGATTGAAAAGCAATTGAAGGGAAAAAGTTTCAGCAAGGGCAATACCTTAGGATCTTCAAATTCTTGGGGTCCTAAATGGCCAAACAAGGAGGAAAAGAGCAAGGATAAGTCCTATGACAATAAGGACAAGTCGAAGGAAAAGTGGACAGCCTCTAAAGGTGCGCCTACATCTAATGATCAAAATGCTAGCACTAAGCAAAGAGACATCAAATGCTTCAAGTGTTTGGGTTCAGGTCATAGTGCAAACCAATGCCCCAATAGGAAGATCATGTATTTGCGAGATGGGGTAATTGAATCAGAAGATAGTGATGGAAGTGATATGCCTGAGTTGGAGGATTACACTGATGAAGAAGTTGAGCAACCAGTCCAAGCCGAAGCATTAGTAGTGAGGCGAGCTCTCAATGTACAAGAAAAGATAGAGCTTGAGGAACAAAGAGAGAATATATTCCACACCAGATGTTTAATTAAGGGTAAGATGTGCAGTTTAATAATTGATGGAGGTAGTTGCACCAATGTTGCAAGCACAATTTTAGTTGAGAAATTGGGGCTGCCTCTCATTAAGCACTCTAGTCCTTATAAGTTGCAATGGCTTAATGAGTGTGGAGAGGTTAGGGTGAACAAGCAAGTGCTAGTAGCGTTCTCAATTGGGAGATATTCTGATGAAGTGTTGTGTGATGTAGTTCCTATGCATGCTGGTCATTTACTATTAGGGAGACCATGATAGGCGTGTACTACATGATGGATTCAAAAACAAATATTCATTCAAGATGGGGGAGAAACACTTCACATTGGCACCCCTTTCACCAAGAGAAGTTCATGAGGATCAGTTGAGACTTACAAAAGCCATGGAAGAACAAAAACTTGGGGAGGCTGAGAGTTTAAAAAGAAAAAATGAAACAGAGGCCATTCAAGAAAATAAGAATAAAGGCCCAACTGAGAGTCATTGCACTAGTGAGCAAAAGAAAGAGAGCGGTTCAGTTGAAAAAGGAAAGAAGATTGAAAAGAAGAGTGGAACAAAAAAAAGTACTTTCTTTGCAACAAGAAAAAGTACTTTCTTTGCAAAAGAAAAAGAGTTGAAGAAGGTCATAGTTGTGAAACTTGTTTTGCAGGAATACTTTGATGTCTTTCTAAATGAGTTGCCCAAGGGACTACCACCATTGAGGGACATTGAACATCAGATTGATTTGCCAGGTGAGTATCAAGTATCTGCTACGTTTAATGTTGCTGATCTCTCTCCATTTGATAATGTAGCGGCTGATTCGAGGACGAATCCTTTTGAGGAGGGAGGGAATGATACAAGAAGCCATGGCAATGGAAATCAAGGTGCAACTCGCCAAGACAAGCTCACTTGCCAAGTGGACCTATTACAAAACAACGTGCAGCAAGGCTTAAACAAGCACTTCAAGTGTTTGTTCAAAGTCACATCTCATCTTAATGACAAGACCGAACCATCCGTGGAGAATTCAAGTGGAGTAGTCAAGCTTGTGATTCTTCTAGAGAGGACATGTGGAGGGGCACAAGCGGTGATGGGAGCTGCTTACAACGTTCCAGTAAACATAGGAAGTTGGAGTGCTAGGATGAACTGCATGGTCGTACCACTTGAGGATTTCAAGTCAATATTGGGGATCGACTTTCTTAAGGCAGCAAAGACGGTGCTGTATCCTAGTTTGGGAGGTATGATGTTCATGCATGGTGATAATTCCTTCTTTGTTAATTGTTGTAGATTCGTTGTTGGAACGAAGGAGACTACGACATCGGTAGCACATATGTCGACTATGATTGTTGAAAAAGAGCCGAACTATGCTCGAGAAAACCCGAGTCAGAAGGCGGGTAAGTAGCATATAGTTGCCAAGATTGCGAAGGATCAAGGTGACAGGGAAAAGTCAGCGGACCGAGCTTTTCTCAACATGTCTTTGGCGGGCGCGGTAAGCTTTGAGGAGGCGAGTCCAAGTGGAAGCAAAGACAACCCCGATGGTTTGGGAAAATGGTATGTGGGTGAAATACCAATTGATATGAAGACTTGTTACCGTCTTCAACTGCTGACTAAGGAGTCTTCGAGGGAACCGCTCATGGAGGAGTGCCCACAGATTATTTCGACGAGGGCATCGAATTCTTCTAGTGGGGGTGGTTTGTTAGATCCTGAAGTTCAGATTGTGGGATCGTGCGAGTGTTGGCGGGCCTTTGCTAATACTTGGCACGTAAGTTGGCACTAGGAAGGCGTGTTGACGAGGAATAAGGCAAAGTCCCGCGAGTTAGCGGAAAGGTGTATGAGACTCGCGAGGATGCACGAAAGCATGCGAGCGCGATGAGATGCCTAAACACTTAACTTTGGCGAGGCAGCTCGGAGGTATGTAAATGGGCGAGGTTTTATATACTAACTCGGATCGTAACTTGTGACTTAGTCATGGACCGATAAGACTGCACCATGAGTAAGGCCGACATGCAAGATGAACTTGTCCATGGACGTGCATTGATGGACCTATGTGCGGATAGGCTGTGTTGAAAACTCTATCTTATGTTATCTTGTTAGATCTTATCTTATCAGTTAGAATCCTTTTTGGATGGGGGTGTCATCCAATTGGTTTATGTTATCTTATCTGATAGAATAGACATGATCTTGGGTAGTACAGATTTAGTGGAAATCTGTGACTCCAGGCTTGGGTGCCTATATATAGCTCATTCGAGCTTTGCTTTTCTCATTGGGAGTGATATTCGGGAGATCAATCAGAGAGAGCATTCTTTGTATTCTTTGAGGGAAAGTAATATAAAGTTGGTCTTTTGACCGTATCTCTGTGTGTTCTTTTGTTGCCTATATTTTTTATTGCTTCCGTGTTGTTTCTTCTAGTGTGTGCGAGGTAAACACTTCGAGGGTTGGGGAAAGGCTGAGTCTTATTTTAACGGATCTAAGTGAGACTGCCGTGCAAAGGGTGTGAGCGAGCAACTTCGGGTGAAAGTTCGAGTCTCCCAGAATACCTTTGTAACACCCTATATGTACTTTGTACATGTGTATAACTCCAATTGGTTCCTATTTTATCATAACACACATGTAATGTATATAATAATTTATAGCCAATTCTATACACAATATATGCATAGAGTAACATGTTTTCTAGTACTAGTACAATGAATAGTACTATGCATCTGTACATAATTTTTGTCATGCACTCATGTATACTACTAGGAATCACTTACAATAAATAATGTCCCATTTCTGGTGGTTCATACATGCATGTATACAAGTTTATATGGATAACTACATCAATGTGCATACATATTACATGTGCTATACACATGGCTATACATATGCATGGTACACATGCATGTAGTTTACTATAGCATAATTGTACATCATTACTAGTGGTAAGAACCTTGCATTATGCATCTGTACATGTATAATGCAATACACTATGTGATATATATGCATGGTAGGAATTGAATTAACGCCAAAAGTTAGAGCTTACTTGATAAGTTGAATCAATCCTTAAGGTAAAACAAGCAAGAATCTGAATTCTCTCTTGAAGAATGCTTTTTAATTTTACTCATCTCTCAAAAACTCCTGTTCGCGCCTAAAGCAAGGGTTTAAATACTCTTTGCAATGTAAACCCTAACAAAGATAACCTAAAAATCCTAAAGAAAGCCCAAAATATCAAAAAGGCCTTCTTGAAACAAATTTTCCCAAGAACAAATCCCACATGGATTTGGGTTTCAAAACTAATTAAAATTGACTAGTCCTAGTCCAAATAGGATAAGAAAACCACAAAAATAGAAGACTAACTTAAGAGGGGCGAATTGGGCTTTTAAACTAGGCCCACAAGCTCGATTCCTTAAAATAAAACATGCACATGACTTTTTTAATGAAGCACATGCACACTTAATGCAAATCAGCCCATGAAAAAGCCTAAAAGAAGTCCACATGCCCTTTATAAGATAAAATAAGCCCAAGCCTATTGATTAGACTTGTGCTTGTGAAAATTGGCTAAGTGTTAGCCCTCTTGGTTTGGTGCCTCCAATGTGCCCACACACTTAAGTGTCTTCCTAAGCTCTTCCTCAAGCGTGATCAACAAAACTTCTTGAAGTTCTTGTGAAACAAAAGCTTGTACATAAATCTGAAATTGTGTTTTGAGAATGTTGGAGCGTGACCTTGTAATTGGACCCATTGGCATCCTCAAGTCTCCATTGCCTTGGTGAGTTGTATCATTCCCTTCCTCCTCAAAAGGATTCGTCCTCGATCAAGACCTACATTATCAAAGGGAGATAAATCGGAAATATTAAAAGTAGCACTAATGATACGGAAACCCTAAGAAAACAAGGTTCTTGAATACCCCTAAATCCTATTGAATCAAAACTCCAATCTTTCTATTACAAGAACATGCTAGTTCAAACTCCAATTATTTGAAATTGTGACCCAAACCCAAAAAAAATTGAAGAATTGAACACACCACAAGTGATTACCTTGATAAGTGATGCAATCCTTGAAGTAACAATAAAAAGAACACACCTTACTTGAAGAGAATATCTCTCAATTTCGTTAATCAACCAAATCTAATGTTTACAAGGATAAAATAAGGTATTTATACCCTTGACCACCACCTAAACCTAAAAGGAATAGGTTACAAGACCCTTTAACGCTAAAACAAGCGTAATCCTAACTAGTTTAGGAGTTTATAGCTCAATAATGCAATCTGATCCTAATCCACATAGGATTGGGCTAAACTAACTTAAATAAGACCAAAATAACTTAAATAAACCTAAGGGAGGTGGATGGGCCTAATGGATTACTCTACTTAGGCCCACACACTTGGTAGTCCAAAACTAGCTTTAAATAAACTAAGGCAAATACTAATAAATACCTAGCCCATAACAAGTCTCTTTGGGCCTAATAAACAAAGGATAAATAACAAGCCCAATGTACTAAAATACGTCCATAAGAATAATTGAATTTGTCTTGTGATCTCTAGAAGAATCACAAGCTTGACTACTCCACTTGAATTCTCCACGGATGGTTCGGTCTTGTCATCAAGGTGAGATGTAAAGTGACTTTGAACAAATCCTTGAAATTCTTGTTTAAGCCTTGCTGCACGTCGTCTTGTAATAGGTCCACTTAGCAAAGTAAGCTTGTCTTGGGGTGTTGCACCTTGATCTCCATTGCCATGGCTTCTTGTATCATTCCCTCCATCCTCAAAAGGATTCATCCTCGAATCAACCTGATACAAATGGCATTCAAAATGCTACAAGCAGCAATTTGGAAAATGGAGCTAAAGTGCAAGGCGATGTCATGGGAAATCATATTGAGGCTGTTCAAGCAAAACAAGATCATTCAAGTGCCAACATGGAAGGTTTTCCTAGTATGGAAAGTTTTGTCGGTCCAGTCACAAGGTCCCGAGCAAAGCGTCTGAAGGAGCAACTCCAAACTTATGTGCAAAACCATGTTGAAATTGGCCTATCCAAGTATGGTAAGTCCATATATGGAAATGTTTTGGAGCCTAAGTATGTCTACATAATTGGGCTAACAGACTAGTTTGGGATGTTTGTGTTTTGAGCTTGTTTTTGGTCAAATTTGGGTTTTTTTGTTATGGGTTGTTTTATTTGTCTCTTTTGGGGTTAGAACAAGTGAAATGGGCCACATTTCAAGGGGGCCACGTTGGTTTTAATCTCTTCTATTTTAGGCTTGGTTTATGGGTTTAATTTAGCCTTTTAAGTTAGAATACATGGGCCCCTTGTTAATCTACTTAAGCCCATTTCGAAATCCATTAGGTTTAGGTATAAATTAAGCATGTTTTAGGGTTTTGGTGGTTCTCATATTCAGATCTCCATCTTATTGTTTCCAGCAGCCACCTCCCTCTCAACATTGAAGAGAGAGTTTGCTTTCTTTTATGTTTATGCACAAGGTGTTCTTATTGATTGCAATTGAGTTTATCTTTTGTTATCAATTTTAATTCCTATTTCTTGTGTTCTTGAGTACTTAACTGATTGGGGTTCAAGGGGATTTCTGCAAATTAACTTGGGTTCTTGTCATAAGTGTTCTTGGGTGTAAGAACAAATATTATCCTGATTGCTTTGTTGAGAAACAAATTCTGATTTGATTGGTAACGAGTTCTAAGGGACGATTAAGGGTCTCGGGGTTCCGCATCATTTGGTATCAGAGAATTGGTTCCAATCAAGTAAATATTTATTCCGTTTTTGCTGAAAAACAAAAAAAAATCGTTCTTGTAGGCTATTTGTTTCAAACATAAAATTTCCAGATCTTACATATACAAAATCGTGCAATTGAGCTGAACAACTGTTATTTTCGATTTTGTTGGTTTCAAATCTTCTGGAAAACATTAAAAGTTCAAGGGAAAAACATGATTATAGCTGCTGTTTGGGTGTTTGAAAATTCAGAATAGTTTAGGTATAAATAGCGCAATTTTGGTACTGTTCGTTTCTAATTCTTTTCAATTGAGTTTAGTTGCTAGCCAAATCCATACTTTACATTTTGTTTTTTGTTTGAGTGTTTTGAGTGATAATTTGGGGTTCCATTTGGGAATTTCAAGTTTCTGATATAAAATTCCAGAATTCGTCATTTGCTTGCATCCTTTAGTTTTCGGTTATTGAATCTGCCCATTTGCATCTATTACATTAGAAAGGCTGTAATATTGATTCATTGCTGCCTTACAAAAGAAAAAAAATCATCATACACTTATTGGTAATTCAAATGTGTGCTTTCAGTTTTGTTGTTTACGTCATTTTTGCTTCTAGTATTTTGCGTGTTTTCCTTCTTTGTTTAGGTTTTTCCTTGCAACTTCTCAATTAAAATTGGTTGCATTAAGATATCTGATTGCTGTTTGATTTGGCCCTTAAGTATAAACATTGAAAGATTGCTTGAGTGGTAAAAGGCAAGAGTGTGTGAGCTCAAAAGAGGGAAAAAGCCAAGTTTGAGTGAAAACACGAGAGGTGTGTCGTTACTTCGAGAGTAAACACGTGAGGGAGTGTTTGTGAGGAATATTTTTTTGTTATCCTTGTTGAAATTTTCAGATTGGCCATGGATTCTCAAGAAAGTGGGGTTGAGAAACAAGATCAAGCTTTCATTCTAAAAGCCATGCAACAGGAGTTCCAAAGAATGCAAATCATGATGAGGGACATGAGTGAAAGAATTGACAAGGGTTCTGGCCAACATGTTCCAAGTCCGAAAAGACAACCAACACGTCCAATTGAAGATGAATATAATGAAGAGTTTGATGATCAAGCCACCATGATAAATGAAGGTAGAAACTATGGAGGAGCAAGGAGGGGTCGAAATGATCTTGACAGAAACCTAGGAAGTATCAAAATGAAAATTCCATCGTTTCTGGGCAAAAATGATCCTGAGGCATACATGGAATGGGAAAGAAAGGTGGAGCTCATTTTTTAGTGTCATAATTACTCAGAAGAAAAGAAGGCAAAGCTTGCTGCCGTAGAGTTTAGTGAGTATGCCATTGTGTGGTGGGACCAATTGATTATGAGTAGACGGAGAAATAGAGAACGTTCTATCCAAACATGGGAGGAGATGAAAGCCATTATGAGAAGACGTTTTGTTCGTAGCCACTATTATAGGGAATTGCATCAAAAATTGCAAAGCCTTGTTCAAGGATCAAAGAGTGTGGAGGACTACTATAAAGAGATGGAGATAGCAATGATAAGGACAAATGTGGAGGAAGATAGAGAAGCCACCACGGCAAGGTTTCTCAATGGACTCAACAGAGATATTGCTAACGTGGTAGAGCTTCAACATTATGTGGAGATAGAACATATGGTACATATGGCCATGAAAATAGAAAAGCAATTGAAACGAAAGGGAATTGCGAGGCAAGCCAACACATATTCGACTCAAAATTCCCAATGGAAGTCGATTGGTACTAGCCACATTCACACAACTACCCCCATCAACAATCACACTACACAGTTTCCCACTAAACATTATTTGTTGATAAATTGGGACTAGAAACCACTAAACATCCCAGACCTTACAAATTACAGTGGCTTAATAATAGTGGGGAAATGAGAGTCCAAAGACAAGTGAGGGTGCCATTTACTATTGGGAAGTATAGTGATGAAGTTACATGTGATGTGGTTCCAATGCAAGCTAGTCATATGTTGTTGGGTAGACCATGGCAATGGGATAGAAGAGTAATGCATGATGGGTATTTGAATAGGTGTGTAGTGGAGAAAGAGGGCAAAAGTTATACACTTTTACCTTTGGCACCAAAAAAAAAATTTGAAAACCAAATGCAACTTGAAAAATCCTATGATGAATTTGCACAAAAAGAGGCTGAGAGAAAAGGAAAAGAAAATGAGAAAGAAAGAGAAAAGAAAGAGAAAAAGGAGAGTGAGAGAAAAACAGAAGGCAAATCTAAAGAGAAAAAGAATGAAGATAATTCAGCCAATGAGAGAAAAGAAGAGAGAAATGAGAGAAAAGAAGAAAGAAAAGTGAATTTCTATGCAAAAGTGAGGGATGTGAAGAGAGCTTTGATGACAAACATGCCAATGTTTGTACTTTTGTACAAAGAGGCATCTTTTTCAACTAACGATCTTGACCCTACTTTGCCTAGTGTTGTGATTGATGTTTTGCAGGAATATAGTGATATCTTTCCCGATGATCTACCTCAAGGTTTAACACCTTTGCAAGGAATTGAACATCAAATCGATCTCATTCCTGGGGTTGCCATACCAAATAGACCAGCCTATCGAAGCAATCCTGCGGAGACTAAAGAATTGCAAAAGCAAGTGGAGGAACTTTTGGAGAAGGGACACATAAGAGAGAGCTTAAGCCCTTGTGCGGTACCCGTTTTGTTGGTACCAAAGAAGGATGGAAGTTGGCGTATGTGTGTGGATTTCAGAGTTGTCAACAAAATAACGGTAAAATATCGACATCCTATACCTCGACTTGATGATATGTTGGATGAGTTACATGGCGCATGCATTTTTTCTAAAATTGACTTGAAGAGCGGTTATCACCAAATTAGAATGAAACAGGGTGATGAATGGAAAACTGCCTTTAAAACTAAACGTGGATTGTATGAGTGGTTGGTAATGCCATTTGGCTTAACTAATGCACCAAGTACCTTTATGCGTTTAATAAACCATGTTTTACGAGAATTTATTGGCAAGTTTGTAGTTGTCTATTTTGATGACATTCTAGTGTATAGCAAATCTATTGAAAAACATGTCATTCATTTAAAATGTGTGTTTGATGTGTTGCGCAAATTTCAATTGTATGCTAACATGAAGAAATGTACATTTTGCATTGATCACATCATTTTCTTGGGATATGTGGTGAGTGCAAAAGGAATTGAAGTAGATAGCGAAAAGGTAAAGGCTATACATGAATGGCCGAAACCTAAGAATGTTAAAGAGGTAAGAAGTTTTCATGGTTTGGCAAGTTTCTATAGGAGATTTGTCAAAGATTTTAGTGCAATTGCTGCCCCATTGACTGAAATCATGAAAAAAGATAAAGGGTTTATTTGGGGAAAAGAGCAAGAGCATGCATTTGCATTATTAAAGGATAAGTTAAGTAATGCACCATTGTTGAGGCTGCCTAATTTTGAATTAACTTTTGAAATCGTATGTGATACTTCCGGGATTGGTATAGGTGCTGTTTTGATGCAGGAAAAAAGACCAGTTGCTTATTTTAGTGAGAAGCTAAATTGAGCACAACCCAACTACTCAACTTATGAAAAAAGAGCTATATGCGTTGGTGAGGACATTAGAGACATGGCAACATTATCTGTTGCCTAAAGAATTTGTAATTCACACCGACCATGAATCATTGCGCCATCTGAAGGGGCAAAGCAAGTTGAATAAGCGACATGCAAAATGGGTGGAATTCATTGAATCCTTCCTATATGTGATACAATACAAGCAAGGAAAAGAGAATGTTGTAGCTGATGCACTCTCTAGAAGGTATTCTTTGATTACAACTCTTTCTTCTAAGTTGTTGGGATTTGAGCACATGAAAGAATTGTATACACATGACGCTGATTTTTCAAATGTGTTTGTTGCTTGTGAACATGCTGCATTCAATGATTTTTATAGGCATGAAGGATTTCTATTTAAGACAGGGAAATTATGTGTGCCTAATAGTACAATTCGAGAATTACTTGTTCGTGAAGCACATAGTGGGGGCTCATGGGACATTTTGGTATAGACAAGACATTGAGTATGTTGCATGAGCATTTCTTTTGGCCAAATATACGCAAAGATGTTGAGAAAATCTGTTCACGTTGCATATCATGTAGGCAAGCTAAGTCTAGAGTTCAACCACATGGGTTATACATGCCATTACTTGTTCCTACTCATCCTTGGGTTGATATTTCTATGGACTTTATTTTGGGGTTACCAAGGACTAAGAAAGGACGAGATTCAGTTTTTGTTGTAGTGGATCGTTTTTCTAAAATGGCTCATTTTGTTCCATGTCATAAAACTGATGATGCATCTCACATTGCCGATTTGTTTTTCTGCGAGGTAATACGTTTGCATGGCATTCCTAAGACTATTGTATCTGACCAAGATGTTAAGTTTCTTAGTCATTTTTGGCGTGTACTTTGGTCTAAACTGGGGACTAAGTTGTTATTTTCTACTTCATCACACCCTCAAACTGATGGTCAGACTGAAGTAGTAAACAGGACTCTTGGTACCTTGTTGCGTGCTTTAATTAGAAGCAATGTAAAGACTTGGGAAGAACTTTTGCCATTTGTTGAGTTTGCTTATAATAGAAATGTGCATTCTTCTACTGGATTTTCTCCTTTTGAGATTGTGTATGGTTTTAAACCACTAACCCCTTTGGATCTTGTGCCTATTCCTTTAAGTGAGATCTCTAACTTAGATGGGCCTAAAAAGGCTGAAATGGTTAAGGCCATTCACAATAAAGCACGAGAAAGGATTGAGAAGAGAAATCAACAAGTTGCTACCCAAGTGAACAAAGGAAGACGCATGGTAACCTTTGAACCAAGAGATTGGGTATGGGTGCACATGCTTGAGAACGGTTTCCTTGCAAAAGAAAATCTAAATTGGATGCTCGTGGTGATGGACCATTTCAAATCATTGCTAAGATCAATGACAATGCATACAAAGTTGATCTTCCTGGTGAGCATGCTGTTTCTAGTACCTTTAATGTATCTGACCTATCTCTTTTTTATTTTGATGAAGGTGAAGATTCGAAGACAAATCATTTTGAGGGAAGGGAAATGATACAAATGGCATTCAAAATGCTACAAGCAGCAATTTGGAAAATGGAGCTAAAGTGCAAGGCGATGTCATGGGAAATCATATTGAGGCTGTTCAACCAAAACAAGATCATTCAAGTGCCAACATGGAAGGTTTTCCCGGTATGGAAAGTTTTGTCGGTCCAGTCACAAGGTCCCGAGCAAAGCGTCTGAAGGAGCAACTCCAAACTTATGTGCAAAATCATGTTGAAAGTCGGCTATCCAAGTATGGCAAGTCCATATATGGAAATGTTTTGGAGCCTAAGTATGTCTACATAATTGGGCTAACAGACTAATTTGGGATGTTTGTGTTTTGAGCTTGTTTTGGGTCAAATTTGGGTTTGTTTGTTATGGGTTGTTTTATTTGTC
The DNA here is from genome assembly GCA_029891385.1 of Erythroxylum novogranatense. Lineage (NCBI taxonomy): Eukaryota > Viridiplantae > Streptophyta > Magnoliopsida > Malpighiales > Erythroxylaceae > Erythroxylum > Erythroxylum novogranatense. Next base: position 51,983,726 of record CM057235.1, on the reverse strand, counting down.
TCTTTTGGGGTTAGAATAAGTGAAATGGGCCACATTTCAAGGGGGGCCACGTTGGTTTTAATCTCTTCTATTTCAGACTTGGTTTATGGGTTTAATTTAGCTTTTTAAGTTAGAATACATGGGCCCCTTGTTATTCTACTTAAGCCCATTTCGAAATCCATTAGGTTTAGGTATAAATTAAGCATGTTTTAGGGTTTTGGTGGTTCTCATATTCAGATCTCCATCTTATTCTCTCCAGCAGCCACCTCCCTCTCAACATTGAAGAGAGAGTTTGCTTCCTTTTATGTTTATGCACAAGGTGTTCTTATTGATTGCAATTGAGTTTATCTTTTGTTATCAATTTTAATTCCTATTTCTTGTGTTCTTGAGTACTTAACTGATTGGGGTTCAAGGGGATTTCTGCAAATTAACTTGGGTTCTTGTCATAAGTGTTCTTGGGTGTAAGAACAAATATTATCCTGATTGCTTTGTCGAGAAACAAATTCTGATTTGATTGGTAACGAGTTCTAAGGGACGATTTGATGTGAGCAAAGGCATGGATGACAATGTGCATGGAGGTTTGGACTTGAAGAGGAGCTTGCGTGATCAAGGCCAAGGAAGAGAGCTTTCCATACCAATTGGGCCAATGACTAGGGCGCGGGCTAAGAGGATCAAGGAGACTTTGTATGCGCATGTGGGCTCACTTATGGAAGACATGCAGCATGCTAATCCTATAGGAGGAGAGTTATTTGGGTCACAGCTCAAATGGATCCACTTAACTCAAGTCTTTGGGTCAGATATGCATGTGGCTTGAGGACTTGCTTGAATGGGCTGTTTTAATTCACTTAAGCCCAACTTATGTGGACTTAAGTGATCAGAAAAACACACCATCAGACCAGGCTTAGAGGCATTTTAATTAGCTTTCTTGGACTTATTATTTACTTGGGCTTCTTGTATTATTAGCCCAACTCATTAGTCACTTAAACCTAGTATTTATAGCCTTGTTTTAGGTCAGATGGGGCAGACTCATTCAGATCATTTTGTGTGCAGCCATTGGCTTCAAACTTGAGAGAAAACAGATCTTCTCTTGTTCTTGTTACCTTAATAACTTATTTCACTTATCAATTGCTTTCCCAATTGTGGCGTGTTTGAGTTCTTCCTTTGAATTCAATTCTGATCATCGGGGTTACCTAAGGCAGGTCTTTAGGGGGTGTCGTAGGGATTGATTTCATACTATCCTAGTTAGTTTTGTTTGTCAATTTTCGAAATTCAGGTCTGTTCTTCCTTGTTCTGCATAACTGACGCAAATTCCTCTTCAATTCTTCCGTTGGTGCGCATTACGATTAAGGGTCTCGGGGTTCCGCATCAGTTCTCTAGGACAAGTGGTGCTGCTTTGAATTACTCCACTTATGATAAAGAGATGTATGCTTTAAAAAGGTCTTTAGAGAACAAGGGAAAGAAAACATTGTGGCTGATGCTCTTTCTAGGAGATACTGATACAAGAAGCCATGGAAATGGAGATCAAGGTGCAACACATCAAGACAAGCTTACTTTGCCAAGTGGACCTATTACAAGACAACGTGAAGCAAGGCTTAAACAAGCACTTCAAGGGTTTGTTCAAAGTCACATTACATCTCACCTTGATGACAAGACTGAACCATCCGTGAAGAATTCAAGTGGAGTAGTCAAGCCTGTGATTCTTCTAAAGAGGGCATGTGGAGGGGCTAATACTTAGCCAAATTTCAAGACAAGTTCAATTATTCTTATGGACTTATTTTAGTACATTGGACTTGTTATTTATCCTTTGTTTATTAGGCCCAAAGAGACTTGTTATGGGCTAGGTATTTATTAGTATTTGCCTTAGTTTATTTAAAACTAGGTTTGGACAACCAAGTGTGTGGGCCTAAGTAGAGTAATCCATTAGGCCCATCCACCTCCCTTAGGTTTATATAAGTTATTTTGGTCTTATTTAGGCTAGTTTAGCCCAATCCTAAGTGGAATAGGATCAGATTGCATTATTGGGCTATAAACTCCTAAACTAGTTAGGATTAGGCTTGTTTTAGCATTAAAGGGTCTTGTAACCTATTTCTTTTAGGTTTTGGTCGTGGGCAAGGGTATAAATACCTTATTTTATCCTTGTAAACATTAGATTTGGTTGATTAACGAAATTGAGAGATATTCTCTTCAAGTAAGGTGTGTTCTTATTGTTACTTCAAGGATTGCATCACTTATCATGGTAATCACTTATGGCGTGTTCAATTCTTCAATTGTCTTTGGGTTTGGGTCTCAATTTCATATAATTGGGGTTTGAACTAGCATGTTCTTAGAATAGAAAGATTGGGGTTTTGATAAAGAGATATCGAATGTGTAAGAGCTTCATCAATACTTAGTATTGGAGGACATGGTAAGCATGGCTATGAACATTGAAAAGCAATTGAAGGGGAAAGGTTTCAGCAAGGGCAATACCTCAGGATCTTCAAATTCTTGGGGTCCTAAATGGCCAAAGAAGGAGGAAAAGAACAAGGATAAGTCCTATGACAATAAGGACAAGTCGAAGGAAAAGTGGACAGCCTCTAAAGGTGTGCCTACATCTAATGATCAAAATCCTAACACTAAACAAAGAGACATCAAATTCTTCAAGTGTTTGGGTTCAGGTCATAGTGCAAACCAATGTCCCAATAGGAAGATCATGTATTTGCGAGATGGGGTAATTGAATCAGAATATAGTGATGGAAGTGATATGCCTGAGTTGGAGGATTGCACTGATGAAGAAGTTGAGCAACCAGTCCAAGTTGAAGCATTAGTAGTGAGGCGAGCTCTCAATGTACAAGAAAAGATAGAGCTTGAGGAACAAAGGGAGAATATATTCCACACCAGATGTTTAATTAAGGGTAAGATGTGCAGTTTACTAATTGATGGAGCTAGTTGCACCAATGTTGCAAGCACAATTTTAGTTGAGAAATTGGGGCTGCCTCTCATTAAGCACTCTAGTCCTTATAAGTTGCAATGGCTTAATGAGTGTGGAGAGGTTAGGGTGAACAAGCAAGTGCTAGTGGCGTTCTCAATTGGGAGATATTCCGATGAAGTGTTGTGTGATGTAGTTCCCATGCATGCTGGTCATTTACTATTGGGGAGACCATGGCAATATGATAGGCGTGTACCACATGATGGATTCAAAAATAGATATTGATTCAAGATGGGGGAGAAACACTTCACATTGGCACCCCTTTCACCAAAAGAAGTTCATGAGGATCAGTTGAGACTTGCAAAAGCCATGGAAGAACAAAAACTTGGAGAGGCTGAGAGTTTAAAAAGAAAAAAAGAAAAAGAGGCCATTCAAGAAAATAGGAACAAGGGCCCAACTGAGAGTAATTGCACTAGTGAGCAAAAGAAAGAGAGTGGTGCAGTTGAAAAAAGAGAGGAGTGAAAAGAAGAGTGGAACAAAAAAAAGTACCTTCTTTGCAAAAGAAAAAGAGTTGAGGAAGGTCATGTACACACAGAAACCATTGGTTTTCCTTATGTACAAGGAGATGTTTTATGGTGAGACTGACCTTGACCCTTCTGTGCCTAGAGTTGTGAGACTTGTTTTGCAGGAATACTCTGATGTCTTTCCAGATGAGTTGCCCAAAGGACTACCACCATTGAGGGGCATTAAACATCAGATTGATCACGTGCCAGGAGTTCAAATTCCAAATCGCCCAGCCTATAGAAGCAATCCTGAGGAGACAAAGGAGCTTCAAAGGCAAGTGGAAGAGTTGCTTGAGAGGGGGCACGTGAGAGAAAGTCTAAGCCCATGCGCAGTTCCAGTGCTATTGGTGATGTGAGCAAAGGCATGAATGACAATGTGCATGGAGGTTTGGACTTGAAGAGGAGCTTGCGTGATCAAGGCCAAGGAAGAGAGCTTTCCATACCAATTGGGCCAATGACTAGGGCGCGGGCTAAGAGGATCAAGGAGACTTTGTATGCGCATGTGGGCTCACTTATGGAAGACATGCAGCATGCTAATCCTATAGGAGGAGAGTTATTTGGGTCACAGCTCAAATGGATCCACTTAACTCAAGTCTTTGGGTCATATATGCATGTGGCTTGAGGACTTGCTTGAATGGGCTGTTTTAATTCACTTAAGCCCAACTTATGTGGACTTAAGTGATCAGCAAAGGCACACCCATCAGACCAGGCTTAGAGGCATTTTAATTAGCTTTCTTGGACTTATTATTTACTTGGGCTTCTTGTATTATTAGCCCAACTCATTAGTCACTTAAACCTATTATTTATAGTCTTGTTTTAGGTCAGATGGGGCAGACTGATTCAGATCATTTTGTGTGCAGCCATTGGCTTCAAACTTGAGAGAAAACAGATCTTCTCTTGTTCTTGTTGCCTTAAGAACTTATTTCACTTATCAATTGCTTTCCCAATTGTGGCGTGTTTGAGTTCTTCCTTTGAATTCAATTCTGATCATCGGGGTTACCTAAGGCAGGTCTTTAGGGGGTGTCGTAGGGATTGATTTCATACTATCCTAGTTAGTTTTGTTTGTCAATTTTCGAAATTCAGGTCTGTTCTTCCTTGTTCTGCATAACTGACGCAAATTCCTCTTCAATTCTTCCATTGGTGCGCATTATTTGGTATCAGAGCCATGGCGAGAGGTAAATTCTAATTTGTCTCTCTCGGGTTCTTGTCGTTTTTGTGCTGGATCTTGTTGTTTTCTTGTTCTTGAGAAATCTGGGTTCTTGTTCTTGAGAAATCTGTGTTACTGTTCTTGAGAAATCTGGGTTCTTATCGTTCTTGTGCTGAATCTTGTGTGTTCTTGTTCTTGAGAAATCTGGGTTCTTGTTCTTGAAAAAACAGGAGGTAAAAAAAAAGTAAAAAAAAAAGGCCTACTTAAAATTTTCTTCTTTCCTTTGATTCAGCTCATTGAATTGAGTAGTTTGACACTAGTCTTAACATAACAGCTTCAAAATTTTGGAAATTTCCATTTGATTCCATTGTTCTAGCCTTATTTTGTGTTCATTGAATTCCAATTGTTCCGAAAATTGTCTTCTTTGATCTTGGTATTGCTTGTTTCGAATTTGTCTCTCTTATTCTTCATTTTGTTTGATTTCAAGTCTGTCCTAGCATTGTTTCGTGTTTCCTTCTTTGTTTCTCGAATTGATTGACATTCAGCAATCTTGCTTGGAGGATCTCGGTTTTTATTGATTGAACCACATTCCATGATTTGGGAAATGAATTTGGTTTGAGGAATTATAGTTCTGGGTTGTAACTTGAATTTCAGAGAAATTTAGTGGTAAAAGGCAAGAGTGTGAGTGCATTTGAGGGTGTCATTGCCGTGACATTAAACACAGTGAGAGAACATCTTTGAGTGAAACACGTGAGGGAGTATTGTGAGGTGGTTTTTGTTTTTTTTGCACTAACGTTGTTTTGCAGGTATATTATTTCCTCACAATGTCACAGGAAGGAGGTAGTAATGGTAGCAGTGGTAGCAACGGAGGTATTAATGCGAACCAAACCGGAGAAATCAATGTTCTTACCATGAGAGCAATGCAGCAACAGTTTGAGCGGTTCAACTTGGCATTTACTGAGATGAGGGAGGAGATAGCTGAACTCAAGCGGGAGGCGTGAGGAGCCTCAAGGGAGACGTGGTGCTAGGCGCCAACACCCTCCACCACCATTTCGGAGACCACCACCACAATATGACCATGTGGACGACGGAATTGAGGAGGAGGAGGAGGAGGAGTTTGACCACAGACCTAGGAGGGCACAGCGAGCTGAGCCATTAAACCGGCTAGATGGAGATATCAAATCCATCAAAATGCAAATTCCTACCTTTAAGGGGAGGAACGACGCCGAGGCTTACCTAGAATGGGAGAGGAAGGTGGACTTGATTTTTGAGTGCCACAATTTCTCCGAGCACAAGAAGGTAAAACTAGCTGCAGTGGAGTTTTCTGATTATGCATTGATTTGGTGGGACCAGTTGATGACTTCCAGGAGGAGGAATGGAGAGAGGCCTATCTTTACTTGGGCAGCCATGAAAGCTTGCATGAGGAAGAGGTTTGTGCCTTCTTACTATTATAGGGAGATGCACCAAAAATTGCAGAGACTCACTCAAGGGTCTAGATCAGTGGAGGATTACCACAAAGAGATGGAGATAGCCATGATCCGAGCCAACATAGAGGAGGATGCAGAGGCGACTATGGCACGATTTTTGAGTGGCTTGAACCGAGAGATAGCCAATGTGGTGGAGTTGCAGCACTATGTGGAGATTGAGGACATGGTGAACATGGCCATGAAAGTGGAAAGACAACTCAAGAGTAGAGTGGCAGCAAGGACTGGATCGGTATTTAGTCCATCATGGGGTTCGAAATGGCTCAAGAGAGAGGAGAAGTCGAAAGACAAAGGGCTGGACCTCAAGGAGACACCCAAAAGGCCAAATGTGGGGTCTGACCAAAAAGGTACACCTAATTCTCATGCTTCATCTAGCAAACAATCTAGTATTAAATGCTTTAGGTGTTTGGGTAATGGACATATTGCATCACAATGCCCTAATAAAAAGGCTATGTTTATGCGGGATAATGGGGTAATTGATTCTGAGGATAGTGATTGTGATAATGATGTGTTGCCTTGTTATAATGTTTGTGCTGATGATGAGGATGATTGTGTAGAGAGGGCTGTCACAGGGGAAGCGCTTGTTGTTAGGCGTGTTTTGAGTGTTAGGGCCAAGGATGCGGCTCTTGATCAGAGGGAGAACTTGTTTCACACGAGGTGTTTGGTGGGTGGAAAGGTTTGTAATCTGATTATTGATGGGGGTAGTTGCACTAATGTAGCTAGTGTCACCATGGTTGAGAAACTAGGGTTACCTTATAGGAAACATCCGGAACCTTACAAGCTACAGTGGTTTAATGATAGTGCTGATGTGAAAGTGACAAAGCAGGTGTTGGTGTCATTTTCAGTAGGTAGATATGAGGATGAGGTGTTGTGTGATGTAGTGCCTATGGAGGCTGGTCATATGTTGCTTGGGAGACCTTGGCAGTTTGATAGAAGGGTAGCACATGATGGATATACCAATAGGTATTCGTTTAAGTTTAAGGGTAGGAACTTCACTCTTGTACCCTTATCACCTCATGAATTGTACCTGGACCAGTTGAAAACAAGTAAATGTGAGGAGGGTTCGGGTAGTGAGCTAAAAAGAAAAGATGAGAGAAAAGAGGCCCAAAAGAAAATTGAGAGTGGCCCAAAGGTGAGTGGCTGCAGAGAGAGGAAAAAGAGTGGGATGTGCGGAGAGAAGAACTCAGTGAGAAAGGAAGAGTGAGCCGAGAGAAGAAGGTGAGTTTGTTTGCGAGAGAAAGATTTGAGGAGAGCGAGTGGAGCGAAGAGAACATTGTTGTTGCTTAGGTATAGGAGTGTTTGATGACCGACACCGACCCTCTTGCTTCCTTGCCTAGTGTTTTAGTTCTCTTTGCAGGAATACACCGATGTCTTTCGGAGGAGATGCCCAATGGATTGCCACCTTGAGGGCATAGAGCACCAAATCGATTTCATACCGGTGCATGATTCCAAACCGCCCAGCCTATAGGAGTAACCACGAGGAAGCGAAGGAACTTCAAAGGCAAGTGGATGAGTTGTTGGAAAAGGGCATGTGAGGAGAGCTTGAGCCCATGTACGTGCGGTGCTGTTGGTGCCAAAGAAGGATGGAACCTGGAGGATGTGCATGGACTGCCGTGCTGTGAATAAAATCACTGTAAAGTATCGCCACCCTATTCCTAGGTTAGATGATATGCTTGATGAGTTGCATGGTGCATGTGTATTTACTAAAATTGATTTGAAGAGTGGATACCATCGATTCGAATGAATCCAGGAGATGAATGGAAAACTGCTTTCAAAACCAAGTATGGGTTGTATGAGTGGTTGGTTATGCCATTTGGCTTAACTAATGCACCCAGCACTTTTATGCGGTTGATGAATCATGTATTGCGTGCATTTCTTGGTAAATTTGTGGTTGTTTACTTTGATGACATTTTGGTTTATAGCACTACTATTGATGAGCATGTCATGCATGTGAGGAGTGTGTTGGATGTATTGAGAAAGGAGAAACTGTATGCCAATATTAAGAAGTGTACTTTTTGCATTGATCAACTTGTCTTCTTAGGATTTGTAGTCAGTTCTCGTGGTGTTGCGGTAGATAGTGAAAAGGTGAAGGCCATCCAGGATTGGCCAACACCTAAGAGTCTTGAGTGAGTGAGGAGCTTTCATGGACTTGCTAGCTTTTATAGGAGGTTTGTGAGAGATTTCTCCACTATTGCTGCTCCTTTGACTGAGATAGTCAAGAAGGAGAAGGGGTTTGTATGGGGAGAGGAACAGGAACGTGCATTCATATTGTTGAAAGAAAAATTATGTTCTGCTCCTATTTTGTGTTTGCCAAATTTTGATAAGGCATTTTGATGTGAGCAAAGGCATGGATGACAATGTGCATGGAGGTTTGGACTTGAAGAGGAGCTTGCGTGATCAAGGCCAAAGAAGAGAGCTTTCCATACCAATTGGGCCAATGACTAGGGCGCGGGCTAAGAGGATCAAGGAGACTTTGTATGCGCATGTGGGCTCACTTATGGAAGACATGCAGTATGCTAATCCTATAGGAGGAGAGTTATTTGGGTCACAGCTCAAATGGATCCACTTAACTCAAGTATTTGGGTCAGATATGCTTGTGGCTTGAGGACTTGCTTGAATGGGCTGTTTTAATTCACTTAAGCCCAACTTATGTGGACTTAAGTGATCAGAAAACACACCCATCAGACCAGGCTTAGAGGCATTTAATTAGCTTTCTTGGACTTATTATTTACTTGGGCTTCTTGTATTATTAGCCCAACTCATTAGTCACTTAAACCTAGTATTTATAGCCTTGTTTTAGGTCAGATGGGGCAGACTCATTCAGATCATTTTGTGTGCAGCCATTGGCTTCAAACTTGAGAGAAAATAGATCTTCTCTTGTTCTTGTTACCTTAAGAACTTATTTCACTTATCAATTGCTTTCCCAATTGTGGCGTGTTTGAGTTCTTCCTTTGAATTCAATTCTGATCATCGGGGTTACCTAAGGCAGGTCTTTAGGGGGTGTCGTAGGGATTGATTTCATACTATCCTAGTTAGTTTTGTTTGTCAATTTTCGAAATTCAGGTCTGTTCTTCCTTGTTCTGCATAACTGACGCAAATTCCTCTTCAATTCTTCCGTTGGTGCGCATTAATTGGTGCCAAAGAAAGATGGAACTTGGCGTATGTGCGTGGATTGCAGGGCAATAAACAAGATAACGGTAAAGTATCGCCACCCCATTCCTAGGCTAGATGATATGCTTGATGAGCTACATGGTACTTGTTTATTTACAAAAATTGATCTCATGAGTGGTTATCATCAAATTAGAATGAAAGTAGGGGATGAATGGAAAATAGCCTTTAAAACAAAATATGGTCTATATGAGTGGATGGTCATGCCATTTGGTTTGACAAATTCACCTAGCACTTTTATGAGATTAATGAACCATGTTTTGCGTGATTTTATTGGCAAGTTTGTGGTTGTATACTTTGATGACATTTTAATTTATAGCAAAAGCCTTGATGACATGTTATGCATCTTAAATCTATACTTGAAGCACTTAGGCGTGAAAGACTATATGCTAAATTTTAAAAGTGTTCTTTTTGTATGGATAAAGTTGTTTTTCTTGGCTTTGTTATTTCTGCCCATGGTGTGCATGTTGATGAGGAGAAGGTTAAGGCTATTAAAGATTGGCCTACTCCTAAGTGTATTAGTGATGTGCGTAGTTTTCATAGTTTAGCTAGCTTTTATAGGCGTTTTGTGAAAGATTTTAGTACCATTGCTGCGCCATTGACTGAAATAATTAAAAAGGATGTCGGATTTAAGTGGAATGAGGCACAAGAACTTGCTTTTAATACATTGAAAGATAAATTGTGTTCTGCTCCTGTATTGAGTTTGCCTAACTTTAATGAAGCTTTTGAGATAGAATGTGATGCCTCCGGATTAGGTATTGGTGCTGTTTTGATGCAGGGTGGCGTCCCATTGCATACTTCAAAGAAAAGCTTCATGGGCCACAATTGAATTATTCCACTTATGACAAGGAACTCTATGCCTTGGTGAGAGCATTGGAGACTTGGCAGCGTTATCTCTGGCCAAAAGAGTTTGTGATCCATTCTGATCATGAGTCATTGAAACATCTAAAGGGCCAAGGTAAGTTGAACAAGAGGCATGCGAAGTGGCTGGAATTCATAGAGACCTTTCCATACGTGATACAATACAAACAAGGTAAGGAGAATGTAATTGCTGATGCACTTTCAAAAAGGTACACTCTAATCACTACTTTAAGTTCTAAATTGTTAGGGTTTGAGTACATTAGGGATTTGTATGGTTCGGATTCTGATTTTGGCAATGTGTTTGACGCTTGTGAGCATGTAGGTACTAAACTTTTGTTTTCTACTACTTGTCATCCTCAAACTGACGGACAAACTGAGGTAGTTAAGAACTTTAGGTTCTCTTTTACGTGCTGTGGTTGGTAAAAATATTAAAACATGGGAAGAATGTTTGTCATTAGTTGAATTTGCATACAATAGGAGCATACATTCTACTACTGGTTATTCACCTTTTGAGATTGTTTATGGTTTTAATCCATTAACACCTTTAGATTTGTGTCCTTTACCTTTAAGTGAGATAACTAGTATAGATGGACAAAAGAAAGCAGATTTGGTGCGCAACATTCATGAAAAGGCGAGACAACACATAGAGAAACAGAATGAAGCATATGCACAAAGAGCTAATCAAGGCGAAAGTTGATGCAATTTGAGCTGGTGATTGGGTTTGGTTACATTTTAGGAAGAGAGGTTTCTAAGCAAAGGAAATCAAGTTGGATCCTAGAGGCGATGGGCCTTTCCAAGTCCTTGAAAAGATTAATAATAATGCCTACAGGATTGATTTGCCAGGTGAGTATCAAGTATCTGCTACATTTAATGTTGCTGATCTCTCTCCATTTGATAATGCAGGGGCTGATTCGAGGACGAATCCTTTTGAGGAGGGAGGGAATGATACAAGAAGCCATGGCAATGGAGATCAAGGTGCAACACATCAAGACAAGCTTACTTTGCCAAGTGGATTACAAGACAATGTGCAGCAAGGCTTAAACAAGCACTTCAAGGGTTTGTTCAAAGTCACATTACATCTCACCTTGATGACAAGACTGAACCATCCGTGAAGAATTCAAGTGGAGTAGTCAAGCCTGTGATTCTTCTAGAGAGGGCATGTGGAGGGGCTAATACTTAGCCAAATTGCAAGACAAGTTCAATTATTCTTATGGACTTATTTTAGTACATTGCACTTGTTATTTATCCTTTGTTTATTAGGCTCAAAGAGACTTGTTATGGGCTAGGTAATTATTAGTATTTGCCTTAGTTTATTTAAAACTAGTTTTGGACAACCAAGTGTGATGAAGAACCATGGGCATGTGAAAGACAAGAAGAGAAGCATCCATGGCGTGATTCGCCTCAAGGAAGCCTAAGACGTGACTTGCATGGACATGAGCTTGCAAAAAGAGGCTTAGGAGCTGAAATTGGATCAGATTTGAAGTCTAAATATTCAAGGCAAGGGGATGAACGAAATTCCCATATCAAAGGCCCAACATTCAACTCTAATGTTCCTAAAGATCCATTACAAGATGTTGGAGGCCCAATGACAAGAGCTAGGGCCAAAACAATGAAGCAAGCATTGAGTTGTTTAATCCAAGACCTTCAAGAGATAGAGCCCATATTGTTGAGTCAGATTTCATCTCATAAAGGTCCAAGAGGCATTGTCTTACTCCTTGAAGCCCAACATAAAGTGTCCAAAGGCCCACATGGAGTCCAATTGGGAGAACTCACTTAAAGTACCATGTGACAAGCATGTGCCACTTAAAAATAAGGATATGGACGTGATCCCTATGGTCCAACATGTTGAGATCACATTTTATTTAGTTTCCTTTTTTGTTTCCTCTAAATAAGGTGATCTAGTCAACACCTTTATAAGTTTATTTTGTTTCTTTTTAGGGATTGATTTGTTTCCTTTTATTTAGTATCTTCTTTAGGACATTAAGTTAGGAAGTTTTCCCTATAAATAGGCACCCTCTATGTACTTTGAAAGGGGTCTTTGATTCAGAAATAATATTGAGAGCTTTCTTGCTTTCTTTGTATTCTTTGAGAATAATTGACTTATCAAAGGAGTGGTTTTCCTTTGTGGCGTCCTAAGGTTAGAGTTCTAAGAGACAAGTTCTCTTAGGGTTCTTTCCATTGAACAACATTCTTGCTAGAGTTCTAAGAGACAAGTTCTCTTAGGGTTCTTTTCATCGATCAACATTCTTCTCACCTCCCATTTTCTTTGTGTTCTGTTTCTATCTTTTCAACTTTGTTTCTTGTGATTCCGTGTGTTTGTTTGATTCTATCTACTCCCGAGCATAGTTCCATCTTGTTGAAGGTTCTCTAGGACAAGTTCCTATTGGGTCTCCCATCAAAGTGTGTGGGCCTAAGTAGAGTAATCCATTAGGCCCATCCACCTCCCTTAGGTTTATTTAAGTTATTTTGATCTTATTTAAGTTAGTTTAGCCCAATCCTAAGTGGAGTAGGATCAGATTGCATTATTGGGCTATAAACTCCTAAACTAGTTAGGATTAGGCTTGTTTTAGCATTAAAGGGTCTTGTAACCTATTCCTTTTAGGTTTAGGTCGTGGGCAAGGGTATAAATACCTTATTTTATCCTTGTAAACATTAGATTTTGGTTGATTAACGAAATTGAGAGTTCTCTTCAAGTAAGGTGTGTTCTTCTTATTGTTACTTCAAGGATTGCATCACTTATCAAGGTAATCACTTGTGGCGTGTTCAATTCTTCAATTTTCTTTGGGTTTGGGTCTCAATTCCGTATAATTGGGGTTTGAACTAGCATGTTCTTAGAATAGAAAGATTGGGGTTTTGATTCAATAGGATTAGGGGGTTTCAAGAACCTTGTTTTCTTGGGGTTTCCGTATCAGGTTGATATATCTATGGACTTTGTGCTTGGATTGCCTAGATCATCTAGTGGAAAGGATAGTATCTTTGTGGTGGTTGATCAATTTAACAAGATGGCTCACTTTATTGCTTGTTCTAAAACCAATGATGCTGTTCATGTTTCTGACTTATTCTTTAAAGAGGTTGTAAGATTGCATGGGTTACCAAAGACTATTGTCAGTGATAAAGATGTGAAATTTCTTAGTCACTTTTGGAGAACTCTTTGGAATAAACTTGGCACTAAACTCTTGTTTTCTGCTGTTGCACATCCTCAAATGGATGGTCAAACTAAAGTGGTAAATAGAACTTTGACAACATTGTTGCGTGCGATTATCCAAAAGAACTTGAAGAACTGGGAAAAGTTTCTCCCACACATTGAGTTTGCTTATAATCGTGCTTTTCATTATGCTACTCAATTTTCTGCTTTTGAGATTGTTTATGGATTTAATCCTTTGACTCCTTTGGAAATTCTTCCATTTCCTTCTAATGAGTTTACTAACCTTGACGGTATAAAAAAAGGCTAAATTTGTGCAGGAGTTGGATGCTAAAGTTAGAGCCAACATTGAGAGGAGAAGTGAACAATATGCAAAGCAAGCCAATAAAAGCAGAAGGCATGTTATATTTGAACTTGGAGATTGGGTTTGGGTGTACTTGAGAAAGGAGAGGTTTCCAGAACAAAGGAAATCTAAGCTACAGCCAAGAAAAGATGGCCCTTTTCAAGTTTTAAAAAGGATTAATGATAAGGATGTGATCTATAAGGTCCAACATGTTCAGATCATGTTTTAATTAGTTTCCTTTTTGTTTTCCTTGAAATAAGGTGATCTAGTCAACACCTTTATAAGTTTATTTTTTTTCCTTTTTAGGGATTGATTTGTTTCCTTTTATTTAGTATCTATTTTAGGACATTAAGTTAGGAAGTTCTCCTATAAATAGGCACCCAGATGTACTTTGAAAGGGGATTTTGATTCAGAAATAATATTGAGAGCTTTCTTGCTTTCTTTGTATTCTTTGACATTACTTGACTTATTAAAGGAGTGGTCTTCCTTTGTAGCGTCCTAAGGTTAGAGTTCTAAGAGACAAGTTCTCTTAGGGTTCTTTTCATTAACCAACATTCTTGCTGGGTTCTAAGAGACAATTCTCTTAGGGTTCATTTCATCGACCAACATTCTTCTAACCTTCCATTTTCTATTTGTGTTCTATTTCTATCTTTTTCAATTTTGTTTCTTGCGATTCCGCGTGTTTGCTTGATTCTATCTACTCCTGGGCATAGTTCCATCTTGTTGAAGGTTCTCTAGGACAAGTTCCTATTGGGTCTGCCATCATTTGGTATCAGAGCGCTTTGGTTGCTAGATTTCAAATAACTATCCTTTTGTTGTTTCTTTTTCGTTATTCATTTCTGTCCAATTTTGCATCCACTAGTTCGTGTACCTTTTGCTTGAGTTTTTGCTTGCTTTAAAAAAAAAGAGTAGAAGTAAAAAAAAAAGTGAAATTTGTCAAAAAAAAAGAAGAAAAAAGTAGAAGTGAAAAAATAATTCGTCAAAAAAAAGAGAAAAAAAGAAAAAAATCGACAAAAATGAGAGAAAAAAAAGAAAACAATCAGAGTGTGTGATGCAAGTTTTAGAGAAGTGGAATCCAAGTTTGCTACTTTCCTAATTGCAAGTACTTTCCTATCTTGTATTGCTTGGAACTTGCTATATTACTTTCCTATTTGCTTCACTTTCCTATCTTGTGTTGCTTGGAACTTGCTTCTATTTGATTGTGTCTTGTTTCGAATAAGAATACTATAAAAAAGCAAGTTGAGTGGTAAAAGGCAAGAGTGTTTACATTATAGAAAAAGCCAATTTTTGTGTGAAACACGAGTTGTTTGACATCCGCTGAGTGTATACACGTGAGGGAGAGTGGTAAGGACCATTTTGTTTTTGTTGTTCGCTAACATTTTACAATTCATAAATATGTCTCAAGAAGACGAATCAGCTGAGCAAGATCTTAAAGTCTTTATGAAGGCTGTGCAAGACCAATTCCAGAGATTGAATGCTTGGTTGGATGACATCCAATCCACGTCAAACTCTAAAGGTCCTAGAAGAGTGTTCTATGGAGAAGATGAAGATGTGCAATCCGATGATGAAGGCCCCAACATTAGGAGAGGTAGACAAGCTTCTTTTCGTAATGAACTCGATAACATAAAGATTGAGGCAAGGATCTATGAGTGTTGAAGAGTACCACCAAGAGATGGAGATCATCATGATTAGGACCAATGTTGAGGAAGACATGGAAGCTACCATGAGAAGATTTCTTGATGGTTTGCGCTCTGAAATTGCTTCCATTGTAGAATTGCAAAATTTTCTTGACATGGATGAGTTGTTACATAAGGCCATTATGGTAGGACATTAAGTTAGGAAGTTTTTCCTATAAATAGGCACCCTCTATGTACTTTGAAAGGGGTCTTTGATTCAGAAATAATATTGAGAGCTTTCTTGCTTTCTTTGTATTCTTTGAGAATACTTGACTTATCAAAGGAGTAGTTTTCCTTTGTGGCGTCCTAAGGTTAGAGTTCTAAGAGACAAGTTCTCTTAGGGTTCTTTCCATTGACCAACATTCTTGCTAGAGTTCTAAGAGACATGTTCTCTTAGGGTTCTTTTCATCGATCAACATTCTTCTCACCTCCCATTTTCTTTGTGTTCTGTTTCTATCTTTTTAACTTTGTTTCTTGTGATTCCGTGTGTTTGCTTGATTATATCTACTCCCGGGCATAGTTCCATCTTATTGAAGGTTCTCTAGGACAAGTTCCTATTGGGTCTGCCATCAAAGTGGCTTGCCAATTTTGCCACTCATGCAATCTTACCACCTTAATTCAATTTAATCCATGTTATATATTCTTGCTTAAATTAACATGCTAATTAATTCCACAAAAATAACATAAATAAACTATCCATGCCTCAAAATACATTTAAGTCATACTCAACTCCTTCCAAAAATCAAGACCTTATTCTAATCATACAATTGAACAAATTTGGTAACACTTCCTTCTAGAAAAATATTCCTCATTGTCTTAATTTTCTAATGACATCAAAAGCATTCAATTTTGGTTCCATAGTCTAAAATTTATACACCAAACATTTTGGACTGTTCATATTCGAAACAATATTCTGTGCTCAACTTCCATCTAAAAATTGACATTCTTAGAGACCGAATAAAAACTTGATTTTTTCAGACAGATTGTAGAATTATCTCTCTAGTTTAATCCAAATAAAAAATCATCTCATTTGTATAACTAGAGCAAAAGTTATGGCTAAAACACCGAAGCATACTCAATGAACATATACATTTTCCAGCTTTTAATTCCAACATATCATATATACCCCATCTTGTACCTAAACCATTTTTGCCATTTTATTTTAAATTCAAGAATTTTCCTTTTCTCTATACATGAATAATCACCAACAACCTCTAATTTAATAGAAAGGTTCGGGGTCCAACAATATGCATAGAGTAACATGTTTTCTAATACTAGTACAATGTACAGTACTATGCATGTGTACATAATTTATGTCATGCACACATGTACATTACTAGAAATCATTTACAATAAATAATGTCCCATTTCTGGTGGTTCATACATGCATGTATACAAGTTTATATTTATAACTACATCAATGTGCATACATATTACATGAGAGTTTGAAGCATCTTAATGGCCAAGGTAAGTTAAATAAAAGACATGCTAAGTGCCTGGAGTTCATAGATACATTTCCATATGCTGTGAAATACAAGCAAGGTAAAGAAAATGTGATCGTTGATGCATTGTCTAGGAGGTATGGTCTAATTTCTTCTCTTAGTTCTAAGTTGATTGGGTTTGAGTATATAAAAGATTTGTACAAATCAAATTCTAACTTGTTATCTAGAACCGTTGTTTTAGATAGGGATTCTAAGTTTTTAAGTCACTTTTGGCGTG
This sequence comes from Erythroxylum novogranatense, assembly GCA_029891385.1. NCBI lineage: Eukaryota > Viridiplantae > Streptophyta > Magnoliopsida > Malpighiales > Erythroxylaceae > Erythroxylum > Erythroxylum novogranatense. Next base: position 51,966,739 of record CM057235.1, on the reverse strand, counting down.
TTCTATGGAATAAATTAGGAACAAAACTTTTGTTTTCTACAACTTGTCATCCCCAAACAGATGGGCAAACTGAAGTGGTTAATAGAACCTTAGGATCTTTATTGCGTGCTGTTGTGGGTAAAAATTTGAAAGCTTGGGAAGATTGTTTGCCTTTGATTGAGTTTTCATATAATAGAAACATTCATTCTTCTACAGGTTATTCTCCATTTGAGATTGTGTATGGTTTTAACCCATTAACTCCATTGGATTTGTTGTCTTTACCCTTGAATGAGATTGTTAATGTAGATGGCCAGCAAAGGGCCGAATCGGTTAAGACAATACATGAGAAAGCTAGGCAGCACATTGAGGAAAAGAATAAGAAGTATGCTCAAAGAGCTAATCAAGGGCGTAGGGTGATGAAGTTTGAACCTAGAGATTGGGTTTGGGTGCACTTCACAAAGGAGAGATTTCCTAAACAAAGGAAGTCTAAGTTTGATTCTGGAGGGGATGTTCCTTTTCAAGTGCTTGGACGCATCAATGACAATGCCTATAGGGTGGATTTGCCAGGTGAGTATGGTGATAGTGCTACTTTTAATGCTTCTGATTTATCTCCCTTTGATAATGTAGGTCTTGATTCGAGGACGAATCCTTTTGAGGAGGGAGGGAATGATACAACTCACCAAGGCAATGGAGACTTGAGGATGCCAATGGGTCCAATTACAAGGTCACGCTCCAACAAGCTTAAAGCACAATTTCAGATTTATGTACAAGCTTTTGTTTCACAAGAACTTCAAGAAGTTTTGTTGATCAAGCTTGGGGAAGAGTTTAGGAAGACACCTAAGTGTGTGTGCACATTGGAGGCATCAAACTAAGAGGGCTAACACTTAGCCAATTTTCACAAGCACAAGTCTAATCAATGGGCTTGGGCTTATTTTATCTTATAAAGGGCATGTGGACTTCTTTTAGGCTTTGTCATGGGCTGATTTGCATTAAGTGTGCATGTTCTTCATTAAAAAAGTCATGTGCATGTTTTATTTTAAGGAACCAAGCTTGTGGGCCTAGTTTAAAAGCCCAATTCCCCCCTCTTAAGTTAGTCTTCTATTTTGTGGTTTTCTTATCCTATTTGGACAAGGACTAGTCAATTTTAATTAGTTTTGAAGCCCAAATCCAAGTGGGATTTGTTCTTGGGCAGATTTGTTTCAAGAAGGCCTTTTGATATTTTGGGCTTTCTTTAGTGTTTTTAGGTTATCTTTGTTAGGGTTTACATTGCAAAAGGTATTTAAACCTTTGCTTTAGCCATGAACACGAGTTTTGGAGAGATCAATAAAATTAGAAAGCATTCTTTAAGAGAGAATTGAGATTCTTGCTTGTTTTACCTTAAGGATTGATTCAACTTATCAAGTAAGTTCTAACTTGTGGCGTTAATTCAATTCCTACAATCTTATACTCTTTTTTACCAATTCCTTGCTGTTTTGGGGTTGAAGGGTCTTGTTAGATTGATTGAATTTAGGTTTGGGAACAATCATTGAAACGGAGGTGATCTAGACATTGATTCTAGGTTGTTGCCGTATCATCTTTGGTATCAAAGCCTAGGTTTTAAATTCAATCTTTATCTTTAATTTTCTGTTTGTTCTTGATTATTATAGTTAGTTCATCATTAAAATTCAAAAAAAAAGAAGAAAGAAAGAAAGAAAAGAAAAGAAAAGAAAGAAAGGAAAGAAAGAAAGAAAGAACGAAAGAAATGAAAGAAAGAAAGAAAGAAACGAAAGAAAGAAAGAAAGAAAAGAAGAAAAGAAAAGAAAGAAAGGAAAGAAAGAAAGAAAGAAAGAAAGAAAGAAAGAAAGAAAAGAAAGAAAGAAAGAAAGAAAAAGAAGAAAAGAAAGAAAAGAAAGAAAGAAAGAAGTTTAAAAAAAGAAAATCAAGATTGTGAATCTTTGTGAGTTTGAGTTGATTTGCTTGCAAGATTCATCAAGAACGAATATGATCATTCAAGAATTCTTTAATTTCGTTTCTTTATTATTGAAGATTCTTCAAGAACACATCCTTCATTAAAGAAACTCATCCAGACTTGTTTCTTGCAGCAACAAACACTTTCTTGTTTCAAGATTTACGTTCTTTGTTCAAAACGTGTGTCTTTGATATAATTGCTTATCTTTAAGTTCTTGAGTAATTGGGACAGATTGGAATGTTCTTGTTAATTTGGGTTTAGCGTTGAGTTTAATTCCTAGTTTCGTCTTTTCTTTAACTCTTTGGTTGTTTTTTTTGTTTGCTGTCCTTTTTTGTTTCCATTACACTTGAATTGAGTAATCTTGTTTCATATTTCTCAATTGGCACCAAAAATCGTTCACATACGTTTTCTCCATCTAGTATGTGTTTATTTTCGTCTTCATTGTTTTCTTTACATTAAATTGCATCTAGCTTTGTGTTTTTCTTCCTTTATTTAGGTATTCGTTGCTTTCCTTTTGAATTACGTTGCTGTTGTGCTTATTTGGTTGGTAGTGATTGATCCGGACAAGTAAAACTGTGCTAGAATCTAAAGTGATAAAAGGCAAGAGTGTGTAAGCTCATTTGAGGGTAAAAGCCATCTTCTTGAGTGAAACACGAGGGTTTCCAATCTGATTTAGAGAGAAACAAGTGAGGGAGTGTGTGAGGAGCTATTCTAACGTGTTTTTGCAGGTTTTACATCATGACCAATTCAAAGGATAGTAAAGGTAGTGACAAGGATGAAAAGAATAGTGAGGCTGATCAACACACATTCTTTACTTTGGAGGCTATGCAACATCAATTCCAAAGGATTGAGAACATGTTCAGGGATGTCAGTGATAAATTTGATAGACAAGATCAAGTCATTAGGAATTTACAACGAGAGGCCTCATCTAATGGTGCAACAAGGAGGCAAAATGCTAGGGAGCCAACTCCTCTGCGCTATGAGTATGAAGATGAATATGATGATGGGGAAGATCAAGAAGATTGGCATAAGGCCAGATTTGGTGGAAGAGGGGGACGGAATGATAGAGGAAGAGGAAGAGGTTATGGAGGCCGAGACAATGCAAGGGGAGAAGACAGGGTCGAGCGTGTGGATAGAAACTTCGGCAATATCAAGATGAAAATACCATCTTTCCAAGGTAAGAATGATCCAGAAGCATACTTAGAATGGGAAAGAAAGGTGGAGATGATTTTTGAATGCCATAACTATTCTGAGGAGAAGAAGGTGAAGCTTGCTGCCGTGGAATTTCGTGATTATGCACTTATTTGGTAGGATCAGCTTGTTTTGAACAAAAGAAGGAATGGAGAGGATCCTATTGATACTTGGGCTGAAATGAAGAGGGTCATGAAGAAGAGGTTTGTGCCTAGTTACTTCTTTAGGGAGCTCCATCAAAGGCTCCAAACCTTGAGACAAGGCACCAAAAGTGTAGAAGAGTACCATAAGGACTATTAAATGCTTTAAATGTCTTGGTGTTGGTCATATTGCTTCTCAATGCCCAAACAAGAAAACAATGTTTGTGAGAGGAGAAGAAGTTGTGTCTGAGGAGGAAAAAGATGATTTGACTTCCATGCCTGAGTTGGAAGATTGTTCTGATGTGGAAGTTGAGGATGCACCTAGGGGTGAATTACTTGTTACTAGGCGAGTTTTGAATGCTCAAGTGAAGGAAGATAGAATTGTGCAAAGGGAAAATATTTTTCACTCTAGATGCCTAGTGAATAAGAAGATTTGTAGCCTGATCATTGATGGGGGAAGCTGCACTGGAAGAAACGTGGGGAAAGAGGCCTCAAAAGAAATTCAATTAAAAGGCCCAAATGAGAGAGAGGGTAGAAAGAAACAAAACTTCTATGCAAAAATGAGAGATGTAAGGGTTGCTTGTATGGAAAGGAGATGTTTGTTTGTACTTTTGTACAAGCAAGCTTATTTTAATGAATCTGACCTTGACCCTTGTTTGCCTAGTAGTGTTGTTTCTCCTTTGCAGGAGTATGGAGATGTTTTCTGATACGGAAACCCCAAGAAAACAAGATTCTTGAAACCCCCTAATCCTATTGAATCAAAATCCCAATCTTTCTATTCTAAGAACATGCTAGTTCAAACCCCAATTATACGAAATTGAGACCCAAACCCAAAGACAATTGAAGAATTGAACAAGCCACAAGTGATTACCTTAATAAGTGATGCAATCCTTGAAGTAACAATAAGAAGAACACACCTTACTTGAAGAGAATATCTCTCAATTTCGTTAATCAACCGAATCTAATGTTTACAAGGATAAAATAAGGTATTTATACCCTTGCCCACGACCTAAACCTAAAAGGAATAGGTTACAAGACCCTTTAATGCTAAAACAAGCCTAATCCTAACTAGTTTAGGAGTTTATAGCCCAATAATGCAATCTGATCCTACTCCACTTAGGATTGGGCTAAACTAACTTAAATAAGATCAAAATAACTTAAATAAACCTAAGGGAGGTGGATGGGCCTAATGGATTACTCTACTTAGGCCCACACACTTGGTTGTCCAAAACTAGTTTTAAATAAACTAAGGCAAATACTAATAAATACCTAGCCATAAGAATAATTGAACTTGTCTTGAAATTTGGCTAAGTATTAGCCACTCCACATGCCCTCTCTAGAAGAATCACAGGCTTGACTACTCCACTTGAATTCTTCACGGATGGTTCAGTCTTGTCATCAAGGTGAGATGTAATGTGACTTTGAACAAACCCTTGAAGTGCTTGTTTAAGTCTTGCTGCAAGTTGTCTTGTAATAGGTCCACTTGGCAAAGTAAGCTTGTCTTGGCGTGTTGCACCTTGATCTCCATTGCCATGGCTTCTTGTATCATTTTCCCTGAGGAGTTACCTAAGGAATTGCCGCCTATTCGAGGAATAGAACATCAGATTGACTTCATGCCTGGGGCGCAGATTCCGAATATACCAACTTATAGGGCTAATCCTGAAGAAACTAAGGAACTCCAAAAGCAAGTGGAAGAATTGCTACAAAAGGGACACATCAGGGAGAGTCTTAGTCCTTGTGCCGTGCCAGTGATATTGGTTCCAAAGAAGGATGGGAGTTGGCGCATGTGTGTGGATTGCAGAGCTGTTAACAAGATAACGGTAAAGTATCGCCATCCTATACCTAGATTGGATGATATGATTGATGAATTGCATGGTGCATGTGTGTTTACCAAAATTGATCTTATGAGATGTTACCATCATATTAGAATGAAAATTGGTGATGAATGGAAAACTGCTTTTAAAACAAAACATGGTTTATATGAGTGGCTTGTGATGCCTTTTGGCTTAACTAATGCTCCTAGTACATTTATGCATTTGATGAATCATGTTTTGAGGTCATTTCTTGGTAAGTTTGTTGTGGTATATTTTGATGACATATTGATCTATAGCAAAAGCATTAATGAGCATATTGAGCATCTTAGGCTTGTGTTAGATGCACTTAGGGCAGAAAAGTTGTATGCTAAGTTAAAGAAGTGTACATTTTGCATGGATCGTGTCATATTTCTTGGTTATGTTGTTTCTTCTAATGGAATTGAGGTGGACCAAGAAAAGGTCAAGGCAATTAGGGAGTGGTCGAAACCTACAAGTGTTACTAAGGTGAGATCTTTTCATGGACTTGCTAGTTTCTATAGGAGGTTTGGGAAAAATTTTAGTTCTATTGCAGCTCCATTGACTGAGATTGTTAAAAAGGAGGTAGGATTTAAGTGGGGAGAGACGCAAGAAATTGCTTTTAACACTTTGAAAGAAAAACTTTGTTTTGCACCTATTTTGAGTTTACCTGATTTTTCTTCTACTTTTGAGATTGAATGTGATGCCTCTGGGATAGGTATTGGTGCTGTTTTATTGCAGGGAAGGCGTCCCATTGCCTATTTTAGTGAGAAGTTGAATGGTGCTCAAATGAAGTATTCCACTTATGACAAGGAGCTATATGCATTGGTAAGAGCTCTACAAACTTGGCAACATTATCTATGGCCAAAGGAATTCGTGATTCACACTGATCATGAGAGTTTGAAGCATCTTAAGGGCCAAGGTAAGTTAAATAAAAGACATGCTAAGTGGTTGGAGTTCATAGAAACATTCCCATATGTTGTGAAATACAAGTAAGGTAAAGAAAATGTGATCGCTGATGCATTGTCTAGGAGGTATGCTCTAATCTCTTCTCTTAGTTCTATGTTGATTGGGTTTGAGTATATAAAAGATTTGTACAAATCAGATTCTGACTTTGCTAATGTGTATGATGCATGTGAACAAGTTGCTTTTCAAAAGTTTTATAGGAATGATGGATATTTGTTTAGAGATAATAAACTATGTATTCATACTTGTTCTATGCGTGATATACTTGCTAGGGAGTCTAATGATGGAGGTTTAATGGGACATTTTGGTATTGCTAAAACACTTAACATATTACAGGAGCATTTTTATTGGCCTAACATGAAAAAGGATGTTGAAAGAGTTTGCCCTAGTTGTGTAGCGTGTAGGCAAGCCAAGTCCAAGGTACAACCACATGGGTTGTACACGCCTCTACCTGTACCAATTAGTCCTTGGATTGATATATCTATGGATTTTGTGTTAGGATTGCCTATGACTAGGAAAGGACGTGATAGCATCTTTGTTGTAGTTGATAGATTTAGTAAAATGGCTCATTTTATTGCATGTCATAAATCTGATGATGCTACACATGTTGCTGATTTGTTTTTTAGGGATGTTGTTAGGTTGCATGGCATTCCTAGAGCCATTGTTTCATATAGGGATTCTAAGTTTTTAAGTCACTTTTGGCGTGTTCTATGGAATAAATTAGGAACAAAGCTTTTGTTTTCTACAACTTGTGATCCCAAACAGATGGACAAATTGAAGTGGTTAATAGAACCTTAGGATCTTTATTGCGTGCTGTTGTGGGTAAAAATTTGAAAGCTTGGGAAGATTGTTTGCCTTTCATTGAGTTTGCATATAATAGAAGCATTCATTCTTCTATAGGTTATTCTCCATTTGAGATTGTGTATGGTTTTAACCCATTAACTCCATTGGATTTGTTGCCTTTACCCTTGAATGAGATTGTTAATGTAGATGGGCAGCAAAGGGCCGAATTGGTTAAGACAATACATGAGAAAGCTAGGAAGCACATTGAGGAAAAGAACAAGAAGTATGCTCAAAGAGCCAATCAAGGGCGTAGGGAGATGAAGTTTGAACCTGGAGATTGGGTTTGGGTGCACTTCAGGAAGGAGAGATTTCCTAAACAAAGGAAGTCCAAGCTTGATCCTAGAGGGGATGGTCCTTTTCAAGTGTTTGAACGCATCAATGACAATGCCTATAGGGTGGATTTGCCAGGAGAGTATAGTGTTAATGCTACTTTTAATGTTTCTGATTTATCTCCCTTTGATAATGTAGGTCTTGATTCGAGGACGAATCCTTTTGAGGAGGGAGGGAATGATACAACTCACCAAGGCAATGGAGACTTGAGGATGCCAATGGGTCCAATTACAAGGTCACGCTGCAACAAGCTTAAAGCACAATTTCAGATTTATGTACAAGCTTTTGTTTTACAAGAACTTCAAGAAGTTTTGTTGATCAAGCTTGGGGAAGAGCTTAGGAAGACACCTAAGTGTGTGTGCACATTGGAGGCATGAAATCAAGAGGGCTAACACCTAGCTAATTTTCACAAGCACAAGCCTAATCAATGGGCTTGGGCTTATTTTATCTTATAAAGGGGCATGTGGACTTCTTTTAGGCTTTTTCATGAGCTGATTTGCATTAAGTGTGCATGTGCTTCATTAAAAAAGTCATGTGCATGTTTTATTTTAAGGAACTAAGCATGTGGGCCTAGTTTAAAAGCCCAATTCGCCCCTCCTAAGTTAGTCTTCTATTTTGTGGTTTTCTTATCCTATTTGGACAAGGACTAGTCAATTTTAATTAGTTTTGAAGCCCAAATCCATGTGGGATTTATTCTTGGGCAGATTTGTTTCAAGAAAGCCTATTTCATATTTTGGGCTTTCTTTAAGGTTTTTAGGTTATCTTTGTTATGGTTTACATTGCAAAGGGTATTTAAACCCTTGCTTTAGCCATGAACACGGGTTTTAGAGAGATCAATAAAATTAGAAAGCATTCTTCAAGAGAGAATTGAGATTCTTGCTGGTTTTACCTTAAGGATTGATTCAACTTATCAAGTAAGTTCTAACTTGTGGCGTTAATTCAATTGCTACAATCTTATACTCTTTGTTACCAATTGCTTGTTGTTTTGGGGGTGAACGGTCTTGTTAGATTGATTGAATTTAGGTTTGGGAACAATCATTGAAACGGAGGTGATCTAGACATTGATTCTAGGTTGTTGCCGTATCACATTTTATACTAGTACAATAATTTATGTACTTAATGGTACCATATTTATTGTATACATACCATATACATGTTCATAATGGTACCATATTTATTGTACCATTATGTACATAAAAATATATCTTATAAGTACATGTGCCAATGCATGTGTAATTTTGATTTAATACATAGCTCAAGGCAATGCATAGTATGCATATTATATGTATAATATGCCAATGACCTATGTACACATGCATGTGTAATAGTAATGCATAGTTATAACATACCATATTAATATGGTACATTATGCATTTACTATTAGTATGTTGATGAAGAACCATGGGCATGTGAAAAATAAGAAGAGAAGCATCCATGGCGTGATTCGCCTCAAGGAAGCCTAAGACGTGACTTGCATGGACATGAGCTTGCAAAAGGAGGCTTAGGAGCTGAAATTGGATCAAATTTGAAGTCTAAATATTCAAGGCAAGGGGATGAACGAAATTCCCATATCAAAGGCCCAACATTCAAGTCTAATGTTCCTAAAGATCCATTACAAGATGTTGGAGGCCCAATGACAAGAGCTAGGGCCAAAGCAATGAAGCAAGCATTGAATTGTTTAATCCAAGACCTTCAAGAGATAGAGCCCATATTGTTGAGTCAGATTTCATCTCATAAAGGTCCAAGAGGCATTGTCTTACTCCTTGAAGCCCAACATAAAGTGTCCAAAGGCCCACATGGAGTCCAATTGGGAGAACTCACTTAAAGTACCATGTGACAAGCATGTGCCACTTAAAAATAAGGATATGGACGTGATCCCTATGGTCCAACATGTTGAGATCACATTTTATTTAGTTTCCTTTTTTGTTTCCTCTAAATAAGGTGATCTAGTCAACACCTTTATAAGTTTATTTTGTTTCTTTTTAGGGATTGATTTGTTTCCTTTTATTTAGTATCTTCTTTAGGACATTAAGTTAGGAAGTTTTCCCTATAAATAGGCACCCTCTATGTACTTTGAAAGGGGTCTTTGATTCAGAAATAATATTGAGAGCTTTCTTGCTTTCTTTGTATTCTTTGAGAATACTTGACTTATCAAAGGAGTGGTTTTCCTTTGTGGCATCCTAAGGTTAGAGTTCTAAGAGACAAGTTCTCTTAGGGTTCTTTCCATTGACCAACATTCTTGCTAGAGTTCTAAAAGACAAGTTCTCTTAGGGTTCTTTTCATCGATCAACATTCTTCTCACCTCCCATTTTCTTTGTGTTCTGTTTCTATCTTTGCAACTTTGTTTCTTGTGATTCCGTGTGTTTGTTTGATTCTATCTACTCCCGGGCATAGTTCCATCTTGTTGAAGGTTCTCTAGGACAAGTTCCTATTGGGTCTCCCATCATATGTGATACAAGAAACCATGGCAATGGAGATCAAGGTCCAACACGTCAAGACAAGCTTACTTTGCCAACTGGACCTATTACAAGACAACGTGCAGCAAGGCTTAAACAAGCACTTCAAGGGTTTGTTCAAAGTCACATTACATCTCACCTTAATGACAAGACCGAACCATCCGTGGAGAATTCAAGTGGGGTATGACAGCTTGTGATTCTTCTAGAGAGGGCATGTGGAGGGGCTAATTGATGCGGAACCCCGAGACCCTTAATCGTCCCTTAGAACTCTTTACCAATCAAATCAGAATTTGTTTCTCAACAAAGCAATCAGGATAATATTTGTTCTTACACCCAAGAACACTTATGACAAGAACCCAAGTTAATTTGCAGAAATCCCCTTGAACCCCAATCAGTTAAGTACTCAAGAACACAAGAAATAGGAATTAAAATTGATAACAAAAGATAAACTCAATTGCAATCAATAAGAACACCTTGTGCATAAACAACAGCCTCAATATGATTTCCCATGACAACGCCTTGCACTTTAGCTCCATTTTCCAAATTGCTGCTTGTAGAATTTTGAATGCCATTTGTATCATTTCCCTTCCCCTCAAAATGATTCGTCCTCGAATCTTCACCTTCATCAAAATCAAAAAGAGATAAGTCAGATACATTAAAGGTACTAGAAACAGCATACTCACCAGGAAGATCAACTTTGTATGCATTGTCATTGATGTAAAACCTGCAAAAACACGTTAGAATAGCTCCTCACACACACCCTCACGTGTTTCTCTCTAAATCAGATTGGATACCCTCGTGTTTCACTCAAGAAGATAGTTTTTACCCTCAAATGAGCTTACACACTCTTGCCTTTTACCACTTTAGATTCGAGCACAGTTTTACTTGTCCGGATCAATCACTACCAACCAAATAAGTACAACAGCAACGTAATTCAAAAGGAAAGCAACGAATACCTAAATAAAGGAAGATGAAAATAATGGAAACAATGAAGACGAAAACAATGAAGACGAAAATAAACACATACTAGATGGAGAAAATGTATGTGAACAATTTTTGGTGCCAATTGAGCAATATGAAACAAGATTACTCAATTCAAGTGTAATGGAAACAAAAGGACAGCAAACCAAAAAAAACAACCAAAGAGTGCAAGAAAAGACGAAACTAGGAATTAAACTCAACCCTAAACCCGAATTAACAAGAACATTCTAATCTGCCCCAATTACTCAAGAACTTAAAGATAAGCAATTATATCAAAGACACGTTTTGAGCGAAGAACGTAAATCTTTAAACAAGAAAGTGATTCTTGATGCAAGAAAACAAGTCTTGATGAGTTTTTTGAATGAAGGATGTGTTCTTGATGAATCTTCAATAATAAAGAAACGAAATTAGAGAATTCTTGAATGATCAGATTCGTTCTTGATGAATCTTGCAAGCAAATCAACTCAAACTCACAAAGATTCACAATCTTGATTTTTTTTTACTTCTTTCTTTTCTTCTTTTTCTTTCTTTCTTTCTTTCTTTCTTTCTTTCTTTCTTTCTTTCTTTCTTTCTTTTCTTTTCTTTCTTTCTTTCTTTCTTTCTTTTCTTTCTTTTCTTTCTTTTCTTTTTTTTTCTTTCTTTTTTTATTGATGAACTAACTATAATAATCAAGAACAAACTGAAAATTAAAGATAAAGATTGAATTTGAAACCTAGGCTCAGATACCAAAGATGATACGGCAACAACCTAGAATCAATGTCTAGATCACCTCCGTTTCAATGATTGTTCCCAAACCTAAATTCAATCAATCTAACAAGACCCTTCACCCCCAAAACAGCAAGGAATTGGTAACAAAGAGTATAAGATTGTAGAAATTGAATTAACGCTACAAGTTAGAACTTACTTGATAAGTTGAATCAATCCTTAAGGTAAAACAAGCAAGAATCTCAATTCTCTCTTGAAGAATGATTTCTAATTTTATTGATCTCTAAAAAAACTCGTGTTCATGGCTAAAGCAAGGGTTTAAATACCCTTTTCAATGTAAACCCTAACAAAGATAACCTAAAAAATCCTAAAGAAAGCCCAAAATATCAAAAAGGCCTTCTTGAAACAATCTTCCCAAGAACAAATCCCATATGGATTTGGGCTTCAAAACTAATTAAAATTGACTAGTCCTTGTCCAAATAGGATAAGAAAACCACAAAATAGAAGACTAACTTAAGAGGGGCGAATTGGGCTTTTAAACTAGGCCCACAAGCTTGGTTCCTTAAAATAAAACATGCACATGACTTTTCTAATGAAGAACATGCACACTTAATGCAAATCAGCCCATGACAAGGCCTAAAAGAAGTCCACATGCCCTTTATAAGATGAATTAAGCCCAAGCCCATTGATTAGACTTGTGCTTGTGAAAATTGGCTATGTGTTAGCCCTCTTGATTTGATGCCTCCAATGTGCACACACACTTAGGTGTCTTCCTAAGCTCTTCCCCAAGCTTGATCAACAAAACTTCTTGAAGTTCTTATGAAACAAAAGCTTGTACATAAATCTGAAATTGTGCTTTAAGCTTGTTGGAGCGTGACCTTGTAATTGGACCCATTGGCATCCTCAAATCTCCATTGCCTTGGTGAGTTGTATCATTGTGCAAATTCATCATAGGATTTTTCAAGTTGCATTTGGTCTTCAAAATTTTGTTTTGGTGTCAAAGGTAAAAGTGTATACCTTTTGCCCTCTTTCTCCACTACACACCTATTTAAATACCCATCATGCATTACTCTTCTATCCCATTGCCATGGTCTACCCAACAACATATGACTAGCTTGCATTGGAACCACATCACATGTAACTTCATCACTATACTTCCCAATAGTAAATGGCACCCTCACTTGTCGTTGGACTCTCACTTCCCCACTATTATTAAGCCATTGTAATTTGTAAGGTCTGGGATGTTTAGTGGTTTCTAGTCCCAATTTATCAACAAATAATGTACTAGCCACATTCACACAACTACCCCCATCAACAATCACACTACACACTTTCCCACTAACTAAGCATCTAGTATGAAAGATATTTTCTCGTTGGAGTCTCACCCCCTCTTGGTCTTCTTTATATTGTGCACTCAAAGCACGCCTAGTCACTATCAATCTACCCTCCATAGGCAACTCCCCATCACTACCCTTCTCCAAGGAAGGCATCTCATCATCGACATCACTCTCATCGTCGGTTTCAACCTCACCACCACGCATCACCATTACTCTTTTGTTTGGGCATTGTGAAGCTATATGACCAAATCCCAAACATTTAAAACATTTGATATCTCTATTTCTGTTGGTTTGGGAAGTAGAAATACCTTTGTTTTTGTTGTCGAATGGTCCTTTTGACTTGGTTTTGTCATCTCTTTTGAATTGGGCAGCCTTGTTATCATTCCTCCAATTCGACTTCCATTGGGAATTTTGAGTCGAATATGTGTTCGCTTGCCTCGCAATTCCCTTTCACTTCAATTGCTTTTCTATTTTCATGGCTATATGTACCATGTCTTCTATCTCCACATAATGTTGAAGCTCTACCACATTAGCAATATCTCTGTTGAGTCCATTGAGAAACCTTGCCATGGTGGCTCCTCCAGAACCCTTGTCAATTCTTTCACTCATGTCCCTCATGAGCTCCACCTTTCTTTCCCATTCCATGTATGCCTCAGGATCATTTTTGCCCAGAAACGATGGAATTTTCATTTTGATACTTCCTAGGTTTCTGTCAAGATCATTTCGACCCCTCCTTGCTCCTCCATAGTTTCTACCTTCATTTATCATGGTGGCTTGATCATCAAACTCTTCATTATATTCATCTTCAATTGGACGTGTTGGTTGTCTTCTCGGACTTGGAACATGTTGGCCAGAACCCTTGTCAATTCTTTCACTCATGTCCCTCATCATGAATTGCATTCTTTGGAACTCCTGTTGCATGGCTTTTAGAATGAAAGCTTGATCTTATTTCTCAACCCCACTTTCTTGAGAATCCATGGCCAATCTGAAAATTTCAACAAGGATAACAAAAATATATTCCTCACAAACACTCCCTCACGTGTTTACTCTCGAAGTAACGACACACCAAAATTGCGCTATTTATACCTAAAGTATTCTGAAATTTCAAACACCCAAACAGCAGCTATAATCATGTTTTCCCTTGAACTTTTAATGTTTTCCAGAAGATTTCAAACCAACCAAATCGAAAATAACAGTTGTTCAGCTCAATTGCACGATTTTGTATATGTAAGATCTGGAAATTTTATGTTTGAAACAAACAACCTACAAGAATGATTTTTTTTTTGTTTTCCAGTCAAAACAGAATAAATACTTACTTGATTGGAACCAATGCTCTGATACCAAATGATGCAGAACCCCGAGACCCTTAATCGTCCCTTAGAACTCGTTACCAATCAAATCAGAATTTGTTTCTCAACAAAGCAATCAGGATAATATTTGTTCTTACACCCAAGAACACTTATGACAAGAACCCCAATCAGTTAAGTACTCAAGAACACAAGAAATAGGAATTAAAATTGATAACAAAAGATAAACTCAATTGCAATCAATAAGAACACCTTGTGCATAAACATAAAAGAAAGCAAACTCTCTCTTCAATGTTGAGAGGGAGGTGGCTGCTGGAGAGAATAAGATGGAGTTCTGAATATGAGAGCCACCAAAACCCTAAAACATGCTTAATTTGTACCTAAACGTAATGGATTTCGAAATGGGCTTAAGTAGAATAACAAGGGCCCATGTATTCTAACTTAAAAAGCTAAATTAAACCCATAAACCAAGTCTGAAATAGAAGAGATTAAAACCAACGTGGCCCTCTTGAAATGTGGCCCATTTCACTTGTTCTAACCCTAAAAGAGACAAATAAAACAACCCATAACAAACAAACCCAAATTTGACCCAAAACAAGCTCAAAACACAAACATCCCAAACTAGTTTGTTAGCCCAATTATGTAGACATACTTAGGCTCCAAAACATTTCCATATCTGGACTTGCCATACTTGGATAGCCCACTTTCAACATGGTTTTGCACATAAGTTTGGAGTTGCTCCTTCAGACGCTTAGCTCGGGACCTTGTGACTAGACCGAAAAAACTTTCCATACTGGGAAAACCTTCCATGTTGGCACTTGAATGATCTTGTTTTGCTTGTTTTGCTTGAACAGCCTCAATATGATTTCCCATGACATCGCCTTGCACTTTAGCTCCATTTTCCAAATTGCTGCTTGTAGCATTTTGAATGCCATTTGTATCACATATACATGCACCTATGATAGCATATATAATGTATGTGCATGGTATACATTACTATACCATATGGCACTACTAGTACACATAATGGTACATACGTGTATACATATGTATCACCATAGATATATGGTACACATGTGCTAGTGTAATGTATTTCATGGATATTATTAGCACTAATATGTACTATGTACACATATGCCAATTGTAATTATAGAGTACACATATGTGCTATACACTATGTACCATGTACACATTACCACTACCATGGTAAGTATTATACTAGTGCACATTATAATGTAACAATGCATATGGTATGTGTACAATATGTGTATACATTACCAAAGTGCCATAGTATGGTATAGTATTACGTGGTTACACATGGCACTACCATAATTGTGGCACTAAAATGGTTACTGTCATGTAAACCGTGTTATACATGTGTACATATGCTTGTATAATTCATATACACTAGTACATTAGTATGTATACATACATCACTAATACATTGCACCATGTATATATATACTATTGACACTATATACATGCACACTATTGTATAGCCACTACAATAGTTAGTGCACAACCATGATAGCATACATGATATACATAATAGTTATATGGTACGTACTATACCATACACATAGTTAGTAGTATATACACACACTATATGCCGTGTGATGTATGCATACTGTGTATATATGCACCTAGTATGTATAGTATATACATATGTACTATAGTGTATTATGGTAATTTATACTAGTAATACTACTATGTATAGTACACATCTATCTCCATTGAATATAGGTATACATATTGATGCCATGCATATGCATGGTGTATATGTGACCAATGTATGCACACTAGTGTATAATATCTGTTTACATTGTGTAGACATGGCTACCCATTCTAACAATGCATGTTATTGAGCATTACTAGTATGGTATACAAGACATGCATAGTGAAATGGTATTCACATACCATTGCTAGTGTATGTATACCATATGCACACTAGTGTAATGTGCTAGTATGTATACATACATCACTAATACAAGGCACAATATATGCATACATACTAGTATATACATTGTGTACACATAGGGTATAATATAGTATGTGTATATTAGTATTATTGTACCAAAGGTAATTTGTATATGAATAGTTATGTAGTACTTGGTATAGTACATGATGTCTACATTTTGGAGATAGATACCATAGAAACGTCGTGCCATATTAGAGTTCTAAGAGACAAGTTCTCTTAGGGTTCTTTCCATTGACCAACATTCTTGCTATGGTTCTAAGAGACAAAGTTCTCTTATGGTTCTTTTCATCGACCAACCTTCTTCTAACTGCCCATTTTCTCTTTGTGTTCTATTTCTATCTTTTCAATTTGTTTATTGTGATTTCGTGTGTTTGCTTGATTCTATCTACTCCTGGGCATAGTTCCATCTTGTTGAAGGTTCTATATGACAAGTTCCTATTGGGTCTCCCATCATTTGGTATCAAAGTGCTTTGGTTGCTAGATTTCAAATAACTACCCTTTTGTTGTTTATTTTCGTTATTCTTTTCTGGCCATTTTTCATCGATTAGTTCGTGCCTCTTTTGCTTGAGTTTTTGGCAGAATAATAAGAATTTCTTCAAGTTCAAAATCTCTTCTTTATTTTCGTTTTGGAATCACTCAAATCCAAGCTTTCTAGAGCAAGTTACACTAAGTCTAAATTGAGAGCATCCATCTTCTGAAAAAAAAGTAGAAGTCAAAAAAAAGAAGAAAAAAAAGAAATTTGTCAAAAAACAGAGAAAAAAGAAAAAAAAAAAAGTAGAAGTGAAAAAAAGAAATTCGTCAAAAAAGGAGAAAAAAAAAGAAAAAATCGACAAAAAAAGAAAACAATCAGAGTTTGCGATGTAAGTTTTAGAGAAGTGGAGTCCAAGTTTGCTACTTTCCTAATTGCAAGTACTTTCCTATCTTGTATTGCTTGGCACTTGCTATATTACTTTCCTATTTGCTTCACCTTCCTATCTTGTAATGCTTGGAACTTGCTTGCTTTCCTATTTGCTTCACTTTTTTATTTCAGTTACTTTCCTATTTTGCTTTTAGTTTCCTATTTCATTTGTTGCCTCATTCAACTTTCTTTAGCTTCAAGTTTCATTTTCCAAGGTAATCATTTCCTTAATCCATTCCTTATACCATTATTTTCCCACACTCTATTTTCCCTTTTGGATTCTTTGAGAAATTTATCTTGGGATTCTAATCTTGGCTGCCACTTGGTTTGATTGCTTCTATTTGATTGTGTCTTGTTTCGAATAGGATACTATAGAAAGCAAGTTGAGTGGTAAAAGGCAAGAGTGTTTACCTTATAGAAAGCCAATTTTTGTGTGAAACACGAGTGGTTTGACATTTGTTGAGTGTATATACATGAGGTTCAGTGGTGAGGTCCATATTGTTTTTTTTTTGTTCACTAACATTCTGCAGTACATAAATATGTATCAAGAACATGAATCACCTGACCAAGATCTTAAAGTCTTTATGAAGGCTGTGCAAGATCAATTCCAGAGGTTGAATGCTAGGTTGGATGACATCCAATCCACGTCAAACTCCAAAGGTCCTATAAGAGTGTTCCATGGAGAAGATGAAGATGTGCAATCCGATGATGAAGGCCTCAACACTAGGAGAGGCAGACAAGCTTCTTCTCGTAATGAACTTGATAACATAAAATTGAAAATCCCTTCCTTTCAAGGAGAAAATGATCCTGAATTAAAGATCCAAAATGGTGTTGGGTCAAGTTCTTGGAAGAAAACCTTAAAGGAGTCCAAAAATTTATTCAAATCCAAGGGAGACATCAAGCCAAAAGAGGAAAGTAAGCCTAAATTCTCTACTCCAAATCCTAAGGGTAAAAATGACTCTAAATCCTCTTCTTCTTCTTCTAATCCTTCTTATAAAGTTAAGTGCTTTCAATGTCAAGGTTTTGGTCATATTGCTTCTCAATGCGCTAATAAAAGGACTATGATTTCACTTGAGAATGGTGATGTTGCTAGTGAAAGTAGTGACAGTGATGATTATGATGATGTGGCTCCACTGACGGATGCTTCTGGTGTTGATTGTGATACTGAGGTTGGTGAAGCCCTTGTGGCTAGACGTGCTCTTAATATTCAACCAAAAGAAGATCTTGAAGAAGAGCAATGTGAACACAATTTTCATACAAGGTGTCTCATTAATGGTAAAGTTTGTAGCATGATCATAGATGGTGGAAGTTGTACCAATGTTGCTAGTACTTTACTCGTTGACAAGCTTAATTTGCCTATTTTGAAACATCCTAGACCATATAAATTGCAATGGCTAAATGATTGTGGTGAGGTGAAAGTCACAAAACAAGTGATGGTTGCATTTTCTGTTGGCAAGTATCATGATGAGATTTTATGTGATGTTGCACCAATGTATGCTGGACATGTTTTGCTTGGTAGGCCATGGCAATTTGATAGAAAAGTTAGGCTTGATGGATATAAAATTGTTATTCTTTTCCTTTCCATGGTAAAAATTTGGTGCTGAAACCTCTTAGGCCCATTCAAGCTTATGAGGATCAAGTGAGGATTGAGAAAGAATGCAAATTGAAGGCAAAAGAAAAGAAAGAGAGAGACGTCGAAAAGAAAGAAAAAGGGTGGAAAGTGAAACGAGTGAAAAAAATGAAGAAAAGAGAGTGACTTTATTTGCTGAAAAAAGTGAGATCAAGAGAGCTTTAAAATGTGAAGAATCTTATATACTCTTATATAAAGATGTTTTCTTAACTATTAATGAGCTTGATCCTTCTTTGCCGTCTAGTGTTTTGTCTTTGTTGCAGAACTTCAACGACTTATTTTTGGAGGACATTCCTGATGGATTGCCCCCTTTGAGAGGCATTGAGCACCGTATAGACTTCCTTCCCGGAGCTTCAATTCCGAATAGGCCTGCGTATAGAGCCAATCCAGAAGAAACTAAGGAGTTCCAAAGACAAGTTGAAGAGCTTATGAAAAAGGGCTTTGTGAGAGAAAGCTGGAGCCCGTGTGCTGTGCCAGTTATACTTGTTCCTAAGAAAGATGGCAAATGGAGAATGTATGTTGACTGTAGAGTCATCAATAAAATCACGGTGAAATATCGTTACCCTATCTCTCGTTTAAATGTTATGCTTGATGGGTTGCATGGTGCTTGTATATTTTCTAAAATTGATGTTAGACGTGGGTACCATCAAATTCGCATGAAAAAGGGTAATGAGTGGAAAACTGCTTTCAAAACTAAGTTTGGGTTATATGAGTGGTTAGTTATACCTTTTGGCTTAACTAATGCACCAAGTGAAGAATTGAACACGCCACAAGTGATTACCTTGATAAGTGATGCAATCCTTGAAGTAACAATAAGAAGAACACACCTTACTTGAAGAGAATATCACTCAATTTTGTTAATCAACCAAATCTTATGTTTACAAGGATAAAATAAGGTATTTATACCCTTGCCCACGACCTAAACCTAAAAGGAATAGGTTACAAGACCCTTTAATGCTAAAACAAGCCTAATCCTAACTAGTTTAGGAGTTTATAGCCCAATAATGCAATCTGATCCTATTCCACTTAGGATTGGGCTAAACTAACTTAAATAAGATCAAAATAACTTAAATAAACCTAAGGGAGGTGGATGGGCCTAATGGATTACTCTACTTAGGCCCACACACTTGGTTGTCCAAAACTAGTTTTAAATAAACTAAGGCAAATACTAATAAATACCTAGCCCATAACAAGTCTCTTTGGGCCTAATAAACAAAGGATAAATAACAAGTCCAATGTACTAAAATAAGTCCATAAGAATAATTGAACTTGTCTTGAAAATTGGCTAAGTATTAGCCCCTCCACATGCCCTCTCTAGAAGAATCACAGGCTTGACTACTCCACTTGAATTCTTCACGGATGGTTCAGTCTTGTCATCAAGGTGAGATGTAATGTGACTTTGAACAAACCCTTGAAGTGCTTGTTTAAGCCTTGCTGCACGTTGTCTTGTAATAGGTCCACTTGGCAAAGTAAGCTTGTCTTGATGTGTTGCACCTTGATCTCCATTGCCATGGCTTCTTGTATCATTCTTAGAATAGAAAGATTGGGGTTTTGATTCAATAGGATTAGGGGGTTTCAAGAACCTTGTTTTCTTGGGGTTTCTGTATCAAATGATATAGAAATCACAAGGGAAAATCAAGCTATCAACTTTCACTAACACATCTTCCAACAAACCCAAAGGATAGACAAAAGATCTATCAGCAAGTTGAATGATAACAGAAGTACTTTTCAAAGAACCAACATTAAGAGAATCAAAGATGGATTTTGGCATCACACTAATTGAAGTTCCTAAGTCACACATAGCCTTATCAAAACACATATTATCAATCACACAAGGAATAGAAAATGCACCTGGGTCTCCTTGCTTAATAGGTAATTTCTTTTGAAGAATAGCACTTACATTCTCTCCTAAGCCAACTATGTCACCATTTTGACCTTGTTGGCTCTCTTGGTGTACACATCTCCTTGAGAAATTTAGCATACTTAGGCACATGTCTTATTGCTTCTAGCAAAGGAATGTTGATTTCCACCTTTTTAAACAATTCCAAAATTTCTTTCTCCTTATCTTCCTTCTTTTGCCTGTTAGAACTCAAAGGGAAAGGTGGAGTTAGCTTATAAGTGGAATCCACAAGATTAGGAGATACCTTAGATGCATGAGATGGTTGCTTGGGTTGAGAAGAAGATTCGGCACCCTGCAGGTCTGAGGTAGTGTTGCTGGTTTTTGGTTGTCATTTTGAGCCTCCATGATACAAATGGCATTCAAAATGCTACAAGCAGCAATTTAGAAAATGGAGCTAAAGTGCAAGGCGATGTCATGGGAAATCATATTGAGGCTGTTCAAGCAAAACAAGCAAAACAAGATCATTCAAGTGCCAACATGAAAGGTTTTCCTAGTATGGAAAGTTTTGTCGGTCCAGTCACAAGGTCCCGAGCAAAGCGTCTGAAGGAGCAACTCCAAACTTATGTGCAAAACCATGTTGAAAGTGGGCTATCAAGGGGGGCCACGTTGGTTTTAATCTCTTCTATTTCAGACTTGGTTTATGGGTTTAATTTAGCTTTTTAATTTAGAATACATGGGCCCCTTGTTATTCTACTTAAGCCCATTTCGAAATCCATTAGGTTTAGGTATAAATTAAGCATGTTTTAGGGTTTTGGTGGTTCTCATATTTAGATCTCCATCTTATTCTCTCCAGCAACCACCTCCCTCTCAACATTGAAGAGAGAGTTACCATGCAGATTGAATACGTTACATGGAAAGTAATGTAATCCATGAAGTATAATATAGCTCATTGTGCCAATGTCATAAATTATTGTACATCAAGACTATGTTACCAATCAATCAAATTGATCTCATTGCTGGGGCTACCATACTTTGACCAGCATATCGAAGCAATCCTGCGGAGTCTAAAGAAATGTAAAAGCAAGTGGAAGAACTTTTGGAGAAAGGACATATAAGAGAGAGCTTAAGCCCATGTGCAGTACCTGTTTAGAATGAAACCGGGTGATGAATGGAAAACTGCCTTTAAAACTAAACATGGATTGTATGAGTGGTTGGTAATGCCATTTGGCTTAACTAATGCACCAAGTACCTTTATGCGTTTAATGAACCATGTTTTACGAGAATTTATTGGCAAGTTTGTAGTTGTCTATTTTGATGACATTCTAGTGTATAGCAAATCTATTGAACAACATGTCATTCATTTAAAATGTTTGTTTGATGTGTTGCGCAAAATTCAATTGTATGCTAACATGAAGAAATGTACATTTTGCATTGATCACATTATTTTCTTGGGATATGTGGTGAGTGCAAAAGGAATTGAAGTAGATAGCGAAAAGGTAAAGGCTATATGTGAATGGTCGAAACCTAAGAATGTTAGTGAGGTGAGAAGTTTTCATGGTTTGGCAAGTTTCTATAAAAGATTTGTCAAAGATTTTAGTGCAATTGCTGCACCATTGACTGAAATCATGAAAAAAGATAAGGGGTTTATTTGGGAAAAAGAGCAAGAGCATGCATTTGCATTATTAAAGGTTAAGTTGAGTAATGCACCATTGTTGAGGCTGCCTAATTATGAATTAACTTTTGAAATTGAATGTGATGCTTCCAGAATTGGTACAGGTGCTGTTTTGATGCAGGAAAAAAGACCAGTTGCTTACTTTAGCAAGAAGTTAAATGGAGCACAACTCAACTACTCAATTTATGACAAAGAGCTATATGCGTTGGTGAGGACATTAGAGACATGGCAACATTATCTGCTTCCTAAAGAATTTGTAATTCACACCGATCATGAATCATTGCGCCATTTGAAGGAGCAAAGCAAGTTGAATAAGTGACATGCAAAATGGGTGGAGTTCATTGAATCCTTTCCATATGTGATACAAAAGAAGCAAGGAAAAGAGAATGTTGTGGCTGATGCGTTCTCTAGAAGGTATTCTTTGATTTCAACTCTTTCTTCTAAGTTGTTGGGATTTGAGCACATGAAAGAATTGTATGCGCATGATGTTGATTTCTCAAATGTGTATGTTGCTTGTGAACATGCTGC
Organism: Erythroxylum novogranatense; assembly: GCA_029891385.1. Taxonomy (NCBI): domain Eukaryota; kingdom Viridiplantae; phylum Streptophyta; class Magnoliopsida; order Malpighiales; family Erythroxylaceae; genus Erythroxylum; species Erythroxylum novogranatense. Next base: position 51,944,181 of record CM057235.1, on the reverse strand, counting down.
ATTCCATGATTTTTATAGGCATGAAGGATTTCTATTTAAGAAAGGGAAATTATGAGTGCCTAATAGTTCAATTCGAGAATTGCTTGTTCGTGAAGCACATAGTGGGGGGCTCATGGGACATTTTGGTATAGACAAGACATTTAGTATATTGCATGAGCATTTCTTTTGGCCAAATATGCGCAAAGACTTTGAGAAAATCTGTTCACATTGCATATCATGTAGACAAGCTAAGTCTAGAGTTCAACCGCATGGGTTATACATGCCATTGCCTGTTCCTACGCATCCTTGGATTGATATTTCTATGGACTTTGTTTTAGGGTTACCGAGAACTAGGAAAGGACTAGACTCAATTTTTGTTGTAGTGGATCGTTTTTCTAAAATGACTCATTTTTTTCCATGTCATAAAACCGATGATGCATCTCACATTGCCGATTTGTTTTTCTTGAGGTAGTACGTTTTGCATGGCATTCCTAGAACTATTGTATCTGACCGAGATGTTAAGTTTCTTAGTCATTTTTGGCGTGTACTTTGGTCTAAACTTGGGACTAAGTTGTTATTTTCGACTTCATCACACCCTCAAACTGATGGTCAAACTGAAGTAGTAAACAGGACTCTTGGTACCTTATTGCGTGCTTTAATTAGAGGGAATGTAAAGTCTTGGGAAGACTTTTGCCATTTGTTGAGTTTGCTTATAATAGAAGTGTGCATTCTTCTACTGGATTTTCTCCTTTTGAGATTGTGTATGGTTTGCAGCCACTAACCCCGTTGGATCTTGTGCCTTTTCCTTTAAGTGAGATCTCTAACTTAGATGGGCTTAAAAAGGCTGAATTGGTTAAGGCCATTCACAATAAAGCACGAGAAAGGATTGAGAAGAGAAATCAACAAGTTGCTAACAAAGTGAACAAAGGAAGGCGCAAGGTAACCTTTGAACCAGGAGATTGGGTATGGGTGCACATGCGCAAGGAACGGTTTCCTTCCAAAAGAAAATCTAAATTGGATGCTCGTGGTGATGGACCATTTCAAATTATTGCTAAGATCAATGACAATGCATATAAAGTTGATCTTCCTGGTGAGTATGCTGTTTCTAGTACCTTTAATGTATCTGACCTGTCTCATTTTGATTTTGATGAAGGTAAAGATTCGAGGACGAATCATGGAGCTAAAGTGCATGGAGATGCTATGAGAAATCATATTGAGGTTGTTCAAGAAAAACAAGATCATTCAAGTGCCAACGTGGAAAGTTTCCCCAATATGGAAAGTTTTGTTGGTCCGGTCACAAGGTCCCAATGATACAACTCACCAAGGCAATGGAGACTTGAGGATGCCAATGGGTCCAATTACAAGGCCACGCTCCAACAAGCTTAAAGCACAATTTCAGAATTATGTACAAGCTTTTGTTTCACCAGAACTTCAAGAAGTTTTGTTGATCAAGCTTGGGGAAGAGCTTAGGAAGACACCTAAAGTGTGTGCACATTGGAGGCATCAAACCAAGAGGGCTAACACTTAGACAATTTTCACAGGCACAAGTCTAATCAATGGGCTTGGGCTTATTTTATCTTATAAAGGGCATGTGGACTTCTTTTAGGCTTTTTCATAGGCTTATTTGCATTAAGTGTGCATGTGCTTCATTCAAAAAGTCATGTGCATTTTTTATTTTAAGGAACCAAACTTGTGGGCCTAGTTTAAAAGCCCAATTCGCCCCTCTTAAGTTAGTCTTCTAATCCTATTTGGACAAGGACTAGTCAATTTTAATTAGTTTTGAAGCCCAAATCTATGTGGGATTTGTTCTTGGGAAGATTTGTTTCAAGAAGGCCTTTTTGATATTTTGGGCTTTCTTTAGGGTTTTTAGGTTTTCTTTGTTAGGGTTTACATTGTAAAGGGTATTTAAACCCTTGATTTAGCCATGAACACGAGTTTAGAGAGATCAATACAATTAGAAAGCATTCTTCAAGAGAGAATTGAGATTCTTGCTTTTTTACCTTAAGGATTGATTCAACTTATCAAGTAAGTTCTAACTTGTAGCGTTAATTCAATTCCTACAATCTTATACTCTTTGTTACCAATTCCTTGCTGTTTTGGGGGTGAAGGGTCTTGTTAGATTGATTGAATTTAGGTTTGAGAACAATCATTGAAACGGAGGTGATCTAGACATTGATTCTAGGTTGTTGCCGTATCATCTTTGGTATCAGAGCCTAGGTTTTAAATTCAATCTTTATCTTTAATTTTCTGTTTGTTCTTGATTATTATAGTTAGTTCATCATTAAAATTCAAAAAAAAAGAAGAAAGAAAGAAAGAAAAGAAAAGAAAAGAAAGAAAGGAAAGAAAGAAAGAAATAACGAAAGAAAAGAAAGAAAGAAAGAAAGAAACGAAAGAAAGAAAGAAAGAAAAAGAAGAAAAGAAAAGAAAGAAAGGAAAGAAAGAAAGAAAGAAAGAAAGAAAAGAAAGAAAGAAAGAAAGAAAAAGAAGAAAAGAAAGAAAAGAAAGAAAGAAAGAAGTTAAAAAAAAGAAAATCAAGAGGTGATCTAGACATTGATTCTAGGTTGTTGCCGTATCATCTCGCAAAGCGTATAAAGGAGCAACTCCAAATTTATGTGCAAAACCATGTTGAAAGTGGGCTGTCCAAATATGGAAAGTCCATATATGGAAATGTTTTGGAGCCTAAGTATGTCTACATAATTGGGCTAACAGACTAGTTTGGAGTGTTTGTATTTTTGAGCTTGTTTTGTGTCAAATTTGGGTTTGTTTTGTGATGTGTTGTTTTTATTTGTCTCCTTTGGGTTTAGAATAAGTGAAATGGGCTACTTTTCAAGGGGGCCACATTGGTTTTTAGTCACTTGTTTTTCAGAGTTGGTTTATTGGTTCATTTTAGCTTTTTAAGTTAGAATACATGGGCCCCTTGTTATTTTACTTAAGCCCATTTCGAAATCCTCTAGCTTTAGGTCTAATTAAGCATGTTTTAGGGTTTTGTGGCTGTCATATTCACTCTCCATCTTATTCTCTCCAGCAGCCCCCTCTCTCTCAACATTGAAGATTGTCTTTTCATCTCACCCACCTTCTCCACCACGTTTTTTCCACATCAGCCATCTTCTTTACTACCTTGCAGACATTTATTTCAGTTTGTATTGTTTGTCTTACATTATAATGCCTATAACAAGGCTATTTTCAGTTGTAATGCAAAAACAAGTTGTATTTCGAAAATTGCAGATCTAAATGAAAGAGAGATTGCTTTCTTTTATGTTTATGCACAAGGTGTTCTTATTGATTGCAATTGAGTTTATCTTTTTTTTTATCAATTTTAATTCCTATTTCTTGTGTTCTTGAGTGCTTAACTGATTGGGGTTCAAGGGGATTTCTAAAAATTAACTTGGGTTCTTGTCATACGTTTTCTTGGGTGTAAGAACAAATCCTAATCTTATCACTTGTTGAGAAACTAATTCTGATTTGATTGGTAACGAGTTCTAAGGGTTGATTAACGGTCTTGGGGTTCCGCATTATTGTGCTAGTTAGTTATGTTCACCACTATACAGGACCCTTTGAGGGAAATGTGCTAGTTCGTTCTGTTCACGACTACTGATGAAGAACCATGGGCATGTGAAAGACAAGAAGAGAAGCATCCATGGGTGATTCGCCTCAAGGAAGCCTAGGACGTGACTTGCATGGACATGAGCTTCAAAAAGCCTAGGACGTGACTTGCATGGACATGAGCTTACAAAAGGAGGCTTAGCAGCAGAAATTGGATCAGATTTGAAGTCTAAATATTCAAGGCGAGGGGATGAACGAAATTCCCATATCAAAGGCCCAACATTCAAGTCTAATGTTCCTAAAGATCCATTACAATATGTTGGAGGCCCAATGACAAGAGCTAGGGCCAAAGCAATGAAGCAAGCATTGAATTGTTTAATCCAAGACCTTCAAGAGATAGAGCCCATATTGTTGAGTCAGATTTCATTTCATAAAGGTCCAAAAGGCATTGTCTTACTCCTTGAAGCCCAACATAAAGTGTCCAAAGTCCCACATGGAGTCCAATTGGGAGAACTCACTTAAAATACCATGTGACAAGCATGTGCCACTTAAAAATAAGGATATGGACGTGATCCCTATGGTCCAACATGTTGAGATCACATTTTATTTAGTTTCCTTTTTTGTTTCCTCTAAATAAGGTGATCTAGTCAACACCTTTATAAGTTTTTTTTGTTTCCTTTTAGGGACTTATTTGTTTCCTCTTATTTAGTATCTTCTTTAGGACATTAAGTTAGGAAGTTTTCCCTATAAATAGGCACCCTCTATGTACTTTGAAAGGGTCTTTGATTCAGAAATAATATTGAGAGCTTTCTTGCTTTCTTTGTATTCTTTGAGAATACTTGACTTATCAAAGGAGTGGTTTTCCTTTGTAGCGTCCTAAGGTTAGAGTTCTAAGAGACAAGTTCTCTTAGGGTTCTTTCCATTGACCAACATTCTTGCTAGAGTTCTAAGAGACAAGTTCTCTTAGGGTTCTTTTCATCGATCAACATTCTTCTCACCTCCCATTTTCTTTGTGTTCTGTTTCTATCTTTTCAACTTTGTTTCTTGTGATTCCGTGTGTTTACTTGATTCTATCTACTCCTGGTGATGTGAGCAAAGGCATGGATGACAATGTGCATGGAGGTTTGGACTTGAAGAGGAGCTTGCGTGATCAAGGCCAAGGAAGAGAGCTTTCCATACCAATTGGGCCAATGACTATGGCGCGGGCTAAGAGGATCAAGGAGACTTTGTATGCGCATGTGGGCTCACTTATGGAAGACATGCAGCATGCTAATCCTATAGGAGGAGAGTTATTTGGGTCACAGCTCAAATGGATCCACTTAACTCAAGTCTTTGGGTCAGATATGCATGTGGCTTGAGGACTTGCTTGAATGGGCTGTTTTAATTCACTTAAGCCCAACTTATGTGGACTTAAGTGATCAGCAAAGGCACACCCATCAGACCAGGCTTAGAGGCATTTTAATTAGCTTTCTTGGACTTATTATTTACTTGGGCTTCTTGTATTATTAGCCCAACTCATTAGTCACTTAAACCTAGTATTTATAGCCTTGTTTTAGGTCAGATGGGGCAGACTCATTCAGATCATTTTGTGTGCAGCCATTGGCTTCAAACTTGAGAGAAAACAAATCTTCTCTTGTTCTTGTTACCTTAAGAACTTATTTCACTTATCAATTGCTTTCCCAATTGTGGCGTGTTTGAGTTCTTCCTTTGAATTCAATTCTGATCATCGGGGTTACCTAAGGCAGGTCTTTAGGGGGTGTCGTAGGGATTGATTTCATACTATCCTAGTTAGTTTTGTTTGTCAATTTTCGAAATTCAGGTCTGTTCTTCCTTGTTCTGCATAACTGACGCAAATTCCTCTTCAATTCTTCCGTTGGTGCGCATTATTTGGTATCAAAGCCATGGCGAGAGGTAAATTCTAATTTGTCTCTCTCGGGTTCTTGTCGTTTTTGTGCTGGATCTTGTTGTTTTCTTGTTCTTGAGAAATCTGGGTTCTTGTTCTTGAGAAATCTGTGTTACTGTTCTTGAGAAATCTGGGTTCTTGTTCTTGAGAAATCTGTGTTACTGTTCTTGAGAAATCTGGGTTCTTATCGTTCTTGTGCTGAATCTTGTGTGTTCTTGTTCTTGAGAAATCTGGGTTCTTGTTCTTAGAAAAACAGGAGGTAAAAAAAAAGTTAAAAAAAAGGCCTACTTAAAATTTTCTTCTTTCCTTTGATTCAGCTCATTGAATTGAGTAGTTTGGCACTAGTCTTAACATAAAAGCTTCAAAATTTTGGAAATTTCCATTTGATTCCATTGTTCTAGCCTTATTTTGTGTTCATTGAATTCCAATTGTTCCGAAAATTGTCTTCTTTGATCTTGGTATTGCTTGTTTCGAATTTGTCTCTCTTATTCTTCATTTTGTGTGATTTCAAGTCTGTCCTAGCATTGTTTCGTGTTTCCTTCTTTGTTTCTCGAATTGATTGACATTCAGCAATCTTGCTTGGAGGATCTCGGATTTTATTGATTGAACCACATTCCATGATTTGGGAAATGAATTTGGTTTGAGGAATTATAGTTCTGGGTTGTAACTTGAATTTCGGAGAAATTGAGTGGTAAAAGGCAAGAGTGTGAGTGCATTTGAGGGTGTCATTGCTGTGACATTAAACACGAGTGAGAGAGAACATCTTTGAGTGAAACACGTGAGGGAGTATTGTGAGGTGGTTTTGTTTTTTGCACTAACGTTGTTTTGCAGGTATATTATTTCCTCACAATGTCACGGAAGGAGGTAGTAATGGTAGCAGTGGTAGCAACGGAGGTATTAATGCGAACCAAACCGGAGAAATCAATGTTCTTACCATGAGAGCAATGCAGCAACAGTTTGAGCGGTTCAACTTGGCATTTACTGAGATGAGGGAGGAGATAGCTGAACTCCGACAGGAGAGGCGTGAGGAGCCTCAAGGGAGACGTGGTGCTAGGCGCCAACACCCTCCACCACCATTTCGGAGACCACCACCACAATATGACCATGTGGACGACGGAATTGAGGAGGAGGAGGAGGAGGAGGAGTTTGACCACAGACCTAGGAGGGCACAGCGAGCTGAGCCATTAAACTGGCTAGATGGAGATATCAAATCCATCAAAATGCAAATTCCTACCTTTAAGGGGAGGAGCAGCGAGGCTTACCTAGAATGGGAGAAGAAGGTGGACTTGATTTTTGAGTGCCACAATTTCTCCGAGCACAAGAAGGTAAAACTAGCTGCAGTGGAGTTTTCTGATTATGCATTGATTTGGTGGGACCAGTTGATGACTTCCAGGAGGAGGAATGGAGAGAGGCCTATCTTTACTTGGGCAGCCATGAAAGCTTGCATGAGGAAGAGGTTTGTGCCTTCTTACTATTATAGGGAGATGCACCAAAAATTGCAGAGACTCACTCAAGGGTCTAGATCAGTGGAGGATTACCACAAAGAGATGGAGATAGCCATGATCCGAGCCAACATAGAGGAGGATGCAGAGGCGACTATGGCACGATTTTTGAGTGGCTTGAACCGAGAGATAGCCAATGTGGTGGAGTTGCAGCACTATGTGGAGATTGAGGACATGGTGAACATGGCCATGAAAGTGGAAAGGCAACTCAAGAGTAGAGTGGCAGCAAGGACTGGATCGGTATTTAGTCCATCATGGGGTTCGAAATGGCCCAAGAGAGAGGAGAAGTCGAAAGACAAAGGGCTGGACCTCAAGGAGACACCCAAAAGGCCAAATGTGGGTCTGACCAAAAGGTACACCTAATTCTCATGCTTCATCTAGCAAACAATCTAGTATTAAATGCTTTAGGTGTTTGGGTAATGGACATATTGCATCACAATGCCCTAATAAAAAGGCTATGTTTATGCGGGATAATGGGGTAATTGATTCGAGGATAGTGATTGTGATAATGATGTGTTGCCTTGTTATAATGTTTGTCTTGATGATGAGGATGATTGTGTGGAGGGGGGTCATCACGGGAAGCGCTTGTTGTTAGGCGTGTTTTGAGTGTTAGGGCTAAGGATGCGGGTCTTGATCAGAGGGAGAACTTGTTTCACACGAGGTGTTTGGTGGGTGGAAAGGTTTGTAATCTGATTATTGATGGGGGTAGTTGCACTAATGTAGCTAGTGTCACCATGGTTGAGAAACCTGGTGTTACCTTATAGGAAACATCCGAACCTTACAAGCTACTGATGGTTTAATGATAGTCTTGATGTGAAAGTGACAAAGCAGGTGTTAGTGTCATTTTCAGTAGGTAGATATGAGGATGAGGTGTTGTGTGATGTAGTGCCTATGGAGGCTGGTCATATGTTGCTTGAGAGACCTTGGCAGTTTGATAGAAGGGTAGCACATGATGGATATACCAATAAGTATTCGTTTAAGTTTAAGGGTAGGAACTTCACTCTTGTACCCTTATCACCTCATGAATTGTACCTGGACCAGTTGAAAACAAGTAAATGTGAGGAGGGTTCGGGTAGTGAGCTAAAAAGAAAAGATGAGAGAAAAGAGGCCCAAAAGAAAATTGAGAGTGGCCCAAAGGTGAGTGACTGCACAGGAGAGGAAAAGAAAGTGGGATGTGCAGGAGAGAAGAACTCAGGTAGAGAAAGGAAGAGTGAGCCGAGAGAGAAGAAGGTGAGTTTGTTTGCGAGAGAAAGATTTGAGGAGAGCGAGTGGGCGAAGAGAACATTGTTGTTGCTTAGGTATAGGGAGTGTTTGATGACCGACACCACCCTCTTGCTTCCTTGCCTAGTGTTTTAGTTCTCTTTGCGGGAATACACCGATGTCTTTCCGGAGGAGATGCCCAATGGACTGCCACCCTTGAGGGGCATAGAGCACCAAATCAATTTCATACCCGTGCATGATTCCAAACCGCCCACCTATAGGAGTAACCACGAGGAAACGAAGGAACTTCAAAGGCAAGTGGATGAGTTGTTGGAAAAGGGGCATGTGAGGGAGAGCTTGAGCCCATGTGCTGTGCCGGTGCTGTTGGTGCCAAAGAAGGATGGAACCTGGAGGATGTGCGTGGACTGTCGTGCTGTGAATAAAATCACTGTAAAGTATCGCCACCCTATTCCTAGGTTAGATGATATGCTTGATGAGTTGCATGGTGCATGTGTATTTACTAAAATTGATTTGAAGAGTGGATACCATCAGATTCGAATGAATCCAGGAGATGAATGGAAAACTGCTTTCAAAACCAAGTATGGGTTGTATGAGTGGTTGGTTATGCCATTTGGCTTAACTAATGCACCCAGCACTTTTATGCGGTTGATGAATCATGTATTGCGTGCATTTCTTGGTAAATTTGTGGTTGTTTACTTTGATGACATTTTGGTTTATAGCACTACTATTGATGAGCATGTCATGCATGTGAGGAGTGTGTTGGATGTATTGAGAAAGGAGAAACTGTATGCCAATCTTAAGAAGTGTACTTTTTGCATTGATCAACTTGTCTTCTTAGGATTTGTAGTCAGTTCTTGTGGTGTTGCGGTAGATAGTGAAAAGGTGAAGGCCATCCAGGATTGGCCAACACCTAAGAGTGCGAGTGAGGTGAGGAGCTTTCATGGACTTGCTAGCTTTTATAGGAGGTTTGTGAGAGATTTCTCCACTATTGCTGCTCCTTTGACTGAGATAGTCAAGAAGGAGAAGGGGTTTGTATGGGGAGAGGAACAGGAACGTGCATTCATATTGTTGAAAGAAAAATTATGTTCTGCTCCTATTTTGAGAACTTGGGGGGAATGTTTACCTTTTATTGAATTTGCATATAATAGATGTGTGCATTCCACTACAGGTTTTTCGCCTTTCGAGTTGGTTTATGGTTTTAATCCCTTAAGTGTCTTGGATTTGGTACCTTTACCTTTGCATGAATTGTCTAGTACAGATGGAACACGCAAGGCTAAGTTGGTTAGGGAACTTCACGAGAAGGCGAGGCAGCACATTGAGCAAAAGACCCGGGTCTACGCCAGGCAAGCCAACAAGGGGCGTAGATTAGTGACCTTCGAACCTGGTGATTGGGTTTGGGTTCATTTGAGAAAGGAGCGATTTCCTACTCAAAGAAAATCTAAGCTTTGGATCCGAGAGGAGATGGTCCATTCAGTGTTGGAGAAGATCAATGACAATGCCTACAAGATTGATCTTCGGTGAGTCTGAGTGTTTACGCCACTTTTAATGTTCTTGACCTTTCTCCGTTTGACATGGATTCAGATTCGAGGACGAATCTTTTTGAGGAGGGAGGGACTGATGTGAGCAAAGGCATGGATGACAATGTGCATGGAGGTTTGGACTTGAAGAGGAGCTTGCGTGATCAAGGCCAAGGAAGAGAGCTTTCCATACCAATTGGGCCAATGACTAGGGCGCGGGCTAAGAGGATCAAGGAGACTTTGTATGCGCATGTGGGCTCACTTATGGAAGACATGCAGCATGCTAATCCTATAGGAGGAGAGTTATTTGGGTCACAGCTCAAATGGATCCACTTAACTCAAGTCTTTGGGTCAGATATGCATGTGGCTTGAGGACTTGCTTGAATGGGCTGTTTTAATTCACTTAAGCCCAACTTATGTGGACTTAAGTGATCAGCAAAGGCACACCCATCAGACCAAGCTTAGAGGCATTTTAATTAGCTTTCTTGGACTTATTATTTACTTGGGCTTCTTGTATTATTAGCCCAACTCGTTAGTCACTTAAACCTAGTATTTATAGCCTTGTTTTAGGTCGATGGGGCATCGATTCAGATCATTTTGTGTGCAGCCATTGGCTTCAAACTTGAGAGAAAACAGATCTTCTCTTGTTCTTGTTACCTTAAGAACTTATTTCACTTATCAATTGCTTTCCCAATTGTGGCATGTTTGAGTTCTTCCTTTGAATTCAATTCTGATCATCGGGGTTACCTAAGGCAGGTCTTTAGGGGGTGTCGTAGGGATTGATTTCATACTATCCTAGTTAGTTTTGTTTGTCAATTTTCGAAATTCAGGTCTGTTCTTCCTTGTTCTGCATAACTGACGCAAATTCCTCTTCAATTCTTCCATTGGTGCGCATTAGAAATGGCCCAAGAGAGAGGAGAAGTCGAAAGACAAAGGGCTGGACCTCAAGGAGACACCCAAAAGGCCAAATGTGAGGTCTGACCAAAAAGGTACACCTAATTCTCATGCTTCATCTAGCAAACAATCTAGTATTAAATGCTTTAGGTGTTTGGGTAATGGACATATTGCATCACAATGCCCTAATAAAAAGGCTATGTTTATACGGGATAATGGGGTAATTGATTCTGAGGATAGTGATTGTGATAATGATGTGTTGCCTTGTTATAATGTTTGTGCTGATGATGAGGATGATTGTGTGGAGAGGGTCATCACAGGGAAGCGCTTGTTGTTAGGCGTGTTTTGAGTGTTAGGGCCAAGGATGCGGCTCTTGATCAGAGGGAGAACTTGTTTCACACGAGGTGTTTGGTGGGTGGAAAGGTTTGTAATCTGATTATTGATGGGAGTAGTTGCACTAATGTAGCTAGTGTCACCATGGTTGAGAAACTGGGGTTACCTTATAGGAAGCATCCGGAACCTTACAACCTACAGTGGTTTAATGATAGTGCTGATGTGAAAGTGACAAAGCAGGTGTTGGTGTCATTTTCAGTAGGTAGATATGAGGATGAGGTGTTGTGTGATGTAGTGCCTATGGAGGCTGGTCATATGTTGCTTGGGAGACCTTGGCAGTTTGATAGAAGGGTAGCACATGATGGATATACCAATAGATATTCGTTTAAGTTTAAGGGTAGGAACTTCACTCTTGTACCCTTATCACCTCATGAATTGTACCTGGACTAGTTGAAAACAAGTAAATGTGAGGAGGGTTCGGGTAGTGAGCTAAAAAGAAAAGATGAGAGAAAAGAGGCCCAAAAGAAAATTGAGAGTGGTCCAAAGGTGAGTGACTGCACAGGAGAGGGAAAGAAAGTGGGATGTGCAGGAGAGAAGAACTCAGGTAGAGAAAGGAAGAGTGAGCCGAGAGAGAAGAAGGTGAGTTTGTTTGCGAGAGAAAGATTTGAGGAGAGCGAGTGGAGCGAAGAGAACATTGTTGTTGCTTAGGTATAGGGAGTGTTTGATGGTGACATCGACCCTCTTGCTTCCTTGCCTAGTGTTTTAGTTCTCTTTGCAGAATACACCGATGTCTTTCGGAGGAGATGCCCAATGGACTGCCACCCTTGAGGGGCATAGAGCACCAAATCGATTTCATACCGATGCACTGATTCCAAACCGCCCAGCCTATAGGAGTAACCACGAGGAAGCGAAGGAACTTCAAAGGCAAGTGGATGAGTTGTTGGAAAAGGGCATGTGAGGGAGAGCTTGAGCCCATGTCTGCGTGCGGTCTTGTTGGTGCCAAGAAGGATGGAACTGGGAGGATGTGCGTGGATTGCCGTCTTTGTGAATAAAATCACTGTAAAAGTATCGCCACCCTATTCCTAGGTTAGATGATATGATTGATGAGTTGCATGGTGCATGTGTATTTACTAAAATTGATTTGAAGAGTGGATACCATCGATTGAATGAATCCGGAGATGAATGGAAAACTGCTTTCAAAACCAAGTATGGGTTGTATGAGTGGTTGGTTATGCCATTTGGCTTAACTAATGCACCCAGCACTTTTATGCGGTTGATGAATCATGTATTGCGTGCATTTCTTGGTAAATTTGTGGTTGTTTACTTTGATGACATTTTAGTTTATAGCACTACTATTGATGAGCATGTCATGCATGTGAGGAGTGTGTTGGATGTATTGAGAAAGGAGAAACTGTATGCCAATCTTAAGAAGTGTACTTTTTGCATTGATCAACTTGTCTTCTTAGGATTTGTAATCAGTTCTCGTGGTGTTGCGGTAGATAGTGAAAAGGTGAGGGCCATCCAGGATTGGCCAACACCTAAGAGTGCGAGTGAGGTGAGGAGCTTTCATGGACTTGCTAGCTTTTATAGGAGGTTTGTGAGAGATTTCTCCACTATTGCTGCTCCTTTGGTGAGATAGTCAAGAAGGAGAAGGGGTTTGTATGGGGAGAGGAACAGGAACGTGCATTCATATTGTTGAAAGAAAAATTATGTTCTGCTCCTATTTTGTGTTTGCCAAATTTTGATAAGGCATTTGAGGTTGAATGTGATGCTTCTGGTATTGGTATAGGTGCTGTGCTTTTGCAGAAAACAAACCAAGAGCTTACTTGATGAGAAGTTGAGTGGTGCACAACTCAACTATCCAACCTATGACAAGGAGCTATATGCGTGGTGAGAGCATTGGAGGTGTGGCAACACTACCTTCAGCCACGTGAGTTTGTCATTAGGACGGATCACGAATCCTTGAAGCACTTGAAAGGACAAGGCAAGTTAAGCAAACGACATGCTACATGGGTGGAGTTTCTGGAGACATTTCCATATGTCCTGCAGTACAAGCAAGGGAAGGAAAACGTGGTTGCTGATGCGTTATCTAGGAGGTATTCTGATGAAGAACCATGGGCATGTGAAAGACAAGAAGAGAAGCATTCATGGCGTGATTCACCTCAAGGAAGCCTAAGACGTGACTTGCATGGACATGAGCTTGCAAAAGGAGGCTTAGGAGCTGAAATTGGATCAGATTTGAAGTCTAAATATTCAAGGCAAGGGGATGAACGAAATTCCCATATCAAAGGCCCAACATTCAAGTCTAATGTTCCTAAAGATCCATTACAAGATGTTGGAGGCCCAATGACAAGAGCTAGGGCCAAAGCAATGAAGCAAGCATTGAATTGTTTAATCCAAGACCTTCAAGAGATAGAGCCCATATTGTTGAGTCAGATTTCATCTCATAAAGGTCCAAGAGGCATTGTCTTACTCCTTGAAGCCTAACATAAAGTGTCCAAAGGCCCACATGGAGTCCAATTGGGAGAACTCACTTAAAGTACCATGTGACAAGCATGTGCCACTTAAAAATAAGGATATGGACGTGATCCCTATGGTCCAACATGTTGAGATCACATTTTATTTAGTTTCCTTTTGTTTCCTCTAAATAAGGTGATCTAGTCAACACCTTTATAAGTTTATTTTGTTTCTTTTTAGGGATTGATTTGTTTTCTTTTATTTAGTATCTTCTTTAAGACATTAAGTTAGGAAGTTTTCCCTATAAATAGGCACCCTCTATGTACTTTGAAAGGGTCTTTGATTCGAAATAATATTGAGAGCTTTCTTGCTTTCTTTGTATTCTTTGAGAATACTTGACTTATCAAAGGTGGTTTTCCTTTGTGGCGTCCTAAGGTTAGAGTTCTAAGAGACAAGTTCTCTTAGGGTTCTTTCCATTGACCAACATTCTTGCTAGAGTTCTAAGAGACAAGTTCTCTTAGGGTTCTTTTCATCGATCAACATTCTTCTCACCTCCCATTTTCTTTGTGTTCTGTTTCTATCTTTTCAACTTTGTTTCTTGTGATTCCGTGTGTTTGCTTGATTCTATCTACTCTCGGGCATAGTTCCATTTTTTTGAAGGTTCTCTAGGACAAGTTCCTATTGGGTCTCCCATCATATTCCTTGGTTACTACCCTTAGTTCTCAACTTTTAGGGTTTGAGCAACTAAAGGAGTTGTATGCTTCTGATAATGACTTTGCTTCTGTGTATATTGCTTGTGAGCATGCTGCATTTCAGAAATTTTACAGGCATGATGGCTATTTGTTTAGAGGTAGCCAATTGTGTGTGCCTAATTGTTCGTTGCGTGCTTTGTTTGTGCATGAGGCCCATAGTGGTGGTTTGATGGGTCATTTTGGGGTTGCTAAGACTTTGGATATTTTACATGAGCATTTTTATTGGCCTGGTATGTGCAAGGATGTTGAGCGTGTGTGTGCCAAGTGCATTGCATGTAGACAGGCAAAATCCACATCAAACCTCATGGATTGTATACCCTTTACACATGCTCTTGAACCGTGGGTTGATTTGTCTATGGACTTATTTTGGGTTTACCTAGAACAAAGAGGGTTTTGATAGCATCTTTGTGGTTGTAGACCGTTTTAGTAAGATGGCGCATTTCATTGCATGCCATAAGACCGATGATCTTGTACATGTGGCTGACTTATTCTTTAGGGATGTTGTTAGGTTGCATGGCATTCCGAGGTCAATTGTATCCGATCGAGATGCTAAGTTTTGAGCCATTTTGGCGTGTGTTGTGGGTCAAGTTAGGAACCAAACTGTTATATTCTACTACTTGTCATCCACAAACAGATGGGCAAACCGAGGTTGTGAATAGGACCTTGGGAACTTTGTTGCGTCTTTGTTGTAGGTCGAAATTTGAGAACTTGGGGAATGTTTACCTTTATTGAATTTGCATATAATAGATGTGTGCATTCCACTACAGGTTTTTCGCCTTTCGAGTTGGTTTATGGTTTTAATCCCTTAAGTGTCTTCGATTTGGTACCTTTACCTTTGCATGAATTGTCTAGTACAGATGGAACACGCAAGGCTAAGTTGGTTAGGGAACTTCACGAGAAGGTGAGGCAGCACATTGAGCAAAAGACCCGGGTCTACGCCAGGCAAGCCAACAAGGGGCGTAGATTAGTGACCTTCGAACCTGGTGATTGGGTTTGGGTTCATTTGAGAAAGGAGCGATTTCCTACTCAAAGAAAATCTAAGCTGGATCCGAGAGGAGATGGTCCATTCCAGGTGTTGGAGAAGATCAATGACAATGCCTACAAGATTGATCTTCCAGTGAGTCTGATGTTTCCGCCACTTTTAATGTTCTTGACCTTTCTCCGTTTGACATGGATTCAGATTCGAGGACGAATCTTTTGAGGAGGAGGACTGATGTGAGCAAAGGCATGGATGACAATGTGCATGGAGGTTTGGACTTGAAGAGGAGCTTGCGTGATCAAGGCCAAGGAAGAGAGCTTTCCATACCAATTGGGCCAATGACTAGGCGGCGGGCTAAGAGGATCAAGGAGACTTTGTATGCATGTGGGCTCACTTATGGAAGACATGCAGCATGCTAATCCTATAGGAGGAGAGTTATTTGGGTCACAGCTCAAATGGATCCACTTAACTCAAGTCTTTGGGTCAGATATGCATGTGGCTTGAGGACTTGCTTGAATGGGCTGTTTTAATTCACTTAAGCCCAACTTATGTGGACTTAAGTGATCAGCAAAGGCACACCCATCAGACCAAGCTTAGAGGCATTTTAATTAGCTTTCTTGGACTTATTATTTACTTGGGCTTCTTGTATTATTAGCCCAACTCGTTAGTCACTTAAACCTAGTATTTATAGCCTTGTTTTAGGTCAGATGGGGCAGACTGATTCAGATCATTTTGTGTGCAGCCATTGGCTTCAAACTTGAGAGAAAACAGATCTTCTCTTGTTCTTGTTACCTTAAGAACTTATTTCACTTATCAATTGCTTTCCCAATTGTGGCGTGTTTGAGTTCTTCCTTTGAATTCAATTCTAATCATCAGGGTTACCTAAGGCAGGTCTTTAGGGGGTGTCGTAGGGATTGATTTTGATACTATCCTAGTTAGTTTTGTTTGTCAATTTTCGAAATTCAGGTCTGTTCTTCCTTGTTCTGCATAACTGACGCAAATTCCTCTTCAATTCTTCCGTTGGTGCGCATTAGAAATCCTTCACAAATCTCCGATAAAAGCTAGCCAAGCCATGGAAGCTTTGAACCTCATTCGCATTCTTGGGAGTTGGCCATTCTCTAATTGCCTTCACTTTCTCTTCATCAATTGAAGTCCTTTAGCACCTACAATAAAACCAAGAAACACAACAGTATCCATGCAAAAGGAACATTTTTCTAAATTGTCGTAAAGCTTATTTTCTCTTAAAAGTTCAAACACATCATGCAAGTGTTTCGCATGATCGTCTAAACTCCTAGAATACACTAGAATATCATCAAAATAGACGACCACATACTTTCCAATAAAAGGACGAAACACATGATTCATCAAACTCATGAAAGTACTAGGTGGATTAGTCAAGCCAAAGGCATAACTAACCACTCATACAACCCAAACTTAGTTTTGAAAGCGTTTCCACTCATCACCCTTTTTCATGCGAATTTGATGATACCCACTTCTAAGATCAATTTTAGAAAATATACAAGCACCATGCAACTCATCAAGCATATCATCTAAACAAGGGATAGGGTAACGATATTTCACCGTGATTTTATTGATGGCTCTACAGTCAACACACATTCTCCATTTGCCATCTTTCTTAGGAACAAGTATAACTGGCACAGCACACGGGCTCAAGCTTTCTCTCACAAAGCCCTTTTCCATAAGCTCTTCAACTTGTTTTTGGATCTCCTTAGTTTCTTCCGGATTGGCTCTATACGCAGGCCTATTCGGAATTGAAGCTCCGGGAAGGAAGTCTATACGGTGCTCAATGCCTCTCAAAGGGGGCAATCCATCATGAATGTCCTCCGGAAATAAGTCGTTGAAGTCCTGCAACAAAGACAAAACACTAGAAGGCAAAGATGGATCAAGCTCATTAATAGTTAAGAAAACATCTTTATATAAAAGTATATAAGATTCTTCACATTTTAAAGCTCTCTTGATCTCACTTTTTCCAGCAAATAAAGTCACTCTATTTTCTTCATTTTTTTCACTCGTTTTACTTTCTCTCCCTTTTTCTTTCTTTTTGACGTCTCTCTCTTTCTTTTCCTTTGCCTTCAATTTGCATTATTTCTCAATCCTCACTTGATCCTCATAAGCTTGAATGGGCCTAAGAGGTTTCAGCACCATATTTTTACCATGGAAAGGAAAAGAATAACAATTTTTATATCCATCATGCCTAACTTTTCTATCAAATTGCCATGGCCTACCAAGCAAAACATGTCCAGCATACATTGGTGTAACATCACATAAAATCTCATCATGATACTTACCAACAGAAAATGCAACCATCACTTGTTTGGTGACTTTCACCTCACCACAATCATTTACCCATTGCAATTTATATGGTCTAGGATGTTTCAAAATAGGCAAATTAAGCTTGTCAACGAGTAAAGTACTAGAAACATTGGTACAACTTCCACCATCTATGATCATGCTACAAACTTTACCATTAATGAGACACCTTGTATGAAAGATGTGCTCACGTTGCTCTTCATCCAGATCTTCTTTTGGTTGGATATTAAGAGCACGCCTAGCCACAAGGGCTTCACCAACCTCAAAGATCACAATCAACATCGGAAGCATCCGTCAATGGAGCCACATCATCATAGTCATCACTGTCACTACTTTCACTAGCAACATCACCATTCTCAAGTAAAATCATAGTTCTTTTGTTAGGGCATTGAGAAGCAATATGACCAAAACCTTGACATTTAAAGCACTTAACTTTATAAGAAGGATTAGAAGAAGAAGAGGGTTTAGAGTCATTTTTACCCTTGGGATTTGGAGTAGAGAATTTAGGCTTACTTTCCTCTTTTGGCTTGATGTCTCCCTTGGATTTGAATAAAGTTTTGGACTCCTTCAAGGTTTTTTTTCCAAAAACTCGACCCAGCACCATTTTGGATCTTTATTTGCTTTTCTACCATAATGGCCTTATGTAACAACTCATCCATGTCAAGAAAATTTTGCAGTTCTACAATGGAAGTAATTTCAGGGCGCAAACCATCAAGAAATCTTCTCATGGTAGCTTCCATGTCTTCCTCAACATTGGCCCTAATCATGATGATCTCCATCTCTTGGTGGTACTCTTCAACACTCATAGATCCTTGCCTCAATCTTTGTAGTCGCTTGAACAAGTCTCGATAGTAATGACTTGGAACAAAGCGCTTTCTCATGATGGCTTTCATTTCTTGCCATGTGCGGATTGGTCTTTCAAGATTCCGCCTTCTATTTATTTGCAATTGATCCCACCAAATACTAGCATAGTCACACAATTCAACGGCAGCAAGTTTTATCTTTTTCTCTTCACTATATGTATGACACTCAAATACATGTTCAATTTTCCTCTCCCACTCTAAATATAATTCAGGATCATTTTTCCCTTGAAAGGAAGGGATTTTCAGTTTTATGTTATCGAGTTCATTACGAGAAGAAGCTTGTCTACCTCTCCTAATGTTGGGGCCTTCATCATCGGATTGCACATCTTCATCTTCTCCATAGAACACTCTTCTAGGACCTTTGGAGTTTGACGTGGATTGGATGTCATCCAACCTAGCATTCAACCTCTGGAATTGGTCTTGCACAGCCTTCATAAAGACTTTAAGATCTTGCTCAGCTGATTCAAGCTTATGAGGATCAAGTGAGGATTGAGAAAGAATGCAAATTGAAGGCAAAAGAAAAGAAAGAGAGAGACGTCGAAAAGAAAGAAAAAGGGAGAGAAAGTAAAACGAGTGAAAAAAATGAAGAAAATAGAGTGACTTTATTTGCTGGAAAAAGTGAGATCAAGAGAGCTTTAAAATGTGAAGAATCTTATATACTTTTATATAAAGATGTTTTCTTAACTATTAATGAGCTTGATCCATCTTTGCCTTCTAGTGTTTTGTCTTTGTTGCAGGACTTCAACGACTTATTTCCGGAGGACATTCCTGATGGATTGCCCCCTTTGAGAGGCATTGAGCACCGTATAGACTTCCTTCCCGGAGCTTCAATTCCGAATAGGCTTGCGTATAGAGCCAATCCGGAAGAAACTAAGGAGATCCAAAACAAGTTGAAGAGCTTATGGAAAAGGGCTTTGTGAGAGAAAGCTTGAGCCGTGTCTTGTGCCGCTTATACTTGTTCCTAAGAAAGATGGCAAATGGAGAATGTGTGTTGATGTAGAGCCATCAATAAAATCACGGTGAAATATCGTTACCCTATCCTCGTTTAGATGATATGCTTGATGAGTTTCATGGTGCTTGTATATTTTCTAAAATTGATCTTAGAACGGGTATCATCAAATTCGCATGAAAAAGGGTGATGAGTGGAAACCGCTTTCAAAACTAAGTTTGGGTTGTATGAGTGGTTAGTTATGCCTTTTGGCTTGACTAATGCACCTAGTACTTTCATGAGTTTGATGAATCATGTGTTTCGTCCTTTTATTGGAAAGTATGTGGTCGTCTATTTTGATGATATTCTAGTGTATTCTAGGAGTTTAGACGATCATGTGAAACACTTGCATGATGTGTTTGAACTTTTAAGAGAAAATAAGCTTTACGCCAATTTAGAAAAATGTTCCTTTTGCATGGATACTGTTGTGTTTCTTGGTTTTATTGTAGGTGCTAAAGGACTTCAAGTTGATGAAGAGAAAGTGAAGGCAATTAGAGAATGGCCAACTCCCAAGAATGCGAATGAGGTTCGAAGCTTCCATGTCTTGGCTAGCTTCTATCGGAGATTTGTGAAGGATTTCTCTACTATTGCAGCCCCTTTGAATGAATTGGTAAAAAAGAATGTGACTTTTAAATGGGGTGATTCACAAGAGGTTGCTTTTAATACCTTGAAAGAAAAATTGACCAATGCTCCTCTTCTTATTCTTCCTGATTTTTCTAAAGTTTTTGAGGTTGAATGTGATGCTTCTGGAATAGGCATTGGTGCTGTTTTAATGCAAGATTCTAAACCCATTGCTTATTTTAGTGAAAAACTAAGTGGTGCTGCTTTGAATTACTCCACTTATGATAAAGAGTTGTATGCTTTAAAAAGGTCTTTAGAGACTTGGCAACATTACTTGTGGCCAAAAGAATTTATCATTCATTCTGATCATGAAAGTTTGAAATTTCTAAAGTCCCAAGGTAAATTGAACAAGAGACATGCTAGGTGGTTGGAATTTCTTGAAACTTTTCCTTATGTTATTAAACATAAACAAGGGAAAGAAAACATTGTGGCTGATGCTCTTTCTAGGAGATACTCTTTTCTTAGCTCTATGCATGCTAGATTACTTGGTTTTGAGATGTTGAAAGGCATGTATGAATCTGATTGTGACTTTGCAGAAATTTGGAAATCTTGTGAAAAACATGGTAATGATAATTTCTATAGATTTGATGGATTTCTATTCAAAAAGGGTAAACTTTGCATACCATCTTGCTCTATGCGTGAATTACTTGTTAGAGAGACACATGGAGCTGGATTGATGGGTCACTTTGGTGTTGAGAAAACTTTAGCTCTTTTGCATGAACATTTTTATTGGCCTAACATGAGAAAGGATGTTGTTTTTATTTGTGCTAAATGTATTACTTGTAGGCATGCAAAATCTAAGGTTCAATCACATGGTTTATATTCTCCATTACCCGTCCCCTCTCATCCTTGGGTTGATATATCTATGGACTTTGTGCTTGGATTGCCTAGATCATCTAGTAGAAAGGATAGTATCTTTGTGGTGGTTGATCGATTTAGCAAGATGGCTCCCTTTATTGCTTGTTCTAAAACCAATGATGCTGTTCATGTTGCTGACTTGTTCTTTAAAGAGGTTGTAAGATTGCATGGGTTGCCAAAGACTATTGTGAGTGATAGAGATGTGAAATTTCTTAGTCACTTTTAGAGAACTCTATGGAATAAACTTGGTACTAAACTCTTGTTTTCTACTGTTGCACATCCTCAAACGGATGGTCAAACTGAAGTGGTAAATAGAACTTTGACAACATTGTTGCGTGCGATCATCCAAAAGAACTTGAAGAATTGGGAAAAGTGTCTCCCACACATTGAGTTTGCTTATAATCGTGCTCTTCATTCTTCTACTCAATTTTCTCCTTTTGAGATTGTTTATGGGTTTAATCCTTTGACTCCTTTGGAAATTCTTCCATTGCCTTCTAATGAGTTTACTAACTTTGACGGTATGGAAAAAGCTAAATTTGTGCAGGAGTTGCATGCTAAAGTTAGAGCCAACATTGAGAGGAGAAATGAACAATATGCAAAGCAAGCTAATAAAAGCCGAAGACGTGTCATATTTGAACCTGGTGATTGGGTTTGGGTGCACCTGAGAAAGGAGAGGTTTCCAGAACAAAGGAAATCTAAGCTACAACCAAGAGGAGATGGCCCTTTTCAAGTTTTAGAAAGGATTAATGATAATGCTTATAAAATTGATTTGCCTAGCTCCTATGGTAATGTGAGTGCTACATTCAATGTATCTGATTTATCCCTCTTTGATGTTGCAGATTCGAGGACGAATCTTTTCGAGGAGGGAGGGAATGATGAAGAACCATGGGCACGTGAAAGACAAGAAGAGAAGCATCTATGGCGTGATTCGCCTCAAGGAAGCCTAAGACGTGACTTGCATGTACATGAGCTTGCAAAAGGAGGCTTAGGAGCTGAAATTGGATCAGATTTGAAGTCTAAATATTCAAGGCAAGAGGATGAACGAAATTTCCATATCAAAGGCCCAACATTCAAGTCTAATGTTCCTAAAGATCCATTACAAGATGTTGGAGGCCCAATGACAAGAGCTAGGGCCAAAGCAATGAAGCAAGCATTGAATTGTTTAATCCAAGACCTTCAAGAGATAGAGCCCATATTATTGAGTCAGATTTCATCTCATAAAGGTCCAAGAGGCATTGTCTTACTCCTTGAAGCCCAACATAAAGTGTCCAAAGGCCCACATGGAGTCCAATTGGGAGAACTCACTTAAAGTACCATGTGACAAGCATGTGCCACTTAAAATAAGGATATGGACGTGATCCCTATGGTCCAACATGTTGAGATCACATTTTATTTAGTTTCCTTTTTTGTTTCCTCTAAATAAGGTGATCTAGTCAACACCTTTATAAGTTTATTTTGTTTTTTTTAGGGATTGATTTGTTTCCTTTTATTTAGTATCTTCTTTAGGACATTAAGTTAGGAAGTTTTCCCTATAAATAGGCACCCTCTATGTACTTTGAAAGGGGTCTTTGATTCAGAAATAATATTGAGAGCTTTCTTGCTTTCTTTGTATTCTTTGAGAATACTTGACTTATCAAAGGAGTGGTTTTCCTTTGTGGCGTCCTAAGGTTAGAGTTCTAAGAGACAAGTTCTCTTAGGGTTCTTTCCATTGAACAACATTCTTGCTAGAGTTCTAAGAGACAAGTTCTCTTAGGGTTCTTTCCATTGAACAACATTCTTGCTAGAGTTCTAAGAGACAAGTTCTCTTAGGGTTCTTTCCATTGAACAACATTCTTGCTAGAGTTCTAAGAGACAAGTTCTCTTAGGGTTCTTTTCATCGATCAACATTCTTCTCACCTCCCATTTTCTTTGTGTTCTGTTTCTATCTTTTCAACTTTGTTTCTTGTGATTCCGTGTGTTTGCTTGATTCTATCTACTCCCGGGCATAGTTCCATCTTGTTGAAGGTTCTCTAGGACAAGTTCCTATTGGGTCTCCCATCACAGCGTCTGATACCCTAGCAGCTGCAAAGTACTGCTCCATATCCCACAGAAGGTTCTCCAACACCTTGGCATCCCGCACGCCTTCGAACACCCTCAGTTCACGTACTTTCAAAGAAGAAAGTTGTGGTGTTGATCCCTCACCTCGCTCGAGATCTCACGTTGCAACGGCACACCTCAGTATAGTAATCTCAAACTGAGCATCCTCCAGTGCCTTCAACGCCTCACCCATCTGTTGTTGCAACTGTTGGATCCTCGCCTCCAACATCTCGAAACGAGTACTGTGAGAAGTTACCTCTTCTTCCCCCTGAGGAATAGGTCTAAGGAGTGTCTCCATCCTAGACACCCATTCTGTCAAGTTGCCTACAGCCATTCAAACTTTTGTCTCTGATACCAGTTGTTACAAAGGTATTCTGGGAGACTCGAACTTTCACCCGAAGTTGCTCGCTCACACCCTTTGCACGACAGTCTCACTTAGATCCGTTAAAATAAGACTCAGCCTTTCCCCAACCCTCGAAGTGTTTACCTCGCACACACTCGAAGAAACAACGCGGAAGCAATAAAGAATATAGGCAACAAAAGAACACACAGAGATACGGTCAAAGACCAACTTTACATTACTTTCCCTCAAAGAATACAAAGAATGCTCTCTCTGATTGATCTCCCGAATATCACTCCCAATGAGAAAAGCAAAGCTCGAATGAGCTATATATAGGCACCCAAGCCTGGAGTCACAGATTCCCACTAAATCTGTACTACCCAAGATCACGTCTATCCTATCAGATAAGATAACATAAACCAATTGGATGACACCCCCATCCAAATAGGATTCTAACTGATAAGATAAGATCTAACAAGATAACATAAGATAGAGTTTACATTTATCTAGAACACTATCTAGAATACTAACATCCTTAACCGCGAAGATCTCCACTATCTTCAGACGTTGAGTTTCACTGCAACTCTAACTCATAGTCATCGCCACATCATCCAAGATCTCCCTGCGATCTCTATCCGCTGATGATGCAATATGATCTTGCCGAAGCCCACTAGCACATTGGCCTGATCCAATGCTCCCACAACAAGTTCGCTAGTCGTGGTCCATCCATCCGAGCATATTCACCTTAGTGTTTTCAACACAGCCTATCCGCACATAGGTCCATCAATGCACGTCCATGGACAAGTTCATCTTGCATGTCGGCCTTACTCATGGTGCAGTCTCATCGCTCCATGACTAAGTCACAAGTCACGATCCGAGTTAGTATATAAAACCTCGCCCATTTACATACCTCCGAGCTGCCTCGTCGAAGTTAAGTGTTTAGGTGTCTCATCGCGCTCGCATGCTTTCGCGCATCCTCGCGGGTCTCATACACCTTTGCGCCAACTCGCAAGACTTTGCCTTATTTCTCGTCAACACGCCTTCCTCGTGCCAACTTACGTGCCAAGTATTAGCCAAGGCCCGCCAACACTCGCACGATCCCGCAATCTGAACTTAGGGGTCTAACAAACCACCCCCACTAGAAGAATTTGACGCCCTCGTCGAAATAATCTGTGGGCACTCCTCCATGAGCGGTTCCCTCGAAGACTCCTTAGTCAGCAGTTGAAGACAGTAACAAGTCTTCATATCAATTGGTATTTCACCCACATACCATTTTCCCAAACCATCGGGGTTGTCTTTGCTTCCACTTAGACTCGCCTCCTCGAAGCTTACCGCGTCCGCCAAAGACATGTTGAGAAAAGCTCGGTCCGCTGAACATCATACCTCCCCAATATCAACTCGAAATCCTCAAGTGGTACGACCATGCAGTTCATCCTAGCACTCCAACTTCCTATGTTTACTGGAACGTTGTAAGCAGCTCCCATCACCGCTTGTGCCCCTCCACATGTCCTCTCTAGAAGAATCACAAGCTTGACTACTCCACTTGAATTCTCCACGGATGGTTCGGTCTTGTCATTAAGATGAGATGTGACTTTGAACAAACCCTTAAAGTGCTTGTTTAAGCCTTGCTGCACGTTGTCTTGTAATAGGTACTCTTGGCAAAGTAAGCTTGTCTTGGCATGTTGCACCTTGATTTCCATTGCCATGGCTTCTTGTATCATTCCCTCCCTCCTCAAAAGGATTCGTCCTCGAAGCAGCCGCTACATTATCAAATGGAGAGAGATCAGCAACATTAAACGTAGCAGATACTTGATACTCACCTGGCAAATCAATCTGATGTTCAATGTCCCTCAATGGTGGTAGTCCCTTGGGCAACTCATTTAGAAAGACATCAAAGTATTCCTGCAAAACAAGTTTCACAACTATGACCTTCTTCAACTCTTTTTCTTTTGCAAAGAAAGTACTTTTTCTTGTTGCAAAGAAAGTACTTTTTTTTGTTCCACTCTTCTTTTCAATCTTCTTTCCTTTTTCAACTGAACCGCTCTCTTTCTTTTGCTCACTAGTGCAATTACTCTCCGTTGGGCCTTTGTTCTTATTTTCTTGAATGGCCTCTTTTTCATTTTTTCTTTTTAAACTCTCAGCCTCCCTAAGTTTTTGTTCTTCCATGGCTTTTGTAAGTCTCAACTGATCCTCATGAACTTCTCTTGGTGAAAGGGGTGCCAATGTGAAGTGTTTCTCCCCCATCTTGAATGAATATTGTTTTTAAATCCATCATGTAGTACACGCCTATCATATTGCCATGGTCTCCCCAATAGTAAATGACCAACATGCATAGGAACTACATCACACAACACTTCATCAGAATATCTCCCAATTGAGAACGCCACTAGCACTTGCTTGTTCACCGTAACCTCTCCACACTCATTAAGCCATTGCAACTTATAAGGACTAGAGTGCTTAATGAGAGGCAGCCCCAATTTCTCAACTAAAATTGTGCTTGCAACATTGGTGCAACTACCTCCATCAATTATTAAACTGCACATCTTACCCTTAATTAAACATCTGGTGTGGAATATATTCTCCCTTTGTTCCTCAAGCTCTATCTTTTCTTGTACATTGAGAGCTCGGCTCACTATTAATGCTTCGACTTGGACTGGTTACTCAACTTCTTCATCAGTGGAATCCTCCAACTCAGGCATATCACTTCCATCACTATCTTCTGATTCAATTACCCCATCTCGCAAATACATGATCTTTCTATTGGGACATTGGTTTGCCCTATGACCCGAACCCAAACACTTGCAGCATTTGATGTCTCTTTGCTTAGTGCTAGCATTTTGATCATTAGATGTAGGTGCACCTTTAGAGGCTATCCACTTTTCCTTCGACTTGTCCTTACTGTCATAGGACTTATCCTTGCTCTTTTCCTCCTTCTTTGGTCATTTAGGACCCCAAGAATTTGAAGATCCTAAGGTATTGCCCTTGCTGAAACTTTTTCCCTTCAATTGCTTTTCAATCTTCATAGCCATGCTTACCATGTCCTCCAACTCTAAGTACTGATGAAGCTCTAACACATTGGCTATGTCTTTATTTAGACCAGCAAGGAATCGAGCCATTGTAGCCTCTCTATCCTCCTCTATGTTAGCTCTTATCATAGCTATCTCCATCTCCTTGTGGTAATCTTCCACACTCTTTGTGCCTTGCCTCAATGTTTGGAGTTTTTGATGCAACTCCCTATAGTAGTAACTTGGCACGAATCTCTTTTTCATGATGCGCTTCATCTCATCCCAGGTTTCAACCAGTCTTTCTTCAGTTCATCTTCTACTAACCATCAATTGATCCCACCAAACAGCAGCATAATCAGAGAACTCAACTGCTGCTAACTTCACCTTCTTCTCCTCAGAATAATTGTGGCAGGTAAATATCATCTCTACTTTCCTTTCCCACTCCAAGTAGGCATTAGCATCATTCCTTCCTCGAAATGGTGGCATCTTCATTTTGATGCTGCCAATGTTTCTATCTACTCTTTCAGTCTCTTCCTCCTCTCTGCCTCTTTCAGCTCTTCCTCTATAACCACCTCTATTTCGGCCTCTATCTCCTCTACCACCTCTTGCATTGTTTCGTCCTCCATACCACTCTTCCTCATCAAATCCATCTTCATCTTGCTCCTCCTCATAGTGATAATGATTATGAAGTGGAGGGTTCTCTCTTCTTCTTGCCTCATTATTCCCTGAAGATTCAGCTTGAATAGTTCTAAGAAGTCTATTTTGTCTTTCAAAGTTTCTATCTTGCTGTTCAAACTTGTCTTTGACTTCAAGGAACATAGTCTCTATTCTCTTAAACTGATTTTGCATTGCTACAAGAGTAAGAATGTTTTTCGTTGGTCCTCTTCCCTCCCATCACTCTTTCCATCTTTATTGCTATTATGAGACATGATCAATTCCTGCAAGAAAACGTTAGAAACCTCACAACACTCCCTCACGTGTTTCTCTCTAGAACAAAATTTTCCACTCGTGTTTCACACAATAAAATGGCTTTTCACTATATAATCTCACACTCTTGCCTTTTCCCACTCAAGTGCCTCCTTTATGTTACTTTTCAGGATCACTTCAACGAGATCAAGGAAATCAACAAGCAACAAGTTCAAGAAGGAAACACAAAGAAAACAAGCCTAACAAAGAAAAAACGAATAGATGAAACAAATATAGAAGCAAAATATTGTACGGACAGAAAATAAATCAAAGTGCCAATACACGGATGAAGAATAGTGCAGGCAACAATTCTTGTGTCAATTGAACAATTATGAGTGCAACAATTGTTCAAATCAATGTAGAGAAGCAAAGATATGTACCAAAACAAGAAATAAACTAGGAAACAAAGAAAGACACACAAACTATGACAAAACTCACCGAATCCCAAGACCAATTTTTTTTATTTTTTATTTTAATATCCCAATCAACCCAGAGTTCCAAGAATTGAACAAAAGATTCAAAGAAATCGTTTCTTGATAGGTTCTTGAATGAAAGAAGGACAATCTTAATGAATCTTGAATGATAAGAACAAATCTTGAATGAAAGATCAAACAAAGATTCAAAGAATCACAATCTTGGATGTTTCTTGATCAATCTTGAAATTTTTTTCTTTTCTTTCTACTGTTCACTTTTTTGGCTATTTTTCACGTTTTTTTTTGCTTTTTTCTGTTTTTTTTAATAATTGTTGATCAAGAAAACAAAGAATCAATTAAGGAAACAAGAACATAAAGAACCAATAATGGCAGATTCGTTCCAAGCAATTCAAACCTTGTTTTTTTTTTACTTTTCTAAGGAATTCAACAAGGAAAACAATGATTACCTTGATAAGTGATGCAATCCTTGAAGTAACAATAAGAAGAACACACCTTACTTGAAGAAAATATCTCTCAATTTCGTTAATCAACCAAATCTGATGTTTACAAGGATAAAATAAGGTATTTATACCCTTACCCACGACCTAAACCTAAAAGGAATAGGTTATAAGATCCCTTTAATGCTAAAATAAGCCTAATCCTAACTAGTTTAGGAGTTTATAGCCCAATAATGCAATCAGATCCTAATCCACTTAGGATTGGGCTAAACCAACTTAAATAAGACCAAAATAACTTAAATAAACCTAAGGGAGGTGGATGGGCCTAATGGATTACTCTACTTAGGCCCACACACTTGGTAGTCCAAAACTAGTTTTAAATAAACTAAGGCAAGTACTAATAAATACCTAGCCCATAACAAGTCTCTTTGGGCCTAATAAACAAAGGATAAATAACAACCCCAATGTACTAAAATAAGTCCATAAGAATAATTGAACTTGTCTTGAAATTTGGATAAGTATTAGCCCCTCCACATGTCCTCTCTAGAAGAATCACAAGCTTGACTACTCCACTTGAATTCTCCACGGATGGTTCGGTCTTGTCATCAAGATGAGATGTAATGTGACTTTGAACAAACCCTTGAAGTGCTTGTTTAAGCCTTGCTGCACGTTGTCTTGTAATAGGTCCACTTGGCAAAGTAAGCTTGTCTTGAAGTGTTGCACCTTGATTTCCGTTGCCATGGCTTCTTGTATCAGCAGGTTAACCGAACCGAACCTAATTTATTGCGTTGGAAACCTTAAGACTATCAGTCTAAACTAATCCAAATCCGAGTACTTTTTTTTCTTTCTTTCATTTCCATTCCATCTCTTACAAAGTGACTTCAATATCTAATTGAATTCATTCGCACTCAAACTCAATTTATTTGCTTCTTCATATACAACCATATCTCATCGATTTCAATTCTCACTTTTCATTTCCATAAATCGCACACATTCCAATTTAAATACCATCAATTCTCGAACGATTAGCACTTTAAATATTTTAGACCAACCATCACAATCATATACCCAATTTCCATACACAAAATCCATAACTCGAATCATAATTCATTTTACTATTCCATATACAAACCCATAACTTAATCCAATACATATGTCCAGAATTCAGAATACATTCTCAAAATGAATACACAACAATTCTAAATTTCTTAGCAATCCCTTAGCTAAACAAATTATACCATATGATGGGAATGAAGGGGGTGAGCTTATAGCTCGTGGGTAACAGTTTATAACAAATAAATAAGCAAAACCTCTTAAAAACGCTTTTCTTTTATTTTCTTGCAGAAACTTTGTTTGAAACCCATAAAACACATTTTTAAAAGTTCTTTTCTCGCGGTAATCGAAATCACAATTTCCAAAATATGGATGCATCAATCACATCACTTCACAATGCAAATGCACAAAACGTGTGTCTTTGATATAATTGCTTATCTTTAAGTTCTTGAGTAATTGGGGCAGATTGGAATGTTCTTGTTAATTTGGGTTTAGGGTTGAGTTTAATTCCTAGTTTCGTCTTTTCTTTAACTCTTTGGTTGTTTTTTTTTGTTTCCTGTCCTTTTTTGTTTCCATTACACTTGAATTGAGTAATCTTGTTTCATATTTCTCAATTGGCACCAAAAATCGTTCACATACGTTTTCTCCATCTAGTATGTGTTTATTTTCGTCTTCATTGTTTTCTTTACATTAAATTGCATCTAGCTTTGTGTTTTTCTTCCTTTATTTAGGTATTCGTTGCTTTCCTTTTGAATTACGTTGCTGTTGTGCTTATTTGGTTGGTAGTGATTGATCCGGACAAGTAAAACTGTGCTAGAATCTAAAGTGGTAAAAGGTAAGAGTGTGTAAGCTCATTTGAGGGTAAAAGCCATCTTCTTGAGTGAAACACGAGGGTTTCCAATCTGATTTAGAGAGAAACACGTGAGGGAGTGTGTGAGGAGCTATTCTAACGTGTTTTTGCAGGTTTTACATCATGACCAATTCAAAGGATAGTAAAGGTAGTGACAAGGATGAAAAGAATAGTGAGGCTGATCAACACACATTCTTTACTTTGGAGGCTATGCAACATCAATTCCAAAGGATTGAGAACATGTTCAGCGATGTCAGGGATAAATTTGATAGACAAGATCAAGCCATTAGGAATTTACAACGAGAGGCTTCATCTAATGGTGGAACAAGGAGGCAAAATGCTAGGGAGCCAACTCCTCTGCGCTATGAGTATGAAGATGAATATGATGATGGGGAAGATGAAGAAGATTGGCATAGGGCCAGATTTGGTGGAAGAGGGGGACGGAATGATAGAGGAAGAGGAAGAGGTTATAGAGGCTGAGACGATGCAAGGGGAGAAGACAGGGTCGAGCGTGTGGATAGAAACTTAGGCAGTATCAAGATGAAAATACCATCTTTCCAAGGTAAGAATGATCCAGAAGCATACTTAGAATGGGAAAGAAAGGTGGAGATGATTTTTGAATGCCATAACTATTCTGAGGAGAAGAAGGTGAAGCTTGCTGCCGTGGAATTTCATGATTATGCACTTATTTGGTAGGATCAGCTTGTTTTGAACAAAAGAAGGAATGGAGAGGATCCTATTGATACTTGGGTTGAAATGAAGAGGGTCATGAAGAAGAGGTTTGTGCATAGTTACTTCTATAGGGAGCTCCATCAAAGGCTCCAAACCTTGAGACAAGGAACCAAAAGTGTAGAGGAGTACCATAAGGTGATGGAGATAGCCATGATTAGGGCTAATGTAGAAGAAGAAAGAGAAGCAACCATGGCACGTTTCTTGGCTGGTTTGAAGAAAGACATTGCCAATGTTATTGAATTGCACCATTATGTGGAGTTAGAGGAGATGGTGAATATGGCCATGAAGGTGGAGAGGCAACTCAAGTACAAAAGCTCCAACAAGGCTTATTACCCAAGCTCTACTACAAATTGGAATTCGAAATGGTCCAAGAAAAATGAGAAGGACAAAGACAAGCTAAAGGAAGAGAAGAACAAGGCAGATCCAAAAGGTACTTTTAAAACTCCAAGTTCTTCTAGTTCCAATTCTGAAAAGTATAGGACTATTAAATGCTTTAAATGTCTTGGTGTTGGTCATATTGCTTCTCAATGCCCAAACAAGAAAACAATGTTTGTGAGAGGAGGAGAAGTTGTGTCTGAGGAGGAAGAAGATGATTTGACTTCCATGCCTGAGTTGGAAGATTGTTCTGATGTGGAAGTTGAGGATGCACCTAGGGGTGAATTACTTGTTACTAGGTGAGTTTTGAATGCTCAAGTGAAGGAAGATGGAATTGAGCAAAGGGAAAATATTTTTCACTCCAGATGCCTAGTGAATGAGAAGATTTGTAGCCTGATCATTGATGGGGGAAGCTGCACTAATGTGGCTAGTACATTGATGGTAGAAAAACTAGGGTTGGAGTGCTTGAAACACCCTCGACCGTATAGACTACAATGGCTGAATGACATGGGGGAAATCAAGGTAAATAAACAAGTCCTTGTATCTTTCTCCATTGGAAAGTATTCTGATCAAGTACTTTGTGATGTTGTACCTATGCATGCTTGTCATTTATTGCTCGGTCGACCTTGGCAATATGATAGAAGAGTGTTACATGATGGTTTTAAGAATAGGTATTCATTTACTATGAGAGATCAGAAAATTGTTCTTGCTCCATTGGCACCAAAAGAGGTATATGAGGACCAAATGCAATTAAAAAGGAGTATGGAGGGAATGCAGCAAAGACAGGACAAAAAAATTCAAGAAAAGCATGATAATACAAAGATTGAGGGGAAGGTTGAGAACCTTGCAAAAGGGGAGCAGAAATCTAAATCAAAAGAAAAGAGAGAAAGTGAGGCCGAGACTGAGAGAAGAAAAGTGGGGAAAGAGGCCTCAAAAGAAATTCAATTAAAAGGCCCAAATGAGAGAGAGGGTAGAAAGAAACAAAACTTCTATGCAAAAATGAGAGATGTAAGGGTTGCTTGTGTGGAAAGGAGATGTTTGTTTGTACTTTTGTACAAGCAAGCTTATTTTAATGAATCTGACCTTGACCTTTGTTTGCCTACTAGTGTTGTTTCTCTTTTGCAGGAGTATGGAGATGTTTTCCCTGAGGAGTTACCCTAGGAATTGCCACCTATTAGAGGAATAGAACATCAGATTGACTTCATGCACTGGCGCAGATTCGAATAGACCAAACTTATAGGGCTAATCTGAAGAAACTAAGGAACTCCAAAAGCAAGTGGAAGAATTGCTACAAAAGGGACACATCAGGAGAGTCTTAGTCCTTGTGCCGTGCAAAGATATTGGTTCCAAAGAAGGATGGGAGTTGGCGCATGTGTGGATTGCAGAGTCATAACAAGATAACGGTAAAGTATCGCCATCCTATACCTAGATTGGATGTTTTGATTGATGAATTGCATGGTGCATGTGTGTTTACCAAAATTGATCTTATGAGATGTTACCATCAGATTAGAATGAAAATTGGTGATGAATGGAAAACTACTTTTAAAACAAAACATGGTTTATATGAGTGGCTTGTGATGCCTTTTGGCTTAACTAATGCTCCTAGTACATTTATGCATTTGATGAATCATGTTTTGAGGTCATTTATTGGTAAGTTTGTTGTGGTATATTTTGATGACATATTGATCTATAGCAAAAGCATTAATGAGCATATTGAGCATCTTAGGCTTGTCTTAGATGCACTTAGTGCAGAAAAGTTGTATGCTAAGTTAAAGAAATGTACATTTTGCATGGATCGTGTCATATTTCTTGGTTATGTTGTTTCTTCTAATGGAATTGAGGTGGACCAAGAAAAGGTCAAGGCAATCAGGGAGTGGCCGAGACCTACAAGTGTTACTCAGGTGAGATCTTTTCATGGACTTGCTAGTTTCTATAGGAGGTTTGTGAAAGATTTTAGTTCCATTGCAGCTCCATTGACTGAGATTGTTAAAAAGGAGGTAGGATTTAAGTGGGGAGAGGCGCAGGAAATTGCTTTTAACACTTTGAAAGAAAAACTTTGTTCTGCACCTATTTTGAGTTTACCTAATTTTTCTTCTACTTTTGAGATTGAATGTGATGCCTCTGGGATAGGTATTGGTGCTGTTTTATTGCAGGGAAGGCGTCCCATTGCCTATTTTAGTGAGAAGTTGAATGGTGCTCAAATGAAGTATTCCACTTATGACAAGGAGCTATATGCATTGGTAAGAGCTCTACAAACTTGGCAACATTATCTATGGCCAAAGGAATTCGTGATTCACACTGATCATGAGAGTTTGAAGCATCTTAAGGGCCAAGGTAAGTTAAATAAAAGACATGCTAAGTGGTTGGATTTCATAGAAACATTCCCATATGTTGTGAAATACAAGCAAGGTAAAGAATATGTGATCGCTGATGCATTGTCTAGGAGGTATGCTCTAATCTCTTCTCTTAGTTCTAAGTTGATTGGGTTTGAGTATATAAAAGATTTGTACAAATCAGATTCTGACTTTGCTAATGTGTATGATGCATGTGAACAAGTTGCTTTTCAAAAGTTTTTATAGGAATGATGGATATTTGTTTAGAGATAATAAACTATGTATTCCTACTTGTTCTATGTGTGAGATGCTTACTAGGGAGTCTCATGATGGAGGTTTAATGGGACATTTTGGTATTGCTAAAACACTTAACATATTACAGGAGCATTTTTATTGGCCTAACATGAAAAAGGATGTTGAAAGAGTTTGCTCTAGTTGAGTAGCGTGTAGGCAAGCCAAGTCCAAGGTACAACCACATGGGTTGTACACGCCTCTACCTGTCCCTATTAGTCCTTGGATTGATATATCTATGGATTTTGTGTTAGGATTGCCTATGACTAGGAAAGGACGTGATAGCATCTTTGTTGTAGTTGATAGATTTAGTAAAATGGCACATTTTATTGCATGTCATAAATCTGATGATGCTACACATGTTGTTGATTTGTTTTTTAGGGATGTTGTTAGGTTGCATGGCATTCCTAGAACCATTGTTTCAGATAGGGATTCTAAGTTTTTAAGTCACTTTTGGCGTGTTCTATAGAATAAATTGGGAACAAAGCTTTTGTTTTCTACAACTTGTCATCCCCAAACAGATGGACAAACTGAAGTGGTTAATAGAACCTTAGGATCTTTATTGCGTGTTGTTGTGGGTAAAAATTTGAAAGCTTGGGAAGATTGTTTGCCTTTGATTGAGTTTGCATATAATAGAAGCATTCATTCTTCTACAGGTTATTCTCTATTTGAGATTGTGTATGGTTTTAACCCATTAACTCCATTGGATTTGTTGCCTTTACCCTTGAATGAGATTGTTAATGTAGATGGGCAGCAAATGGCCGAATTGGTTAAGACAATACATGAGAAAGCTAGGCAGCACATTGAGGAAAGAACAAGAAGTATGCTCAAAGAGCCAATCAAGGCGTGAGGAGATGAAGTTTGAACCTGAGATTGGGTTTGGGTGCACTTCAGAAGGAGAGATTTCTAAACAAAGGAAGTCCAAGCTTGATCCTAGAGGGGATGGTCCTTTTCAAGTGCTTGAACACATCAATGACAATGCCTATAGGGTGGATTTGCCAGGAGAGTATAGTGTTAGTGCTACTTTTAATGTTTCTGATTTATCTCCCTTTGATAATGTAGGTCTTGATTCGAGAACGAATCCTTTTGAGGAGGGAGGGAATGATACAACTTACCAAGGCAATGGAGACTTGAGGATGTCAATGGGTCCAATTACAAGGTCACGCTCCAACAAGCTTAAAGCACAATTTCAGATTTATGTACAAGCTTTTGTTTCACAAGAACTTCAAGAAGTTTTGTTGATCAAGCTTGGGGAAGAGCTTAGGAAGACACCTAAGTGTGTGTGCACATTGGAGGCATCAAATCAAGAGGGCTAACACTTAGCTAATTTTCACAAGCACAAGCCTAATCAATGGGCTTGGGCTTATTTTATCTTATAAAGGGGCATGTGGACTTCTTTTAGGCTTTTTCATGGGCTGATTTGCATTAAGTGTGCATGTGCTTCATTAAAAAAGTCATGTGCATGTTTTATTTTAAGGAACCAAGCTTGTGGGCCTAGTTTAAAAGCCCAATTCGCCCATCCTAAGTTAGTCTTCTATTTTGTGGTTTTCTTATCCTATTTGGACAAGGACTAGTCAATTTTAATTAGTTTTGAAGCCCAAATCCATGTGGGATTTATTCTTGGGCAGATTTGTTTCAAGAAGGCCTTTTTCATATTTTGGGCTTTCTTTAGGGTTTTTAGGTTATCTTTGTTATGGTTTACATTGCAAAAGGTATTTAAACCCTTGCTTTAGCCATGAACACGGGTTTTAGAGAGATCAATAAAATTAGAAAGC
Source organism: Erythroxylum novogranatense (assembly GCA_029891385.1). Taxonomy (NCBI): domain Eukaryota; kingdom Viridiplantae; phylum Streptophyta; class Magnoliopsida; order Malpighiales; family Erythroxylaceae; genus Erythroxylum; species Erythroxylum novogranatense. The sequence continues at coordinate 51,908,773 of CM057235.1, read as the reverse complement.
ATTCTTCAAGAGAGAATTGAGATTCTTGCTTGTTTTACCTTAAGGATTGATTCAACTTATCAAGTAAGTTCTAACTTGTAGCGTTAATTCAATTCCTACAATCTTATACTCTTTGTTACCAATTCCTTGCTGTTTTGGGGGTGAAGGGTCTTGTTAGATTTATTGAATTTAGGTTTGGGAACAATCATTGAAACGGAGGTGATCTAGACATTGATTCTAGGTTGTTGCCGTATCACATTTTATACTAGTACAATAATTTATGTACTTAATGGTACCATATTTATTGTATACATACCATATACATGTTCATAATGGTACCATATTTATTGTACCATTATGTACACAAAAATATATCTTATAAGTACATCTGCCAATGCATGTGTAATTTTGATTTAATACATAGCTCAAGGCAATGCATAGTATGCATATTATATGTATAATATGCCAATGACCTATGTACACATGCATGTGTAATAGTAATGCATAGTTATAACATACCATACTAATATGGTACATTATGCATTTACTATTAGTATGTGATACAAGAAACCATGGCAATGGAGATCAAGGTGCAACACGTCAAGACAAGCTTACTTTGCCTAGTGGACCTATTACAAGACAGCGTGCAGCAAGGCTTAAACAAGCACTTCAAGGGTTTGTTCAAAGTCACATTACATCTCACCTTAATGACAAGACCGAACCTTCCGTGGAGAATTAAAGTGGAGTATGACAGCTTGTGATTCTTCTAGAGAGGGCATGTGGAGGGGCTAATTGATGCGGAACCCCGAGACCCTTAATCGTGTAGGAAAATCCAGATGTGAGCATCACATGTCACGGTGCGGAAAACAAAAATTTTTGTTCCGGGACTTTCCCGAAAGCTAGGATCCATGTGTCTATACAACAAACTCAAACCATAATGGCCAAAGGAGACCGTTTCTAATGGTATCCATGCAGAGATCGGAGAACTTAACCGGGACAAACCCTTTGACCCGGAAATAGCTAGAACAAGTTGAAGACTGCTAGATCTTACCTTGTTCTTGGAGAGCTATGATCAACGATGAAGAAAACTTGGAGAGGATGGCTTGATGAAAGATGAAGATGATGAGAGAAAAATACAAATTTCTCATAACCTTAGGTTTTCTCAAAACCCACGACCATTCTACTTCATCTTTCACTTTTTTACCTTTTTGTCATTAAATGCATTAATGACTAAGCAACAAAGAGAAGCTTCTTCTTCCCATCCACGTTAGCCACTTTATATATATATTTATATATAAAAAGTTAAAAGATAAAGCTTTCTTCCTCTCCTTCCACGTTTCTCATATATATATATATTAATTCTTTAATTAATTAATAATATATATAAATATATTAATGCTGAAGTGGTCCAGTCACACTGGGGTTGGTCCTACCGGCCTACCGGGTCCTGGTATGGGAAAAACCCCCAAAAACCTTTTTCAGCAATGTCGATGTCGCGATCTCATCGGGACATATCTCGATCTCATCGGGATCCATTTAATCCTTTTGCTCTCCATATATTGGAACTCTGTCCAAAACTATTTTACAAATTCTCCGAGACACTTTTATGCGTGTGACCCATTAGGTTCCCGGTTATGTTGGCCACTTAGATTAACACTTAATCTGAGCAAGTCATGAGCGGTATCTAGCAACACATCATGACCCCCAATTGACCGGAAAGTAATTAGTTTGACGAATGAACATGTATTCATCATGAACCGTATCACGAACCTTTCCATAGACAATTACCGTGCAATTCGTCCTTTCACCATGCTATATCCCACTTGGTTATGAGTATGGGCAAAGTGTCAACTCTTACTAGACTGACTACGTCAAATCTAGTCCAAGTGATTTCAGTTCTTGTCCTGTGACTCATTACTTTATAAGTCAATGAAGACATTCTTCATGACATATATGCTCCGGCCAGAGACTTCCAAGTAATGACCCTGACAAGAGGCCATGGGTATCATCTTCTGCTATCACAGAAGTGGTGAATCCTCTATTGGCTACTCAATTACCTTCGAATACCTTAAGCTGTACCCAATCACCACCCTATGAGCGACCTCTATAAGGCAACAAGGAATGGAGTCAAAGCACAAAATCAGTATCCAAGATATCCTTGAGCACCTCAAGTCTAAGGATACTTGCACCATTGCTATGATGAAATTATCACTGAAATTAGAATAGGACATCCATGTGATGATCTCATAGCAGGTCATCCAATGTACTTACTACCTCTAGTAAGCATCCACATCTCAACCCTAAATATCTCATATTTACAGCTTCTGAGATCCACTGCTTGATCAAATCAAGGAGCTTGAGATGTGCTAGTCTCTCCGAATTACCGATGTCCAGCTTAAGTTATCCTATGACTAGGGATAATTTAGATACTGACATAATTGCATATGATAGGAATCTCAGTAGTATGATCGCATCATAATTTCCTTCATGCTATGTCATATATGATGGACTTCATTAATTTGCTTATAGATCAATATCCATTCATAATTAATGAACAGCAAGTTAATGAAATATGCCTTTCTTTATTTATTCATAAAGTATGTACACAACTTTGTACAAAATGCGCTAAAGGCGATTGCCTTCAGGGCATTACTCTAACAATCTCCCACTTGACCTAAACCCAATCGCCTTGATATCTAATACCATAGGCGAGTACATGAGAATCAAAACTCTTTTGTGATAATGGCTTTGTCAACGGATCAACAATATTCTCGCGGTGGAATTCTCTCGATCTGACATCATCTCGCCCAATGATCTCCCGATCGATAATATATGCGAGTACGTGTTTGGATCGTTGATGAGACCTTGATTCTTTCGCAAGAATAGCCCCATTGTTGTCACAATACAATCAGATGGGCCCATCACCGTTAGGAACCACACCAAGTTCAAGAATGAACTTCTTGATCTAAATCGCCTTCTTCTGCTTCAAGCGCAATATACTCGCCTCGGCCGTTGAATCGGCAATGCGTCTCTTGTTTGGAACTCTTCCAACTAATCGCCCGCCATTCAAGGTGAATACGTAACTGATTGGGATTTGGAATCATCCTTATCGATTGAAAACTCGCATCAGATACCCACTCACTTTGAGATCTCCATCTCCATATATCAAGAAAACATCCTTAGTCCTTCGCAAGTACTTAAGGATATTCTCGACACCACCCAAAGGACCCTCACCAGATCCGATTGGTATCTCGTCAGAACACTTAGAGCATATGATACATCGGGTCTCGTACATAGCATTGCATACATGATAGATCCTACCGCAGATGCATACGGGATCATACTCATGCGCATCCTCTCATCTTGTGTCTTAGGACACATAAATTTCGAGAGTGTTATCCCATGAGTCACGGGAAGGTACCCTCTCTTGGATTGCTCCATGCTAAACCTTTTTAGCATCTTGTCTATGTACGTTGATTGTGAAAGACCAAGCAACCTTTTTGATCTATCTCTATAGATCCTTATCGCAAGGATATAAGTTGCTTCACCAAGGTCTTTCATGGCAAATTGTTTGGACAACCAAACCTTCACCGATTGTAGCATCGAGACATCGTTTCCTAGCAATAATATGTCATCCACATACAACACAAGGAATACGATTGCAGTCCCATTAACCTTCTTATACACACAGTGTTCATCCGGATTTTGTAAGAAACCAAACTCTTTAATTACCTCATCAAAACGGATGTTCCAACTCCTGGATGCTTGCTTCAATCCATAGATGGATTTTTAAAGCTTGCATACCTTTTCGCCATCATAGGAGGTGAAGCCCTCAGGTTGTGTCATATACACATCCTTAGCCAGATTTCCATTTAGGAAAGCTGTCTTCACATTCATTTGCCATATCTCATAATCATAATAAGTGGCAATGACTAGGAGTATCCTAATGGATTTAAGCATTGCTACTGGGCTGAAGGTCTCGTCGTAGTCAACTCCTTGTCTTTGACAAAAACCTTTAGCCACAAGCCTTGCTTTATAGGTAATTACATTACCATCCATGCCGGTTTTCTTTTTGAAAACCCATTTGCACCCTATGGGTTTGATTCCTTCGTGTGCCTCAACCAAGTCCATACTTGGTTTTCATACATGGAATCCATTTCAGCCTTCATGGCTTGAAGCCATTTATCAGACTCTGAACTCTTCAGAACCTCTTCATAGGTAGTAGGCTCATCATCTTCTATGAGCAATACGTCATTCTGTTCATTCACGAGAAATCCATATCTCTCGGAACAGAGCGTATCCTACGTGACCTACTTAACTTCGTGTGTTGTAGAAGGTTGAACTGCTACTTCATCTCGTATGAGTCATAGTTTCGTGTTCAGCAGCTTGATCTCGCGCTCTGCTCGAGCATCTTGAACTTCTTCAAGCTCAATTTTGCTCCCACTGTCTTCTTGTAAAAGAAACTTTTTCTCTAAAAAGACAACATGCTTTGAAACAAACACCTTTTGTTCCTCAGCATGGTAGAATTGATATCCCATTGTTTCTTTAGGATATCCTACGAACACACACTTGTCAAACTTTGCATCAAGTTTATCTGACTGTGTCCGCTTCACATAAGCAAGACAACCCCAAACTTTCAAATGAGTAAGATAGGGTCTTTTGTTAGTCCACATCTCAAATGGAGTAACATCAACTGTCTTTGATGGAACTCTGTTTAACAAGTAAATAGCTGTCTCAAGTGCATATCTCCAAAAGGATTTTGGCAACTTTGCAAAGCCCATCATAGATCGTACCATGTCTAACAAGGTTCGATTTCTCCTTTTTGCCACACCATTATGCTGTGGTGTGTAAGGAGGAGTCCATTGAGATAAAATCCTATTATCTCTGAGATAATCCAAAAACTCTTGGTCTAAGTATTCCCCACCACGATCTGATCGTAATGTCTTGATACTTTTCCCAAGTTGGTTTTCTACTTCATTTCTGAATTGTTTGAACTTTTCAAATGCTTCAGATTTGTATCTCATCAGATACAAGTACCCATATCGAGAATAATCATCGATAAAGGTAATGAAGTAAAGACAACCACTTCTGGCATGGATGGACATCGGACCACATACATCTTAATGTATTAGGTCTAATACTCCAGTCGCTCGTTCACCCTTTCCCTTAAAGGGTAATTTAGTTATCTTGCCTAATAAACAAGATTCACACGTGTCATATGATTCATAATCAAATGACCCTAAACTACCACTCTTATGGAGCTTAGCTATGCGTCTCTCATTTATATGGCCAAGGCGACAATGCCATAAGTAAGTTGATTTTAAATTATCTCGTTTATGTCTTTTCGTGTCATTGACATTCATAATTGGATGTGACATATCTAATATGTAAATTCCATTGCATAATGTACCAGTACCATAAAGCATTCCATTCAAACTAATAGAACAACCATTGTTACTAAAAGTCACATGGAAACCAGCTCTATTTAAACAAGAAATAGACAATATGTTCTTTGTTAAAACAGGTACAAAATAACATTCATCCAATTTAATTACAAGCCCAGTGGGGAGTGACAAAAAGTAAGTGCCTACGGCTAATGCAGCAACTCTTGCTCCATTTCTCACACGCAGGTCTAGTTCTCTCTTCATGAGCTATCTATTGTCCCTGAGGCCCTGCATATCATTGCATATGTGTGAGCCACAACCGGTATCTAATACCCATATGTTATGGTCAGAAACAGTATTAACCTCAATGACAAACATACCTGAAGAAGTCGAGGCATCTAATGCCTTCTTCTGCTTCAATTCCTCCAGATAGACTTTATAGCCCGCTTCAAAGGGCTGGCCTTGCCACAATGGAAGCAAGTTCCTTTGGTGCGCTTTCTTTGGTTTTCTTCTTGGCTGCACTTCCTTTTGGTTTCTTAGATCTTTCTTCTTTAGATTCTTTTCTTTGAACCGTAAGAAGAGGATGCCACCATAAGCACTTGCTTGCTATCCTTCTTGATAGCTTGCTCATTGCCTTGAGCAGATTGATCAACTCGTGGATTGTCGTGGATATTTGGTCCATCCGATAGTTTAACACAAACCGTGAATAACTATCGACATCCAACCGTAATTAAGTCAACACTTAATTCATAATCCATAACAAAACCTAAGACAACCAACCTCTCAATATACCCATTCATCTTCAGTGCATACCGTGACCGCAGATGAACCCGAGTCATCTTAGTAGTGAAGAGTAGCCTCGAGGTCTCGAACCTTTCAGACCGAGCTTCCTCATCAAACAGCTCCCTAAGATGAAACACTATGGTATTAGCATCCATAGACTCATGCTGCTTCTGCAGCTCTGGTGATATCGAGGCAAGCATAATGCTGATAGCCATGTCACTGTCTTTGAGATGCTTACGATATGCTTTCTGATCCTCATCAGAAGCATCAGCAGCAGGTGGATCAGGAAGTGGAACATCTAGGACATATCCCAGCCTCCTCGACCGAGAACAATTCTCGATTTCTCACCAATCTAGAAAGTTAGGTCCAGTTAATTTGTTGGAGTCCATAAGCGAGCGCAAGTTCACACTGGAAGTCATCTTCAATAACCTATAGGGAAAAGAGAGAAAGAATGTTAGAATAGTATTACATGCATGATCATAAGGACTTAAATGACATGCATATGGCTCCCACTAGTTTCAAAGAATCCATAACCCTCAGTACGAATCCAAGAAACATTATGACAAAATGTCCTAGTGGGTCGATATCCGACATTACTAAAATGACCTTGGGTATACCCAACAAGCCACCTTAGGTCAATCGGTAGGTATCGGTCATACCAATTGCATCATAGATATCCGACATTACTAAAATGACCTTGGGTTTACCCAACAAGCCACCTTAGATCTATCGGCAGGCAGTGGCGGATCCACAGTGGGGGCAAGTGGGGGCACTTGCCCCCACTGCCTCCAATAGATTTCTTTAAAAAAATGTACTTTTTTAAGTTTTGCCCCCACAAAAAAAATAAAATTTTACTCATATTAAAATTTTTCCCCCATTAAAAATAAAATTTTATCTCTATTAAAATTTTGCCCCCACTCAAAAAAATTATGGATCCGCCCCTGTCGGCAGGTATCGGTCATACCATTTGCTTCATAGATGCAACTATCGACTAGTGCTATCAACTCGTGATGTATGCACACACATTGGGTTATCAACTCTTGATGCGTGTACATCTGATGTACACTACCCAATTTCGCCTCTGTCCACGTTGACCTTGAGTTTACTCAACAAATCAACGCTTCTAGTGAAAACCGACCCATTAATCCAAAATCTTATTTTCATGGTTCAACATATCCAGATAGAGTGAGCTTGGGTTTACCCAACAACCCAACTCTATAAGAACTCTGGTTCTCCCCATATTAATGGAAGGCGTTAGTTTTCATATGATGTGTGAGGATTTTCAGGTCTCATCTTCTTCTCCTCCAAGCCGTAGGATTATAGTCACCATGATTATATGGAATGATTTAGGGCATTTCATCAATCACATTGAATCTATACCTAAAATCATCCATCATCCCACCTTTGCATGTTGTAAGTCGACTTATGTATGTATAAGTCAACTTATACCTTTGTGTAAGTCGACTTATGCATATGTAAGTCGACTTATGCAGCTGTGCACGAACAAGTCGACTTGTACCATTGTGCAAGTCAACTTATGCGTCTACAGTGCACGGACAAGTCGACTTGTATCTTTATTAGTCGACTTATCCATGTAGAATTGCTATCTAATCGGCTAATTTCTCAATCCGTGCAGTTCCAATTCACAATACCAAGTGTAATATCCTTTATTATGATGTACTAATGAAACACTTTCATTGTTCCATGCTTACCATATATAGTCAAACTATACATGAAAAACTTGAAATTGATGAATACACTCTTATTCATTTAAATTTCCAAATAATTTAAGAATATCAAACTATCACCCTAAGTATCTCTAGGTAGTCTAAACTTTATCAAGATTACTTCGGCACATGTCACAAAATTTGTGACGGCCAAAATAATCAAGACAACGAAATACACTAATGAGACGCTAATGTGACACATTTGACATCCGAAAAATATTTGGAAACCCAATTTAAAGAAATTCAATTTGGAAAGCATACAACATCAATATAACACATTTTTAATCACATTAAAAATGATCCAGGGCATTGGAATTGAGAAATACACAATTTATCATTCCAAACAAAACAACTCCAGCAACTTTCTCAAAACTGCCAAGCTCTGTGTTTTGCTTGAAAAACTCATTGAAACAATTTCAATAAATTATGAGAAAATTAAAGAGGTTACAACATGTTCACAAAATGTTCCATGAATGTTTTCAGGATTTATTTCCATAAAAAACTCATCCAAACTCAGCAACAAAGCCAATGTAGAATCTGTGTTCCTCAACACAGTTATTCCCAGTAGCACACAATAAATTCTCAAATAAATAGTAAATCACCTCGAAAACATTTTTCCATTCTCATAGACATTCATAAACATCTTAGAGACATGTTGGTGAAAGTAAATCCGAAAAACAAGTTTTCTACAATTTATTCTCGAATTTATAAGCATGCCTGTTCATTGAATGTGCACAAAGACAGCAACCAGAACATTGGGGAATAAATTAGCAAAACCATATCAAATCACATTGATAAATTCCGAGTTTCCACAGACACATGCAACAACATCTTGTGAACATATCTGGGCAAGAAAATTTTGAAAACCATATTTCTATACTGAATTCGAAATTCACACAATCAACATGCATCATCGTCACAAGCAATAGGCAACTTCGACCTAGTCATGGTTTCTTCGTTATATACGACACAAGTGGCTCTGTTACCACTGTAGGAAAATCCCGGTGTGAGCATCACATCCCACGGTGCGGAAAACAAAAGTTTTTGTTCCGAGACCTTCCCGAAAGCCAGGATCCATGTGTCTATACAACAAACTCAAACCATAACGGCAAAAGGAGACCGTCTCTAACGGTATCCACGCAGAGATCGGAGAACCTAACCGGACAAACCTTTGACCTGGAATAGCTAGAACAAGTTGAAGACTGCTAGATCTTACCTTGTTCTTGGAGAGCTATGATCAACGATGAAGAAAACTTGGAGAGGATGGCTTGATGAAAGATGAAGATGATGAGAGAAAAATACAAATTTCTCTTAACCTTAGGTTTTCTCAAAACCCACGACCATTCTACTTCATCTTTCACTTTTTTACCTTTTTGTCATTAAATGCATTAATGACTAAGCAACAAAGAGAAGCTTCTTCTTCCCATCCACGTTAGCCACTTTTTATATATATATATATAAAAAGTTAAAAGATAAAGCTTCCTTCCTCTCCTTCCACGCTTCTCATATATATATATATATATATATATATATATATATATATATATATATATATATAATGCTGAAGTGGTCCAGTCACACTGGGGTCGGTTTTACCGGCCTACCGGGTCCCGGTATGGAAAAAACCCCCGAAAACCTTTTTCAGCAATGTCGATGTCGTGATCTCATCAGGACATATCTCGATCTCATCGGGATCCATTTAATCCTTTGCTCTCCATATATTGGAACTCTGTCTAAAACTATTTTACGAATTCTCCGAGACACTCTTATGCGTGTGACCCATTAGGTTCCCGATTATGTTGGCCACTTAGATTAACACTTAATCTGAGCAAGTCATGAGCGGTATCTAGCAACACATCATGACCCCCAATTGACCGGAAAGTAATTGGTTTGATGAATGAACATGTATTCATCATGAACCGTATCACGAACCTTTCCATAGACAATTACCGTGCAATTTGTCCTTTCACCATGCTATACCCCACTTGGTTATAAGTATGGGCAAAGTGTCAACTTCATCGGATCGACTACGCCAAATCTAGTCCAAGTGATTTCAGCTTCTTGTCCCGACTCATTACTTTATATGTCAATGAAGACATTCTTCATGACATATATGCTCCGACAGAGACTTCCAAGTAATGACCCCGACAAGAGGCCATGGGTATCATCTTCGCTATCACGTAAGTGGTGAATCCTCTATTGGCTACTCAATTACCTTCAATACCTCAAGTCGCACTCCAATCACCACCCTATGAGCGACCTCAGAAGGCAACAAGGAATGCAAATAAAGCACGTAATCAAGATCCAAGATATCCTTGAGCACCTCAAGTCTAAGGATACTTGCACCATTGCTATGATGAGATTATCACTGACATTAGAATAGGACATCCATGTGATGATCTCGTAGCAGATCATCCAATGTACTTACTACCTCTAGTAAGCATCCACATCTCAACCCTAAATATCTCATATTTACAGCTTCTGAGATCCACTGCTTGATCAAATCAAGGAGCTTGAGATGTGCTAGTCTCTCCGGATTATCGATGTCCAGCTTCAGTAATCCTATGACTAGGGATAATTTAGATACTGACATAATTGCACATGATAGGAATCTCAGTAGTATGATTACATCAAAATTTCCTTCATGCTATGTCATATATCATGGACTTCATTAATTTGCTTATAGATCAATATCCATTCATAATTAATGAACAGCAAGTTAATGAAATATGCATTTCTTTATTTATTCATAAAGTATGTACACAACTTTGTACAAAATGCGCTAAAGGCGATTTCCTTCAGGGCACTACTCTAACAAATTGTCCCTTAGAACTCGTTACCAATCAAATCAGAATTTGTTTCTCAACAAAGTAATCAGGATAATATTTGTTCTTACACCCATGAACACTTATGACAAGAACCCAAGTTAATTTGCAGAAATCCCCTTGAACCCCAATCAGTTAAGTACTCAAGAACACAAGAAATAGGAATTAAAATTGATAACAAAAGATAAACTCAATTGCAATCAATAAGAACACCTTGTGCATAAACATAAAAGAAAGCAAACTATCTCTTGAATGTTGAGAGGGAGGTGGCTGCTGGAGAGAATAAGATGGAGATCTAAATATGAGAGCCACCAAAACCCTAAAACATGCTTAATTTATACCTAAACCTAATGGATTTCGAAATGGGCTTAAGTAGAATAACAAGGCCCCATGTATTTTAACTTAAAAAGTTAACCCCAAAAGAGATTTCGAAATGTGGCCCATTTCACTTGTTCTAACCCCAAAAGAGACAAATAAAACAACCCATAACAAACAAACCCAAATTTGACCCAAAACAAGCTCAAAACACAAACATCCCATACTAGTCTGTTAGCCCAATTATGTAGACATACTTAGGCTCCAAAACATTTCCATATATGGACTTGCCATACTTAGATAGCCCACTTTAAACATGGTTTTGCACATAAGTTTAGAGTTGCTCCTTCAGACGCTTTGCTCGGGACCTTGTGACTGGACCGACAAAACTTTTCATACTGGGAAAACCTTCCATGTTGGCACTTGAATGATCTTGTTTTGCTTGTTTTGCTTGAACAACCTCAATATGATTTCCCATGACATCGCCTTGCACTTTAGCTCCATTTTCCAAATTGCTACTTGTAGCATTTTGAATGCCATTTGTATCATTTCCCTTCCCCTCAAAATGATTCGCCCTCTAATCTTCACCTTCATCAAAATCAAAAGAGATAGGTCGATAAATTAAAGGTACTAGAAACAAGATACTCACCAGAAGATCAACTTTGTATGCATTGTCATTGATCTTTGCAATGATTTGAAATGGTCCATCACCACGAGCATCCAATTTAGATTTTCTTTGCAAGGAAACCGCTTCATGCATGTGCACCCATACCCAATCTCCTGGTTCAAAGGTTACCATGCGTCTTCCTTTGTTCACTTGGGTAGCAACTTGTTGATTTCTCTTCTCAATCCTTTCTCGTTCTTTATTTTGAATGGCCTTAACCATTTCAGCCTTTTTAAGCCCATCTAAGTTAGAGATCTCACTTAAAGGAATAGGCACAAGATCCAAAGGAGTTAGTGGTTTAAAACCATACACAATCTCAAAAGGAGAAAATCCAGTAGAAGAATGCACACTTCTATTATAAGCAAACTCAAGAAATGGCAAAAGTTCTTCCCAAGTCTTTACATTGCTTCTAATTAAAGCACGCAACAAGGTACCAAGAGTCATGTTTACTACTTCAGTCTGACCATCAGTTTGAGGGTGTGATGAAGTAGAAAATAACAACTTAGTCCCCAATTTAGACCAAAGTACACGCCAAAAATGACTAAGAAACTTAACATCTCGGTGAAAAACAAATCGGCAATGTGAGATGCATCATCAGTTTTATGACATGGAACAAAATGAGCCATTTTAGAAAAACGATCCACTACAACAAAAACTGAATCTCGACCTTTCTTAGTCCTTGGTAACCCCAAAACAAAGTCCATAGAAATATCAACCCAAGGATGAGTAGGAACAGGTAATGGCATGTATAACCCATGTGGTTGAACTCTAGACTTAGCTTGCCTACATGATATGCAATGTGAACATATTTTCTCAACGCCTTTATGATATTTGGCCAAAAGAAATGCTCATGCAACATACTCAATGTCTTCTATACCAAAATGTCCCATGACCCCCACTATGTGCTTCACTTAACAAGTAATTCTCGAATTGAACTATTAGGCACGCATAATTTCCTCTCTTAAATAGAAATCCTTCATGCCTATAAAAATCATTGAATGCAGCATGTTCACAAGCAACAAACACATTTGAAAAATCAGCGCATGTGCATACAATTCTTTCATGTGCTCAAATCCCAACAACTTAGAAGAAAGAGTTGAAATCAAAGAATACCTTCTAGAGAGAGCATCAGTACAACATTCTCTTTCCTTGCTTGTATTGTATCACATATGGGAAGGATTCAATGAATTCCACCCATTTCAATGTCGCTTATTCAACTTGCTTTGCCCTTCAGATGGCTTAATGATTCATGGTCGTGTGAATTACAAATTCTTTAGGCAGCAGATAATGTTGCCATGTCTCTAATGTCCTCACCAACGATATAGCCCTTTGTCATAAGTTGAGTAGTTGAGTTGTGCTCCATTTAGCTTCTCACTAAAATAAGCATCCGATCTTTTTCCCGATCAAAACAGACCTATACCAATCCCTAAGCATCACATTCGATTTCAAAAGTTAATTCAAAATTAGGCAGCCTCAACAATGGTGCATTACTTAACTTATCCTTTAATAATGCAAATGCATGCTCTTGCTCTTTTCCCCAAATAAACCCTTTATCTTTTTTCATGATTTCAGTCAATGGGGTAGCAATTGCACTAAAGTCTTTGACAAATCTCCTATAGAAACTTGCCAAACCATGAAAACTCCTTACCTCTTTAACATTCTTAGGTTTCGGCCATTCATGTATAGCCTTTACCTTTTCGCTATCTACTTCAATTCCTTTTGCACTCACCACATATCCCAAGAAAATGATGCGATCAATGCAAATGTACATTTCTTCATGTTAGCATACAATTGAAATTTGCAACACATCAAACACACATTTTAAATGAATGACATGTTTTCAATAGATTTGCTATACACTAGAATGTCATCAAAATAGACAACTACAAACTTGCTAATAAATTCTCGTAAAACATGGTTCATTAAACGATAAAGGTACTTGGTGCATTAGTTAAGCCAAATGGCATTACCAACCACTCATACAATCCATGTTTAGTTTTAAAGGCGCTTTCCATTCATCACCCGGCTTCATTCTAATTTGGTGATAACCGCTCTTCAAGTCAATTTTAGAAAAAATGCATGCGCCATGTAACTCATCCAACATATCATCAAGTCGAGGTATAGGATGTCGATATTTTACCGTTATTTTGTTGACAGCTCTGCAATCCACACACATACGCCAACTTCCATCCTTCTTTGGTACCAACAAAACGGGTACCGCACAAGGGCTTAAGCTCTCTCTTATGTGTCCCTTCTCCAAAAGTTCTTCCACTTGCTTTTGCAATTTTTTAGTCTCCGCAGGATTGCTTCGATAGGCTGGTCTATTTGGTATGGCAGCCCCAGGAATGAGATCGATTTGTTCAATTCCTTGCAAAGGTGGTAAACCTTGAGGTAGATCATCGGGAAAGACATCACTATGTTCCTGCAAAACATCAATCACAAAACTAGGCAAAGTAGGGTCAAGATCGTTAGTTGAAAAAGAAGCCTCTTTGTACAAAAGTACAAACATTGGCATGTTTGTCATCAAAGCTCTCTTCACATCCCTCACTTTTGCATAGAAATTCACTTTTCTTTCTTCTTTTTTCTCATTTCTGTCTTCTTTTCTCTCATTGGCTGAATTATCTTCATTCTTTTTCTCTTTAGATTTGCCTTCTGTTTTTCTCTCACCCTCCTTTTTCTCTTCCTTTTCTCTTTCTTTCTCATTGTCTTTTCTTTTTCTCTCAGTCTCTTTTTGTGTGATACGGCAACAACCTAGAATCAATGTCTAGATCACCTCCGTTTCAATGATTGTTCCCAAACTTAAATTCAATCAATCTAACAAGACCCTTCACCCCCAAAACAGCAAGGAATTGGTAACAAAGAGTATAAGATTGTAGGAATTGAATTAACGCCACAAGTTAGAACTTACTTGATAAGTTGAATCAATCCTTAAGCTAAAACAAGCAAGAATCTCAACTCTCTCTTGAAGAATGCTTTCTAATTTTATTGATCTCTAAAAAACTCGTGTTCATGGCTAAAGCAAGGGTTTAAATACCCTTTTCAATGTAAACCCTAACAAAGATAACCTTGAAAACCCTAAAGAAAGCCCAAAATATGAAAAAAGCCTTCTTGAAACAAATCTGCCCAAAAACAAATCCCACATAGATTTGGGCTTCAAAACTAATTAAAATTGACTAGTCCTTGTCCAAATAGGATAAGAAAACCACAAAATAGAAGACTAACTTAAGAGGGGCGAATTGGGCTTTTCAACTAGGCCCACAAGCTTGGTTCCTTAAAATAAAACATGCACATGACTTTTTTAATGAAGAACATGTACACTTAATGCAAATCAGCCCATGACAAGGCCTAAAAGAAGTCCACATGCCCTTTATAAGATAAAATAAGCCCAAGCCCATTGATTAGACTTGTTCTTGTGAAAATTGGCTAAGTGTTAACCCTCTTGATTTGATGCCTCCAATGTGCACACACACTTAGGTGTCTTCCTAAGCTCTTCCCCAAGCTTGATTAACAAAACTTCTTGAAGTTCTTGTGAAACAAAAGCTTGTACATAAATATGAAATTGTGCTTTAAGCTTGTTGTAGCGTGACACACATGCGCCAACTCCCATCCTTCTTTGGAACCAATATCACTGGCACGACACAAGGACTAAGACTCTCCTTGATGTGTCCCTTTTGTAGCAATTCTTCCACTTGCTTTTGGAGTTCCTTAGTTTCTTCAGGATTAGCCCTATATGATGTGAGCAAAGGCATGGATGACAATGTGCATGGAGGTTTGGACTTGAAGAGGAGCTTGCGTGATCAAGGCCAAGGAAGAGAGCTTTCCATACCAATTGGGCCAATGACTAGGGCGCGGGCTAAGAGGATCAAGGAGACTTTGTATGCGCATGTGGGCTCACTTATGGAAGACATGCAGATGCTAATCCTATAGGAGGAGAGTTATTTGGGTCACACTCAAATGGATCCACTTAACTCAAGTCTTTGGGTCGATATGCATGTGGCTTGAGGACTTGCTTGAATGGGTTGTTTTAATTCACTTAAGCCCAACTTATGTGGACTTAAGTGATCAAGAAGGCACACCCATCGACCAGGCTTAGAGGCATTTTAATTAGCTTTCTTGGACTTATTATTTACTTGGGCTTCTTGTATTATTAGCCCAACTCATTAGTCACTTAAACCTAGTATTTATAGCCTTGTTTTAGGTCGATGGGGCGATCGATTCAGATCATATTGTGTACAGCCATTGGCTTCAAACTTGAGAGAAAACAGATCTTCTCTTGTTCTTGTTACCTTAAGAACTTATTTCACTTATCAATTGCTTTCCCAATTGTGGCGTGTTTGAGTTCTTCCTTTGAATTCAATTCGATCATCGGGTTACCTAAGGCAGGTCTTTAGGGGTGTCGTAGGATTGATTTCATACTATCCTAGTTAGTTTTGTTTGTCAATTTTCAAATTCAGGTATGTTCTTCCTTGTTCTGCATAACGACGAAATTCTCTTCAATTCTTCCGTTGGTGCGCATTATTTGGTATCAGAGCCATGGTGAGAGGTAAATTCTAATTTGTCTCTCTCGGGTTCTTGTCATTTTTGTGCTGGATCTTGTTGTTTTCTTGTTCTTGAGAAATCTGGGTTCTTGTTCTTGAGAAATCTGTGTTACTGTTCTTGAGAAATCTGGGTTCTTGTTCTTGAGAAATATGTGTTACTGTTCTTGAGAAATCTGGGTTCTTATCGTTCTTGTGCTGAATCTTGTGTTTTCTTGTTCTTGAGAAATCTGGGTTCTTGTTCTTGAGAAACTGTATTCTCGCTCTTGAGAAATCTGGGTTTTGTTCTTGAGAAACTCATTATTGTTCTTGAGAAATCTGGGTTCTTATCGTTCTTGTGCTGAATCTTGTGTGTTCTTGTTCTTGTTCTTGAGAAATCTGGGTTCTTGTTCTTGAAAAAACAGGAGGTAAAAAAAGTAAAAAATAAAGGCTCACTTAAAATTTTCTTCTTTCCTTGATTCAGCCATTGAATCAATTTGGTACATTTGTCTTCAGTTTGAAATTTTGAATTGTTGATGTGATGCTTCATTTTGTATTGCATGCAATACCGTTTCAGCATCACATTCAACCTCAAATGCCTTATCAAAATTTGGCAAACACAAAATAGAGCATATATAATTTTTCTTTCAACAATATGAATGCACGCCCTGCTCCTCTCCCCATACAAACCCCTTCTCCTTCTTGACTATCTCACCAAAGGAGCAGCAATAAGGGAGAAATCTCTCACAAACCTCCTATAAAAGCTAGCAAGTCCATGAAAGCTCCTCACCTCACTGACTTTTAGGTGTTGGCCAACTCGATGGCCTTCACCTTTTCACTATCTACCGCAACACCACGAGAACTGACTACAAATCCTAAGAAGACAAGTTGATCAATGCAAAAGTACACTTTAAGATTGGCATACAGCCCTTTCTCAATACATCCAACACACTCCTCACATGCATGACATGCTCATCAATAGTAGTGCTATAAACCAAAATGTCATCAAAGTAAACAACCACAAATTTACCAAGAAATGCACGCAATACATGATTCATCAACCGTGATAAAGTGTGGGTGCATTAGTTAAGCCAAATGGCATAACCAACCACTCATACAACCCATACTTGGTTTTGAAAGCGCTTCCATTCATCTCCTGATTCATTCAATCTGATGGTATCCACTCTTCAAATCAATTTTAGTAAATACACATGCACCATGCAACTCATCAAGCATATCATCTAACCTAGGAATAGGGTGGCTATACTTTACAAAGGATTTTATTCACAAGACGGCAATTTCACACGACATCCTCCAGTTCCATCCTTCTTGGCACCAACAAGACTGCACGCACACGAGCTCAAGCTCTCCTCACATGCCCCTTTTCCAACAACTCATCCACTTGTTTTGAAGTTCCTTCGCTTCTCGTGGTTACTCCTATAGGCTGGGCGGTTTGGAATCAGGCACCGGTATGAAATCGATTTGGTGCTTTATGCCCTCAAGGGTGGCAAATCCATCAAGCATCTCCTCCGAAAGACATCGTGTATTCCTGCAAAAGAGAACTAAAACACTAGGCAAGGAAGCAAGAGGGTCAAGGTCACCATCAAACACTCCCTATACCTAAGCAACAACAATGTTCTCTCGCCCACTCGCCTCCTCAAATCTTTCTCTCTCGCAAACAAACTCACCTTCTTCTCTCTCTACACTCTTCCTTTCTCTACTCGAGTTCTTCTCTCCGCACATCCCACTTTCTTTCCTCTCCTGTAGTACACTCACCTTGGGCCACTCTCAATTTTCTTTTGGGCCTCTTTTCTCTCATCTTTTTTTAGCTCACTACCCAACCCTCCTCACATTTACTTGTTTTCAATCGTCCAGTACAATTCATGAGGTGATAAGGGTACAAGAGTGAAGTTCCTACCCTTAAACTTAAACGAATACCTATTGGTATATCCATCATGTGCTACCCTTCTATCAAACCGCCAAGGTCTCCCAAGCAACATATGACCAGCCTTCATAGGCACTACATCACACAACACCTCATCCTTATATCTACCTAACAAAATGACACCAACACCGCTTTGTCACTTTCACATCAAGACTATCATTAAACCATCAGAGCTTGTAAGGTTCCGGATGTTTCCTATAAGGTAACCCCAGCTTCAACCATGGTGACACTAGCTACATTAGTGCAACTACCCCATCAATAATCAGATTACAAACCTTTCCACCCACCAAACACCTCGTGTGAAACAAGTTCTCCTCCGATCAAGAGCCGCATCCTTGGCCCTAATACTCAAAACACGCCTAACAACAAGCGCTTCCCCGTGATGCCCTCTCCACACAATCATCCTCATCATCAAGACAAACATTATAACAAGGCAACACATCATTATCACAATCACTATCCTCGTAATCAATTACCCCATTATCCCGCATAAACATAGCCTTTTATTAGGGCATTGTGATGCAATATGTCCATTACCCAAACACCTAAAGCATTTAATACTAGATTGTTTGCTAGATGAAGCATGAGAATTAGGTGTACCTTTTGGTTAGACCCCACATTTGGCCTTTGGTGTCTCCTCGAGGTCCAGCCCTTTGTCTTTCGACTTCTCCTCTCTCTGGGCCATTTCAACCCCATGATGGACTAAATACCGATCCAGTCCTCTGCCACTCTACTCTTGAGTTGCCTTTCCACTTTCATGGCCATGTTCACCATGTCCTCAATCTCCACATAGTGCTGCAACTCCACCACATTGGCTATCTCTGCCTCAAGCCACTCAAAATCGTGCACACGCCTCTCCTCATCCTCCTCTATGTTGGCTCTGATCATGGCTATCTCCATCTCTTTGTGGTAATCCTCCACCGATCTAGACCCTGAGTGAGTCTCTGCAATTTTGGTGCATCTCCCTATAATAGTAAGAAGGCACAAACCTCTTCCTCATGCAAGCTTTCATGGCTGCCCAAGTAAAGATAGGCCTCTCCATTCCTCCTCCCGAAGTCATCAACTGTCCCACCAAATCAATGCATAATCGAAAACTCCACTGCAGCTAGTTTTACCTTCTTGTGCTCGGAGAAATTGTGGCACTCAAAAATCAAGTCCACCTTCCTCTCCCATTCTAGGTAAGCTCAAGCGCCGCTCCTCCCTTAAAGGTAGGAATTTGCATTTTGATGGATTTGATATCTCCATCTAGCAGTTTAATGGCTCACTGCCGTGCCTCCTAGGTCTGTGGTCAAACTCCTCCTCCTCCTCCTCCTCAATTCCGCCGCCCACATGGTCATATTGTGGTGGTGGTCTCCAAATGGTGGTGGAGGTGTTGGCGCCTAGCACCACGCCTCCCTTGAGGCTCCTCACGCCTCCCGCTTGAGTTCAGCTATCTCCTCCTCATCTCAAGAATGCCAAGTTGAACCGCCAAACTGCTGCTGCATTGCTCTCATGGTAAGAACATTGATTTCTCCGGTTTGGTTCGACATTAATACCTCCGCTTACCATCGCTACCATTACTACCTCCTTCCCGTGACATTGTGAGGAAATAATATACCGCAAAACAACGTTAGTGCAAAAAACAAAACCACCTCACAATACTCCTCACGTGTTTCACTCAAAAGATGTTCTCTCTCACTGTGTTTAATGTCACGGCAATGACACCTCAAATGCACTCACACTCTTGCCTTTTACCACTCAATTTCTCTGAAATTCAAGTTACAACCCAGAACTATAATTCCTCAAACCAAATTCATTTTCCAAATCATGGAATGTGGTTCAATCAATAAAAACCGAGATCCTCCAAGCAAGATTGTTGAATGTCAATCAATTCGAGAAACAAAGAAGGAAACACTAAACAATGCTAGGACAGACTTGAAATCAAACAAAATGAAGAATAAGAGAGACAAATTCGAAACAAGCAATACCAAGATCAAAGAAGACAATTTTTGGAACAATTGGAATTCAATGAACACAAAATAAGGCTAGAACAATGGAATCAAATGGAAATTTCCAAAATTTTGAAGCTATTATGTTAAGACTAGTGCCAAACTACTCAATTCAATGAGCTGAATCAAAGGAAAGAAGAAAATTTTAAGTAGGCCTTTTTTTTTTTACTTTTTTTTTACCTCATGTTTTTTTCAAGAATAAGAACCCAGATTTCTCAAGAACAAGAACACACAAGATTCACCACAAGAACGATAAGAACCCAGATTTCTCAAGAACAAGAACCCAGATTTCTCAAGAACAGTAACACAGATTTCTCAAGAACAAGAACCCAGATTTCTCAAGAACAAGAAAACACAAGATTCAGCACAAGAACAATAAGAACCCAGATTTCTCAGAACAAGAATACGATTTCTCAAGAACAAGAACCCAGATTTCTCAAGAACAAGAAAACAACAAGATCCAGCACAAAAACGACAAGAACCCGAGAGAGACAAATTAGAATTTACCTCTCGCCATGGCTCTGATACCAAATAATGCGCACCAACGGAAGAATTGAAGAGAAATTTGCGTCAGTTATGCAGAACAAGGAAGAACAGACCTGAATTTCAAAAATTGACAAACAAAACTAACTAGGATAGTATGAAATCAATCCCTACGACACCCCCTAAAGACCTGCCTTAGGTAACCCCGATGATCAGAATTGAATTCAAAGGAAGAACTCAAACACGCCACAATTGGGAAAGCAATTGATAAGTGAAATAAGTTCTTAAGGTAACAAGAACAAGAGAAGATCTGTTTTCTCTCAAGTTTGAAGCCAATGGCTGCACACAAAATGATCTGAATCAGTCTTCCCCATCTGACCTAAAACAAGGCTATAAATACTAGGTTTAAGTGACTAATGAGTTGGGCTAATAATACAAGAAGCCCAAGTAAATAATAAGTCCAAGAAAGCTAATTAAAATGCCTCTAAGCCTGGTCTGATGGGTGTGCCTTTGCTGATCACTTAAGTCCACATAAGTTGGGCTTAAGTGAATTAAAACAGCCCATTCAAGCAAGTCCTCAAGCCACATGCATATCTGACCCAAAGACTTGAGTTAAGTGGATCCATTTGAGCTGTGACCCAAATAACTCTCCTCCTATAGGATTAGCATGCTGCATGTCTTCCATAAGTGAGCCCACATGCGCATACAAAGTCTCCTTGATCCTCTTAGCCCGCGCCCTAGTCATTGGCCCAATTGGTATGGAAAGCTCTCTTCCTTGGCCTTGATCACGCAAGCTCCTCTTCAAGTCCAAACCTCCATGCACATTGTCATCCATGCCTTTGCTCACATCATTAGGTGTCTTCCTAAGCTCTTCCCCAAGCTTGATCAACAAAACTTCTTTAAGTTCTTGTGAAACAAAAGCTTGTACATAAATCTGAAATTGTGCTTTAAGCTTGTTGTAGCGTGACCTTGTAATTGGACCCATTGGCATCCTCAAATCTCCATTGCCTTGGTGAGTTGTATCATTGTGCAAATTCATCATAGGATTTTTCAAGTTGCATTTGGTTTTCAAAAATTTGTTTTGGGCTGATTTGGATTAAGTGTGCAAATTCATCATAGGATTTTTCAAGTTGCATTTGGTCTCCAAAAGTTCTTCCACTTGCTTTTGCAATTTTTTAGTCTCCGCAGGATTGCTTCGATAGGCTGGTCTATTTGGTATGGCAGCCCCAGGAATGAGATCGATTTGATGTTCAATTCCTCGCAAAGGTGGTAAACCTTGAGGTAGATCATCGGGAAAGACATCACTATATTCCTGCAAAACATCAATCACAACACTAGGCAAAGTAGGGTCAAGATCGTTAGTTGAAAAAGAAGCCTCTTTGTACAAAAGTACAAACATTGGCATGTTTGTCATCAAAGCTCTCTTCACATCCCTCACTTTTGCATAGAAATTCACTTTTCTTTCTTCTTTTTTCTCATTTCTGTCTTCTTTTCTCTCATTGGTTGAATTATCTTCATTCTTTTTCTCTTTAGATTTGCCTTATGTTTTTCTCTCACTCTCCTTTTTCTCTTTCTTTTCTCTCTTTCTTTCCCATTTTCTTTTCTTTTTCTCTCAGCCTCTTTTTGTGCAAATTCATCATACGATTTTTCAAGTTGCATTTGGTCTTCAAAAATTTGTTTTGGTGTCAAAGGTAAAAGTGTATAACTTTTGCCTTCTTTCTCCACTACACACCTATTCAAATACCCATCATGCATTACTCTTCTATCCCATTGCCATGGTCTACCCAACAACATATGACTAGCTTGCATTGGAACCACATCACATGTAACTTCATCACTATACTTCCCAATAGTAAATGGCACCCTCACTTGTCTTTGGACTCTCACTTCCCCACTATTATTAAGCCACTGTAATTTGTAAGGTCTGGGATGTTTAGTGGTTTCTAGTCCCAATTTATCAACAAATAATGTACTAGCCACATTCACACAACTACCCCCATCAACAATCACACTACAGACTTTCCCACTAACTAAGCATCTAGTATGAAAGATATTTTCTCGTTGGAGTCTCACCCCCTCTTGGTCTTCTTTATATTGTGCACTCAAAGCACGCCTAGTCACCATCAATCTACCCTCCATAGGCAACTCCCCATCACTACCATCCTCCAAGGAAGGCATCTCATCATCGACATCACTCTCATCGTCGGTTTCAAGCTCACCACCACGCATCACCATTACTCTTTTGTTTGGGCATTGTGAAGCTATATGACCAAATCCCAAACATTTAAAACATTGATATCTCTATTTCTGTTGGTGTGGGAAGTAGAAATACCTTTGTTTTTGTTGTCGAATGGTTCTTTTGACTTGGTTTTGTCATCTCTTTTGAATTGGGCAGCCTTGTTATCATTCCTCCAATTCGACTTCCATTGGGAATTTTGAGTCGAATATGTGTTGTCTTGCCTCGCAATTCCCTTTCGCTTCAATTGCTTTTCTATTTTCATGGCCATATGTACCATGTCTTCTATCTCCACATAATGTTGAAACTCTACCACATTAGCAATATCTCTGTTGAGTCCATTGAGAAACCTTGCCATGGTGGCTTCTCTATCTTCTTCCATATTTTCCCTTATCATTGCTATCTCCATCTCTTTATAGTAGTCCTCCACACTCTTTGATCCTTGAACAAGGCTTTGCAATTTTTGATGCAATTCCCTATAATAGTGGCTACGAACAAAACGTCTTCTCATAATGGCTTTCATCTCCTCCCATGTTTGGATAGAACGTTCTCTATTTCTCCGTCTACTCACAATCAATTGGTCCCACCACACAATGGCATACTCACTAAACTCTACGGCAGCAAGCTTTACCTTCTTTTCTTTTGAGAAATTATGACACTCAAAAATGAGCTCCACCTTTTTTTCCCCTTCCATGTATGCCTCAGGATCATTTTTGCCCAGAAACGATGGAATTTTCATTTTGATACTTCCTAGGTTTCTGTCAAGATCATTTCGACCCCTCCTTGCTCCTCCATAGTTTCTACCTTCATTTATCATGGTGGCTTGATCATCAAACTCTTCATTATATTCATCTTCAATTGGACGTGTTGGTTGTCTTCTCGGACTTGGAACATGTTGGCCAGAACCCTTGTCAATTCTTTCACTCATGTCCCTCATCATGAATTGCATTCTTTGGAACTCCTATTGCATGGCTTTTAGAATGAAAGCTTGATCTTGTTTCTCAACCCCACTTTCTTGAGAATCCAATGCCAATCTGAAAATTTCAACAAGGATAACAAAAAAATATTCCTCACAAACACTCCCTCACGTGTTTACTCTCGAAGTAACGACACACCTCTCGTGTTTTCACTCAAACTTGGCTTTTTTCCTCTTTTGAGCTCACACACTCTTGCCTTTTACCACTCAAGCAATCTTTCAATGTTTATACTTAAGGGCCAAATCAAACAGCAATCAGATATCTTAATGCAACACATTTTAATTGAGAATTTGCAAGGAAAAACCTAAACAAAGAAGGAAAACACGCAAAATACTAGAAGCAAAAATGACGCAAACAACAAAACTGAAAGCACACACTTGAATTATCAATAAGTGTATGATGATTTTTTTTTCTTTTGTAAGGCAGCAATGAATCAATATTACAGTCTTTCTAATGTAATAGATGCAAATGGGCATATTCAGTAACAGAAAACTAAAGGATGAAAGCAAATGACGAATTCTGGAATTTTATATCAGAAACTTGAAATTCCCAAATGGAACCCCAAATTATCACTCAAAACACTAAAACAAAAACAAAATGTAAAGTATGGATTTGGCCAGCAACTAAACTTAATTGAAAAGAATTAGAAACGAACAGTACCAAAATTGCGCTATTTATACCTAAACTATTCTGAAATTTCAAACACCCAAACAGCAGCTATAATCATGTTTTCCCTTGAACTTTTAATGTTTTCCAGAAGATTTGAAACCAACCAAATCGAAAATAACAGTTGTTCAGCTCAATTGCACGATTTTGTATATGTAAGATCTGGAAATTTTATGTTTGAAACAACCAACCTACAAGAACGATTTTTTTTTGTTTTTCAGTCAAAACGGAATAAATACTTACTTGATTGTAACCAATGCTCTGATACCAAATGATGCGGAACCTCGAGACCCTTAATCGTCCCTTAGAACTCGTTACCAATCAAATCAGAATTTGTTTCTCAACAAAGCAATCAGGATAATATTTGTTCTTACACCCAAGAACCTTCCATGTTGGCACTTGAATGATCTTGTTTTGCTTGAACAACCTCAATAGGATTTCCCGTGACATCGCCTTGCACTTTAGCTCCATTTTCCAAATTGCTGCTTGTAGCATTTTGAATGCCATTTGTATCACATATACATGCACCTATGATAGCATATATAATGTATGTACATGGTATATATTACTATACCATATGGCACTACTAGTACACATAATGGTACATACGTGTATACATATGTATCACCATAGATATATGGTACACATGTGCTAGTGTAATGTATTTCATGGATATTATTAGCACTAATATGTACTATGTACACATATGCCAATTGTAATTATAGAGTACACATATGTGCTATACACTATGTACCATGTACACATTACCACTACCATGGTAAGTATTATACTAGTGCACATTATAATGTAAAAATGCATATGGTATGTGTACAATATGTGTATACATTACCAAAGTGCCATAGTATGGTATAGTATTACGTGGTTACACATGGCACTACCATAATTGTGGCACTAAAATGGTTACTGTCATGTAAACCGTGTTATACATGTGTACATATGCTTGTATAATTCATATACACTAGTACATTAGTATGTATACATACATCACTAATACATTGCACCATGTATATATATACTAATGACACTATATACATCCACACTATTGTATAGCCACTACAATAGTTAGTGCACAACCATGATAGCATACATGCTATACATAATAGTTATATGGTACGTACTATACCATACACATAGTTAGTAGTATATACACACACTATATGCCGTGTGATGTATGCATACTGTGTATATATGCACCTAGTATGTATAGTATATACATATGTACTATAGTGTATTATGGTAATTTATACTAGTAATACTACTATGTATAGTACACATCTATCTCCATTGAATATAGGTATACATATTGATGCCATGCATATGCATGGTGTATATGTGACCAATGTATGCACACTAGTGTATAATATCTGTTTACATTGTGTAGACATGGCTACCCATTCTAACAATGCATATTATTGAGCATTACTAGTATGGTATACAAGACATGCATAGTGAAATGGTATTCACATACCATTGCTAGTGTATGTATACCATATGCACACTATTGTAATGTGCTAGTATGTATACATATATCACTAATACAAGGCACAATATATGCATACATACTAGTATATACATTGTGTACACATAGGGTATAATATAGTATGTGTATATTAGTATTATTGTACCAGAGTAATTTGTATATGAATAGTTATGTAGTACTTGGTATAGTACATGATGTCTACATTTTGGAGATAGATACCATAGAAACGTCGTGCCATATTAGAGTTCTAAGAGACAAGTTCTCTTAGGGTCTTTCCATTGACCAACATTCTTGCTATGGTTCTAAGAGACAAAGTTCTCTTATGGTTCTTTTCATGGACCAACCTTCTTCTAACTGCCCATTTTCTCTTTATGTTCTATTTCTATCTTTTCAATTTGTTTATTATGATTTCGTGTGTTTGCTTGATTCTATCTACTCCTGATACGGCAACAACCTAGAATCAATGTCTAGATCACCTCCGTTTCAATGATTGTTCCCAAACCTAAATTCAATCAATCTAACAAGACCCTTCACCCCCAAAACAGCAAGGAATTGGTAACAAAGAGTATAAGATTGTAGGGATTGAATTAACGCCACAAGTTAGAACTTACTTGATAAGTTGAATCAATCCTTAAGGTAAAACAAGCAAGAATCTCAATTCTCTCTTGAAGAATGCTTTCTAATTTTATTGATCTCTCCAAACTAGTATTCATGACTAAAGCAAGGGTTTAAATACCCTTTGCAATGTAAACCCTAACAAAGATAACCTAAAAACCCTAAAGAAAGCCCAAAATATCAAAAAGGCCTTCTTGAAACAAATCTGCCCAAGAATAAATCCCACATGGATTTGGGCTTCAAAACTAATTAAAATTGACTAGTCCTTGTCCAAATAGGATAAGAAAACCACAAAATAGAAGACTAACTTAAGAGGGGCGAATTGGGCTTTTTAACTAGGCCCACAAGCTTGGTTCCTTAAAATAAAACATGCACATGACTTTTTTAATAAAGCACATGCACACTTAATGCAAACCAGCCCATGAAAAAGCCTAAAAGAAGTCCACATGCCCTTTATAAGATAAAATAAGGTCAAGCCCATTGATTAGACTTGTGCTTGTGAAAATTGGCTAAGTGTTAGCCCTCTTGATTTTATGCCTCCAATGTGCACACACACTTAGGTGTCTTCCTAAGCTTTTCCCCAAGCTTGATCAACAAAACTTATTGAAGTTCTTGTGAAACAAAAGCTTGTACATAAATCTGAAATTGTGCTTTAAGCTTGTTGGAGCGTGACCTTGTAATTGGACCCATTGGCATCCTCAAGTCTCCATTGCCTTGGTGAGTTGTATCAACTCCTGGGCATAGTTCCATCTTGTTGAAGGTTCTATATGACAAGTTCCGATTGGGTCTCCCATCATTTGGTATCAAAGTGCTTTGGTTGCTAGATTTCAAATAACTACCCTTTTGTTGTTTATTTTCATTATTCTTTTCTGGCCATTTTTCATCAATTAGTTCGTGCCTCTTTTGCTTGAGTTTTTGGCAGAATAATAAGAATTTTTTCAAGTTCAAAATCTCTTCTTTATTTTCGTTTTGGAATCACTCAAATCCAAGCTTTCTAGAGCAAGTTACACTAAGTCTAAATTGAGAGCATCCATCTTCTGAAAAAAAAAGTAGAAGTCAAAAAAAAGAAAAAAAAAAGAAATTTGTCAAAAAAAAAGAAAAAAAAGAAAAAAAAAGTAGAAGTGAAAAAAAGAAATTCGTCAAAAAAGGAGAAAAAAAGAAAAAAATCGACAAAAAAAGAAAACAATCAGAGTTTGCGATGCAAGTTTTAGAGAAGTGGAGTCCAAGTTTGCTACTTTCCTAATTGCAAGTACTTTCCTATCTTGTATTGCTTGGCACTTGCTATATTACTTTCCTATTTACTTCACCTTCCTATCTTGTAATGCTTGGAACTTGCTTGCTTTCCTATTTTCTTCACTTTCTTATTTAAGTTACTTTCGTATTTTGCTTTTAGTTTCCTATTTCATTTGTTGCCTCATTCAACTTTCTTTAGCTTCAAGTTTGATTTTCCAAGGGAATCATTTCCTTAATCCATTCCTTATACCATTTTTTTCCCACACTCTATTTTCCCTTTTGGATTCTTTGAGAAATTTATCTTGGGATTCTAATCTTGGCTGCCACTTGGTTTGATTGCTTCTATTTGATTGTGTCTTGTTTCGAATAGAATACTATCGAAAGCAAGTTGAGTGGTAAAAGGCAATAGTGTTTACCTTATAGAAAAAGCCAATTTTTGTGTGAAACACAAGTGGTTTGACATTTGTTGAGTGTATATACATGAGGTTCAGTGGTGAGGTCCATATTGTTTTTTTTTTGTTCACTAACATTCTGCAGTTCATAAATATGTATCAAGAAGATGAATCACCTGACCAAGATCTTAAAGTCTTTATGAAGTCTTTGTGAGAGAAAGCTTGAGCCCGTGTGCTGTGCCAGTTATACTTGTTCCTAAGAAAGATGGCAAATGGAGAATGTGTGTTGACTGTAGAGCCATCAATAAAATCACGGTGAAATATCGTTACCCTATCTCTCGTTTAAATGATATGCTTGATGAGTTGCATGGTGCTTGTATATTTTCTAAAATTGATCTTAGACGTGGGTACCATCAAATTCGCATGAAAAAGGGTAATGAGTGAAAAACTACTTTCAAAACTAAGTTTGGGTTATATGAGTGGTTAGTTATACCTTTTGGCTTAACTAATGCACCAAGTACTTTTATGAGTTTGATGAATCATGTGCTTCGTCCTTTTATTGGAAAGTATGTGGTCGTCTATTTTGATGATATTCTAGTATATTCCAGGAGTTTAGATGATCATGTGAAACACTTGCATGATGTGTTTGAACTTTTAAGAGAAAATAAGCTTTATGTCAATTTAGAAAAATGTTCCTTTTGCATGGATATTGTTGTGTTTCTTGGCTTTATTGTAGGTGCTAAAGGACTTCAAGTTGATGAAGAGAAAGTGAAAGCAATTAGAGAATGGCCAACTCTCAAGAATGCGAATGAAGTTCGAAGC
The DNA here is from genome assembly GCA_029891385.1 of Erythroxylum novogranatense. NCBI lineage: Eukaryota > Viridiplantae > Streptophyta > Magnoliopsida > Malpighiales > Erythroxylaceae > Erythroxylum > Erythroxylum novogranatense. The sequence goes on along the minus strand of CM057235.1, from coordinate 51,879,724 downwards.
TTCCATGACTTGGCTAGCTTTTTTTCGGAGATTTGTGACGGACTTCTCTACTATTGCAGCCCCTTTGAATGAATTGGTAAGAAAGAATGTGATTTTTAAATGGGGTGATTCACAAGAGGTTGCTTTTAATACCTTGAAAGAAAAATTGACCAATGCTCCTCTTCTTATTCTTCCTGACTTTTCTAAAGTTTTTGAGGTTCAATGTGATGCTTTTGGAATAGGAATTGGCACTTTTTTAATGCAAGATTCTAAACCCATTGCTTATTTTAGTGAAAAACTAAGTGGTGATGCTTTGAATTACTCCACTTTATGATAAATGATGCACTCATATTTTCTTATCTTTTTATACTTTTACACTTAGTTGTTATTCTCATTTGATGTCTAAATCACTTAGCTTACATTGATTTTATCATTTCAAGTGTTTTAGGTGTCAAATGAAGAAAATCATGCTAAGGAGGGAGATTTAGGACTTTTGGATACCATTTTCAAAGTGAGGAGGTCAAAATACCCTAAGGTGACCAAACTTGCGGAAATCCTAATCCTATAAGGAATCCTACTTCAACTAGGATTTCTACATTTCAGAAGATTCTTGTTCGGCACTACAAGAAATGGATCCATGAACAATCTAGACGGTCAAGGGACATGTAGATTGGGAGAAATGAAGATTTTTTTATAAAATTCCTACCTTGTAAAGGTCTTAATTTGGCAAGGAAAGAAGAAAACCTACTTCTACTTGGAAAAGAAGTCATCTCCTTGTAAAGATCCTAATTCTACAAAGAAAGAAAGACCCACTTCTACTTGGAAAAGAAGTCATCTCCTTGTAAAAATCCTAATTCTACAAGGAAAGAAATACCTACTTTTACTTGGAAAAGAATTCCTCTCTTACAAGACCTCCTCCAATATAAATAGGGTCCTTTAGCATTAGTTTGGGGATATTCACGTTTTCTATCTTCTTTGGATGTGAATTTCTCTTCTTTTCTTTCTCTTTTACGTTTTTTTCTTTTTCCCTAGGTAGAACCCTAATTTTCTTTCTTTCTATTCTTCTTCTTATACCCAAATTCTGCACTATGTTTTCTATTATGATTTTTGGCTTTTTTTACTGAGAATTATGAACTAAATTCTCTTTTCCAATTGTTGAGGCTATTAGCTAAATTCATGGTTGTTTTTATGAGAAGCATGCACATATAATTGATGAATCTATGATTGGAAATTTGTGTTCTTGATCTGGACATGATTGCCGAATTATGCATGTGGATTTGAAGTCATGAATTCGAATTTTGCATGAATAATTGTATGCTATCTGATTAATTTGATTGCTGGACAATAAATTGATTAGGTTAAGTAGCAACAACTAATTAAATTTGAAGCTTGTATATAGGTTTTCATTAGTTGGATCAAAACATAGTGATACGGAAACCCCAAGAAAACAAGGTTCTTGAAACCCCCAATCCTATTAAATCAAAACCTCAATCTTTATATTCTAAGAACATGCTAGTTCAAACCCCAATTATACGAAATTGAGACCCAAACCTAAAGAAAATTGAAGAATTGAACACGCCACAAGTGATTACCCACTTGCTATCAGAAATAGGGTATATGACACTTGCATCCAAAAGCTTCAAAATTTCTGCCTTCACCACCTCCATCATGGGTGGATTGAGTCGTCTCTGCATCTCCCTCGAAGGCTTCTAATTATCCTCTAAGAGTATGCGATGCATACACATAGAAGGACTAATCCCTTTGATGTCAGCTAAAGTCCATCCAATGGCGGTCTTATGGTCCTTTAAGACATGCAACAATCTTTCTTCCTACGTAGCTGTTAGATTCTTTGCAATAATCACTGGAAGAGTATCATTAGATCCAAGAAAAGCCTACTTCAAATGATCAGGCAAAGGTTTCAATTCTAACTCAGGAGCATGCAACACAGAAGGTAAGTCTTTCTTGTGCGAAAGAGGTAGATCAGCAAACACATCCAATTTTGGCACCATATAAGAAGATTGCAATGCCATAATAGCATCAATCACATAAGGTTCAAATATCATGGAGCCATTGGCATTTACATCAAAAGATGAGAAGAAGGAACGAATAAGAGCAATATTAACACCATCATTACTACTATAAACACAAAATTGGTCCACTAACAGATCAATGATATCCAAGTTATGTAATTCATGCACATCATAATTATATTTCATTGCCTCATTAAAATTAAATAAGACATGTTCGTCATCAATCCTCATACACAAAGTGCAATCATCACAATTAATTACAGTCTTAGCACTCCTCAAAAATGGTGAACGTGTGTGAGGGTGATCATCGCATGTCTCAATGATGATACAAGAAGCCATGGCAATGGAAATCAAGGTGCAACACGTCAAGACAAGCTTAAACCTAAACCTATAAATTAGGTTCGGTTCGGTTAACCTGCTGATACAAGACAACGTGCAGCAAGGCTTAAACAAGCACTTCAAGGGTTTGTTCAAAGTCACATTACATCTCATCTTAATGACAAGACCGAACCATCCGTGGAGAATTCTAGTGGAGTAGTCAAGCTTGTGATTCTTCTAGAGAGGACATGTGGAGGGGCTAATACTTAGCCAAATTTCAAGACAAGTTCAATTATTCTTATGGACTTATTTTAGTACATTGGGCTTGTTATTTATCCTTTGTTTATTAGGCCCAAAGAGACTTGTTGTGGGCTAGGTATTTATTAGTACTTGCCTTAGTTTATTTAAAGCTAGTTTTGGACTACCAAGTGTGTGGGCCTAAGTAGAGTAATCCATTAGGCCCATCCACCTCCCTTAGGTTTATTTATGTTATTTTGGTCTTATTTAAGTTGGTTTAGCCCAATCCTAAGTGGATTAGGATCAGATTGCATTATTGGGCTATAAACTCCTAAACTAGTTAGGATTAGGCTTGTTTTAGCCTTAAAGGGGTCTTATAACCTATTCCTTTTAGGTTTAGGTCGTGGGCAAGGGTATAAAAACCTTATTTTATCCTTGTAAACATCAGATTTGGTTGATTAACGAAATTGAGAGATATTCTCTTCAAGGAAGGTGTGTTCTTCTTATTGTTACTTCAAGGATTGCATCACTTATCAAGGTAATCACTTGTGGCGTGTTCAATTCTTCAATTTTCTTTGGGTTTGGGTCTCAATTTCGTATAATTGGGGTTTGAACTAGCATGTTCTTAGAATAGAAAGATTGGGGTTTTGATTCAATAGGATTAGGGGGTTTCAAGAACCTTGTTTTCTTGGGGTTTCTGTTGGCTCTCTTGAGAAATTTAGCATACTTAGGCACATGTCTTATTGCTTCCAGCAAAGGAATGTTGATTTTTACCTTTTTAAACAATTCCAAAATTTCTTTCTCCTTATCTTCCTTCTTTTGCCTGTTAGAACTCAAAGGGAAAGGTGGAGTTAGCTTATAAGTGGAATCCACAAGATTAGGAGATACCATAGATGCATGAGATGGTTGCTTGGGTTGAGAAGAAGATTCGGCACCCTTCAGGTCTGAGGTAGTGTTGCTAGTTTTTGGTTGTTATTTTGAGCCTCCATGATACAAATGGCATTCAAAATGCTACAAGCAGCAATTTAGAAAATGGAGCTAAAGTGCAAGGCGATGTCATGGGAAATCATATTGAGGCTGTTCAAGCAAAACAAGATCATTCAAGTGCCAACATGGAAGGTTTTTCCAGTCTGGAAAGTTTTGTCGGTCCAGTCACAAGGTCCCGAGCAAAGCTTCTGAAGGAGCAACTCCAAACTTATGTGCAAAACCATGTTGAAAGTGGGCTATCAAGGGGGGCCACGTTGGTTTTAATCTCTTCTATTTCAGACTTAGTTTATGGGTTTAATTTAGCTTTTTAATTTAGAATACATGGGCCCCTTGTTATTCTACTTAAGCCCATTTCGAAATCCATTAGGTTTAGGTATAAATTAAGCATGTTTTAGGGTTTTGGTGGTTCTCATATTCAGAACTCCATCTTATTCTCTCCAGCAGCCACCTCCCTCTCAACATTGAAGAGAGAGTTTGCTTTCTTTTATGTTTATGCACAAGGTGTTCTTATTGATTGCAATTGAGTTTATCTTTTGTTATCAATTTTAATTCCTATTTCTTGTGTTCTTGAGTACTTATCTGATTGGGGTTCAAGGGGATTTCTGCAAATTAACTTGGGTTCTTGTCGTAAGTGTTCTTGGGTGTAAGAACAAATATTATCCTGATTGCTTTGTCGAGAAACAAATTCTGATTTGATTGGTAACGAGTTCTAAGGGACGATTAAGGGTCTTGGGGTTCCGCATCACTCCAACTCATCCTCTTCATCCAAAATAATCACTTTGTCTCCAATCTCCTTACCACTCCTTAGCTTAAGTGCAAAAGCACTTTCCTTGCCTTGCATACCTTGGAATGACAATTTTCCAGAATTTTGGGCTTCCATTTTTCCAAGGTTAGATGCCAACTGTCCCATTTGCCTCTCAAGGTTTTGGATGCCCGACCTTGTCTCTTGCTAAAAAGATTTATAATCTTGTTGAAAAGACATGAAATTTTGCTGCATAGACAAGGTGTTAGATGCCATAGTTTTCATCAATTCCGTAATCTCATTCAAAGAAGGATTAGAAGAAGAAGAAGGGTTAGAAGGTGGCGGCATAGTTCTGGGAATGTTCGGTTGTAGTTGAAATCCAGTGGGGTTGGGTGCTCTTGATCCATTATGCATAGGTGGTTGCTGAGGATTCCATAGCAAAGATTGGGGTGATCTCTCCATCCCGGATTGTAGGTTTGGGAGTAAGGATCATATTTTCTCTGTGGGTTAGCATTAAAAACACCACCAACTGCATTCACATGGTCAGTAGAATCATCTTGCATAGTAGGACATGTATTAGCATTATGACCATGCATGGATTGAGAACAACCACTCATCAGTTGTCCCCTTCAAAGAGAAAGGAAAAGCTTTTAGCTTGACTTGCTCCTCCTCCACACCATTTGGCTTCATGCCATTGCAAATCACGTGGAACTTCTTAAGATGAGCATGTTGATCTTCACCTGCAAGGCCGTTAAAACAAGGAAGCAAATGGATAAAGTCAGGTTTTAGCTCAAAGTTAGGATTCTCAACATTAATACAAAGAGGATGGTTCTCCAAGTCAGGAGCAGCAAGCTCCTTCAAAGTTCTTTGTTGTGCAACTGCCATGTCTTCAGGAATAGGATCAACGTAGATGTTGAATGGTGAGGAGAAAAGCTATAACACTAAGAAAAGTTTCCCTGCATTTGCATACACGTTTTCTTTTACTTTTACATCCACACTAGTTTTTTTTGTCACAAATTTTCCTTAGTATATTTCTTTCGTCCTTACTCGAGGACGAGCAAGAGATAAGTGTGGGAGAAGTTGATGCACTCATATTTTCTTATCTTTTTATACTTTTACACTTAGTTTTTATTCTCATTTGATGTCTAAATCACGTAGTTTACATTGATTTTATCATTTCAAGTGTTTTAGGTGTCAAATGAAGAAAATCATGCTAAGGAGGGTCAAGGGACTGCAAGAAATGGATCCAGGAACAATCTAGACGGTCAAGGGACATGTATATTGGGAGAAATGAAGAGTTTTTTAAAAAAGTACTACCTTGTAAAGGTCTTAATTTGGCAAGGAAAGAAGAAAACCCACTTCTACTTGGAAAAGAAGTCATCTCCTTGTAAATATCTCATGTCTACATGGAAAGAAATACCTACTTTTACTTGGAAAAGAAATCCTCTCTTACAAGACCTCCTCCAATATAAATAGGGTCCTTTAGCATTAGTTTGGGGATATTCACGTTTTCTATCTTCTTTGGATGTGAATTTCTCTTCTTTTCTTTCTCTTCTACGTTTTTTCTCTTTCCCTAGGTAGAACCCTAGTTTTATTTCTTTCTATTCTTCTTCTTATACCCAAATTCTGCACTATGTTTTCTATTATGATTTTTGGCTTTGTTTTAGTGAGAATTATGAACTAAATTCTCTTTTCCAATTGTTGAGGCTATTAGCTAAATTCATGGTTGTTTTTATGAGAAGCGTGCACATATAAACAATGAATCTATGATTGAAAATTTGTGTTCTCGATCTGGACATGATTGCCGAATTATGCATGCGGATTTGAAGTCATGAATTCAAATTTTGCATGAATAATGTGTATGCTATCTTATTAATTTAATTGCTAGACAATAAATTGATTAGGTTAAGTAGCATCAACTAATTAAAATTGAAGCTTGTATGTAGGTTTTAATTAGTTGGATCAAGACATAGGTTAATTTTATGCATGCTAGCTTTGTTGAAAGTTAACTTAGGTTTAGCAAACTTGATTTTAATCTTAATGCTCTTGTTATTCTGTTATTCATGCTAGTTTTGGATTAATACATTAACGAGAAGTTGTTGCATGTCATGCTTGTTTTGAATGCATCTATCTTTGCTTGATGAACCCTAATTTTCCAATCTAAGATATAATTCATTTTCAATAATTAAAAACAACCTAAGGATTTAGTGAAAACCTTTGCAATTGGTCTTTAATTAATCTGAACTTTTTACTCAAATTTTCTTAGCAATTTCTCTCTTGAAAACTTTTACCTTTGTTTTAATTTTCTAAACTTAAATCATGTCTTCTTCTTTCTTTTCTTATTTACTTTTAAGATAAACAAACAAATCCCCCAATTTGGTCTTAAGAGCATTCGATTTTTGTTTTCCCCTTTCACATTCACGCATAGTTTGCTTGAAAGTAAGAACATCTTCCTTGTGTTTTGATCTCTGTGGGACGATACCCTTGCTTCGCTATACTACAAATCAATTTAAGTAGGGGATTAAATTTGTAGGCTAACGACAACCTATCATCTATCAACTACAACAAAGATGCTATCACATACTTTCCTAGTCCTAGACAATCCTAACACAAAATTCATAGATATATCAATCCAAGGACTAATAGGGACAGGTAGAGGCGTGTACAACCCATGTGGTTGCACCTTGGACTTGGCTTGCATACACGCTACACAACTAGAGCAAACTCTTTCAACATCCTTTTTCATGTTAGGCCAACAAAAATGCTCCTGTAATATGTTAAGTGTTTTAGCAATACCAAAATGTCCCATTAAAAGTCCATCATGAGACTCCCTAGCAAGCATCTCACGCATAGAACAAGTAGGAATACATAGTTAAAAGCAATTTCCTGCACCTCTCCCCACTTAAATCCTACCTCCTTTTTAACAATCTCAGTCAATGGAGCTGCAATGGAACTAAAATCTTTCATAAACCTCCTATAGAAACTAGCAAGTCCATGAAAAGATCTCACCTGAGTAACACTTGTAGGTCTCGGCCACTACCTAATTGCCTTGAGACTTCTTTAACTTAACATACAACTTTTCTGCCCTAAGTGCATGTAACACAAGCCTAAGATGCTCAATATGCTCATTAATGCTTTTGCTATGGATCAATATGTCATCAAAAAATACCACAACAAGCTTACCAATAAATGACCTCAAAACATGATTCATCAAACGCATAAATGTACTAGGAGCATTAGTTAAGCCAAAAGGCATCACAAGCCACTCATATAAACCATGTTTTGTTTTAAAAGCAGTTTTCCATTCATCACCAATTTTCATTCTAATCTGATGGTAACCACTCATAAGATCAATTTTGATAAACACACATGCACCATGCAATTCATCAATCATATCATCCAATCTAGGTATAGGATGGCGATACTTTACCGTCATCTTGTTAACAGCTCTGCAATCCACACACATGCGCCAACTCCCATCCTTCTTTGGAACCAATATCACTGGCACGGCAAAAGGACTAAGACTCTCCCTGATGTGTCCGTTTTGTAGCAATTCTTCCACTTGCTTTTGGAGTTCCTTAGTTTCTTCAGGATTAGCCCTATAAGCTGGTCTATGTGGAATCTGCGTCCCAGGCATGAAGTCAATCTGATGTTCTATTCCTATAATCGGCGGCAATTCCTTAGGCAACTTCTCAGGGAAAACATCTCCATACTCCTGCAAAAGAGAAACAACACTACTAGGCAAACAAGGGTCAAGGTCAGATTCATTAAAGCAAGCTTGCTTGTACAAAAGTACAAACAAACATCTCCTTTCCACACAAGCAACCCATACATCTCTCTATTTTGCATAGAATTTTTGTTTCTTTCTACCCTCTCTCTCATTTGGGCCTTTTAATTCAATTTCTTTTGAGGCCTCTTTCCTCACTTTTCTTCTCTCAGTCTCGGCCTCACTTTCTCTCTTTTCTTTTGATTTATATTTTTGCTCCCCATTTGCAAGGTTCTCAACCTTCCCCTCAATTTTTGTATTATCATGCTTTTCTTGAAATTTTTTGTCCTGTCTTTGTTGCATTGCCTCCATACTCCTTTTTAATTGCATTTGGTCATCATATACCTCTTTTGGTGCCAATGGAGCAAGAACAAATTTCTGATCTCCCATAGTAAATGAATACCTATTCTTAAAACCATCATGTAACACTCTTCTATCATATTGCCAAGGTCGACCGAGCAATAAATGACTAGCATGCATAGGTACAACATCACAAAATACTTGATCAGAATACTTTCCAATGGAGAACGATACAAGGACTTGTTTATTTACCTTGATTTCCCCCATGTCATTCAGCCATTGTAGTCTATATGGCCTAGGGTGTTTCAAGCACTCCAACCCGAGTTTTTCCACCATCAATGTACTAGCCACATTAGTGCAGCTTCTCCCATCAATGATCAGGCTACAAATCTTCTCATTCACTAGGCATCTGGAATGAAAAATATTTTCCCTTTGCTCAATTCCATCTTCCTTCACTTGAGCATTCAAAACTTACCTAGTAACAAGTAATTCACCCCTAGGTGCATCCTCAACTTCCACATCAGAACAATCTTCCAACTCAGGCATGGAAGTCAAATCATCTTCTTCCTCCTCAGACACAATTTCTCCTCTCACAAACATTGTTTTCTTGTTTGGGCATTGAGAAGCAATATGACCAACACCAAGACATTTAAAGCATTTAATAGTCCTATGCTTTTCAGAATTGGAACTAGAAGAACTTGGAGTTTTAAAAATACCTTTTGGATCTGCCTTGTTCTTCTCTTCCTTTAGCTTGTCTTTGTCCTTCTCATTTTTCTTGGACCATTTCGAGTTCCAATTTGTAGTAGAGCTTGGGTAAGAGGCCTTGTTGGAGCTTTTGTACTTGAGTTGCCTCTCCACCTTCATGGCCATATTCACCATCTCCTCTAACTCCACATAATGGTGCAATTCAATAACATTGGTAATGTCTTTGTTCAAACTAGCCAAGAAACGTGCCATGGTGGCTTCTCTTTCTTCTTCTACATTAGCCCTAATCATGGCTATCTCCATCTCCTTATGGTACTCTTCTACACTTTTGGTGCCTTGCCTCAAGGTTTGGAGCCTTTGATGGAGCTCCATATAGAAGTAACTAGGCACAAACCTCTTCTTCATGAACCTCTTCATTTCAGCCCAAGTATCAATAGGATCCTCTCCATTCCTTCTTTTGTTCAAAAAAAGCTGATCCCAGCAAATAAGTGCACAATCATTAAATTCCACGGCAGCAAGCTTCACCTTCTTCTCCTCAAAATAGTTATGGCATTCAAAAATCATCTCCACCTTTCTTTCCCATTCTAAGTAAGCTTCTGGATCATTCTTACATTGTAAAGATGGTATTTTCATCTTGATACTGTCCTAGTTTCTATCCACACGCTCGACCCTATCTTCTCCCCTTACATTGTCGCGGCCTCTATAACCTCTTCCTCTTCCTCTATTATTCCGTCCCCCTCTTCCACCAAATCTGGCCCTATGCCAATCTTCTTCATCTTCCCCATCATCATATTCATCTTCATACTCGTAGCGTACAGGAGTTAGCTCCCTAGCATTTTGCTTCCTTGTTGCACCATTAGATGAAGCCTCTCTTTGTAAATTCCTAATGGCTTGATCTTGTCTATCAAATTTATCACTGACATCCTTGAACATGTTCTCAATCCTTTGGAATTGATGTTTCATAGCCTCCAAAATAAAGAATGTGTGTTGATCAGCCTCACTATTCTTTTCTTCCTTGTCACTACCTTTACTATCCTTTGAATTGGTCATTATGTAAAACCTGCAAAAATACGTTAGAATAGCTCCTCACACACTCCCTCACGTGTTTCTCTCTAAATCAGATTGGATACCCTTGTGTTTCACTCAAGAAGATGGCTTTTACCCTCAAACGAGCTTACACACTCTTGCCTTTTACCACTTTAGATTCTAGCACAGTTTTACTTGTCCGGATCAATCACTACCAACCAAATAAGCACAACAGCAACGTAATTCAAAAGGAAAGCAACGAATACCTAAATAAAGGAAGAAAAACACATACTAGATGGAGAAAACGTATGTGAATGATTTTTTTTGGTGCCAATTGAGCAATATGAAACAAGATTACTCAATTCAAGTGTAATGGAAACAAAAGTAGCACAAACAAAAAAAAATCAACCAAAGAGTGCAAGAACAGACGAAACTAGGAATTAAACTCAACCCTAAACCCAAATTAACAAGAACATTCCAATCTGCCCCAATTACTCAAGAAGTTGAAAATAAGCAATTATATCAAAGACACACGTTTTGAGGAAAGAGAGCAAATCCTGAAACAAGAACGTGTTTCTTAAAGCAAGAAAACAAGTTTTGATGAGTTTCTTGAATGAGGGATGTGTTCTTGATGAATCTTGAATAATAAAGAAACGAAATTAAAGAATTATTGAATGATCAAATTCGTTTCTTGATGAATATTGCAAGCAAATCAACTCAAACTCACAAAGATTCACAATCTTGATACTTTTTTTCTTTTTTCTTTTCATTTTTTTTACTTCTTTCTTTCTTTCTTTTCTTTTCTTTCTTTCTTTCTTTCTTTCTTTTCTTTCTTTTCTTTCTTCCTTTCTTTTCTTTCTTTCTTTCTTTCTTTTCTTTCTTTTCTTTCTTTCTTTTTCTTTCTTTCTTTCTTTCTTTCTTTCTTTTTTTTTTTTTTTTTCAATTTTAATGATAAACTAACTATAATAATCAAGAACAAACAGAAAATTAAAGATAAAGATTGAATTTAAAACTTAGGCTCTGATACCAAAGATGATACGGCAACAACCTAGAATCAATGTATAGATCACCTCCGTTTTAATGATTGTTCTCAAACCTAAATTCAATCAATCTAACAAGACCCTTCACTCCCAAAACAGCAAGGATTTGGTAACAAAGAGTATAAAGATTGTAGGAATTAAATTAACGCCACAAGTTAGAACTTACTTGATAAGTTGAATCAATCCTTAAGGTAAAATAAGCAAGAATCTCAATTCTCTCTTGAAGAATGCTTTCGAATTTTATTGATCTCTCTAAAAAACTCATATTCATGGCTAAAGCAAGGGTTTAAATACCCTTTGCAATGTAAACCCTAACAAAGATAACCTAAAAACCCTAAAGAAAGCCCAAAATATCAAAAACACATCTTTCATTCAAGAGACTCATCCAGACTTGTTTTCTTTCATTCACGTGTGTCTTTGATATAATTGCTTATCTTTAAGTTCTTGACTAATTGGGGCAGATTGGAATGTTCTTGTTAATTTGGGTTTAGGGTTGAGTTTAATTCCTAGTTTCGTCTTTTCTTTAACTCTTTGGTTGTTTTTTTTGTTTGCTGTCCTTTTTTGTTTCCATTACACTTGAATTGAGTAATCTTGTTTCATATTGCTCAATTGGCACCAAAATCGTTCACATCGTTTCTCCATCTAGTATGTGTTTATTTTCGTCTTCATTGTTTTCTTTACATTAAATTGCATCTAGCTTTGTGTTTTTCTTCCTTTATTTAGGTATTCGTTGCTTTCCTTTTGAATTACGTTGCTGTTGTGCTTATTTGGTTGGTAGTGATTGATCCGGACAAGTAAAACTGTGCTAGAATCTAAAGTGGTAAAAGGCAAGAGTGTGTAAGCTCATTTGAGGGTAAAAGCCATCTTCTTGAGTGAAACACGAGAATTTCCAATCTGATTTAGAGAGAAACACGTGAGGGAGTGTGTGAGGAGCTATTCTAACGTGTTTTTGCAGGTTTTACATCATGACCAACTCAAAGGATAGTAAAGGTAGTGACAAGGATGAAAAGAATAGTGAGGCTGATCAACACACATTCTTTACTTTGGAGGCTATGCAACATCAATTCCAAATGATTGAGAACATGTTTAGGGATGTCAGTGATAAATTTGATAGACAAGATCAAGCCATTAGGAATTTACAACGAGAGGCTTCATCTAATGGTGCAACAAGGAGGCAAAATGCTAGGGAGCCAACTCCTGTGCGCTATGAGTATGAAGATGAATATGATGATAGGGAAGATGAAGAAGATTGGCATAGGGCCAGATTTGGTAGAAGAGGGGGACGGAATGATAGAGGAAGAGGAAGAGGTTATAGAGGCCGAGACAATGCAAGGGGAGAAGACAGGGTCGAGCGTGTGGATAGAAACTTGGGCAGTATCAAGATGAAAATACCATCTTTCCAAGGTAAGAATGATCCAGAAGCTTACTTAGAATGGGAAAGAAAGATGGAGATGATTTTTGAATGCCATAACTATTCTGAAGAGAAGAAGGTGAAGCTTGCTGCCGTGGAATTTCATGATTATGCACTTATTTGGTGGGATCAACTTGTTTTGAACAAAAGAAGGAATGGAGAGGATCCTATTGATACTTGGGCTGAAATGAAGAGGGTCATGAAGAAGAGGTTTGTGCCTAGTTACTTCTATAGGGAGCTCCATCAAAGGCTCCAAACCTTGAGACAAGGCAGCAAAAGTGTAGAAGAGTACCATAAGGAGATGGAGATAGCCATGATTAGGGCTAAAGCAGTAGAAGAAAGAGAAGCCACCATGGCACGTTTCTTGGTTGGTTTGAACAAAGACATTGCCAATGTTATTGAATTGCACCATTATGTGGAGTTAGAGGAGATGGTGAATATGGCCATGAAGGTGGAGAGGCAACTCAAGTACAAAAGCTCCAACAAGGCTTCTTACCCAAGCTCTACTACAAATTGGAACTCGAAATAGTTTTAAGAATAGGTATTCATTTACTATGGGGGATCAGAAATTTGTTCTTGCTCCATCGGCCCCAAAAGAGGTATATGAGGACCAAATGCAATTAAAAAGGAGTATGGAGGGAATGCAACAAAGACAGGACAAAAAACTTCAAGAAAAGCATGACAATACAAAAATTGAGGGAAGGTTGAGAACCTTGCAAAGGGGAGAGAAATCTAAATCAAAAGAAAAGATAGAAAGTGAGGCCGAGAGTGAGAGAAGAAAAGTGGGGAAAGAGGCCTCAAAAGAAATTCAATTAAAAGGCCCAAATGAGAGAGAGGGTAGAAAGAAACAAAACTTCTATGCAAAATGAGAGATGTAAGGGTTGCTTGTGTGGAAAGGAGATGTTTGTTTGTACTTTTGTACAAGCAAGCTTATTTTAATGAATCGACCTTGACCCTTGTTTGCCTAGTAGTGTTGTTTCTCTTTGCAGGAGTATGGAGATCTTTTCCTGGCGGTTGCTAAGGAATTGCCGCCTATTAGAGGAATAAAACATCAGATTGACTTCATGCCTGGGGCGCAGATTCCAAATAGACCAACTTATAGGGCTAATCCTGAAGAAACTAAGGAACTCCAAAAGCAAGTGGAAGAATTGCTACAAAAGGGACACATCAGGGAGAGTCTTAGTCCTTGTGCCGTGCCAGTGATATTGGTTCCAAAGAAGGATGGGAGTTGGGCGCATGTGTGTGGATTGCAGAGTGTTAACAAGATAACAGTAAAGTATCGCCATCCTATACCTAGATTGGATGATATGATTGATGAATTGCATGGTGCATGTGTGTTTACCAAAATTGATCTTATGAGTGGTTACCATCAGATTAGAATGAAAATTGGTGATGAATGGAAAACTGTTTTAAAAACAAAACATGGTTTATATGAGTGGCTTGTGATGCCTTTTGGCTTAACTAATGCTCCTAGTACATTTATGCGTTTGATGAATCATGTTTTGAGGTCATTTATTGGTAAGTTTGTTGTGGTATATTTTGATGACATATTGATCTATAGCAAAAGCATTAATGAGCATATTGAGCATCTTAGGCTTGTGTTAGATGCACTTAGGGCAGAAAAGTTGTATGCTAAGTTAAAGAAGTGTACATTTTGCATGGATCGTGTCATATTTCTTGGTTATGTTGTTTCTTCTAATGGAATTGAGGTGGACCAAGAAAAGGTCAAGGCAATTAGGGAGTGGCCGAGACCTACAAGTGTTACTCAGGTGAGATTTTTCATGGACTTGCTAGTTTCTATAGGAGGTGTGTGAAAGATTTTAGTTCCATTGCAGCTTCATTGACTGAGATTGTTAAAAAGGAGGCAGGATTTAAGTGGGGAGAGGCGCAGGAAATTGCTTTTAACACCCTAAAAGAAAAACTTTGTTCTGCACCTATTTTGAGTTTACCTAATTTTTCTTCTACTTTTGAGATTGAATGTGATGCCTCTAGGATAGGTATTGGTGCTGTTTTATTGCAGGAAAGGCGTCCCATTGCCTATTTTAGTGAGAAGTTAAATGGTGCTCAAATGAAGTATTCCACTTATGACAAGGAGCTATATGCATTGGTAAGAGCTCTACAAACTTGGCAACATTATCTATGGCCAAAGGAATTCATGATTCACACTGATCATGAGAGTTTGAAGCATCTTAAGGGCCAAGGTAAGTTAAATAAAAGGCATGCTAAGTGGTTGGAGTTCATAGAGACATTCCCATATGTTGTGAAATACAAGCAAGGTAAAGAAAATGTGATCGCTGATGCATTATCTAGGAGGTCTTGATTCGACGAATCCTTTTGAGGAGGGAGGGAATGATACAACTCACCAAGGCAATGGAGACTTGAGGATGCCAATGGGTCCAATTACAAGGTCACGCTCCAACAAGCTTAAAGCACAATTTCAGATTTATGTACAAGCTTTTGTTTCACAAGAACTTCAAGAAGTTTTGTTGATCAAACTTAGGAATACACACTTAGGTGTCTTCCTAAGCTTTTCCCCAAGCTTGATCAACAAAACTTCTTGAAGCTCTTGTGAAAAAAAAGCTTGTACATAAATCTGAAATTGTGTTTTTAGCTTGTTGGAGCATGACCTTGTAATTGGACCCATTGGCATCCTCAAGTCTCCATTGCCTTGGTGAGTTGTATCAAATCTTTGATAGATTTTATATGCATACTTTTATGAATAATTTGTATTTGTTTTTACCAATTTTTAAATAATTTTTTATCATATATATTGATATGAATAGGTTCTGGTTACCCTAAGAACCGAACCTGAAAATGGGTTAACCGATCCTATAGGTTCTTTAGGTTCAGGTTCAGGTTCAGTTTCGTGAAATTGCCGAACCTAACATTCAGGTTCAAGTTCAGGATATTTATGAACGGGTCAGGTTACCCTACCATGAACACCCCTAGCCATATATGTACTACATGCAATTATTTGTAATAGCATTATGGATTAAATTACTTTGTTACAAGCAAGTGTGTACACGGTAATGAAGAAAAGAATTTTGTTATATACTACGTATTTATATTGATAATAGTGTACAAAAATGATACGACAACAACCTAGAATCAATGTCTAGATCACCTCCATTTCAAAGATTGTTCCCAAACCTAAATTCAATCAATCAAACAAGACCCTTCACCCCCAAAACAACAAGAAATTGGTAACAAAGAGTATAAGATTGTAGGAATTGAATTAACGCCAGAAGTTAGAACTTACTTGATAAGTTGAATCAATCATTAAGGTAAAACAAGCAAGAATCTCAATTCTCTCTTGAAGAATGCTTTCTAATTTTTTTTATCTCTCTAAAACTCGTGTTCATGGCTAAAGCAAAGGTTTAAATACCCTTTGCAATGTAAACCCTAACAAAGATAACCTAAAAATCCTAAAGAAAGCCCAAAATATCAAAAAGGCCTTTTTGAAACAAATATGTCCAAGAATAAATCCCACATGGATTTGGGCTTCAAATCTAATTAAAATTGACTAGTCCTAGTCCAAATAGGATAAGAAAACCTTAAAAATAGAAGACTAACTTAAGAGGGGCGAATTGGGCTTTTAAACTAGGCCCACAAGCTTGGTTCCTTAAAATTAAACATGCATATGACTTTTTTTAATGAAGCACATGCACACTTAATGCAAATCAACCCATGAAAAAACCTAAATGAAGTCCACATGCCCTTTATAAGATAAAATAAGCCCAAACCCATTGATTAGATTGGTGCTTGTGAAAATTGGCTAAGTGTTAGCCCTCTTGGTTTGATGCCTCCAATGTGCACACACACTTAGGTGTCTTCCTAAGCTCTTTGCCAAGCTTAATCAAGTAAACTTCTTGAAGTTCTTGTGAAACAAAAGCTTATACATAAATCTGAAGTTGTGCTTTGAGCTTGTTGGAGCGTGACCTTGTAATTGGACCCATTGGCATCCTCAAGTCTCCATTTCCTTGGTGAGTTGTATCAAAAAAACTGAATATGTATTATTTAGTTACTTACAACTATTACATATGAATACATTAGTCAATGTTCCTATTTTGTGAATGGATAACTCACAAAATTGTTCCATATTTTCTTTTATTTATGCATGTGTACTTAATTGCTATGAGTTACCATACATATGGTACACATGTGTAATTATGCACATGACCCTATGTACATGTACACTACAGTATAATAATTGGTACAACTTGCATAATGGATACTATGTTACGTAGTTTTACCATGACATATGTTATACCAATAGTGGTACCATATGTTATAGTTTGCCATTAGTGTATACAACATGCATGTATGCACATGCAAGATGTGTACATAACCATGGTATATACTATGCAACCAATTATATGTTATGCACATGTATCCAACATACTACTATGTTATGGGTACACATGCAATGTATGGTGCACAATGGTATACTCATGGTGTGTACCATATAGTTATGTATACAATATGCTATTATTATGCACTATAGTATATACCACCATATACTTTAGATATACGTACCACATACAATAGCATGATATTAAACATTACTAAGTTGTTACATACTAATTTATGTATGTGTCATAATTATGCATAGCATGTACTGGTAATGGTACCATGTGTATGTATGCACATGTGTATTTACAATAACTATATAACTATTACATTACACAATATGCTCATGTATGGTATCATCACATGGCAATGTACACATGGTAAGTGCATATGTTTAATATACTACATATGGTAGTAGTGTACCAGGCATACATATAAATTGTAACCATAGTGTACCATTTAATACGTGCATGTGATGGTAACATGTGTATATACTACTACCATATGGTACATATGCATATATACATGTAACGGTATACTATATGTATACACTAGTCATTATTGCATGGGTTACATGTATACACTACTACAATAACTACACATGTTATTAACTATTGCATGTACATAACATACCATACTATATAGTACTAATGGTATGTTATATACACACTAGTGCACTACTTTTATACTAGTTAACCATTGGTACATAGTAGTGCCAATGGTGTGCGTATACTATGTAACATAATACATAGTACCATACATATACTATGCGTATATATACACTAGCATTCAGTTATGCATGTGCTACATACCAGTATAATATGTAGCATATACGTGTACTAGCAATAATAGTGGTTATACATATGCTATACATGTATATGCACCAATACACCATAGTTACATGTGTGTACTAGCATACAATGTATTAGTGTACCATACATTATGTGTAAACTATAATGGTGTGTACTATGCTATGTACATGTGTACATATGCTTCTACCCATTAGCTATGCATATAGTAAATAGTATACACTGCTACATAGTGCCACTTAATATATGCATATGTACCATTAGTATCTATGCATGCTAATAATGGAACAGATTACACATATGCTAGTTACACCTACATATACATTATGCATAATTATACATTAACTATACCATTGAGTATAGTATACTATAGTACCATATGCTATTGAATAACTATTATACATGTACTATGAATACCTAGTATTTGTATGTGTATAGTATATGCATGGTATACATATGTACATATACTACATAGTGTGCCAAGTATACCATAGTAACATAATGCATAGTATATGCATGCTAATGTATACATAATACATATGCACATGCAGTACATAGCATACATATCCATGTTAGTTAACTAGTTACCATACATGTGCATAATACTTGAGTGTGTGTATGTGTGCTATAGTACCATTATAATATATGTGTTAAATAATGTACCCTATATGTGCTATAGTAGCATTATAGTACCCCATGCATATAGTGATACGAAAACCTCAAGAAAACAAGGTTCTTGAAACCCCCTAATCCTATTGAATCAAAACCTCAATCTTTCTATTCTAAGAACATGCTAGTTCAAACACCAATTATATGAAATTGAGACCCAAACCTAAAGAAAACTGAAGAATTGAACACGCCACAAGCGATTACCTTGATAAGTGATGCAATCCTTGAAGTAACAATAAGAAGAACGCACCTTACTTGAAGAGAATATCTCTAAATTTCGTTCATCAACCAAATCTGTTGTTTACAAGGATAAAATAAGGTATTTATACCCTTGCCCATGACCTAGACCTAAAAGGAATAGGTTACAAGACCCTTTAATACTAAAACAAGCCTAATCCTAACTAGTTTAGGAGTTTATAGCCCAATAATGCAATCTGATCCTAATTCAATTAGGATTGGGCTAAACTAACTTAAATAAGACCAAAATAACTTAAATAATCCTAAAGCAATTACTAATAAATACATAGCCCATAACAAGTCTCTTTGGGCCTAATAAAAATAAATAACAAGCCTAATGTATTAAAATAAGTCCATAAGCGTAATTGAACTTGTCTTGAAATTTAGCTAAGTATTAGCCCCTACACATGCCCTCTCTAGAAGAATTACAAGCTTGACTACTCCACTTGAATTCTCTATAGATGGTTCGGTCTTGTCATCAAGGTGAGATGTAATGTGACTTTGAACAAACCCTTAAAGTGCTTGTTTAAGCCTTGCTGCACGTTGCCCTGTAATAGGTCAACTTTGGTATCAGAGCGCTTTGGTTGCTAGATTTCAACTAACTATCCTTTTGTTGTTTCTTTTTCGTTATTCATTTCTGTCCATTTTTGCATCCACTAGTTCGTGTACCTTTTGCTTGAGTTTTGGCAGAATAATAGGAATTTCTTCAAGTTCAAAATCTCTTCTTTATTTTAATTTTGGAATCACTCAAATCCAAGCTTTCTAGAGCAAGTTACACCAAATCTAAATTGAGAGCATGCAGCTTCTGAAAAAAAAAAGTAGAAGTTAAAAAAAAAGAAAAAGAAAAAAAAGTAGAAGTGAAAAAAAAGAAATTCGTCAAAAAAAGAGAAAAAAAGAAAAAAATCGACAAAAAAGAGAGAGAGAGAAAAAAAAACAATCAGAGTGTGTGATGCAAGTTTTAGAGAAGTGGAGTCCAAGTTTGCTACTTTCCTAATTGCAAGTACTTTCCTATCTTATATTGCTTGGAACTTGCTATATTACTTTCCTATTTGCTTCATTTTCCTATCTTGTATTGCTTGGAACTTGCTTGCTTTCCTATTTGCTTCACTTCCTTATTTCAGTTACTTTCCTATTTTGCTTTTCGTTTCCTATTTCATTTCTTGCCTTATTAATCTTTCTTTAGCTTCAAGTTTGACTTTCCAAGGTAATCACTTCCTTAATTCATTCCTTATACTATTTTTTTTCACAATCTATTTCCCGTTTTGGATTCTTTGAGAATTTTATCTTGCGATTCTAATCTTAGCTGTCACTTGGTTTGATTGCTTCTATTTGATTGTGTCTTGTTTCGAATAAGAATACTATAAAAAAGCAAGTCGAGTGGTAAAAGGCAAGAGTGTTTACATTATAGAAAAAGCCACTTTTGTGTGAAACACGAGTTGTTTGACATCCGTTGAGTGTATACACGTGAGGGAGAGTTGTAAGGTCCATATTGTTTTTGTTGTTCGCTAACATTTTACAATTCATAAATATGTCTCAAGAAGATGAATCAGCTGAGCAAGATCTTAAAGTCTTTATGAAGGCTGTGCAAGACCAATTCCAGAGGTTGAATGCTAGGTTGGATGACATCCAATCCACGTCAAACTCCAAAGGTCCTAGAAGAGTGTTCTATGGAGAAGATGAAGATGTGCAATCCGATGATGAAGGCCCCAACATTAGGAGAGGTAGACAAGCTTCTTCTCGTAATGAACTCGATAACATAAAACTGAAAATCCCTTCCTTTCAAGGGAAAAATGATCCTGAATTATATTTAGAGTGGGAGAGGAAAATTGAACATGTATTTGAGTGTCATACATATAGTGAAGAGAAAAAGATAAAACTTGCTGCCGTTGAATTGTGTGACTATGCTAGTATTTGGTGGGATCAATTGCAAATAAATAGAAGGCGGAATCTTGAAAGACCAATCCGCACATGGCAAGAAATGAAAGCCATCATGAGAAAGCGCTTTGTTCCAAGTCATTACTATCGAGACTTGTTCAACCGACTACAAAGATTGAGGCAAGGATCTATGAGTGTTGAAGAGTACCACCAAGAGATGGAGATCATCATGATTAGGGCCAATGTTGAGGAAGACATGGAAGCTACCATGAGAAGATTTCTTGATGGTTTGCGCCCTGAAATTACTTCCATTGTAGAACTGCAAAATTTTCTTGACATGGATGAGTTGTTACATAAGGCCATTATGGTAGAAAAGCAAATAAAGATCCAAAATGGTGCTGGGTCGAGTTTTTGGAAGAAAACCTTGAAGGAGTCCAAAACTTTATTCAAATCCAAGGGAGACATCAAGCCAAAAGAGGAAAGTAAGCCTAAATTCTCTACTCCAAATCCCAAGGGTAAAAATGACTCTAAACCCTCTTCTTCTTCTAATCCTTCTTATAAAGTTAAGTGCTTTAAATGTCAAGATTTTGGTCATATTGCTTCTCAATGCCCTAACAAAAGAACTATGATTTTACTTGAGAATGGTGATGTTGCTAGTGAAAGTAGTGACAGTGATGACTATGATGATGTGGCTCCATTGACGGATGCTTCCGATGTTGATTGTGATGCTGAGGTTGGTGAAGCCCTTGTGGCTAGGCGTGCTCTTAATATCCAACCAAAAGAAGATCTTGATGAAGAGCAACGTGAGCACATCTTTCATACAAGGTGTCTCATTAATGGTAAAGTTTGTAGCATGATCATAGATGGTGGAAGTTGTACCAATGTTGCTAGTACTTTACTCGTTGACAAGCTTAATTTGCCTATTTTGAAACATCCTAGACCATATAAATTGCAATGGCTAAATGATTGTGGTGAGGTGAAAGTCACCAAACAAGTGATGGTTGCATTTTCTGTTGGTAAGTATCATGATGAGATTTTATGTGATGTTGCACCAATGTATGCTGGACATGTTTTGCTTGGTAGGCCATGGCAATTTGATAGAAAAGTTAGGCATGATGGATATAAAAATTGTTATTCTTTTCCTTTCCATGGTAAAAATATGGTGCTGAAACCTCTTAGGCCCATTCAAGCTTATGAGGATCAAGTGAGGATTGAGAAAGAATGCAAATTGAAGGTAAAAGAAAAGAAAGAGAGAGACATCGAAAAGAAAGAAAAAGGGAGAGAAAGTAAAACGAGTGAAAAAATGAAGAAAAGAGAGTGACTTTATTTGCTGGAAAAAGTGAGATCAAGAGAGCTTTAAAATGTGAAGAATCTTATATACTTTTATATAAAGATGTTTTCTTAACTATTAATGAGCTTGATTCATCTTTGCCTTCTAGTGTTTTGTCTTTGTTGCAGGACTTCAACGACTTATTTCCGGAGGACATTCCTGATGGATTGCCCCCTTTGAGAGGCATTGAGCACCGTATAGACTTCCTTCCCGGAGCTTCAATTCCGAATAGGCCTGCGTATAGAGCCAATCCGGAAGAAACTAAGGAGATCCAAAAACAAGTTGAAGAGCTTATGGAAAAGGGCTTTGTGAGAGAAAGCTTGAGCCCGTGTGCTGTGCCAGTTATACTTGTTCCTAAGAAAGATGGCAAATGGAGAATGTGTGTTGTTGTAGAGCCATCAATAAAATCACGGTGAAATATCGTTACCCTATCCATCGTTTAGATGATATGCTTGATGAGTTGCATGGTGCTTGTATATTTTCTAAAATTGATCTTAGAAGTGGGTATCATCAAATTCGCATGAAAAAGGGTGATGAGTGGAAAACTGCTTTCAAAACTAAGTTTGGGTTGTATGAGTGGTTAGTTATGCCTTTTGGCTTGACTAATGCACCTAGTACTTTATGAGTTTGATGAATCATGTGTTTAGTCCTTTTATTGGAAAGTATGTGGTCGCTCTATTTTGATGATATTCTAGTGTATTCTAGGAGTTTAGACAATCATGTGAAACACTTGCATGATGTGTTTGAACTTTAAGAGAAAATAAGCTTTATGTCAATTTAGAAAATGTTCCTTTGCATGGATATTGTTGTGTTTCTTGGTTTTATTGTAGGTGCTAAAGGACTTCAAGTTGATGAAGAGAAAGTGAAGGCAATTAGAGAATGGCCAACTCCCAAGAATGCGAATGAGGTTCGAAGCTTCCATGGCTTGGCTAGCTTCTATCGGAGATTTGTGAAGGATTTCTCTACTATTGCAGCCCTTTGAATGAATTGGTAAAAAGAATGTGATTTTAAATGGGGTGATTCACAAGAGGTTGCTTTAATACCTTGAAAGAAAAATTGACCAATGCTCCTCTTCTTATTCTTCCTAATTTTCTAAAGTTTTGAGGTTGAATGTGATGCTTCTGGAATAGGCATTGGTGTTGTTTTAATGCAAGATTCTAAACCCATTGCTTATTTTAGTGAAAAACTAAGTGGTGCTGCTTTGAATTACTCCACTTATGATAAAGAGTTGTATGCTTTAAAAAGGTCTTTAGAGACTTGGAAACATTACTTGTGGCCAAAAGAATTTATCATTCATTCTGATCATGAAAGTTTGAAATTTCTAAAGTCCCAAGGTAAATTGAACAAGAGACATGCTAGGTGGTTGGAATTTATTGAAACTTTTCCTTATGTTATTAAACATAAACAAGGGAAAGAAAACATTGTGGCTGATGCTCTTTCTAGGAGATACTCTCTTCTTAGCTCTATGCATGCTAGATTACTTGGTTTTGAGATGTTGAAAGGCATGTATGAATCTGATTGTGACTTTGCAGAAATTTGGAAATCTTGTGAAAAACATGGTAATGATAATTTCTATAGATTTGATGGATTTCTATTCAAAAAGGGTAAACTTTGCATACCATCTTGCTCTATCGTGAATTACTTGTTAGAGACACATGGAGGTGGATTGATGGGTCACTTTGGTGTTGAGAAACTTTAGCTCTTTTGCATGAACATTTTATTGGCCTAACATGAGAAAGGATGTTGTTTCTATTTGTACTAAATGTATTACTTGTAGGCATGCAAAATCTAAGGTTCAATCACATGGTTTATATTCTCCATTACCCGTCCCTCTCATCCTTGGGTTGATATATCTATGGACTTTGTGCTTGGATTGCCTAGATCATCTAGTGGAAAGGATAGTATCTTTGTGGTGGTTGATCGATTTAGCAAGATGGCTCACTTTATTGCTTGTTCTAAAACCAATGATGTTGTTCATGTTGCTGACTTGTTCTTTAAAGAGGTTGTAAGATTGCATGGGTTGCCAAAGACTATTGTGAGTGATAGAGATGTGAAATTTCTTAGTCACTTTTGGAGAACTCTATGGAATAAACTTGGCACTAAACTCTTGTTTTCTACTGTTGCACATCCTCAAACGGATGGTCAATCTGAAGTGGTAAATAGAACTTTGACAACATTGTTGCGTGCGATCATCCAAAAGAACTTGAAGAATTGGGAAAAGTGTCTCCCACACATTGAGTTTGCTTATAATTGTGATCTTCATTCTTCTACTCAATTTTATCCTTTTGAGATTGTTTATGGGTTTAATCCTTTGACTCCTTTGGAAATTCTTCCATTGCCTTCTAATGAGTTTACTAACTTTGACGGTATGGAAAAAGCTAAATTTGTGCAGGAGTTGCATGCTAAAGTTAGAGCCAACATTGAGAGGAGAAATGAACAATATGCAAAGCAAGCTAATAAAAGCCGAAGGCGTGTCATATTTGAACCTGGTGATTGGGTTTGGGTGCACCTGAGAAAGGAGAGGTTTCCAGAACAAAGGAAATCTAAGCTACAACCAAGAGGAGATGGCCCTTTTCAAGTTTTAGAAAGGATTAATGATAATGCTTATAAAATTGATTTGCCTAGCTCCTATGGTAATGTGAGTGCTACATTCAATGTATTTGATTTATCCCTCTTGGATGTTGCAGATTAGAGGCGAATCTTTTAGAGGAGGAGGAATGATGAAGAACCATGGGCATGTGAAAGACAAGAAGAGAAGCATCCATGGCGTGATTCGCCTCAAGGAAGCCTAAGACATGACTTGCATGGACATGAGCTTGCAAAAGGAGGCTTAGGAGCTGAAATTGGATCAGATTTGAAGTCTAAATATTCAAGGCAAGGGGATGAACGAAATTCCCATATCAAAGGCCCAACATTCAAGTCTAATGTTCCTGAAGATCCATTACAAGATCTTGGAGGCCCAATGACAAGAGCTAGGGCCAAAGCAATGAAGCAAGCATTGAATTGTTTAATCCAAGACCTTCAAGAGATAGAGCCCATATTGTTGAGTCAGATTTCATCTCATAAAGGTCCAAGAGGCATTGTCTTACTCCTTGAAGCTCAACATAAAGTGTCCAAAGGCCCACATGGAGTCCAATTGGGAGAACTCACTTAAAGTACCATGTGACAAGCATTTGCCACTTAAAAATAAGGATATGGACGTGATCCCTATGGTCCAACATGTTGAGATCACATTTTATTTAGTTTCCTTTTTTGTTTCCTCTAAATAAGGTGATCTAGTCAACACCTTTATAAGTTTATTTTGTTTCTTTTTAGGGATTGATTTGTTTCCTTTTATTTAGTATCTTCTTTAAGACATTAAGTTAGGAAGTTTTCCCTATAAATAGGCACCCTCTATGTACTTTGAAAGGGGTCTTTGATTCAGAAATAATATTGAGAGCTTTCTTGCTTTCTTTGTATTCTTTGAGAATACTTGACTTATCAAAGGAGTGGTTTTCCTTTGTGGCGTCCTAAGGTTAGAGTTCTAAGAGACAAGTTCTCTTAGGGTTCTTTCCATTGACCAACATTCTTGCTAGAGTTCTAAGAGACAAGTTCTCTTAGGGTTCTTTTCATCGATCAACATTCTTCTCACCTCCCATTTTCTTTGTGTTCTGTTTCTATCTTTTCAACTTTGTTTCTTGTGATTTCGTGTGTTTGCTTGATTCTATCTACTCCCGGGCATAGTTCCATCTTGTTGAAGGTTCTCTAGGACAAGTTCCTATTGGGTCTCCCATCAGCTAGGGCCAAAGTAATGAAGCAAGCATTGAATTGTTTAATCCAAGACCTTCAAGAGATAGAGTTCATATTGTTGAGTCAGATTTCATCTCATAAAGGTCCAAGAGGCATTGTCTTATTCCTTGAAGCCCAACATAAAGTGTCCAAAGGCCCACATGGAGTCCAATTGGGAGAACTCACTTAAAGTACCATGTGACAAGCATGTGCTACTTAAAAATAAGGATAAGGACGTGATCCCTAAGGTCCAACATGTTGAGATCATGTTTTATTTTGTTTCCTTTAAATAAGGTGATCTAGTCAACACCTTTATAAGTTTATTTTGTTTCGTTTTAGGGATTGATTTGTTTCCTTTTATTTAGTATCTTCTTTAGGACATTAAGTTAGAAAGTTTTCCCTATAAATAAACACCCTCTATGTACTTTGAAAGAGGATCTTTGATTTAGAAATAATATTGAGAGCTTTCTTGCTTTCTTTGTATTCTTTGAGAATACTTGACTTATCAAAGGAGTGGTCTTCCTTTGTGGCATCCTAAGGTTAGAGTTCTAAGAGACAAGTTCTCTTAGGGTTCTTTCCATTGACCAACATTCTTGCTAGGGTTATAAGAGACAAAGTCCTCTTAGGGTTCTTTTCATCGACCAACATTATTCTAACTGCCCATTTTCTCTTTGTGTTCTGTTTTTATCTTTTCAATTTGTTTCTTGAAATTTCGCACTTTTGCTTGATTCTATCTTCTTAAGGACATTAAGTTAGGAAGTTTTCCCTATAAATAGGCACCCTCTATGTACTTTGAAGAGGGGGATCTTTCATTTAGAAATAATATTGAGAACTTTCTTGCTTTCTTTGTATTCTTTGAGAATACTTGACTTATCAAAGGAGTGGTCTTCCTTTGTGGCGTCTTAAGGTTAGAGTTCTAAGAGACAAGTTCTCTTAGGGTTCTTTCCGTTGACCAACATTCTTGCTAGAGTTCTAAGAGACAAGTTCTCTTAGGGTCCTTTTCATCGACCAACATTCTTCTAACCTCCCATTTTATTTGTGTTTTGTTTATGTCTTTTCAACTTTGTTTCTTGTGATTCCGCATGTTTGCTTGATTCTATCTACTTTTGGGCATAGTTTCATCTTGTTGAAGGTTCTCTAGGACAAGTTCCTGTTGGGTCCCCCATCAATCCAACTTGGATTTCCTTTTCTTAGGAAACTTCTCTTACCTGAAATGTTACCAAACCCAACACCAGGCTCAAATTGCATCAACTTTCTTGATACGGAAACCCCAAGAAAACAAGGTTCTTGAAACCCACTAATCCTATTGAATCAAAACCCCAATCTTTCTATTATAAGAACATGCTAGTTCAAACCCCAATTACACGTAATTGAGACCCAAACCCAAAGAAAATTGAAGAATTGAACACGCCACAAGTGATTACCTTGATAAGTGATGCAATCCTTGAAGTAACAATAAGAAGAACACACCTTACTTGAAGAGAATATCTCTCAATTTTATTAATCAACCAAATCTGATGTTTACAAGGATAAAATAAGGTATTTATACCATTTCCCACGACCTAAACTGATACAAATGGCATTCAAAATGCTACAAGCAGCAATTTGAAAAATAGAGCTAAAGTGCAAGGCGATGTCATGGGAAATCATATTGAGGCTTGGTTAGAATACATGGGCCCTTGATATTCTACTTAAGCCCATTTCGAAATCCATTAGGTTTAGGTATAAATTAAGCATGTTTTAGGGTTTTGGTGGCTCTCATATTCAGATCTCCATCTTATTCTCTCAAAATGAAAATTCCATCGTTTCTAGGCAAAAATGATCCTGAGGCATACATGGAATGGGAAAGAAAGGTGGAGCTCATTTTTTAGTGTCATAATTACTCAGAAGAAAAGAAGGTAAAGCATGCTGCCGTAGAGTTTAGTGAGTATGCCATTGTGTGGTGGGACCAATTGATTATGAGTAGACAGAGAAATAGAGAACGTTATATCCAAACATGGGAGCTGATGAAAGCCATTATGAGAAGACGTTTTGTTCCTAGCCACTATTATAGGGAATTGCATCAAAATTTGCAAAGCCTTGTTCAAGGATCAAAGAGTGTGGAGGACTACTATAAAGAGATGGAGATAGCAATGATAAGGGCAAATGTGGGGGAAGATAGAGAAGACACCATGGCAAGGTTTCTCAATGGACTCAACAGAGATATTGCTAATGTGGTAGAGCTTCAACATTATGTGGAGATAGAAGACATGGTACATATGGACATGAAAATAGAAAAGCAATTGAAGCGAAAGGGAATTGCGAGGCAAGCCAACACATATTCGACTCAAAATTCCCAATGGAAGTCGAATTGGAGGAATGATAACAAGGCTGCCCAATTCAAAAGAGATGACAAAACTAAGTCAAAAGAACCATTCGACAACAAAAACAAAGGTATTTCTACTTCCCACACTAACAAAAATAGAGATATCAAATGTTTTAAATGTTTGGGATTTGGTCATATAGCTTCACAATGCCCAAACAAAAGAGTAATGGTGATGCGTGGTGGTGAGGTTGAAGCCGACGATGAGAGTGATGTCGATGATGAGATACCTTCCTTGGAGGATGGTAGTGATGGGGAGTTGCCTATGGAGGGTAGATTGATGGTGACTAGGCGTGCTTTGATTGCACAATATAAAGAAGACCAAGAGGGGGTGAGACTCCAACGAGAAAATATCTTTCATACTAGATGCTTAGTTAGTGGGAAAGTGTGTAGTGTGATTGTTGATGGGGGTGGTTGTGTGAATGTGGCTAGTACATTATTTGTTGATAAATTGGGACTAGAAACCACTAAACATCCCAGACCTTACAAATTACAGTGGCTTAATAATAGTGGGGAAGTGAGAGTCCAAAGACAAGTGAGGGTGCCATTTACTATTGGGAAGTATAGTGATGAAGTTACATGTGAAGTGGTTCCAATGCAAGCTAGTCATATGTTGTTAGGTAGACCATGGCAATGGGATAGAAGAGTAATGCATGATGGGTATTTAAATAGGTGTGTAGTGGAGAAAGAGGGCAAAAGGTATACACTTTTACCTTTGACACCAAAACAAATTTTTGAAGACCAAATGCAACTTGAAAAATCCTATGATGAATTTGCACAAAAAGAGGCTGAGAGAAAAAGAAAAGAAAATGAGAAAGAAAGAGAAAAGAAAGAGAAAAAGGAGAGTGAGAGAAAAACAGAAGGCAAATCTAAAGAGAAAAAGAATGAAGATAATTCAGCCAATGAGAGAAAAGAAGACAGAAATGAGAAAAAAGAAGAAAGAAAAGTAAATTTCTATGCAAAAGTGAGGGATGTGAAGAGAGCTTTGATGACAAACATGCCAATGTTTGTACTTTTGTACAAAGAGGCTTCTTTTTTAACTAACGATCTTGACCCTACTTTGCCTAGTGTTGTGATTGATGTTTTGCAGGAATATAGTGATGTCTTTCCCGATGATCTACCTCAAGGTTTACCACCTTTGCAAGGAATTGAACATCAAATCGATCTCATTCCTGGGGCTGCCATAACAAATAGACCAGCCTATTGAAGCAATCCTGCGAAGACTAAAGAATTGCAAAAGCAAGTGGAAGAACTTTTAGAGAAGGGACACATAAGAGAGAGCTTAAGCCCCTGTGCAGTACCCATTTTGTTGGTACCAAAGATGGATGGAAGTTGGCGTATGTGTATGGATTGTAGAGCTGTCAACAAAATAACGGTAAAATATCGACATCCTATACCTCGACTTGATGATATGTTGGATGAGTTACATGGCGCATGCATTTTTTCTAAAATTGACTTGAAGAGCGGTTATCACCAAATTAGAATGAAATCGGGTGATGAATGGAAAACTGCCTTTAAAACTAAACATGGATTGTATGAGTGGTTGGTAATGCCATTTGGCTTAACTAATGCACCAAGTACCTTTATGCGTTTAATGAACCATGTTTTACGAGAATTTATTGGCAAGTTTGTAGTTGTCTATTTTGATGATATTCTAGTGTATAGCAAATCTATTGAAAAACATGTCATTCATTTAAAATGTGTGTTTGATGTGTTGCACAAATTTCAATTGTATGCTAACATGAAGAAATGTACATTTTGCATTGATCGCATCATTTTCTTGGGATATGTGGTGGGTGCAAAAGGAATTGAAGTAGATAGCAAAAAGGTAAAGGCTATACATGAATGGCCGAAACCTAAGAATGTTAAAGAGGTAAGGAGTTTTCATGGTTTGGCAAGTTTCTATAGGAGATTTGTCAAAGATTTTAGTGCAATTGTTGCCCCATTGACTGAAATCATGAAAAAAGATAAAGGGTTTATTTGGGGAAAAGAGCAAGAGCATGCATTTGCATTATTAAAGGATAAGTTAAGTAATGCACCATTGTTGAGGCTGCCTAATTTTGAATTAACTTTTGAAATCGAATGTGATGCTTCCAGGATTGGTATAGGTGCTGTTTTGATGCAGGAAAAAAGATCAGTTGCTTATTTTAGTGAGAAGCTAAATGGAGCACAACTCAACTACTCAACTTATGACAAAGAGCTATATGCGTTGGTGAGGACATTAGAGACATGGCAACATTATCTGCTGCCTAAAGAATTTGTAATTCACACCGACCATGAATCATTGCGCCATCTGAAGGGCCAAAGCAAGTTGAATAAGCGACATGCAAAATGGGTGGAATTCATTGAATCCTTCCCATATGTGATACAATACAAGCAAGGAAAAGAGAATGTTGTAGCTGATGCACTCTCTAGAAGGTATTCTTTGATTTCAACTCTTTCTTGTAAGTTGTTGGGATTTGAGCACATGAAAGAATTGTATGCACATGACGCTGATTTTTCAAATGTGTTTGTTGCTTGTGAACATGCTGCATTCAATGATTTTTATAGGCATGAAGGATTTCTATTTAAGAAAGGGAAATTATGTGTGCCTAATAGTTCAATTCGAGAATTACTTGTTCGTGAAGCACATCGTGGGGGGCTCATGGGACATTTTGGTATAGACAAGACATTGAGTATGTTGCATGAGCATTTCTTTTAGCCAAATATGCGCAAAGACGTTGAGAAAATCTGTTCACGTTGCATATCATGTAGACAAGCTAAGTCTAGAGTTCAACCACATGGGTTATACATGCCATTACCTGTTCCTACTCATCCTTGGGTTGATATTTCTATGGACATTGTTTTGGGGTTACCAAGGACTACGAAAGGACGAGATTCAGTTTTTGTTGTAGTGGATCTTTTTTCTAAAATGGCTCATTTTGTTCCATGTCATAAAACTGATGATGCATCTCACATTGCCGATTTGTTTTTCCGCGAGGTAGTACATTTGCATGGCATTCCTAAGACTATTGTATCTGACTGAGATGTTAAGTTTCTTAGTCATTTTTGGCGTGTACTTTGGTCTAAACTGGGGACTAAGTTGTTATTTTCTACTTCATCACACCCTCAAACTGATGGTCAGACTGAAGTAGTAAACAGGACTCTTGGTACCTTGTTGCATGCTTTAATTAGAAGCAATGTAAAGACTTGGGAAGAACTTTTGCCATTTGTTGAGTTTGCTTATAATAGAAGTGTGCATTCTTCTACTGGATTTTTTCCTTTTGAGATTGTGTATGGTTTTAAACCACTAACCCCTTTGGATCTTGTGCCTATTCCTTTAAGTGAGATCTCTAACTTAGATGGGCTTAAAAAGGCTGAAATGGTTAAGGCCATTCACAATAAAGCACGAGAAAGGATTGAGAAGAGAAATCAATAAGTTGCTACCCAAGTGAACAAAGGAAGACGCATGGTAACCTTTGAACCAGGAGATTGGGTATGGGTGCACATGCGCAAGGAACGGTTTCCTTCCAAAAGAAAATCTAAATTGGATGCTCGTGGTGATGGACCATTTCAAATCATTGCTAAGATCAATGACAATGCATACAAAGTAGATCTTCCTGGTGACTATGCTGTTTCTAGTACCTTTAATGTATCTGACCTATCTCTTTTTGATTTTGATGAAGGTGAAGATTCGAGGACGAACCATTTTGAGGGGAAGGGAAATGATACAAATGGCATTCAAAATGCTACAAGCAGCAATTTGAAAAATGGAGCTAAAGTGCAAGGCGATGTCATGGGAAATCATATTGAGGCTGTTCAAGCAAAACAAGCAAAACAAGATCATTCAAGTGCCAACATGGAAGGTTTTCCCAGTATGGAAAGTTTTGTCGGTCCAGTCACAAGGTCCCGAGCAAAGCGTCTGAAGGAGCAACTCCAAACTTATGTGCAAAACCATGTTGAAAGTGGGCTATCCAAGTATGGCAAGTCCATATATGGTGATACAACTCACCAAGGTAATGGAGACTTGAGGATGCCAATGGGTCCAATTACAAGGTCACGCACCAACAAGCTTAAAGCACAATTTCAGATTTATGTACAAGCTTTTGTTTCACAAGAACTTCAAGAAGTTTTGTTGATCAAGCTTGGAGAAAAGCTTAGGAAGACACCTAAGTGCGTGTGCACATTGGAGGCATCAAATCAAGAGAGCTAACACTTAGCCAATTTTCACAAGCACAAGTCTAATCAATGGGCTTGGGGTTATTTTATCTTATAAAGGGCATGTGGACTTCTTTTAGGCTTTTTCATGGGCTGGTTTGCATTAAGTGTGCATGTGCTTTATTAAAAAAGTCATGTGCATGTTTTATTTTAAGGAACCAAGCTTGTGGGCCTAGTTTAAAAGCCCAATTCGCCCCTCTTAAGTTTGTCTTCTATTTTGTGGTTTTCTTATCCTATTTGAACAAGGACTAGTCAATTTTAATTAGTTTTGAAGCCCAAATCCATGTGGGATTTATTCTTGGGCAGATTTGTTTCAAGAAGGCCTTTTTGATATTTTGGGCTTTCTTTAGGGTTTTTAGGTTATCTTTGTTAGGGTTTAAATTGTAAAGGGTATTTAAACCCTTGCTTTAGCCATGAACACGAGTTTAGAGAGATCAATAAAATTAGAAAGCATTCTTCAAGAGAGAATTGAGATTCTTGCTAGTTTTACCTTAAGGATTGATTCAACTTATCAAGTAAGTTATAACTTGTGGCGTTAATTCAATTCCTACAATCTTATACTCTTGGTTACCAATTCCTTGTTGTTTTGGGGTGAAGGGTCTTGTTAGATTGATTGAATTTAGATTTGGGTACAATCATTGAAACGGAGGTGATCTAGACTTTGATTCTAGGTTGTTGCCGTATCATCTTTGTGAGTTTGAGTTGATTTGCTTGCAAGATTCATCAAGAACGAATCTAATCATTCAAGAATTCTTTAATTTCGTTTCTTTATTATTCAAGATTCATCATGAACACATCCTTCATTCAAGAAACTCATCAAGACTTGTTTTCTTGCACCAAGAAACACTTTCTTGTTTCAAGATTTAAGTTTTTCGCTCAAAACGTGTGTCTTTGATATAATTGCTTATCTTTAAGTTCTTGAGTAATTGGGGCAGATTGGAATGTTCTTGTTAATTTGGGTTTAGGGTTGAGTTTAATTCCTAGTTTCGTCTTTTCTTCAACTCTTTGGTTGTTTTTTTGTTTGTTTGCTGTCTTTTTTGTTTCCATTACACTTGAATTGAGTAATCTTGTTTCATATTGCTCAATTGGCACCAAAAATCGTTCACATACGTTTTCTCCATCTAGTATGTGTTTATTTTCGTCTTCATTATTTTCTTTACATTAAATTGCATCTAGCTTTGTGTTTTTCTTCCATTATTTAGGTATTCGTTCCTTTCCTTTTGAATTACGTTTGCTGTTGTGCTTATTTGGTTGGTAGTGATTGATCCGGACAAGTAAAACTGTGCTAGAATCTAAAGTGGTAAAAGGCAAGAGTGTGTAAGCTCATTTGAGGGTAAAAGCCATCTTCTTGAGTGAAACACGAGGGTATCCAATCTGATTTAGAGAGAAACACGTGAGGGAGTGTGTGAGGAGCTATTCTAACGTGTTTTTTTGTAGGTTTTACATCATGACCAATTCAAAGGATAGTAAAGGTAGTGACAAGGATGAAAAGAATAGTGAGGCTGATCAACACACATTCTTTACTTTGGAGGCTATGCAACATCAATTCCAAAGGATTGAGAACATGTTCAGGGATGTCAGTGATAAATTTGATACACATGATCAAGCCATTAGGAATTTACAACGAGAGGCTTCATCTAATGGTGCAACAAGGAGGCAAAATGCTAGGGAGCCAACTCCTGTGTGCTATGAGTATGAAGATGAATATGATGATGGGGAAGAAGAAGATTGGCATAGGGCCAGATTTGGTGGAAGAGGGGGATGGAATGATAGAGGAAGAGGAAGAGGTTATAGAGGCCGAGACAATGCAAGGGGAGAAGACAGGGTCTAGTGTGTGGATAGAAACTTGGGCAGTATAAAGATGAAAATACCATCTTTCCAAGGTAAGAATGATCCAGAAGCTTTCTTAGAATGGGAAAGAAAGGTGGAGATGATTTTTGAATGCCATAACTATTCTGAGGAGAAGAAGGTCAAGCTTGCTGCCGTGGAATTTCATGATTATGCACTTATTTGGTGGGATCAACTTGTTTTGAACAAAAGAAGGAATGGAGAGGATCGTATTGATACTTGGGCTGAAATGAAGAGGGTCATGAAGAAGAGGTTTGTGCCTAGTTACTTCTATAGGGAGCTCCATCAAAGGCTCCAAACCTTGAGACAAGGCACCAAAAGTGTAGAAGAGTACCATAAGGAGATGGAGATAGCCATGATTAGGGCTAAAGTAGTAGAAGAAAGAGAAGCCACCATGGCACGTTTCTTGGCTGGTTTGAACAAAGACATTGCCAATTTTATTGAATTGCACCATTATGTGGAGTTAGAGGAGATGGCGAATATGGCCATGAAGGTGGAGAGGCAACTCAAGTACAAAAGCTCCAACAAGGCTTCTTACCCAAGCTCTACTACAAATTGGAACTCGAAATGGTCCAAGAAAAATGAGAAGGACAAAGACAAGCTAAAGGAAGAGAAGAACAAGGCAGATCCAAAAGGGACTTTTAAAACTCCAAGTTCTTCTAGCTCCAATTCTGAAAAGCATAGGACTATTAAATGCTTTAAATGTCTTGGTGTTGGTCATATTGCTTCTCAATGACCAAACAAGAAAACAATGTTTGTGAGAGGAGGAGAAGTTGTGTCTGAGGAGGAAGAAGATTATTTGACTTCCATGCCTGAGTTGGAAGATTGTTCTGATGTAGAAGTTGAGGATGCACCTAGGGGTGAATTACTTGTTACTAGGCGAGTTTTGAATGCTCAAGTGAAGGAAGATGGAATTGAGCAAAGGGAAAATATTTTTCATTCCAGATGCCTAGTGAATGAGAAGATTTGTAGCCTGATCATTGATGGCGGAAGCTGCACTAATGTGGCTAGTACATTGATGGTAGAAAAACTCGGGTTGGAGTGCTTGAAACACCCTAGGCCGTATAGACTACAATGGCTGAATGACATAGGGGAAATCAAGGTAAATAAACAAGTCCTTGTTTCTTTCTCCATTGGAAAGTATTCTGATCAAGTACTTTGTGATGTTGTACCTATGCATGCTTGTCATTTATTGCTCGGTCGACCTTGGCAATATGATAGAAGAGTGTTACATGATGGTTTTAAGAATATGTATTCATTTACTATGGGAGATCAGAAATTTGTTCTTGCTCCATTGGCACCAAAAGAGGTATATGAGGACCAAATGCAATTAAAAAGGAGTATGGAGGGAATGCAACAAAGACAGGACAAAAAATTTCAGGAAAAGCATGACAATACAAAATTGAGGGAAGGTTGAGAACCTTGCAAAGGGGAGCAGAAATCTAAATCAAAAGAAAGAGAGAAAGTGAGGCCGAGAGTGAGAGAAGAAAAGTGGGAAAGAGGCCTCAAAAGAAATTCAATTAAAAGGCCCAAATGAGAGAGAGGGTAGAAAGAAACAAAACTTCTATGCAAAAATGAGAGATGTAAGGGTTGCTTGTGTGGAAAGGAGATGTTTGTTTGTACTTTTGTACAAGCTTATTTTAATGAATCTGACCTTGACCCTTGTTTGCCTAGTAGTGTTGTTTCTCTTTTGCAGGAGTATGGAGATGTTTTCCCTGAGGAGTTGCCTAAGGAATTGCCACCTATTAGAGGAATAGAACATCAGATTGACTTCATGCCTGGAGCACATATTGCAAATAGACCAGCTTATAGGGCTAATCCTGAAGAAACTAAGGAACTCCAAAAGCAAGTGGAAGAATTGCTACAAAAGGGACACATCAGGGAGAGTCTTAGTCCTTGTGCCGTGCCAGTGATATTGGTTCCAAAGAAGGATGGGAGTTGGCGCATGTGTGTGGATTGCAGAGCTGTTAACAAGATAACGGTAAAGTATCGCCATCCTATACCTAGATTGGATGATATGATTGAAGAATTGCATGGTGCATGTGTGTTTACCAAAATTGATCTTATGAGTGGTTACCATCAGATTAAATTGAAAATTGGTGATGAATGGAAAACTACTTTTAAAACAAAACATGGTTTATATGAGTGGCTTGTGATGCCTTTTGGCTTAACTAATGCTCCTAGTACATTTATGCGTTTGATGAATCATGTTTTGAGGTCATTTATTGGTAAGTTTGTTGTGGTATATTTTGATGACATATTGATCTATAGCAAAAGCATTAATGAGCATATTGAGCATCTTAGGCTTGTGTTAGATGCACTTAGGGCAGAAAAGTTATATGCTCAGTTAAAGAAGTGTACATTTTGCATGGATCGTGTCATATTGCTTGGTCATGTTGTTTCTTCTAATGGAATTGAGGTGGACCAAGAAAAGGTCAAGGCAATTAAGGAGTGGCCGAGACCTACAAGTGTTACTCAGGTGAGATCTTTTCATAGACTTGCTAGTTTCTATAGGAGGTTTGTGAAAGATTTTAGTTTCATTGCAGCTCCATTGGTGAGATTGTTAAAAGGAGGTAGGATTTAAGTGGGGAGGCGCGGAAATTACTTTTAACACTTTGAAGGAAAAACTTTGTTCTGCACCTATTTTGAGTTTACCTTATTTTTCTTCTACTTTTGAGATTGAATGTGATGCCTCTGGGATAGGTATTGGTCTTGTTTTATTACGAGGAAGGCGTCCCATTGCCTATTTTAGTGAGAAGTTGAATGGTGCTCAATGAAGTATTCCACTTATGACAAGGAGCTATATGCATTGGTAGGAGCTCTACAAACTTGGCAACATTATCTATGGCCAAAGGAATTAAGTGATTCACACTTGATCATGAGAGTTTGAAGCATCTTAAGGGCCAAGGTAAGTTAAATAAAAGATATGCTAAGTGGTTGGAGTTCATAGAGACATTCCCATATGTTGTGAAATACAAGCAAGGTAAAGAAAATGTGATCGCTGATGCATTGTCTAGGAGGTATGCTCTAATCTCTTCTCTTAGTTCTAAGTTGATTGGGTTTGAGTATATAAAAGATTTGTACAAATCAGATTCTGACTTTGCTAATGTGTATGATGCATGTGAACAAGTTGCTTTTCAAAAGTTTTATAGGAATGATGGATATTTGTTTAGAGATAATAAACTATGTATTCCTACTTGTTCTATCGTGAGATGCTTGCTAGGGAGTCTCATGATGGAGGTTTAATGGGACATTTGGTATTGCTAAAACACTTAACATATTACAGGAGCATTTTTATTGGCCTAACATGAAAAGGATGTTGAAAGAGTTTGCTCTAGTTGTGTAGCATGTAGGCACGCCAAATCCAGGTGCAACCACATGGGTTGTACACCTCTACCTGTCCTATTAGTCCTTGGATTGATATATCTATGGATTTTGTGTTAGGATTGCCTAGGACTAGGAAAGGACGTGATAGCATCTTTTTGTAGTTGATAGATTTAGTAAAATGGCTCATTTTATTTCATGTCATAAATCGATGATGCTACATGTTGCTGATTTGTTTTTAGGGATGTTGTTAGATTGCATGGCATTCCTAGAACCATTGTTTCAAATAGGGATTCTAAGTTTTAAGTCACTTTTGGCGTGTTCTATGGAATAAATTGGGAACAAAGCTTTTGTTTTCTACAACTTGTCATCCCCAAACAGATGGACAAACTGAAGTGGTTAATAGAACCTTAGGATCTTTATTGCGTCTTGTTGTGGGTAAAATTTGAAAGCTTGGGAAGATTGTTTGCCTTTGATTGAGTTTGCATATAATAGAAGCATTCATTCTTCTACAGGTTATTCTCCATTTGAGATTGTGTATGGTTTTAACCCATTAACTCCATTGGATTTGTTGCCTTTACCCTTGAATGAGATTGCTAATGTAGATGGGCAGCAAATGGCCGAATTGGTTAAAACAATACATGAGAAAGCTAGGCAGCACATTGAGGAAAAGAACAAGAAGTATGCTCAAAGAGCCAATCAAGGGCGTAGGGAGATGAAGTTTGAACCTGGAGATTGGGTTTGGGTGCACTTCAGGAAGGAGAGATTTCCTAAACAAAGGAAGTCCAAGCTTGATCCTAGAGGGGATGGTCCTTTTCAAGTGCTTGAACGCATCAATGACAATGCCTATAGGGTGGATTTGCCAGGAGAGTATAGTGTTAGTACTACTTTTAATGTTTATGATTTATCTCCCTTTGATAATGTAGGTCTTGATTCGAGGACGAATCCTTTTGAGGAGGGAGGGAATGATACAACTCACCAAGGTAATGGAGACATGAGGATGCCAATGGGTTCAATTATAAGGTCACGCTCCAACAAGCTTAAAGCACAATTTCAGATTTATGTACAAGCTTTTGTTTCACAAGAACTTCAAGAAGTTTTGTTGATCAAGCTTAGGAAAAAGCTTAGGAAGACACGTAAGTGTGTGTGCACATTGGAAGCATCAAATCAAGAGAGCTAACACTTAGCCAATTTTCACAAGCACAAGTCTAATCAATGGGCTTGGGGTTATTTTATCTTATAAAGGGCATGTGGACTTCTTTTAGGCTTTTTCATGGGCTGGTTTGCATTAATTGTGCATGTGCTTTATTAAAAAAGTCATGTGCATGTTTTATTTTTAGGAACCAAGCTTGTGGGCCTAGTTTAAAAGCTTGAAGAGAGAGTTTGCTTTCTTTTATGTTTATGCACAAGGTGTTCTTATTGATTGCAATTGAGTTTATCTTTTGTTATCAATTTTAATTCCTATTTCTTGTGTTCTTGAGTACTTAACTGATTGGGGTTCAAGGGGATTTCTGCAAATTAACTTGGGTTCTTGTCATAAGTGTTCTTGGGTGTAAGAATAAATATTATCCTTATTGCTTTGTTGATAAACAAATTCTGATTTGATTGGTAACGAGTTCTAAGGGACGATTAAGGGTCTCGGGGTTCCGCATCATAAACCTAAAAGGAATAGGTTACAAGACCCTTTAATGCTAAAACAAGCCTAATCCTAACTAGTTTTAGAGTTTATAGCCCAATAATGTAATATGATCCTAATCCACTTAGGATTGGGCTAAACCAAGTTAAATAAGACCAAAATAACTTAAATAAACCTAAAGGAGGTGGATGGGCCTAATGGATTACTCTACTTAGGCCCACACACTTGGTAGTCCAAAACTAACTTTAAATAAACTAAGGCAAGTACTAATAAATACCTAGCCCATAACAAGTCTCTATGGGCATAATAAACAAAGGATAAATAACAAGCCCAATGTACTAAAATAAGTCCATAAGAATAATTGAACTTGTCTTGAAATTTGGATAAGTATTAGCCCCTCCACATGCCCTCTCTAGAAGAATCACAAGCTTGACTACTCCACTTGAATTCTCCACGGATGGTTCGGTCTTGTCATTAAGGTGAGATGTAATGTGACTTTGAACAAACCCTTGAAGTGCTTGTTTAAGCCTTGCTGTACGTTGTCTTGTAAGAGGTCCACTTGGCAAAGTAAGCTTGTCTTGACGTGTTGCACCTTGATCTCCATTGCCATGGTTTCTTGTATCATTCCGTCCCTCCTCAAAAGGATTGGTCCTCAAATCAGCCCCTGCATTATCAAATGGAGAGAGATCAGCAACAATAAACGTAGCAGATACTTGATACTCACCTGGCAAATCAATCCTGTAGGCATTATTATTAATCTTTTCAAGGACTTGGAAAGGCCCATCGCCTCTAGGATCCAACTTGGATTTCCTTAGTTTAGGAAACCTCTATTTCCTAAAAAGTAACGAAACTCAATCACCAGGCTCAAATTGCATCAACGTTCGCCCTTGATTAGCTCTTTGTGCATATGCTTCATTCTGCTTCTCTATGTGTTTTCTGGCCTTCTCATGAATGTTGCGCACCAAATCTGCTTTCTTTTGTCCATCTGTACTAGTTATCTCACTTAAAGGTAAAGGACACAAATCTAAAGGTGTTAATGGATTAAAACCATAAACAATATCGAAAGGTGAATAATTAGTAGTAGAATGTATGCTCCTATTGTATGTAAATTCAACTAATGGCAAACATTCTTCCCATGTTTTAATATTTTTACCAACCACGGCACGTAAAAGGGAACCTAAAGTTCTATTAACCACCTCAGTTTGTCCATCAGTTTGAAATCAAATTTTGTAAATAAGCAAACACCATGTAGCTCATCAAGCATATAATCTAGCCTAGGAATGGGGTGGCGATACTTTATCGTTATCTTATTTATTGCCCTTCAATCCACGCACATACGCCAAGTTCCATCTTTCTTTGGCACCAATAGCACTGGAATTGCGCATGGGCTTAGACTTTCTCTCACGTGCCCCCTCTCAAGCAACTCTTCCACTTGCCTTTGAAACTCCTTTGTCTCCTTAGGATTACTCCTATAGGCTGGGCGATTTGGAATTTGAACTCCTGGCACGAGATCAATCTGATGTTCACGGCCCCTCAATAGTGGTAGTCCCTTGGGCAACTCATCTGGAAAGACATCAGAGTAGTCCTGCAAAAAAAGTCTCACAACTCTAGGCACAGAAGGGTCAAGGTCAGTCTCACCATAAAACAACTCCTTGTACATAAGCAAAACCAAAGATTTTTGTGTGCACATGACCTTCCTCAACTCTTTTTCTTTTGCAAAGAAAGTACTTTTTTTTGTTCCTCTCTTCTTTTCACTCTTCTCTCCTTTTTCAACTGCACCGCTCTCTTTCTTTTGCTCACTAGTGCCCTTGTTCTTATTTTCTTGAATGGCCTCTTTTTATTTTTTTCTGTTTAAACTCTCAGCCTCTCCAAGTTTTTGTTCTTCCATGGCTTTTGCAAGTCTCAACTGATCCTCATGAACTTCTTTTGGTGAAAGGGGTGCCAATGTGAAGTATTTCTCCCCCATCTTGAATGAATATCTATTTTTGAATCCATCATGTAGTACACGCCTATCATATTGCTATGGTCTCCCCAATAGTAAATGACCAGCATGCATAGGAACTACATCACACAAAACTTCATCAGAATATCTCCCAATTGAGAACGCCACTAGCACTTGCTTGTTCATCCTAACCTCTCCACACTCCTTAATCCATTGCAACTTATAAGGACTAGAGTGTTTAATGAGAGGCAGCCCCAATTTCTCAACTAAAATTGTGCTTGCAACATTGGTGCAACTACCTCCATCAATTATTAAACTGCACATCTTACCCTTAATTAAACATCTGGTGTGGAATATATTCTCCCTTTGTTCATCAAGCTCTATCT
Source organism: Erythroxylum novogranatense (assembly GCA_029891385.1). NCBI lineage: Eukaryota > Viridiplantae > Streptophyta > Magnoliopsida > Malpighiales > Erythroxylaceae > Erythroxylum > Erythroxylum novogranatense. Next base: position 51,838,450 of record CM057235.1, on the reverse strand, counting down.
TTTCTTGTACATTGAGAGCTCGCCTCACTAATAATGCTTCGGCTTGCACTGGTTGCTCAACTTCTTCATCAGTGTAATTGATACGGAAACCCTAAGAACATGCTAGTTCAAACCCCAATTATACGAAATTGAGACCCAAACCTAAAGAAAATTGATGAATTGAACACGCCACAAGTGATTACCTTGATAAGTGATGCAATCCTTGAAGTAACAATAAGAAGAACACACCTTACTTGAAGAGAATATCTCTCAATTTCGTTAATCAACCAAATCTGATGTTTACAAGGATAAAATAAGGTATTTATACCCTTTCCCACGACCTAAACCTAAAAGGAATAGGTTACAAGACCCTTTAATGCTAAAACAAGCCTAATCCTAACTAGTTTAGGAGTTTATAGCCCAATAATGCAATCTGATCCTAATCCACTTAGGATTGGGCTAAACCAACTTAAATAAGACCAAAATAACTTAAATAAACCTAAGGGAGGTGGATGGGCCTAATGGATTACTCTACTTAGGCCCACACACTTGGTAGTCCAAAACTAACTTTAAATAAACTAAGGCAAGTACTAATAAATACCTAGCCCATAACAAGTCTCTTTGGGCCTAATAAACAAAGGATAAATAACAAGCCCAATGTACTAAAATAAGTCCATAATAATAATTGAACTTGTCTTGAAATTTGGCTAAGTATTAGCCCCTCCACACGCCCTCTCTAGAAGAATCACAAGCTTGACTACTCCACTTGAATTCTCCACGGATGATTCAGTCTTGTCATTAAGGTGAGATGTAATGTGACTTTGAACAAACTCTTGAAGTGCTTATTTAACCCTTTCTGCACGTTGTCTTGTAATAGGTCCACTTCGCAAAGTAAGCTTGTCTTGACGTGTTGCACCTTGATCTCCATTGCCCTGGTTTCTTGTATTATTCCCTCCCTCCTCAAAAGGGTTCGTCCTCGAATCAGCCTCTGCATTATCAAATGGAGAGAGATCAGCAACATTAAACGTAGCAGATACTTGATATTGACCTGGCAAATCAATCCTATAGGCATTATTATTAATCTTTTCAAGGACTTGGAAAGGCCCATCGCCTCTAGGATCCAACTTGGATTTCCTTTGTTTAGGAAACCTCTCTTTCCTAAAATGTAACCAAACCCAATCACCAGGCTCAAATTGCATCAACTTTCGCCCTTGATTAGCTCTTTGTGCATATGCTTCATTCCACTTCTCTATGTGTTGTCTGGCCTTCTCATGAATGTTACGCACCAAATCTGCTTTCTTTTGTCCATCTGTACTAGTTATCTCACTTCTTGAAAGTGCATCAGCAACTACATTCTCCTTACCTTGTTTGTATTGTATCACATATCGAAAGATCTCTATGAATTCCAGCCACTTCGCATGCCTCTTGTTCAACTTACCTTGGCCCTTTAGATGTTTCAATGACTCATGATCAGAATGGATCACAAACTCTTTTGGCCAGAGATAACGCTGCCAAGTCTCCAATGAAGCTTGTCATAAGTGGAATAATTCAATTGTGGCCCATGAAGCTTTTCACTGAAGTATGCAATGGGACGCTTACCCTGCATGAAAACAGCACCAATACCTAACCCAGAGGCATCACATTCTATCTCAAAAGCTTTATTAAAGTTAGGCAAACTCAATACAGGCGCAAAACACAATTTATCTTTCATTGTATTTGTAGAAAAATCCCGGTGTGCATCACATGCCCACGGTGCGGAAAACAAAAATTTTTGTTCCGGGACCTTCCCGAAAGCCAGGATCCATGTGTCTATACAACAAACTCAAACCGTAACGGCCAAAGGAGACCGTCTCTGACAGTATCTACGCAGAGATCCGAGAACCTAACCAGGACAAACCCTTTGACCCGGGAATAGGTAGAACAAATTAAAGAATGCTAGCTCTTACCTTTGTCCTTGGAGAGCTTGGAATCAACGATGGAGAAGAGATGAAACCTTGGAGAAGAGCTGATGTGAGCAAAGGCATGGATGACAATGTGCATGGAGGTTTGGACTTGAAGAGGAGCTTGCGTGATCAAGGCCAAGGAAGAGAGCTTTCCATACCAATTGGGCCAATGACTAGGGCGCGGGCTAAGAGGATCAAGGAGACTTTGTATGCGCATGTGGGCTCACTTATGGAAGACATGCAGCATGCTAATCCTATAGGAGGAGAGTTATTTGGGTCACAGCTCAAATGGATCCACTTAACTCAAGTCTTTGGGTCAGATATGCATATGGCTTGAGGACTTGCTTGAATGGGCTTTTTTAATTCACTTAAGCCCAACTTATGTGGACTTAAGTGATCAAAAAGGCACACCCATCGAGACCGAGCTTAGAGGCATTTTAATTAGTTTTCTTGGACTTATTATTTACTTGGGCTTCTTGTATTATTAGCCCAACTCATTAGTCATAAACCTAGTATTTATAGCCTTGTTTTAGGTCGATGGGGCAGACTCATTCAGATCATTTTGTGTGCAACCATTGGCTTCAAACTTGAGAGAAAACAGATCTTCTCTTGTTCTTGTTACCTTAAGAACTTATTTCACTTATCAATTGCTTTCCCAATTGTGGCGTGTTTGAGTTCTTCCTTTGAATTCAATTCGATCATCGGGGTTACCTAAGGCGGTCTTTAGGGGTGTCGTGAGGGATTGATTTCATACTATCCTAGTTAGTTTTGTTTGTCAATTTTCGAAATTCAGTCTGTTCTTCCTTGTTCGCATAATCGGCATAAATTCCTCTTCAATTCTTCCGTTGGTGCGCATTATTTGGTATCAAAGCCATGGCGAGAGGTAAATTCTAATTTGTCTCTCTCGGGTTCTTGTCGTTTTGTGCTGGATCTTGTTGTTTTCTTGTTCTTGAAAATCTGGGTTCTTGTTCTTGAGAAATCGTATTCTTGTTCTTGAGAAATCTGGGTTCTTGTTCTTGAAATCTGGGTTCTTGTTCTTGAAAATCTGTATTCTTGTTCTTGAGAAATCTGGGTTCTTGTTCTTGAGAAATCTGTGTTACTGTTCTTGAGAAATCTGGGTTCTTATCGTTCTTGTGCTGAATCTTGTGTTTTCTTGTTCTTGAGAAATCTGGGTTCTTGTTCTTGAGAAATCTGTGTTAATGTTCTTGAGAAATCTGGGTTCTTGTTCTTGAGAAATCTGTGTTACTGTTCTTGAGAAATCTGGGTTCTTATCGTTCTTGTGCTGAATCTTGTGTGTTCTTGTTCTTGAGAAATCTGGGTTCTTGTTCTTGAAAAAAATAGGAGGTAAAAAATAAAGTAAAAAAAAAAAAGGCCTACTTAAAATTTTCTTCTTTCCTTTGATTCAGCTCATTGAATTGAGTAGTTTGGCACAAGTCTTAACATAACAGCTTCAAAATTTTGGAAATTTCCATTTGATTCCATTGTTCTAGCCTTATTTTGTGTTCATTGAATTCCAATTGTTCCGAAAATTGTCTTCTTTGATCTTGGTATTGCTTGTTTCGAATTTGTCTCTCTTATTCTTCATTTTGTTTGATTTCAAGTCTGTCCTAGCATTATTTCGTGTTTCCTTCTTTGTTTCTCAAATTGATTGACATTCAGCAATCTTGCTTGGAGGATCTCGGTTTTTATTGATTGAACCACATTCCATGATTTGGGAAATGAATTTGGTTTGAGGAATTATAGTTCGGTTGTAACTTGAATTTGGAGAAATTGAGTGGTAAAAGGCAAGAGTGTGAGTGCATTTGAGGTGTCATTACCGTGACATTAAACACGAGTGAGAGAGAACATCTTTTGAGTGAAACACGTGAGGGAGTATTGTGAGGTGGTTTTGTTTTTTGCACTAACGTTGTTTTGCGGTATATTATTTCCTCACAATGTCACAGGAAGGAGGTAGTAATGGTAGCAGCAGTAGCAACGGAGGTATTAATGCGAACCAAACCGAGAAATCAATGTTCTTACCATGAGAGCAATGCAGCAACAGTTTGGCGGTTCAACTTGGCATTTATTGAGATGAGGAGGAGATAGTGAACTCCGACGGAGAGGCGTGAGGAGCCTCAAGGAGGCGTGGTGCTAGGCGCCAACACCCTCCACCACCATTTGGAGACCACCACCACAATATGACCATGTGGACGACGGAATTGAGGAGGAGGAGGAGGAGTTTGACCACAGACCTAGGAGGGCACACGAGTGAGCCATTAAACCCGCTAGATGGAGATATCAAATCCATCAAAATGCAAATTCCTACCTTTAAGGGAGGAACGGCCTTGAGGCTTACCTAGAATGGGAGGAAGGTGGACTTGATTTTGAGTGCCACAATTTCTTGAGCACAAGAAGGTAAAACTAGCTGCAGTGGAGTTTTCGATTATGCATTGATTTGGTGGGACCAGTTGATGACTTCGGGAGGGAATGGAGAGAGGCCTATCTTTACTTGGGCAGCCATGAAAGCTTGCATGAGGAAGAGGTTTGTGCCTTCTTACTATTATAGGAGATGCACCAAAATTGCAGAGACTCACTTAGGGTCTAGATCAGTGGAGGATTACCACAAAGAGATGGAGATAGCCATGATCCGAGCCAACATAGAGGAGGATGCAGAGGCGACTATGGCACGATTTTTGAGTGGCTTGAACCGAGAGATAGCCAATGTGGTGGAGTTGCAGCACTATGTGGAGATTGAGGACATGGTGAACATGGCCATGAAAGTGGAAAGGCAACTCAAGAGTAGAGTGGCAGCAAGGACTGGATCGGTATTTAGTCCATCATGGGGTTCAAAATGGCCCAAGAGAGAGAGAAGTCGAAAGACAAAGGGCTGGACCTCGAGGAGACACCCAAAGGCCAAATGTGGGTCGACCAAAAGGTACACCTAATTCTCATGCTTCATCTAACAAACAATCTAGTATTAAATGCTTTAGGTGTTTGGGTAATGGACATATTGCATCACAATGCCACGATAAAAGGCTATGTTTATGCGAGATAATGGGGTAATTGATTCGAGGATAGTGATTGTGATAATGATGTGTTGCCTTGTTATAATGTTTGTCTTGATGATGAGGATGATTGTGTGGAGAGGGCTGTCATAGGGAAGCGCTTGTTGTTAGGCGTGTTTTGAGTATTAGGGCCAGGATGCAGCTCTTGATCGGAGGAGAACTTGTTTCACACGAGGTGTTTGGTGGGTGGAAAGGTTTGTAATCTGATTATTGATGGGGTAGTTGCACTAATGTAGCTAGTGTCACCATGGTTGAGAAACTGGGGTTACCTTATAGGAAACATCCGGAACCTTACAAGCTCTGATGGTTTAATGATAGTCTTGATGTGAAAGTGACAAAGCGGTGTTGGTGTCATTTTCAGTAGGTAGATATGAGGATGAGGTGTTGTGTGATGTAGTGCCTATGGAGGCTGGTCATATGTTGCTTGGGAGACCTTGGCAGTTTGATAGAAGGGTAGCACATGATGGATATACCAATAGGTATTTGTTTAAGTTTAAGGGTAGGAACTTCACTCTTGTACCCTTATCACCTCATGAATTGTACTGGACGAGTTGAAAACAAGTAAATGTGAGGAGGGTTGGGTAGTGAGCTAAAAAGAAAAGATGAGAGAAAAGAGGCCCAAAAGAAAATTGAGAGTGGCCCAAAGGTGAGTGATCGCAGGGAGAGGAAAAGAAAGTGGGATGTGTAGGAGAGAAGAACTCGAGTAGAAAGGAAGAGTGGTAGAGAGAGAAGAAGGTGAGTTTGTTTGCGAGAGAAAAGATTTGAGGAGAGCGAGTGGGCGAAGAGAACATTGTTGTTGCTTAGGTATAGGGAGTGTTTGATGGTGACATCGACCCTCTTGCTTCCTTGCCTAGTGTTTTAGTTCTCTTTGCGGAATACACCGATGTCTTTCCGGAGGAGATGCCCAATGGACTGCCACCCTTGAGGGCATAGAGCACCAAATCGATTTCATACCGGTGCACAGATTCCAAACCGCCCAGCCTATAGGAGTAACCACGAGGAAGCGAAGGAACTTCAAAGGCAAGTGGATGAGTTGTTGGAAAAGGGCATGTGAGGGAGAGCTTGAGCCCATGTGCGTGCGGTCTTTGTTGGTGCCAAGAAGGATGGAACTGGAGGATCTGCGTGGACTGCCGTCTTGTGAATAAAATCAATGTAAAGTATCGCCACCCTATTCCTAGGTTAGATGATATGCTTGATGAGTTGCATGGTGCATGTGTATTTACTAAAATTGATTTGAAGAGTGGATACCATCGATTGAATGAATCCGGAGATGAATGGAAAACGCTTTCAAAACCAAGTATGGGTTGTATGAGTGGTTGGTTATGCCATTTGGCTTAACTAATGCACCCAGCACTTTTATGCGGTTGATGAATCATGTATTGCGTGCATTTCTTGGTAAATTTGTGGTTGTTTACTTTGATGACATTTTGGTTTATAGACTACTATTGATGAGCATGTCATGCATGTGAGGAGTGTGTTGGATGTATTGAGAAAGGAGAAACTGTATGCCAATCTTAAGAAGTGTACTTTTGCATTGATCAACTTGTCTTCTTAGGATTTGTAGTCGGTTCTCGTGGTGTTGCGGTAGATAGTGAAAAGGTGAAGGCCATCCAGTTGGCCAACACCTAAGAGTGCGAGTGAGTGAGGAGCTTTCATGGACTTGCTAGCTTTTATAGGAGGTTTGTGAGAGATTTCTCCACTATTGCTGCTCCTTTGACCGAGATAGTCAAGAAGGAGAAGGGGTTTGTATGGGGAGAGGAACAGGACGTGCATTCATATTGTTGAAAGAAAATTATGTTCTACTCCTATTTTGTGTTTGCCAAATTTTGATAAGGCATTTGTGGTTGAATGTGATGCTTCGGTATTGGTATAGGTCTTTGTGCTTTTGCAGGAAAACAAACCAAGAGCTTACTTGATGAGAAGTTGAGTGGTGCACAACTCAACTATCCAACCTATGACAAGGAGCTATATGCGATGGTGAGAGCATTGGAGGTGTGGCAACACTACCTTCAGCCACGTGAGTTTGTCATTAGGACGGATCACGAATCCTTGAAGCACTTGAAAGGACAAGGCAAGTTAAGCAAGCGACATGCTACATGGGTGGAGTTTACGGAGACATTTCCATATGTCCCGCAGTACAAGCAAGGGAAGAAAACGTGGTTGCTGATCGTTATCTAGGAGGTATTCCTTGGTTACTACCCTTAGTTCTCAACTTTTAGGGTTTGAGCAACTAAAGGAGTTGTATGCTTCGATAATGACTTTGCTTCGTGTATATTGCTTGTGAGCATCTTGCATTTCAGAAATTTTACTGAGCATGATGGCTATTTGTTTAGAGGTAGCCAATTGTGTGTGCCTAATTGTTCGTTGCGTGCTTTGTTTGTGCATGAGGCCCATAGTAGTGGTTTGATGGGTCATTTTGGGGTTGCTAAGACTTTGGATATTTTACATGAGCATTTTTATTGGCCTGGTATGCGCAAGGATGTTGGCGTGTGTGTGCAAGTGCATTGCATGTAGACAGGCAAAATCCACAGTCAAACCTCACGGATTGTATACCCTTTACACGCCCTCTTGAACCGTGGGTTGATTTGTCTATGGACTTTGTTTTGGGTTTACCTAGAACAAAGAGGGGTTTTGATAGCATCTTTGTGGTTGTAGACCGTTTTAGTAAGATGGCGCATTTCATTGCATGCCATAAGACCGATGATCTTTGTACATGTGGCTGACTTATTCTTTAGGGATGTTGTTAGGTTGCATGGCATTCCGAGGTCAATTGTATCCGATCGAGATGCTAAGTTTTGAGCCATTTTTGGCGTGTGTTGTGGAGCAAGTTAGGAACCAAACTGTTATATTCTACTACTTGTCATCCTGAACAGATGGGCAAACCGAGGTTGTGAATAGGACCTTGGGAACTTTGTTGCGTCTTGTTGTAGGTCGAAATTTGAGAACTTGGGGAATGTTTACCTTTTATTGAATTTGCATATAATAGATGTGTGCATTCCACTACTGGTTTTCGCCTTCGAGTTGGTTTATGGTTTTAATCCTTAGCTGCCTTGGATTTGGTACCTTTACCTTTGCATGAATTGTCTAGTACAGATGGAACACGCAAGGCTAAGTTGGTTAGGGAACTTCACGAGAAGGCGAGGCAGCACATTGAGCAAAAGACCCGGGTCTACGCCAGGCAAGCCAACAAGGGGCGTAGATTAGTGACCTTCGAACCTAGTGATTGGGTTTGGGTTCATTTGAGAAAGGAGCGATTTCCTACTCAAAGAAAATCTAAGCTGGATCCGAGAGGAGATGGTCCATTCCAGGTGTTGGAGAAGATCAATGACAATGCCTACAAAATTGATCTTCGGTGAGTCTGATGTTTCCGCCACTTTTAATGTTGCTGACCTTTCTCCGTTTGACATGGATTCAGATTCGAGGATGAATCTTTTTGAGGAGGGAGGGACTGATGTGAGCAAAGGCATGGGTGACAATGTGCATGGAGGTTTGGACTTAAAGAGGAGCTTGCGTGATCAAGGCCAAGGAAGAGAGCTTTCCATACCAATTGGGCCAATGACTAGGGCGCGGGCTAAGAGGATCAAGGAGACTTTGTATGCGCATGTGGGCTCACTTATGGAAGACATGCAGCATGCTAATCCTATAGGAGGAGAGTTATTTGGGTCACAGCTCAAATGGATCCACTTAACTCAAGTCTTTGGGTCAGATATGCATGTGGCTTGAGGACTTGCTTGAATGGGCTGTTTTAATTCACTTAAGCCCAACTTATGTGGACTTAAGTGATCAGCAAAGGCACACCCATCAGACCAGGCTTAGAGGCATTTTAATTAGCTTTCTTGGACTTATTATTTACTTGGGCTTCTTGTATTATTAGCCCAACTCATTAGTCATTAAACCTAGTATTTATAGCCTTGTTTTAGGTCAGATGGGGCAGACTCATTCAGATCATTTTGTGTGCAGCCATTGGCTTCAAACTTGAGAGAAAACAGATCTTCTCTTGTTCTTGTTACCTTAAGAACTTATTTCACTTATCAATTGCTTTCCCAATTGTGGCGTGTTTGAGTTCTTCCTTTGAATTCAATTCTGATCATCGGGGTTACCTAAGGCGGGTCTTTAGGGGTGTCGTGAGGATTGATTTCATACTATCCTAGTTAGTTTTGTTTGTCAATTTTCGAAATTCAGGTCTGTTCTTCCTTGTTCTGCATAACTGACGCAAATTCCTCTTCAATTCTTCCGTTGGTGCGCATTAAGAGCTTGAAGGATGAAGATGATGAGATGAAAGGAAACTTGAAAAACACTTTTTCAATTAGCCTTCTTCCAAAAGCAACGACCATCATCATCATTCTTCATCTTCATTTTGTCTTTAAATAGGTTCCTCCTTCTCCATATGGCCATATGTCACACACACGAAGACCATCTTCATATTTTTCTTTTAGTCATTTAATGAAACTAATGACAAAGCATGAAAAGGAACCTTCTCTTCCCTTTCCACGTAAAATACACACACACACACACACACACACAGATATATATATATATATATAAATTCTTTAATTAATTAATCACATATATATATATGTATATAACTGCTGAAGTGGTCCAGTCACACTGGGGTCGGTCCTACCGACCTACTGGGTCCCGGTATGGAAAAATCACCGGAAACTATTTTCAGCAATATCGATGTCGCGATCTCATCAGGACATATCTCGATCTTATCGGGATCCATTTAATCCGTTTGCTCTCCATATATTGGAACTCTGTCCAAAACTATTTTACGAATTCTCCGAGACACTCTTATGCGTGTGAACCATTAGGTTCCCGGTTATGTTGGCCACTTAGATTAACACTTAATCTGAGCAAGTCATAAGCGGTATCTAGCAACACATCATGACCCCCAATTGACCGGGAACTGAGACCACCCTATGAGCAACCTCTGTAAGGCAACAAGGAATGGAGTCAAAGCACAGAATCAGTATCCAAGATATCCTTGAGCACCTCAAGTCTAAGGATACTTGCACCATTATTATGATGAGATTATCACTGACATTAGAATAGGACATCCATGTGATGATCTCATAGCAGGTCATCCAATGTACTTACTACCTCTAGTAAGCATCCACATCTCAACCCTAAATATCTCATATTTACAGCTTCTGAGATCCACTGCTTGATCAAATCAAGGAGCTTGAGATGTGCTAGTGTCTTCGGATTACCGATCTCCAGTCTCAGTAATCCTATAACTAGGGATAATTTAGATACTGACATAATTGCACATGATAGGAATCTCAGTAGTATGATCACATCAGAATTTCCTTCATGCTATGTCATATATCATGGACTTCATTAATTTGCTTATAGATCAATATCCATTCATAAATAATGGACATCAAATTAATGAAATATGTCTTTCTTTATTTATTCATAAAGTATGTACACAACTTTGTACAAAATGCGCTAAAGGCGATTGCCTTCAGGGCACTACTCTAACAATCTACCACTTGACCTAAAGCCAATCGCCTTGATATCTAATACCATAGGCGAGTACATGAGAATCAAAACTCTTTTGTGATAATGACTTTATCAACGGATCAGCAATATTCTGCTCGGTGGGAATTCTCTCGATCTGGACATCACCTCGTCCTATGATCTCCCTGATCAGATGATATCTGCTGAGTACGTGTTTGGATCGTTGATGAGACCTTGGTTCTTTCGCCTGCGCAATAGCCCCATTGTTGTCACAATACAACTGCATGGGCCCATCACAGCTAGGAACCATACCAAGTTCAGTAATGAACTTTTTGATCCAAACTGCTTCCTTTGCTGCTTTTGAAGCGGCAATGTACTCTGCCTCGATCGTTGAATCGGCAGTTGTCTCTTGTTTGGAACTCTTCCAACTAACTGCCCTGCCATTCAGTGTGAATACGTAACCTGATTGGGATTTGGAATCATCCTTATCAGATTGAAAAATGGCATCTGTATACCCGCTCACTTTTAGATCTCCATCTCCATATATCAAGAAAACATCCTTAGTCCTTCGCAAGTACTTGAGGATATTCTTGACAGCCACCCAGTGACCCTCACCAGGATCCGATTGGTATCTGCTCGTAACACTTAGAGCATATGATACATCGGGTCTCGTACATAGCATTGCATACATGATAGATCCTACCGCAGATGCATACGAGATCATACTCATGCGCATCCTCTCATCTTGTGTCTTAGGACACATAGATTTCGAGAGTGTTATCCCATGAGTCACGGGAAGGTAGCCTCTCTTGGATTGCTCCATGCTAAACCTTTTTAGCATCTTGTCTATGTACGTTGATTGTGAAAGACCAAGCAACCTTTTTGATCTATCTCTATAGATCGTTATCCCAAGGATATAAGTTGCTTCACCAAGGTCTTTCATGGCAAATTATTTGGACAACCAAATCTTCACCGATTGTAGCATAGAGACATCGTTTCCTAGCAATAATATGTCATCTACATACAACACAAGGAATACGATTGCAGTCCCATTAACCTTCTTATACACACAGTGTTTATCCGGATTTTGTGAGAAACCAAACTCTTTGATTACCTCATCAAAACGGATATTCCAACTCCTGGATGCTTGCTTCAATCCATAGATGGATTTCTAAAGCTTGCATACCTTTTCGCCATCATAGGAGATGAAGCCCTTAGGTTGTGTCATGTACACATCCTCAGCTAGATTTCCATTTAGGAAAGCTGTCTTCACATCCATTTGCCATATCTCATAATTATAATGAGTGACAATGGCTAGGAGTATTCTAATGGATTTAAGCATTGCTACTGGGCTGAAGGTCTCGTCGTAGTCAACTCCTTGTCTTTGACGAAAACCTTTAGCCACAAGCCTTGCTTTATAGGTAATCACATTACCATCCATGTTGGTTTTCTTTTTGAAAACCCATTTACACCCTATGGGTTTGATTCCTTCGAGTGCCTCAACCAAAGTCCATACTTGGTTTTCATATATGGAATCCATTTCAGCCTGCATGGCATGAAGCTATTTCTCAGACTTTGAACTCTTTAGAACCTCTTCATAGGTGGTCGACTCATTATCTTCTATGAGCAATACGTCATTCTGTTCATTCACGAGAAATCCATATCTCTCGAAGCAGGCGTATCTACGTGACCTCTGAACTTCGTGTGTTGTAAAAGGTTGAACTGTTACTTCATCTGTATGAGTCACAGTTTCAGGTTCAGGCAGTTGATCTGCGTCTGTTCGAGCATCTTGAACTTCTTCAAGTTCAATTTTGCTCCCACTGTCTTCTTGTAAAAGAAACTCTTTCTCTAAAAAGACAGCATGCTTCGAAACAAACACCTTTTGTTCCTCAGCAAGGTAGAATTGATATCTCATTGTTTCTTTAGGATATCCTACGAACAAACACTTGTCAGACTTTGCATCAAGTTTATCTGACTGTGTCCGCTTCACATAAGCAGGACAACCCCAAACTTTCAAATGAGTAAGATAGGGTCTTTTGTTAGTCCACATCTCATATGGAGTAACATCAACTGTCTTTGATGGAACTCTGTTTAACAAGTAAACAGCTGTCTCGAGTGCATATCCCCAAAAGGATTTTGGTAACTTTGCAAAGCCCATCATCGATCGTACCATGTGTAACAAGGTTCGATTTCTCCTTTCTGCCACACCATTATGCTGTGGTGTGTAAGGAGGAGTCCATTGAGATAAAATCTCATTATCTCGGAGATAATCCAAAAACTGTTGGTTTAAGTATTCCCCACCACGATCTGATCGTAATGTCTTGATACTTTTCCCAAGTTGGTTTTCTACTTCATTTCTGAATTGTTTGAACTTTTCAAATGCTTCAGATTTGTATCTCATCAGATACAGGTACCCATATCGAGAATAATCATCGATAAAGGTAATGAAGTAAAGACAACCACTTCTGACATGGATGGACATCGGACCACATACATTTCAATGTATTAGGTCCAATACTCCAGTCGCTCGTTCACCCTTTCCCTTAAAGGGTAATTTAGTCATCTTGCCTAATAAACAAGATTCGCATGTGTCATATGATTCATAATCAAATGACCCTAAACTACCACTCTTATGGAGCTTAGCTATGTGTCTCTCATTTATATGGCCAAGGCGACAATGCCATAAGTAAGTTGATTTTAAATTATCTCATTTATATCTTTTCGTGTCATTGACATTCATAATTGGATGTGACATATCTAATATGTAAATTCCATTGCATAATGTATCAGTACCATAAAGCATTCCATTCAAACTAATAGAACAACCATTGTTACTAAAAGTCAAATGGAAACCAAATCTATTTAAACAAGAAATAGACAATATGTTCTTTGTTAATACAGGTACAAAATAACATTCATCCAATTTAATTACAAGCCCACTGGGGAGTGATAAGAAATAAGTGCCTACGGCTAAAGCAGCAACTCTTGCTCTATTTCCTACACGCAGGTCTATCTCTCCCTTCATGAGTTGTCTACTGTCCCTGAGGCCCTGAAGAAGTCGAGGCATCTGATGCCTTCTTCTGCTTCAATTCTTCCAGATAGACTTTACAGTTCCGCTTCCAGTGGCCAGTCTTGCCACAATGGAAGCAAGTTCCTTTTGGTGCAGTTTCTTTGGTTTTCTTCTTGGCTACACTTCCTTTCGGTTTCTTAGACCTTTTTTTTTCAGTTTCTTTTTCTTTGAACCAGAAGAAGAGTCCACCATAAGCACTTATCATAGCTATCTCCATCAACCCAGAGTTTTTATTTTTTTATTTTAATATCCCAATCAACCCAAAGTTCCAAGAATTGAACAAAAGATTCAAAGAAATCGTTTCTTGATAGGTTTTTTAAATGAAAGAAGGGCAATCTTAATGAATCTTGAATGATAAGAACAAACCTTGGATGAAGGATCAAAAAAAAATTCAAAGAATCACAATCTTGGATGTTTCTTGATCAATCTTGAAATTTACTTTTCTTTTCTTTCTACTGTTCACTATTTTTTGGCTATTTTTTCACATTTTTTTTTGCTTTTTTCGCTTTTTTTCTTCTTTTTTTTCTGTTTTTTTAATTGTTGATCAAGAAAACAAAGAATCAATTAAGGAAACAAGAGCATAAAGAACCAATAATGTCATATTCTTTCCAAGCAATTCAAACCTTTTTTTTAACTTTTCTAAGGAACTCAACAAGGAAAATAATGAAAGATACATATGAGTTCAATAGAATTAAGCCAAAGCTCTGATACCAACTGATACGGAAACCCCAAGAAAACAAGGTTCTTGAAACCCACTAATCCTATTGAATCAAAACCCCAATCTTTTTATTCTAAGAACATGCTAGTTCAAACCCCAATTATACGAAATTGAGACCCAAACCCAAAGAAAATTGAGGAATTGAACACGCCACAAGTGATTACCTTGATAAGTGATGCAATCCTTGAAGTAACAATAAGAAGAACATACCTTACTTGAAGAGAATATCTCTCAATTTCGTTAATCAACCAAATCTGATGTTTACAAGGATAAAATAAGGTATTTATACCCTTTTCCACGACCTAAACCTAAAAGGAATAGGTTACAAGACCCTTTAATGCTAAAACAAGCCTAATCCTAACTAGTTTAGGAGTTTATAGCCCAATAATGCAATCTGATCCTAATCCACTTAGGATTGGGCTAAACCAACTTAAATAAGACCAAAATAACTTAAATAAACCTAAGGGAGGTGGATGGGCCTAATGGATTACTCTACTTAGGCCCACACACTTGGTAGTCCAAAACTAGCTTTAAATAAACTAAGGCAAGTACTAATAAATACCTAGCCCATAACAAGTCTCTTTGGGCCTAATAAACAAAGGATAAATAACAAGCCCAATGTACTAAAATAAGTCCATAAGAATAATTGAACTTGTCTTGAAATTTGGCTAAGTATTAGCCCCTCCACATGCCCTCTCTAGAAGAATCACAAGCTTGACTACTCCACTTGAATTCTCCACGGATGGTTCGGTCTTGTCATTAAGGTGAGATGTAATGTGACTTTGAACAAACCCTTGAAGTGCTTGTTTAAGCCTTGCTGCACGTTGTCTTGTAATAGGTCCACTTGTATGCAAATTCAAGTAATGGCAAACATTCTTCCCATGTTTTAAGATTTTACCAACCACAACATGTAAAAGAGAACCTAAAGTTCTATTCACCACTTCAATTTGTCCGACAGTTTGAGGATGGCAAGTAGTAGAAAATAAAAGTTTGGTACCTAGCTTACCCCAAAGAACACGCCAAAAGTGGCTCAAAAACATCACATCACAATCAGAAACAATAGTCTTAGGAACACCATACAAACGGACAACATCCCTAAAAAACAACTCAGCAATAATTGTAGCATCATCAGTTTTATCACATGCAATTAAATGTGCCATCTTACTAAACCGATCTACTACTACAAATATACTATCCCTACCCTTTTTCGTCCTAGGCATCCCTAAAACAATGTCCATAGATATGTCAGTCTACGGATGCTGGGGCAGAGGCAAAGGTGTATACAAATCATATGGATGAGTCTTAGATTTCGCTTGTCTATATGGAACACACTTAAAACAAAATTTCTCAACATCTTTTCTCATGTTAGGCCAATAAAAATGTTCACAAAGTATGTCATATGTCTTTTGAACTCCAAAATGACCCATCAAAACCCCCACAATGTGATTCACACACAAGGACTTCCTGCATAGAACATTTAGGCACACATAACTTGTTCTCCCTAAACAAATAGCCATCATGTCAATAAAATCTTTGGAATGCAGCATGCTCACAAGCATCAAACACATTGCCAAAATCAGAATCCGAAGCATACAATTCCCTAATGTACTCAAACCCCAATAATAAGAACTTAAAGTAGTGATTAGAGTGTACCTTCTTGAAAGTCCATCAGCAACTAGATTCTCCTTACCTTGTTTGTATTGTATCACGTACGGAGAGCTCTCTATGAACTCCAGCCATATCGCATGCCTCTTGTTCAACTTACCTTGGCCCTTTAGATGTTTCAATGACTCATGATCAGAATGGATCACAAACTCTTTTGGCCAGAGATAATGCTGCCAAGTCTCCAATGCTCTCACCAAGGCATAGAGTTCCTTGTCATAAGTGGAATAATTTAATTGTGGCCCATGAAGCTTTTTATTGAAATACGCAAGGGTTTTATTGATCTGTCTAAACTCGTGTTCATGCCTAAAGAAAGGGTTTAAATACCATTTTCAATGTAAACCCTAACAAAGATAACCTAAAAATCCTAAAGAAAGCCCAAAATATAAAAAAAAACCTTCTTGAAACAAATCTGCCCAATAACAAATCCCACATGGATTTGGGCTTCAAAATTAATTAAAATTGACTAGTCCTAGTCCAAATATGATAAGAAAAACACTAACTTAAGAGGGGTGAATTGGGCTTTTAAACTAGGCCCACAAGCTTGGTTCCTTAAAATAAAACATGCACATGACTTTTTAAATGAAGCACATGCACACTTAATGCAAATCAGCCCATGAAAAAGCCTAAAAGAAGTCCACATGCCCTTTATAAGATAAAAGTGGGGAAAGAGACCTCAAAAGAAATTCAATTAAAAGGCCCAAATGAGAGAGAGGGTAGAAAGAAACAAAACTTCTATGAAAAAATGAGAGATGTAAGGGTTGCTTGTCTGGAAAGGAGATGTTTGTTTGTACTTTTCTACAAGCAAGCTTATTTTAATGAATCTGTACTTGAACCTTATTTGCCTAGTAGTGTTGTTTCTCTTTTGCAGAGTATGTAGATGTTTTCCCGGAGGAGTTGCCTAAGGAATTGCTGCCTATTAGAGAAATAGAACATCAGATTGACTTCATACCTTGGTCGCAGATTCCAAATAGACCAACTTATAGGCGTAATCCTGCAGAAACTAAGGAACTCCAAAAGCAAGTGGAAGAATTGCTACAAAAGGGACACATCAGGGAGAGTCTTAGTCCTTGTGTCGTGTCGTGTGTGGATTGAAGAGCTGTTAACAAGATAACGGTAAAGTATCGCCATCTTATACTTAGATTGGATGATATGATGGATGAATTGCATGGTGCATGTGTGTTTACCAAAATTGATCTTATGAGTTGTTACCATCAGATTAGAATGAAAATTGGTGATGAATGGAAAACTTCTTTAAAAACAAAACATTGTTTATATGAGTGGCTTGTGATGCCTTTTGGGTTAACTAATACTCCTAGTACATTTATGCGTTTGATGAATCATGTTTTTAGGTCATTTATTGGTAAGTTTGTTGTGCTATATTTTGATGACATATTGATCTATAACTAAAGCATTAATGAGCATATTGAGCATCTTAGGCTTGTGTTAGATGCACTTAGGGCAGAAAAGTTGTATGCTAAGTTAAAGTGTACATTTTGCATGGATCGTGTCATATTTCTTGGTTATGTTGTTTCTTCTAATGGAATTGAGGTGGACCAAGAAAAGGTCAAGGCAATTAGGGAGTGGCCGAGACCTACAAGTGTTACTCAGGTGAGATCTTTTCATGGACTTGCTAGTTTCTTTAGGAGGTTTGTGAAAGATTTTAGTTCCATTGCAGCTCCATTGACTGAGATTGTTAAAAAGGAGGTAGGATTTAAGTGGGGAGAGGCACAGAAAATTGCTTTTAACACTTTAAAAGAAAAACTTTTTTCTGCACCTATTTTGAGTTTACCTGATTTTTCTTCTACTTTTGAGATTAATGTGATGTCTCTGGGATAGGTATTGGTGTTGTTTTATTGCAGGGAAGGCGTCCCATTGCCTATTTTAGTGAGAAGTTGAATGGTGCTCAATTGAAGTATTCCACGTATGACAAGGAGCTATATGCATTGGTAAGAGCTCTACAAACTTGGCAACATTATCTATGGCCAAAGGAATTCGTGATTCACACTGATCATGAGAGTTTGAAGCATCTTAAGGGCCAAGGTAAGTTAAATAAAAGACATGCTAAGTGGTTGAAGTTCATAGAGACATTCCCATATGTTGTGAAATACAAGCAAGGTAAAGAAAATGTTATCGCTGATGCATTGTCTAGGAGGTATGCTCTAATCTCGTCTCTTAGTTCTAATTTGATTGGGTTTGAGTATATAAAAGATTTGTACAAATCAGATTCTGACTTTGCTAATGTGTATGATGCATGTGAACAAGTTGCTTTTCAAAAGTTTTATAGGAATGATGGATATTTGTTTAGAGATAATAAACTATGTATTCCTACTTGTTCTATGCGTGAGATGCTTGCTAAGGAGTCTCATGATGGAGGTTTAATAAAAAAATTTGGTATTGCTAAAATACTTCACATATTACAGGAGCATTTTTATTGGCCTAACATGAAAAAGGATGTTGAAAGAGTTTGCTCTAGTTGTGTAACTTATAGGCAAGCCAAGTCCAAGGTGCAACCACATGGGTTGTACACGCCTCTACCTGTCCCTATTAGTCCTTGGATTGATATATCTATGGTTTTTGTGTTAGGATTGCCTAGGACTAGGAAAGGACGTGATAGCATCTTTTTTGTAGTTGATCGATTTAGTAAAATGGCTCATTTTATTGCTTGTCATAAATCTGATGATGCTACACATGTTGCAGATTTATTTTTTAGGGATATTGTTAGGTTGCATGACATTCCTAGAACCAAGTTTTAGATAGGGATTCTAAGTTTTTAAGTCACTTTTGGCGTGTTCTATCGAATAAATTGGGAACAAAACTTTTGTTTTTCACAACTTGTCATCCCCAAACAGATGGACAAATTGAGGTGGTTAATAGAACCTTAGGATCTTTATTGCGTGCTGTTGTGGGTAAAAATTTGAAAGTTTGGAAAGATTGTTTGCCTTTGATTGAGTTTGCATATTGTTAATGTAGATGGGCAGCAAAGGACCGAATTGGTTAAGATAATACATGAGAAAGCTAGGCAACAGATTGAGGAATAGAACAAGAAGTATGCTCAAAGAGCCAATCAAGGGCGTAGGGTGATGAAGTTTGAAACTGGAGATTGGGTTTGGGTGCACTTCAGGAAAGAGAGATTTCCTAAACAAAAGAAGTCTAAGCTTGATCCTAGAGGCGATGGTCCTTTTCAAGTGCTTGAACGCATCAATGACAATGCCTATAGGGCGGATTTTCCAGGTGAGTATGGTGTTAGTGCTACTTTTAATGTTTCTGATTTATCTCCCTTTGATAATGTAGGTCTTGATTCGAGGAAGAATCCTTTTGAGGAGGGGGGGAATGATACAACTCACCAAAGCAATGGATATTTGAGGATGCCAATGGGTCCAATTACAAGGCACGCTCCAACAAGCTTAAAGCACAATTTCAGATTTATGTACAAGCTTCTGTTTCACAAGAACTTCAAGAAGTTTTGTTGATCAAGCTTGGCGAAGAGATTAGGAAGACACCTAAGTGTGTGTGCACAAGTCTAATCAATGGGCTTGGGCTTATTTTATCTTATAAAGGGCATGGGGACTTCTTTTAGGCTTTTTCATGGGCTGATTTGCATTAAGTGTGCATGTGTTGCATTAAAAACTCATGTGCATGTTTTATTTTAAGGAACCAAACTTGTGGGCCTAGTTTAAAATCCAAATTCGCCCCTCTTAAGTTAGTTGATAAAAGAAACCTGGGCAATGGAGATCAAGGTGCAACACGTCAAGACAAGCTTACTTTGCCAAGTGGACCTATGACAAGACAACGTGCAACAAGGCTTAAACAAGCACTTCAAGGGTTTGTTCAAAGTCACATTACATCTCACCTTCATGACAAGACCGAACC
Source organism: Erythroxylum novogranatense (assembly GCA_029891385.1). Lineage (NCBI taxonomy): Eukaryota > Viridiplantae > Streptophyta > Magnoliopsida > Malpighiales > Erythroxylaceae > Erythroxylum > Erythroxylum novogranatense. Next base: position 51,818,695 of record CM057235.1, on the reverse strand, counting down.
ATCCGTGGAGAATTCAAGTGGAGTAGTCAAGCTTGTGATTCTTCTAGAGAGGGCATGTGGAGGGGCTAATACTTAGCCAAATTTCAAGACAAGTTCAATTATTCTTATGGACTTATTTTAGTACATTTGGCTTGTTATTTATCCTTTGTTTATTAGGCCCAAAGAGACTTGTTATGGGCTAGGTATTTATTAGTACTTGCCTTAGTTTAATTAAAGCTAGTTTTGGACTACCAAGTGTGTGAGCCTAAGTAGAGTAATCCATTAGGCCCATCCACCTCCCTTAGGTTTATTTAAGTTATTTTGGTCTTATTTAAGTTGGTTTAGCCCAATCCTAAGTGGATTAGGATCATATTGCATTATTGGGCTATAAACTCCTAAACTAGTTAGGATTAGGCTTGTTCTAGCATTAAAGGGTCTTGTTACCTATTCCTTTTAGGTTTAGGTCATGGGAAAGGGTATAAATACCTTATTTTATCCTTGTAAACATCAGATTTGGTTGATTAACGAAATGGAGAGATATTCTCTTCAAGTAAGGTGTGTTCTTCTTATTGTTACTTCAAGGATTGCATCACTTATCAAGGTAATCACTTGTGGCATGTTCAATTCTTCAATTTTCTTTGGGTTTGGGTCTCAATTTCGTATAATTGGGGTTTGAACTAGCATGTTCTTAGAATAGAAAGATTGGGGTTATGATTCAATAGGATTAGGGGGTTTTAAGAACCTTGTTTTCTTGAGGTTTCCGTATCAATTGGTATCAGAGCTTTGGCTTAATTCTATTGAACTCATACGTATCTTTCATTGTTTTCTTTGTTGAATTCCTTAGAAAAGTAAAAAAAAAAGGTTTGAATTGCTTGGAACGAATCTGCCATTATTGGTTCTTTATGTTCTTGTTTCCTTAATTTATTCTTTGTTTTCTTGATCAATAAATTAAAAAAATAGAAAAAAAGCCAAAAAAAGGTGAAAATAGCCTTAAAAAGTGAACAGTAGAAAGAAAAGAAAAAATTTTCAAGATTGATCAAGAAATATCCAAGATTGTGATTCTTTGAATCTTTGTTTGATCTTTCATTCAAGATTTGTTCTTATCATTCAAGATTCGTTAAGATTGTCCTTCTTTCATTCAAGAACCTATCAAGAAACGATTTCTTTGAATCTTTTGTTCAATTCTTGGAACTCTGGGTTGATTGCGATATTAAAATAATAAAAAATAAAAAATTGGTCTTGGGATTCGGTGAGTTTTGTCATAGTTTTGTGTGTCTTTCTTTGTTTCCTAGTTTATTTCTTGTTTTGGTACCTATCTTTGCTTATCTACATTATTTGAACAATTGTTGCACTCATAATTGTTCAATTGACACAAGAATCGTTGCCTGCACTATTCTTCATCCGTGTATTGGCACTTTGATTTATTTTCTGTCCGTACAATATTTTGCTTCTAGATTTGTTTCATCTATTCGTTTTTTATTTGTTAGGCTTGTTTTCTTTGTGTTTCCTTCTTGAACTTGTTTGATACAAATGGCATTCAAAACGCTACAAGCAGCAATTTGGAAAATGGAGCTAAAGTGCAAGGCGATGTCATGGGAAATCATATTGAGGCTATTCAAGCAAAACAAGATCATTCAAGTGCCAACATGGAAGGTTTTCCTAGTATGGAAAGTTTTGTCGGTCCAGTCACAAGGTCCCGAGCAAAGCTTCTGAAGGAGCAACTCCAAACTTATGTGCAAAACCATGTTGAAAGTGGCCTATCCAAGTATGGCAAGTCCATATATGGAAATGTTTTGGAGCCTAAGTATGTCTACATAATTGGGCTAACAGACTAGTTTGGGATGTTTGTGTTTTGAGCTTGTTTTTGGTCAAATTTGGGTTTGTTTGTTATGGGTTGTTTTATTTGTCTCTTTTGGGGTTAGAACAAGTGAAATGGGCCACATTTCAAGAGGGTCACGTTGGTTTTAATCTCTTCTATTTCAGACTTGGTTTATGGGTTTAATTTAGCCTTTTAAGTTAGAATACATGGGCCCTTGTTAATCTACTTAAGCCCATTTCGAAATCCATTAGGTTTAGGTATAAATTAAGCATGTTTTAGGGTTTTGGTGGCTCTCATATTCAGATCTCCATCTTATTCTCTCCAGCAGCCACCTCCCTCTCAACATTGAAGAGAGAGTTTGCTTTCTTTTATGTTTATGCACAAGGTGTTCTTATTGATTGCAATTGAGTTTATCTTTTGTTATCAATTTTAATTCCTATTTCTTGTGTTCTTGAGTACTTAACTGATTGGGGTTCAAGGGGATTTCTGCAAATTAAGACATAAGTTAATTTTATGCATGCTAGCTTTGTTGAAAGTTAACTTAGGTTTAGCAAACTTGATTTTAATCTTAATGCTCTTGTGATTGTGTTGTTCATGCTAGTTTTGGATTAATACATTAACAAGAAGTTGTTGCATGTCATGCTTGTTTTGAATGCATCTATCTTTGCTTGATTTTTGTTTTCCCCTTTGACATTCACGAATAATTTGCTTGAAAGTAAGAAAATCTTCCTTGTGTTTTGATCTCTGTGGGACGATACCCTTGCTTCGCTATACTACAAATCAATTTAAGTAGGCGATTAAATTTGTAGGCTAACGACAACCTATCATGAAGTGTTGGGTGATGTAGTTCCTATGCATGCTGGTCATTTACTATTGGGGAGACCATGGCAATATGATAGGCGTGTACTACATGATGGATTCAAAAATAGATATTTATTTAAGATGGGGGAGAAATACTTCACATTGGACCCCTTTCGCCAAAAGAAGTTCATGAGGATCAGTTGAGACTTGCAAAAGCCATGGAAGAACAAAAACTTGGAGAGGCTGAGAGTTTAAAAAGAAAAAAAGAAAAAGAGGCCATTCAAGAAAATAAGAACAAGGGCACTAGTGAGCAAAAGAAAGAGAGTGGTGCAGTTGAAAAAGGAGAGAAGAGTGAAAAGAAGAGTGGAACAAAAAAAAGTACTTTCTTTGCAAAAGAAAAAGAGTTGAGGAAGGTCATGTACACACAAAAACCATTGGTTTTGCTTATGTACAAGGAGTTGTTTTATGGTGAGACTGACCTTGTCCCTTCTGTGCCTAGAGTTGTGAGACTTGTTTTGCAGGAATACTCTGATGTCTTTCCAGATGAGTTGCCCAAGGGACTACCAATATTGAGGGGCATTGAACATCAGATTGATCTCGTGCCAGGAGTTCAAATTCCAAATCGTCCAGCCTATAGAAGCAATCCTGAGGAGACAAAGGAGCTTCAAAGGCAAGTGGAAGAGTTGCTTGAGAGGGGGCAATTGAGAGAAAGTCTAAGCCCATGCTCAGTTCCAGTGCTATTGGTGCCAAAGAAAGATGGAACTTGGCGTATGTGCGTGGATTGTAGGGCAATAAATAAGATAACGGTAAAGTATCACCACCCCATTCCTAGGCTAGATGATATGCTTGATGAGCTACATGGTGCTTGTTTATTTACAAAAATTGATCTCATGAGTGGTTATTATCAGATTAGAATGAAAGTAGGGGATGAATGGAAAACAGCCTTTAAAACAAAATATGGTCTATATGAGTGGATGGTCATGCCATTTGGTTTGACAAATGAACCTAGCACTTTTATGAGATTAATGAACCATGTTTTGCATGATTTTATTGGCAAGTTTGTGGTTGTATACTTTGATGACATTTTAATTTATAGCAAAAGCCTTGATGAGCATGTTATGCATCTTAAATCTATACTAGAAGCACTTAGGTGTGAAAAACTATATGCAAAATTTGAAAAGTGTTCTTTTTGTATGGATAAAGTTGTTTTTCTTGGCTTTGTTATTTCTGCCCATGGTGTGCATGTTGATGAGGAGAAGGTTAAGGCTATTAAAGATTGGCCTACTCCTAAGTGTATTAGTGATGTGCGCAGTTTTCATGGTTTAGCTAGCTTTTATAGGCATTTTGTGAAAGATTTTAGTACCATTGTTGCGCCGTTGACTGAAATAATTAAAAAGGATATTGGATTTAAGTGGAATGAGGCACAAGAACTTGCTTTTAATACATTGAAAGATAAATTGTGTTCTGCGCCTGTATTGAGTTTGCCTAACTTTAATGAAGCTTCTGAGATAGAATGTGATGCCTCCGGGTTAGGTATTGGTGCTGTTTTGATGTAGGGTAAGCGTCCCATTGCATACTTCAGTGAAAGCTTCATGGGCCACAATTGAATTATTCCACTTATGACAAGAAACTCTATGCCTTGGTGAGAGCATTGGAGACTTGGCAGCATTATCTCTGGCCAAAAGAGTTTGTGATCCATTATGATCATTAGTCATTGAAACATCTAAAGGGTCAAGGTAAGTTGAACAAGAGGCATGCGAAGTGGCTGGAATTCATAGAGACCTTTCCATACGTGATACAATACAAACAAGGTAAGGAGAATGTAGTTGCTGATGCACTTTCAAGAAGGTACACTCGAATCACTACTTTAAGTTCTAAATTGTTAGGGTTTGAGTACATTAGGGATTTGTATGCTTCGGATTCTGATTTTGGCAATGTGTTTGGTGCTTGCGAGCATGCTGCATTCCAAAGATTTTATAGACATGATGGCTATCTGTTTAGGGAGAACATGTTATGTGTGCCTAAATGTTCTATGCGGGAAGTCCTTGTGCGTGAATCACATTTTGGGGGTTTGATGGGTCATTTTGGGGTTCAAAAGACATATGACATACTTTGTGAACATTTTTATTGGCCTAACATGAGAAAAGATGTTGAGAAAATTTGTTCTAAGTGTGTTGCATGTAGACAAGCAAAATCTAAGACCCATCCTTGTGGTTTGTATACTCCTTTGCCTGTGCCTAAGCATCCGTGGACTGACATATCTATGGACTTTGTTTTAGGGTTGCCTAGGACCAAAAAAGGTAGGGTAGTATATTTGTAGTAGTAGATCGGTTTAGTAAGATGTCACATTTCATTGCATGTCATAAAACTGATGATACTGTAAATATTGCTGAGTTGTTTTTTAGGGATGTTGTGCGTTTGCATGGTGTTCCTAAGACTATTGTTTCTGATCGTGATGTGAAGTTTTTGAGCCACTTTTGGCATGTTCTTTGGAGTAAGCTAGGTACTAAACTTTTGTTTTCTACTACTTGCCATCCTCAAACTGACGGACAAACTGAGGTGGTGAATAGAAAGTTAGATTCTCTTTTACGTGTTGTGGTTGGTAAAAATATTAAAACATGGGAAGAATGTTTGCCATTAGTTGAATTTGCATACAATAGGAGCATACATTCTACTACTGGTTATTCACCTTTTGAGATTGTTTATGGTTTTAATCCATTAACACCTTTAGATTTGTGTCCTATACCTTTAAATGAGATAACTAGTATAGATGGACAAAAGAAAGCAGATTTGGTGCGCAGCATTCATGAGAAGGCCAGACAACACATAGAGAAGCGGAATGAAGCATATGCACAAAGAGCTAATCAAGGGCGAAAGTTGATGCAATTTGAGCCTAGTGATTGGGTTTGGTTATATTTTAGGAAAGAGGTTTCCTAAACAAAGGAAATCCAAGTTGGCTCCTAGAGGCGATGGGCCTTTCCAAGTCCTTGAAAAGATTAATAATAATGCCTACAGGATTGATTTGCCAGGTGAGTATCAAGTATCTGCTACGTTTAATGTTGCTGATCTCTCTCCATTTGATAATGCAGGGGCTGATTCGAGGACGAATCCTTTTGAGGAGGGAGGGAATGATACAAGAAACCATGGCAATGGAGATCAAGGTGCAACACGTCAAGATAAGCTTACTTTGCGAAGTGGACCTATTACAAGACAACGTGCAGCAAGGCTTAAACAAGCACTTCAAGGGTTTGTTCAAAGTCATATTACATCTCACCTTAATGACAAGACCGAACCATCCGTGGAGAATTCAAGTGGAGTAGTCAAGCTTGTGATTCTTCTAGAGAGGGCATGTGGAGGGGCTAATACTTAGCCATATTTCAAGACAAGTTCAATTATTCTTATGGACATATTTTAGTACATTGGGCTTGTTATTTATCCTTTGTTTATTAGGCCCAAAGAGACTTGTTATGGGCTAGGTATTTATTAGTACTTGCCTTAGTTTATTTAAAGCTAGTTTTGGACTACCAAGTGTGTGGGCCTAAGTAGAGTAATCCATTAGGCCCATCCACCTCCCTTAGGTTTATTTAAGTTATTTTGGTCTTATTTAAGTTGGTTTAGCCCAATCCTAAGTGGATTAGGATCAGATTGCATTATTGGGCAATAAACTCCTAAACTAGTTAGGATTAGGCTTGTTTTAGCATTAAAGGGTCTTGGAACCTACTCCTTTTAGGTTTAGGTCGTGGGAAAGGGTATAAATACCTTATTTTATCCTTGTAAACATCAGATTTGGTTGATTAACAAAATTGAGAGATATTCTCTTCAAGTAAGGTGTGTTCTTCTTATTGTTACATCAAGGATTGCTGAACCCCAAGACCCTTAATCGACCCTTAGAACTCGTTACCAATCAAATCAGAATTAGTTTCTCAACAAGCGATCAGATTAGGATTTGTTCTTACACCCAAGAACACTTACTACAAGAACCCAAGTTAATTTTTAGAAATCCCCTTCAACCCCAATCAGTTAAGCACTCAAGAACACAAGAAATAGGAATTAAAATTGATAACAAAAGATAAACTCAATTGCAATCAATAAGAACACCTTGTGCATAAACATAAAAGAAAGCAATCTCTCTTTCATTCAGATCTGAAATTTTCGAAATACAACTTGTTCTTGCATTACAACTGAAAATAGCCTTGTTATAGGCATTACAATGTAAGACAAAACAATAAAAATATGAAATAAATGTCTTCAAGGTAGTAAAGAAGATGGCTGATGTGGAAAAAACGTGGTGGAGAAGGTCGGTGAGATGAAAAGACAATCTTCAATGTTGAGCGAGAGGTGGCTGCTGGAGAGAATAAGATGGAGAGTGAATATGACAGCCACAAAATCCTAAAACATGCTTAATTAAACCTAAAGCTAGTGGATTTCGAAATGGGCTTAAGTAAAATAACAAGGGGCCCATGTATTCTAACTTAAAAAGCTAAGATGAACCCATAAACAAAGTCTGAAAAAGAAGTGACTTAAAACCAATGTGGCCCCCTTGAAAAGTAGACCATTTCACTTATTCTAAACCCAAAAGAGACAAATAAAAACAACCCATAACAAAACAAACCCAAATTTGACCCAAAACAAGCTCAAAAACACAAACACTCCAAACTAGTCTGTTAGCCCAATTATGTAGACATACTTAGGCTCCAAAACATTTCCATATATGGACTTTCCATATTTGGACAGCTCACTTTCAACATGGTTTTGCACATAAATTTGGAGTTGTGACTTTATACGCTTTGCTCGAGACCTTGTGATCGGACCGACAAAACTTTCCATATTAGGGAAACCTTCTACGTTGGCACTTGAATGATCTTGTTTTTCTTGAACAGCCTCAATATGATTTCCCATGGCATCTCCATGCACTTTAGCTCCACGTTCCAAAACTGGTGAAGTTTCCTTATTTAGAACCCGAAAACTATCCATATTTGGAATCAGGTATAAATCACCTAGATTGCTTCTTGTAGCATCTTGAACGTCATTTGTATCACAATTTTTGAGTTATTGGGCAGATCTGAATGTTCTTGTTAGTACGGGTTTAGGGTTGAGTTTAATTCATAGTTTCGTCTTTTCTTGCACTCTTTGGTTGCTTTTTATTGTTTGCTGTCCTTCCATTACACTTGAATTGAGTAATCTTGTTTCATATTGCTCAATTGGCACCAAAAATCATTCACATACGTTTTCTCCATCTAGTATGTGTTTATTTTCGTCTTCCTTGCTTTCTTTACCTTAAATTGCATCTAGTTTTGTGTTTTTTTTCGTTTCTTTAGGTATTTGTTGTTTTCTATTGAATTAAGTTGCTGTTGTGCTTATTTGGTTGGTAGTGATTGATCCGGACAAGAAAAACTATGCTAGAATCTAGAGTGATAAAAGGCAAGAGTGTGTAAGCTCATTTGAGGGTAAAAGCCATCTTCTTGAGTGAAACACGAGGGTATCCAATCTGATTAGAGAGAAACACGTGAGGGAGTGTGTGAGGAGCTGTTCTAACGTGTTTTTTGCAGGTTTTACATCATGACCAATTTAAAGGATAGTAAAGGTAGTGATAAGGATGAAAAGAATTGTGAGGCTGATCAACACGCATTCTTTACTTTGGAGGCTATGCAACTTCAATTCCAAAGGATTGAGAACATGTTCAGGGATGTCAGTGATAAATTTGATAGACAAGATCAAGCCATTAGGAATTTACAAAGAGAGGCTTCATCTAATGGTGCAACAAGGAGGCAAAATGCTAGGGAGCTAACTCCTGTGAGCTATGAGTATGAAGATGAATATGACGATGGGGAAGATGAAGAAGATTGACATAGGGCCAGATTTGGTGGAAGAGGAGGACATAATGATAGAGGAAGAGTAAGAGGAAGAGACTATAGAGGCCGAGACAATGCAAGGGGAGAAGACAGGGTCGAGCGTGTGGATAGAAACTTGGGCAGTATCAAGATGAAAATACCATCTTTCCAAGGTAAGAATGATCCAGAAGTTTTCTTAGAATGGGAAAGAAAGGTGGAGATGATTTTTGAATGCCATAACTATTCTGAGGAGAAGAAGGTGAAGCTTGCTGCCGTGGAATTTCATGATTATGCATTTATTTGGTGGGATCAGCTTCGTTAGGGTTCTTAGGTTATCTTTGTTAGGGTTTACATTACAAAAATAATTTAAACCCTTGCTTTAGGCATGAACACGAATTTTTAGAGAGATCAATAAAATTATAAAGCATTCTTCAAGAGAGAATTGAGATTCTTGCTTGTTTTACTTTAAGGATTGATTCAAATTATCAAGTAAGTTCTAACTTGTGGCGTTAATTCAATTCCTACAATCTTTATACTCTTTGTTACCAAATCCTGGCTATTTTGCAGGTTAAGGGTCTTGTTAGATTGATTGAATTTAGGTTTGGGGACAATTATTGAAACGGAGGTGATATAGACATTGATTCTAGGTTGTTGCCGTATCATCTTTGGATAACCTAAAAACCCTAAAGAAAGCCCAAAGTATCAAAAAGCCCTTCTTGAAGCAAATCTGCCCAAGAACAAATCCCACATGGATTTGGGCTTCAAAACTATTTAAAATTGACTAGTCCTAGTCCAAATAGGATAAGAAAACCACAAAATAGAAGACTAACTTAAGAGGGGAGAATTGGGCTTTTAAACTAGGCCCACAAGCTTGGTTCATTAAAATAAAACATGCACATGACTTTTTTAATGAAGCACATGCACACTTAATGCAAATCAGGCCATGAAAAAGCCTAAAAGAAGTCAACATGCCCTTTATAAGATAAAATAAGCCCAAGCCCATTGATTAGACTTGTGCTTGTGAAAATTGGCTAAGTGTTAGCCCTCTTGGTTTGATGCCTCCAATGTGCACACACACTTAGGTTTCTTCCTAAGCTCTTCCCCAAGCTTGATCAACAAAACTTCTTGAAGTTCTTGTGAAACAAAAGCTTGTACATAAATCTGAAGTTGTGTTTTGAGCTTGTTGGAGCGTGACCTTGTAATTGGACCCATTGACATCCTCAAGTCTCCATTGCCTTGGTGAGTTGTATCAGTATGTATATTATTTATTTATAAATGCGTGTATTCTATACTGGTATATTGCACCATATATGCACTATAGCCACAATGAGCATAGATAGTACACGGCTCATGATGAGCAATTATAGTAATGCATAACATAGTAGTAAATAGATGCATATATTTACTACTATATATATGCATATGTATATACCATATGCTACTTTATGGTATATACAAATGCATGTATATATGTGCATATGTACATATGTTGGACCCCGCTGCCGGAGCCCAACGTCGGACATGAGAGCGTGGCGGGAAAACATACTAATAATACATTTAGAAATAAAGACCCGCGGAAGGTTAACGGGCCGACTGGAAAACATACTTGAAACCTGCTTTTATGTGATTTAATAAACAAGGCTAAACAGGTCAATTAAACAATTGAGAAAGGAGACCATCGGAAGTTCAATGGACCCATCGTGAAACTTTCATGCTTTAAAACAAAAATATCTATAATTCATGCTCCAAAAGATGAGTTTCATAAAGCTTTACGAAGATCTCAAAACAAATTACAACTTTGAATTCAAGAGCCAAAAATATAAAACACTCTTGAACCAATGATACTTGAAATGAAACTAAAGTCTTGACTTCCAAAAATATAACATTTATAAATAAACGTAACAAAATGAAACTGGAGTGCTGCCGTACTCGTGACTCACTCGATCTCTTGCTCGTCACTTGAATGGGGGAGATTAGAGGGGGTGAGCTATAAAGCTCGTGGGAACATATTTATAATATCGCAATAAGCAAAATATTCAAAAATAACTCGTTGCCGTGGTACTTGTTGAAATCATAATCATTGATCATGTATATGTCATTGTCTTGAAAGATACTTGATTCTTGAAACAATTCATGATGCATGTCACATAATAAATCATAACACATAACATATCATAATGGTTTGGGTGTCCCGGGTTCGTGACGTACTACACATGCCATCAAAATGTTGATGTGTAGACGTAGTTTCATGAGGGATCCCTGTGGGATAACCCTGTGCCACAGTCGGGCAGGCGGGAGAAGCCTTTTCGTGAGTCAATGTGCACTTGACTATCGTGAGGGACACCGCAAACCTACATAAGTATGCTTAATTCATATTCTTGTAAACTTGTTTGCCAAACTGGCACTTGCTTGTAAACTTGTTTGTAAACTTGCTTGTCATGTATTTCGTAATACTTGATTTCATGCACTTGTATTCATGAAAGGAAAGCACTCCTTTGTGAAAATCTTGATAATAATCATGAATGCAAATCACAATGCAGAATATAATCATTCATGGTAGTATGCAATGCGATCGTGGATGATGTAATGTAAATGCATGAGATCTTGCTTGATTGGAACTAAACAATGAGTAACTTATATACTTTATTATAAACATGAACCCACCTTAATTCCTTGCTTGCCTTGCCTAGGAATGAGTTTCCTCTTGAGCCTCTTGATCCTCTTGCCTCTCTTGTTCTCCTAAAATAAGAACCAAAATTCCATTCAATAATTTATGCTGAAACAAAAGTTCCATTCTTAACTTCCATCCAAAATTGCATATTCTTAGAAACTAATTCATCACTTCATCACTTCATAAGACTTGTAGATCTATCTCTCTAGTTCACAACGCTTCAAAAATCACCCCAAAAGGACTTATGTAGCAAAAGATATGATCAAAACACTAAAAATAACCATTCTGGAAAAATTTGGGCTCACATGGCGCTGTCTCAAGACATCGCAAGGCAGTGCCCTCTTGCAGACGCCACAAGCAGTCTTGACTAAGACGTCATGACGTCTGGGACGGGGCTTCGTCTTCCCGAACCCAGAATCCGCCATTATCAACCTCAAAACCTTCCCTTCTTCTACTACAACACATCCAACCCATAAAATCAAGTCATATAGTACCATTTTGAACTTATTCTAACACCAAAAACATCAAAAACACCACAACCTAAGCAAATCTACAAATCTTCACCATAACCCTAAACCAACGATTTCTACTCATTTCCAGCAAAACAAAGGTTAGATTCAACCTAAACAAGAGTAGAAGAGTTAAACAAACCTGAAGAATGCTTCGATCCTCTGAAAATCGACAAACCGAGCTTGCCCCTTTTTCTCTTCTTCTTCTCCTCTCACTACCGACCCTCTTCTTCTTCTTTCTCTTCTATTTTCCCTTTCTTTCTTTTCTTCTTTTAAAATCCTAAACCTAAAAACATGGGCAAGGACTATTATACCCTCCTACACTTAGCCTAAAACTTGTAAACTCCAATACCTTGACCATTTTGCCCTTAAACATTTTACTCTTCCATAAACATTATTCCATACTAATCTCAACAATTCAAAATTTCCACTAATAATTCCAATAAAATCAAACTATGCCATAAATCATAAATCAAAATAATTCATGCTTAATAACTTCAAGAAAACAAAAATTTGGGGCCCAACAACATATGAGCTATAGTACATAAATATACTATAGTTTGCATAATGAATGTGTATCCTAATGGCATTTGTATTATTGCATAACTATACCATGATATGGTATCATTCCATATTATTGGTACCACTAGGATTACATGTGTATAGTTATTATGGTATACTTTAATAATATGTATACATGTATACATTATGCATAACTAGTATGCACAAAAGGCTATACATGTGATTTGTATATAAATAGTTATGTAGTACTTGGTATAGTCCATGATTTCTACATTTTGGAGATAGATACCATAGAAACGTTGTGCCATATTATACTATGTAACTAGTCTAAGTGCTATTATTACATAAATTATTGGCACAAAATATTATAACTACGTGTAATATGGTACACGTATTACTAGTATTGTGTACATGCATAATCTGGTAGCCTTTTGTGTACACATCACTATGGTAGTAACTAAAGTCACTACCATAGTATAACGTAGCTCATGATATACCATAGTATATGCATAACTATTACCAATTAACTAGCTAATCTAGAATGACAAAGAAAATATTTGTATAACTAATATGGTATACTAATATGGTACCCTGTTATACATGTACGATTTAATTGCTAGTGAGCTTATACTATTGTGTATATATGCATCAACTATGGTATTATTCGTATGTGTATTATGTAGCATGTACTATGGCAATGGAGCACTATTGCCATAGTACATGCTCATATGTATATGGTACAACATTGGTATTCACCTAGTATACTAGTACACATTGTGTTGTATATACATTCTAATGTGTCCAATGAATGTACCAACACTATGTCAGTACTATGCACATGGTAGTTATGTACCATACATGTATGGTAATGGTACCATGCTCATTGTACACCCATATATGGTATAGTACATTACATGCATATACATACTATGGTACACTAATGGCACGTACCATGCATTGTATACTAGTACATGCATGTGTACATGGTAGCGATAATGTACTAGTATAATAAATAGTGTATAGCACATATATGTACTCTATAATTACAATTGGCATATGTGTACATGGTTAGTGTACGATACGATACAATGGTACCATCTACAATAATTTTAATTGTTAGTTGCCAGACTATGCATTGTGTACCATATGTACACGTAGCACACACTATTATAGCACACATGGTATAGTGTTGCATTATACATGTATTATGTTGCCAGTACACGTATACACCATGAGTATACCATTGTGCATGCATGTAAATTACAATCATACGTGTAATAGTGCACACATATAGGTACCATGTACCATGTACCATACAATAATAGCATATTAGTAACATATGTACTGGTATCATGTGTAAATAGTAATATAGTACACATATGTGCACATAGGTATACATATGCATTGTGTTACATGTGATAATATGCATATACTATGCATGTATTAAATTAGTATATATGCACCTAGTTATTGGCATATACTTTGTAAGTACATTATAATACAGTTAGGCACACTATGTAATGCATGTATGTTATCATAATGCATCCCATTACTGTACACATTGTGTACAATATACTACTAGTATAATACTATAGTACACTACGTATATACCATGTATTAGTTAATACACTATGTGTTACCATGGTACATACCAAGTATGCAATAGTGCATGTTATATAACATGTGTAACATAGTTGTAATAGTATATTAGTATTTACATATGCATACATATATGTGTAACTATGTGCCATGCATATGCTCAATTATACCCAAGTAATGTACTAGTATACGTGGCATAGTGTATAATAGTATGCATACCATAGTATATACATTGTGCCAAGTAGAATACATAGACTAACAAAGAATATAGGATCATGTGCATAATATAGCATCACATATGTAACTATATCACATAGTACATAATAATGTAACATACTATTAGTACATGCATACCATGTGTACCATGCATACCCTATATGTTATGTATCATCATGTATTACTATAGTTAGTACATACTTATTGCATATGTACATTCTAATATGTTTTTTGCACAATAGCTCAAAAACATGCATATGGAATTGATGTACCATAGTCACATCAAGTATACATGTACACATGCATACTTGGTATAATATGTATATAAACATCAATGTGTACGTATTCATGTCTACAGTTTGATCTCTATAAAATCATCTTGTTTGGTAATGATAGTTGAGTGCAAGAAAGTAAATCTTGAAACAAGAAGTTGTTTAGAGTTTGGTATTAATGGTAGCATCACTATGTATTAGTGCATAGTGTGTGGTGATGCACAATACTTTACATACTCACCATAGTATGTGTACAAAAATAATGTACCCTACCACGGTACTATCATGTAATTGATGGTTACTAAGTATATTGTAGTAGAAGAGTATACATTGTAAATATTGGTACACTATAATATTTACAATGTATACTATTCTACTTGGCACAATGAGCTATACACATGCATAACAATTTTGATTCCTAGAAATTCTTCTTATTTTATAATTGTACACTAAGACCTATTATACATATAATTATACACTACTTTATGATTTAATACGTGTATAGTACTATGGAAGTGGTATAACAATGTAAACTTATATACTATTGTACACATCACTATGTATTAGTGTAGTACACATCTATAGCACTACATGGTGTATAGTTATGGGTATGCACATACTACCACATACCATGTATAATAGTTATAATTACACGTATGCTATTGATGTACATGTGCATATGGTATCTATGACATATACACCATGGTACTAACATAGTGGTGTTACCTAGTTACAATGTGCATGGTAACTAGGTAACACCACTATGTTAGTTACAGTACTTACAATTGCATGTAAATGTATACCATTGCATGACCGTGTACCATTGCACCTAATACACTATAGCATGTGCATAACCACTAAAATGGTACCGTATGCAATTGTGTATGTTTACATTGAGTACACGTGCATGTGATATTAGATATGCATTTATAAAATGTATAGAAACGTATTATTATGTATGGTACATGATGTGTTATGTGATATACAATTACTAGTGCCACGTATAGTATTACCATGTATGTAACATAGTGTTACATACATGCATATGCACTAGTACACTTGTACATGCACTATAGTGGCTATGGGTAATGAGCTATGTATAATGAATGCATGTCCATTGTATAATGCTACATACAATGGTACTAACATGCAAAATGTAGTGGTACGACACAATAGTGTACCATGCACATAATGGTGCACAAATCGCATACTATGCATATAGTTACGTGTATACATTACGCCCTATAGTATGTATATATATTATTGTACACACTAGCTACTAAATATATACAATTGTATTTCAAGATTTACTTTCTTGCACTCAACTATTATTACCAAACAAGATGATTTTATAGAGATCAAAATGTAGACATTGTGTACACACAGCGATGACTTTATAAATGGTACACACGTAATAATTATATGTAATCCCTATGTATATGGTCATGTGTAATGCCATATAATACAAATGCAGATTACATTGTGATGGGTACATATGTTACCATGTGTTACTGTAACTATAACTAGTATATAGTACACAATGCATTATGTTATTACAATGGTATGCACTATATGTAACATAAATTGATGGAGAACCATGGGCATGTAAAGGACGAGAAGAAACGCATCCATGGTGTGATTCGCCTCAAAGAAGCCTAGGACGTGACTTGCTTGGACATAATCTTGCAAAAGGAGGCTTGGGAGCTGAAATTGGATCAGATTTGGAGTTTGAATGTTCAAGGCAAGGGGATGAACGAAATTACCATATCAAAGGCCCAACATTCAAGTTTAATATTCCTAAAGATCCATTACAAGATGTTGGAGGCCCAATGACAAGAGCTAGGGCCAAAGCATTGAATTGTTTAATCCAAGTCCTTCAAGAGATGGAGCCCATATTATTGAGTCAAATTTTATCTCATAAAAGACCAAGAGGCATTGTTTTACTCCTTGGAGCACAACATAAAGTGTCCAAAGGCCCACATGGAGTCCAATTGGGAGAACTCACTTAAAGTACCATGTGACAAGCATGTGCCACTTAAAAATAAGGATAAGGATGTGATCCCTTAGGTCAAACATGTTGTGATACAACTCACCAAGGCAATGGAGACTTGAGGATTCCAATGGGCCCAATTATAAGGTCACGCTCTAACAAGCTCAAGGCACAATTTCAGATTTATGTACAAACTTTTGTTTCACAAGAACTTCAAGAAGTTTTGTTGAAAAGTCATGTGCATGTTTTATTTTAAGGAACCAAGCTTGTGGGCCTAGTTTAAAAGCCCAATTCGCCCCTCTTAAGTTAGTTTTCTATTTTTATGATTTTCTTATCCTATTTGGACTAGGACTAGTCAATTTTAATTAGTTTTGAAGCCCAAATCTATCTGGGATTTGTTCTTGGGCAGATTTGTTTCAAGAAGGCCTTTTTGATACTTTGGGCTTTCTTTAGGGTTTGTAGGTTATCTTTGTTAGGGTTTACATTGCAAATGGTATTTAAACCCTTGCTTTATGCATGAACACGAGTTTAGGAGATCAATAAAATTAGAAAGCCTTCTTCAAGAGAGAATTGAGATTCTTGCTTGTTTTACCTTAAGGATTGATTCAACTTATCAAGTAAGTTCTAACTTGTAGCGTTAATTCAATTCCTACAATCTTTATACTCTTTGTTACCAAATCCTTGCTGTTTTGGGGATGAAGGGTCTTGTTAGATTGATTGAATTTAGGTTTGGGAACAATCATTGAAACGGAGGTGATCTAGACATTGTTTCTAGGTTGTTGCCATATCATGTTGAGATCTTGTTTTATTTAGTTTCCTTTTTTTGTTTCCTTGAAAAAAGGTGATCTAGTCAATACCTTTTTAAGTTTATTTTGTTTCCTTTTAGGGATTGATTTGTTTCCTTTTATTTAGTATCTTCTTTAGGACATTAAGTTAGGAAGTTTTCCCTATAAATAGGCACCCTCTATGTACTTTGAAAGGGGATCTTTAATTTAGAAATAATATAGAGAGCTTTCTTGCTTTCTTTGTATTCTTTGAGAATACTTGACTTATCAAAGGAGTGGTCTTCCTTTGTGGCGTCCTAAGGTTAGAGTTCTAAGAGACACGTTCTCTTAGGGTTCTTTCCATTGACCAACATTGTTGCTAGGGTTCTAAGAGACAAATTCTCTTAGGGTTCTTTTCGTCGACCAACATTCTTCTAACTGCCCATTTTTCTCTTTGTGTTCTATTTCTATCTTTTCACTTTGTTTGTTGTGATTTCGTGTGTTTGCCTGATTCAATCTACTCTCGGGCATAGTTTCATCTTGTTGAAGGTTCTATAGGACAAATTCCTATTGGGTCTCCCATCATTTGGTATCAGAGCGCTTTAGTTGCTAGATTTCAAATAACTACCCTTTTGTTGTTTATTTTCTTTATTCTTTTCTGGCCATTTTTTATCGACTAGTTCGTGCCTCTTTTGCTTGAGTTTTTGGCAGAATAATAGGAATTTCTTCAAGTTCAAAATCTCTTCTTTATTTTCGTTTTGGAATCACTCAAATCCAAGCTGTCTAGAGCAAGTTACACCAAGTCTAAATTGAGAGCATCTAGCTTCTGAAAAAAAGTAGAAGTAAAAAAAAAAGGAAATTTGTCAAAAAAGAGAAAAAAAAGTAGAAGTGAAAAAACAGAAATTCGTCAAAAAAGGAGAAAAAAGAAAAAAATCGTCAAAAAAAGAAAACAATCAGAGTGTGTGATGCAAGTTTTAGAGAAGTGGAGTCCAAGTTTGCTACTTTCCTAATTACATAAACTTTTGTTTTCTACTACTTGTCATCCTCAAACTGACGGACAAACTGAGGTTGTGAATAGAACTTTAGGTTCTCTTTTACGTGTTGTGGTTGGTATAGATTTGTGCCCTTTACCTTTAAGTGAGATAACTAGTATAGATGGACAGAGGAAAGCAAATTTGGTGCGCAACATTCATGAGAAGGCTAGACAACACATAGAGAAGCGGAATGAAGCATATGCACAAAGAGCTAATCAAGGGTGAAAGTTGATGCAATTTGAGCCTGGTGATTGGGTTTGGTTACATTTTAAGAAAGAGAGGTTTCCTTAGCAAAGGAAATCCAAGTTGGATCCTAGAGGCGATGGACCTTTCCAAGTCCTTGAAACGATTAATAATAATGCCTACAAGATTGATTTGCCAGGGGAGTATCAAGTATCTGCTACGTTTAATGTTGTTAATCTCTCTCCATTTGATAATGCAGGGGCTGATTCGAGGACGAATCCATTTGAGTAGGGAGGGACCTATTACAAGACAACGAGTAGCAAGGCTTAAACAAGCACTTCAAGGGTTTGTTCAAAGTCACATTACATCTCACCTTAATGACAAGACCGAACCATCCGTGGAGAATTCAAGTGGAGTAGTCAAGCTTGTGATTCTTCTAGAGAGGGCATGTGGAGGGGCTAATACTTAGCCAGACAAGTTCAATTATTCTTATGGACTTATTTTAATACATTGGGCTTGTTATTCATCCTTTGTTTGTTAGGCCCAAAGAGTCTTGTTATGGGCTAGGTATTTATTAGTAATTGCCTTAGTTTATTTAAAGCTAGTTTTGGACAATCAAGTGTGTGGGCCTAAGTAGAGTAATCCATTAGGCCCATCCACCTCCATTTGGTTTATTTAAGTTATTTTGGTCTTATTTAAGTTGGTTTAGCCCAATTATAAGTGGATTAGGATCAAATTGCATTATTGGGCTATATACTCCTAAACTAGTTAGGATTAGGTTTGTTTTAGCATTAAAGGGTCTTGTAACCTATTGCTTTTAGGTTTAGGTCGTGGGCAAGGGTATAAATACCTTATTTTATCCTTGTAAACATTAGATTTGGTTAATTAATGAAATTGAGAGATATCCTCTTCAACTAAGGTGTGTTCTTCTTATTGTTACTTCAAGGATTGCATCACTTATCAAGGTAATTACTTGTGGCGTGTTCAATTCTTCAACTTTCTTTGGGTTTGGGTCTCAATTTCGTATAATTGGGGTTTGAACTAGCATGTTCTTAGAATAGAAAGATTGGGGTTTTGATTCAATAGGATTAAGGGGTTTCAAGAACCTTGTTTTCTTACGGTTTCCGTATCAACATCTGTTGTTATGCTATGTACATGATTGGTAACATAGTCTTGATGTACTAAACTATTGTTACATGTGTAAATAGTTATGTAGCCATTATACACATGATAACTATTAGTACCATACTAATAGTTACCATGCAGATTGAATACATTACGTGGAAAGTAATGTAATCCATGAAGTATAACATAGCTCATTGTGCCAATGACATAAATTATTGTACATCAAGACTATGTTACCAATCAATCAAATTGATCTCATTCCTGGGGCTGCCATACCAAATAGACCAGCATATCGAAGCAATCCTGCGGAGACTAAAGAATTGTAAAAGCAAGTGGAAGAACTTTTGGAGAAAGGACATATAAGAGAGAGCTTAAGCCCATGTGCAGTACCCGTTTTGTTGGTACCAAAGAAGGATGGAAGTTGGCGTATGTGTGTGGATTGCAGAGCTGTCAACAAAATAACGGTAAAATATCGACATCCCATACCTCAACTTGATGATATGTTGGATGATTTACATGGCGCATGCATTTTTTATAAAATTGATTTGAAGAGTGGTTATCACCAAATTAGAATGAAACCGGGTGATGAATGGAAAACTGCCTTTAAAACTAAACATGGATTGTATGAGTGGTTGGTAATGCCATTTGGCTTAACTAATGCAACAAGTACCTTTATGCGTTTAATGAACCATGTTTTACGAGAATTTATTGGCAAGTTTGTAGTTGTCTATTTTGATGACATTCTAGTGTATAGCAAATCTATTGAACAACATGTCATTCTTTTAAAATGTGTGTTTGATGTGTTGCGCAAAATTCAATTCTATGCTAACATGAAGAAATGTACATTTTGCATTCATCGCATTATTTTCTTGGGATATGTGGTGAGTGCAAAAGGAATTGAAGTAGATAGCGAAAAGGTAAAGGCTATACGTGAATGGCCGAAACCTAAGAATGTTAGTGAGGTGAGAAGTTTCATGGTTTGGCAAGTTTCTATAAAAGATTTGTCAAAGATTTTAGTGCAATTGCTGCACCATTGACTGAAATCATGAAAAAAGATAAGGGGTTTATTTCGGAAAAAGAGCAAGAGCATGCATTTGCATTATTAAAGGATAAGTTGAGTAATGCACCATTGTTGAGGCTGCCTAATTTTGAATTAACTTTTGAAATCAAATGTGATGCTTCCGGAATTGGTATAGGTGCTGTTTTGATGCAGGAAAAAAGACCAGTTGCTTACTTTAGCGAGAAGTTAAATAGAGCACAACTCAACAACTCAACTTATGACAAAGAGCTATATGCGTTGGTGAGGACATTAGAGACATGGCAACAATATCTGCTGCCTAAAGAATTTGTAATTCACACCGATCATGAATAATTGCACCATTTGAAGGGGCAAAGCAAGTTGAATAAGCGACATGCAAAATGGGTGGAGTTCATTGAATCCTTTCCGTATGTGATACAATAGAAGCAAGGAAAAGAGAATGTTGTGGCTGATGGGCTCTCTAGAAGGTATTCTTTGATTTCAACTCTTTCTTCTAAGTTGTTGGGATTTGAGCACATGAAAGAATTGTATGCGCAAGATGTTGATTTCTCAAATGTGTATGTTGCTTGTGAACATGCTACATTCCATGATTTTTATAGGCATGAAGGATTTCTATTTAAGAAAGGGAAATTATGCATGCCTAATAGTTCAATTCGAGAATTGCTTCTTCGTGAAGCACATAGTGGGGGGGCTCATGGGACATTTTGGTATAGACAAGACATTGAGTATATTGCATGAGCATTTCTTTTGGCCAAATATGCGCAAAGACGTTGAGAAAATCTGTTCACATTGCATATCATGTAGACAAGCTAAGTCTAGAGTTCAACCGCATGGGTTATACATGCCATTGCCTGTTCCTACTCATCCTTGGATTGATATTTCTATAGAGTTTGTTTTAGGGTTACCGAGGACTAAGGAAGGACTAGACTCAATTTTTGTTATAGTGGATCGTTTTTCTAAAATGACTCATTTTTTTCCATGTCATAAAACCGATGATGCATCTCACATTGCCGATTTGTTTTTCCGCGAGGTAGTACGTTTTGCATGGCATTCCTAGAACTATTGTATCTGACCGAGATGTTAAGTTTCTTAGTCATTTTTGGCGTGTACTTTGGTCTAAACTTGGGACTAAGTTGTTATTTTCTACTTCATCATACCCTCAAACCGATGGTCAAACCAAGTAGTAAATGGACTCTTGGTACCTTATTAGTGCTTTGATTAGAGGGAATGTAAAGTCTTGGGAAGAACTTTTGCCATTTGTTGAGTTTGCTTATAATAGAAGTGTGCATTCTTCTACTGGATTTTCTCCTTTTGAGATTGTTTATGGTTTGCAGCCACTAACCTCGTTGGATCTTGTGCCTTTTCCTTTAAGTGAGATCTCTAACTTAGATGGGCTTAAAAAGGTTGAATTGGTTAAGGCCATTCACAATAAAGCACGAGAAAGGATTGAGTAGAGAAATCAACAAGTTGCTAACAAAGTGAACAAAGGAAGGCGCAAGGTAACCTTTGAACCAGGAGATTGGGTATGGGTGCAGATGCGCAAGGAACGGTTTCCTTCCAAAAGAAAATCTAAATTGGATGCTCGTGGTGATGGACCATTTCAAATTATTGCTAAGATCAATGACAATGCACATAAAGTTGATCTTCCTGGTGAGTATGCTGTTTCTAGTACCTTTAATGTATCTGACCTGTCTCATTTCGATTTTGATGAAGGTAAAGATTTGAGGACGAATCATTTTGAGGGGAGGGGAATTGATACAAATGACGTTCAAGATGCTACAAGAAGCAATCTAGGTGATTTAGACCGGATTCCCAATATGGAAATTTTTCGGGTTCTAAATAAGGAAACTTCACCAAATTTGGAACATGGAGCTAAAGTTAATGGAGATGCCATGGGAAATCATATTGAGGCTGTTCAAGAAAAACAAGATCATTCAAGTGCCAACGTGGAAAGTTTCCCCAATATGGAAAGTTTTGTTGGTCCGATCACAAGGTCTCAATGATACAACTCACCAAGGCAATGGAGACTTGAGGATGCCAATGGGTCCAATTACAAGGTCACGCTCCAACAATGTTAAAGCACAATTTCAGATTTATGTACAAGCTTTTGTTTCACCAGAACTTCAAGAAGTTTTGTTGATCAAGCTTGGGGAAGAGCTTAGGAAGACACCTAAAGTGTGTGCACATTGGAGGCATCAAACCAAGAGGGCTAACACTTAGCCAATTTTCACAGGCACAAGTCTAATCAATGGGCTTGGGCTTATTTTATCTTATAAAGGGCATGTGGACTTCTTTTAGGCTTTTTCATGGGCTGATTTGCATTAAGTGTGCATGTGCTTCATTCAAAAAGTCATGTGCATTTTTTATTTTAAGGAACCAAACTTGTGGGCCTAGTTTAAAAGCCCAATTCGCCCCTCTTAAGTTAGTCTTCTATTTTTGTGATTTTCTTATCCTATTTGGACAAGAACTAGTCAATTTTAATTAGTTTTGAAGCCCAAATCCATGTGGGATTTGTTCTTGGGCAGATTTGTTTCAAGAAGGCCTTTTTGATATTTTGGGCTTTCTTTAGGGTTTTCAGGTTTTCTTTGTTAGGGTTTACATTGCAAAGGGTATTTAAACCCTTGATTTAGCCATGAACACGAGTTTAGAGAGATCAATACAATTAGAAAACATTCTTCAATATAGAATTGAGATTCCTTCTTTTTTACCTTAATGATTGATTCAACTTATCAAGTAAGTTTTAACTTGTGGCGTTAATTCAATTCCTACAATCTTATACTCTTTGTTACCAATTCCTTGCTGTTTTGGGGGTGAAGGGTCTTGTTAGATTGATTGAATTTAGGTTTGGGGACAATCATTGAAACGGAGGTGATCTAGACATTGATTCTAGGTTGTTGCCCTATCATCACGCAAAGCGTATAAAGGAGCAACTCCAAATTTATGTGCAAAACCATGTTGAAAGTGGGATGTCCAAATATGGAAAGTCCATATATGGAAATGTTTTGGAGCCTAAGTATGTCTACATAATTGGGCTAACATACTAGTTTGGAGTGTTTGTGTTTTTGAGCTTGTTTTGGGTGAAATTTGGGTTTGTTTTGTGATGTGTTGTTTTTATTTGTCTCTTTTGGGTTTAGAATAAGTGAAATGGGCTACTTTTCAAGGTGGGCACATTGGTTTTTAGTCACTTGTTTTTCAGAGTTGGTTTATTGATTCATTTTAGCCTTTTAAGTTAGAATACATGGGCCCCTTGTTATTTTACTTAAGCCCATTTCGAAATCCACTAGCTTTAGGTTTAATTAAGCATGTTTTAGGGTTTTGTGGCTGTCATATTCACTCTCCATCTTATTCTCTTCAACAGCCACCTCTCTCTCAACATTGAAGATTGTCTTTTCATCTCACCCACCTTCTCCAGCATGTTTTTTAATTGGTAATTCTGATTTGATTGGTAACGAGTTCTAAGGGTTGATTAATGGTCTTGGGGTTCCGCATTATTGTGTTTGTTAGTTCTGTTCACCACTATACAGGACCCTTTGAGAGAAATCTTCACGAATACTGATGAAGAACCATGGGCATGTGAAAGACAAGAAGAGAAGCATCCATGGCGTGATTCGCCTCAAGGAAGCCTAGGACGTGACTTGCATGGACACGAGCTTGCAAGAAGCCTAGGACGTGACTTGCATGGACATGAGCTTGCAAAAGGAGCTTAGGAGCTGAAATTGGATCAGATTTGAAGTCTAAATATTCAAGGCAATGGGATGAACGAAATTCCCATATCAAAGGCCCAACATTCAAGTCTAATGTTCCTAAAGATCCATTACAAGATGTTGGAGGCCCAATGACAAGAGCTAGGGCCAAAGCAATGAAGCAAGCATTGAATTGTTTAATCCAAGACCTTCAAGAGATAGAGCCCATATTGTTAAGTCAGATTTCATCTCATAAAGGTCCAAGAGGCATTGTCTTACTCCTTGAAGCCCAACATAAAGTGACCAAAGTCCCACATGGAGTCCAATTGGGAGAACTCACTTAAAGTACCATGTGACAAGCATGTGCCACTTAAAAATAAGGATATGGACGTGATCCCTACGGTCCAACATGTTGAGATCACATTTTATTTAGCTTCCTTTTTTGTTTCCACTAAATAAGGTGATCTAGTCAACACCTTTATAAGTTTTTTTGGTTTCCTTTTAGGGATTGATTTGTGTCCTTTTATTTAGAATCTTCTTTAGGACATTAAGTTAGGAAGTTTTCCCTATAAATAGGCACCCTCTATGCACTTTGAAAGGGTCTTTGATTCAGAAATAATATTGAGAGCTTTCTTGCTTTCTTTGTATTATTTGAGAATACTTGACTTATCAAAGGAGTGGTTTTCCTTTGTGGCGTCCTAAGGTTAGAGTTCTAAGAGACAAGTTCTCTTAGGGTTCTTTCCATTGACCAACATTCTTGCTAGAGTTCTAAGATACAAGTTCTCTTAGGGTTCTTTTCATCGATCAACATTCTTCTCACCTCCCATTTTCTTTGTGTTCTGTTTCTATCTTTTCAACTTTCTTTCTTGTGATTCCGTGTGTTTGCCATTGATACAACTCACCAAGGCAATGGAGACTTGAGAATGCCAATGGGTCCAATTACAAGGTCACGCTCCAACAAGCTTAAAGCACAATTTCAGATTTATGTACAAGCTTTTGTTTCACAAGAACTTCAAGAAGTTTTGTTGATCAAGCTTGGGGAAAAGCTTAGGAAGGCACCTAAGTGTGTGTGCATATTGGAGGCATCAAATCAAGAGGGCTAACACTTAGCCAATT
Organism: Erythroxylum novogranatense; assembly: GCA_029891385.1. NCBI lineage: Eukaryota > Viridiplantae > Streptophyta > Magnoliopsida > Malpighiales > Erythroxylaceae > Erythroxylum > Erythroxylum novogranatense. Next base: position 51,793,542 of record CM057235.1, on the reverse strand, counting down.
TTCACAAGCACAAGTCTAATCAATGGGCTTGGGGTTATTTTATCTTATAAAGGGCATGTGGACTTCTTTTAGGCTTTTTCATGGGCTGGTTTGCATTAAGTGTGCATGTGCTTTATTAAAAAAGCCATGTGCATGTTTTATTTTAAGGAACCAAGCTTGTGGGCCTAGTTTAAAAGCCCAATTCGCCCCTCTTAAGTTAGTCTTCTATTTTGTGGTTTTGTTATCCTATTTGGACAAGGACTAGTCAATTTTAATTAGTTTTGAAGCCCAAATCCATGTGGGATTTATTCTTGGGCAGATTTCTTTCAAGAAGGCCTTTTTGATATTTTGGGCTTTCTTTAGGGTTTTTAGGTTATCTTTGTTAGGGTTTACATTGCAAAGGGTATTTAAACCATTGCTTTAGCCATGAACACGAGTTTTAGAGAGATCAATAAAATTAAAAAGCATTCTTCAAGAGAGAATTGAGATTCTTGCTTGTTTTACCTTAAGGATTGATTCAACTTATCAAGTAAGTTCTAACTTGTGGCGTTAATTCAATTCCTACAATCTTATACTCTTTGTTACCAATTCCTTGCTGTTTTAGGGGTGAAGGGTCTTGTTAGATTGATTGAATTTAGGTTTGATAGCAATCATTGAAACGGAGGTGATCTAGACATTGATTCTAGGTTGTTGCCGTATCATCTTTGGTATCAGAGCCTAGGTTTTAAATTTAATCTTTATCTTTAATTTTCTGTTTGTTCTTGATTGTTATAGTTAGTTAATCATTAAAATTCGAAAGAAAGAAAGAAACAAAGAAAGAAAAGAAAGAAAGAAAGAAAGAAAAAGAAGAAAAGAAAGAAAGAAGTTAAAAAACAAAGAAAATAAAGATTGTGAATCTTTGTGAGTTTGAGTTGATTTGCTTGCAAGAATCATCAAGAACGAATCTGATCATTGAAGAATTCTTTAATTTCGTTTCCTTATTATTCAAGATTCATCAAGTACACATCCTTCATTCAAGAAACTCATCCAGACTTGTTTTCTTGCACCAAGAAACACTTTCTTGTTTCAAGATTTAAGTTCTTCGCTCAAAACGTGTCTTTGATATAATTGCTTATCTTTAAGTTCTTGAGTAATTGGGGCAGATTGAAATGTTCTTGTTAATTTGGGTTTAGGGTTGAGTTTAATTCCTAGTTTCGTCTTTTCTTCAACTCTTTGGTTATTTTTTTTGTTTGCTGTCCTTTTTGTTTCCATTACACTTGAATTGAGTAATCTTGTTTCATATTGCTCAATTGGCACCAAAAATTGTTCACATATGTTTTCTCCATCTAGTATGTGTTTATTTTCGTACTTTGTGATGTTGTACCTATGCAAGCTTGTCATTTATTGCTCGGTCGACCTTGGCAATATGATAGAAGAGTGTTACATGATGGTTTTAAGAATAGGTATTCATTTACTATGGGAGATCAGAAATTTGTTCTTGCTCCATTGGCACCAAAAGAGGTATATGAGCACCAAATGCAATTAGAAAGGAGTATGGAGGGAATGCAACAAAGACAGACAAAAACTTCGGAAAAGCATGACAATACAAAATTGAGGGAAGGTGGAGAACCTTGCAAAGGGAAGCAAATCTAAATCAAAAGAAAAGAGAGAAAGTGAGGCCGAGACTAAGAGAAGAAAAGTGGGGAAAGAGGCCTCAAAAGAAATTCAATTAAAAGGCCCAAATGAGAGAGAGGGTAGAAAGAAACAAAACTTCTATGCAAAAATGAGAGATGTAAGGGTTGCTAGTGTGGCAAGGAGATGTTTGTTTGTACTTTTGTACAAGCAAGCTTATTTTAATGAATCGACCTTGACCCTTGTTTGCCTAGTAGTGTTGTTTCTCTTTTGCAGAGTATGGAGATGTTTTCCCGAGGAGTTGCCTAAGGAATTCCCGCTTATTAGAGGAATAGAACATCGAGATTGACTTCATGCCCAGGCGCAAATTCCAAATAGACCAAATTATAGGGCTAATCTCAAGAAACTAAGGAACTCCAAAAGCAAGTGGAAGAATTGCTACAAAAGGACACATCGTGGAGAGTCTTAGTCCTTGTGCCGTGCAGTGATATTGGTTCCAAAGAAGGATGGGAGTTGGCGCATGTGTGTGGATTGCAGAGTCATAACAAGATAACGGTAAAGTATCGCCATCCTATACCTAGATTGGATGATATGATTGATGAATTGCATGGTGCATGTGTGTTTACCAAAATTGATGTTATGAGTGGTTACCATCAGATTAGAATGAAAATTGGTGATGAATAAAAAATTGCTTTTAAAACAAAACATGGTTTATATGAGTGGCTTGTGATGCCTTTTGGCTTAACTAATGCTCCTAGTACATTTATGCGTTTGATGAATCATGTTTTGAGGTCATTTATTGGTAAGTTTGTTGTGCTATATTTTGATGACATATTGATCTATAACAAAAGCATTAATGAGCATATTGAGCATCTTAGGCTTGTGTTAGATGCACTTAGGGCAACAAAGTTGTATGCTAAGTTAAAGAAGTGTACATTTTGCATGGATCGTGTCATATTTCTTGGTTATGTTGTTTCTTCTAATAGAATTGAGGTGGACCAAGAAAAGGTCAAGGCAATTAGGGAGTGTCCGAGACCTACAAGTGTTACTCAGGCGAGATCTTTTCATGGACTTGCTAGTTTCTATAGGAGGTTTGTGAAAGATTTTAGTTCCATTGCAGCTCTATTGACTGAGATTGTTAAAAAGGAGGTAGGATTTAAGTGGGGAGAGGCACAGGAAATTACTTTTTAACACTTTGAAAGAAAAACTTTGTTCTGCACCTATTTTGAGTTTACCTGATTTTTCTTCTACTTTTGAGATTGAATGTGATGCCTCTGGGATAGGTATTGGTGCTGTTTTATTGCAGGGAAGGCGTCCCATTGCCTATTTTAGTAAGAAGTTGAATGGTGCTCAAATGAAGTATTCCACTTATGACAAGGAGCTATATGCATTGGTAAGAGCTCTACAAACTTGGCAACATTATCTATGGCCAAAGGAATTCGTGATTCACACTGATCATGAGAGTTTGAAGCATCTTAAGGGCCAAGGTAAGTTAAATAAAAGACATGCTAAGTGGTTGAAGTTTGTTCTAGTTGTGTAGCCTGTAGGCACGCCAAATCGAAGGTGCAACCACATGGGTTGTACACGCCTCTACCTGTCCCTATTAGTCCTTGGACTAGGAAAGGACGTGATAGCATCTTTGTTGTAGTTGATCGATTTAGTAAAATGGCTCATTTTATTGCATGTCATAAATCTGATGATGCTACACATGTTGCTGATTTATTTTTTAGGGATGTTGTTAGATTGCATGGCATTCCTAGAACCATTGTTTCAGATAGGGATTCTAAGTTTTTAAGTCACTTTTGGCGTGTTCTATGGAATAAATTGGGAACAAAGCTTTTGTTTTCTACAACTTGTCATCCCCAAACAGATGGCCAAACCAAGTGGTTAATAGAACCTTAGGATCTTTATTGCGTCTTGTTGTGGGTAAAATTTGAAAGCTTGGGAAGATTGTTTGCCTTTGATTGAGTTTTCATATAATAGAAGCATTCATTCTTCTACAGGTTATTCTCCATTTGAGATTGTGTATGGTTTTAACCCATTAACTCCATTGGATTTGTTGCCTTTACCCTTGAATGAGATTGTTAATGTAGATGGGCAGCAAAGGGTCGAATTGGTTAAGACAATACATGAGAATGCTAGCCAACACATTGAGGAAAAGAACAAGAAGTATGCTCAAAGAGCCAATCAAGGGCGTAGGGAGATGAAGTTTGAACCTGGAGATTAGGTTTGGGTGCACTTCAGGAAGGAGAGATTTCCTAAACAAAGGAAGTCCAAGCTTGACCCTAGAGGGGATGGTCCTTTTCAAGTGCTTGAATGCATCAATGACAATGCCTATAGGTTGGATTTGCCAGGAGAGAACTTTGTCTCTTAGATTCCTAGCAAGAATGTTGGTCAATGGAGAGAACCCTAAACGAACTTGTCTCTTAGAACTCTAACCTTAGGACACCACAAAGGAAGACCACTCCTTTGATAAGTCAAGTATTCTCAAAGAATACAAAGAAAGCAAGAAAGCGCTCAATATTATTTATGAATGAAAGATCCCCTTTCAAAGTACATAGAGGGGGCCTATTTATAGGGAAAACTTCTTAACTTAATGTCCTAAAGAAGATACTAAATAAAAGGAAACAAATCAATCCCTAAAAGGAAACAAAATAAACTTATAAAGGTGTTGACTAGATCACCTTATTTCAATGAAACAAAAAAATAAACTAAATAAAACATTATCTCAACATGTTGGACCTTAGGGATCACGTCCTTATCCTTATTTCTAAGTGGCACATGTTTGTCACATGGTACTTTAAGTGAGTTCTCCCAATTGGACTCCATGTGGGCCTTTGGACACTTTATGTTGGGCTTCATGGAATAAGACAATGCCTCTTGGACCTTTATGAGATGAAATCTGACTCAACAATATGAGCTCTATCTCTTGAAGGTCTTGGATTAAACAATTCAATGCTTGCTTCATTACTTTGGCCCTAGCTCTTGTCATTGGGCCTCCAACATCTTGTAATGGATCTTTAGGAATAATAGACTTGAATGTTGGGCCTTTGATATGGGCATTTTGTTCATCTCCTTGCCTTGAACATTCAAACTTCAAATCTGATCCAATTTCAGCTTCAAAGCCTCCTTTTGCAAGCTTATGTCCATGCAAGTCACGTCCTAGGTTTCCTTGAGGCGAATCATGTTGGAGTTATGTAAATATAGTACCCTGGAAAGCAAGTGTATTTACATGTAACTTTATCTTCTTCAGTTACAGTTTTGTAATGAAAATATTTATTATTAATAAAACAAAAGTGTTTGGTTTTATCTGTATGAGCATTATATATCTGGTCATAAGGTACCAAGATTCATTTGTAAGTAATATACATATACATAGAGATGTATGGGAAACATGTATATTATTAGAATCAATTAATTGATTCACAGTTGAATAATCAAGTTGGTCGTTTGATTATGGTTTAGATCGTAGTGTTGCGATTTATCTCCATATAAGTAAAGGAGTTTACTTAAAGGGAATGATGAGTTTCATATCATGATAATAGTAGACTATCGATAATGGCACTACTAAATGAATTGAATCAAGTATGTTTTCAAGAATAAAGTAGGTAGTTACTTTAATCTTAAAACATACAACTTAAGCATTCGCTATTATGAACCACAATCTTGATGAGTGGTGAACTCATATGTGTTTCATTATAATTTTGATATGATCGAATAGATTTTTACAGGTATTAATCCGATTTCTGCATGTTGGAATTATTAATTGAAACATGTATCGTGGAACATGCACTCAAATAAAGAGTTTATAGTGTTATCATCTCTTCTAGATGTTTTAAGGAGATTTGGTGATTAAACTGGTGCGAGGTTTGATGGACTAGCTACCCATCAAGTCTTAACACTAAGATGAGATCTTATGTGTTAATCACCATATAAAGTAAAATGAGAGATCTAGAAGGACAAACCAACATAAGGGCAAAACGGTAATTTTACCCTTTGTTGTGCGGATGGCTATAATAAGGTTCTAAATAGGGTTTGCAATTGGACATATTCTCATAATATTTAATAATTCAAGAGTTCAACTAATTGTCTTTAGTGGAATGACATTTAGTTAATAAGCTAGAATTAATTCCAATGAGATTGAATTATTTCTGGGCTTATTGGAGCTTGAATTATCAAAGTCCAATAAGATTCTCCACTTGGCTTCAAGGAAGGTTATCAAGCTAAGTAAGAAGTAGTTTGGAGGCTTTAGAAGTCCATAATTGAATGATGGGCTTATACTAATTAATTGTTAATTGGAAGCCCATATGTTCATTTAGAAATGGGCTTGTTTTGGTTTAATGTAATTGATTAGATTAATTATATTAAAACAATTTTTTTTAAATGGAGAAGAAGCAATTTCGAAATTGTGTTAGGTTAGATGTGTAACCACACATTTGACATTAAAATACTAAATAAATATGGTCTTTATTATGGTTCATCATTATTAAATGGAGTTATGAACTTACCATTAAATGGTTTAATGGTTGGCTTTTAATGTTGGCATGTAACCTATTAGCATTCATTAGATTAAAGATGAAAGATGTGCATTAGATGGACAATCTTCCTTCTTTCTTCTTGCCAAAAACGAAATGGGTATTCAATTATAGGTTATGGTCTTTTTAAAGATAAATGAAGTAAGTCTCATTTATTGGCTATTTGATGAGTGATTAATGTAAGAAGTGATGCATTGGATGCCTCTCACTCTTTCCATTCATGCATATTTCGAAATTGAGATGTAAGAAAGGGTTCTTGCATGTTTTTTAGACATTCTCTCTTTTCATGCAAGGGAGAACCGAAATTCCTAAGTGAAAGAATTGAAAGAGTTTCAATTTTGGTTCTTCTTCTTCTAAGAAAATCTCCTCCAAATATTTCTTCTCCTTTCCCACCAAAGGATTTTGTTAACCTAGTTATCCTTGAAGAACAAGTGGTAAATCTAATTGGTAGAGGATACTACTACAAGGAAGAAGATAGATTGCTAAAGGAAAATACTCAAAGGCAAAGGATTTGGATACAAGAAGGAGAGGATAGCGCAGCGAGGATTTAAAGCTGTAGCGAAGGAGTCGGTAATTCCTTTTATCTTGTTCTTGGTTTTATTATCCTTATACCATATCATGTATGGATTAGCCATGTTGATTTGGATATATTGCTTCCAGACAAGATGATTTCTTAAAAGTTTTGAAATCTATCGCTTCTCCAAACTAAGTATGCTTTCTTTTCCGATCCAACAATTGGTATCGAGCCGCTTTTTCATGCATGATTTCGGTTCCTATATGGTGGATGCATGGGTTGGCAATTTTTTTGTATACTGCATATTTTATGTGATAGAAATATATATGGTGTATGTTGCTCTTTTGGTTGTACATAGAAGTTAAATTTTATCTTGTAAGATTTCTTCATTTGGTTGTAACAAGGAGGGTGGTCTATCATCACCATGTTTCCTCCTTGGTTTCTTTTTTCTATTTTATTTGATTTTGTAATGTACAAATTGATGTAATGATGAAGAAGGAGCAGCCATGGATTGAAGAAATAGAAAGGTAAAATTTTCGATGTATCCTTTTGTGTTTTGGCATAAGTTTTGTGAAAACTAAGTTGTTGGAATTTTTGTTTCAATAAATCATATTTCAGTTATGATTGGAAAACAAGTGCTGGTTTTTTGTTTCAAAGAATCCAATTTTGGTTTTGCTAAAATACTAAGTGCTGTGTTTAATTTTCATGAAATGAGTTTCGATTTTAATAAAACAAGTGCTGGAATTTTTTGTCAAAACAAAGATTTGGTTTTCTAAAAATCTAGTGCTGGAATTTTATTTTTCAAAATGACAAAATTCTAATTTCATAAATGCCATTACATTTTGTTTACCGAATGGGCCGGATCATGTTAGCGAAGAGTTCGAAGCGGAAGATCCAAGATGAAGAAGCATATTTTGGGCCTAAAAGGCTTGTAATTATTTTATGTTTCTAGGATGGACAATCAAAAGTGGCTTTATTAGTTCATGTGATGAATGGAGAAATGAATGCTTGTAATATGTGATATTATGTGATTGCATGTCATTTAGAAAATTGCCAACCCTAGGCCTTGCCATGCATTCATTATGTATGAGATATATAATGAAATAATATATGATGGATAATAAATTGCATTTAGACAAGATGGTATTTAAAACTTAAAGCCCAAAAAGATTGAGTGGGAGAGGATGCTCCTGTGAGAGTCCACGGTCTCCAAATGATGGCCCGTTTGCATGTGGTGAAGTGTTACTCCCCATCGGAGGGCATGGATCCTAGATCTTGCATGGTTTGGGTCTCCTTAAGGATAAGTCCACTTAATGATAGCAAAGGTGACCTCCCACCGAGGCATGATTTGTAGGTATCTTTAGTGAATGAATCAAATGGTTATACACTCAACATTTTTTATCAATAAACTGCCCACCATAGTTGGTAAAGTATGGACCAAATTAAGACGCTTCTTAAAAAATTGAGCATGAGATGCTTGGTAGTTTTTGAGTGGGAGGGTCCCATTTTTCTTTTAATAGATAAGATGGCCCACCGTCACTTAGTCTCGTTATAGATAAGAAAATAATAGTCGATAATGTTTTAATTTTTAAGTTTTGTTAAATCTATCATCATGCATACATGCATCATGATTTTATACAAAGTTCCATAAATTGTTGACTAGTATGCTCATGTTTTAATAATTTATATTTTCGACATAATCAACCACAAATGAATCCACTCACCCCGCTTCTTGACTAATAACAAATTGGAAAATGGAGACAAGTTTAATGAATGGAGACGTAACCTTGACATTGTTCTTCAATATGAACGTATTTCATGGGTGTTAACTGAAAATGAGCCTACACCTCTAAGTGGAGATGCAACTCCGAGCAAGTCCAACAACATGAGTTGCCGGGAATCGTGACAAGACTACTAAGTGTTATATTCTAGCTTCATCATGGCATGTTGCAAAAGCAAATTGCTTGTATGAAAACTGCTAGTGCAATGGTCCATCACCTACATGAGATGTTTGGTGTGAGGACTAGGTCTGCAAGAGTGAAAGCTATCCAAACCTTTCATAATCTCGCATGAAACTCGTGAACCGGTGCGGGATTACATGATGAAGGTAATCTCTGCGGTCACCGAGGCTAAGATGCTTGGGCGGATATGGATGCGGACACGCAGATGATTATGATCATCAATAGCTTAAACTCTTCTTTTCAGCAGCTTTAAGTTGGACTATGAGCTCAACAAAGAAGGATTACACCTTGAGTGAGTTGATGAATACCCTCCAGAGCACGGAGGAAATATTGAATATTAAGGCTCATGGGCCGGTTAAATGTAGCTTCTTCTTTTAAGCCCAAGGTAAGGGCAAGGAAAAGAAGAAGGGTCCAATGAAAAAGAAGGCCCAAATAGGGTTCAAGGCCAAACCCATGAAAAAGAAGGCCAAAGAGAACATCAAAGGAAAGTGTTTCCACTGTGATGAGATGGGCCACTGAAAAGAAACTGCCCACTACCTAGAGTCCCTCAAAAGCAAACAAGGTATGGGCTTCCTAAGTTTGTTAGGAACTAGAAATGTGGCAGATTTATCTACTTCTTGGATATTAGATTCAGGAGCCACTAACCATGTTTGTAATTCTTTGCAGGGGTTCCAGCAAAGGAAAAGACTTCCTAAAGGCCAGTTTCAAGTTAAGATAGCAGATGGTTCCTATGTTTCAGCATAATCAGTGGGAGTAGTTATCTTGGACTTTCCTAGTGGTCATAGGTTATATTTGGAAGATGTTTATTACATGCCAATGATTGTAAGGAACATGATTTCTGTTTTTTGTCTAATAAAATCTGGCTATTCCTTATATTTTGAAAAGGTTGTTTCAATATATGAGAATAAGGATTTTATTTGTGAAGCGATAATTAAACAGAGATTGTTTTTTATAGAACCTATGAAAGGCTCACTAAACACCACAGAATTGATAAAACCAAGACAATCCAATATCTCTAGCATTAATTCAAAGTATCTGTGGCATCTAAGGATGGGTCATATCAATCAGAAAAGACTTGACAGGCTAGTAAAGGATGGGATCCTTATGGGCTTGGATAGTGATCCATTACCCACCTGTGAATCTTGTATTGAAGGAAAAATGACAAAAGCCTCATTTCCTTCTAAAGGAAACAGATTTGAATCCACATTGGACATGGTACATACTGATATGCCCATGAATGTACAAGCTAGAGGAGGTTATGAATATTTCATAACTTTTATAGATGATTACTCAAGACATGGCTATTTGTATTTGATGCATAAAAAGAGTGAATCTTTTGAAAAGTTCAAAGAATTCAAAGTGAAGCTGAGAAGCAACTTGGCAAGTCATTAAAACAGCTTCGATCGATCGAGGTGGTGAGTATTTATCCGGAGAGTTCCAGCAATATTTAATTGACAATGGAATTGTTTCTAATTTGTCGCCTCCTCGTACACCTCAACGTAATGGTGTAGCGAGAGGAGAAATAGAACTCTATTGGAAATGGTAAGATCAATGATGTCCTATGCTAGCCTTCCGTAATCGTTTCGGGATATGCCATACAAACGGCAACATATCTTCTTAACTTTGCTCCATCCAAATCGGTGCCTAAAACACCTAGGGAGTTGTGGACTAGCCGAGTGCCTTCATTGAGGCACTTGAGGACTTGGGGCTGTCCAGCCCATGTTCTAAAGCCTGAATCTACAAAGATGGAACCAAGGTCAGAAGTATGTTTGTTTGTATAATATCCTACGGGAACTCGAGGGTACTATTTTTACAGTCCTCATGATAGGAAGGTATTTGTGTCGACAAATGCAAACTTCTTAGAGGAATAGTTTGTGAGAAATCACAAAGGAAGAAGTGAAGTAGTACTAAAGGAGTTAGCAATATCATCCAAACCAAGAGTTGTTTTGGATATGACGAACAAGATGTCGAAATGGATTCAAGAGTTGAATCGAAGTGCAACTGAACATCAAGATGTGCCTAGACGTAGTGGGAGGGTTGTGAGATAACCGATAGGTATCGGGTTTAGGAGAAGGCTTAATTGCCATCTCGCACCAAGAAGAAATAGATCTCATTCGTATACACAAAGTTATTAATGATGTTGATGCAGAAAATGGCTCAAGGCAATGGAATCGGAAATAGATTCTATGTATACTAATGAAGTCGGGTCCTTGTAGATCTACCACCGTGTCTAAAACTATAGGGTGTAAATGGATCTACAAAAGGAAAAGGGGATCGGATGGAAAGGTAGAGACCTTTAAAGCTAGATTGGTAGCTAAAGGCTATACTCAAAAGGAGGGTATAGACTACGAGGAGACTTTTTCTCCGGTTACCATGCTTAAGTCCATCAGGATTCTTTTGGCCATAGCAGCCTATTTCGATTATGAAATATGGCAAATGGATATCAAGACCGCATTTCTGAATGGAGATCTTGAGGAGACTAAAAGAATTCATTGAGCTAGGTAATGAGCATAAGGTTTGCAAGTTGCAAAGGTCCATTTATGGACTTAAGCAAGCATCTAGGTCTTGGAACATTAGGTTTGATAACGCTATCAAAACCTATAGGTTCATACAAAACCTAGATGAGCCTTGTGTTTACAAAAGAATACAAGAAGGTAAGGTTACTTTCCTAATCCTGTATGTTGATGACATTCTGCTCATTGGGAATGATGTAGGAATGTTATCTGCGGTTAAGGGATGGCTGAATGAACAGTTTTCAATGAAGGATTTGGGAGAGACTACCTATGTTCTAGGGATCAAACTTATAAGGGATCGTAAGAACAAGAAGATAGTTTTGTCTCAACTAACTTACATTGAGAATATGCTGCCAAACACATTGAGCGAAAGTATCATCTCATAAGGGAGATAATACAACGTGGAGAAGTGGATGTGGTAAAGATTCCTACAGAGCAAAACCTTGCTGATCCGTTCACAAAGACATTGACTCAAAAGAGCTTTGAGGGTCACCTAGAAGGGATGAGAATGAAGGATATGTCAAACTTGCTTTAGGGCAAGTGGGAGATTGTTGGAGTTATGTAAATATAGTGCCCTGGAAAGCAAGTGTATTTACATGTAACTTTATCTTCTTGATTCTAGCTTTGTAATGAAAATATTTATTATTAATAAAACAAAAGAGTTTGGTTTTATCTGTATGAGCATTATATATCTGGTCATAAGGTACCAAGATTCATTTGTAAGTGTTATACATATACATAGAGATGTATGGAAACATGTATATTATTAGAATCAATTAATTGATTCACAGTTGAATAATCAAGTTGGTCGTTTGATTATGGTTTAGATCAGTGTTGCGATTTATCTCCATATAAGTAAAGGAGTTTACTTAAAGGGAATGATGAGTTTCATATCATGATAATAGTAGACTATCGATAATGGCACTATTAAATGAATTGAATCAAGTATGTTTTCAAGAATAAAGTGGGCCGTTACTTTAATCTTAAAACATACAACTTAAGCATTCGCTTATTATGAACCACAATCTTGATGAGTGGTGAACTCATATGTGTTTCATTATAATTCTTGATATGATCGGAATGGATTTTTACAGGTATTAATCCGATTGTTCGCATGTTGGAATTATTAATTGAAACATGTATCGTGAACATGCACTCAAATAAAGAGTTTATAGTGTTATCATCTCTTCTAGATGTTTTAAGGAGATTTGGTGATTAAATCTGGCGCCAGAGTTTGATGGACTAGCTACCCATCAAGTCTTAACACTAAGATGAGATCTTATGTGTTAATCACCATATAAAGTAAAATGAGAGATCTAGAAGGACAAACCAACATAAGGGCAAAACGGTAATTTTACCCTTTGTTGTGCGGATGGCTATAATAAGGTTCTAAATAGGGTTTGCAATTGGACATATTCTCATAATATTTAATAATTCAAGAGTTCAACTAATTGTCTTTAGTGGAATGACATTTAGTTAATAAGCTAGAATTAATTCCAATGAGATTGAATTATTTCTGGGCTTATTGGAGCTTGAATTATCAAAGTCCAATAAGATTCTCCACTTGGCTTCAAGGAAGGTTATCAAGCTAAGTAAGAAGTAGTTTGGAGGCTTTAGAAGTCCATAATTGAATGATGGGCTTATACTAATTAATTGTTAATTGGAAGCCCATATGTTCATTTAGAAATGGGCTTGTTTTGGTTTAATGTAATTGATTAGATTAATTATATTAAAACAATTTTTTTTAAATGGAGAAGAAGCAATTTCGAAATTGTGTTAGGTTAGATGTGTAACCACACATTTGACATTAAAATACTAAATAAAGATGGTCTTTATTATGGTTCATCATTATTAAATGGAGTTATGAACTTACCATTAAATGGTTTAATGGTTGGCTTTTAATGTTGGCATGTAACCTATTAGCATTCATTAGATTAAAGATGAAAGATGTGCATTAGATGGACAATCTTCCTTCTTTCTTCTTGCCAAAACCGAAATGGGTATTCAATTATAAGTTATGGTCTTTTCAAATAGCCATTTTAAAGATAAATGAAGTAAGTCTCATTTATTGGCTATTTGATGAGTGATTAATGTAAGAAGTGATGCATTGGATGCCTCTCACTCTTTCCATTCATGCATATTTCGAAATTGAGATGTAAGAAAGGGTTCTTGCATGTTTTTTAGACATTCTCTCTTTTCATGCAAGGGAGAACCGAAATTCCTAAGTGAAAGAATTGAAAGAGTTTCAATTTTGGTTCTTCTTCTTCTAAGAAAATCTCCTCCAAATATTTCTTCTCCTTTCCCACCAAAGGATTTTGTTAACCTAGTTGTCCTTGAAGAACAAGTGGTAAATCTAATTGGTAGAGGATACTACTACAAGGAAAAAGATAGATTGCTAAAGGAAAAGACTCAAAGGCAAAGGATTTGGATACAAGAAGGAGAGGATAGCGCAATGAGGATTTAAAGTCAGTGGCGAAGGAGTCGGTAATTCCTTTTATCTTGTTCTTGGTTTTATTATCCTTATACCATATCATGTATGGATTAGCATGTTGATTTGGATATATTGCTTCCGCTGCAAGATGATTTCTTAAAAAGTTTTGAAATCTATCGTTTCTCCAAACTAAGCATGCTTTCTTTTTACGATCCAACAAATCACACCATCGATGCATTTCTTCTTGTCTTTCACATGCCCATGGTTCTCCATCAGTACCAAACTATGGTATAACCATGGTATGGTACTAGTACCATGCATGTACTGCATGCATGGTATAGAAATGTATTCTATATATGGTAACCAATTGATGGCAGACCCAATAGGAACTTATCCTAGAGAACCTTCAACAAGATGGAACTATGCCCGGGAGTAGATAGAATCAAGCAAATACACGGAATCACAAGAAACAAAGTTGAAAAGATAGAAACAGAACACAAAGAAAATGGGAGGTTAGAAGAATGTTGGTCGATGAAAAGAACCCTAAGAGAACTTGTCTCTTAGAACTCTAGCAAGAATGTTGGTCAATGGAAAGAACCCTAAGATAACTTGTCTCTTAGAACTCTAACCTTAGGACGCCACAAAGGAAGACCACTCCTTTGATAAGTCAAGTATTCTCAAAGAATACAAAGAAAGCAAGAAAGCTCTCCATATTATTTCTGAATGAAAGATACCCTTTCAAAGTACATAGAGGGTGCCTATTTATAGGAAAAACTTCCTAATTTAATGTCCTAAAGAAGATACTAATTAAAAGGAAACAAATCAAAAAAAGAAAACAAAATAAACTTATAAAGGTCAACGTTGACTAGATCACCTTATTTCAAGGAAAAAAAAGGAAACTAAAAAAAATGTGATCTCAACATTTTGGACCATAGAGATCATGTCCATATCCTTATTTTTAAGTGGCACATGCTTGTCACATGGTACTTTAAGTGAGTTCTCCCAATTGGACTCCATGTGGGCCTTTGGACACTTTATGTTGGGCTTCAAGGAGTAACACAATGCCTCTTGGACCTTTGTGAGATTAAATCTGACTCAACAATATGGGCTCTATCTCTTGAAGGTCTTGGATTAAACAATTCAATGCTTGCTTCATTGCTTTGGACCTAGCTCTTATCATTAGGCCTCCAACATCTTGTAATGGATCTTTAGGAACATTAGACTTGAATGTTAGGCCTTTGATATGAGAATTTCGTTCATCCTCTTGCCTTGAATATTCAGACTTCAAATCTGATCCAATTTCAGCTCCTAAGCCTCTTTTTGCAAGCTCATGTCCATGCAAGTCACGTCCTAGGCTTCCTTCAGGCGAATCACGCCATGGATGCTTCTCTTCTTGTCTTTCACATGCCCATGGTTCTTCATCACCATTATTGTATGCACTATGTAACCATTACATAGTGCATATAACAAATATGTTTACAATACCATATAATAGAGTGATGTGTACACTATGTAGATATTTTATGCCTATGCAAGTTGATACAAATGGCATTCAAAATGCTACAAGCAGCAATTTGGAAAATGGAGCTAAAGTGCAAGGCGATGTCATGGGAAATCATATTGAGGCTGTTCAAGCAAAACAAGCAAAACAAGATCATTCAAGTGCCAACATGGAAGGTTTTCCCAGTATGGAAAGTTTTGTCGGTCCAGTCACAAGGTCCCGAGCAAAGCGTCTGAAGGAGCAACTCCAAACTTATGTGCAAAACCATGTTGAAAGTGGGCTACCCAAGTATGGCAAGTCCATATATGGAAATGTTTTGGAGCCTAAGTCTGTCTACATAATTGGGCTAACATACTAGTTTGGGATGTTTGTGTTTTGAGCTTGTTTGGGGTCAAATTTGGGTTTGTTTGTTATGGGTTGTTTTATTTGTCTCTTTTGGGGTTAGAACAAGTGAAATGGGCCACATTTCAAGAGAGCCACGTTGGTTTTAATCTCTTCTATTTCAGACTTGGTTTATGGGTTTAGTTTAGCTTTTTAAGTTAGAATACATGGGCCCTTGTTATTCTACTTAAGCCCATTTCGAAATCCATTAGGTTTAGGTATAAATTAAGCATGTTTTAGGGTTTTGGTGGCTCTCATATTCAGATCTCCATCTTATTCTCTCCAGCAGCCACCTCCTCTCAACATTGAAGAGAGTTTGCTTTCTTTTATGTTTATGCACAAGGTGTTCTTATTGATTTCAATTGAGTTTATCTTTTGTTATCAATTTTAATTCCTATTTCTTGTGTTCTTGAGTACTTATCTGATTGGGGTTCAAGGGGATTTCTGCAAATTAACTTGGGTTCTTGTCATAATTGTTCTTGGGTGTAAGAACAAATATTATCCTGATTGCTTTGTTGAGAAACAAATTCTGATTTGATTGGTAACGAGTTCTAAGGGACGATTAAGGGTCTTGGGGTTCCGCATCATTTGGTATCAGAGCATTGGTTCCAATCAAGTAAGTATTTATTCCGTTTTGACTGAAAAACAAAAAAAATCGTTCTTGTAGGTTGTTTATTTCAAACATAAAATTTTCAGATCTTACATATACAACATCGTGCAATTGAGCTGAACAACTGTTATTTTCGATTTTGTTGGTTTCAAATCTTCTGGAAAACATTAAAAGTTCAAGGGAAAACATGATTATAGCTGCTGTTTGGGTGTTTGAAATTTCAGAATAGTTTAGGTATAAATAGCGCAATTTTGGTACTGTTCGTTTCTAATTCTTTTCAATTGAGTTTAGTTGCTGGCCAAATCCATACTTTACATTTTGTTTTTGTTTGAGTGTTTTGAGTGATAATTTGGGGTTCCATTTGGGAATTTCAAGTTTCTGATATAAAATTCCAGAATTCGTCATTTTCTTGCATCCTTTAGTTTTCTGTTATTGAATCTGCACATTTGCATCTATTACATTAGAAAGGCTGTAATATTTATTCATTGCTTCCTTACAAAAGAAAAAAAATCATCATACACTTATTGGTAATTCAAGTGTGTGCTTTCAGTTTTGTTGTTTGCGTCATTTTTGTTTCTAGTATTTTGCGTGTTTTCCTTCTTTGTTTAGGTTTTTCCTTGCAAATTCTCAATTAAAATTGGTTGCATTAAGATATCTGATTGCTGTTTGATTTGGCCCTTAAGTATAAACATTGAAAGATTGCTTGAGTGGTAAAAGGCAAGAGTGTGTGAGCTCAAAAGAGGGAAAAAGCCAAGTTTGAGTGAAAACACGAGAGGTGTGTCGTTACTTCGAGAGTAAACACGTGAGGGAGTGTTTGTGAGGAATATTTTTTTTGTTATCCTTTTTGAAATTTTCAGATTGGCCATGGATTCTCAAGAAAGTGGGGTTGAG
Organism: Erythroxylum novogranatense; assembly: GCA_029891385.1. Lineage (NCBI taxonomy): Eukaryota > Viridiplantae > Streptophyta > Magnoliopsida > Malpighiales > Erythroxylaceae > Erythroxylum > Erythroxylum novogranatense. Next base: position 51,776,615 of record CM057235.1, on the reverse strand, counting down.
AAACAAGATCAAGCTTTCATTCTAAAAGCCATGCAACAGGAGTTCCAAAGATGCAAATCATGATGAGGGACATGAGTGAAAGAATTGACAAGGGTTCTGGCCAACATGTTCCAAGTCCGAGAAGACAACCAACACGTCCAATTGAAGATGAATATAATGAAGAGTTTGATGATCAAGCCACCATGATAAATGAAGGTAGAAACTATGGAGGAGCAAGGAGGGGTCGAAATGATCTTGACAGAAACCTAGGAAGTATCAAAATGAAAATTCCATTATTTCTGGGCAAAAATGATCCTGAGGCATACATGGAATGGGAAAGAAAGGTGGAACTCATTTTTGAGTGTCATAATTACTCAGAAGAAAAGAAGGTAAAGCTTGCTGCCGTAGAGTTTAGTGAGTATGCCATTGTGTGGTGGGACCAATTGATTATGAGTAGACGGAGAAATAGAGAACGTTCTATCCAAACATGGGAGGAGATGAAAGCCACTATGAGAAGACGTTTTGTTCCTAGCCACTATTATAGGGAATTGCATCAAAAATTGCAAAGCCTTGTTCAAGGATCAAAGAGTGTGGAGGACTACTATAAAGAGATGGAGATAGCAATGATAAGGGCAAATGTGGAGGAAGATAGAGAAGCCACCATGGCAAGGTTTCTCAATGGACTCAACAGAGATATTGATAATGTGGTAGAGCTTCAACATTATGTGGAGATAGAAGACATGGTACATATGGCCATGAAAATAGAAAAGGAATTGAAGAAAAAGGGAATTGCGAGGCAAGCCAACACATATTCGACTCAAAATTCCCAATGGAAGTCGAATTGGAGGAATGATAACAAGGCTGCCCAATTCAAAAGAGATGACAAAACCAAGTCAAAAGAACCATTCGACAACAAAAACAAAGGTATTTCTACTTCCCACACTAACAGATATAGAGATATCAAATGTTTTAAATGTTTGGGATTTGGTCATATAGCTTCATAATGCCCAAACAAAAGAGTAATGGTGATGCATGGTGGTGAGGTTGAAACCGACGATGAGAGTGATGTCGATGATGAGATGCCTTCCTTGGAGGATGGTAGTGATGGGGAGTTGCCTATGGAGGGTAGATTGATGGTGACTAGGTGTGCTTTGAGTGCACAATATAAAGAAGACTAAGAGGGGGTGAGACTCCAATGAGAAAATATCTTTCATACTAGATGCTTAGTTAGTGGGAAGGTGTGTAGTGTGATTGTTGATGGGGGTAGTTGTGTGAATGTGGCTAGTACATTATTTGTTGATAAATTGGGACTAGAAACCACTAAACATCCCAGACCTTACAAATTACAGTGGCTTAATAATAGTGGGGAAGTGAGAGTCCAAACACAAGTGAGGGTGCCATTTACTATTGGGAAGTATAGTGATGAAGTTACATGTGATGTGGTTCCAATGCAAGCTAGTCATATGTTGTTGGGTAGACCATGGCAATGGGATAGAAGAGTAATGCATGATGGGTATTTGAATAGGTGTGTAGTGGAGAAAGAAGGCAAAAGTTATACACTTTTACCTTTGACACCAAAACAAATTTTTGAAGACCAAATGCAACTTGAAAAATCGTATGATGAATTTGCACAAAAAGAGGTTGAGAGAAAAAGAAAAGAAAATGGGAAAGAAAGAGAAAAGAAAGAGAAAAAGGAGAGTGAGAGAAAAACAGAAGGCAAATCTAAAGAGAAAAAGAATGAAGATAATTCAACCAATGAGAGAAAAGAAGATGAAATGAGAAAAAGAAGAAAGAAAAGTGAATTTCTATGCAAAAGTGAGGGATGTGAAGAGAGCTTTGATGACAAACATGCCAATGTTTGTACTTTTGTACAAAGAGGCTTCTTTTTCAACTAACGATCTTGACCCTACTTTGCCTAGTGTTGTGATTGATGTTTTGCAGGAATATAGTGATGTCTTTCCCGATGATCTACCTCAAGGTTTACCACCTTTGCGAGGAATTGAACATCAAATCGATCTCATTCCTGGGGCTGCCATACCAAATAGACCAACCTATCGAAGCAATCCTGCGGAGACTAAAGAATTGCAAAAGCAAGTGGAAGAACTTTTGGAGAAGGGACACATAAGAGAGAGCTTAAGCCATTGTGCGGTACCCGTTTTGTTTGTACCAAAGAAGGATGGAAGTTGGCGTATGTGTGTGGATTGCAGAGCTGTCAACAAAATAACGGTAAAATATCGACATCCTATACCTCGACTTGATGATATGTTGGATGAGTTACATGGCGCATGCATTTTTTCTAAAATTGACTTGAAGAGCGGTTATCACCAAATTATGCGTTTATTGAACCATGTTTTACGAGAATTTATTGGCAAGTTTGTAGTTGTCTATTTTGATGACATTCTAGTGTATAGCAAATCTATTGAAAAACATGTCATTCATTTAAAATGTGTGTTTGATGTGTTGCGCAAATTTCAATTGTATGCTAACATGAAGAAATGTACATTTTGCATTGATCGCATCATTTTCTTGGGATATGTGGTGAGTGCAAAAGGAATTGAAGTAGATAGCGAAAAGGTAAAGGCTATACATGAATGGCCGAAACCTAAGAATGTTAAAGAGGTAAGGAGTTTTCATGGTTTGGCAAGTTTCTATAGGAGATTTGTCAAAGATTTTAGTGCAATTGCTGCCCCATTGACTGAAATCATGAAAAAAGATAAAGGGTTTATTTGGGGAAAAGAGCAAGAGCATGCATTTACATTATTAAAGGATAAATTAAGTAATGCACCATTGTTGAGGCTGCCTAATTTTGAATTAACTTTTGAAATCGAATGTGATGCTTCCGGGATTGGTATAGGTGCTGTTTTGATGCAAGAAAAAAGACCAGTTGCTTATTTTAGAGAGAAGCTAAATGGAGCACAACTCAACTACTCAACTTATGACAAAGAGCTATATGCGTTGGTGAGGACATTAGAGACATGGCAACATTATCTGCTGCCTAAAGAATTTGTAATTCACACCAACCATGAATCATTACACCATCTGAAGGGGCAAAGCAAGTTGAATAAGCGACATGCGAAATGGGTGGAATTCATTGAATCCTTCCCATATGTGATACAATACAAGCAAGGAAAAGAGAATGTTGTAGCTGATGCACTCTCTAGAAGGTATTCTTTGATTTCAACTCTTTCTTCTAAGTTGTTGGGATTTGAGCACAGGAAAGAATTGTATGCACATGACGTTGATTTTTCAAATGTGTTTGTTGCTTGTGAACATGTTGCATTCAATGATTTTTATAGGCATGGAGGATTTCTATTTAAGAAAGGGAAATTATGTGTGCCTAATAGTACAATTCGAGAATTACTTGTTCGTGAAGCACATAGTGGGGGGCTCATGGGACATTTTGGTATAGACAAGACATTGAGTATGTTGCATGAGCATTTCTTTTGGCCAAATATGCGCAAAGACGTTGAGAAAATCTGTTCACGTTGCATATCATGTAGGCAAGCTAAGTCTAGAGTTCAACCACATGGATTATACATGCCATTACCTATTCCTACTCATCCTTGGGTTGATATTTCTATGGACTTTGTTTTGGGGTTACCAAGGACTAAGAAAGGACAAGATTCAGTTTTTGTTGTAGTGGATCGTTTTTCTAAAATGGCTCATTTTGTTCCATGTCATAAAACTGATGATGCATCTCACATTGCCGATTTGTTTTTCCGCGAGGTAGTACGTTTGCATGGCATTCCTAAGACTATTGTATCTGACCGAGATGTTAAGTTTCTTAGTCATTTTTGGCGTGTACTTTGGTCTAAACTGGGGACTAAGTTGTTATTTTCTACTTCATCACACCCTCACTGATGGTCAGACTAAAGTAGTAAACAGGACTCTTGGTACCTTGTTGCGTGCTTTAATTAGAAGCAATGCAAAGACTCGGGAAGAACTTTTTCCATTTGTTGAGTTTCCTTATAATAGAAGTGTGCATTCTTCTACTGGATTTTCTCCTTTTGAGATTGTGTATGGTTTTCAACCACTAACCCTTTTGGATCTTGTGCCTATTCCTTTAAGTGAGATCTCTAACTTATATGGGCTTAAAAAGGCTGAAATGGTTAAGGCCATTCACAATAAAGCACGAGAAAGGATTGAGAAGAGAAATCAACAAGTTGCTACCCAAGTGAACAAAGGAAGACGCATGGTAACCTTTGAACCAGGAGATTGGGTATGGGTGCACATGCGCAAGGAACGGTTTCCTTGCAAAAGAAAATCTAAATTGGATGCTCGTGGTGATGGACCATTTCAAATCGTTGCTAAGATCAATGACAATGCATATAAAGTTGATCTTCCTGTTGAGTATGCTGTTTCTAGTACCTTTAACGTATCTGACCTATCTCTTTTTGATTTTAATGAAGGTGAAGATTCGAGGACGAATCATTTTGAGGGGAAGGGAAATGATACAAATGGCATTAAAATGCTACAAGCAGCAATTTGGAAAATGGAGCTAAAGTGCAAGGCGATGTCATGGGAAATCATATTGAGGCTGTTCAAGCAAAACAAGATCATTCAAGTGCCAACATGGAAGGTTTTCCCAGTATGGAAAGTTTTGTTGGTCCAATCACAAGGTCCCGAGCAAAGCGTCTGAAGGAGCAACTCCAAACTTATGTGCAAAACCATGTTGAAAGTGGGCTACCCAAGTATGGCAAGTCCATATATGGAAATGTTTTGGAGCCTAAGTCTGTCTACATAATTGGGCTAACAGACTAGTTTGGGATGTTTGTGTTTTGAGCTTGTTTGGGGTCAAATTTGGGTTTGTTTGTTATGGGTTGTTTTATTTGTCTCTTTTGGGGTTAGAACAAGTGAAATGGGCCACATTTCAAGAGAGCCACGTTGGTTTTAATCTCTTCTATTTCAGACTTGGTTTATGGGTTTAATTTAGCTTTTTAAGTTAGAATACATGGGCCCTTGTTATTCTACTTAAGCCCATTTCGAAATCCATTAAGTTTAGGTATAAATTAAGCATGTTTTAGGGTTTTGGTGGCTCTCATATTCAGATCTCCATCTTATTCTCTCCAGCAGCCACCTCCCTCTCAACATTGAAGAGAGAGTTTGCTTTCTTTTATGTTTATGCACAAGGTGTTCTTATTGATTTCAATTGAGTTTATCTTTTGTTATCAATTTTAATTCCTATGTCTTGTGTTCTTGAGTACTTATCTGATTGGGGTTCAAGGGGATTTCTGCAAATTAACTTGGGTTCTTGTCATAATTGTTCTTGGGTGTAAGAACAAATATTATCCTGATTGCTTTGTTGAGAAACAAATTCTGATTTGATTGGTAACGAGTTCTAAGGGACGATTAAGGGTCTTGGGGTTCCGCATCACAAGTGTATAGTACTGACAATACATATGTAGGTACCATATGCATATGTATGTGTACTATTACATTATACTCATGTATTATTATGTACCTATATGTAAGTGACGACACGGTATATGTAACATAATACATGGTACATCATAGTTAATATGTGCCATAGTAGTGTACAATGTGGAATTGATGCATGTGCACTTAGAAATACATATGTACCATGCATATAGTTATATGCATGTTTCCTAATATAGTATTATGGTGCATATGCCTGCACCATAATACAGGCACACATGCTTGTAGTATTATTACATGCTTGTAGTAATACTTATGCACTCAACTATTACATACTAGTACCATGTGATATACCATATGTGATGAACACATGGTACTAGTATCATAACTATAGTGCATAGTATGCATGTGATGGTGCCATAACTATACATACTCATTGGCATAAATATGTGTGGTATTGCCACTACCATGGTATGTATTCACATGGTATAATAATAATATTGTACACATGCATGTCACATGTATGTGTATTTATTGGGAAGTTAATGCATGTGTCATGATAACTACCATGACATATTAGTACTACCCTGTGTAATTATTATGATCAATGTACAATTGGTAATGTGGTAATATCAATCCCAATGTTAGTGTAAACCATTAGTACTATGGTAGGGTATTATAGTACGAAATATGTGAGTACTATGTGAATACTCATTGGATACAATTGTATTTATGCATACTAATAGTCATCATACTTAACTATAGGTGTACTAAATATGTGATTACATCAAGTGCTAATACTATCAATTATAATAATACAAATGTATACATAGTACACATTTTACATATTCATTACATATATGCATAGTGTACATATATACTATTATAGAGCAATCGTTTACATAATACCATGGTATGTGCTAATAGTTGTTAACCATGTGTTGTGTAATTGGTAATAGTATGTCACACTATAGTAGAGTGCCGATTGAATACATGGTATTATGCATAGATATTATTACCATTAATATACTTAAATGATGTGTACATATTATTACCAACTTACGTGCAGAGCACTGTGTATTCCAACTTATTATATAATAAAATGTATTAACCATAGTTTCCTACTAGATGACTTAGTTCACTATGTCATGTGTAATAATAGTACAAATGTATGTGTACCATTATGTACATAAATTATTGTACTAGTATAACTTGTATCTTACAAATGTTCATACAAAATAATATTGGTACATCATCTAGCGTTTGGTAATAACTTTATCTATAAAGTCATCTCATTTTATACGATGTACATTACATGTATACTTACACATGTACATACGTGTATGTATACATGCAATGTACATCGTATAAATTATTGTACACATGCAATTATGTACATACCATTAGATATGGTATGATATGTACATACCATATCTAATGATATGTACATAATTGAACTCTACATAATGTCACATTCCTATAGTATTACACTTGTATGGCTATCCATTAGTGTTATACATTACTAGCATAGTACACATGTACACATGCATGTACTAGTATAACTGTATATGTTATACACTATTATGCATATAATAGTACCTAAATAATATCCACATGGTATATGTAATATGAGTATCATATTACAATTAGTATACATGACGATTATAGTTATGTGGTACCAGTTTACATACTATACACATGTACCTTACTTGTATATTATCTATACATGTATATAGATATTATACTTGACTGTACCATAGCCATGTACACATACATAATGGTATCTAGTGGTTCATGAGTGTACCACGTGTATACATGTTCAGTACAAAATATTATTACCATGGTAGTCTATAACTCATTGAAACATATAAGTAAAATTGTATAATACATCACACTAACAAGAATAAATGTGTTAAACACAAAACATAGTTCAAGTGATAATAACTATGGTACACGTATTATGCCAACATAGTACAAACATATGTACAGTACTATGCATAACCATTATGTATTATGCCAATTAGTTATAAAAAATCGTATAATACAGTTTGTACCAGCTAGCTATGATCTATGATACGTGTACATAATACTAATGGTCATGGTAGCGTTTGGTAATGTCACTACCATGACCAATTGTATACCATGCCATAATAAACATTGTACACACACTAGTTATAAAATGATTAAAACACATAGTAACCAGGGTTTATGTTAATATAAGTGATAATAAACCCCTAGGATGGGATTGTTATGCCAATGGTATCTCCATACTAGTACATTTATGATGCACTCATATTCTCTTATCTTTTTATACTTTTACAGTTAGTTTTTATTCTCATTTGATGTCTAAATCACTTAGCTTACATTGATTTTATCATTTCAAGTGTTTTAGGTGTCAAATGAAGAAAATCATGCTAAGGAGGGAGATTTAGGACTTTTGGATATCATTTTCAAAGTGAGGAGGTCAAAATACCCTAAGGTGACCAAAGTTGCAAAAATCCTAATTCTATAAGGAATCCTACTTCAACTAGGATTTCTACATTTCGGAAGATTCTTGTTCGGCATTGCAAGAAACGGATCCAGGAACAATCTAGACGGTCAAGGGGCATGTAGATTGGGAGAAATGAAGATTGTTTTAAAAAAGTCCTACCCTATAAAGGTCTTAATTTGGCAAGGAAAGAAGAAAACCCACTTCTACTTGGAAAAGAAGTCTTCTCCTTGTAAAGATCTCATGTCTACAAGGAAAGAAATACCTACTTTTACTTGGAAAAGAAATCCTCTCTTACAAGACCTCCTCCAATATAAATAGGGTCCTTTAGCATTAGTTTGGGGATATTCACGTTTTCTATCTTCTTTGGATGTGAATTTCTCTTCTCTTCTTTCTCTTTTACGTTTTTTCTTTCTCCCTAGGTAGAACCCTAGTTTTATTTCTTTCTATTCTTCTTCTTATACCCAAATTCTGCACTATGTTTTCTATTATGATATTTGGTTTTGTTTTAGTTAGAATTATGAACTAAATTCTCTTTTCCAATTGTTGAGGCTTTTAGCTAAATTCATGCTTGTTTTTATGAGAAGCATGTGCATATAATTGATGAATCTATGATTGGAAATTTGTGCTCTTGATCTGGACATGATTGCCGAATTATGCATGTGGATTTGAAGTCATGAATTCGAATTTTGCATGAATAATTTGTATGCTATCTGATTAATTTAATTGCTAGACAATAAATTGATTAGGTTAAGTAGCATCAACTAATTAAAATTGAAGCTTGTATGTAGGTTCTAATTAGTTGGATCAAGACATAGGTTAATTTTATGCATGCTAGCTTTCCTGAAAGTTAACTTAGGTTTAGCAAACTTGATTTTAATCTTAATGCTCTTGTTATTGTGTTGTTCATGCTAGTTTTGGATTAACACATTAACAAGAAGTTGTTGCACGTCATGCTTGTTTTGAATGCATCTATCTTTGCTTGATGAACCCTAATTTTCCAATCTAAGATATAATTCGTTTTCAATGATTAAAAACAACCTAAGGATTTAGTGAAAACCTTTGCAATTGGTCTTTAATTAATCTGAACTTTTTACTCTAATTTTCTTAGCAATTTCTCTCTTGAAATCTTTTAGCTTTGTTTTAATTTTCTAAACTCAAATCATGTCTTCTTCTTTCTTTTCTTATTTACTTTTAACATAAACAAACAAATCCCCCAATCTGGTCTTAAGAGCATTCGATTTTTGTTTTCCGGTTTGACATTCACGCATACTTTGCTTGAAAGTAAGAAAATCTTCCTTGTGTTTTGATCTCTGTGGGACGATACCCTTGCTTCGCTATACTACAAATCAATTTAAGTAGGGGATTAAATTTGTAGGCTAACGACAACCTATCAAATTTTGGGCGCCGTTGCCGGGGATCAAAGTGTTGATTTTTATCTTTCTTCTATAGTTTGCGTGCTATTTTTCTTTCTTTTTGTGATTTGGTGCATTTAACCTTTTGTTTTGAAGGTTGTATGTCCCAATCATCTGGAGAGCAACTTTCAGATCAAGAACAAGCCGACTTAGATCAATTCTACAAAGATTTCTTGATCAACTCCACACAAACACCAACGCATACACCTTTGCACGATCCTATCATCCTTGAGCAATGCCATCAACTCTTCCGACCAAACTTTGAGAAGGAGTTATCTTTCACACGTGCATAGCCCACCGACTCATCACCATCCAACAACATCTACGTTGATCCTGTTCCTGAAGACATGGCAGTTGCACAACAAAGAACTTTGAAGGAGCTTGCTGCTCCTGACTTGGAGAACCATCCTCTTTGTATTAATGTTGAGAATGCTAACTTTGAGCTAAAACCTGGTTTTATCCATTTGCTTCCTTGTTTTAGCGGCCTTGAAGGTGAAGATCCACATGCTCATCTTAAGAAGTTCCACATGATTTGCAATGGCATGAAGCCGAATGGTGTGGAGGAGGAGCAAGTTAAGACGAAAGCTTTTACTTTCTCTTTGAAGGGGACAGCTGAGGAGTGGTTGTTCTCAATCCCATCTGGTTCCATAAGGACGTGGAATGACCTTAAGAGAATTTTCTTAGAAAAGTACTTCCCAGCCTCAAGAGCCGCCAATATTAGGAAGGAGATATGTGGGATAAGACAAGCTCATGGTGAATCATTATCGGAGTATTGGGAGAGGTTCGAGAAGCTCTGCAACAAATGTCCCCACCACCAAATTTCTGACCAACTTCATATTCAATATTTCTATGAGGGGTTAACTCCCCAAGATAGGAGTATTATTGATGCAGCTAGTGGTGGAGCTTTGGTGAACAAAACACCTGAGGCGGCAAAGCATTTAATCTCTGATATGGCTGCAAATTCCAAGCAATTTAGCACCCGAGCTGATCATAGACACGTGAATCAGGTAAGTATCTCTAACTTAGAGAATAAGGTTAATGAGCTTACTTCTATGATGCAATCCTTCATGAGAGGTGATATGCAAGCTATTGTCTGTTCTATTTGTTCCATGTATGGTCATAATGCTAATAAATGTCCTACTATGCAACATGATTCTACTGACCATGTGAATGCAGTTGGTGGTGTTTTTAATGCTAACCCACAGAGAAAGTATGATCCCTACTCTCAAACCTACAATCTGGGATGGAGGGATCACCCCAACTGATGCGGAACCCCAAGACCCTTAAACGACCCTTAGAACTCGTTACCAATCAAATCAGAATTAGTTTCTCAACAAGCGATCAGATTAGGATTTGTTCTTACACCCAAGAACACTTATGACAAGAACCCAAGTTAATTTTTAGAAATCTCCTTAAACCCCAATCAGTTAAGCACTCAAGAACACAAGAAATAGGAATTAAAATTGATAACAAAAGATAAACTCAATTGCAATCAATAAGAACACCTTGTGCATAAACATAAAAGAAAGCAATCTCTCTTTCATTCAGATCTGAAATTTTCGAAATATAACTTGTTCTTGCATTACAACTGAAAATAGCCTTGTTATAGGCATTACAATGTAAGACAAACAATAAAAACTGAAATAAATGTCTTCAAGGTAGTAAAGAAGATGGCTGATGTGGAAAAAACGTGGTGGAGAAGGTAGGTGAGATGAAAAGACAATCTTCAATGTTGAGAGAGAGGTGGCTGCTGGAGTGAATAAGATGGAGAGTGAATATGACAGCCACAAAACCCTAAAACATGCTTAATTAAACCTAAAGCTAGTGGATTTCGAAATGGGCTTAAGTAAAATAACAAGGGGCCCATGTATTCTAAATTAAAAAACTAAAATGAATCCAAAAACCAAGTCTGAAAAAGAAGTGACTAAAAACCAATGTGGCCCCCTTGAAAAGTAGCCCATTTCACTTATTCTAAACCCAAAGGAGACAAATAAAAACAACCCATAACAAAACAAACCCAAATTTGACCCAAAACAAGCTCAAAAACACAAACACTCCAAACTAGTCTGTTAGCCAAATTATGTAGACATACTTAGGCTCCAAAACATTTCCATATATGGACTTTCCATATTTGGACAACCCACTTTCAATATGGTTTTGCACATAAATTTGGAGTTGCTCCTTTATACGCTTTGCTCGGGACCTTGTGACCTGACCGACAAAACTTTCCATATCGGGGAAACCTTCCACGTTGGCACTTGAATGATCTTATTTTTTTTGAACAGCTTCAATATGATTTCCCATGGCATCTTCATGCACTTTAGCTCCATGTTCCAAATTTGGTGAAGTTTCCTTATTTAGAACCCAAAAATTTTCCATATTTGGAATTCGGTCTAAATCACCTAGATTGCTTCTTGTAGCATCTTGAACGTCATTTGTATCATTTCCACTCCCCTCAAAATGATTCATCCTCGAATCTTCACCTTCATCAAAATCAAAATGAGACAAGTCAGATACATTAAAGGTACTAGAAACATCATACTCACTAGGAAGATTAACTTTATATGCATTGTCATTGATCTTAGCAATAATTTGAAATGGTCCATCACCACGAGCATCCAATTTAGATTTTCTTTTGGAACGAAACCGTTCCTTGCGCATGTGCACCCATACCCAATCTCCTGGTTCAAAGGTTACCTTGCACCTTCCTTTGTTCACTTTGTTAGCAACTTGTTGATTTCTCTTCTCAATCCTTTCTCGTGCTTTATTGTGAATGGCCTTAACCATTTCAGCCTTTTTAAGCCCATCTAAGTTAGAGATCTCACTTAAAGGAAAAGGCACAAGATCCAAAGGGGTTAGTGGTTGAAAACCATACACAATCTCAAAAGGAGAAAATCCAGTAGAAGAATGCACACTTCTATTATAAGCAAACTCAACAAATGGCAAAAGTTCTTCCCAAGACCTTACATTCCCTCTAATTAAAGCACGCAACAAGGTGCCAAGAGTCCTGTTTACTACCTCAGTTTGACCATCAGTTTGTGGGTGTGATGAAGTAGAAAATAACAACTTAGTCCCAAGTTTAGACTAAAGTACACGCCAAAAATGACTAAGAAATTTAACATCTCGGTCAGATACAATAGTTCTAGGTATGCCATGCAAACGTACTATCTCTCGGAAAAACAAATCGGCAATGTGAGATGCATCATCAGTTTTATGACATGGAACAAAATGAGCCATTTTAGAAAAACGATCAACTACAACAAAAATTGAGTCTCGTCCGTTCTTAGTCCTCGGTAACCCTAAAACAAAGTCCATAGAAATATCAATCCAAGGATGAGTAGGAACTGGCAATGGCATGTATTGAACTCTAGACTTAGCTTGTCAACATGATATGCAACGTGAACAGATTTTCTCAACGTCTTTGCGCATATTTGGCCAAAAGAAATGCTCATGCAATATACTCAATGTCTTGTCTATACCAAAATGTCCCATGAGCCCCCCACTATGTGCTTCACGAACAAGCAATTCTCGAATTGAACTATTAGGCACGCATAATTTCCCTTTCTTAAATAGAAATCCTTCATGCCTATAAAAATCATTGAATGCAGCATGTTCAGAAGCAACATACACATTTGATAAATCAACATCATGCGCATATAGTTCTTTCATGTGCTCAAATCCCAACAACTTAGAAGAAAGAGTTGAAATCAAAGAATTCCTTCTAGAGAGTGCATCAGCCACAACATTCTCTTTTCCTTGCTCGTACTGTATCACATATGGAAAGGATTCAATGAACTCCACCCATTTCGCATGTCGCTTATTCAACTTGCTTTGCCCCTTCAAATGGCGCAATGATTCATGGTCGGTGTGAATTACAAATTCTTTAGGCAGCAGATAATGTGGCCATATCTCTAATGCGATCAATGCAAAATGCACATTTCTTCATGTTAGCATACAATTGAAATTTGCGCAACACATCAAACACACATTTTAAATGAATGACATGTTGTTCAATAGATTTGCTATACACTAGAATGTCATCAAAATAGACAACTACACACTGGCCAATAAATTCTCGTAAAACATGGTTCATTAAACGCATAAAGGTACTTGGTGCATTAGTTAAGCCAAATGGCATTACCAACCACTCAAACAATCCATGTTTAGTTTTAAAGGCAGTTTTCCATTCATCGCCCGGTTTCATTCTAATTTGGTGATAACCACTCTTCAAATCAATTTTAGAAAAAATGCATGCGCCATGTAACTCATCCAACATATCATCAAGTCGAGGTATGGGATGCCGATATTTTACCGTTATTTTGTTGACAGCTCTGCAATCCACACACATACGCCAACTTCCATCCTTTTTTGGTACCAACAAAACGAGTACTGCACGTGGGCTTAAGCTAGTCTATTTGGTATGGCGCCCCAGGAATGAGATCGATTTGATGTTCAATTCCTCGCAAAGGTGGTAAACCTTGAGGTAGATCATCGGGAAAGACATCACAATATTCCTGCAAAACATCAATCACAACACTAGGAAAAGTAGTGTCAAGATCGTTAGTTGAAAAATAAGCCTCTTTGTACAAAAGTATAAACATTGGCATGTTTGTCATCAAAGCTCTCTTCACATCCCTCACTTTTGCATAGAAATTCACTTTTCTCTCTTCTTTTCTCTCATTGGCTGAATTATCTTCACTCTTTTTCTCTTTACATTTGCCTTCTATTTTTCTCTCACTCTCCTTTTTCTCCTTCTTTTCTCTTTCTTTCTCACTTTCTTTCCTTTTTCGTTCAGCCTCTTTTTGTGCAAATTCGTCATAGGATTTTTCAAGTTGCATTTGGTCTTCAAAAATTTGTTTTGGTGTCAAAGGTAAAAGTGTATACCTTTTGCCCTTTTTATCCACTAAACACCTATTCAAATACCCATCATGCATTACTCTTCTATCCCATTGTCATGGTCTACCCAACAACATATGACTAGCTTGCATTGGAACCACATCACATGTAACCTCATCACTATACTTCCCAATTGTAAATGGCACCCTCACTTGTTTTTGGACTCTCACTTCCCCACTATTATTAAGCCACTGTAATTTGTAAGGTCTGGGGTGTTTAGTGGTTTCTAGTCCCAATTTATCAATAAACAAGGTACTAGCCACATTCACATAACTACCACCATCAACAATCACACCACACACTTTCCCACTAACTAAGCATCTAGTATGAAAGATAGTTTCTCGTTGAAGTCTCGCCCCCTCTTGGTCTTCTCTATATTGTGCACTCAAAGCACGCCTAGTCACCATCAATCTACCCTCCATAGGTAACTCCCCATCACTACCATCCTCCAAGGAAGGCATCTCATCATCGACATCACTCTCATCATCGGTTTCAACCTCACCACTACGCATCACCATTACTCTTTTGTTTGGGCATTGTGAAGCTATATGACCAAATCCCAAACATTTAAAACATTTGATATCTCTATTTCTATTAGTGTGGGAATGGTTCTTTTGCCTTGGTTTTGTCATCTCTTTTTAATTGGGCAGCCTTGTCATCATTCCTCCAATTCGACTTCCATGCGGAATTTTGAGTCGAATATGTGTTGGCTTGCCTCGCAATTCCCTTTTGCTTCAATTGCTTTTCTATTTTCATGGCCATGTGTACCATGTCTTCTATCTCCACATAATGTTGAAGCTCTACCACATTAGCAATATCTCTATCGAGTCCATTGAGAAACCTTGCCATGGTGGCTTCTCTATCTTCCTCCACATTTGCCCTTATCATTGCTATCTCCATCTCTTTATAGTAATCCTCCACACTCTTTGATCCTTGAACAAGGCTTTGCAATTTTTGACGCAATTCCCTATAATAGTGGCTAGGAACAAAACGTCTTCTCATAATGGCTTTCATCTCCTCCCATGTTTGGATAGGACGTTCTCTATTTCTCCGTCTACTTATAAGCTAACTCCACCTTTCCCTTTGAGTTTTTAGGTTATCTTTGTTAGGGTTTACATTGCAAAGTGATACAACTCACCAAGGCAATGGAGATTTGATGATGCCAATGGGTCCAATTACAAGGTCACGCTCCAACAAGCTTAAAGCACAATTTCAGATTTATGTACAAGTTTTTGTTTCACAAGAACTTCAAGAAGTTTTGTTGATCAAGCTTGGGGAAGAGCTTAGGAAGACACCTAAGTGTGTGTGCACATTGGAGGCATCAAATCAAGAGGGCTAACACTTAGCCAATTTTCACAAGCACAAGTCTAATCAATGGGCTTGGGCTTATTTTATCTTATAAAGGGTATGTGGACTTCTTTTAGGCTTTTTCATGGGCTGGTTTGCATTAAGTGTGCATGTGCTTTATTAAAAAAGTCATGTGCATGTTTTATTTTAAGGAACCAAGCTTGTGGGCCTAGTTTAAAAGCCCAATTCGCCCCTCTTAAGTTAGTCTTCTATTTTGTGGTTTTCTTATCCTATTTGGACAAGGACTAGTCATTTTTAATTAGTTTTGAATCCCAAATCCATGTGGGATTTATCTTTGCGCAGATTTGTTTCAAGAAGGCCTTTTTGATATTTTGGACTTTCTTTAGGATTTTTAGGTTATCTTTGTTAGGGTTTACATTGCAAAGGGGTATTTAAATCCTTGCTTTAGCCATGAACACGAGTTTTAGAGAGATCAATAAAATTAGAAAGCATTCTTCAAGAGAGAATTGAGATTCTTGCTTATTTTACCTTAAGGATTGATTCAACTTATCAAGTAAGTTCTAACTTTCGGCGTTAATTCAATTCCTACAATCTTATACTCTTTGTTACCAATTCCTTACTGTTTTGGGGGTGAAGGGTCTTGTTAGATTAATTGAATTTAGGTTTGGGAACAATCATTGAAACGGAGGTGATCTAGACATTGATTCTAGGTTGTTGCCGTATCATCTTTGGTATCAGAGCCTAGGTTTTAAATTCAATCTTTATCTTTAATTTTCTGTTTGTTCTTGATTATTATAGTTAGTTCATCATTAAAATTCAAAAAAAAGAAGAAAGAAAAGAAAGAAAAGAAAGAATTAAAGAAAGAAAGAAAGAAAGAAAGAAAGAAAAGAAAGAAAGAAAGAAAGAAAAAGAAGAAAAGAAAGAAAAGAAAGAAAGAAAGAAAGAAGTTAAAAAAAGAAAAAAAAAAGAAAATCAAGATTGTGAATCTTTGTGAGTTTGAGTTGATTTGCTTGCAAGATTCATCAAGAACGAATCTGATCATTCAAGAATTCTTTAATTTCGTTTCTTTATTATTCAAGATTCATCAAGAACACATCCTTCACTCAAGAAACTCATCCAGACTTGTTTTCTTGCACCAAGAAACACTTTCTTGTTTACAGATTTACACTCTTCGCACAAAACGTGTGTCTTTGATATAATTTCTTATCTTTAAGTTCTTGAGTAATTGGGGCAGATTGGAATGTTCTTGTTAATTTGGATTTAGGGTTGAGTTTAATTCCTAGTTTCGTCTTTTCTTCAACTCTTTGGTTGTTTTTTTTTGTTTGCTGTCCTTTTTGTTTCCATTACACTTGAATTGAGTAATCTTGTTTCATATTGCTCAATTGGCACCAAAAATCGTTCACATACGTTTTCTCCATCTAGTATGTGTTTATTTTCGTCTTCATTGTTTTCTTTACATTAAATTGGACCTAGCTTTGTGTTTTTCTTCCTTTATTTAGGTATTCGTTGCTTTCCTTTTGAATTACGTTGCTTGTTGTGCTTATTTGGTTGGTAGTGATTGATCCGACAAGTAAAAGCGTGCTAGAATCTAAAGTGGTAAAAGGCAAGAGTGTGTAAGCTTATTTGAGGTTAAAAACCATCTTCTTGAGTGAAACACGAGGGTTTCCAATCTGATTTAGAGAGAAACACGTGAGGGAGTGTGTGAGGAGCTATTCTAACGTGTTTTTGCAGGTTTTACACCATGACCAATTCAAAGGATAGTAAAGGTAGTGACAAGGATGAAAAGAATAGTGAGGCTGATCAACACACATTCTTTACTTTGGAGGCTATGCAACATCAATTCCAAAGGATTGAGAACATGTTCAGGGATGTCAGTGATAAATTTGATGGACAAGATCAAGCCATTAGGAATTTACAACGAGAGGCTTCATCTAATGGTGCAACACGGAGGCAAAATGCTAGGGAGCCAACTCCTTTGCACTATGAGTATGAAGATGAATATGATGATGGGGAAGATGAAGAAGATTGGCATAGGGCTAGATTTGGTGAAAGAGGGGGACGGAATGATAGAGGAAGAGGAAGAGGTTATAGAGGCGAGACAATGCAAGGGAGAAGATGAGGTCGGCGTGTGGATAGAAACTTGGCGAGATCAAGATGAAAATACCATCTTTCCAAGTTAAGAATGATCCGAAGCTTACTTAGAATGGGAAAGAAAGGTGGAGATGATTTTTGAATGCCATAACTATTACGAGGAGAAGAAGGTGAAGCTTGCTGTGTGGAATTTCATGATTATGCACTTATTTGGTGGGATCACTTGTTTTGAACAAAAGAAGGAATGGAGAGGATCCTATTGATACTTGGGCTGAAATGAAGAGGGTCATGAAGAAGAGGTTTGTCCTAGTTACTTCTATAGGGAGCTCCATCAAAGGCTCCAAACCTTGAGACAAGGCACCAAAAGTGTAGAAGAGTACCATAAGGAGATGGAGATAGCCATGATTAGGGCTAATGTAGTAGAAGAAAGAGAAGCCACCATGGCACGTTTCTTGGCTGGTTTGAACAAAGACATTGCCAATGTTATTGAATTGCACCATTATGTGGAGTTAGAGGAGATGGTGAATATGGCCATGAAGGTGGAGAGGCAACTCAAGTACAAAAGCTACAACAAGGCTTCTTACCCAAGCTTTACTACAAATTGGAACTCAAAATGGTCCAAGAAAAATGAGAAGGACAAAGACAAGCTAAAGGAAGAGAAGAACAAGGCAGATCCAAAAGGTACTTTTAAAACTCCAAGTTCTTCTAGTTCCAATTCTGAAAAGCATAGGACTATTAAATGCTTTAAATGTCTTGGTGTTGTTCATATTGCTTCTCAATGCCCAAACAAGAAAACAATGTTTGTGAGAGGAGGAGAAGTTGTGTCTGAGGAGGAAGAAGATGATTTGACTTCCATGCCTGAGTTAGAAGATTGTTCTGATGTGGAAGTTGAGGATGCACCTAGGGGTGAATTACTTGTTACTAGGCGAGTTTTGAATGCTCAAGTGAAGGAAGATGGAATTGAGCAAGCGGAAAATATTTTCATTCGGATGCCTAGTGAATGAGAAGATTTGTAGCTTTGATCATTGATGGGGAAAGCTGCACTAATGTGGCTAGTACATTGATGGTAGAAAAACTCGGGTTGGAGTGCTTGAAACACCCTAGGCCGTATAGACTACAATGGCTGAATGACATGGGGGAAATCAAGGTAAATAAACAAGTCCTTGTATCTTTCTCCATTGGAAAGTTTTCTGATCATGTACTTTGTGATGTTGTGCCTATGCATGGTTGTCATTTATTGCTCGGTCGACCTTGGCAATATGATAGAAGAGTGTTACATGATGGTTTTAAGAATAGGTATTCATTTACTATGGGGGATCAGAAATTTGTTCTTTCTCCATTGGCCCCAAAAGATGTATATGAGGACCAAATGCAATTAAAAAAGAGTATGGAGGGAATGCAACAAAGACAGGACAAAAAACTTCAAGAAAAGCATGACAATACAAAAATTGAGGTGAAGGTTGAGAACCTTGCAAAAGGGGAGCAGAAATCTAAATCAAAAGAAAAGAGAGAAAGTGAGGCCGAGATTGAGAGGAGAAAAGTGGGGAAAGAGGCCTTAAAAGAAATTCAATTAAAAGGCCCAAATGAGAGAAAGGGTAGAAAGAAACAAAACTTCTATGCAAAAATGAGAGATGTAAGGGTTGCTTGTGTGGAAAGGAGATGTTTGTTTGTACTTTTGTACAAGCAAGCTTATTTTAATGAATCTGACCTTGACCCTTGTTTGCATAGTAGTGTTGTTTCTCTTTTCTGCGGAGTATGGAGATGTTTTCCACGAGGAGTTGCCTAAGGAATTGCAGCCTATTAGAGGAATAGAACATCAGATTGACTTCATGCAGGGGCACAGATTCCAAATGCACCGACTTATAGGGCTAATCCTGAAGAAACTAAGGAACTCCAAAAGCAAGTGGAAGAATTGCTACAAAGGGACACATCGGGGAGAGTCTTAGTCCTTATCTTGTGCAGTGATATTGGTTCCAAAGAAGGATGGGAGTTGGCGCGTGTGTGTGATTGCGGAGTCATTAACAAGATAACAGTAAAAGTATCGCCATCCTATACCTAGATTGGATGATATGATTGATGAATCGCATGGTGCATGTGTGTTTACCAAAATTGATCTTATGAGTGGTTACCATCAGATTAGAATGAAAATTGGTGATGAATGGAAAACTGCTTTTAAAACAAAACATGGTTTATATGAGTGGCTTGTGATGCCTTTTGGCTTAACTAATGCTCCTAGTACATTTATGCGTTTGATGAATCATGTTTTGAGGTCATTTATTGGTAAGTTTGTTGTGGTATATTTTGATGACATATTGATCTATAGCAAAAGCATTAATGAGCATATTGAGCATCTTAGGCTTGTGTTAGATGCACTTAGGTATTGGTGCTGTTTTATTGCAGGGAAGGCGTCCCATTGCCTATTTTAGTGAGAAGTTGAATGGTGCTCAAATGAAGTATTCCACTTATGACAAGGAGCTATATGCATTGGTAAGAGCTCTACAAACTTGGCAACATTATCTATGGCCAAAGGAATTAGTGATTCACACTGATCATGAGAGTTTGAAGCATCTTAAGGGCCAAGGTAAGTTAAACAAAAGACATGCTAAGTGGTTGGAGTTCATAGAGACATTCCCATATGTTGTGAAATACAAGCAAGGTAAAGAAAATGTGATCACTGATGCATTGTCTAGGAGGTATGCTCTAATCTCTTCTCTTAGTTCTAAGTTGATTGGGTTTGAGTATATAAAAGATTTGTACAAATCAAATTCTGACTTTGCTAATGTGTATGATGCATGTGATCAAGCTGCTTTTCAAAAGTTTTATAGGAATGATGGATATTTGTTTAGAGATAATAAACTATGTATTCCTACTTGTTCTATGCGTGAGATGCTTGCTAGGGAGTCTCATGATGGAGGTTTAATGGGACATTTTGGTATTGCTAAAACACTTGACATATTACAGGAGCATTTTTATTGGCCTAACATGAAAAAGGATGTTGAAAGAGTTTGCTCTAGTTGTGTAGCATGTAGACAAGCCAAGTCCAAGGTGCAACCACATGGGTTGTACACGCCTCTACCTGTCCCTATTAGTCCTTGGATTAATATATCTATGGATTTTGTGTTAGGATTGCCTAGGACTAGGAAAGGACATGATAGCATCTTTGTTGTAGTTGATCGATTTAGTAAAATGGCTCATTTTATTGCAGGTCATAAATCTGATGATGCTACACATGTTGCTGATTTGTTTTTTAGGGAGGTTGTTAGGTTGCATGGCATTCTTAGAACCATTGTTTCAGATAGGGATTCTAAGTTTTTAAGTCACTTTTGGCGTGTTCTATGGAATAAATTGGGAACAAAGCTTTTGTTTTCTACAACTTGTCATCCCCAAACAGATGGACAAACCAAGTGGTTAATAGAACCTTAGGATCTTTATTGCGTCTTGTTGTGGGTAAAAATTTGAAAGCTTGGGAAGATTGTTTGCCTTTGATTGAGTTTGCATATAATAGAAGCATTCATTCTTCTACAGGTTATTCTCCATTTGAGATTGTGTATGGTTTTAACCCATTAACTCCATTGGATTTGTTGCCTTTACCCTTGAATGAGATTGTTAATGTAGATGGGCAGCAAAGGGCCGAATTGGTTAAGACAATACATGAGAAAGCTAGGCAGCACATTGAGGAAAAGAACAAGAAGTATGCTCAAAGAGCCAATCAAGGGCGTAAGGAGATGAAGTTTGAACCTGGAGATTGGGTTTGGGTGCACTTCAGGAAGGAGAGATTTCCTAAACAAAGGAAGTCCAAGCTTGATCCTAGAGTGGATGGTCCTTTTCAAGTACTTGAACGCATCAATGACAATGCCTATAGGGTGGATTTGCCAGGAGAGTATAGTGTTAGTGCTACTTTTAATGTTTCTGATTTATCTCCCTTTGATAATGTAGGTCTTGATTCGAGGACGAATCCTTTTGAGGAGGGAGGGAATGATACAACTCACCAAGGCAATGGAGATTTGAGGATTCCAATGGGTCCAATTACAAGGTCACGCTCCAACAAGCTTAAAGCACAATTTCATATTTATGTACAAGCTTTTGTTTCACAAGAACTTCAAGAAGTTTTGTTGATCAAGCTTGGGGAAGAGCTTAGGAAGACACCTAAGTGTGTGTGCACATTGGAGGCATCAAATCAAGAGGGCTAACACTTAGCCAATTTTCACAAGCACAAGTCTAATCAATGGGCTTGGGCTTATTTTATCTTATAAAGGGCATGTGGACTTCTTTTAGGCTTTTTCATAGGCTGGTTTGCATTAAGTGTGCATGTGCTTTATTAAAAAAGTCATGTGCATGTTTTATTTTAAGGAACCAAGCTTGTGGGCCTAGTTTAAAAGCCCAATTCGCCCCTCTTAAGTTAGTCTTCTATTTTGTGGTTTTCTTATCCTATTTGGACAAGGACTAGTCATTTTTAATTAGTTTTGAAGCCCAAATCCATGTGGGATTGATTCTTGCGCAGATTTGTTTCAAGAAGGCCTTTTGATATTTTGGGCTTTCTTTAGGATTTTTAGGTTATCTTTGTTAGGGTTTACATTACAAAGGGGTATTTAAACCCTTGCTTTAGCCATGAACACGAGTTTTAGAGAGATCAATAAAATTAGAAAGCATTCTTCAAGAGAGAATTGAGATTCTTGCTTGTTTTACCTTAAGGATTGATTCAACTTATCAAGTAAGTTCTAACTTGTGGCGTTAATTCAATTCCTATAATCTTATACTCTTTGTTACCAATTCCTTGCTGTTTTGGGGGTGAAGGGTCTTTTTAGATTGATTGAATTTAGGTTTGGGAACAATCATTGAAACGGAGGTGATCTAGACATTGATTCTAGGTTGTTGCCGTACCTTAAAGGGTATTTAAACCCTTGCTTTAGCCATGAACACGAGTTTGTTTAGAGAGATCAATAAAATTAGAAAGCATTCTTCAATGGAGAATTGAGATTCTTGCTTGTTTTGCCTTAAGGATTGATTCAAGTTATCAAGTAAGTTCTAACTTGTGGCATTAATCCAATTCCTAGAATCTTATACTCTTTGTTACAAATTCCTTGCTGTTTTGGGGGTGAAGGGTCTTGTTAGATTGATTGAATTTAGGTTTGGGAACAATCATTGAAACGGAGGTGATCTAGATATTGATTCTAGGTTGTTGCCGTATCATCTTTGGTATCACAGCCTAGGTTTTAAATTCAATCTTTATCTTTAATTTTCTGTTTGTTCGTGATTATTATCGTTAGTTCATCATTAAAATTCGAAAAAAAGAAGAAAGAAAAGAAAAGAAAATGAAAGAAAAGAAAGAAAAGAAAGAAAGAAAGAAAGAAAGAAAGAAAGAAAGAAAGAAAGAAAGAAAGAAAGAAAAGAAAGAAAAGAAAGAAAGAAAGAAGTTAAAAAAAAAAGAAAAGAAAATCAAGATTGTGAATCTTCGTGAGTTTTAGTTGATTTGCTTGCAAGATTCATCAAGAACGAATCTGATCATTCAAGAATTCTTTAATTTCGTTTCTTTATTATTCAAGATTCATCAAGAACACATCCTTCATTCAAGAAACTTATCAAGACTTGTTTTCTTGCACCAAGAAACACTTTCTTGTTTCAAGATTTACGTTCTTCGCTCAAAACGTGTGTCTTTGATTTAATTGCTTATCTTTAAGTTCTTGAGTAATTGGGGCAGATTGGAATGTTCTTGTTAATTTGGGTGTAGGGTTGAGTTTAATTCCTAGTTTCGTCTTTTCTTCAACTCTTTGGCTGTTTTTTTTTGTTTGCTGTCTTTTTTTTTTCATTACACTTGAATTGAGTAATTTTGTTTCATATTGCTTAATTGGCACCAAAAATCGTTCACATACTTTTTTTCCATCTAGTATGTGTTTATTTTCATGATTATGCACTTATTTGGTGGGATCAGCTTGTTTTGTGCAAAAGAAGGAATGGAGAGGATCCTATTGATACTTGGGCTGAAATGAAGAGGGTCATTAAGAAGAGGTTTGTGCCTAGTTACTTCTATAGGGAGCTCCATCAAAGGCTCCAAACCTTGAGACAAGGCACCAAAAGTGTAGAAGAGTACCATAAGGAGATGGAGATAGCCATGATTAGGGCTAATGTAGAAGAAGAAAGAGAAGCCACCATGGCACGTTTCTTGGCTGGTTTGAACAAAGACATTGCCAATGTTATTGAATTGCACCATTATGTGGAGTTAGAGGAGATGGTGAATATGGCCATGAAGGTGGAGAGGCAACTCAAGTACAAAAGCTACAACAAGGCTTCTTACCCAAGCTCTACTACAAATTGGAACTCGAAATCGTCCAAGAAGAATGAGAAGGACAAAGACAAGCTAAAGGAAGAGAAGAACAAGGAAGATCTAAAAGGTACTTTTAAAACTCCAAGTTCTTCTAGTTCCAATTCTGAAAAGCATAGGACTATTAAATGTTTTAAATGTCTTGGTGTTGGTCATATTGCTTCTCAATGCCCAAACAAGAAAACAATGTTTGTGAGAGGAGGAGAAGTTGTGTCTGAGGAGGAAGAAGATGATTTGACTTCCATGCCTGAGTTGGAAGATTGTTCTGATGTGGAAGTTGAGGATGCACCTAGGGGTGAATTACTTGTTACTAGGCGAGTTTTGAATGCTCAAGTGAAGGAAGATGGAATTGAGCAAAGGCAAAATATTTTTCATTCCAGATGCCTAGTGAATGAGAAGATTTGTAGCCTGATCATTGATGGGGGAAGCTGCACTAATGTGGCTAGTACATTGATGGTAGAAAAACTAGGGTAGGAGTGCTTGAAACACCCTAGGCCGTATAGACTACAATGGCTGAATGACATGGGGGAAATCAAGGTAAATAAACAAGTCCCTGTATCTTTCTCCATTGGAAAGTATTCTTGATGCGGAACCCCAAGACCCTTAATCGACCCTTAGAACTCGTTACCAATCAAATCAGAATTAGTTTCTCAACAAGCGATCATATTAGGATTTGTTCTTCCACCCAAGAACACTTATGACAAGAACCCAAGTTAATTTTTAGAAATCCCCTTGAACCCCAATCAGTTAAGCACTCAAGAACACAAGAAATAGGAATTAAAATTGATAACAAAAGATAAACTCAATTGCAATCAATAAGAATACCTTGTGCATAAACATAAAAGAATGCAATCTCTCTTTCATTCAGATCTGAAATTTTCGAAATACAACTTGTTCTTGCATTACAACTGAATATAGCCTTGTTATAGGTATTACAATGTAAGACAAAATAATAAAAAACTGAAATAAATGTCTTCAAGGTAGTAAAGAAGATGGCTGATGGTGGTAGAGAAGGTGGGTGAGATGAAAAGACAATCTTCAATGTTGAGAAAGAGGTGGCTGCTGGAGAGAATAAGATGGAGAGTGAATATGACAGCCACAAAACCCTAAAACATGCTTAATTAAACCTAAAGCTAGTGGATTTCGAAATGGGCTTAAGTAAAATAACAAGGGGCCCATGTGTTCTAACTTGAAAAGCTAAAATGAACCCATAAACCAAGTCTGAAAAAGAAGTGACTAAAAACCAATGTGGCCCCCTTGAAAAGTAGCCCATTTCACTTATTCTAAACCCAAAGGAGACAAATAAAAACTACCCATAACAAAACAAACCCAAACTTGACCCAAAACAAGCTCAAAAACACAAACACTCTAAACTAGTATGTTAGCCCAATTATGTAGACATACTTAGGTTCCAAAATATTTCCATATATGGACTTTCCATATTTGGACAGCCCACTTTCAACATGGTTTTGCAAATAAATTTGGAGTTGCTCCTTTATACGCTTTGCTCGGGACCTTGTCAACGGACCTACAAAATTTTCCTTATTGGGGAAACCTTCTACGTTGGCACTTGAATGATCTTGTTTTTCTTGAACAGCCTCAATATGATTTCCCATGGCATCTCCATACACTTTAGCTCCATGTTCCAAAACTAGTGAAGTTTCCTTATTTAGAACCCGAAAACTTTCCATATTTGGAATCAGGTCTAAATCACCTAAATTGCTTTTTGTAGCATCTTGAACGTCATTTGTATCACTAATAATTAGCCAAATTTTAAGACAAGTTCAATTATTCTTATGGACTTATTTTAGTACATTGGGCTTGTTATTTATCCTTTGTTTATTAGGCCCATAGAGACTTGTTATGGGCTAGGTATTTATTAGTACTTGCCTTAGTTTATTTAAAGCTAGTTTTGGACTACCAAGTGTGTGGGCCTAAGTAGAGTAATCCATTAGGCCCATCCACCTCCCTTAGGTTTATTTAAGTTATTTTGGTCTTATTTAAGTTGGTTTAGCCCAATCCTAAGTGGATTAGGATCAGATTGCATTATTGGGCTATAAACTCCTAAACTAGTTAGGATTAGGCTTGTTTTAGCATTAAAGGGTCTTGTAACCTATTCCTTTTAGGTTTAGGTCGTGGGAAAGGGTATAAATACCTTATTTTATCCATGTAAACAGGAGCATTTTTATTGGCCTAACATGAAAAAGGATGTTGAAAGAGTTTGCTTTAGTTGCGTAGCGTGTAGGCAAGCCAAGTCCAAGGTGCAACCACATGGGTTGTACACGCCTCTACCTGTCCCTATTAGTCCTTGGATTGATATATCTATGGATTTTGTGTTAGGATTGCCTATGACTAGGACCACGTGATAGCATCTTTGTTGTAGTTGATAGATTTAGTAAAATGGCTCATTTTATTGCATGTCATAAATCTGATGGTGCTACACATGTTGCTGATTTGTTTTTTAGGGATGTTGTTAGGTTGCATGGCATTCCTAGAACCATTGTTTCAGATAGGAATTCTAAGTTTTTAAGTCACTTTTGGTGTGTTCTATGGAATAAATTGGGAACAAAGCTTTTGTTTTCTACAACTTGTCATCCCCAAACAGATGGACAAACTGAAGTGGTTAATAGAACCTTAGGATCTTTATTGCGTGCTGTTGTGGGTAAAAATTTGAAAGCTTGGGAAAATTGTTTGCCTTTGATTGAGTTTGCATATAATAGAAGCATTCATTCTTCTACAGGTTATTGTCCATTTGAGATTGTGTATGGTTTTAACCCATTAACTCCATTGGATTTGTTGCCTTTACCCTTGAATGAGATTGTTAATGTAGATGGGCAGCAAAGGGCCGAATTGGTTAAGACAATACATGAGAAAGCTAGGCAGCACATTGAGGAAAAGAAGAAGAAGTATGCTGAAAGAGCCAATCAAGGGCGTAGGGAGGTGAAGTTTGAACCTGGAGATTGGGATTGGGTGCACTTCAAGAAGGAGAGATTTCCTAAACAAAGGAAGTCCAAGCTTGATCCTAGAGGGGATGGTCCTTTTCAAGTGCTTGAATGCATCAATGACAATGCCTATAGGGCGGATTTGTTATAAGAGTATAGTGTTAGTGCTACTTTTAATGTTTCTGATTTATCTCCCTTTGATAATGTAGGTCTTGATTCGAGGACGAATCCTTTTGAGGAGGGAGGGAATGATAAAACTCACCAAGGCAATGGAGACTTGAGGATGCCAATGGGTCCAATTACAAGGTCACGCTCCAACAAGCTTAAAGCACAATTTCAGATTTATGTACAAGCTTTTGTTTTACAAGAACTTCAAGAAGTTTTGTTGATCAAGCTTGGGGAAGAGCTTAGGAAGACACCTAAGTGTGTGTGCATATTGGAGGCATCAAATTAAGAGGGCTAACACTTAGCCAATTTTCACAAGAAGAGGTCTAATCAACGGGCTTGGGCTTATTTTATCTTATAAAGGGCATGTGGACTTCTTTTAGGCTTTTTCATGGGTTTATTTGCATTAAGTGTGCATGTACTTTATTACAAAAGTCATGTGCATATTTTATTTTAAGGAACCAAGCTTGTGGGCCTAGTTTAAAAGCCCAATTCGCCCCTCCTAAGTTAGTCTTCTATTTTGTGGTTTTCTTATCCTATTTGGACAAGGACTAGTCAATTTTAATTAGTTTTGAAGCCCAAATTCATGTGGGATTTATTCTTGGGCAGATTTGTTTCAAGAAGGCCTTTTTGATATTTTGGGCTTTCTTTAGGTCTCTTCCTCATGCAAGCTTTCATGGCTGCCCAAGTAAAGATAGGCCTCTCTCCATTCCTCCTCCTGGAAGTCATCAACTGGTCCCACCAAATCAATGCATAATCAGAAAACTCCACTGCAGCTAGTTTTACCTTCTTGTGCTCGGAGAAATTGTGGCACTCAAAAATCAAGTCCACCTTCCTCTCCCATTCTAGGTAAGCCTCGACGTCGTTCCTCCCTTAAAGGTAGGAATTTGCATTTGATGGATTTGATATCTCCATCTAGCCGGTTTAATGGCTCATTCATTTGTGCCCTCCTAGTCTGTGGTCAAACTCCTCCTCCTCCTCCTCCTCAATTCCGTCGTCCACATGGTCATATTGTGGTGGTGGTCTCCAAATGGTGGTGGAGGTGTTGGCGCCAGCACCACGTCTCCCTTGAGGCTCCTCACGCCTCTCCGCTTGAGTTCACTATCTCCTCCCTCATCTCAGTAAATGCCAAGTTGAACCGCTCAAACTGTTGCTGCATTGCTCTCATGGTAAGAACATTGATTTCTCCGGTTTGGTTCGCATTAATACCTCCGTTGCTACCACTGCTACCATTACTACCTCCTTCCTGTGACATTGTGAGGAAATAATATACCTGCAAAACAACGTTAGTGCAAAAAAAACAAAAACCACCTCACAATACTCCCTCACGTGTTTCACTCAAAAGATGTTCTCTCTCACTCGTGTTTAATGTCACGGCAATGACACCCTCAAATGCACTCACACTCTTGCCTTTTACCACTCAATTTCTCTGAAATTCAAGTTACAACCGAACTATAATTCCTCAAACCAAATTCATTTCCCAAATCATGGAATGTGGTTCAATCAATAAAACCGAGATCCTCCAAGCAAGATTGCTGAATGTCAATCAATTCGAAAACAAAGAAGGAAACACGAAACAATGCTAGGACAGACTTGAAATCAAACAAAATGAAGAATAAGAGAGACAAATTGAAACAAGCAATACCAAGATCAAAGAAGACAATTTTCGGAACAATTGGAATTCGGTGAACACAAAATAAGGCTAGAACAATGGAATCAAATGGAAATTTCCAAAATTTTGAAGTCATTATGTTAAGACTAGTGCCAAACTACTCAATTCAATGAAATGAATCAAAGGAAAGAAGAAAATTTTAAGTAGGCCTTTTTTTTACTTTTTTTACCTCCTGTTTTTCAAGAACAAGAACCCATATTTCTCAAGAACAAGAACACACAAGATTCAAGACAAGAACGATAAGAACCCAGATTTCTCAAGAACGAATACAGATTTCTCAAGAACAAGAACCCGATTTCTCAAGAACAAGAAAACACAAGATTCAAGACAAGAACGATAAGAACCCAGATTTCTCAAGAACAAGAATACAGTTTCTCAAGAACAAGAACACAGATTTCTCAAGAACAAGAACCCAGATTTCTCAAGAACAAGAAAACAACAAGATCCAAAGACAAAACGACAAGAACCCGAGAGAGACAAATTAGAATTTACCTCTCGCCATGGCTCGATACCAAATAATGCGCACTAACGGAAGAATTGAAGAGGAATTTCGTCGATTATGCGAACAAGGAAGAACAGACTGAATCTCGAAAATTGACAAACAAAACTAACTAGGATAGTATGAAATCAATCCTACGACACCCCTAAAGACCTGCCTTAGGTAACCCCGATGATCGAATTGAATTCAAAGGAAGAACTCAAACACGCCACAATTGGGAAAGCAATTGATAAGTGAAATAAGTTCTTAAGGTAACAAGAACAAGAGAAGATCTGCTTTCTCTCAAGTTTGAAGCCAATGGCTGCACACAAAATGATCTGAATGAGTCTGCCCTTGTCGACCTAAAACAAGGCTATAAATACTAGGTTTAAGTGACTAATGAGTTGGGCTAATAATACAAGAAGCCCAAGTAAATAATAAGTCCAAGAAAGCTAATTAAAATGCCTCTAAGCCTGGTCTGATGGGTGTGCCTTCTTGATCACTTAAGTCCACATAAGTTGGGCTTAAGTGAATTAAAACAACCCATTCAAGCAAGTCCTCAAGCCACATGCATATCTCGACCCAAAGACTTGAGTTAAGTGGATCCATTTGAGTGTGACCCAAATAACTCTCCTCCTATAGGATTAGCATGCTGCATGTCTTCCATAAGTGAGCCCACATGCGCATACAAAGTCTCCTTGATCCTCTTAGCCTGCGCCCTAGTCATTGGCCCAATTGGTATGGAAAGCTCTCTTCCTTGGCCTTGATCACGCAAGCTCCTCTTCAAGTCCAAACCTCCATGCACATTGTCATCCATGCCTTTGCTCACATCATTGTTGCATGTCATGCTTGTTTTGAATGCATCTATTTTTGCTTGATGAACCCTAATTTTCCAATTTAAGATATAATTCGTTTTCAATTATTAAAAACAACCTAAGGATTTAGTGAAAACCTTTGCAATTGGTCTTTAATTAATCTGAACTTTTTACTCTAATTTTCTTAGCAATTTCTCTCTTGAAATCTTTTAGCTTTGTATTAATTTTCTAAACTCAAATCATGTCTTCTTCTTTCTTTTCTTATTTACTTTTAACATAAACAAACAAATCCCCCAATCTGGTCTTAAGAGCATTCGATTTTTGTTTTCCCGTTTGACATTCACGCATACTTTGCTTGAAAGTAAGAAAATCTTCCTTGTGTTTTGATCTCTGTGGGACGATACCCTTGCTTCGCTATTCTACAAATCAATTTAAGTAAGGGATTAAATTTGTAGGCTAACGACAACCTATAAATTTATAACCCTGTTATGCATGTGTTTATACTTCCCAATTACACAACAGATAAATGGTACACATGCATAACAATTTTGTGCACTATAGATATCCCAATTACAATGGTAGTAGTAATGTACTAGTCTGGCATCATCTACCATTGTATAATATAGTTATACAATGTAGACATCAAAAAATTTTGAGTTTACCTGAAATATGTGAATAGAATTAGACAAATATTATTTATGCCAATGAGCTATGTACACATGCAGAGTTATTATAATAGTTACGCTATAGTACAATGGTAATACACATGTACTACATGTGTATACATAATCTTGATGTCAATTTGTATAACAGGGTTATACCATAGCATTGTGTATGTGTACACAATGCTATGGTATTAAACATCATAAATTGGTATACACTACCAATTGTACATGTGTATAACAATTATACAATAGGGTACACATACATAGCTCATTATACAATATGTAATATGTTATACCAATGTATACACTAACATTTACCATAGTACACTATAGTGTACATGCATGTGTATTATGGTACCCATGTACTGTTACATAGGTGCAATAGTAGTACACTATAGTGCATGCATGTGTACATATATGCATGCTGCGTATAGTGGATACTTATGGTACTACTATACATAAGTATCCACTATACGTAGCATGCCTAATGTACCATGCATAGTATAATTGTATTTACATATGTATGGTAATACATGTGCTACATACTATTGCAATGCATGCATATATATGTAACCAATTATGACACATTACATGCAACTATATTATGTAGCACTATAGTACATTCCACTACTTTTGAGCTATGTACATGAGCTATAAAACATATTAGTACATGCATTCTATGCCTAGTTACATAGTACTAATAGTATCATTAACAATACTATTACCTGATGTACTAGTTTGTAATAGGGCAGATTGAATGCATGAATGTGTACGTATTCATGTCTACATTTTGATCTCTATAAAATCATCTTGTTTGGTAATAATAGTTGAGTGCAAGAAAGTAAATCTTGAAACAAGAAATTGTTTAGAGTTTGGTATTAATGGTAGTATCACAATGTATTAGTGCATAGTGTGTGGCGATGCACAATACTTTACATACTCACCATAGTATTTGCACAAAAATAACTAATTATGTATAAACACAATTGTATATATTTGTGTGCATCACTAAGTTCTATGGTGTACATATTGTACTATGGTACAATTGCATATATGTGTATTATGCACTATTGTTATGCATATACCAATATGGTTACATATCACTAAGTTCCAACATATACCAATATGCATGCATATGTAACCATGGTGTACATAGTATGCAATGGTACCATAGTAAATGCATAATACACATAAATGCATAGTACTAACTCATTTGTGCATACTATACAATGGAAAGTAATGCACAAACTGAATAGATATACAAGTTTGTGCCAATACCAGGTGCTATGTATTGAATACATGTATATGGTACATGTATTACACATAGTGGCCACACGTGTACATATGGTAACCAGTATATGCCTTGTGATGTATGCATAATACCATGTACTATCAATCCATAAACATGCATTGGCACATATCAGTACTATGCATTGTGCCATAGGGTATATATTAATACATAGCTCAAGTAATAATATCTATGCATAATACCACACTACTATACAATGGTAGTGGTAGTGGTATACAATGATAGAAAAAGTACCAAACCTTATGTAACCACCATAGTATGCTAGTACAAATGTGATAAACATGACACCATATGCATGTCTCAAATGCATGTAATTATATGCATATATGTGTAACAATTCTTGGCAATAGTTATGCACACTATGTAGCATATGTGCATAACAATTATTATATGTGTATAATAATTGTTACACAAGCGTACATGGTGCAAATTATACCCACTCACCACTATTATATGCACAATGTATCCTAGTACAATAGTTATACTATTGTACTAGTATATGCGTAACAATTATGAGTATAGTGTATTCACGAAAGTAGTGTATAGTTACTGGCATAACATGATTGTATGACATAATATTAGCTAGATGTACAAACACATTCCAAGTTGCCATGCATAGTTAACATGTATGGCAAATGATAATATTAACATGGTATGTACATATAACTACACATAGCATTAGTACAATAACTTTACAAGCACATTGAGTAATAGTATAGTACACATATTAATAGTTTTAAACCATGGTTTCAAACGATATTGAATATGTACAAGTTAACATTGTGGTAATACCAATGACTATAGTTATAACATAGTCTATAACTATACATTGCAATCTAACAAAGACATGCATAAATTATTGTACATCAAGACTTACAGTTATATGTATTGTTAGATCCCATTTCCGGAACCCAACCTCTTGCTTTGATAAACAAAAATCGCATACTCTATATCGTTGGAAAGATAGAAACACAAGAGACAACTTAGACAAATTCTGCAAAGATAATGCAGAATTTCTCCTAAAATCAAAATACCGATTTTACCCTCATGAAAAACTTGGAATTTATCCCAACGTCGCTTTCTCCATTACATCATCATTCAAAGCAATTCAACCTCCAATTGGAATTCATCCAACTGATACGGAAACCCCAAGAAAAAAGGTTCTTGAAACCCCTTAATCCTATTAAATCAAAACCCCAATCTTTCTATTCTAAGAACATGCTAGTTCAAACCCCAATTATACGAAATTGAGACCCAAACCCAAAGAAAATTGAAGAATTGAACACACCACAAGTGATTACCTTAATAAGTGATGCAATCCTTGAAGTAACAATAAGAAGAACACACCTTACTTCAAGAGAATATCTCTCAATTTCGTTAATCAACCAAATCTGATGTTTACAAAAATAAAATAAGGTATTTATACCCTTTCCCACGACCTAAACCTAAAAGGAATAGGTTACAAGACCCTTTAATGCTAAAACAAGCCTAATCCTAACTAGTTTAGGAGTTTATAGCCCAATAATGCAATCTGATCCTAATCCACTTAGGATTGGGCTAAACCAACTTAAATAAGACCAAAATAACTTAAATAAACCTAAGGGAGGTGGATGGGCCTAATGGATTACTCTACTTAGGCCCACACACTTGGTAGTCCAAAACTAGCTTTAAATAAACTAAGGCAAGTACTAATAAATACCTAGCCCATAATATGTCTCTTTGGGCCTAATAAACAAAGGATAAATAACAAGCCCAATGTACTAAAAAAAGTCCATAAGAATAATTGAACTTGTCTTGAAATTTGGCTAAGTATTAGCCCCTCCACATGCCCTCTCTAGAAGAATCACAAGCTTGACTACTCCACTTGAATTCTCCATGGATGGTTCGGTCTTGTCATTAAGGTGAGATGTAATGTGACTTTGAACAAACCCTTGAAGTGCTTGTTTAAGCTTTGCTGCACGTTGGCTTGTAATAGATCCACTGGGCAAAGTAAGCTTGTCTTGACGTGTTGCACCTTGATCTCCATTGCCATGGTTTCTTGTATCATTCCCTCCCTCCTCAAAAGGATTCGTCCTCGAATCAGCCCCTACATTATCAAATGGAGAGAGATCAGCAACATTAAACATAGCAGATAATTGATACTCACCTGGCAAATCAATCCTGTAGGCATTATTATTAATCTTTTCAAGGACTTGGAAAGGCCCATCGCCTCTAGGATCTAACTTGGATTTCCTTTGTTTAGGAAACCTCTCTTTCCTAAATTGTAACCAAACCCAATCACCAAGCTCAAATTGCATCAACTTTTGCTCTTGATTAGCTCTTTGTGCATATGCTTCATTCCCCTTCTCTATGTGTTGTCTGTCCTTCTCATGAATGTTGCGCACCAAATCTGCTTTCTTTTGTCCATCTGTACTAGTTATCTCACTTAAAGGTAAAGGACACAAATCTAAAGGTGTTAATGGATTAAAACCATAAACAATCTCAAAAGGTGAATAACCAGTAGTAGAATGTATGCTCCTATTGTATGCAAATTCAACTAATGGAAAACATTCTTCCCATGTTTTAATATTTTTACCAACCACGACACGTAAAAGAGAACCTAAAGTTCTATTCACCACCTCAGTTTGTCCGTCAGTTTGACGATGACAAGTAGTAGAAAACAAAATTTTAGTACCTAGCTTACCCCAAAGAACACACCAAAAGTGGCTCAAAAACTTCACATCACAATCAGAAACAATAGTCTTAGGAACACCATGCAAACGCACAACATCCCTAAAAAACAACTCGGTAATATTTACAGCATCATCAGTTTTATGACATGCAATGAAATGTGCCATCTTACTAAACCGATCTAGTACTACAAATATACTATACCTACCTTTTTTGGTCCTAGGCAACCCTAAAACAAAGTCCATAGATATGTCAGTCCACGGATGCTTAGGAACAAGCAAAGGAGTATACAAACCATAAGGATGGGTCTTAGATTTTGCTTGTCTACATGCAACACACTTAGAACAAATTTTCTCAACATCTTTTCTCATGTTAGGCCAATAAAAATGTTCACAAAGTATGCCATATGTCTTTTGAACCCCAAAATGACCCATCAAACCCCCACAATGTGATTCACGCACAATGACTTCCCGCATAGAATATTTAGGCACACATAACTTGTTCTCCCTAAACAGATAGCCATCATGTCTAGAAAATCTTGGGAATGCAGCATGCTCACAAGCACCAAACACATTGCCAAAATCAGAATCCGAAGCATACAAATCCCTAACGTACTCAAACCCTAACAATTGAGAACTTAAAGTAGTGATTAGAGTGTACCTTCTTGAAAGTGCATCGGCAACTACATTCTCCTTACCTTGTTTGTATTGTATCACGTATGGAAAGGTCTCTATGAATTCCAGCCACATCGCATGCCTCTTGTTCAACTTACCTTGGCCCTTTAGATGTTTCAATGACTCATGATCAGAATGGATCACAAACTCTTTTGGCCAGAGATAATGCTGCCAAGTCTCCAATGCTCTCACCAAAGCATAGAGTTCCTTGTCATAAGTGGAATAATTCAATTGTGGCCCATGAAGCTTTTCACTGAAGTATACAATGGGACGCTTACCCTACATCAAAACAGCATCAATACCTAACCCGGAGGCATCACAGTCTATCCCAAAAGCTTCATTAAAGTTAGGCAAACTCAATACAGGCGCAGAACACAATTTATCTTTCAATGTATTAAAAGCAAGTTCTTGTGCCTCATTCTGTAGGAAAATCCCGGTGTGAGCATCACATGCCCACGGTGCGGAAAACAAAATTTTTTATTCCGGGACCTTCCCGAAAGCTAGGATCTATGTGTATATACAACAAACTCAAACCATAATGGCCAAAGGAGACTGTCTCTAATGGTATCCACGCAGAGATTGGAGAACCTAACCGGGACAAACCCTTTGACCCGGGAATATCTAGAACAAATTAAAGAGTGCTAGCTCTTACCTTTGTCCTTAGAGAGCTTGGAAACGATGGAGAAGAACTTGAATCTTGGAGAAGAGGAGATGAAGCCTTTGATGAAAGATGATGATGCTTAGGATTTCTCAAATCCTATATCAACACCCACGATCATCCTTTCTACTTTCTCATTAGCCATATGTCTTTTAAACCTTTCAAGACACATTAAAAGCTAATGGTGGAGGTCCATCCACGTTAGCTTATATATATATATATATATAAAGTTAAAAGGATAAGCCTCCTCCTCCATCTTCCACGTTTAACATATATATATATATTAATTCTTTAATTAATTAATCATATATATATATGTATATAACTACTGAAGTGGTCCAGTCACACTGGGGTCGGTCCTACTGGCCTACCGGGTCTCGGTATGGGAAAAATCACCGGAGACCTGTCTCAGCAATATCGATGTCGCGATCTCATCGGGACATATCTCGATCTTATCGGGATCCATTTAGTCCTTTTGCTCTCCATATATTAGAACTCGGTCCAAAACTATTTTACGAATTCTCCGAGACACTCTTATGCGTGTGACCCATTAGGTTCCCGGTTATGTTGGCCACTTAGATTAACACTTAATCTGAGCAAGTCATGAGCAGTATCTAGCAACACATCATGACCCCCAATTGATCAGAAAGTAATTGGTTTGACGAATGAACATGTATTCATCATGAGTCATATCACGAACCTTTCCATAGACAATTACCGTGCAATTCATCCTTTCACCATGCTATACCCCACTTGGTTATGAGTTCAATGGCTAGGAGTATTCTAATGGATTTAAGCATTGCTACTGGGCTGAAGGTCTCGTCGTAGTTAACTCCTTGTCTTTGACAAAAACCTTTAGCCACAAGCCTTGCTTTATAGGTAATCACATTACCATCCATGTCCGTTTTCTTTTTGAAAACCCATTTACACCTATGGGTTTGATTCCTTCGGGTGCCTCAACCAAAGTCCATACTTGGTTTTCATACATGGAATCTATTTCAGCCTGCATGGCATGAAGCCATTTCTCAAACTCTGAACTCTTCAGAACCTCTTCATAGGTGGTAGGCTCATCATCTTCTATGAGCAATACGTCATTTTGTTCATTCTCGAGAAATCCATATCTCTCGGAAACAGAGTGTATCCTACATGACCTACGAACTTCGTGTGTCATAGAAGGTTGAACTGTTGCTTCAATTCTTCCAGATAGACTTTGCAGTTCCGCTTCCAGTGGCTAGTCTTGCCACAATGGAAGCAAGTTCCTTTTGGTGCAATTTCTTTGGTTTTCTTCTTGGCTACACTTCCTTTCGGTTTCTTAGACCTTTTCTTCTTCAGTTTCTTTTTCTTCGAACCAGAAGAAGAGTCCACCATAAGCACTTGCTTGCTATCCTTCTTGATAGCTTGCTCTGCTATCTTGAGCAGATTGATCCACTCAGGGATTGTCGTGGATATTTGGTTCATCCGATAGTTTAACACAAATTGTGAATAACTATCAGACAGTCCAACCAGAATTAAGTCAACACTTAATTCATAATCCATAACAAAACCTAAGATAGCCAACCTCTCAATATACCCATTCATCTTCAGTGCATACTGCACTGCAGATGAACCTGGAGTCATCTTAGTAGTGAAGAGTAGCCTCGAGGTCTCGAACCTTTCAGACCGAGCTTGCTCATCAAATAGCTCCCTAAGATGAAACACTATGGTATTAGCATCCATAGACTCATGCTGCTTCTGCAGCTCTGGTGACATAGATGCGAGCAAAATGCAGGTAGCCATGTCACTGTCTTTAAGATGCTTACGATATGCTTTCTCATCCTCATCAGAAGCATCAGCAGCAGGTGGATCAGGAAGTGGAACATCTAGGACATATCCCAGTTCCTCAGACCTGAAAACAATTCTTAGATTTCTCAGCCAATCTAGAAAGTTGGGTCCAGTTAATTTGTTCGAGTCCATTAGTGAGTGCAAATTCACACTGGAAGACATCTTTAATAACCTATAGGGAAAAGAGAGAAAGAATGTTAGAATAGAATTACATGCATGATCATAAGGACTTGCATGACATGCATATGGCTCCCACTAGTTTCAAAGAATCCATAACCCTCAGTACGAATCCAAGAAACATTATGACAAAATGTCCTAGTGGGTCGATATCCGACATTACTAAAATGACCTTGAATTTACCCAACAAGTCACCTTAGGTCAATCGGTAGGTATCGGTCATACCAATTGCATCATAGATATCCGACATTACTAAAATGACCTTGGGTTTATGATACAACTAACCTAGGCAATGGAGACTTGAGGATGCCAATGGGTCCAATTACAAGATCACGCTCTAACAAGCTCAAAGCACAATTTCAGATTTATGTATAAGCTTTTGTTTCACAAGAACTTCAAGAAGTTTTGTTGATCAAGCTTGGGGAAGTGCTTAGGAAGACACCTAAGTGTGTGTGCACATTGGAGGCATCAAACCAAGAGGGCTAACACTTAGCCAATTTTCACAAGCACAAGTCTAATCAATGGGCTTGGGCTTATTTTATCTTATAAGGGGCATGTGGACTTCTTTTAGGCTTTTTCATGGGCTGATTTGCATTAAGTGTGCATGTGCTTCATTAAAAAAGTCATGTGCATGTTTTATTTTAAGGAACCAAGCTTGTGGGCCTAGTTTAAAAGCCCAATTCACCCCTCTTAAGTTAGTCTTCTATTTTGTGATTTTCTTATCCTATTTGGACAAGGACTAGTCAATTTTAATTAGTTTTGAAGCCCAAATCCATGTGGGATTTATTCTTGGGCAGATTTGTTTCAAGAAGGCCTTATGATATTTTGGGCTTTCTTAGGTTTACATTGGAAAGGGTATTTAAACCTTTGCTTTGGCCATGAACACGAGTTTTAGAGAGATCAATAAAATTAGAAAGCATTCTTCAAGAGAGAATTGAGATTCTTGCTTGTTTTACCTTAAGGATTGATTCAACTTATCAAGTAAGTTCTAACTTGTGGCGTTAATTCAATTTCTACAATCTTATACTCTTTGTTACCAATTCCTTGCTGTTTTGGGGGTGAAGGGTCTTTATAGATTGATTGAATTTAGGTTTGGGAACAATCATTGAAACGGAGGTGATCTAGACATTGATTCTAGGTTGTTGTCGTATCATCTTTGGTATCAGAGCTAAGGTTTTAAATTCAATCTTTATCTTTAATTTTTTGTTTGTTCTTGATTATTATAGTTAGTTCATCATTAAAATTCGAAAAAAAGAAGAAAGAAAGAAAGAAAGAAAGAAAGAAAGAAAGAAAGAAAAGAAAGAAAGAAAGAAAGAAAAAGAAGAAAAGAAAGAAAAGAAAGAAAGAAAGAAGTTAAAAAAAAAGAAAATCAAGATTGTGAATCTTTGTGAGTTTGAGTTGATTTGCTTGCAAGATTCATCAAGAACGAATCTGATCATTCAAGAATTCTTTAATTTCGTTTCTTTATTATTCAAGATTCATCAAGAACACATCATTCATTAAAGAAACTCATCCAGACTTGTTTTCTTGCACCAAGAAACACTTTCTTGTTTCAAGATTTACGTTCTTCGCTCAAAACGTGTGTCTTTGATATAATTACTTATCTTTAAGTTCTTGAGTAATTGGGGCAGATTGGAATGTTCTTGTTAATTTGGATTTAGGGTTGAGTTTAATTCTAGTTTAGTCCTTTCTTGACTCTTTGGTTGTTTTTTTTTGTTTGCTGTCCTTTTTGTTTCCATTACACTTGAATTGAGTAATCTTGTTTCATATTGCTCAATTGGCACCAAAAATCGATCACATATGTTTTCTAAATCTAGTATGTGTTTATTTTCGTCTTCATTGTTTTCTTTACATTAAATTGGATCTAGCTTTGTGTTTTTCTTCCTTTATTTAGGTATTCGTTGCTTTCCTTTTGAATTACGTTGCTGTTGTGCTTATTTGGTTGGTAGTGATTGATCCGGATAAGTAAAACTGTGCTATAATCTAATGTGGTAAAAGGCAAGAGTGTGTAAGCTCATTTGAGGGTAAAAGCCATCTTCTTGAGTGAAACACGAGGGTATCCAATCTGATTAAGAGAGAAAAACGTGAGGGAGTGTGTGAGGAGCTATTCTAACGTGTTTTTGCAGGTTTTACATCATGAACAATTCAAAGGATAGTAAAGGTAGTGACAAGGATGAAAAGAATAGTGAGGCTGATCAACACACATTCTTTACTTTGGAGGCTATGCAACATCAATTCCAAAGGATTGAGAACATGTTCAGGGATGTCAGTGATAAATTTGATAGACAAGATCAAGCCATTAGGAATTTACAACGAGAGGCTTCATCTAATGGTGCAACAAGGAGGCAAAATGCTAGGGAGCCAACTCACATGCGCTATGAGTATGAAGATGAATATGATGATGGGAAGATGAAGAAGATTGGCATAGGGCCATATTTGGTGGAAGAGGGGACGGAATGATAGAGGAAGAGGAAGAGGTTATAGAGGCCGAGACAATGCAAGGGAGAAGACAGGGTCTAGCGTGTGGATAGAAATTTGGGCGAGATCAAGATGAAAATACCATCTTTCCAAGGTAAGAATGATCCGAAGCTTACTTAGAATGGGAAAGAAAGGTGGAGATGATTTTGAATGCCATAACTATTCGAGGAGAAGAAGGTAAAGCTTCTGCCGTGGAATTTCATGATTATGCACTTATTTGGTGGGATCACTTGTTTTGAACAAAAGAAGGAATGGAGAGGATCCTATTGATACTTGGGCTGAAATGAAGAGGGTCATGAAGAAGAGGTTTGTGCCTAGTTACTTCTATAGGGAGCTCCATCAAAGGCTCCAAACCTTGAGACAAGGCACCAAAAGTGTAGAAGAGTACCATAAGGAGATGGAGATAGCCATGATTAGGGCTAATGTAGAAGAAGAAAGAGAAGCCACCATGGCATGTTTCTTGGCTGGTTTGAACAAAGACATTGCCAATGTTATTGAATTGCACCATTATGTGGAGTTAGAGGAGATGGTGAATATTCTGATCAAGTACTTTGTGATGTTGTACCTATGCATGCTTGTCATTTATTGCTCGGTCGACCTTGGCAATATGATAGAAGAGTGTTACATGATGGTTTTAAGAATAGGTATTCATTTACTATGGAGATCGAAATTTGTTCTTGCTCCATTGGCACCAAAAGAGGTATATGAGGACCAAATGCAATTAAAAAGGAGTATGGAGGAATGCAACAAAGACAGGATGAAAACTTCAAGAAAAGCATGACAATACAAAATTGAGGGGAAGGTTGAGAACCTTGCAAAAGGGGAGCAGAAATCTAAATCAAAAGAAAAGAGAGAAAGCGAGGCCGAGAGTGAGAGAAGAAAAGTGAGGAAAGAGGCCTCAAAAGAAATTCAATTAAAAGGCCCAAATGAGAGAGAGGGTAGAAAGAAACAAAACTTCTATGCAAAAATGAGAGATGTAAGGGTTGCTTGTGTGGAAAGGAGATGTTTGTTTGTACTTTTGTACAAGCAAGCTTATTTTAATGAATCTGACCTTGACCCTTGTTTGCCTAGTAGTGTTGTTTCTCTTTTGCAGGAATATGGAGATATTTTTCCTGAGGAGTTGCCTAAGGAATTGCCGCCTATTAGAGGAATAGAACATCAGATTGACTTCATGCCTGGGGCGCAGATTCCAAATATACCAGCTTATAGGGCTAATCCTGAAGAAACTAAGGAACTCCAAAAGCAAGTGGAAGAATTGCTACAAAAGGGACACATCAGGGAGAGTCTTAGTCCTTGTGTCGTGCCAGTGATATTGGTTCCAAAGAAGGATGGGAGTTGGCGCATGTGTGTGGATTGCAGAGCTGTTCATAAGATAACGGTAAAGTATCACCATCCTATACCTAGATTGGATGATATGATTGATGAATTGCATGATGCATGTGTGTTTACCAAAATTGATCTTATAAGTGGTTACCATCAGATTAGAATGAAAATTGGTGATGAATGGAAAAATGCTTTTAAAACAAAACATGGTTTATATGAGTGGCTTGTGATGCCTTTTGGCTTAACTAATGCTCCTAGTACATTTATGCATTTGATGAATCATGTTTTGAGGTCATTTATTGGTAAGTTTGTTGTGGTATATTTTGATGACATATTGATCTATAGCAAAAGCATTAATGAGTATATTGAGCATCTTAGGCTTGTGTTAGATGCACTTAGGGCAGAAATGTTGTAGGCTAAGTTAAAGAAGTGTACATTTTGCATGGATCGTGTCATATTTCTTGGTTATGTTGTTTCTTCTAATGGAATTGAGGTGGACCAAGAAAAGGTCAAGTCAATTAGCTACTCTACATTTTATTAAGATTACTTCGGCACTAGTCACAAAATTGTGACGGCCAAAACAATCAGGACAACGAAATACACTAACGAGACGCTAATGTGACATATTTGATATCCGAAATTTGTTGGAAAGCTAATTTCAAGAAGTTCAATTTGGCAAGCATACAACATCAATATAACACATTTTTAATCACATTGAAATGATCCGAGGAATTAGAACTGAAAACTACACAATCATACATTTCAAACAAAACAGCTCCAGCAACTTTCTCAAAACTGCCAAGCTCTGTGTTTTGCTTGAAAAACTCTTTGAAACAATTTCAATAAATTATGAGAAAATTACAGAGGTTATAACATGTTCACAACATGCTCCATGAATTGTTTAAGGATTTATTTCCATCAAAAACTCAACCAACCTCAGCAACAAAGCCAATGTAGAATATGTGTTCCTCAACACAGTTATTCCCAGCAGGACACAATAAATTCTCAAATAAATAGTAAATCACCACGAAAACATTTTTCCATTCTCATAGACATTCATAAACATCTTAGAGACATGTCGGTGAAAGAAAATCTGAAAAATAATTTTTCTACAATTTATTCTCGAATTTACAAGCATGCCTGTTCATTGAATGTGTACAAACACAACAACCAGAACATTAGGGAATAAATTAGCAAAACTATATCAAATCACATTGATAAATTCCAAGCTTCCACAGACATATGCAACATCTTGTGAACATATCTGGGTAAGAAAATTTTGAAAACAATATTTCTACACTGAATTCAAAATTAACATTTACAACATGCATCATCGTCACAAGCAATAGGCAACTCCGACCTAGTCATGATTTCTTCGTTATATATGACACAAGTGGCTCTGATGCCACTGTAGGAAAATCCTGGTGTGAGCATCACATGCCCACGGTACGGAAAACAAAATTTTTTGTTCTGGGACCTTCCCGAAAGCCAGGATCCATGTGTATATACAACAAACTCAAACCATAACGGCCAAAGGAGACCGTCTTTAACGGTATCCACGCAGAGATCGGAGAACCTAACCGGGACAAACCCTTTGACCCGGGAATAGCTAGAACAAATTAAAGAGTGCTAGCTCTTACC
The DNA here is from genome assembly GCA_029891385.1 of Erythroxylum novogranatense. Taxonomy (NCBI): domain Eukaryota; kingdom Viridiplantae; phylum Streptophyta; class Magnoliopsida; order Malpighiales; family Erythroxylaceae; genus Erythroxylum; species Erythroxylum novogranatense. The sequence goes on along the minus strand of CM057235.1, from coordinate 51,733,255 downwards.
TTTGTCCTTGGAGAGCTTGGAAACGATGGAGAAGAACTTGAATCTTGGAGAAGAGGAGATGAAGCCTTTGATGAAAGATGATGATGCTTAGGATTTCTCAAATCCTATATCAACACCCACGATCATCCTTTCTACTTTCTCATTAGCCATATGTCTTTTAAACCTTTCAAGACACATTAAAAGCTAATGGTGGAGGTCCATCCACGTTAGCTTATATATATATATATATATATAAAGTTAAAAGGATAAGCCTCCTCCTCCATCTTCCACGTTTAACATATATATATATATATATATATATATGATAAATTAATTAAAGAATTAATTTTTTTATATATATATATATGTATATAACAGCTGAAGTGGTCCAGTCACACTGGGGTCGTTCCTAACGGCCTACCGGGTCCCGGTATGGGAAAAATCACCGGAGACCTATCTCAGCAATATCGATGTCGCGATCTCATCGGGACATATCTCGATCTTATCGGGATCCATTTAGTCCTTTTGCTCTCCATATATTGGAACTTTGTCTAAAACTATTTTACGAATTCTCCAAGACACTCTTATGTGTGTGACCCATTAAGTTCTCGGTTATGTTGGCCACTTAGACTAACACTTAATCTGAGCAAGTCATGAGCGGTATCTAGCAACACATCATGACCTCCAATTGACCGGAAAGTAATTGGTTTGACGAATGAACATGTATTCATCATGAACCATATCACGAACCTTTCCATAGACAATTACCGTGCAATTCGTCCTTTCACCATGCTATACCCCACTTGGTTATGAGTATGGGCAAAGTGTCAACTCTTTACTAGACTGACTATGTCAAATCTAGTCCAAGTGATATCAGTTCTTGTCCTGGGACTCATTACTTAATATGTCAATGAAGACATTCTTCATGACATATATGCTCCGGCCAGAGACTTCCAAGTAATGACCTTGACAAGAGGCCATGAGTATCATCTTCTGCTATCACAGAAGTGGTAAATCCTCTATTGGCTACTCAATTACCTTCGAATACCTCAAACTGTACCCAATCACCACCCTATGAGCAACCTCTATAAGGCAACAAGGAATGGAGTCAAAGCACAGAATCAGTATCCAAGATATCCTTGAGCACCTCAAGTCTAAGGATACTTGCACCATTGCTATGATGAGATTATCACTGACATTTGAATAGGACATCCATGTGATGATCTCATAGCAGGTCATCTAATGTACTTACTACCTCTAGTAAGCATCCACATCTCAACCCTAAATATCTCATATTTACAGCTTCTGAGATCTACTGCTTGATCAAATCAAGGAGCTTGAGATGTGCTAGTCTCTCTGGATTACCGATGTCCAGTCTCAGTAATCCTATGACTAGGGATAATTTAGATAGTGACATAATTGCACATGATAGGAATCTCAGTAGTATGATCACATCACAATTTCCTTCATGCTATGTCATATATCATGGACTTCATTAATTTGCTTATAGATCAATATCCATTCATAAATAATAAACATCAAATTAATGAAATATGCCTTTCTTTATTTATTCATAAAGTACGTACACAAGTTTTTACAAAATGCGCTAAAGGCGATTGCCTTCAGGGCACTACTCTAACACATTCCACTTAAATCCAATATCCTTTTTAATTATTTCAGTCAATGGCGCAACAATGGTACTAAAATCTTTCACAAAATGCCTACAAAAGCTAGTTAAACCATGAAAACTACGCATATCACTAATACACTTAGGAGTAGGCCAATCTTTAATAGCCTTAACCTTCTCCTCATCAACATGCACACCATGGGCAGAAATAACAAAGGCAAGAAAAACAACTTTATCCATACAAAAAGAACACTTTTTAAATTTAGCATACAGTTTTTCACGCCTAAGTGCTTCTAGTATAGATTTAAGATGCATAACATGCTCATCACGGTTTTTGCTATAAATTAAAATGTCATCAAAGTATACAACTACAAGCTTGCCAATAAAATAACGCAAAACATGGTTCATTAATCTCATAAAAGTGCTAGGTGCATTTGTCAAACCAAATGGCATGACCATCCACTCATATAGACCATATTTTGTTTTAAAGGCTGTTTTCCATTTATCCCCTACTTTCATTCTAATCTGATGATAACCACTCATGAGATCAATTTTAGTAAATAAACAAGCACCATGTAGCTCATCAAGCATATCATCTAGCCTAGGAATGGGGTGGCGATACTTTACCGTTATCTTATTTATTGCCCTGCAATCCACGCACATATGCCAAGTTCCATCTTTCTTTGGCACCAATAGCACTGGAACTGTGCATGGGCTTAGACTTTCTCTCACGTGCCCCCTCTCAAGCAACTCTTCTTTTGCTCACTAGTGCCAAGTTTGGGAACAATCATTGGAACGGAGGTGATCTAGACATTGATTCTAGGTTGTTGCCGTATCATCTTTGGTATCAGAGCCTAGGTTTTAAATTCAATTTTATCTTTAATTTTTGTTTGTTCTTGATTATTATAGTTAGTTCATCATTAAAATTCGAAAAAAGAAGAAAGAAAGAAAGAAAGAAAGAAAGAAAGAAAGAAAGAAAAAAGAAAGAAAGAAAGAAAAGAAAGAAAGAAAGAAGAAAGAAAGAAAGAAAGAAAGAAAGAAAGAAAAGAAAGAAAGAAAGAAAGAAAAAGAAGAAAAGAAAGAAAGAAAGAAGTAAAAAAAAAGAAAAGAAAATCAAGATTGTGAATCTTTGTGAGTTTGAGTTGATTTGCTTGCAAGATTCACCAAGAACGAATCTGATCATTCAAGAATTCTTTAATTTCGTTTCTTTATTATTCAAGATTCATCAAGAACACATCCTTCATTCAAGAAACTCATCAAGACTTGTTTTCTTGTATCAAGAAACACTTTCTTGTTTTAAGATTTACGTTCTTCGCTCAAAACGTGTGTCTTTGATATAATTGCTTATCTTTAAGTTCTTAAGTAATTGGGGCAGATTGGAATGTTCTTGTTAATTCGGGTTTACGGTTGAGGTTAATTCTTAGTTTCGTCTTTTCTTGCACTCTTTGGTTGTTTTTTTTTCTTGTTTCCTGTCCTTTTGTTTCCTTTACACTTGAATTGAGTAATCTTGCTTCATATTGCTCAATTGGCACCAAAAATCGTTCACATACGTTTTCTCCATCTAGTATGTGTTTATTTTTGTCTTCATTGTTTTCTTTACATTAAATTGCATCTAGCTTTGTGTTTTTCTTCCTTTATTTAGGTATTCTTTGCTTTCCTTTTGAATTACGTTGCTGTTGTGCTTATTTGGTTGGTAGTGATTGATCCGGACAAGTAAGACTGTGCTAGAATCTAAAGTGGTAAAAGGCAAGAGTGTGTAAGCTCATTTGAGGGTAAAAGCCATCTTCTTGAGTGAAACACGAGGGTATCTAATATGATTTATAGAGAAACACTTGAGGGAGTGTGTGAGGAGCTATTCTAACATGTTTTTGCAGGTTTTACATCATGACCAATTCAAAGGATAGTAAAGGTAGTGACAAGGATGAAAAGAATAGTGAGGCTGATCAACACACATTCTTTACTTTGAAGGCTATGCAACTTCAATTCCAAAGGATTGAGAACATGTTCAGGGATGTCAGTGATAAATTTGATGGAGAAGATCAAGCCATTAGGAATTTAAAAAGAGAGGCTTCATCTAATGGTGCAACAAGGAGGCAAAATGCTAGGGAGCTAACTCCTGTGCGCTATGAGTATGAAGATGAATATGATGATGGGGAAGATGAAGAAGATTGGCATAGGGCCAAATTTGGTGGAAAAGGGGGACAGAATGATAGAGGAAGAGGAAGAGGCTATAGAGGCCCAGACAATGCAAGGGGAGATGACAGGGTTGAGCGTGTGGATAGAAACTGGGGCAATATCAAGATGAAAATACCATTTTTCCAAGGTAAGAATGATCCAGAAGCTTACTTAGAATGGGAAAGAAAGGTGGAGATGATTTTTGAATGCCGTAACTATTCTGAGGAGAAGAAGTTGAAGCTTGCTGCCATGGAATTTCATGATTATGCACTTATTTGGTGGGATCATGTTGTTTTGAACAAAAGAAGCAATGGAGAGGATCGTATTGATACTTGGGCTGAAATGAAGAGGGTCATGAAGAAGAGGTTTATGCCTAGTTACTTCTATAGGGAGCTCCATCAAAGCCTCCAAACCTTGAGACAAGGCACCAAAAGTGTAGAAGAGTACCATAAGGAGATGGAGATAGCCATGATTAGGGCTAATGTAGAAGAAGAAAGAGAAGCCACCATGGCACGTTTCTTGCTGGTTTGAACAAAGACATTGCCAATGTTATTGAATTGCACCATTATGTGGAGTTAGAGGAGATGGTGAATATGGCCATGAAGGTGGAGAGGCAACTAAAATACAAAAGCTCCAACAAGGCTTCTTACCCAAGCTCTACTACAAATTGGAACTCGAAATGATCCAAGAAAAATGAGAAGGACAAAGACAAGCTAAAGGAAGAGAAGAACAAGGCAGATCCAAAAGGTACTTCTAAAACTCCAAGTTCTTCTAGTTCCAATTCTGAAAAGCATAGGACTATTAAAGGCTTTAAATGTCTTCGTGTTGGTCATATTGCTTCTCAATGCCCAAACAAGAAAACAATGTTTGTGAGAGGAGGAGAAGTTGTGTCTGAGGAGGAAGAAGATGATTTGACTTCCATGCACGAGTTGGAAGATTGTTACGATGTGGAAGTTGAGGATGCACCTAGGGGTGAATTACTTGTTACTATCGAGTTTGAATCTGAAGTGAAGGAAGATGGAATTGAGCAAAGAGAAAATATTTTTCATTCCAGATGCCTAGTGAATGAGAAGATTTGTAGCCTGATCATTGATGGGGGAAGCTGCACTAATGTGGCTAGTACATTGATGGTAGAAATACTAGTGTTGGAATGCTTGAAACACCCTAGGCCGTATAGACTACAATGGCTGAATGACATGGGGGAAATTAAGGTAAATAAACAAGTCCTTGTATCTTTCTCCATTGGAAAGTATTCTGATCAAGTACTTTGCGATGTTGTACCTATGAATGCTAGTCATTTATTGAGCAAGAACCAATTTCTGATCTCCCATAGTAAATGAATACCTACTCTTAAAACTATCATGTAACACTCTTTTATCATATTGCCAAGGTCGATCGAGCAATAAATGACAACCATGCATAGGTACAACATCGCAAAGTACTTGATCAGAATACTTTCCAATGGAGAAAGTTACAAGGACTTGTTTATTTACCTTGATTTCCCTCAGGTCATTCAGCCATTGTAGTCTATATGGCGTAGGGTGTTTCAAGCACTCCAACCCTAGTTTTTCTACCATCAATGTACTAGCCACATTAGTGCAGCTTGCCCCATCAATGATCAAAGCTACAAATCTTCTCATTCACTAAGCATCCGAATGAAAATATTTTCCTTTGCTCAATTCCATCTTCCTTCACTTCAGATTCAAACTCGCTTAGTAACAAGTAATTCACCCCTAGTGCATCCTCAACTTCCACATCGTAACAATCTTCCAACTCTGCATGGAAGTCAAATCATCTTCTTCCTCCTCGACACAACTTCTCCTCCTCTCACAAACATCGCTTTGTTTGGGCATTGAGAAGCAATATGACCAACACCAAGACATTTAAAGCATTTAATAGTCCTATGCTTTTCAGATTGAACTAGAAGAACTTGCGCTTTAAAAGTACCTTTGGGTCCTGCATTGTTCTTCTCTTCCTTTAGCTTGTCTTTGTCCTTCTCATTTTTCTTGGATCATTTCTAGTTCCAATTTGTAGTAGAGCTTGGGTAAGAAGCCTTGTTGGAGCTTTTGTACTTGAGTTGCTTCTCCACCTTCATGGCCATATTCACCATCTCCTCTAACTCCAAATAATGGTGCAATTCAATAACATTGGCAATGTCTTTGTTCAAACCAGCAAAGAAATGTGCCATGGTGGCTTCTCTTTCTACTTCTACATTAACCCTAATCATGGTTATCTACATCTCCTTATGGTGCTCTTCTACACTTTTGGTGCATTGTCTCAAGGTTTGGAGGCTCTGATGGAGCTCCCTATAGAAGTAACTAGGCACAAACATCTTCTTCATGACCCTCTTCATTTCAGCCCAAGTATCAATAGGATCCTCTCAATTCCTTCTTTTGTTCAAAACAAACTGATCCCATCAAATAAGTGCATAATCATGAAATTCCACGGCAGCAAGCTTCACCTTCTTCTCCTCGTAATAGTTATGGCATTCAAAAATCATCTCCACCTTTCTTTCCCATTATAAGTAAGCTCGGATCATTGTTACCTTGGAAAGATGGTATTTTCATCTTGATATCGCCCAAGTTTCTATCCACACGCCGAATTCGCCTTCTCCCTTGCATTGCCTCGGCCTCTATAGCCTCTTCCTCTTCCTCTATCATTCCATCCCCTCTTCCACCAAATCTGCCCTATGCTAATCTTCTTCATCTTCCCATCACCATATTCATCTTCATACTCATAAATGCATGTGAGTTAGCTCCTTAGCATTTTGCCTCCTTGTTGCACCATTAGATGAAGCCTCTCTTTGTAAATTCCTAATGGCTTGATCTTTTCTATCAAATTTATCACTGACATCCCTGAACATGTTCTCAATCCTTTGGAATTGATGTTGCATAGCCTCCAAAGTAAAGAATGTGTGTTGATCAGCCTCACTACTCTTTTCATCCTTGTCACTACCTTTATTATCCTTTGAATTGGTCATGACGTAAAACCTGCAAAAACACGTTAGAATAGCTCCTCACACACTCCCTCATGTGTTTCTCTCTAAATCAGATTGGATACCCTCGTGTTTCACTCAAGAAGATGACTTTTACCCTCAAATGAGCTTACACACTCTTGCCTTTTACCACTTTAGATTCTAGCATAGTTTTACTTGTCTGGATCAATTCACTACCAACCAAATAAGCACAACAGCAACATAATTCAGAAGGAAAGCAACGAATACCTAAATAAAGGAAGAAAAAATACAAAGCTAGATGCAATTTAATGTTAAGAAAACAATGAAGACGAAAATAAACACATACTAGATGGAGAAAATGTATGTGAACTATTTTTGGTGCCAATTGAGCAATATGAAACAAGATTACTCAATTCAAGTGTAATGGAAACAAAAGGACAGCAAATAAAAAAACAACCAAAGAGTGTAAGAAAAGAGGAAACTAGGGATTAAACTCAACCCTAAACCAAAATTAACAAGAACATTCCAATCTGCCCCAGTTACTCAAAGATAAACAATTAAAGATAAGCAATTATATCAAAGACACACGTTTTGAGCGAAGAACGTAAAACTTGAAACAAGAAAGTGTTTCTTGGTGCAAGAAAATAAGTCTTGCTGAGTTTCTTGAATGAAGGATGTGTTCTTGATTAATCTTGAATAATAAAGAAACGAAATTAAATAATTCTTGAATGATCAGATTCGTTCTTGATTAATCTTGCGAGCAAATCAACTCAAACTCACAAAGATTCACAATCTTGATTTTCTTTTTTTTTACTTCTTTCTTTCTTTCTTTTCTTTCTTTTCTTCTTTTCTTTCTTTTTCTTTCTTTCTTCTTTCTTTCTTTCTTTCTTTTTCTTTCTTTCTTTCTTTCTTTCTTTCTTTTCTTTTCTTTCCTTTCTTTCCTTTTTCTTTTTTTTTTTCGAATTTTAATGATGTACTAACTATAATAATCAAGAACAAAAAGAAATTTAAAGATAAAGATTGAATTTAAAACCTAGGCTCGATACCAAAGATGATACTAAGAACAACCTAGAATCAATGTCTAGATCACCTAGAATCAATGTCTAGATCACCTCCGCTTCATTGATTGTTCCCAAACCTAAATTCAATCAATCTAACAAGACCCTTCACCCCAAAACAGCAAGGAATTGGTAAAAAAGCGTATAAGATTGTAGGAATTGAATTAACGCCACAAGTTAGAACTTACTTGATAAGTTGAATCAATCCTTAAGGTAAAACAAGCAAGAATCTCAATTCTCTCTTGAAGAATGCTTTCTAATTTTATTGATCTCTCCAAAAACGTGTTCATGGCTAAAGCAAGGGTTTAAATACCCTTTGCAATGTAAACCCTAACAAAGATAACCTAAAAACCCTAAAGAAAGCCCAAAATATCAAAAAGGCCTTCTTGAAACAAATCTGCCCAAGAATAAATCCCACATGGATTTGGGCTTCAAAAATAATTAAAATTGACTAGTCCTTGTCCAAATAGGATAACAAAACCACAAAATAGAAGACTAACTTAAGAGGGGCGAATTGGGCTTTTAAACTAGGCCCACAAGCTTGGTTCCTTAAAATAAAACATGCACATGACTTTTTTAATAAAGCACATGCACACTTAATGCAAACCAGCCCATGAAAAAGCCTAAAAGAAGTCCACATGCCCTTTATAAGATAAAATAAGCCCAAGCCCATTGATTAGACTCGTGCTTGTGAAAATTGGCTAAGTGTTAGCCCTCTTGATTTGATGCCTCCAATACGCACACACACTTAGGTTTCTTCCTAAGCTCTTCCCCAAGCTTGATCAACAAAACTTCTTGAAGTTCTTGTGAAACAAAAGCTTGTACATAAATATGAAATTGTGCTTTAAGCTTGTTGGAGCGTGACCTTGTAATTGGACCCATTGGCATCCTCAAGTCTCCATTGCCTTGGTGAGTTGTATCATCACCTCCGTTTCAATGATGGTTCCCAAACCTAAATTCAATCAATCTAACAAGACTCTTCACCCCCAAAACAGCAAGGAATTGGTAACAAAGAGTATAAGATAACTCGTGTTCATGCCTAAAGCAAAGGTTCCCTAACAAAGATAACCTAAAAACCCTAAAGAAAGCCCAAAGTATCAAAAAGGCCCTCTTGAAACAAATCTGCCCAAGAACAAATCCCACATGGATTTCTGCTCCAAAACTAATTAAAATTGACTAGTCCTAGTCCAAATAGGATAAGAAAACCATAAAAATAGAAGACTAACTTAATAGGCAAAAATTGGGCTTTTGAACTAGGCCCACAAGCTTAGTTTCTTAGAATAAAACATGCACATGACTTTTTTAATGAAGCACATGCACACTTAATGCAAGCCCAACACCAAGACATTTAAAGCATTTAATAGTCCTATGCTTTTCAGAATTGGAACTAGAAGAACTTGGAGTTTTAAAAGTACCTTTTGGATCTGCATTGTTCTTCTCTTCCTTTAGCTTGTCTTTGTCCTTTTCATTTTTCTTGGACCATTTCGAGTTCCAATTTGTAGTAGAGCTTGGGTAAGAAGCCTTGTTGGAGCTTTTGTACTTGAGTTGCCTCTCCACCTTCATGGCCATATTCACCATCTCCTCTAACTCCACATAATGGTGCAATTCAATAACATTGGCAATGTCTTTGTTCAAACCAGCTAAGAAACGTGCCATGGTGGCTTCTCTTTCTTCTTCTACATTAGCCCTAATCATGGCTATCTCCATCTCCTTATGGTACTCTTCTACACTTTTGGTGCCTTGTCTCAAGGTTTGGAGGCTTTGATGGAGCTCCCTATAGAAGTAACTAGGCACAAACCTCTTCTTCATGACCCTCTACATTTCAGCCCAAGTATCAATAGGATCCTTTCCATTCCTTTTTTTGTTCAAAACAAGCTGATCCCACCAAATAAGTGCATAATCATGAAATTTCACAGCAGCAAGCTTCAGCTTCTTCTCCTCAGAATAGTTATGGCATTAAAAAATCATCTCCACCTTTATTTCCCATTCTAAGTAAGCTTTTGGATCATTCTTACCTTGGAAAGATGGTATTTTCATCTTGATACTGCCCAAGTTTCTATCCACATGCTCGACCCTGTTTTCTCCCCTTGCATTGTCTCGGCCTCTATAGCCTCTTCCTCTTCCTCTATCATTTCGTCCCCCTCTTCCACCAAATCTAGCCCTATGCCAATCTTCTTCATCTTCCCCATTATCATATTCATCTTCATACTCATAGCGCATAGAAGTTAGCTGCCTAGCATTTTGCCTCCTTGTTGCACCATTAGATGAAGCCTCTCTTTGTAAATTCCTAATGGCTTTATCTTGTCTATCAAATTTATCACTAACATCCCTGAACATGTTCTCAATCCTTTGGAATTGATGTTGCATACCCTCCAAAGTAAAGAATGTGTGTTGATCAGCCTCACTATTCTTTTCATCCTTGTCACTACCTTTACTATCCTTCGAATTGGTTATGATGTAAAACCTACAAAAAACATGTTAGAACAGTCCCTCACACACTCCCTCACGTGTTTCTCTCTAATCAGATTGGATACCCTCGTGTTTCAGTCAAGAAGATGGCTTTTACCCTCAAATGAGCTTACACACTCTTGCCTTTTACCACTCTAGATCTTAGCACAGTTACACTTATCCGGATCAATCACTACCAACCAAATAAGCACAACAACAACTTAATTCAATAGAAAACAACGAATACCTAAAGAAAGGAAGAAAACACAAAACTAGATGCAATTTAAGGTAAAGAAAGCAAGGAAGACGAAAATAAACACATACTAGATGGAGAAAACGTATGTGAATGATTTTTGGTGCCAATTGAAAAATATGAAACAAGATTACTCAATTCAAGTATAATGGAAACAAAAGGATAGCAAACAACAACAAAAATTCAACCAAAGAGTGCAAGAACAGACGAAACTAGGAATTAAACTAAACCCTAAACCCAAATTAACAAGAACATTCCAATCTGCCCCAATTACTCAAGAACTTAAAGATAAGCAATTATATCAAAGACACACGTTTTGAGCAAAGAAAGTAAATCTTGAAACGAGAACCTGTTTCTTGATCCAAGAAAACAAGTTTTGATGAGTTTCTAGAATGAAGGATATGTTCTTGATGAATCTTGAATAATAAAGAAATGAAATTAAAGAATTCTTGAATGATCAAATTCGTTTCTTGATGAATCTTGCAAGTAAATCAACTCAAACTCACAAAGATTCACAATCTTGATTTTCTTTTTCTTTCTTTCTTTCTTTCTTTTCTTTCTTTCTTTCTTTTCTTTCTTTTTTTTTGAATTTGAATGATAAACTAACTATAATAATCAGGAACAAGCAGAAAATTAAAGATTAGGATTGAATTTAAAACCTAGGCTCTGATACCAAAGATGATACGACAACAACCTAGAATCAATGTCTAGATCACCTGCGTTTCAATGATTGTTCCCAAACATAAATTCAATGAACCTAACAAGACCCTTCACCCCCAAAACAGCAAGGATTTGGTAACAAAGAGTATAAAGATTGTAGGAATTGAATTAACGCCACAAGTTAGAACTTACTTGATAAGTTGAATCAATCCTTAACGTAAAACAAGCAAGATTCTCAATTATCTCTTAAATAATGCTTTCTAATTTTATTGATCTCTCTAAACTCGTGTTCATGCCTAAAGCAAGGGTTTAAATACCCTTTGCAATCTAAACCCTAACAAAGATAACCTAAAAACCCTAAAGAAAGCCCAAAATATCAAAAAAGCCTTCTTGAAATAAATCTGTCCAAGAACAAATGCCACATGGATTTGGGCTTCAAAACTAATTAAAATTGACTAGTGTATCCCAAAGTGGCCATTATACTATATATGGGTACATGCTTGAATACTACACATAATATATAGTTTGTACACATGGTGTGCATATACCCTACATGTATATGGTATATGCTAGTTATATGCTACCATACACTATACATACTATACGTATGGTGTCTATATACTATGCATAGTATATAGACATACTATACATAATTACATAATGCAGTGAGTAGGAAAAACATTTATCACAAAAATGGTAATTTTAAATATAGTGGACATTATATTACATACCATAGGGTACTAGTATGTGTACCATATGTACAATATGGTACTTGGTGTACTATATTACATGTGTTATGGTAGCATTATTGATTAGTATACCATACCAATCAATGGTGTATGTAATGTATAATAGTAAACACACATGCATAATACATTTGGTAATATAGCTCATTGTGCCAATGACATAAATTATTGTAAACATAGCATGATTGTAAGTATCCATTGTGTATGTTTTCATTATGTACACATAGCATGATTGTAAGTATCCATTGTGTATGTTTACATTGTGTACACGTAGCATGATTGTAAGTATCCATTGTGTATGTTTACATTGTGTACACATGCATGTGATATTAGATATGCATCTACAAAATGTATATAAACGTATTATTATGCATGCTACATTGCATAACCATAGCATTCAGATGCATGTCATATTTAGATGCATACATACATAGTGATACCACTATTACACAAGTATAATAACTTGTACACGTGTATTCCATATTATGTTCTAATGGTACTGGCATGGACATTCTATAACTATACACTAATACTTAATTGGCAATCTATGTGTACAAAAAAAACAATAGTACCTAATTTCGTGATACATTATGCTACACCCTAGATTATGTGGCACCATAGTTCCATTACATAGTTATTATGTATAGTCATTCTTGATGATTTATGCATGTGTTGATACGGCAACAACCTAGAATCAATGTCTAGATCACCTCCGTTTCAATGATTGTTTCCAAACCTAAATTCAATCAATCTAACAAGACCCTTCACCCCCAAAATAGCAAGGATTTGGTAACAAAGAGTATAAAGATTGTAGGAATTGAATTAGCGCCACAAGTTAGAACTTACTTGATAAGTTGAATAAAACCTTAAGGTAAAACAAGCAAGATTCTCAATTCTCTCTTGAAGAATGCTTTCTAATTTTATTCATCTCTCAAAAAACTCGTGTTCATGCCTAAAGCAAGGGTTTAAATACCCTTTGCAATGTAAACCCTAACAAAGATAACCTAAAAACCCTAAAGAAAGCCCAAAATATCAAAAAGGCCTTCTTGAAACAAATCTGCCCAAGAACAAATCTCACATGAATTTGGGCTTCAAAACTAATTAAAATTGACTAGTCCTTGTCCAAATAGGATAAGAAAACCACAAAAATAGAAGACTAACTTAAGAGGGGCGAATTGGGCTTTTAAACTAGGCCCACAAGCTTGGTTCCTTAAAATAAAACATGCACATGACTTTTTTAATGAAGCACATGCACACTTAATGCACAAAGTTTTTCTTTCAAAGTGTTAAAAGTAATATCCTAAGCCTCTCCTCACTTAAATCCTACATCCTTTTTAACAATCTCAGTCAATGGAGCTGCAATGGAACTAAAATCTTTCACAAACCTCCTATAGAAACTAGCAAGTCCATGAAAAGATCTCACCTGAGTAACACTTGTAGGTCTCGGCCACTCCCTAATTGCCCTGACCTTTTCTTGGTCCACCTCAATTCCATTAGAAGAAACAACGTAACCAAGAAATATGACACGATCCATGCAAAATGTACACTTCTTTAACTTAGCGTACAACTTTTCTGCCCTAAGTGCATCTAACACAAGCCTAAGATGCTCAATATGCTCATTAATGCTTCTGCTATAGATCAATATGTCATCAAAATATACCACAACAAACTTACCAATAAATGCCCTCAAAATATGATTCATTAAACGCATAAATGTACTAGGAGCATTAGTTAAGCCAAAAGGCATCACAAGCCACTCATATAAACCATGTTTTGTTTTTAAAGCAGTTTTCGATTCATCACCAATTTTCATTCTAATCTAATGGTAACCACTCATAAGATCAATTTTGGTAAATACACATGCACCATGCAATTCATCAATCATATCATCCAATATAGGTATAGGATGGCGATACTTTACCGTTATCTTATGAACAACTCTGCAATCCAAACGCATGCGCCAACTCCCTTCCTTCTTTGGAACCAATATCACTGGCACGGCACAAGGACTAAGACTCTCCCTGATGTGTCTCTTTTGTAGCAATTCTTCCACTTCCTTTTGGAGTTCCTTAGTTTCTTCAGGATTAGCCCTATAAGCTGGTCTATTTGGAATCTGTGACCTAGGCATGAAGTCAATCTGATGTTCTATTCCTCTAATAGGCGGCAATTCCTTAGGCAACTCCTCAGGAAAAACATCTCCATACTCCTGTGATGGGAGACCCAATAAGAACTTGTCTTATAGAATCTTCAACAAGATGGAACTATGCCCGGGAGTAGATAGAATCAAGCAAACACACGAAATCTCAAGAAACAAATTGAAAAGATAGAAACAGAACACAAAGAGAAAATGGGCAGTTAGAAGAATGTTGGTCGATGAAAAGAACCCTAAGAGAACTTTGTCTCTTAGAACCCTAGCAAGAATGTTGGTCAATGGAAAGAACCTTAAGAGAACTCGTCTCTTAGAACTCTAACCTTAGGACGCCACAAAGGAAGACCACTACTTTGATAAGTCAAGTATTCTCAAAGAATACAAAGAAAGCAAGAAAGCTCTCAATATTATTTCTAAATGAAAGATCCCCCCTCAAAGTACATAGAGGGTGCCTATTTATAGGGAAAACTTCCTAACTTAATGTCCTAAAGAAGATACTAAATAAAAGGAAACAAATCAATCCCTAAAAGGAAACAAAATAAACTTATAAAGGTGTTGACTAGATCACCTTATTTCAAGGAAACAAAAAAGGAAACTAAATAAAACATGATCTCAACATGTTGGACCTTAGGGATCACGTCCTTATCCTTATTTTTAAGTGACACATGCTTGTCACATGGTACTTTAAGTGAGTTCTCCCAATTGGACTCCATGTGGGCCTTTGGACACTTTATGTTGGGCTTCAAGGAATAAGACAATGCCTCTTGGACCTTTGTGAGATGAAATCTGACTCAACAATATGGGCTCTATCTCTTGAAGGTCTTGGATTAAACAATTCAATGCTTGCTTCATTACTTTGGCCCTAGCTTTTGTCATTGGGCCTCCAACATCTTGTAATGGATCTTTAGGAATATTAGACTTGAATTTCGTTCATTACTTTGATATGGGAATTTTGTTCATCTCCTTGCCTTGTACATTCAAACTTCAAATCTTATCCAATTTCAGCTCCTAAGTCTCCTTTTGCAAGCTTATGTCTATGCAAGTCACGTCTTAGGTTTCCTTAAGGTGAATCACACCATTGATGCGTTGCTTCTTGTCTTTCACATGCCCATGGTTCACCATCATCTATAGTGTATTCAATCTGCATGTGTACATAGCTCATTGGCATAAATAATATTTGTCTAATTCTATTCACATATTTCAAGTAAACTCAAAATAGGAATCACTTGTATATCTATGTCATTCTTGACAATTTAAAAGAGAACTTATAGATATACAAGTTTTATGAAGATTAATATTTTAGGGAATATGTAATATGCATCCCACCATACATTTTTATTACACATCATCTATAGCTAGTCATTGGCATAACAATGAGCTATGTACTTGGAAATACCATTATTATAACAATGATGGTATCTGTGTATACTTACAATCAATCACCAATCGTTTCACATCATTTTATACATTACACTAACAAGAATAAATATGTTATTCTATCTCATATTATTATCATAATATTAGCATATAAAAGAAAATTTGTATCCATTGTTTATGTGTATTCAACTACAATGTATACTAATATGGTACTGTATGTATACAATAAATATGGTACCATTATGTACATGTATATAGTACATACACTGGTGTACACACACGTGTACACCAGTGTATGTACCATATACATGTATATGTTAGTGCCATGTATATCTATACATGCATGTTTTGTTAGTACTATACCACTACCACTACCAATGGATAGTAGTGTAGTATTATATAACCAATTGATGGCAGACCCAATAGGAACTTGTCCTAAAGAACCTTCAACAGGATGGAACTATGCTCGGGAGTAGATAGAATCAAACAAACACACGGAATCACAAGAAACAAAGTTGAAAAGATAGAAACAGAACACAAAGAAAATGGGAGGTGAGAAGAATGTTGATCGATGAAAAGAACCCTAAGAGAACTTGTCTCTTAGAACTCTAGCAAGAATGTTGGTTAATGGAAAGAACCCTAAGAGAACTTGTCTCTTAGAACTCTAACCTTAGGACGCCACAAAGGAAAACCACTCCTTTGATAAGTCAAGTATTCTCAAAGAATACAAAGAAAGCAAGAAAGCTCTCAATATTATTTCTGAATCAAAGACCCCTTTCAAAGTACATAGAGGGTGCCTATTTCTAGAGAAAACTTCCTAACTTAATGTCCTAAAGAAGATACTAAATAAAAGGAAACAAATCAATCCCTAAAAGGAAATAAAATAAACTTATAAAGGTGTTGACTAGATCACCTTATTTAGAGGGAACAAAAAAGGAAACTAAATAAAATGTGATCTCAACATGTTGGACCATAGGGATCACATCCATATCCTTATTTTTAAGTGGCACATGCTTGTCACATGGTACTTTAAGTGAGTTCTCCCAATTGGACTCCATGTGGGCCTTTGGACACTTTATGTTGGGCTTCAAGGAGTAAGACAATGCCTCTTGGACCTTTAGGAGATGAAATCTGACTCAACAATATGGGTTCTCTCTCTTGAAGGCCTTGGATTAAACAATTCAATGCTTGCTTCATTGCTTTGGCCCTAGCTCTTGTCATTGGGCCTCCAACATCTTGTAATGGATCTTTAGGAACATTAGACTTGAATGTTGGGCCTTTGATATAGGAATTTCGTTCATCCCCTTGCCTTGAATATTTAGACTTCAAATATGATCCAATTTCAGCTCCTAAGCCTCCTTTTGCAAGCTCATGTCCATGCAAGTCACGTCCTAGGCTTCCTTGAGGTGAATCACGCCATGGATGCTTCTCTTCTTGTCTTTCACATGCCCATGGTTCTTCATCATTCCCTCCCTCCTCGAAAAAATTCGTCCTCGAATCTGCAACATCAAAGAGGGATAAATCAGATACATTGAATGTAGCACTCACATTACCATAGGAGCTAGGCAAATCAATTTTATAAGCATTATCATTAATCCTTTCTAAAACTTGAAAAGGGCCATCTCCTCTTGGTTGTAGCTTAGATTTCCTTTGTTCTGGAAACCACTCCTTTCTCAGGTGCACCCAAACCCAATCACCAGGTTCAAATATGACACGCCTTCGGCTTTTATTAGCTTGCTTTGCATATTGTTCATTTCTCCTCTCAATGTTGGCTCTAACTTTAGCATGCAACTCCTGCACAAATTTAGTTTTTTTTCATACCGTCAAAGTTAGTAAACTCATTAGAAGGCAATGGAAGAATTTCCAAAGGAGTCAAAGGATTAAACCCATAAACAATCTCAAAAGGAGAAAATTGAGTAGAAGAATAAAGAGCACGATTATAAGCAAACTCAATGTGTGGGAGACACTTTTCCCAATTCTTCAAGTTCTTTTGGATGATCACACGCAACAATGTTGTCAAAGTTCTATTTACCACTTCAGTTTGACCATCTGTTTGAGGATGAGCAACAGTAGAAAACAAGAGTTTAGTGCCAAGTTTATTCCATAGAGTTCTCCAAAAGTGACTAAGAAATTTCACATCTCTATCATTGACAATAGTCTTTGGCAACCCATGCAATCTTACAACCTCTTTAAAGAACAAGTCAGCAACATGAACAACATCATTGGTTTTAGAACAAGCAATAAAGTGAGCCATCTTGCTAAATCAATCAACCACAACAAAGATACTATCCTTTCCACTAGATGATCTAGGCAATCCAAGCACAAAGTCCATAGATATATCAACCCAAGAATGAGAGAGGACGAGTAATGGAGAATATAAACCATGTGATTGAACCTTAGATTTTGCATGCCTACAAGTAATACATTTAGCACAAATAGAAACAACATCCTTTCTCATGTTAGGCATATAAAAATGTTCATGCAAAAGAGCTAAAGTTTTCTCAACACCAAAATGACCCATCAATCCACCTCCATGTGTCTCTCTAACAAGTAATTCACGCATAGAGCAAGATGGAATGCAAAGTTTATCCTTTTTGAATAGAAATCCATCAAATCTATAGAAATTATCGTTACCATGTTTTTCACAAGATTTCCAAATTTATGCAAAGTCACAATCAGATTCATTCATGCCTTTCAACATCTCAAAACCAAGTAATCTAGCATGCATAGAGCTAAGAAAAGAGTATCTCCTAGAAAGAGCATCAGCCACAATGTTTTCTTTCCCTTGTTTATGTTTAATAACATAAGGAAAAGTTTCAATAAATTCCAACCACCTAGCATGTCTCTTGTTCAATTTACCTTGGGACTTTAGAAATTTCAAACTTTCATGATCAGAATGAATGATAAATTCTTTTGGCCACAAGTAATGTTTCCAAGTCTCTAAAGACCTTTTTAAAGCATACAACTCTTTATCATAAGTGGAGTAATTCAAAGCAGCACCACTTAGTTTTTCACTAAAATAAGCAATGGGTTTAGAATCTTGCATTAAAACGGCACCAATGCCTATTCCAGAAGCATCTCATTCAACCTAAAAAACTTTAGAAAAATCAGGAAGAATAAGAAGAGGAGCATTGGTCAATTTTTCTTCCAAGGTATTAAAAGCAACCTCTTGTGAATCACCCCATTTAAAAATCACATTCTTTTTTACCAATTCATTCAAAGGGGCTGCAATAGTAGAGAAATCCTTTACAAATCTCCGATAGAAGCTAGCCAAGCCATGGAAGCTTAGAACCTCATTCGCATTCTTGGGAGTTGGCCATTCTCTAATTGCCTTCACTTTCTCTTCATCAACTTGAAGTCCTTTAGCACCTACAATAAAACTAAGAAACACAACAGTATCCATGCAAAAGGAACATTTTTCTAAATTGGCGTAAAGCTTATTTTCTCTTAAAAGTTCAAACACATCATGCAAGTGTTTCACATGATCGTCTAAACTACTAGAATACACTAGAATATCATCAAAATAGACGACCACATACTTTCCAATAAAATGACGAAACACATGATTCATCAAACTCATGAAAGTGCTAGGTGCATTAGTTAAGCCAAAAGGCATAACTAACCACTCATACAACCCAAACTTAGTTTTGAAAGCAGTTTTCCACTCATCACCCTTTTTCATGCGAATTTGATGATACCCACTTCTAAGATCAATTTTAGAAAATATACAAGCACCATGCAGCTCATCAAGCATATCATTTAAACGAGGGATAGGGTAACGATATTTCACCGTGATTTTATTGATGGCTCTACAGTCAACACACATTCTCCATTTGCCATCTTTCTTAGGAACAAGTATAACTGGCACAACACACGGGCTCAAGCTTTCTCTCACAAAGCCCTTTTCCATAAGCTCTTCAACTTGTTTTTGGATCTCCTTAGTTTCTTCTGGATTGGCTCTATACGCAGGCCTATTCGGAATTGAAGCTCTGGGAAGGAAGTCTATACGGTGCTCAATGCCTCTCAAAGGGGGCAATCCATCAAAGACAAAGACAAAACACTAGACGACAAAGATGGATCAAGCTCATTAATAGTTAAGAAAACATCTTTATATAAAAGTATATAAGATTCTTCACATTTTAAAGCTCTTTTGATCTCACTTTTTTCAGCAAATAAAGTCACTCTCTTTTCTTCATTTTTTTTCACTCGTTTTACTTTATCTCCCTTTTTTCTTTCTTTTCGACGTCTCTCTCTTTCTTTTCTTTTGCCTTCAATTTGCATCCTTTCTCAATCCTCACTTGATCCTCATAAACTTGAATGGGCCTAAGAGGTTTCAGCACCATATTTTTACCATGAAAAGGAAAAGAATAACAATTTTTATATCCATCATGCCTAACTTTTCTATCAAATTGCCATGGCCTACCAAGCAAAACATGTCCAGCATACATTGGTGCAACATCACATAAAATCTCATCATGATACTTACCAACAGAAAATGCAACCATCACTTGTTTGGTGACTTTCACCTCACCACAATCATTTAGCCATTGCAATTTATATGGTAACTACAATACTAGTACTTTATAACCATACACTATCCATGGAATAGTAGCTACATACTATAGGACTTATGTTACCATAGTATGTTTTATTATACATAAATTATATGCCATGACTATAGTATAACTATGCAAGATATACCATGTGGATATAATGTATGTGCATGTTACACATGTGGATATGTTACACTATGTTAGCTCCAATAGTTATGTGTTATACATACACTTTATTATCATAGTACAACTATATACTATAGCATGTCCCATAATGTGTACATAGTATGGCCATGCATACTAATAGTCATGCTATAACTATTCATATAGTATGGTACTTGGCATACATTGGTATAACACGTGCATAATAATATGTCACACTATGCACTACTTACCATTATAGCATGTACCATATAAACAATAAATGCATACTAGTACATCATTACACATTTTACACATATTACAGGGTAATAGTTATACTATGGTAATATAGGTAACTACATGCATAATAGTGTATAACATATATAGTATATATATAGTATGTATTCACATACAATACATGCATAACGACATGGTACACTCATGCTATTATTGTTTACATTGTATATATATGTACACGTGCTATATATAAATGGGAATGTATAGTGCATACATACATGACTATATACATGTGGTACTAGTATACACTACACTATATGTATATTAGTGTATACTATGTACATATGTACATAGTGGCTCATGAGTATGCTACATATGTAATTATGTTGAAGGAAATCCAGTGAGGCAAGAGGAGCAAGAGGATCAAGAGGAAAGGCATTCCTAAGCAAGTATAAGCAAGGAATTCAAGGTGGGTTTATATTTATAATAGAGTAAATAAGTCACTCAATGTTTTGTTCAAATCAAGAAAGATGGAATGATTTAAAATTGCATCATCAATGTTTGCTTTAATTGCTATTGTGAAATGATTATATGTTGCTACATGATTTGCTTTCATGATTTTTGAAAAGGCTTCAAAAAGGTTTTTCTCCTTTCAAGAATACATGCTTATGAAATCATGATTTCTGAAAAATATGAAAGGCAAGTTTCTAAACAAGCGCCAGTTTGGCAATCAAGTTTACAAGACTTAGAATCATGCATGTTATGTGGGTTTGTGGTATGTCCCTCAAGAACCGTCACGTGCACGTTGACTCATGAAAAGGCTTAGCTCGTCTGCCCACAAGTGGCACGGAGCTCCCCACAAGGACTCCCTCAAGAAACTACGACTACACAGGACCATTTCGATGAGAATGTGTAGTGCGTCATGAACCCGGACTAACCCAAACCATTATGCAATGCTTATGTGTTAATGATTTGTTATCATGTTTCACGCATTCAAATTTGGAACTTTACTCATGAATTGTTATCAATCAAGCATTTTTGAGTTGACAATTCTCATGCTCAACTATTATGATTTCAAAGTGTACCACGACAATGAGTTATCTTTTAAATAGTTTTGCTTATTTCTATATTATAAATGCGTTCCCACGAGCTTTATAGCTCACCCCCTTTACTCTCCCCATTCAGGTGACGAGCAAGAGACTGAATAAGTCAAGGGTTATGGCATCACTCCGATTTATTATGTTTGTGTATTTTCAAGATGTACTTTTGGAAGACAAGGCTTTGGTTTCATTTCGAGTTCGATTAGTTCAAGTGTATTTTTGTACTTTTGACACTTGAACTCAAAGTTTGTAATTTGGTTTGAAATGTTATTAAAGCTTTGAAAAACTCATCTTTTGGATATTAATGAGGTATGCATGTTTATGTTTCAAATCTTAAGCATTGAATCATTTAGAAATTGCTTGAGTGCATGTTGTTAAGTTTGGGATGGGTTGATTTAATAAAAATGTTTCACCTCATGCACACGCACCGAGCTTTCATGTCCGATGTTGCGCTCCGAAAACGGGGTCCAACAATGCATATGTCACATGTGTACCATTCATGGCAGTAGTTATTGTAAATGAGTATGTAGAATAGTGTACTATATAATGTAATTGGTACATATAACAATTATGAGTACATAGTCTATAGTATTACACATAATAGTGCAACTATACTAGTGTCATTGCATGTGTGTAGAATAACATACTATAGTGTACATATGTATACCATGGTGCATGTATTATGGTACCATTATACATGTATAACTGTATCATTATTATGCATATGTGTACTATGCATCAACTATCATATACCACTAATTACCGTGTACAACATAAACAAGTATTATGCACTATTGACTAGTACCATTCACGGTGTACTAGTTACCATATACCATGAGCCATTGTGTCATTGTGCACACTAACCATGGCATATACACATGCATACCTGGTACACCATATTGGCATGTGTAATATATAGTACTATTAACTGAAACCTGTATGCAAGTGTATCCCACTACCATGGGATGACTTTATAGTACATGTACCATAGCTATGTAGTAATAACTATAATGTGTGTAGTATAACTACACACATTACAATCACTATGCATGTCTTGTGTTAGACCCCTAAGTTCCAGAGCACTTCTCAGCTACCTTGATGAGGAGCCTTAGGCACAGGTTAGCTGGATTCACGCATGAGGGAGGCATGCGAAAATACTAAGGCAAATACGGGTGAGTGGGATCGGACTTGGTGCGAATTTTGGTAGAGCATCAGACCTTGTGGAGATAGACTCGACCCAGGCTAAGGACTTGATGGACTAAGGACTTAGCCCATGCTCGGATGAATGGACCACGACTAATGGACTTGTTATGGGAGCATTGGATCAGCCAATGTCTTTAGTGGGCTTCAAGGGATCACATTGCATCATCAACGGATAAAGATCATGGGATATCTTAGATGATGTGGCGATGACTATGAGTTAGAGTTGCAGTAAAACTCAACATCTGAA
The DNA here is from genome assembly GCA_029891385.1 of Erythroxylum novogranatense. Classification (NCBI taxonomy): domain Eukaryota; kingdom Viridiplantae; phylum Streptophyta; class Magnoliopsida; order Malpighiales; family Erythroxylaceae; genus Erythroxylum; species Erythroxylum novogranatense. The sequence goes on along the minus strand of CM057235.1, from coordinate 51,710,346 downwards.
GATAGTGAAGATCTTCGCCGATAAGGATGTTAGTATTCTAGATAGTGTTCTAGATAAATGTAAACTCTATCTTATGTTATCTTGTTAGATCTTATCTTATCAGTTAGAATCCTATTTGGATGGGGGTGTCATCCAATTGGTTTATGTTATCTTATCTTATAGGATAGACGTGATCTTAGGTAGTACAGATTTAGTGGAAATCTGTGACTTCAAGCTTGGGTGCCTATATATAGCTCATTCGAGCTTTGTTCTTCGGATGGAGTGATATTCGGGAGATCAACCAGAGAGAGCATTCTTTGTATTCTTTGAGGGAAAGTAATATAAAGTTGGTCTTTTGACCGTATCTTTGTGTGTTCTTTTGTTGCCTATATTCTTTATTGCTTCCGCGTTGTTTCTTCGAGAGTGTGCAAGTTAAACACTTCGAGGGTTGGGAAAAGGCTGAGTCTTATTTTAATGGATCTAAGTGAGACTGCCGTGCAAAGGGTGTGAGCGAGCAACTTCGGGTGAAAGTTCGAGTCTCCCAGAATACCTTTGTAACAACTGGTATCAGAGCCAAAGTTTGAAATGGCTATAGGCAACTTGAAAGAAAGGATGTCTAGGGTGGAGACACTCCTTGGACCTATTCCTCAGGGGGAGGAAGAAGTCACTTCTCATAATACTCATTTCGAGATGTTAGAAGTGAGGATCCAACAATTGCAGCAACAAATGGGTGAGGCATTGAAGGCACTGGAGGATGCTCAGTTTGAGATTACTATACTGAGGCGTGCCGTTGCAATGCGAGATCTCGAGCGAGGTGAGGGATCAACACCGCAACTTTCTTATTTGAAAGTACGTGAACCGAGGGTGTTCGAAGGCGTGCGGGATGCCAAGGTGTTGGAGAACTTTCTGTAGGATATGGACCAGTACTTTGCAGCCGCTAGGGTATCAAATGCTGATAAGGTCAGTGTAACGGCCATGTACTTGGATGGGGATGCCAAACTCTGGTGGAGGACGAGGACCTCTGCGGAGATCAGCGCGGGTAGAACTCCTGTAGATACATGGGAGCTCATGAAGAAGGAGTTGAAGGATCAATTTCTTCCTATGAATACTTCTTGGCTGGCGAGGGATGCCTTGAAAAAGCTAACGCAGGATGGATCGGTAAGGGATTATGTGAAATCTTTTAGTTCTCTCTTACTTGATATTGAAAATATGTCAGACGAGGACAAGCTTTTCAACTTTTTGTCCGGGTTACAACCGTGGGCGCAAATGGAGTTGCGGAGGCAAAATGTGAAGGACGTGGTTGGTGCAATCGCGGCCGCTGATGCCTTGGTGGATTTTCGAAATATGAAAGAAACTAAGGTAAACTCCTCTAATTCTTCTAAGGGTAAAGGCCATGCTCAACATGAGAATGCCGAGGGGAAAAAGAAGAACTCCAAGAAGGGAGACTTCAGGTGGAAAGGCAAGCAAAATGGTGGGTCCGAGAGTGGGGAGACGTCCTCCAGAAAGGGCAAGGTTGCTTGTTTTCTGTGCGGTGAATCACATTATGCGAGAGATTGTCCGAGGAGAGAAAAGCTAAATGCCTTGATAGCCGAAGAAGAGGGTGAATCTTCGGAGGAGGCAGCGTTAAATCCTATTGCGTTATTGAATGCGGTTAGTAAAGAACCTAATCCTTATGATGAACTGATGTATGTGAAGATACAGGTTAATGGGATAGAGGTGAACGCAATGGTGGATACAGGTGCGTCACATTCCTTGGTTGCGGAAAGGATGGTGCGCAAGTTGGGACTTAAAGTATCCAAAACCCCGACAAAGGTAAAGACCCTAACGGGTAAGGCACAAGCAGTGATGGGAGCTGCTTACAACGTTCCAGTAAATATAGGAAGTTGGAGTGCTAGGATGAACTGCATGGTCGTACCACTTGAGGATTTCGAGTTGATATTGGGGATCGATTTTCTTAAGGCAGCAAAGACGGTGTTGTATCCTAGTTTGGGAGGTATGATGTTTATGCATGGTGAAAAATCCTTCTTTGTTAATTGTTGTAGATTTGTTGTTGGGACGAAGGAGACTACGACATCAGTAGCACATATGTCGGCTATGATCGTCGAAAAAGAGCCGAACTATGCTCGAGGAAACCCAAAACAGAAGGTGGGTAAGGAGCATATTGTTGCCAAGATTGAGGAGGATCAAGGTGATAGGGAAAACTCAGTGGACCGAGCTTTTCTCAACATGTCTTTGGCGGGCGCAGTGAGCCTTGAGGAGGCGAGTCCAAGTGGAAGCAAAGACAACCCCGATGGATTGGGAAAATGGTATGTGGGTGAAATACCAATTGATATGAAGACTTGCTACCGTCTTCAACCGCTGAATAAGGAGTCTTTGAGGGAACCGCTCGTGGAGGAGTGCCCACAGATTATTTTGACGAGGGCGTCAAATTTTTCTAGTGGGGGTGGTTTCTTAGACCCCTAAGTTCCGTAGCACTTCTCAGCTACCTTAATGAGGAGCCTTAGGTAAGAGGTTAGCTGGATTCACGCATGAGGCAGGCATGCGAAAATACTAAGGCAAATACAGGCGAGTGGGATCAGACTTGGTGCGAATTTTGGTAGAGCATCGGACCTTGTGGAGATAGACTCGACCCAGGCTAAGGACTTGATGGACTAAGGACTTAGCCCATGCTCGGATGAATGGACCACGACTAATGGACTTATTTTGGGAGCATTGGATCAGGCCAATGTGCTAGTGGGCTTCGGCGGGATCACATTGCATCATCAACGGATAAAGATCGCGGGGATATCTTAGATGATGTGGCGATGACTATGAGTTAGAGTTGCAGTAAAACTCAACATCTGAAGATAGTGAAGATCTTCTCCGATAAGGATGTTAGTATTCTAGATAGTGTTCTAGATAAATGTAAACTCTATCTTATGTTATCTTGTTAGATCTTATCTTATCAGTTAGAATCCTATTTGGATGGGGGTGTCATCCAATTGGTTTATGTTATCTTATCTGATAGGATAGACGTGATCTTGGGTAGTACAGATTTAGTGGGAATCTGTGACTTCAAGCTTGGGTGCCTATATATATAGCTCATTCGAGCTTTGTTCTTCGGATGGAGTGATATTCGGGAGATCAACCAGAGAGAGCATTCTTTGTATTCTTTGAGGGAAAGTAATATAAAGTTGGTCTTTTGACCGTATCTCTGTGTGTTCTTTTGTTGCCTATATTCTTTATTGCTTCCGCGTTGTTTCTTCGAGAGTGTGCGAGTTAAACACATCGAGGGTTGGGGAAAGGCTGAGTCTTATTTTAACGGATCTAAGTGAGACTACCGTGCAAAGGGTGTGAGCGAGCAACTTCGGGTGAAAGTTCGAGTCTCCCAGAATACCTTTGTAACATCTTGTATCATGTACATAAACATGAATTACACATAGTAGTAACTTGTTCACATCACTATTAGTATCCTATACATACGATACTAATAGCGATGTGTACAAGTTACTTTCCTATAGTATCACATATACTCATAATTGCAAGTTACCGTATGGTGCTATGTGTAACTACTATAGATAATAGGTACATAAAGCTAGTTAGTTATAACTGTACACATTATGTAATATGTACACTTCATCTATAGTGTATTCACATAATACACTATGTATTATGTGAATACAATGCATGTATACAATTGGTAATGTTATATCAATTTTGTTTCTTGACGATTTAAAGAGAACTTATAGATATACAAGTTTTGTGAAGACTTAATATTTTAGGGAATATGTATTATGCACTACTTTATATACATATCTATAAAGCACTAGTTATAACTGTATATAGCAGTTTGCATCCCAAATAAAGGATTGGTTATATACCATGGTATATAAGTTTATTTTGTTATACCACTACCATAGTACTATACATGTATTAAACATGACAATATGTATTATGGTAATACTATTACCAATAATGTCAATTTTGGAGAGATATATTGTCTTTAGATATATAATGTGTATACCAACATATAAACAAGAGAGCTTGGAACGATTATCTCATACAATCGTATTGTGTATATATATACACAATTAGGCATCATAACTATACAATACCATAATGACTAACTATGGTATTGTATAGTTATAAAGTAGGTAATGTATTAGGTATGTACACATGTATCACATGGTAATAACTATTCACGTTGTATAGTGTATAGATATAGTGCATACCAATTAAGTGTACATTGTTATACATAGTACCATACCGTCACGAATGTATTTATGCATTGTTATACATTGTAACAAGATATGCAATATTTCATACATTATGGTGAATACCATTTCACTATACAATTTTGATGTGTACACATGCATGTGTAATAAATAATATTCACATGGCACATGAGTACATTGGTATATACTAGATTATGGTATATCAATATGTTACACATACTAGTAATGATGTACAATTATGCTATAGTTAACTACATGCATGTGTACCATGCATATGTATAACCATGTGTATAGCACATGTAATATGTATGCACATTGATGTAGTTATCCATATAAACTTGTATACATGCATGTATGAACCACCAGACTTGTGACATTATTTATTGTAAGTGATTCCTAGTAATGTACATGTGTACATGACATAAATTATGTACACATGTGATACAACTCACCAAGGCAATGGAGACTTGAGGATGCCAATGGGTCCAATTACAAGGTCACACTCCAACAAGCTTAAAGCACATTTTCAGATTTATGTACAAGCTTTTGTTTCACAAGAACTTCAAGAAGTTTTGTTGATCAAGCTTAAGTGTGTGTGTGTTAGAGTAGTGCCCTGAAGGCAATCGCCTTTAGCGCATTTTGTACAAAGTTGTGTACATACTTTATGAATAAATAAAGAAAGGCATATTTCATTAATTTGATATTCATTATTTATGAATGGATATTGATCTATAAGCAAATTAATGAAGTCCATGATATATGACATAGCATGAAGGAAATTGTGATGTGATCATACTATTGAGATTCCTATCATGTGTAATTATGTCAAGATTCTAAATTATCCCTAGTCATAGGATTCTTGAGGCGGACATCGGTGTCCGGAGACTAGCACATCTCAAGCTCCTTGATTTGATCAAACAAAGGATCTCGTGTCGTAAATATGAGATATTTAGGGTTGAGATGTGGATGCTTACTAGAGGTAGTAAGTACATTGGATGACCTGCTATGAGATCATCACATGGATGTCCTATTCTAATGTCAGTGATAATCTCATCATAGCAATGGTGCAAGTATCCTTAGACTTGAGGTGCTCAAGGGTATCTTGGATATTGATTCTGTGCTTTGACTCCATTCCTTGTTGCCTTACAGAGGTTGCTCATAGGGTAGTGATTGGGTATAGCTTGAGGTATTCGAAGGTAATTGAGTAGCCAATAGAGGATTCACCACTTCTGTGATAGTAGAAGATGATACCCATGGCCTCTTGTCAGGGTCATTACTTGGAAGTCTCTGGCCGGAGCATATATGTCATGAAGAATGACTTCATTGACATATTAAGTAATGAGTCCCAGGATAAGAACTGATATCACTTGGACTAGATTTGACATAGTTAGTCTAGTAAAGAGTTGACACTTTGCCCATACTCATAACCAAGTGGGGTATAGCATGGTAAAAGGACGAATTGCACGGTAATTGTCTATGGAAAGGTTCGTGATATCGTTCGTGATGAATATAGGTTCATTCGTCAAACCAATTACTTTTCGGTCAATTGGGAGTCATGATGTGTTGCTAGATACCGCTCATGACTTGCTCAGATTAAGTGTTAATCTAAGTGGCCAACATAACCGGGAACCTAATGGGTCACACGCATAAGAGTGTCTCGGAGAATTCGTAAAATAGTTTTGAACAGAGTTCCAATATATGGAGAGCAAAAGGACTAAATGGATCCTGATAAGATCGAGATATGTCCCGATGAGATCGCGATATCGAGATTGCTGAAAAAGGTTTCAAGTGATTTTTCCATACCGGAACCCGGTGAGACCGACCCAGATGTGTTGGACCACCAAAGATTTATATACATATATATATGTTATTAATTAATTAAAATTAATATATATATATATATATATATATATATATATATATATATATATATATATATATATATATTATATCGTGTATGATGAAAAAGGAGAAGAAGCTTCTCCATTTTATGTTAGTCATTACTTGCATTAAATGACTAAAACAAAATGAAAGGATGAAGAGGGATGATCGTGGCTTATGGAATAAGAAGAAAAGAAAGAGTTTCTTTCTCTTAGATGATGGTCTTCGTGGCTTTTGAAGAATAAGAAAGGTTTTGTGAAAACCTAAGAGAGAAGTTTGTTCTCTCATCAACGATCATCTCCTCCAATCTTCATCTTCAAGCTTCTTCATCTCTTCTCCATCGTTTCTCAAGCTCTCCAAGGACAAAGGTAAGAGCTAGCACTCTTTAATTTGTTCTAGCTATTCCCGGGTCAAAGGGTTTGTCTCGGTTAGGTTCTCCGATTTCTGCATGGATACCGTTAGAGACGGTCACCTTTGGCCGTTATGGTTTGAGTTTGTTGTATAGACACATGGATCCTGGCTTTCGAGAAGGTCCCGGAATAAAAAAATTTGTTTTTCGCACCGTGGGCATGTGATGCTCACACCGGGATTTTCCTACAGTGGTATCAGAGCCACTTGTGTCGTATATAACGAAGAAATCATGACTAGGTCGGAGTTGCCTATTGCTTGTGACGATGATGCATGTTGTAAATGTTAATTTCGAATTCAGTTTAGAAATATTGTTTTCAAAATTTTCTTGCCCAGATATGTTCACAATATGTTGTTGCATATGTCTGTGGAAGCTTGGAATTTATCAATGTGATTTGATATGGTTTTGCTAATTTATTCCTTAATGTTCTGGTTGCCGTGTTTGTGCACATTCAATGAACAAGCATGCTTGTAAATTCGAGAATAAATTTTAGAAATTTTTTTTTCAGATTTTCTTACACCGACATGTCTCTAATATGTTTATGAATGTCTATGAGAATGAAAAAATGTTTTCGAGGTGATTTACTATTTATTTGAGAATTTATTGTGTGCTGCTGGGAATAACTGTGTTGAGGAACACATATTCTACATTGGCTTTGTTGCTGAGGTTGGTTGAGTTTTGATGGAAATAAATCCTCAAAAAATTCATGGAGCATGTTGTGAACATGTTGTAACCTCTGTAATTTTCTCAGAATTTATTGAAATTGTTTCAATGATTTTTTCAAGCAAAACACAGAGCTTGGCAGTTTTGAGAAAGTTGCTGGAGCTGTTTTGTTTGAACTGTATGATTGTGTAGTTTTCAGTTCCAATGCCTTGGATCATTTTTAATGTGATTAAAAATGTGTTATATTGATGTTTTATGCTTTCCAAATTGAATTTCTTGAAATTGGGTTTCCAAAAATTTTCAGATGTCAAATATGTCACATTAGCGTCTCGTTAGTGTATTTCGTTGTCCTGATTGTTTTGGCCTTCACAATTTTGTGACCAGTGCCGAAATAATCTTGATAAAATGTAGAGTAGCTAGAGATACTTAGGGTGATAGTTTGATATTCTCAAATTATTTGGAAATCTAAATGAATAAGAGTGTATTCATTAATTTCAAGTTTTTCATGTATAGTTTGACTATATATGGTAAGCATGGAACAATGAAAGTGTTTTATTTGAACTACATGAATTGAGAAATTAGCCGATTAGAGAGCATGCCAGTACATGTTCTTGTCGACTGGCACATTCACCAGTCGACTGGCACATGCACCAGTCGACTGGCTCGTGCACAGTAATCCCTAGTAGTCGACTGGCACATGCATCAGTCGACTAGGTCGTGCATAGTAATCCATAGTAGTCGACTAGCACATGTTCCAGTCGACTACAACATGCACCAGTCGACTACAACATGCAAAGGAGGGATGATGGATGATTTTAGGTATAGATTCAATGTGATTGATGAATTGCCCTAAATCATTCCATATAGTCATGGTGACTATAATCCTACGACTTGGAGGAGAAGAAGATGAGACCTGAATACCCTCACACATCATATGAAAACTAACGCCTTCCATTAATATGAGGAGAACCAGAGTTCTTATAGAGTTGGGTTGTTGGGTAAACCCAAGCTCACTCTATACGGATATGTTCGAACCATAAAAATAAGATTTTCAGATTAATGGGTCGGTTTTCACTAGAAGCGTTGATTTGTTAAGTAAAGTCAAGGTCAACGTGGACAGAGACGAAATTGGGTAGTATACATCAGATGTATGTGCATCAAGAGTTGATAACTCAATGTGTGTGCATACATCACGAGTTGATAGCACTAGTCGATAGTTGCATCTATGAAGCAAATGGTATGACCGATACCTACCGATAGATCTAAGGTGGCTTGTTGGGTAAACCCAAGGTCATTTTAGTAATGTCAGATATCTATGATGCAATTGGTATGACCGATACCTACCGATTGACCTAAGGTGGCTTGTTGGGTAAACCCAAGGTCATTTTAGTAATGTCGGATATCGACCCACTAGGACATTTTGTCATAATGTTTCTTAGATTCGTACTGAGGGTTATGGATTCTTTGAAACTAGTGGGAGCCATATGCATGTCATGCAAGTCCTTATGATCATGCATGTAATTCTATTCTAACATTCTTTCTCTCTTTTCCCTATAAGTTATTGAAGATGACTTCAAGTGTGAACTTACGCTCGCTTATGGACTCGAACAAATTAACTGGACCCAACTTTCTAGATTGGCTGAGAAATCGAGAATTGTTCTCGTGTGCGAGGAACTGGATATGTCTAGATGTTCCACTTCCTGATCCACCTGCTGCTGATGCTTCTGATGAGGATCAAAAAGCATATCGTAAGCATCTTAAAGACAGTGACATGGCTACCTGCATTATGCTCACATCTAAGTCACCAGAGCTGCAGAAGCAGCATGAGTCTATGGATGCTAATACCATAGTGTTTCATCTTAGGGAGGCTGTTTGATGAGCAAGCTCGATGCGAAAGGTTCGAGACCTCGAGGCTACTCTTCACTACCAAGATGACTCGGGTTCATCTGCGGTGCGATGCATCAAGATGAATGGGTATATTGAGAGGTTGGCTATCTTAGGTTTTGTTATGGATTATGAATTAAGTGTTGACTTAATTTTGGTTGGATTGTCTGATAGTTATTCACAGTTTGTGTTAAACTATCGGATAGACCAAATATCCACGATAATCCCTGAGTTGATCAATCTGCTCAAGACAGCAGAGCAAGCTATCAAGAAGGATAGCAAGCAAGTGCTTATGGTGGACTCTTCTTCTGGTTAAAAAAAAAAGAAGCTGAAGAAGAAAAGGTCTAAGAAACCGAAAGGAAGTGTAGCCAAGAAGAAAACCAAAGAAACTGCACCAAAAGGAACTTACTTCTATTGTGGCAAGACTGACCACAGGAAGCGGAACTGTAAAGTCTATCTTGAAGAATTGAAGCAGAAGAAGGCATCAGATGCCTCGACTTCTTCAGGTATGTTTGTCATTGAGGTTATCTTTTTTCGACCATAACATATGGGTATTAGATACGGTTGTGGCTCACACATATGCAATGATATCACGGGGCCTCGAGGACGATGAACAACTCATGAAGGAGAGATAGACCTGCGTGTAGGAAATGGAGCAAGAGTTCTTTGCATTAGCCGTAAACACTTATTTCTTATCACTCCCGGTGGGCTTGTAATTAAATTGGATGAATGTTATTTTGTACTGTATTAACAATGAACATATTATGCATTTCTTGTTTAAATAGAATGGTTTCCATTTGACTTTTAGTAACAATGGTTGTTCTATTAGTTTGAATGGAATGCTTTATGGTACTGGTACATTATGCAATGGAATTTACATATTAGATATGTCACATCCAATTATGAATGTCAATGACACGAAAAGACATAAACGAGATATTTTAAAATCAACTTACTTATGGCATTGTCGCATTGGCCATATAAATGAGAGACGCATAGCTAAGCTCCATAAGAGTGGTAGTTTAGGGTCATTTGATTATGAATCATATGACACATGCGAATCTTGTTTATTAGCCAAGATGACTAAATTACCCTTTAAGGGAAAGGGTGAATGAGCGACTGGAGTATTAGACCTAATACATTCAGATGTATGTGGTCCGATGTCCATCCATTCCAGAAGTGGTTGTCTTTACTTCATTACCTTTATCGATGATTATTCTCAATATGGGTACCTGTATCTGATGAGATACAAATCTGAAGCGTTTGAAAAGTTCAAACAATTCAAAAATGAAGTAGAAAACTAACTTGGGAAAAGTATCAAGACATTACGATCAGATCGTGGTGGGAATACTTAGACCAACAATTTTTTGATTATCTAAGAGATAATGGGATTTTATCTCAATGGACTCCTCCTTACACACCACAGCATAATGGTGTGGCAGAAAGGAGAAATCGAACCTTGTTAGACATGGTACGATCAATGATGGGCTTTGCAAAGTTACCAAAATCCTTTTGGGGTATGCACTTTCGAACATTTGTTTACTTGTTAAATAGAGTTCCATCAAAGGCGATTGATATTACTCCATATCGGATGTGGACTAAAAAAGACCATATCTTACTCATTTGAAAGTTTGGGGTTGTCCTGCTTATGTGAAGCGGACACGGTCGATAAACTTGATGCAAAGTCGACAAGTGTTTGTTAGTAGGATATCCTAAAGAAACAATGGGATATCAATTCTACCTTCTGAGGAACAAAAGGTGTTTGTTTTGAAGCATGTTGTCTTTAGAAAAGAGTTTCTTTTACAAGAAGGCGGTGGGAGCAAAATTGAACTTGAAGAAGTTCAAGATGCTCGAATGCACCTGAATCAATCGCTCGAACTCAAATCGTGACTCATACATATGAAGTAACAGTTCAACCTTCTACAACACACGAAGTTCGTAGGTCACGTAGGATACGCTCTGTTCCCTAGAGATATGGATTTCTCGTGAATGAACAGAATGGCGTATTGCTCATAGAAGATAATGAGCCTACTACCTATGATGTTGGACCCCGCTGCCGGAGCCCAACATCGGACATGAGAGCGTGATGCTATATGCGTGGAATGAAACCTGTTAAGTAAACAATCTCGGAAAACGACCCTCGGAGACTTAATGGGCCCACATGAAACCTGCTAATTATACATTTAAGAAAAAGACCCGCGGAAGAATAATGGGCCTGCTGGAAAAATAAACTTGAAACTTTCTTTCATGTAATTTAAACCTACAAATTCATAATTCCTGCAAGCTTCCCCAGAATCTCGAAGTAAATCGAGGATCCCTGTCAGAAACTATAGAATCTGGAATCCCATGCAATCTCACTACCTCATCAATGTACTTCCTGGCTAGCACATGTAACTAATCGGTCTGCTTGATTGCCAGAAAATGGGCTGACTTCGTTAACCTATCCACAATAACCCATATGGCATCATGCTTCCTACTAGTCTTAGGCAACCCCATCAGAAAATCCATGGTTACTCTTTGCCACTTCCACTCAGGAATGGACAATGGCCTTAACTTTCTTGAAGGCGCATGGTGTTCAGCCTTGACTTGCTGACACACGAGACACTTACTGACATACTCTGCTACATCTCTCTTCATGCCCTTCCACCAAAAATGCTCTCTCAAATCTCTGTACATCCTGGTGCTGCCTGGGTTCATAGCATAAGGCGCATTGTGTGCCTCATCCAGAATCTCATCCTTAACTTCCCTGCTGTCTGGAATACAAAGCCTGTCCCCCACTGTCATGAGTCCGTCCTCTCTCACTACTACCTCAGAAACCTTACCATTCTCAATTTCCTCCCGAGCTTGCTCAAACACGCATCATGTGCTGCAACTCCCTAACCTTCTCCACGAGTATAGGCCTTACTCAAATTAGCTAGGAGGCAATTTGGTTCCTCACCTTTAAGTTTATCTTAAGCTGGCCATCTCTTCCAATAAAGGAAGGTACACTTTATCGAACATGGGCAATAAAAGACTTCACCTTTCAATGCATCCGCCACTACATTCGCCTTGCTCGGATGGTACTCAATCAACAAATCATAATCCTCGAGTAACTCAATCCACCTTCTCTCGTCTCAAATTCAATTCCTTACGCTCGATGAAGTACTTGAGGCTCTTGTGATCTGTAAAGATCCCGGTGCGAATACCATAAAGATAATGCCTCCAAATCTTGAAGGCAAAGATCATCGCTGCCAACTCAAGTCATGAGTCGGGTAATTCAACTCATCTTGCTTGATTGCCTTGAAGCATATGCTATTATCTGTCTCCTTGCATCAATACACAACCGAGACCCTTCCTCGAGGCATCACTATACACCGATAGCCCTCATCACCGAAGGCAAAATCAAGACTCGAGCACTTGTCAACCTGCGGTTGAGCTCCTCAAAGCTCTTCCGCATTCATCGGTCCCGATGAACTTCGACTCTTCCTCAATAGCTTGGTCATTGGGCAGGCAATCATGGAGAATCCTTCTACAAACCTCCCAGTAGTAACCCGCTGGACCAGAAAACTTCTCACCTCATCATTGTCTTGGGTGCATGCCAATTCACTCTCGCTTCAACTTTCCTCGGATCAACATGCACACCATCCTGCGAAATCACGTCCGAGGAAAGTCACCTCGTGAAGCCAAAACTCACACTTGCTGAACTTGGCATAAAGCTCTCTCTCCCTAAGAGTCTGCAATACAATCCTGAGATGCTCCTCATGCTCTTCTTCACTCTTGGAATACACCAGAATGTCATCTATAAACACTATGACAAACTGATCCAAAACTCCTTGAAGACCCTATTCATGAGATCCATGAAAGCAATTTGGAGCATTGGTCGTTCGAAGGCATCACCAAAAACTCATAATGTCCATACCGAGTCCTGAATGCTGTCTTGCTTACATTAGCCTCCTTGATTCTGAGCTGATTATAGCCTGACCTGAGATCAATCTTGGAGAAAACTCTAGCTCCCTACAGCTGGTCAAACAGGTCATCTATCCGTGGCAACGGAGTATTTGTTCTTAATTTTCACCTTGTTAAGTCTCCAATAGTCAATGCACATCCGCCATGATCCATCCTTCTTCTTAACAAACAGAACTGGTGCTCCCCAAGGAGACGAACTCGGCCTGACATACCCCTTCTCTAACAGTTCCTCCAACTGTTCCTTAAGCTCCCTCAACTCAGCTGGAGCCATCCTGTACGGCGGGATAGAGATGGGTGCGGTTTCGGGAATCAAGTCAATGGCAAACTCTATTTCCCTCACCGGCGGCAATCCTGGCAATTCATCTGGGAACACATCTGGAAACTCCCTCACAATCGGAAAGTCCTCTAACTTCCCTTCATTCACATCGGCATCCACAACGTGTGCCAAGAAAGCTTCACACCCCTGGCCCATCATTCTTTCAGCTAACATAGCTGAAATCAATCTTGGCGATGGTGTCTTCCTATCCCCTCTGAAGATCACCTTCTCACCATTGCCCAGGTCAAACTCTACCTCTTTCCGACCACAATCTAGCTTGGCCAGATACTTCTCCATGGTATCCATCCCCAGAATAACATCTAACCCTCGAAGGTCTAGCGGTAGTAAGTCCACTACCAAACTAGCACCATCAATGAAAAGCTCACACTGCTCATACACCTGACTGATCACCACATTCCTCCCTAGAGGAGTACTAACAAACAAAGGCCTATCCAAAGGCACAGAATTCACACCATGCAATGCTATGCTTGCAGAAACAAAAGAGTGCGTAGAACCAGAATCAATCAAAACAAAGACTGCTAAATCAAATAACTGAGTCATACCCGTGACAACCTCAGGTGCGGCTGCAGCTTCCTCCCTGGTCATGGAAAACACTCTTGCGGCCTGACCCTTGGCCTTCTGGAGGAATAGCACGCCTTGCAGTCCCAGGCGCCTACCTCGATGGTTGGTGCAGTTCCCACTGCTCTCGCACGCTTGGAGCTCAAATCTGCGACCCCTCTAGTCTCGGTGCCTGTGGACAATGCTTGGCTATATGTCCCTTCTCTCTGCATCTGAAACAAACTCCAAGTGACCTGAGGCACTCTCCCTGGTGATGTTTCCCTGCTCGATCACATAAGGGATGGGTGAACCGGCTCCTTCCTCTCTCTGGGTGCCTCCCACATTAGAGGCTTGCCACGATCATCGCCTCACTGCTTGTTCTGGTAGCCCCACTGCTACCCACTTCACTCTGACTGTGAGAGCTCCTTGTGCTCCTCTCAGGCAATGGAGCACTAGTACCCTTTTTGAAAGTCTGCTCCATGTTCTTCCTCTTCTTGTTCGCTTCATTTCTGATATTCTCCACTTCTCGGCTGGAGGCGACCACCAACCGGCTTGGTAGTCACGAAATTATGAATCAGGACTTTCTCCCTGATCCCCAAGTGAAGACCTCCTTCAAACTTGCGGCACTTGTCTTCCTCTTTTGCCACAATGTTTGCTGCATATCGTGAAAGCTGTGTGAACTTCAGCTCATACTCGCTCACACTCATGTCCCTCTGCATAAGATTCAGAAATTCCCTGGCCTTATCCTGCACATAGACCCTGGAGAGATACTTCTTTCTGAACAGCTCGACAAAGTCCCTCCATGCCAAAGACCGAAGGAACAACTTTGTTGTGGGGCACCGATTCCCTGTCTGCAAAGAATCTCCTTGCAACAGACTGACTGCATAATCTAGCTTGTCCTCATCTGAGCATCTCATCCAACTAGAACCCTCTCGGTCCTCTTCAACCAGAGCTTGACCTCTTACGGATTTGTAGTCCCATCAAATCCACGACCCCAAACTTCCGGAGCTTATCATCTTGCCCACTCTCTCTCATCGGAGCTTGCATCGACATCGAGATCTCGACCCATAGCATACGTGAAAGCTTTGAGCAAAGGCTTGAAAGAAACTCGGATCCATGGGGTTCCACGAGGCATAGGAGGTGGCGGAGGAGGCACTTCTTGTTGCAAACTAGGTGCCTCAAAATCGAATGAATGTGTCTCGGCATCTGAGGAATATGGGATTCATCCGTACTCCCGACGAGAATGAGGCCGAAGTCATAGCTCCCAGAGTTCTCCTTCGAGGTGGCATGTTCACTCCTTGAATAGAAAACCATTAAAACTTTAGTTCAAGTAAGACAAGTTTCAAAGTATGCAAAAACAGTTCCAATCGTGTAAAACAATGCAAGTTATTCATATCGGGTAAAACAATGCAAGTTATGTCTTGAAAGTGATGTCATGCAATACTAGATCAAAAAACCTAGCGCCTGATACCCTGACATGTTGGACCCATTGCGGAGCCCAACATCGGACATGAGGCGTGATCTTTGTATCGTGGAATGAAACTCATTAAGTAAACAATCTCGGAAACGACCCTCGGAGACTTAATGGGCCCATGAAACCTGCTAATTATACATTTAAGAAAAGACCATGGAAGAATAATGGGCCTCTTGGAAAATAAACTTGAAACTTTCTTTCATGTAATTTAAACCTACAAATTCATAATTCATGCTCCAAAAGATGAGTTTCATAAAGCTTTAAGAATATCTCAAACTAAATTACAACTTTGAGTTCAAGAGCCACAAATACCAAATACTCTTGAACCAATAATACTGAAATAAATAAACATGACAAAATGAAACTGAGTGTTAAGTAACTCGTGACTCACTCGATCTCTTGCTCGTCACTGAATGGGGAGATTAGAGGGAGTGAGCTATAAAGCTCGTAGGAACATATTTATAATATAGCAATAAGCAAAAGTATTCAAAAATATCTCATTGTCGTAATACTTGTTGAAATCATAGTCATTGAGCATGTATGATTCATAGATTGAAAATGCTTGATTTTTAACCAATTCATGATGCATGACACATAACAAATCATAACACATAACATAACATGATGGTTTGGGTTGTCCCTGGTTCGTGACGTACTACACATGCCATCGAAATGTTGATGTGTAGACGTAGTTTCGTGAGGGAATCCTTGTGAGAAACCACATGCCACATGGGGTAGGCGGGAGAAGTCTTTTCGTGAGTCAATGTGCACTTGACTATTCGTGAGGGACACATGAACCCACATAAACATCATGATTCATGTTCTTGTAAACTTGTTTGCCAAATTGGCACTTGCTTGTAAACTTGCTTGTAATCTTGCTTGTCATATATTCGTAAAACATGATTTCATGTACTTGTATTCGTGAAAGGAGAACACCCCTTTGTAAAAACCTTGTTAATAATCATGAATGCAAATCAAATAGCAGAATATACTCATTCATAATAATATGTAATGCAATCGTGGATGATGCAATTCAAATGCATTAATTCTTTCTTGATTTGAACTAAACAATGAGTGACTTATTTACTTTATTATAAACATGAACCCACCTGATTTCCTTGCTTGTTCTTGCTTAAGAATGAGTTTCCTCTTGATCCTCTTGCCTCACTTGATCTCCTTAAGCATGTTTGAAATCTGTCGAAAATCCTCAAACCTAAGCTTTCTCTTTTTCTCCCTCTTCTTCCTCTCCTACAATTCTCTTCTCTTCTTCTTTTCTCTTCTTTCTATTTTTCCTTTCTTTTTTTTTCCTCTTTTCCTTTAACTCCTTAAACCTAAATGAAGACACAAAGACTCAAATGCCCTCCTTTGCTTAGCCTTAAACATTTTTACTATTTCATAAACACTTATTCCACACTAATCTCAAATAAAACTTAAATTTTCACTAATACTTTCAATAAAATCAAACAAGGCCATAAGTTATAAATCAAATAAATTCATACTTAATAACTTTAAGAAAACAAAAAATTGGGGCCCAAAATATGAAGAGGTTCTGAAGAGTTCAGAGTATGAGAAATGACATCATGCCATGCAGGCTGAAATGGATTCCATGTATGAAAACCAAGTATAGACTTTGGTTGAGGCACCCGAAGGAATCAAACCCATAGGGTGTAAATGGGTTTTCAAAAAGAAAACCGACATGGATGGTAATGTGATTACCTATAAAGCAAGGCTTGTGGCTAAAGGTTTTCGTCAAAGACAAGGAGTTGACTACGACGAGACCTTCAGCCCAGTAGCAATGCTTAAATCCATTAGAATTCTCCTAGCCATTGCCACTCATTGTGATTGTGAGATATGACAAATAGATGTGAAGACAGCTTTCCTAAATGGAAATCTAGCTGAGGATGTGTATATGACACAACCTGAGGGCTTCACCTCCTATGATGGCGAAAAGGTATGCAAGCTTGTAAATCCATCTATGGATTGAAACAAGCATCCGGAGTTGGAATATCCGTTTTGATGAGGTAATCAAAGAGTTTGGTTTCTCACAAAATCCGGATGAACACTGTATGTATAAGAAGGTTAATGGGACTGCAATCGTATTCCTTGTGCTGTATGTAGATGACATATTATTGTTAGGAAACGATGTCTCTATGCTACAATCGGTGAAGATTTGGTTGTCCAAACAATTTGCCATGAAAGACCTTGGTGAAGCAACTTATATCCTTGGGATAAAGATCTATATAGATAGATCAAAAAGGTTGCTTGGTCTTTCACAATCAACGTACATAGATAAGATGCTAAAGAGGTTTAGCATGGAGCAATCCAAGAGAGGCTACCTTCCCGTGACTCATGGGATAACACTCTCGAAATCTATGTCCTAAGACACAAGATGAGAGGATGCACATGAATATAATCCCGTATGTATCTGCGGTAGGATCTATCATGTACGCTATGCTATATACGAGACCGATGTATCATATGCTCTAAGTGTTCTGACGGATACCAATCGGATCTGGTGAGGGTCCTTGGGTGGTATGTCAAGAATATCCTCAAGTACTTGCGAAGGACTAAGGATGTTTTCTTGATATATGGAGATGGAGATCTTAAAGTGGCGGGTATCAGATGCGGTTTTCAATCGATAAGGATGATTCCAAATCCTAATCAGGTTACGTATTCACACTGAATGGTGGGGCAGTTAGTTAGAAGAGTTCCAAACAAGAGACAACTGTCGATTCAACGACTGAGGCAGAGTACATTGCCGCTTCAGAAGCAGCAAAGGAAGCAGTTTGGATCAAAAAGTTCATTATTGAACTTGGTGTGGTTCCTAGCTGTGATGGGCCCATGCAGTTGTATTGTAACAACAATGGGGCTATTCTTGAGCGAAAGAACCAAGGTCTCATCAACGATCCAAACACGTACTCAGATATCATCGATCGGGAGATCATAGGGCGGTGATGTCGGATCGAGAGAATTCACACCGAGAATATTGCTGATCCGTTGACAAAACCATTATCACAAAAGAGTTTTGATTCTCATGTACTCACCTATGGTATTAGATATCAAGGCGATTGGCTTTAGGTCAAGTGGGAGATTGTTAGAGTAGTGCCCTGAAGGCAATCGCCTTTAGCGCATTTTGTACAAAGTTGTGTACATACTTTATGAATAAATAAAGAAAGGCATATTTCATTAATTTGATGTTCATTATTTATGAATGGATATTGATCTATAAGAAAATTAATGAAGTCCATGATATATGACATAGCATGAAGGAAATTTTGATGTGATCATACTACTGAGATTCCTATCATGTGTAATTATGTCAGTATCTAAATTATCCCTAGTCATAGAATTACTGAGACTAGACATCGGTAATCCGGAGAGACTAGCACATCTCAAGCTCCTTGATTTGATCAAGCAAAGGATCTCGGAAGGCGTAAATATGAGATATTTAGGGTTGAGATGTGGATTCTTACTAGAGGTAGTAAGTACATTGGATGACTGCTATGAGATCATCACATGGATGCCTATTCTAATGTCGGTGATAATCTCATCATAGCAATGGTGCAAGTATCCTTAGACTTGAGGTGCTCGAGGATATCTTGGATCTTGATTACGTGCTTTGACTCCATTTCTTGTTGCCTTACGAGAGGTTGCTCATAGGGTGGTGATTGGGTGCAACTTGAGGTATTGAAGGTAATTGAGTAGCCAATAGAGGATTCACCACTACGTGATAGCGAAGATGATACCTATGGCCTTTTATCGGGGTCATTACTTGAAGTCTCTGGTCGAGCATATATGTCATGAAGAATGTCTTCATGACATATTAAGTAATGAGTCCCGTGACAAGAACGATATCACTTGGACTAGATTTGACATAGTCGGTCTAGTAAAGAGTTGACACTTTGCCCATACTCATAACCAAGTGGGGTATAGCATGGTGAAAGGACGAATTGCACGGTAATTGTCTATGGAAAGGTTCGTGATATGGTTCGTGATGAATATAGGTTCATTCGTCAAACCAATTACTTTCTGATCAATTGGGGGTCATGATGTATTGCTAGATACCGCTCATGACTTGCTCAAATTAAATGTTAATCTAAGTGGTCAACATAACCGGGAACCTAATGGGTCACACGCATAAGAGTGACTCGGAGAATTCGTAAAATAGTTTTGGATAGAGATCCAATATATGGAGAGCAATATGATTAAATGGATCCCGATGAGATCGCGATATCCATATTGCTGAAACAGGTCTTCGGTGTTTTTTCTATACCGGGACCTGGTAGGACCGACCCCAGTGTGACTGGACCTCTTCAACATTTATATACATATATATATATATCTTATTAATTAATTAAATAAATAATTAATATATATATATGTGTGTGTTAACGTGGAAGGAGGATGGAAACTTCTTTTTTGCTTTGTCAAAAGTTGCATTTAATGCTTTTAAATGAAAGTGACAAGTGGCTATAAGAGATCAAAAATCCATTTGAAGACTAAAATAAGGTGATGATCGTTGGTTTTGTAAGAAGGAAGAAAGGGTTTTAAAGAAAAGGCTTTCATCCTCTCTTGATCATCGATTTTCAAGATTCAAGCTCTTCATCAAGCTTCTTCTCATCGTTGATTCCAAGCTCTCCAAGAACAAAGGTAAGATCTAGCATTCTTTACTTTGTTCTAGCTATTTCCGGGTCAAAGGGTTTGCCCCGGTTAGGTTCTCCGATCTCTGCGTGAATACCGTTAGAGACGGTCTCTTTTGGTCGTTATGGTTTGACATTGTTATATAGACACATGGATCCTGGCTTTCGGGAAGGTCCCGGAACAAAAATTTTTGTTTTCTACACCGTGTGCATGTGATACACACACCGGGATTTTCCTACAGTGGTATCGGAGCCACTTGTATCGTATATAACGAAGAAATCATAACAAGGTTGGAGCTGCCTATTGCTTGTGACGATGATGCATGTTGACTATGTTAAATTCGAAATCAGTATGGAAAACTTGTTTTCGAAATTTTTTTGCTCAGATATGCTCATAAGGTGTTGTTGAATATGTCTGTCGAAGGAAAGAATTTATCAATGTGATTTGATATAGTTTTGCTAATTTATTCCCTAATGTTCTGATTGATGTATTTGTACACATTCCTTGAACAGGCATGCTTATAAATTCGAGAATAAATTATAGAATTTTTTTTCGGATTTTCTTTCACCGACATGTCTCTAAGATGTTTATGAATGTCTATGAGAATGGAAAAATATTTTCGAGGTGATTTACTATTTATTTGAGAATTTATTGTATGCTGCTGGGAATATTTGTGTTGAGGAACACAGATTCAACATTGACTTTGTTGCTGAGGTTAGTTGAGTTTTTGTTCGAAATAAATCCTGAAAAACTTTATGGAGCATTTTGTGAACATTTTGTAACCTTTATAATTTTCTAAGAATTTATTGAAGTTTTTTCAATGAGTTTTTCAAGCAAAAGACAGAGCATGACAGTTTTGAGAAAGTTGCTGGAGTTGCTTTGTTTGGAATGATTGATTGTGTATTTCTCAATTCCAATTCCTTGGATCGTTTTTAATGTGATTAAAAATATGTTACATTGATGTTGTATGCTTGCCAAACTGATTTTCTTGAAATTGGGTTTCCAAAAATTTTCGGATGTCAAATATGTCACATTAGCGTCTCGTTAGTGTATTTCGTTGTCTTGATTGTTTTGACCGTCACAAATTTTGTGACCAGTGCCGAAGTAGTCTTGATAAAGTGTAGACTACCTAGAGATACTTAGGGTGATAGTTTGATATTCTCAAATTATTTGGAAATCTAAGTGAATAATAGTGTATTCATCAATTTCAAGTTTTTCATGTATAGTATGATTATACATGGTAAGCATGATACAATGAAAGTGTTTCGTTGATACATCAAAGTAAACTATATTACACTTGGTATTGTGAATTAGAACTGCACGGATTGAGAAATTAGCCGATTAGAAAGCATTTCCACATATACAAGTCGACTTACACATGTATAAGTCGACTTGTATTCTCAGGTAAGTCGACTTACACATGCATAAGTCGACTTGCACAATGGTATAAGTCGACTTGCACAATGGTATAAGTCGACTTGTACGTGCACAGTATCATAAGTCGACTTGCACAATGGTATAAGTCAACTTGTGCGTACACAGTAGCATAAGTCGACTTACACATGCATAAGTCGACTTACACATGCATAAATCGACTTGCATGTTCAGGTAAGTCGACTTACAACATGCTTAGGTGGGATGATGGATGATTATAGGCATAGACTCAATGTGATTGATGAAATGCCCTAAATCATTCCATATAGTCATGGTGACTATAATCCTACAGCTTGGATGAGTCCAGAGCTTGAAATCCCTCACACATAATATGAAAACTAACGCCTTCCATTAATATTGGGAGAACCAGAGTTCTTATAGAGTTCGGGTTGTTGGGTAAACCCAAGCTCACTCTATACGGATATGTTCAAACCATGAAAATAAGATTTTCGGATTAATGGGTCGGTTTTCACTAGGAGCGTTGATTTGTTGAGTAAACTCAAGGTCAACATAGACAGAGGCGAAATTGGGTAGTGTACATCGATGTACAGCATCAAGAGTTGATAACCCAATGTGTGTGCATACATCACGAGTTGATAGCACTAGTCGATAATTGCACCTGTGATGTAACTGGTATGACCGATACCTGCCGATTGATCTAAGGTGGCTTGTTGGGTAAACCCAAGGTCATTTTAGTAATGTCGGATATCTATGATGCAATTGGTATGACCGATACCTACCGATTGACCTAAGGTAGCTTGTTGGGTAAATCCAAGGTCATTTTAGTAATGTCAGATATCGACCCACTAGGACATTTTGTCATAATGTTTCTTGGATTTGTAATGAGGGTTATGGATTCTTTGAAACTAGTGGGAGCCATATGCATATCATGCAAGTCCTTATGATCATGCATGTAGTTCTATTCTAACATTCTTTCTCTCTTTCTCTTTAGGTTGATTGAAGATGACTTCTAGTGTGAATTTGAGCTCACTTATGGACTCCAATAAATTAACTGGACCCAACTTTCTTGATTGGTTGAGAAATCTGAGAATTGTTCTCAGATCTGAGGAGTTAAGTTATGTCCTCGATGTTCCACTTCCTGATCCACCTGCTGTTGATGCTTCTGATGAGGATCAGAAAGCTTATCGTAAGCATCTCAAAGACAGTGACATGGCTACCTGCATTATGCTCGCATCTATGTCACCAGAGCTGCAGAAGCAGCATGAGTCTATGGATGCTAATACTATAGTGTTTCATCTTAGAGAGCTTTTCGATAAGCAAGCTCGGTCTGAAAGGTTCGAGACCTCGAGGCTACTCTTCACTACTAAGATGACTCCAGGTTCATCTACAGTGCAGTATGCACTGAAGATGAATGGGTATATTGAGAGGTTGGCCGTCTTGAGTTTTGTTATGGATTATGAATTAAGTGTTGACTTAATTTTGGTTGGATTGTCTGATAGTTATTCACAGTTTGTGTTGAACTATCGGATGAACCAAATATCCACGACAATCCTTGAGTTGATCAATCTGCTCAAGACAGCAGAGCAAGCTATCAAAAAGGATAGCAAGCAAGTGCTTATGGTGGCCTCTTCTTCTTCTGGTTCAAAGAAAAAGAAACTGAAGAAGAAAAGGTCTAAGAAATCGAAAGGAAGTGCAGCCAAAAAGAAAACCAAAGAAACTGCACCAAAAGGAACTTACTTCCATTGTGGCAAGATTGGCCACTGGAAGCAAAACTGTAAAGTCTATCTGGAAGAATTGAAGCAGAAGAAGGCATCAAATGCCTCAGCTCCTTCAGGTATGTTTGTCATTGAGGTTAATACTGTTTCTGATCATAACATATAGGTATTAGATACCGGTTGTGGCTCACACATATGCAATGATATGCAGGGCCTCAGGGATAGTAGACAGCTCATGAAGGGAGAACTAGACCTGTGTGTAGGAAATGGAGCAAGAGTTGCTGCATTAGCCGTTGGCACTTACTTTTTGTCACTCCCCAGTGGGCTTGTAATTAAATTGGATGAATGTTATTTTGTACTGTTTTAACAAAGAACATATTATCATTTCTTGTTTAAATAGATTTGGTTTCCATTTGACTTTTAGTAACAATGGTTGTTCTATTAGTTTGAATGGAATGCTTTATGGTACTTGGTACATTATGCAATGGAATTTACATATTAGATATGTCACATCAATTATGAATGTCAATGACACGAAAAGACGAAACGAGATAATTTAAAATCAACTTACTTATGGCATTGTCGCCTCGACCATATAAATGAGAGACGATAGCTAAGCTCTATAAGAGTGGTAGTTTAGGGTCATTTGATTATGAATCATATGACACATGTGAATCTTGTTTATTAGGCAAGATGACTAAGTTACCCTTTAAGGAAAGGGTGAGCGAGCGATCAAGTATTAGACCTAATACATTCAGATGTATGTGGTCCGATGTCCATCCATGCTAGAAGTGGTTGTCTTTACTTCATTATCTTTATCGATGATTATTCTCGATATGGGTACCTGTATATCTGATGAGATACAAATCTGAAGGATTGGAAAAGTTCAAACAATTCAGAAATGAAGTAGAAAATCAACTTGGGAAAAGTATCAAGACATTACGATCCGATCGTGGTGGGGAATACTTAGACCAACAATTTTTAGATTATCTCAGAGATAATGGGATTTTATCTCAATGGACTCCTCCGTACACACCACAGCATAATGGTGTGGCAGAAAGGAGAAATCGAACCTTGTTAGACATGGTATGATCGATGATGGGCTTTGCAAAGTTACCGAAATCCTTTTGAGGGTATGCACTCGAGACAACTGTTTACTTGCTAAACAGAGTTCCATCAAAGACAGTTGATGTTACTACATATGAGATGTGGACTAACAAAAGACCCTATCTTACTCATTTGAAAATTTGGGGTTGTCCTGCTTATGTGAAGCGGATACAGTCAGATAAACTTGATGCAAAATCTGACAAGTGTTTGTTTGTAGGATATCCTAAAGAAACAATGGGATATCAATTCTACCTTGCTGAGGAACAAAAGGTATTTATTTCGAAGCATGCTGTCTTTTTAGAGAGAGTTTCTTTTACAAGAAGGCGGTGGGAGCAAAATTGAACTTGAAGAAGTTCAAGATGCTCGAAACAGACGTGATCAATCGCTGAACTCGCAACTGTGACTCATCTGAGATGAAGTAATGCTCAACCTTCTACAACACATGAAATTAAGTAGGTCACGTAGGATACGCCTGCTTCCCAAGAGATATGGATTTCTCGTGAATGAACAGAATGACGTATTGCTGATAGAAGATGATGACCCTACCACCTATGAAGAGGTTCTGAAGAGTTTAGAGTCTGAGAAATGGCTTCATGCCATGCAGGCTAAAATGGATTCAATGTATGAAACCAAGTATGGACTTTGGTAGAGGCACCCGAAGGAATAAAACCCATAGGGTGTAAATGGGTTTTCAAAAAGAAAACCGACATGGATGGTAATGTAATTACCTATAAAGCAAGGCTTGTGGCTAAAGGTTTTCGTCAAAGACAAGGAGTTGACTACTGACGAGACCTTGACCCAAGATGCAATGCTTAAATCCATTAGGATACTCCTAGCCATTGCCACCCATTATGATTATGAGATATGGCAAAAGGATGTGAAGATAGCTTTCCTAAATGGAAATCTAGCTGAGGATGTGTATATGACACAACCTGAGGGCTTCATCTCCTGTGATGGCGAAAAGGTATGCAAGCTTCAAAAATCCATCTATGGATTGAAACAAGCATCCAGGAGTTGGAATATCCGTTTTGATGAGGTAATCAAAGAGTTTGGTTTCTCACAAAATCCGGATGAACACTCTGTGTATAAGAAGGTTAGTGGGACTGCAATCATATTCCTTGTGCTATATGTAGATGACATATTATTACTAGGAAACGATGTCTCTATGCTACAAGCTGTGAAGATTTGGTTGTCCAAACAATTTGCCATGGAAGACCTTAGTGAAGCAACTTATATCCTTGGGATAAGAATCTATAAAGATAGATCAAAAAGATTGCTTGGTCTTTCACAATCAACGTACATAGACAAGATGCTAAAGAGGTTTAGCATGGAATAATCCAAGAGAGGGTACCTTCCCGTGACTCATGGGATAACGCTCTCAAAATCTATGTGTCCTAAGACACAAGATGAGAGGATGCGCATGAATATGATCCCGTATGCATCTGCAGTAGGATCTATCATGTACGCTATGCTATGTACGAGACCCGATGTATCATATGCTCTAAGTGTTTCGAGCAGATACCAATCAGATCCTGGTGAGGGTCACAGGGTGGCTGTCAAGAATATCCTCAAGTACTTGCGAAGGACTAAGGATGTTTTCTTGATATATGGAGATGGAAATCTCCAGGTGAGCGGGTATACAGATGCTAGTTTTTAATCTGATAAGGATGATTCCAAATCCCAATCAAGTTACATATTCACACTGAACGGCGGGACAGTCAGTTGGAAGAGTTCCAAATAAGAGACAACTGCCAATTCAACAACCGAGGCATAGTACATTGCCGCTTCAGACGCAGCAAAGGAAGCAGTTTGGATCAAGAAGTTCATTACTGAACTTGGTGTTGTTCCTAGCTGTGATGGGCCCACACAGTTGTATTGTGACAACAATGGGGCTATTGCGCAGGCGAAGGAACCAAGGTCTCATCAACGATCCAAACACATACTCCGCAGATATCATCTGATCAGGGAGATCATTGGACGAGGTGATGTCCAGATAGAGATGATTCCCACAGAGTAGAATATTGCTGATCCGTTGACAAAGCCATTGTCATAGAAGAGTTTCGATTCTCATGTACTCACCTATGGTATTAGATATCAAGGCGATTGGCTTTTGGTCAAGTGGGAGATTTTGTTAGAGTAGTTCCCTAAAGGCAATCGCCTTTAGCGCGTTTTGTACAAAGTTGTGTGCAGACTTTATGAATAAATAAAGAAAGGCATATTTCATTAATTTGATGTTCATTATTTGTGAAGTGATATTGATCAATAAGCAAATTAATGAAGTCCATGATATATGACATAACATGAAGGAAATTATGATGTGATCATACTACTGATGATACAAGAAGCCATGGCAATAAAGATCAAGGTGCAACACGCCAAGACAAGCTTACTTTGCCAAGTGGACCTATTACAAGACAACGTGCAGCAAGGCTTAAACAAGCACTTCAAGGGTTTGTT
This sequence comes from Erythroxylum novogranatense, assembly GCA_029891385.1. Lineage (NCBI taxonomy): Eukaryota > Viridiplantae > Streptophyta > Magnoliopsida > Malpighiales > Erythroxylaceae > Erythroxylum > Erythroxylum novogranatense. Next base: position 51,683,708 of record CM057235.1, on the reverse strand, counting down.
CAAAGTCACATTACATCTCACCTTGATTACAAGACCGAATCATCCATGGAGAATTCAAGTGGAGTAGTCAAGCTTGTGACTCTTCTAGAGAGGGCATGTGGAGGGGCTAATACTTAGCCAATTTTCAAGACAAGTTCAATTATTCTTCTGGACTTATTTTAGTACATTGGGCTTGTTATTTATCCTTTGTTTATTAGGCCCAAAGAGACTTGTTATGGGCTAGGTATTTATTAGTACTTGCCTTAGTTTATTTAAAGCTAGTTTTGGACTACCAAGTGTGTGGGCCTAAGTAGAGTAATCCATTAGGCCCATCCACCTCCCTTAGGTTTATTTAAATTATTTTGGTCTTATTTAAGTTAGTTTAGCCCAATCCTAAATGGATTAGGATCAGATTGCATTTTTGGGCTATAAACTCCTAAACTAGTTAGGATTAGGCTTGTTTTAGCATTAAAGGGTCTTGTAACCTATTCCTTTTAGGTTTAGGTCGTGGGCAAGGGTATAAATACCTTATTTTATCCTTGCAAACATTAGATTTGGTTGATTAATGAAATTGAGAGATATTCTCTTCAAGTAAGGTGTGTTCTTCTTATTGTTACTTCAAGGATTGCATCACTTATAAAGGTAATCACTTGTGGTGTGTTCAATTCTTCAATTTTCTTTGGGTTTGGGTCTCAATTTCGTATAATTGGGGTTTGAACTAGCATGTTCTTAGAATAGAAAGATTGGGGTTTTGATTCAATAGGATTAGGGGGTTTCAAGAACCTTATTTTCTTGGGGTTTCTGTATCAGTTGGTATCAGAGCTTTGGCTTAATTCTATTGAAGTCATACGTATCTTTCATTGTTTTCTTTGTTGAATTCCTTAGAAAGGAAAAAAAAAGTTTAAATTGCTTGGAACGAATCTGCCATTATTGGTTCTTTGTGTTCTTGTTTCCTTAATTGGTTGTTTGTTTTCTTGATCAAAATTTAAAAAAAATAGAAAAAAGCAAAAAAATAGAAAAAAAGGGTGAAAAATAGAACAAAAAGAGTGAACAGTATAAAGAAAAGAAAAAAATTCAAGAATGATCAAGAAACATCCAAGATTGTGATTCTTTGAATCTTTGTTTGGTCTTTCATTCTAGATTTGTTCTTATCAGTCAAGATTCATTAAGATTGTCCTTCTTTCATTCAAGAACCTATCAAGAAACGATTTCTTTGAATCTTTTGTTCAATTCTTGGAACTTTGGGTAGATTGGGATACTAAAATAAAAAAATAAAAATAAATTGGTCTTGGGTTCGGTGAGTTTTGTCATATTTTTGTGTGTCTTTCTTTGTTTCCTAGTTTATTTCTTGTTTTGGTACCTATCTTTGCTTCTCTACATTGATTTGAACAATTGTTGCACTCATAATTGTTCAATTGACACAAGAATCGTTGCCTACACTACTCTTCATCCGTGTATTGGCACTTTGATTTATTTTCCGTCCGTATAATATTTTTGCTTCTAGATTTGTTTCATCTATTTGTTTTTCTTTGTTAGGCTTGCTATCTTTGTGCTTTCTACTTGAACTTGTTGCTTGTTGATTTCCTTGATCTTGTTGAAGTGATCCTGAAAAGTAACATAAAGGAGGCACTTGAGTGGAAAAAGGCAAGAGTGTGAGATTATATAGTGAAAAGCCATTTTATTGTGTGAAACACGAGTGGAAATTTTTGTTTTAGAGAGAAACACGTGAGGGAGTGTTGTGAGGTTTCTAACGTTTTCTTGCAGGAATTGATCATGTCTCATAATAGCAATAAAGATGGCAAGAGTGATGGGAGTGAAGAGGACCAACAAAATACATTCTTTACTCTTGAAGCAATGCAAAATCAGTTCAAGAGAATAGAGACTATGTTCCTTGAAGTCAAAGACAAGTTCGAGCAGCGAAGATAGAAACTTTGAAAGACAAGATAGACTTCTTAGAACTATTCAAGTGAATCTTGAGGAATAATGGGCCAAGAAAAGAGAGAACCCTCCACTTCATAATCATTATCACTATGAGGAGGAGCAAGATGAAGATGGATTTGATGAGGAAGAGTGGTATGGAGGCCGAAACAATGCAAGAGGTAGTAGAGGAGATAGAGGCGAAATAGAGGTGGTTATAGAGGAAGAGCTGAAAGAGGTAGAGAGGAGGAAGAGACTGAAAGAGTAGATAGAAACATTGGCAACATCAAATGAAGATGCCATCATTTCAAGGAAGGAATGATGTTGATGCCTACTTAGAGTGGGAAAGGAAAGTAGAGATGATATTTATGCGCCACAATTATTACGAGGAGAAGAAGGTGAAGTTAGCGGCGAGTTGAGTTCTCTGATTATCTTTGTTGTTTGGTGGGATCAATTGATGGTTAGTAGAAGACTAACCGGAGAAAGACCTGTTGAAACACAGGATGAGATGAAGCGCATCATGAAAAGAGATTTGTGCCAAGTTACTACTATAGGGAGTTGCATCAAAAACTCCAAACATTGAGGCAAGGCACAAAGAGCATGGAAGATTACCACAAGGAGATGGAGATAGCTATGATAAGAGCTAACATAGAGGAGGATAGAGAGGCTACAATGGCTCGATTCCTTGCTGGTCTAAATAAAGAGATATCGAATGTGTTAGAGATTCATCAATACTTAGAGTTGGAGGACATGGTAAGCATGACTATGAAGATTGAAAAGCAATTGAAGGGAAAAGGTTTCAGCAAGGGCAATACCTCAGGATCTTCAAATTCTTGGGGTCCTAAATGGCCAAAGAAGGAGGAAAAGAACAAGGATAAGTCCTATGACAATAAGGACAAGTCGAAGGAAAAGTGGACAGCCTCTAAAGGTGTGCCTACATCTAATGATCAAAATCCTAACACTAAGCAAAGAGACATAGGGCAAACCAATGTCCCAATAGGAAGATCATGTATTTGCGAGATGGGGTAATTGAATCAGAAGATAGTGATGGAAGTGATATGCCTGAGTTGGAGGATTGCAATGATGAAGAAGTTGAGCAACCAGTCCAAGCCGAAGCATTAGTAGTGAGGCGAGCTCTCAATGTACAAGAAAAGATAGAGCTTGAGGATCAAAGGGAGAATATATTCCACACCAGATGTTTAATTAAGGGTAAGATGTGCAGTTTAATAATTGATGGAGGTAATTGCACCAATGTTGCAAGCACAATTTTAGTTGAGAAATTGGGGCTGCCTCTCATTAAGCACTCTAGTCCTTATAAGTTGCAATGGCTTAATGAGTGTGGAGAGGTTAGGGTGAACAAGCAAGTGCTAGTGGCGTTCTCAATTGGGAGATATTCTGATGAAGTGTTGTGTGATGTAGTTCCTATGCATGCTGGTCATTTACTATTGGGGAGACCATGGCAATATGATAGGCGTGTACTACATGAAGGATTCAAAAATAGATATTCATTCAAGATGGGGGAGAAACACTTCACATTGACACGCCTTTGACCAAGAGAAGTTCATGAGGATCAGTTGAGACTTACAAAAGCCATGGAAGAACAAAAACTTAGAGAGGCTGAGAGTTTAAAAAGAAAAAAAGAAAAAGAGGCCATTCAAGAAAATAAGAACAAAGGCCCAACTGAGAGTAATTGCACTAGTGAGCAAAGGAAAGAGAGTGGTGCAGTTGAAAAAGGAGAGACGAGTGAAAAGAAGAGTGGAACAAAAAAAAGTACTTTCTTTGCAAAAGAAAAGGAGTTGAGGAAGGTCATGTACACACAGAAACTATTGGTTTTGCTTATGTATAAGGAGTTGTTTTATGGTGAGATTGACCTTGACCCTTCTGTGCCTAGAGTTGTGAGACTTATTTTGCAAGAATACTCTGATGTCTTTCCAAATGAGTTGCCCAGGTGACTACCACCATTGAGGGGCATTGAACATCAGATTGATTTTCCAGGTGAGTATCAAGTATCTGCTACGTTTAACGTTGTTGATCTCTCTCCATTTGATAATGCAGGGGCTGATTCGAGGACGAATCCTTTTTGAGGAGGGAGGGAATGATACAAGAAGCCATGGCAATAGAGATCAAGGTGCAACACGCCAAGACAAGCTTACTTTGCTAAGTGGACCTATTACAAGACAACGTGCAGCAAGGCTTAAACAAGCACTTCAAGGGTTTGTTCAAAGTCACCTTACATCTCACCTTGATTACAAGACCGAACCATCCATGGAGAATTCAAGTGGAGTAGTCAAGCTTGTGACTCTTCTAGAGAGGGCATGTGGAGGGGCTAATACTTAGCCAATTTTCAAGACAAGTTCAATTATTCTTCTGGACTTATTTTAGTACATTGGGCTTGTTATTTATCCTTTGTTTATTAGGCCCAAAGAGACTTGTTATGGGCTAGGTATTTATTAGTACTTGCCTTAGTTTATTTAAAGCTAGTTTTGGACTACCAAGTGTGTGGGCCTAAGTAGAGTAATCCATTAGGCCCATCCACCTCCCTTAGGTTTATTTAAATTATTTTGGTCTTATTTAAGTTAGTTTAGCCCAATCCTAAGTGGATTAGGATCAGATTGCATTTTTGGGCTATAAACTCCTAAACTAGTTAGGATTAGGCTTGTTTTAGCATTAAAGGGTCTTGTAACCTATTCCTTTTAGGTTTAGGTCGTGGGCAAGGGTATAAATACCTTATTTTATCCTTGCAAACATTAGATTTGGTTGATTAACGAAATTGAGAGATATTCTCTTCAAGTAAGGTGTGTTCTTCTTATTGTTACTTCAAGGATTGCATCACTTATCAAGGTAATCACTTGTGACGTGTTCAATTCTTCAATTTTCTTTGGGTTTGGGTCTCAATTTCGTATAATTAGGGTTTGAACTAGCATGTTCTTAGAATAGAAAGATTGGGATTTTGATTCAATAGGATTAGGGGGTTTCAAGAACCTTGTTTTCTTGAGGTTTCCGTATCAACTGAGATTCCTATCATGTGCAATTATGTCAGTATCTAAATTATCCCTAGTCATAGGATTACTGAAACTGGACATCGGTAATCCGAAAAGACTAGCACATCTCAAGCTCCTTGATTTGATCAAACAGTGGATCTCAGAAACTGTAAATATGAGATATTTAGGGTTGAGATGTGAATGCTTACTAGAGGTAGTAAGTACATTGGATGACCTACTATGAGATCATCACATGGATGTCCTTATTCTAATGTTAGTGATAATCTCATCATAGCAATGGTGCAAATATCCTTAGACTTGAGGTACTTAAGGATATCTTGGATACTGATTCTGTGCTTTGACTCCATTCCTTGTTGCCTTACAGAGGTCGCTCATAGGGTGGTACTTGGGTACAGCTTGAGGTATTCGAAGGTAATTGAGTAGCTAATAAAGGATTCATCACTTCTGTAATAGCAGAAGATGATACCCATGGCCTCTTGTCAGGGCCATTACTTGGAAATCTCTGGCCGGAGTTCATATGTCATGAAGAGTGTCTTCAGTGACATATAAAGTAATGAGTCCCAGGATAAGAACTAATATCACTTGGACTAGATTTGGCGTAGTCGATCTAGTGAGTTGACACTTCATACTCATAACCAAGTGGGGTATAGCATGGTGAAAGGACGAATTGCACAGTAATTGTCTATGGAAAGGTTTGTGATATGGTTCATGATGAATATAGGTTCATTCGTCAAATCAATTACTTTCTGATCAATTGGGGGTCATGATGTGTTGCTAGATACCGCTTATGACTTGCTCAGATTAAATGTTAATCTAAGTGGCCAACATAACCGGGAACCTAATGGGTCACACGCATAAGAGTGACTCGGAGAATTCGTGAAATAGTTTTAGATAGAGATCCAATATATGGAGAGCAATATGATTAAATGGATCCCGATGAGATCGAGATATGTCCCGATGAGATCGCGACATCCATATTGCTGAAACAGGTCTTCAGTGTTTTTTCCATACCGGGACCCGGTAGGACCGACCCCAGTGTGACTGGACCTCTTCAGCATTTATATACATATATATATATATATATATCTTATTAATTAATTAAAGAATTAATTAATATATATATATGTGTGTGTGTTAACGTGGAAGGAGGATGGAAGCTTCTCTTTTGCTTTATCAAAAGTTGCATTTAATGCTTTTAAATGAAAGTGACAAGTGGCCATAAGAGATAAAAAAATCCATTTGAAGACTAAAATAAGGTGATGGTCGTTGGTTTTGTAAGAAGGAAGAAAGGGTTTTAAAGAAAAGGCTTTCATCCTCTCTTGATCATCGATTTTCAAGATTCAAGCTCTTCATCAAGCTTCTTCTCATCGTTGATTCCAAGCTCTCCAAGAACAAAGGTAAGATCTAGCAATCTTTACTTTGTTCTAGCTATTCTCGGGTCAAAGGTTTTGCCCCGATTAGGTTCTCCGATCTCTGCGTGGATACTGTTAGAGACGGTCTCTTTTGGTCGTTATTATTTGACATTATTATATAGACACATGGATCCTGGCTTTCGGGAAGCTCCCGGAACAAAAATTTTTGTTTTTCGCACTGTGTGCATGTGATGCACACACCGGGATTTTCCTACAGTTTTCATATCATCTAATGTGTCCAATACATGTACCAACACTATGTCAGTACTATGCACATAGTAGTTATGTACCATACATGTATTCTAATGGTACCATGCTCATTGTACACCCATATATGGTATAGTACATTACATGCATATATATACTATGGGACACTAATGGCACGTACCATGCATTGTATACTAGTACATGGTACCAACGTGTTACCATGTACATATGTAGTGTACATACTACATATACTACACTAGTGTCAGAGTAGTAGCAAATATAATGCATGGTATATAGTGTAATACACATTAATACACTAGTATAATACTTACAATGGTTGTGGTAATGTACTAGTATAATACATAGTGTATAGCACATATGTGTACTCTATAATTACAATTGGCATATGTGTACATGGTTAGTGTACGATACGATACAATGGTTCCACTTACAATAATTTTAGTTGTTAGTTGCCATGTTATACATGCATATATATGTGTATTGATGGAGAACCATGGGCATGTGAAAGACAAGAAGAAACACATCTATGGTGTGATTCACCTCAAAGAAGCCTAGGATGTGACTTGCATGAACATAATCTTGCAAAAGGAGGCTTAGGAGCTGAAATTGGATCAGATTTGAAGTTTGAATGTTCAAGGCAAGGAGATGAACGAAATTCCCATATCAAAAGCCCAACATTCAAGTCTAATATTCCTAAAGATCCATTACAAGATGTTGGAGGCCCAATGACAAGAGCTAGGGTCAAAGTAATGAAGCAAGCATTGAATTGTTTAATCCAAGACCTTCAAGAGATAGAGCCCATATTTTTGAGTCAAATTTTATCTCATAAAGGTCCAAGAGGCATTGTCTTACTCCTTGAAGCCCAACATAAAGTGTCCAAAGGCCCACATGGAGTCCAATTGGGAGAATTCACTTAAAGTACCATGTGACAAGCATGTGCCACTTAAAAATAAAGATAAGGACGTGATCCCTAAGGTCCAACATGTTGAGATCATGTTTTATTTAGTTTCCTTTTTTGTTTCCTTGAAATAAGGTGATCTAGTTAACACTTTTATAAGTTTATTTTGTTTCCTTTTATGGGTTGATTTGTTTCCTTTTATTTAGTATCTTCTTCAGGAAATTAAAGTAGGAAGTTTTCCCTATAAATAGGCACCCTCTATGTACTTTGAAAGGGGATCTTTCGTTTAGAAATAATATTGAGAGCTTTCTTGCTTTCTTTGTATTCTTTGAGATTACTTGACTGATCAAAGGAGTGGCCTTCCTTTGTGGCGTCCTAAGGTTAGAGTTCTAAGAGAAAAGTTCTCTTAGGGTTCTTTCCATTGACCAACATTCTTGCTTGGGTTATAAGAGACAAGTTCTCTTAGGGTTCTTTTCATCGACCAACATTCTTCTAACCGCCCATTTTCTCTTTGTGTTATGTTTCTATCTTTTCATTTTGTTTATTGTAATCCGTGTGTTTGCTTGATTCTATCTACTCCTGGGCAGAGTTCCATCTTGTTGAAGGTTCTATAGGACAAGTTCCTATTAGGTCTCCCATCATGTATTCATTAACAATAGATGATGAATACATGTACACCATACACACGTATAGTGACTATGCATTGTGTACCATATGTACACGTAGCACACACTATTATAGCACACATGGTATAGTGTTGCATTATACATGTATTATGTTGCTAGTACACGTATACACCATGAGTATACCATTGTGCATGCATGTAAATTACAATCATACGTGTAATAGTGCACACATATAGGTACCATGTACCATGTACCATACAATAATAGCATATTAGTAACATATGTACTGGTATCATGTGTAATAGTAATATAGTACACATATGTGCACATTGGTATACATATGCATTGTGTTACATGTGATAATATGCATGTATTAAATTAGTATATATGTACCTAGTGATTGGCATATACTTTGTAAGTACATTATAATACAGATTATGCACACTATGTAATGCATGTATGTTATCACAATGCATCCCATTACCATACGCATTGTGTACAATATAGTACTAGTATAATACTATAGTACACTACGATATGGTAATAGTATTACCATATACCATGTATTAGTTAATACACTATGTCTTACCATGGTACATACCAAGTATGCAATAGTGCATGTTACATAACATGTGTACCATAGTTATAATAGTATATTAGTATTTACATATGGATACATATATGTGCCATATGTTTATATGCTCAATTATACCCCAAGTAATGTATTAGTATACATGGCATAGTGTATAATAGTATGCATACCATAGTATATAAATTGTGCCAAGTAGAATACATAGACTAATAGTAACATAGGTCATGTGCATAATATAGCATCTGTTGGAGTTATGTAAATATAGTGCCTTGGAAAGCAAGTGTATTTACATGTAACTTTATCTTCTTGATTCTGAGCTTGTAATGAAAATATTTATTATTAATAAAACAAAAGAGTTTGGTTTTATCTGTATGAGCATTATATATCTGGTCATAAGGTACCAAGATTCATTTGTAAGTAATATACATATACATAGAGATGTATGGGAAACATGTATGTTATTAGAATCAATTAATTGATTCACAGTTGAATAATCAAGTTGGCCGTTTGATTATGGTTTAGATCAGAGTGTTGCGATTTATCTCCATATAAGTAAAGGAGTTTACTTAAAGGGAATGATGAGTTTCATATCATGATAGTAGTAGACTATCGATAATGGCACTATTAAATGAATCTGAGTCAAGTATGTTTTCAAGAATAAAGTGGGCGTTACTTTAATCTTAAAACATACAACTTAAGCATTCGCTTATTATGAACCACAATCTTGATGAGGGTGAACTCATATGTGTTTCATTATAATTCTTGATATGATCGGAATGGATTTTTACAGGTATTAATCCGATTATGCGCATGTTGGAATTATTAATTGAAACATGTATCGAGAACATTCACTCAAATAAAGAGTTTATAGTGTTATCATCTCTTCTAGATGTTTTAAGGAGATTTGGTAATTAAATCGGCGCGATAGTTTGATGGACTAGCTACCCATCAAGTCTTAACACTAAGATGAGATCTTATGTGTTAATCACCATATAAAGCAAAATGAGAGATCTAGAAGGAAAAACCAACATAAGGGCAAAACGATAATTTTACCCTTTGTTGTGCGGATGGCTATAATAAGGTTCTAAATAGGGTTTGCAATTGGACATATTCTCATAATATTTAATAATTCAAGAGTTCAACTAATTGTCTTTAGTGGAATGACATTTAGTTAATAAGCTAGAATTAATTCCAATGAGATTGAATTATTTCGGGCTTATTAGACTTCAATTATCAAAGTCCAATAAGATTCTCCACTTGGCCTTAAGGAAGGTTATCAAGCTAAGTAAGAAGTAGTTTGGAGGCTTTAGAAGTCCATAATTGAATGATGGGCTTATACTAATTAATGGTTAATTGGAAGCCCATATGTTCATTTAGAAATGGGCTTGTTTTGGTTTAATGTAATTGATTAGATTAATTATATTAAAACAATTTTTTAAATGGAGAAGAAGCAATTTCGAAATTGTGTTAGGTTAGATGTGTAACCACACATTTGACATTAAAATACTAAATAAAGATGGTCTTTATTATGGTTCATCATTATTAAATGGAGTTATGAACTTACCATTAAATGGTTTAATGGTTGGCTTTTAATGTTGGCATGTAACCTATTTGCATTCATTAGATTAAAGATGAAAGATGTGCATTAGATGGACCATCTTCCTTCTTTCTTCTTGCCAAAACCGAAATGGGTATTCAATTATAGGTTATGGTCTTTTCAAATAGCCATTTAAAGATAAATGAAGTAAGTCTCATTTATTGGCTATTTGATGAGTGATTAATGTAAGTGATGCATTGGATGCCTCTCACTTTTTCCATTTATGCATATTTCGAAATTGAGAGGTAAGAAAGGGTTCTTGCATGTTTTTAGACATTCTCTCTTTTCATGCAAGGGAGAACCGAAATTCCTAAGTGAAAGAATTGAAAGAGTTTGATTTTGGTTCTTCTTCTTCTAAGAAAATCTCCTCCAAATATTTCTTCTCCTTTCCCACCAAAGGATTTTGTTAACCTAGTTGTCCTTGAAGAACAAGTGGTAAATCTAATTGGTAGAGGATACTACTACAAGGAAGAAGATAGATTGCTAAAGGAAAAGACACAAAGGCAAAGGATTTGGATCAAGAAGGAGAGGATAGCGCAATGAGGATTTAAAGTCGTAGCGAAGGAGTCGGTAATTCCTTTTATCTTGTTCTTGGTTTTATTATCCTTATACCATATCATGTATGGATTAGCATGTTGATTTGGATATATTGCTTCCATTTGCAAGATGATTTCTTAAAAGTTTTGAAATCTATCGTTTCTCCAAACTAAGCATGCTTTCTTTTTCCGATCCAACATTAATCACCATATAAAGTAAAATGAGAGATCTAGAAGGAAAAACCAACATAAGGGCAAAACGGTAATTTTACCCTTTGTTGTACGGATGGCTATAATAAGATTCTAAATAGGGTTTGCAATTGGACATATTCTCATAATATTTAATAATTCAAGAGTTCAACTAATTGTCTTTAGTGGAATGACATTTAGTTAATAAGCTAGAATTAATTCCAATGAGATTGAATTATTTACGGGCTTATTGGAGCTTGAATTATCAAAGTCTAATAAGATTCCCACTTGGTTTTAAGGAAGGTTATCAAGCTAAGTAAGAAGTAGTTTGGAGGCTTTAGAAGTCCATAATTGAATGATGGGCTTATACTAATTAATGGTTAATTGGAAGCCCATATGTTCATTTAGAAATGGGCTTGTTTTGGTTTAATGTAATTGATTAGATTAATTATATTAAAATAATTTTTTAAAATGGAGAAGAAGCAATTTGAAATTGTGTTAGGTTAGATGTGTAACCACATTTGACATTAAAATACTAAATAAAGATGGTCTTTATTATGGTTCATCATTATTAAATGGAGTTATGAACTTACCATTAAATGGTTTAATGGTTGGCTTTTAATGTTGGCATGTAACCTATTTGCATTCATTAGATTAAAGATGAAAGATGTGCATTAGATGGACCATCTTTCTTCTTTCTTCTTACCAAAACCGAAATGGGTATTCAATTATAGGTTATGGTCTTTTCAAATAGCCATTTTAAAGATAAATGAAGTAAGTCTCATTTATTGGCTATTTGATGAGTGATTAATGTGAAGTGATGCATTGGATGCCTCTCACTCTTTCCATTCATGCATATTTCAAATTGAGATGTAAGAAAGGGTTCTTTCATGGTTTTAGACATTCTCTCTTTTGATGCAAGGTAGAACTGAAATTCTAAGTGAAAGAATTGAAAGAGTTTCATTTTGGTTCTTCTTCTTCTAAGAAAATCTCCTCCAAATATTTCTTCTCCTTTCCTACCAAAGGATTTTGTTAACCTAGTTGTCCTTGAAGAACAAGTAGTAAATCTAATTGGTAGAGGATACTACTACAAGGAAGAAGATAGATTGCTAAAGGAAAAGACTCAAAGGCAAAGGATTTGGATACAAGAAGGAGAGGATAAGCGAACGAGGATTTAAAGGCATGAATAAGGAGTCGGTAATTCCTTTATCTTGTTCTTGGTTTTATTATCCTTATACCATATCATGTATGGATTAGCATGTTGATTTGGATATATTGCTTCTGCTGCAAGATGATTTCTTAAAAAGTTTTGAAATCTATCGTTTCTCCAAACTAAGCATGCTTTCTTTTTCCGATCCAACAATTGGTATCAGAGCCAGGTTTTTCATGCATGATTTCGGTTCCTATATGGTGGATGCATGGGTTGGCAATCTTTTATGTATACTGCATATTTTTATGTGATAGAAATATATATGGTGTATGTTGCTCTTTTGGTTGTCCATAGAAGTTAAATTTTATCTTGTAAGATTTCTTCATTTGGTTGTAACAAGGAGGGTGGTCTATCATCACCATGTTTCCTCCTTGGTTTCTTTTTTCTATTTTATTTGATTTTGTAATGTACAAATTGATGTAATGATGAAGAAGGAGCAGCCATGGATTGAAGAAATGGAAAGCGAAGAGTTCGAAGCGGAAGATCCAAGATGAAGAAGCATATTTTGGGCCTAAAAGGCTTGTAATTATTTTATGTTTCTAAGATGGACAATCAAAAGTGGCTTTATTAGTTCATGTGATGAATGGAGAAATGAATGCTTGTAATGTGTGATATTATGTGATTGCATGTCATTTAGAAAATTGCCAACCCTAGGCCTTGCCATGCATTCATTATGTATGAGATATATAATGAAACAATATAGGATGGATAATAAATTGCATCTAGACAAGATGGTATTTAAAACTTAAAGCCCAAAAAGATTGAGTGGGAGAGGATGCTCCTGTGAGAGTCCACGGTCTCCAAATGATGGCCCGTTTGCATGTGGTGAAGTGTTACTCCCCATCGGAGGGCATGGATCCTAGATCTTGCATGGTTTGGGTCTCCTTAAGGATAAGTCCACTTAATGATAGCAAATGTGACCTCCCACCGAGGCATGATTTGTAGGTATCTTTAGTGAATGAATCAAATGGTTATACACTCAACATTTTTTATCAATAAACTGCCCACCGTAGCTCTGTTGGTAAAAGTATGAACCAAATTAAGACACTTCTTTAAAAATTGAGCATGAGATGCTTGGTAGTTTTTGAGTGGGAGGGTCCCAGTTTTTCTTTTAATAGATAAGATGGCCCACCGTCACTTAGATACATTATAGATAAGAAAAATAACCGTCAGTATAATGTTTTAATTTTTAAGTTTTGTTAAATCTATCATCATGCATACATGCATCATGATTTTATACAAAGTTCCATAAATTGTTGACTAGTATGCTCATGTTTTAATAATTTATATTTTCAGATATAATCAACCACAAAATGAATCCACTCACCCCTTTCTTGACTAATAACAAATTGGAAAATGGAGACAAGTTTAATGAATGGAGACGTAACCTTGACATTGTTCTTTAATATGAGCGTATTTCATGGGTGTTAACGAAAATAAGCCTACACCTCTAAGTGGAGATGCAACTCTGAGCAAGTCCAACAACATGGCGTTGGCGAGAATCTTGACAAGACTACTAAGTGTTATATTAAAGCTTCATCGTGACATGTTGCAAAAGCAAATTGCTTGTATGAAAACTGCTAGTGCAATGGTCCATCACCTACATGAGATGTTTGGTGTGAGGACTAGGTCTGCAAGAGTGAAAGCTATCCAAACCTTTCATAATCTCGCATGAAACCTCGTGAACCGGTGCGGGATTACATGATGAAGGTAATCTCTGCGATCCGAGGGTGAGATGCTTGGGGCGGATATGGATGCGGACACGCAGATGATTATGATCATCAATAGCTTAAACTCTTCTTTTCAGCGGTTTAAGTTGGACTATGAGCTCAACAAAGAAGGATTACACCTTGGTGAGTTGATGAATACCCTCCGAGCACGGAGGAAATATTGAATATTAAGGCTCATGGGCCGAAGCTAATGTAGCTTCTTCTTCTAAGCCAAGGGTAAGGGCAAGGAAAGAAGAAGGGTCCAATGAAAAGAAGGCCCAAATAGGGGTCAAGGCCAAACCCATGAAAAGAAGGCCAAAGAGAACATCAAAGGAAAGTGTTTCCACTGTGATGAGATGGGCCATTGGAAAAGAAACTATCCGATCTACCTAGAGTCCCTCAAAAGCAAACAAGGTATGGGCTTCCTAAGTTTGTTAGGAACTAGAAATGTGGCAGATTTATCTACTTCTTGGATATTATATTAGGAGCCACTAACCATGTTTGTAATTCTTTGCGGGGTTCCAAAGAAGGAAAAGACTTCCTAAAGGCCGCCAAGTTAAGATAGCAGATGGTTCCTATATTTCAGCGAGAATCGGTGGGAGTAGTTATCTTGGACTTTCCTAGTGGTCATAGGTTATATTTGGAAGATGTTTATTACATGCCAATGATTGTAAGGAACATGATTTACATTTTTTGTCTAATAAAATCGGCTATTCCTTATATTTTGAAAAGGTTGTTTCAATATATGAGAATAAGGATTTTATTTGTGAAGCGATAATTAAACGAGGATTGTTTTTTATAGAACCTATGAAAGGCTCACTAAACACCACGAAATTGATAAAATCAAGACAATCCAATATCTCTAGCATTAATTCAAAGTATCTGGGCATCTAAGGATGGGTCATATCAATCGAAAAGACTTGACAGGCTAGTAAAGGATGGGATCCTTATGGGCTTGGATAGTGATCCATTACCCACATGAATCTTGTATTGAAGGAAAAATGACAAAAGCCTCATTTCCTTCTAAAAGCAATGATTTGAATCCACATTGGACATGGTACATCTTGATGTGTGTGGGCCCATAAATGTACAAGCTAGAGGAGGTTATGAATATTTCATAACTTTTATAGATGATTACTCAAGACATGGCTATTTGTATTTGATGCATAAAAGAGTGAATCTTTTGAAAAGTTCAAAGAATTCAAAGTCAAGTGAGAAGCAACTTGGCAAGCCATTAAAACGACTTCGATCGGATCGAGGTGGTGAGTATTTATCTGGAGAGTTCCAGAATATTTAATTGACAATGGAATTGTTTCCAATTTGTCGACTCCTCGTACACCTCAATGAATGGTGTAGCAGAGGAGAAATAGAACTCTATTAGAAATGGTAAGATCAATGATGTCTATGCTAGCCTTCCATAATCGTTACGGAGATATGCCATACAAGCGGCAACATATCTTCTTAACTTTGCTCCATCCAAATCGGTGCCTAAAATACCTAGGGAGTTGTGGGTGGCCGAGTGCCTTCATTGAGGCACTTGAGGACTTGGGGCTGTCCAGCCCATGTTCTAAAGCCCGAATCCACAAAGATGAAACCAAGTTCAGAAGTATGTTTGTTTGTAGGATATCCTACGGGAACTCGAGGTACTATTTTTACAAATCCTCATGATAGGAAGGTATTTGTGTTGACAAATGCAAACTTCTTAGAGGAAGAGCTTGTGAGAAATCACAAAGGAAGAAGTGAAGTAGTACTAAAGGAGTTAGCAATTTCATCCAAACCAAGAGTTGTTTTGGATATGATGAAACAAGATGTCGAAATGGATTCAAGAGTTTAATCGAGTGCAACCTGAACATCAAGATGTGCCTAGACGTAGTGGGAGGTTGTGAGACAACCAAATAGGTATCTGGGTTTAGGAGAAGGCTTAATTGCCATCTAAGACCAAGAAGAAACAGATCCGTTACGTATACACGGGCTATTAATGATGTTGATGCGGGAAAATGGCTCAAGGCAATGGAATCGAAATAGATTCTATGTATACTAATGAAATCTGGGTCTCAGTAGATCTACCACCAGTGTCTAAAACCATAGGGTGTAAATGGATCTACAAAGGAAAAGGGATCGGATGGAAAGGTAGAGACCTTTAAAGCTAGATTGGTAGCTAAAGGCTATACTCAAAAGGAGGGTATAGACTACGAGGAGACTTTTCTCCGGTTGCCATGCTTAAGTCCATCAGATTCTTTTGGCCATAGCGACCTATTTAGATTATGAAATATGGCAAATGGATGTCAAGACCGTATTTACGAATGGAGATCTTGAGGAGACCATTTATATGGCCCAACGGAAGGATTCATTGAGCTAGGTAATGAGCATAAGGTTTGCAGTTGCAAAGGTCCATTTATGGACTTAAGCAAGCATGTAGGTCTTGGAACATTAGGTTTGATAAGGCCATCAAAACCTATGGGTTCATACAAAACCTAGATGAGCCTTGTGTTTACAAAAGAATACAAGAAGGTAAGGTTACTTTCCTAATCACGTATGTTGATGACATTCGCTCATTAGGAATGATGTGGGAATGTTATCTGCGGTTAAGGATGGCTGAATGAGCAGCTTTTCAATGAAGGATTTGGGAGAGGCTACCTATGTTCTAGGGATCAAACTTATAAGGGATCGTAAGAACAAGAAGAAAGTTTTGTCTCAACTAACTTACATTGAGAATATGCTCAATAAGTTCGCCATGCAAGATTCCAAGAGGGTTTCACTCCTACTAGACATGGAATCGACTTTCAAAGGAACAAGCACCTAAAACCCAAGAGGAGGTTGAGCGATGCGTAACATTCCATATGCTTGATAGTTGGTAGTTTGATGTATGCAATCTTGTGCACTAGACCGGATATCTACATTACAGCATTGGGACCGGTAGCGATTTCATCCAATCGAGAATGGAACATTGGATTTGCAGTTAAGTGTATATTTAAGTATCTTCGTGGGACGAAGAACTTAATACTTATTTACTCTGGAAGTAATCTTATTCCGACGGGATATCTGATTCGATTTCCAATCGGATGTGGATTCAAGGAAATCAACTTCTGGTTCTATATTTACTTTAGGAGGTGGAGCCATAGTTTGGAGGAGTGTCAAGCAATCTTGTATTGCTGATTCGACTATGGAGGCTGAGTATGTTGCTGCTTGTGAAGCAACAAAGGAAGCAGTCTGGCTCCGGAAGTTCCTAAATGATTTGGAGGTAGTTCCAGAGGCAGAAAAAGCCATTACACTTTATTGTGATAATAGTGGGGTAGTGGCTAATTCTAAAGAACCTCGGAACCACAAAGTTGCCAAACACATTGAGCGAAAGTATCATCTCATAAGGGAGATAATACAACGTGGAGAAGTGGATGTGGTAAAGATTCCTACAGAGCAAAACCTTGCTGATCCGTTCACAAAGACATTGACTCAAAAGAGCTTTGAGGGTCACCTAGAAGGGATGGGAATGAAGGATATGTCAAACTTGCTTTAGGGCAAGTGGGAGATTGTTGGAGTTATGTAAATATAGTGCCCTGGAAAGCAAGTGTATTTACATGTAACTTTATCTTCTTCAGTTACAATTTTGTAATGAAAATATTTATTATTAATAAAACAAAAGAGTTTGGTTTTATCTGTATGAGCATTATATATCTGGTCATAAGGTACCAAGATTCATTTGTAAGTAATATACATATACATAGAGATGTATGGGAAACATGTATATTATTAGAATCAATTAATTGATTCACAGTTGAATAATCAAGTTGGTCGTTTGATTATGGTTTAGGCGTAGTGTTGCGATTTATCTCCATATAAGTAAAGGAGTTTACTTAAAGGGATGATGAGTTTCATATCATGATAGTAGTAGACTATCGATAATGGCACTATTAAATGAATTGGAATCAAGTATGTTTTCAAGAATAAAGTGGGCCGTTACTTTAATCTTAAAACATACAACTTAAGCATTGCTTATTATGAACCACAATCTTGATGAGTGGTGAACTCATATGTGTTTCATTATAATTCTTGATATGATCGGAATGGATTTTTACAGGTATTAATCCGATTATCTGCATGTTGGAATTATTAATTGAAACATGTATCGAGAACATTCACTCAAATAAAGAGTTTATAGTGTTATCATCTCTTAGATGTTTTAAGGAGATTTGGTGATTAAATCGGCGCCCGATGGTTTGATGGACTAGCTACCCATCAAGTCTTAACACTAAGATGAGATCTTATGTGTTAATCACCATATAAAGTAAAATGAGAGATCTAGAAGGAAAAACCAACATAAGGGCAAAACGGTAATTTTACCCTTTGTTGTGTGGATGGCTATAATAGGTTCTAAATAGGGTTTGCAATTGGACATATTCTCATAATATTTAATAATTCAAGAGTTCAACTAATTGTCTTTAGTGGAATGACATTTAGTTAATAAGCTAGAATTAATTCCAATGAGATTGAATTATTTATGGGCTTATTGGAGCTTGAATTATCAAAGTCCAATAAGATTCCCCAGTTGGCTTTAAGGAAGGTTATCAAGCTAAGTAAGAAGTAGTTTGGAGGCTTTAGAAGTCCATAATTGAATGATGGGCTTATACTAATTAATGGTTAATTGGAAGCCCATATGTTCATTTAGAAATGGGCTTGTTTTGGTTTAATGTAATTGATTAGATTAATTATATTAAAACAATTTTTTAAATGGAGAAGAAGCAATTTCGAAATTGTGTTAGGTTAGATGTGTAACCACATTTGACATTAAAATACTAAATAAAGATGGTCTTTATTATGGTTCATCATTATTAAATGGAGTTATGAACTTACCATTAAATGGTTTAATGGTTGGCTTTTAATGTTGGCATGTAACCTATTTGCATTCATTAGATTAAAGATGAAAGATGTGCATTAGATGGACCATCTTTCTTCTTTCTTCTTGCCAAAACCGAAATGGGTATTCAATTATAGGTTATGGTCTTTTCAAATAGCCATTTTAAAGATAAATGAAGTATGTCTCATTTATTGGCTATTTGATGAGTGATTAATGTAAGAAGTGATGCATTGGATGCCTCTCACTCTTTCCATTCATGCATATTTCGAAATTGAGATGTAAGAAAGGGTTCTTTCATGGTTTTTAGACATTCTCTCTTTTGATGCAAGGTAGAACCGAAATTCCTAAGTGAAAGAATTGAAAGAGTTTCAATTTTGGTTCTTCTTCTTCTAAGAAAATCTCCTCCAAATATTTCTTCTCCTTTCCCACCAAAGGATTTTGTTAACCTAGTTGTCCTTGAAGAACAAGTGGTAAATCTAATTGGTAGAGGATACTACTACAAGGAAGAAGATAGATTGCTAAAGGAAAGACTCAAAGGCAAAGGATTTGGATACAAGAAGGAGAGGATAGCGCAATGAGGATTTAAAGTCATGGCGAAGGAGTCGGTAATTCCTTTTATCTTGTTCTTGGTTTTATTATCCTTATACCATATCATGTATGGATTAGCATGTTGATTTGGATATATTGCTTCCGCTGCAAGATGATTTCTTAAAAAGTTTTGAAATCTATCGTTTCTCTAAACTAAGCATGCTTTCTTTTTCTGATCCAACAGCATCACATATGTAACTATATCACATAGTACATAATAATGTAACATACTATTAGTACATGCATATCATGTATACCATGCATACCCTATATGTTATGTATCATCATGTATTACTATAGTTAGTACATACTTATTGCATGTGTACATTCTAATATGTTTTTGCACAATAGCTTAAAACATGCATATGGAATTGATGTATATGTATAGTTATGTAACTATATGTATAGTTATGTATAGTACATTGAATACATGTATATGGTACTATGGTATACACTATAATGTACATGTATATAATAGCATACCATGGTAAATATGTGTACACATATGTGCGGACATGCAAGTAGTGCATACACAAGGTAGATTGTGTAGTGTATTATGCATGTATACATGGTATATATTTATGTCATAAAGTACACTATTATGCATATAGTTACCTATATTACCATAGGTAACTATATTCACATATGTGTATACCATACCATACTAGTAGCATATGTATATATTGTTGCATATGTACATACACAAATATCATCTATAACTATAGTGTTTATGTTCCATTATCATTGTGCTACCTGTAGGAAAATCCCGGTGTGAGCATCACATGCCCACGGTGCGGAAAATAATTTTTTTTTTATTCCGGGACCTTCCCGAAAGCCAGGATCCATGTGTCTATACAACAAACTCAAACCATAATGGCCAAAGGAGACCGTCTCTAACGGTATCCACGCAGAGATCGGAGAAGCTAACCGGGACAAACCCTTTGACCCAGGAATAGCTAGAACAAGTTGAAGATTGCTAGATCTTACCTTGTTCTTGGAGAGCTTGGAAACCAACGATGAAGAGGAGATGAAGAGGCTTGAAAGATGAAGAGATGATGAAGATGATCGTATGAAAATGGAGAAAGAAACTCTTTCTTCTCCTTAAAACCAACGATGCTCCATCTTTCCTCTCACTCTTTTCATTTTGTCTTTAACTCATTAAAAGACAATAAATGCTAATGGTGAGTCATGCACCCACGTTAGCTTATATATATATATATATATATCTAAAGTTAAAAGATAAAGCTTCCTCCTCCTCCTTCCACGTTTCTCACACTGGGGTCGGTCTTACCGGCCTACCAGGTCCCGGTATGGGAAAACCCACCGGAAACGTTTTTCAGCAATATCGATGTCGCGATCTCATCGGGACATATCTCGATCTCATCGGGATCCATTTAATCCTTTTGCTCTCCATATATTAGAACTCTGTCCAAAACTATTTTACGAATTCTCCGAGACACTCTTATGCGTGTGACCCATTAGGTTCCCGGTTATGTTGGCCACTTAGATTAACACTTAATCTGAGCAAGTCATGAGCGGTATCTAGCAACACATCATGACCCCCAATTGATCGGAAAGTAATTAGTTTGACGAATGAACATGTATTCATCATGAACCATATCACGAACCTTTCTATAGATAATTACCGTGTAATTCGTCCTTTCACCATGCTATACCTCACTTGGTTATGAGTATGGGCAATGTGTCAACTCTTACTAGACTGACTACGTCAAATCTAGTCCAAGTGATTTCAGTTCTCGTCCTGGGACTCATTACTTAATATGTCAATGAAGACATTCTTCATGACATATATGCTCCGGCCAGAGACTTCCAAGTAATGACCCTGACAAGAGGCCATGGGTATCATCTTCTGCTATCACAGAAGTGGTGAATCCTCTATTGGCTACTCAATTACCTTCGAATACCTCAAGCTGTACCCAATCACCACCCTATGAGCAACCTCTGTAAGGCAACAAGGAATGGAGTCAAAGCACAGAATCAGTATCCAAGATATCCTTGAGCACCTCAAGTCTAAGGACACTTGCACCATTGCTATGATGAGATTATCACTGACATTAGAATAGGACATCCATGTGATGATCTCATAGCAGGTCATCTAATGTACTTACTACCTCTAGTAAGCATCCACATCTCAACCCTAAATATATCATATTTACAGTTTCTGAGATCCACTGCTTGACCAAATCAAGAAGCTTGAGATGTACTAGTCTCTCCGGATTACCGATGTGCAGTCTCAGTAATTCTATGACTAGGGATAATTTAGATACTGATATAATTGCACATGATAGGAATCTCAGTAGTATGATCACATCACAATTTCCTTCATGCTATGTCATATATCATGGACTTCATTAATTTGCTTATAGATCAATATCCATTCATAATTAATGAACATCAAGTTAATGAAATATGCCTTTCTTTATTTATTCATAAAGTATGTACACAACTTTGTACAAAATGCGCTAAAGGTGATTTCCTTCAGGGCACTACTCTAACAATCTCCCACTTGACCTAAAGCCAATCGCCTTGATATCTAATACCATAGGTGAGTACATGAGAATGAAAACTCTTCTGTGACAATGGCTTTGTCAACGGATCAGCAATATTTTGCTCGGTGGGAATTCTCTCGATCTGGACATCACGTCGTCAAATGATCTCCCTGATCAGATGATATCTGCGGAGTACGTGTTTGGATCGTTGATGAGACTTTGGTTCTTTCGCCTGCGCAATAGCCACATTGTTGTCACAATACAACTGCATGGGCCCATCACAGCTAGGAACCACACCAAGTTCAGTAATGAACTTTTTGATCCAAACTGCTTCCTTTCTTTGCTTCAAGCGGCAATGTACTCGCCTTAGTCGTTGAATCGGCGCTTGTCTCTTGTTTGGAACTCTTCCAACTAATCGCCCGCCATTCAAGTGTGAATACATAACCTGATTGGGATTTGGAATCATCCTTATCAGATTGAAAATCGGCATCTGTATACCGCTCACGGAGATCTCCATCCCCATATATCAAAAAACATCCTTAGTCCTTCGAAGTACTTAGGATATACTTGACACCACCCAAAGACCCTCACGGGATCCGATTGGTATCTGCGTCGTAACACTTAGAGCGTATGATACATCGGGTCTCGTACATAGCATAGCGTACATGATAGATCCTACCGCAGATGCATACGGGATCATATTCATGCGCATCCTCTCATCTTGTGTCTTAGGATACATAGATTTCGAGAGTGTTATCCCATGAGTGATGGGAAGGTACCCTCTCTTGGATTACTCCATGCTAAACCTTTTTAGCATCTTGTCTATGTACGTTCATTGTGAAAGACCAAGCAACCTTTTTGATCTATCTCTATAGATTCTTATCCCAAGGATATAAGTTGCTTCACCAAGGTCTTTCATGGCAAGTTGTTTGGACAACCAACTCCTGGATGCTTGTTTCAATCCATAGATGGATTTCTGAAGCTTGCATACCTTTTCGCCATCATAGGAGGTGAAGCTCTCAGGTTGTGTCATATACATATCGTCAGCTAGATTTCCATTTAGGAAAGCTGTCTTCACATCCATTTGCCATATCTCATAATCATAATGAGTGGCAATGGCTAGGAGTATCCTAATGGATTTAAGCATTGCTACTAGGCTGAAGGTCTCGTCGTAGTCAACTCCTTGTCTTTGACGAAAGCCTTTAGCCACAAGCCTTGCTTTATAGGTAATTACATTACCATCCATGTCGGTTTTCTTTTTGAAAACCCATTTGCACCCTATGGGTTTGATTCCTTCGGGTGCCTAAACCAAAGTCCATACTTGGTTTTCATACATGGAATCCATTTCAGCCTGCATGGCATGAAGCCATTTCTCGGACTCAACTCTTGAGTAACCTCTTCATAGGTGGTAGGCTCATCATCTTCTATGAGCAATACGTCATCCTGCTCATTCACGAAATCCATATCTCTCGGAACAGAGCGTATCCCACGTGACCTCGAACCGTGTGTTGTAGAAGGTTGAATGTTACTTCATCTGTATGAGTCACGTTTTAGGTTCGACGATTGATAGGTATGCATTAGAGCATCTTGAACTTCTTCAAGTTCAATTTTGCTCCCACTATCTTCTTGTAAAAGAAACTCTTTCTCTAAAAAGACAGCATGCTTTGAAACAAACACCTTTTGTTCCTCGGAAGGTAGAATTGATATCTCATTGTTTCTTTAGGATATCCTACGAATGTACACTTGTCGATTTTGCATCAAGTTTATCTCGACCGTGTCCGCTTCCATAAGGTGACAATCCCAAACTTTCAAATGAGTAAGATAGGGTCTTTTGTTAGTCCACATCTCATATGGAGTAACATCAACTGTCTTTGATGGAACTTGTTTAACAAGTAAACAGCTGTCTCAAGTGCATACCCCCAAAAGGATTTCGGTAACTTTACAAAGCTCATCATTGATCGTACCATGTCTAACAAGGTTGGATTTTTCCTTTCTGCCACACCATTATGTTGTGGTGTGTAAGGAGGAGTCCATTGAGATAAAATCCCATTATCTCTGAGATAATCCAAAAACTCTTGGTCTAAGTATTCCCCACCACGATCTGATCGTAATGTCTTGATACTTTTCCCAAGTTGGTTTTCTACTTCATTTTTGAATTGTTTGAACTTTTCAAATGCTTCAGATTTGTATCTCTTGAATCAGTACCCATATCGAGAATAATCATCGATAAAGGTAATGAAGTAAAGACAACCACTTCTGGAATGGATGGACATCGGACCACATACATCTGAATGTATTAGGTCTAATACTCCAGTCGCTCGTTCACCCTTTCCCTTAAAGGGTAATTTAGTCATCTTGCCTAATAAACAAGATTCGCATGTGTCATATGATTCATAATCAAATGACCCTAAACTACCACTCTTATGGAGCTTAGCTATGCATCTCTCCTTTATATGGCCAAGGCGACAATGCCATAAGTAAGTTGATTTTAAATTATCTCGTTTATGTCTTTTCGTGTCATTGACATTCATAATTGGATGTGACATATTTAATATGTAAATTCCATTGCATAATGTACCAGTACCATAAAGCATTCCATTCAAACTAATAGAACAACCATTGTTACTAAAAGTCAAATGGAAACCAGTTCTATTTAAACAAGAAACAGACAATATGTTCTTTGTTAATACAGGTACAAAATAACATTCATCCAATTTAATTACAAGCCCACTGGGGAGTGACAAGAAATAAGTGCCTACGGCTAATGCAAAGAACTCTTGCTCCATTTCCTACACGCAGTCCATCTCTCCTTCATGAGCCGCTCATCGTCCCCGAGGCCCCGCATATCATTGCATATGTGTGAGCCACAACTGGTATCTAATACCCATATGTTATGGTCAGAAATAGTATTAACCTCAATGACAAACATACCTGAAGAAGTCGAGGCATCTGATGCCTTCTTCTGCTTCAATTCTTCAAGATAGACTTTACAGTTCCGCTTCCAGTGGCCAGTCTTGCCACAATGGAAGTAAGTTCCTTTTGGTGCAGTTTCTTTGGTTTTCTTCTTGGCTAGACTTCCTTTCGGTTTCTTAGACCTTTTCTTCTTCAGCTTCTTTTTCTTTGAACCAGAAGAAGAGTCCACCATAAGCACTTGCTTGCTATCCTTCTTGATAGCTTGCTCTGCTGTCTTGAGCAGATTGATCAACTCAGGGATTGTCGTGGATATTTGGTCCATCCGATAGTTTAACACAAACTATGAATAACTATCAGACAATCCAACCAAAATTAAGTCAACACTTAATTCATAATCCATAACAAAACCTAAGACAGCCAACCTCTCAATATACCCATTCATCTTCAGTGCATACTGCACTGCAGATGAACCTGGAGTTATCTTAGTAGTGAAGAGTAGCCTCGAGGTCTCGAACCTTTTAGACCAAGCTTGCTCATCAAACAGCTCCCTAAGATGAAACACTATGGTATTAGCATCCATAGACTCATTCTGCTTCTGCAGCTCTGGTGACATAAATGCGAGCATAATGTAGGTAGTCATGTCACTGTCTTTAAGATGCTTACGATATACTTTTTGATCCTCATAAGAAGCATCAACAGCAGGTGGATTAGGATGTGGAACATCTGGGACATATCCCAGTTCCTCAGACCTGAGAACAATTCTCAGATTTCTCAGCCAATCTAGAAAGTTAGGTCCAGTTAATTTGTTCGAGTCCATAAGCGAGCGTAAGTTCACACTTGAAGTCATCTTCAATAACCTATAGGGAAAAGAGAGAAAGAATGTTAGAATAGAATTACATGCATGATCATAAGGACTTGCATGACATGCATATGGCTCCCACTAGTTTCAAAGAATCCATAACCCTCAGTACGAATCCAAGAAACTGTTAGACCCCGATTTTTTTTTATGATGTCATTAAGCATGAATTGTGATAATTGATTGTTTGTGCCTTAGTTTGATTAAATTGGGAACATTAGTGGATAATTATGGTTTAATGTGGTTGAATGGGAATTAATAGGTAAAAATGTGTGAGGGCATTTTGGGAAGTTCATTTAAGTTGGAAGGGACTTAGGCTTATTAAGAGGGGTATGATAGTCTTTGTTACATGTCTTAGGTTAAAAGAAAAGAAGAAGAAAAGAAGAGAAGAGGAAAAGAAAAGAGGAGAGTGTGCCGTCGGGGAGAGGAAGAGAAGAAGAAGAGGAGGTTCGATTCTTGGAGACCTTTGACAGTTGTGAAGCGTTTTTCGGGTAAGTTATGCTTATTAACTTGTTTTAGTTGGATTTAAACCTAGAGAATGTGGAATCCGTGAGAATCGAAGGTTTTAGAGTTTTAGGGTGAAAACGGTGAGATTTCTTGGGTTGATGCATTTGTGTTTGATTTCTGAGTTGATAATGGGTTAGAAATGTAGTTTGAGACTTAATCTATTGTTTAGATGTGTTGGATTTGGTTAAGGGAAAGAATCGAAGTTGGGATATGCAGGAATCTGGGTTTCAGAGTCGTTTCCCAGATCCGCATGTCGCGACATGCGTATGAACACGCCGCGACGTGCGAGGAAGGAAGGCAACGTCGCAACGAATTAATATTTATTCACCACGACGTGTGACGACTTGCTTTCGTCGTGGCGTCTGAGCGCTTGTTCGCCGCGACGCAAGAGAGAGCATTCGCCGCGATGTGCATGGGGATGACGTCGCGACGTTCGAAGGACTTTGGCTCGTCGCGACGTGCGAAGGCCTTCGCCGCGACGAATGTCCGATTGGCTAAAGTGAGATTTTGATATTTTTGGCCATATCTTGGGCTTCAGATGTCCAATTGAGGTGATTTCAAATTCATTGTGATCTAGAAATAAAGGACTACGAGTTGTATGAAGAAAGGAAGTTCAAAAATTATTTCGAAGAGCTCGAGATTTTCGATGGGAGTCGGATGGAGACTTTTAACGCTTTACTTTTTTCTTTTCGAGCTTTATTGAATATTTGCTATGGATATTAATTGTATGGAAACTTGGTTTATTATAGGGAACCAAGCTGATTTGACCTAATCGTAAGAGGAAGGACAGCAGTGAGTCTGATACTCAAGCGATACTAGGTGGGTAATATGTTTATGGTTATTGTGTGTATGGGCAAATTGCCTTGTGTGTGCTTATTTGCTTGCATGATATGACCTTGATGGTATTGAATGATATGAGAATTATGGAATGTGCATTTTGATTATGATTATGCATGGATTGATAGGCCTTTATGGCAATGGACAAGAATGAGAATTGAGAAAATATGAAAAATGCTTTGAGCATGAATCGAATGGATTATGTGATTTGTTTGGGTAAGAGAGTTACGGATGGAGTCACGCGCGCCGACAAGAAAGCCTTCTCCCGGCTGCCCGCTTGTGGCAACGAGATCCTTGAGAAATCGGACTCGGATAGTTTACGGATTTACCTTTGGGTTATCCGGATCGTTTACGGAACTCTCGGGCCAATTGGTTGTGCATACATGATTGATTTGATGAGCATATGAGCATAACATATGATGGATTTGATAGATTTGTTGCATAATGATTGTTATGTTGAGAAACAGAAATTGCATGACTTACGAATGAATGTGAATAAATTGATGAATTATGACTTCCTAGTGATATGTATATTGCTTGATTGCGTGGCTCGTTGCCAATGGCTATAAACGTATATGCCACTGAGCTTCGCAGCTCACCCTATTACTCTCCCCTCCTCAGGTGCAGATCGAGACGATTGTCGACCTTGCAAGGCATCGGAAACGTCAAGCTAGTTAGAAGCCTTGTATAAGTTAGTACTTTGGTTAGCCCACCAGCATTTCATCATGGAGCATACTTTTGTATTTTGGGATTTAATTTCGTTTTGTATTGTGTTATATTTTAAGAATACTGGTTGAATTTCTACGAATGTCAATGACATATGTTTTATGAATTTGAGATGATTAATGCATGTTTAGAATGCGTGTGAAGAATGTATGTATATGTACGAGTATATGTATTGTGTGTGTATCGAATTATGTGTTTGTATGGATGTTGGGATCGGGTCCGACGGTATTTGGGTGCCCGACGCCGGCGCGACCCGAGGGGTCACCTCGGGATTCGGACATACGGGGCCCGGGCCTAACATGTTTGGTATCAAAGCGCCTAGGTTTAGGTGTCCTCGGCTTAGAATGCATAATAGGATTGTGTGATCTATGGTTATGTGTTGCATTGATTAAGTGACATGCATAGCATGCATACATGTAGATTGACATATAGCTAATCCTTAGTGTTTCCATTTGAAGGAGTACGATGCCACCTCGTAGAAGGACACGAGGAGTTATGCAAGGATCTGCTGCACCTGACTCTCCGACGAGAGAGGAGAGGAGTGATGAGTCAGTAGCCCCAGGGAATGCTAAGGCTTCTGTAGGGCTAGGTAGTGAGCCCGTTTTGTCGCCGACTCAGGAGTCGCCAGTTCCACGAGAGCAAGTGCCTCCATTGGATCCGAGGCTATTTCAGGCGTTTACTCAGGCATTCGTGCAGGCTATGGGTCAGATGCCACAACCTTCTGCTTCAGCCCCAGTTTAGAAGGGTAGACGATTTGATCGATTGAGGAAGTATGGGGCAGTTGATTTCTTTGGGATGTCAGATCCTGAAGAAGCTGAGACTTGGTTGAGGAAGACTGAGAGAGTGCTCGACCAGATGGAGTGTGAGGATGACGAGAGGGTCATCTATGCGGTGAGTTTGCTTTAGGGAGATGCACTTCACTGGTGGGAAACTGTACCAGGGAGTCAGATGAGGCCAGTAGGGTTGGCGTGGCAGGATTTTGTGGTTGCTTTCAGGAAGAAGTACCTGTCAGAGGTATATGTACAGCAGAAACAGAGGGAGTTTCTCAGTTTGACTAAGAGGGATATGACTGTCAGTGAGTATGAATCCCGGTTTACACAAATTATCCCGTATGCTTGGTTGATCTTTGAGTGAGGCCGCGGATGTCGCCGGTTTGAATCAGTCTGCACTTGGCCATTAGAGAAGGTGATCGTCTGAGAACTTCAGGACTTCCAAAGAATTGGTTGAGGCACCTGAGGGTTGAAAATATAGAAAATATTAAGAGTGCTGTGAACAAGAAGAGAAAGGGCAGAGAGCAGTCCAGGAGAGGACGTAGCACTAGTACTCCTATGCCAGACAGGAGTGCTAGGAGCTTCCAAGTCCAGTCAGAGGAGAGGAGCAGTGGTGCTAGCTGACCGAGGCCGATGAGGACTTCTACTGTTTCTCACCAAGCTTCAACGGTGGGTGGCAGTAGAAGAGGAAATGGAGACAGATCGTTCGTCCCAAAGTGTGAGCACTGCGGGAGAGCTCATAGAGGAGAGTGCTTCAGACTGACAGGAGCATGCTTCAACTGTGAGGAGAAGGGACACATTGCCAGAGAGTGTCCTCAGCCTCCAAGACATGAGAGAGGTCAGATGCAAGCTCTGAGTAGGACAGATGTTAGGCCCCGAATTTTTTTTTATGATGTTATTAAGCATGGATTGCGATAATTATGTGTTTATGGCTTAGTTTGATTAATTTGAGAATATTAGTGGATAATTGCGGTTTATTTGAGTTTAATGTGGTATAAATGGATATTTAGGGTAAAATTTTATGAGGGCATTTTGGTCTTGGCACGTAAGATTTTAAGACTTAAGGCTTAAATGAAAGGGCAAAATGGACATTGCACAATTAAGTAGGATTAAAGGAAAATAGAAGAAGAGAAAAGAAAAGAAAAGAGAATAGAAAGAATAAGAGAAAAGGAGAAGATAGTCGTAGGGAGAGAGGAGAAGAAGAAGAAAAGAGGAAGCTAGGTTTCGACGTTTTCTGAAGGATTTGAAGCTTTCATCAAGTATGTTAGCTCTTCTACTCTTGTTTGGGTTGAATGAAACCCTAATATGGTTTAGAATGAGTAGGAAACAATGGTTTAGGGTTTATGGGAAAAATAGGTGAAATCTTTTAGGGTTGATGATCACATTGTTGTTATGAATGATTTTGAGGTTAGGAATGAAGTTTAGGAGGTGTTTTAATGTTTAGATATGTTTATAATTGAAAGAGGGAGGATTATGGTTGAGAAAAGTGAAAAAATGAGTTTGAGTTTTCTATCGTCGTGCATGCGTCGCGACCTGCATATGAGCACGTCATGACGCTGCAGCCTGCCGCTCCTCGACAGCTCCATTTTCTCGTCGCGGCGAACGGCCATTTTCCTACTGCGACATGCTTTAGTATTTTGGGAATAACTTTTTATGTAAATGTCGAAATGAGTTGATTCTTTTTGCGTTGTAAACTAGAGACATAGGGCTACAAGTTACATGAAGAAATGAAGTTATGAATCAGTCTCTAAGAATATTAAAAGTTGGATGGAATTTGAGCATAAAATTCTTGTTTCAGTTTTGGTTGTAGTTTGAATGGTTAAAGTTTGATTTTCCGATTTCTACCCCAAATTGATTGGAATTTTGGTTATTTGGTTAAGGAAAGCAAGAGGATAAAAGGAGAGACATCTGATAAGCAATGGAATTCAGGTGGGTTTCATGTTTATAATTTAGTAATGAGCCACTAAAGTTTACTCCCAAAACAAGAATGATTTCAATTACTTCATAAATATCGTTTTGTTTCTATTGAATGATTTGCAAAATTTCTACATATTTCAACATATGAACTTTTCTGATGAATTTCAAAATAAAGATTGAAATGCATTGAAATGCTTTATGTTATGCCTTGAAAAATTAAGTGGCATTTTGTATATTCTAAAAGAAAGAAAGAGCATGAAAAGCATGAAAGCTTTGAAAACAAGAACATGCTTTGAGCATGGAACGATTAGTTATATGCTTTGTTTGGGTAAGAGAGTTACGGATGGAGTCACGTGCACGCCGACGATAGCCTTCTCCCTGCTGCCTCATTGAGGCCTCGAGATCCTTGAGAAATCGGACTCGTTTTGTTTACGGATTAAACTTCGGTTTATCCGGATCGTTACTACAGAACTCTTGAGCCATTTGGTTGTGCATTGCATCGATGAATTGTCAAGTATGTGCATAAATTGAGCATTTGTATTGATAATTGAATGAACATATTGTGTTGATGTGATAACATTTTTCACTATGAAATGACACTTTTCAAATATGAGTTTGAACTCAAGATTTCGGATTTGACCGAGAATATGAGAGCAAAGTGTTTTATGAATTGATTATGACTTTTGTATAACAAAAAAACTTTTCAACGGTTTTGCTTGTTCTTTGCTATAAACCCGTTACCCACGAGTTATAAGCTCACCCCCTTCATTCCCATCCACAGTGATGAGAAGAAGATCGGGTGAAGGAAGTGAAGGTTTTCGATTTGTATATGTATCTATGTTGTATTGTTTAAGTTAGATTGGTATTGAGAATTTTGGGAACTGATATTTTTGTATATTCGATTTTGATAGTAATATTGTATTGTGGCTTGGAATGCCATAGAGCTTGATCGATCGAAGTGGAAATGTGGTATTCGGAGAAAGTTATGGATTGGATATGAATATGTTTGATTGTGATTTATTGTTGATTTTATTTTATGGAGAAAGAGAACATCAAATGGTATGAGAATTTAAGCTACACGATTTCTTTGAATTGCGCCACGCTTATGGTTCAACGGTTGGACTTCGAGAGTGGGGCTCATCATGTATGGTAGCAGAGCAAGAAAGGATTTCAAGGAACCGCGCTTCAAGATGATGATATGTGTGCCAAGTTGGATCGCATTTGCAGATCAAAGCAAGAAGATGAATCAGAAACTTCGCCGAGTACGATATCGCCATAAGGTAATCGTTATAGAGTTGGGCTCGAAACGGATTCCAACATTTGTGGTATCGAGCCCAAAGATTATGATCTTGCATGGGCGCTTATGTTTGTAAAGTGTCCGAATGGTCGGTGAGAATGTGATTTTCTTTGTGGAGGAATTTTCATGAATTACGTGAGGAACCAAGGTGCTTGTTTGATTTAGATTGACAAGAATGTTGATTCATTTGAGGAATGTGTTACTGAAATTTGAGATTTGAATTTCGTGATGAATTGGGGTAAGTTGATGTTGAATCTCCATGCGTGAGATAAATGTTTGAACGATGGGATGAAGAATGTGGAAGATCAATAGGTTGAGTATGAAATGATGATTGGTCCATATGGGATTCCTTACGAAATGGGATCATTAGCTAGTGAACTGTGTTAAGGAATCTTGAGTGGTGGATATGATTTGTGGTGGATGGGTAAACAGGATGATAATGATTCAAGGCAATTGTTCGGAGGATGTAGTATGGAACATGACGCAATATTGTACTTTGTGGTGTTATGTTTTCAAAGTGATATAGATATGGATTGTTTGAGACATATAGGATATGAGTATACGATGAGATTAGAGTGTTCGAGTAGAGTGCAATGGAAGCATAACTTTGTTATGATCTTAAGACGAGGAAATTGGAAACCGAAATGGCTGTTTGATAAGACGACAAGAGTGATGATCCGCAGTACGAGGACATTGGTGGAATTGAGGTCAGAAGTTCATGATGATTATGCATCGACAATTTCGAATTTATTGAGGATCTACATGTGGAAGATGAAACGAATAGAGGGAAATGAAGTAGACATAAATGACCTTATATGAGACGAATGAAATGATATGTAGTATGGGGACAATCGCAAATGTGTATAAGATCATGCGTGAATAAGATTGAGGAAAAAGAATAAAGAACTCCACTTCGTAGAAGGACGCGAGGAGTTCTGAAAGGATTAGTTGCATCCGACTCTCTGACAAGAGAGGAGAGTACTGATGAATCGGTAGCCCCAGGAAAGAATGAAGCTTTTGTAGGGCAAAGAAGTGAGCCTTATGCACTCAATATGGTAATGGATCCATGATGTGATGATGATAGTAAGTGATTGATAAAGATTAGTTTGAATAGAATGGGTGGTATATATGATAGTAGCAAGAAATTCTCGTTTGAAGAAGAACTTCACTAAGTTCGATTAAGTAGATCAGATAGTTTATATGGAGAATGATCAATGAAAGAACTGATCAGAAAGGAATATGTAATGATTTGAAAGTGAGTATTGGAATTCTATTCCAGCGGAGACTCAAGTAAAAGAGGTAGAAGATACTACTGAGAAGGTATGTATTTTTGATTTGATGTAAAGGATCCGACTATGAGGGTGGATTCCTAAAAGTGAGGAGGCATTAATTGCCAATATGAGGAGTATATAAGTTCACGTTATGTTCTGGGTAAGTATGTTCGGGAATTGCAAGATAGCAAGTAAACTAGAGTGTATGGAGGAACGAGCATAAATGAGTAGACGTTAGAATACATCAATGTGAATTATGAGGAAATCTAAAGAATGGAGAAAATCACCAAGAAAGGTAAGACAATTGGGAATTGGAAAATAACAAGAGGTGATATTATCTCATGGAGGAATCGATTAATTGAGAAATTGTTAGAACCAATAGTGGACATATGGAGTTTGACAATATTTGCTCAAGTTATTATTGAAGATTAAAGTGATCCAAGTGAAGTTTCATGATATGTTAAGTGTATTCAAGAGTTGAGAAGAATAGCTTGATTACTTGTGGCGAAATGAGTAAATCGTATGGGACTAAGGTAAAGAAAATTTTGAGGAATTATATTACCGATATTCTTTATATCATCCGGACTTGGAAATTCAAATTGTATGGTATATCGTGATGGTTGCATAAGAGATCGTAATAAGATTCAAAGCAAGAAAGTGAAGTGAATTCGTGCATGGAGACTATTGAAACCTCATAAGTTGAGTGTTGATACATGAATTGAATAAGGTTGCTATAGTGATTGCTTGAAAGTCGGAGACATTATATGTACGAAATATTTTGATTGTGTGTAAAGTATACAAATTGTGAACGCCGACCGAGACAATGGGTCATCTTGAGCAAATGAGAGCAAAATGATAAAGCTAATGTTGTAATCAGATGTATTGCATAGAGAATTCAGTAGCCATGAAGTATGAATTCAGATATAGAGGTTATCCGATGTAGTGCAATAAAGAGTCTTTGAATGGAATCGAATTCAAAGCAAAAGGATGTGCCATTAGTCACGGAAAATGTAAGATCGCTTTACATGAACAAAGTGCAAATTGAGGATTCAGAATTGTGAACCTTATCAAGAAATTGAAAACGAATGTGCATTTTGAGCTCGAGTAGGAAAAGGATACCG
Source organism: Erythroxylum novogranatense (assembly GCA_029891385.1). NCBI lineage: Eukaryota > Viridiplantae > Streptophyta > Magnoliopsida > Malpighiales > Erythroxylaceae > Erythroxylum > Erythroxylum novogranatense. The sequence continues at coordinate 51,649,648 of CM057235.1, read as the reverse complement.
GTGATTGAGATAAGTAGTATGTGTCTCGGCAGGATGATTGAGCAAAGAGGTCATCGTAAAAGTATAAGTGGTGATTTAAGCTACGCCCTAGAATGTCAAGTGGCAGAAAGTTTGTATTGTCGATTTATTTTAACTATCGAAGATATGCTTCAAGTTTATAGTTTGGAGTTCATATGGACATGAGACCAAGGTATGATTCTATTTGACCTTAAGCATCATAATCGTTGTCATCGTGATTGTAATCGAACTTCGTATGAGGAGTTTGATGATAGAAAGAGTCATTGCTTTCAGATTATGTTGAGTAAAGCCATTGAAGACTAGAATTGGAGATGCTATGGATGATAATATACAAGATGATTCAAGAAAGATGGATGAATTAGGTGGATCCGTGCTAAGGACATGGAAAACAAGGAGATAATCGTAAGGGTTAAAGGTAATCGATACTAAGTGATGTGAATTAGCAAGTGAAAGATGATTTGTCTCGAGGGTATCACCTTCGTGGTGTGCTCATAGGGTACAAGGTGTGTTCAAGTTATGACAATGGATTTGCTAAGCCCAATATGATTGGACCGCATGAAATGATTATGAGTTAGTGCTTCGAAAAGAGATGTCTTGGATTCAAATGTGATATTCGTGAGTATGTTAAGGAAATATTGATATGATATGGTATTGGTTTTATCGACACGTAAAGTGGAAAAGTGTAAGTGATCCAAGAATACCGAGGAACGAGTTAAGACGGTAAATGGTCAAATAAGGGTTGAAAGACCGAGTGAGTCTGTTTGACCACGGTCGAGTTGGAAGAAAGTGTTAGAGTAATGAAGATTGATGAGAATCTGCGGAACATCCTCGCACTCTGCTCGATCAGATAAGAATTTCGAGGACGAAATTTCTTTTAAGAGGGGGAGAAATGTTAGGCCTCGAATTTTTTTTTATGATGTCATTAAGCATGGATTGTGATAATTATGTGTTTATGGCTTAGTTTGATTAATTTGAGAATATTAGTGGATAATTGCAGTTTATTTGAGTTTAATGTGGTATAAATGGATATTTAGGGTAAAAGTTTATGAGGGCATTTTGGTCTTGGCACGTAAGATTTTAAGACTTAAGGCTTAAATGAAAGGGCAAAATAGACATTGCACAATTAAGTAGGATTAAAGGAAAATAGAAGAAGAGAAAAGAAAAGAAAAGAGAATAGAAAGAAGAAGAGAAAAGGAGAAGATAGTCGTAGGGAGAGAGGAGAAGAAGAAGAAAAGAGGAAGCTAGGTTTCGACATTTTTCGAAGGATTTGAAGCTTTCATCAGGTATGTTAGCTCTTCTACTCTTGTTTGGGTTGAATGAAACCCTAATATGGTTTAGAATGATTAGGAAACAATGGTTTAGGGTTTATGGGAAAAATAGGTGAAATCTTTTAGGGTTGATGATCACGTTGTTGTTATGAATGATTTTGAGGTTAGGAATGAAGTTTAGGAGGTGTTTTAATGTTTAGATATGTTTATAATTGAAAGAGGGGAGGATTATGGATGAGAAAAGTGAAAAAAATGAGTTTCGGAGCTTTCTCGCCGTCGCACGTCGCGACCTGCAGATGAGCACGTCGCGACGCGCGCGCTCGTCGTGACGCGCTCCATTTTCTCGTCGCGGCGAACGACCATTTTCCTACTGCGACATGCTTTAGTATTTTGGGAATAACTTTTGATGTAGATGTCCAAATGAGTTTATTCTTTTTACGTTGTAAACTAGAGACATAGGGCTACAAGTTTCATGAAGAAATGAAGTTCTGAATCAGTCTCTAAGAATCTTAAAATTTGGATGGAAGTTGAGCATGAAATTCTTGTTTCAGTTTTGGTTGTAGTTTGAATGGTTAAAGTTTGATTTTCCGATTTCTACCCCAAATTGATTGGAATTTTGGTTATTTGGTTAAGGAAAGCAAGAGGATAAAAGGAGAGACATCTGATAAGCAATGGAATTCAGGTGGGTTTCATGTTTATAATTTAGTAATGAGCCACTAAAGTTTACTCCTAAAACAAGAATGATTTCAATTACTTCATAAATATCGTTTTGTTTCTATTGAATGATTTACAAAATTTCTACATATTTCAGCATATGAACTTTTCTGATGAATTTCAAAATAAAGATTGAAATGCATTGAAATGCTTTATGTTATGCCTTGAAAAATTAGTGGCATTTTGTATATTCTAAAAGAAAGAAAGAGCATGAAAAGCATGAAAGCTTTGAAAACAAGAACATGCTTTGAGCATGGAGCGATTAGATTATGTGCTTTGTTTGGGTAAGAGAGTTACGGATGGAGTCACGCACGCCGACGTATAGCGCTTCTCCGGCTGCCGCTTGAGGCCTCGAGATCCTTGAGAAATCGGACTCGTTTTGTTTACGGATTAAACTTTGGTTTATCCGGATCGTTACTACGAAACTCTCGAGCCATTTGGTTGTGCATTGCATCGATGAATTATCAAGTATGTGCATAAATTGAGCATTTGTATTGATAATTGAATGAACATATTGTGTTGATGTGATAACATTTTTCACTATGAAATGACATTTTTCAAATATGAGTTTGAACTCAAGATTTCGGATTTGGCTGAGAATATGGGAGCAAAGTGTTTTATGAATTGATTATGAGTTTTGTATAACAAACAAACTTTTCAACGGTTTTGCTTGTTCTTTGCTATAAACCTGTTACCCACGAGCTATAAGCTCACCCCCCTTCATTCCCATCCGCAGGTGATGAGAAGAAGATAGGGTGAAGGGAAGTGAAGGTTTTCGATTTGTATATGTATCTATGTTGTATTGTTTAAGTTAGATTGGTATTGAGAATTTTGGGAACTGTATATTTTTGTATATTCAGATTTTGATAGTAATATTGTATTGTGGCTTGGAATGCCATAGAGCTTGATCAGATTGAGTGGAAATGTGGTATTCTGGAGAAAGTTACGGATTGGATATGAATATGTTTGATTGTGATTTATTGTTGATTTTATTTTATGGAGAAAGAGAACATCGAATGGTATGAGACTTTAAGCTTCACGATTTCTTTGGATTACGCCACACTTATGGTTCAACGGTTGGACTTCGAGAGCGGGGCTCATCATGTATGGTAGCAGAGCAAGAAAGGATTTCAAGGAAACGCGCTTCAGTATGATGATATGTGTGCCAAGTTGGATTGCATTTACAGTATCAAAGCAAGAAGATGAATCAGGAAACTTCGTCGGAGTACGATATCATCATAAGGTAATCGTTATATAGTTGGGCTCTGGAAACGGGGTTCCAACAACAGAGACCATGGGTCAGAGAACTGTGACAGAAATGGGCAGTTCTGATGCTGCTAAGAGGGTGAATCTTCCGGGACCGAGAGGGCAGGCACCAGCTAGGGTGTTTGCGATGACTAGGGAGGATGCTGAGATCGCGCCAGATGTTATCACGGGTATAATTCAGTTATTTTCTGATGATGTGATAGTGTTAATTGATCCGGGTTCTACTCATTCGTTTGTTTCTTCGAGTAGACACGTGTGCGATATGATTGTGAGCCCTTTGGATACTCCGCTGATGGTGAGTACTCCAATCGGTCAGTACATTGTGATTAGTCAAGTGTATAGAGGTTGTGAGATTCGCATTGGTGCAGAACTTCTAGTGGTCGATTTGATGCCACTGAAGATGAGCGGTTTAGACGTGATTTTGGGCATGGATACCTTAGAGAGATACAATGCCCGTTTGAATTGTAAACAGAAGACAGTGAAGTTTGAATTGGATAGTGGAAAGAGAGTGGTGTTTGTGGGGGAAAGGAAAGCGAGTCCGCCCAGAATTGTTTCGGTATTGACAGCAGAGAAGATGATGAGTAAAGGATGTGAGGCATTCTTAGCTTATGTGATAGACTCCAGAGCTGATAGAGGGAAGTTGGAGGATATTCCAGTAGTCAGGGATTTCTCGGACGTCTTCCCTGAGGAATTGCCAGGATTACCGCCAGCTTGGAAAATTGAGTTTTCCATTGAGCTTTTGTCAGTATATATGATTTCAATTACGCCTCTATCGGATGGCTCGTGAATTGAAAGAGCTTAAGGAGCAATTGGAGGAGTTATTGGAGAAAGGGTATATCAGGCCGAGTTCTTCACCTTGGGGAGCTCCGGTCCTGTTTGTAAAGAAGAAAGATGGATCCTTGAGAATGTGTGTGGACTATAGGAAGTTGAATCAGGTAACGGTGAAGAACAAGTATTCACTTCCTCGCATTGATGATCTGTTTGATCAATTGCAAGGGGCGAGAGTCTTCTCGAAGATTGATTTGAGATCGGGTTATCATCAGTTGCAGATTAAGGAGTCGGATGTGCCGAAGTATGCTTTCAGGACTCGGTATGGACACTTTGAGTTTTTGGTGATGCCCTTCGGCTTGACGAATGCGCCTGCAGCGTTTATGGATTTGATGAATCGGGTATTCAAGCCATTCTTGGACCAATTTATCATTGTCTTTATCGATGATATCTTGGTGTATTCCAAGAGTGATGAGGAGCATGAAGAGCATTTTCGGTTTTCTTTAGAGACCTTGAGAAGGCATGAGTTGTATGCCAAATTCGAGAAATGCAAATTTTGGCTGAGAGAGGTGTCATTTCTTGGACACGTGATCTCAGAGCAAGGAGTTCATGTGGATCCAAAGAAGATAGAAGCTGTGATGAGTTGGGAAGCACCGAAGAGTGTAGCAGAAGTGAGGAACTTTCTAGGTTTGGCAGGCTATTACAGGAGATTCGTGGAGGGATTCTCTATGATATCCGCTTCGATGACGAAATTGTTGAGGAAGAATCAGAAGTTTGATTGGAGTGAGGATTGTCAGATGAGCTCAAGCTCAGATTGACGAGTGCTCCGATTTTGATTTTGCCTTCGGGTGATGAGAGCTATTCGGTCTACAGTGATGCTTCGAGGAAGAGTCTTGGTTGTGTTTTAATGTAGGGAGACCGGGTGATTGCTTATGCTTCGAGGCAGTTGAAGCCTTATAAGTTGAACTATCCGACGCATGATTTGGAGTTAGCAGCAGTGATCTTTGCCTTGAAGATTTGGAGGCATTACTTGTATGGAGTTCAGACTCGGATCTTCACCGATCGTAAGAGTCTGAAGTATTTGTTGAGTCAGAAGGAACTGAATTTGAGGCAGAGAAGGTGGATTGAGCTACTTAAGGACTATGATCTGTTGATTGAGTATCATCCTAGCAAGGACAATGTTATGGCGGATGCCTTGAGCAGGAAGTCGTCGATTGCTCATGTGCGATCAGTTTATCTTCCTTTATTGGAAGAGATGGCCAAGCTTAAGATAAGCTTAAAGCAGGAGGAATCGGATTGCCTTCTAGCTCACTTTCGAGTGAGGCCGATTCTTAGGGAAAAGGTTAGGGAATTGCAGGTTCAAGATGCAGAGTTGAGTAGACTCAGAGATGAGATTCGGAATGGTAAGGTTTCTGAGATAGAGGTGCAGGATGATGGGCTTATGACAGTGGGGAATAGGTTGTGTATTCCCGATGTGTAGGAGGTTAAGTCTGAGATTATGGATGAGGCACACAATGCGCCTTATGCCATGCATCCAGGTAGCACCAGGATGTATCGAGATCTGAGAGAGCATTTTTGGTGGAAAGGTATGAAGAGGGATATAGCAGAGTTCGTTAGTAAATGTCTAGTGTGTCAGCAAGTCAAAGCTGAACACCAGGCACCTTCAGGCAAGTTGAGACCGTTGCCTATTCTGGAGTGGAAGTGGCAGCGAGTGACTATGGACTTGTTGATGGGATTGCCCAGGACTAGTAGGAGGCATGATGCCATATGGGTGATTGTGGATCGATTGACCAAGTCAGCCCACTTTTTGGCGATCAAGCAGACTGATTCTTTGCATGTGTTAGCAAAGAAGTATATTGATGAGATAGTGAGATTGCATGGGATTCCGAATTCGATTGTGTCCGATAGAGATCCTCGGTTTACTTCGAAGTTTTGGGGTAGTTTGCAGGAAGCTTTGGGGATGAAGCTGAATTTTAGTACGGCTTTTCACCCTCAGACGGATGGTCAATCTGAGAGGACCATTAGAACACTTGAGGGGATGCTTCGAGCTTGTGTGATGGATTTTCGAGAAGCTTGGGATGAGCATTTATCGTTGGTCGAATTTGCTTATAACAATTCGTACCATTCGAGCATACAGATGGCTCCATATGAGGCTTTGTATGGGCGGAGGTGTAGGACTCCGATATGTTGGGACGAAGAAGGAGAGAGGCAATTGGAAGGACCAGAATTGATTCAAACGACAGTTGAGAAAATCAATTTGGTTAAGCAGCGACTTAAGGCAGCACAGGATTGGATGAAGAGTTATGTGGATGCTCACCGAAAGGAGATGGAGTATGATGTTGGTGAGAAAGTGTTCCTTAAGACATCTCCTTGGAAAGGAGTATTGAGATTCGGCAAGAAGGGGAAGTTGAGTCCGAGGTATGTGGGTCCTTATGAGATCCTTGATAGGATTGGACCACTCGCCTACAGATTGGCGTTACCTCCGGAGTTATCGTAGATTCACGATGTCTTCCATGTGTCGATGTTGAGGAGGTATAGATCGGATCCGTCACATGTCATTCAGACTAGTGAGGTTCAGCTGCGAAATGATTTGAGTTATGAGGAGATTCCGGTGCAGATTTTGGATACCAAGGATAAGGTTCTCAGGAATAAGACGGTTCAGCTAGTCAAAGTCCTTTGGAGGAACCATTCTGTAGAGGAGGCTACTTGGGAGCCCTTGGAAGCCATGCGGGAGAAGTATCCGCATCTCTTCGAAGATTCAGGTAAATTTCGAGGACGAAATTTCTTTTAAGAGGGGGAGAAATGTTAGACCCCGAATTTTTTTTATGATGTCATTAAGCATGAATTGTGATAATTGAGTGTTTGTGCCTTAGTTTGATTAAATTGGGAACATTAGTGGATAATTACGGTTTAATGTGGTTGAATGGGAATTAATAGGTAAAAATGTGTGAGGGCATTTTGGGAAGTTCATTTAAGTTGGAAGGGACTTAGGCTTATTAAGAGGGGTATGATAGTCTTTGTTACATGTCTTAGGTTAAAAGAAAAGAAGAAGAAAAGAAGAGAAGAGGAAAAGAAAAGAGGAGAGTGTGCCGTCGGGGAGAGGAAGAGAAGAAGAAGAGGAGGTTCGATTCTTGGAGACCTTTGACAGTTGTGAAGCGTTTTTCGGGTAAGTTATGCTTCGCTTAACTTGTTTTAGTTGGATTTAAACCTAGAGAATGTGGAATCCGTGAGAATCGAAGGTTTTAGAGTTTTAGGGTGAAAACGGTGAGATTTCTTGGGTTGATGCATTTGTGTTTGATTTCTGAGTTGATAATGGGTTAGAAATGTAGTTTGAGACTTAATCTATTGTTTAGATGTGTTGGATTTGGTTAAGGGAAAGAATCGAAGTTGGGATATGCAGGAATCTGGGTTTCAGAGTCGTTTCCCAGATCCGCACGTCGCGACATGCGTATGAACACGCCGCGACGTGCGAGGAAGGAAGGCAACGTCGCAACGAATTAATATTTATTCGCCACGACGTGTGACAGCTTGCTCGTCGTGACGTGCAGCGGCTTGTTCGCCGCGACGTGCAAGAGAGGAGCATTCGTCGCGATGTGCATGGGGATGACGTCGCGACGTTCGAAGGACTTTGGCTCGTCGCGACGTGCGAAGGCCTTCGCCGCGACGAACGTCCGATTGGCTAAAGTGAGATTTTGATATTTTTGGCCATATCTTGGGCTTTAGATGTCCGATTGAGGTGATTTCAAATTCATTGTGATCTAGAAATAAAGGACTACGAGTTGTATGAAGAAAGGAAGTTCGGAAATTATTTCGAAGAGTTCGAGATTTTCGATGGGAGTCGGATGGAGACTTTTAACGCTTTACTTTTTGTTTTTCGAGCTTTATTGAATATTTGCTATGGATATTAATTGTATGGAAACTTGGTTTATTATAGGGAACCAAGCTGATTTGACCCAATCGCAAGAGGAAGGACAACAGTGAGTCTGATACTCAAGCGATACTAGGTGGGTAATATGTTTATGGTTATTGTGTGTATGGGCAAATTGCCTTGTGTGTGTTTATTTGCTTGCATGATATGACCTTGATGGTATTGAATGAGAATTGAGAATTATGGAATGTGCATTTTGATTATGATTATGCATGGATTGATAGGCCTTTATGCATGCTTTGAGCATGAATCGAATGGATTATGTGATTTGTTTGGGTAAGAGAGTTACGGATGGAGTCACGTGCACGCCGACATAGAAGTTTCTCCGGTTGCCGGCAACGAGATCCTTGAGAAATCGGACTCGGATAGTTTACGGATTTACCTTTGGGTTATCCGGATCGTTTACGGAACTCTCGAGCCAATTGGTTGTGCATACATGATTGATTTGATGAGCATATGAGCATAACATATGATGGATTTGATAGATTTGTTGCATAATGATTATTATGTTGAGAAACAGAAATTGCATGACTTACGAATGAATGTGAATAAATTGATGAATTATGACTTCCTAGTGATATGTATATTGCTTGATTGCGTGGCTCGTTGCCAATGGCTATAAACATATATGCCACTGAGCTTCGCAGCTCACCCCATTACTCTCCCCTCCTCAGGTGCAGATCGAGACGATTGTCGACCTTGCAAGGCATCAGAAACGTTAAGCTAGTTAGAAGCCTTGTATAAGTTAGTACTTTGGTTAGCCCACCAGCATTTCATCATGGAGCATACTTTTGTATTTTGGGATTTAATTTCGTTTTGTATTGTGTTATATTTTGAGAATACTGGTTGAATTTCTACGAATGTCAATGACATATGCTTTATGAATTTGAGATGATTAATGCATGTTTAGAATGCGTGTGAAGAATGTATGTATATGTACGAGTATATGTATTGTGTGTGTATCGAATTATGTGTTTGTATGGATGTTGGGATTGGGTCCGACGGTATTTGGGCGCCCGACGCCGGTGCGACCCGAGGGGTCGCCTCGGGATTCGGACATACGGAGCCCGGGCCCAACAAAAACATTATGACAAAATGTCCTAGTGGGTCGATATCCGACATTACTAATGTTGGAACCCCTCCCTGGTGCGACACGTGTCCGACTTCCTGCGTGACATCTGAACGCGTATCCCACGAGGAAGGGATTCCTCACCACGAAAGAAACCTCGAATTGAACTAAAGTGCACGTCATCCGAATAAACCTTGATAAATTTACCCTAATTATCCTCCAATAAAATTTGATCTGCTTAGGACCCATAATTAATCCTATGCCTAAGCTAATCCAAAATCCCATGCCTCTAGGTCAAATGAAAACAGAAAACGCCTCAATCGGATCTTTATATCTCACAAAAACGTAATTTCGCACAAAACCGACACACATTGGCCATAAAGTCCAACGATGTCCCGACACTCTCATTTTACCAAAAAGGAATAGAAAATGTTACTAGTTAATCAATACTTCAAATTTCATGCAAATCGGAGGTCAAATGGATAAGAATCAAGGAAAATAAGAAAAGATATTATATTTGCTTTTAAATCAATTTATTTTACATTTTTATAATCTTTCACCCCAAAATCGAATTGCGAAGAGTTATTGTTTATTTCATGAAGAAAACAAAAGTCCTTTCTATCATTAAAGAAGTAGAAACTTAATTAAAGGTGTTGTTTAGCAAATTACCATATGAATAGTGAAAATGACCAAATGAATAGTAAAAATAGCCAAATGAATAGTAATCAGAAATTTTTAAACGCCCATAACTTTTTCATCTTAAGTCGGAAATTAACCTATTTTATACCGTTTTAAAGATCTTAACAAGCTCTACGAACTTTAAGAAATACCTCTCACTCAAATTCTTACTCTAACATGCTCTAAAACCCAAAGCAAGGTGGTTACCTATTTTTTTTTTAAAAAAATGGACAGCACCTCCCCTAAAAATGCACTAGCCAACTCTTCAATTTTCAACCAAACTTCATACCTACACAAAATCACTTCTATCTTCCCATTTCTATCAACATCCAAATACAAACATCTCAACACCAATCTCCAAGGCCAAGGCAGCATCACAATATAGGCATCCCAAACATTTTAATCTAACTCCTAACCATTATCTCATTTCCAACTCATCATGTTTGCTTTTAACATTATCAAACATACAACCATACATTCATATATATGAAAACTTATACAATACACATTACATTTGGAACTTCAAAACCTTAATAATTACATGAAATAAGCAAATTCAATGCTTTAAAGAGCATTTTAACTCGGTTACATCGAAATTTCACAGAACGTTTACAAAAGCCAAAAAAATCCTAGCTAAAGCATTGTTTTCAAAAATATAGTTTCAAAAACAAAAGCATCGGAGTAATGCCCTATTCCCGATGCGACGACCCGGTTTCTCGCTCAATACCTGTGGAGGGAGGAAGGGGGTGAGCACGACGGCTCCGTGGGTAACAGGTTAATAATTAAGCATAAACTAAAGCATGCATCAACAATTTCATTTCAAGTCAATATTTAACAATTTCAGTTTCTAATACAATAAAACACTTACCACAAGATCAACGAATGTCATATAATAACACAGAATTACATATCAAATGGTTTGAGTGATCCTAACAGAACGTACTACACATGTCCGACAAGCGATCATGTGTAGCCGTGAACAGAGGGGAGTCCGATTTCGGAACTCCTATGCCACTAAGCGGGCAAAGGGAGAAGCCTAAAAGACAAGTGCAAGACTTGCTAACAGAGGGATCACTACAAACCCAAGAAATCATGCAATTTCACTTTAGGCATTCATCCAAAATCACATACTCACAATTTCTCATTTTAAATCAAGTTTCCAAACATTACAATATTCATAAGGATTTGCCACAAATGGTCATTACAACTAGTTACTTTCACATAATCATCAAATTCTCATATTCGCACTTTATTACTTGTCAAACAATTTCATGAATCTTTACACCATATAGTTACATAAAAGGCACATAATACATGTTTACAATATCACAAACAATAAGGCATTCAAAATTGAAAGTTATAGAAACCATTCAAGAGATAATTAAGTAGCTTATTACTTAACTATTAAAAAGTTACCCACCTTGACTTCTTTGATTCGGAACTTGGATATCTTGATCCAATTGATTATCTCGACCCTCCTCAATCTCCAAGCGCCTTAAATGACCTAAAACAAAGCATAAGAATGCTAATTAATAAAAAGCACCTATGCTGGAATTTTCCAAGACTATTGAAACTTGACTTTAATCTAACCTAACCATTCCTAAACCTTTCCTAAGCTATACTAACCATAACCCCTATCAATTTACTACATTATATTCGAAAATTCTCAACCATTTAGCCATCCATGCATGCTGATTTTTTTTCACTCATCTTTCCTAAATTTTTTTTCTTTCATTTTTCCTTCACAACACACTCTCCATACCACCATTGGACTAACCCTAACAACAAAGCAATAAAATTCCAAATTCTCCTTCCTTCATGAAACCTACAACATCACCCTACTAATTTCTAATGATAGGAAACTCTTTCCTTTCTCATTCTTTCTCTAAAATCTCTTCCAATCATCCATTTAAAGCATGAAAACAAAATCCTAACAAATAAATTCATAAAGTTCGAAACCCTAATCCCTACACAAATCTGATTTTTTTTTCTCCTCTCCTCCAACACAACAAATCCCTCTAATCCCTCTTCTAATCACCAATATGAAACAAGAAAGATAAAATCCCTAACAATATACCAAGAATTTCGAATTTCCTTACCTTCTCAACACCCACGAAATCTCTTCTTTTTGCTTCTAAAGATGGAGAAACTCCTTTCTCTTTCTTTCTTCTTACATAAAACACATGAACCAACCTTCTTCTTCTTCTTCCTCTTGATGGTCAAATCTCCACTCTTCTTTCTCCTTTGGAATTTTGAAATCTTCTCACATTCTTCCTCTCTTGCAACTTTCGGATGGCTTAACCAAAAGACCTAGGTTTTTGCTTCTTCTCACTTATTTCCTATGCAAAAACGACATCACCTTGGCCTCTCCCTTGAAATTTCGTTTGCCTCTTCTTTTCCTTAAGACACTTCCTAATCCTTCTTAATTTAACCTAACCCTAACTCTTTAACTAAAACCCTAAGCCCAATTCTTCAAGCCCAAGTCTTTTCCCTCCTTATAACCTTTCCCAAATTTTCATTTTCCCTCCTTCCAACTTAAACTTTCATCTTTCCTCCTTCCATCTAATAATTTCGTGGGCCCCACTTAAAAGCCCACTTACTTCCTTTCTTTTCACTTACTTCTCCTTTAAAACCCTAGCCCATTTATTAGCTTCCCATCATTTAAAAGACATGCTAAAGGCCTAAAAGCCCATTTTAAGTAACCTAAAGCCTTAAAACCTTATAAACACTTCCTAATTTATCCTAACACTATTTTATGGCCTCATTACCATTTTCTTATTCTTTAAAATCTAACACCAAATTTAAAATTCTAATTTAACTAAATTCCTTCAATTAATAATTATTGCACTAAAATCCCAAATTATCCTAACCAATAGGAAATCTAATAAAACCCTAATTTCATACTAACCAAAAGGCAATTTAAATTGCAAACCTATTGAATAGGAAAAAAGGGATCGGGGTCTAACATTTCTTCCCCCCTTAAAAGAATTTCGTCCTCGAAATTCTTACCTGAATCAATGAAAAGCTTAGGATACTTCTCCTTCATAGCTTCCACTGGCTCCCATGTGGCCTCTTCTACCGAATGGTTCCTCCATAACACTTTTACTAAATGCACTGTCTTATTTCTGAGAACCTTTTCTTTTGTATCCAAAATCAACTGAAGCTCTTCATAACTCAAATCCTCACTCAATTGAACTTCATCACTTGAATGACATGGGAGGATCTCGATCGATATCTCCTCAAAGATAGAAACATGAAAACATCATGTATCCGAGATAACTCGAGGCAAGGCTAACTCAGAAGCCAACGGACCAATCCTCTCCAGAATCTCATACGGTCCCACATACCTCGGACTCAGCTTACCCTTCTTGCCGAATCTCAGAATCCCTTTCCACGGAGAAGTCTTAAGGAACACCTTATCACGGACCTTATACTCCATCTCTTTCCTATGAGCATCCTCATAGCTCTTCATCCTGTCCTGAGCTGCCTTCAGCCTATGCTTAATCAAATTGATCTTATCAACGGTCATCTGTATCAACTCTGGACCCAAAAGTCTCCTGTCTCCCTCTTCATCCCAACACACTGGAGTCCTACATCTCCTCCCATATAGAGCCTCATAAGGAGCCATCTGAATGCTCGAATGATATGAATTATTATATGCAAATTCTATCAAAGGCAAGTGTTCATCCCATGCTCCTCTAAAATCTATTACACAAGCTCTAAGCATTCCCTCTAGAGTCCGAATGGTCCTTTCAGACTGACCATCGGTCTGAGGATGGAAAGCAGTACTGAAACTCAACTTAGTGCCCATAGCCTCCTGCAAACTGCCCCAAAATCTCGAAGTAAAGCGAGGATCCCTATCAGACACAATCGAATCCGGGATCCCATGCAATCTTACCACCTCATCGATATACTTCTTAGCTAACACATGCAGAGGATCTATCTGTCTAATTGCCAGAAAATGGGCTGATTTTGTCAATCTATCCACAATCACCCATATGGCATCATGCCTCCTACTGGTTCTAGGCAATCCCATCAAAAAATCCATAGTGACTCTCTGCCATTTCCACTCAGGAATGGATAATGGCCTCAACTGGCCTGAAGGTGCCTGATGTTCAGCCTTGACCTGCTGACACACCAGACACTTGCTCACATACTCAGCCACATTTTTCTTCATACCTCTCCACCAGAAATGTTCTCTGAGATCCCTGTACATCCTAGTACTGCCTGGGTGCATAACATAAGGTGCATTGTGCGCCTCATCTAGAATCTCATCTTTAACCTCCTTGACATCAGGAATACAGAGCCTATTCCTGACTGTCAGGATTCCATCATCACTTAGCACCATATCAGACTCTTTACCTCTCTGCACCTCTTCCCGCAGCTTACTCAACTCGGGATCCCGAACTCAAGAATCGCTTTTCACTTTCTCTCACGAGGATCGGTCTTACCTAAAAGCAAAGAATCATGCACTCGACTCTTCCTGTGTCAAATCGATCCTCGAGCTTAGCCATCTCTTCCAATAGCGGCAGATATATTTATTCGAACATATGCTATGGAAGACTTCCGCCAAGGCATCTCAGAATTACATTTGCCTTACCGGATGATACTCGATCAATGTGTCATAGTCCTTGAAAGCACTCAATCCATCGCCTGCCTCAAATTCACTCCTTCGCTCAACAGATATTTGAGACTCTTGTGATCTGTGAAGATCCTCGATGAACCCCATACAAATAATGTCTCCAAATCTTCAAAGCAAAGATTATCGCCGCTAACTCCGGATCACGGGTCGATAATTCACCTCATAAGGCTTTAATCGCCGTGAGGCATATGCTATCACCTTATCTTCCTGCATAAGCACACATCCTAACCCCTTTCTGGAAGCATCACTATACACAGAAAAACTCCCATCTCCTGTGGGCAAAGCTAGAACTGGAGCACTAGTCAATCTGTGCTTCAGCTCCTCAAAACTTCTCTGGCATTCATCACTCCAGACAAATTTCTGATTTTTCCTTAACAACTTAGTCAAAGGAGCAGCAATCAAGGAAAATCCCTCCACAAATCTCCTATAGTAACCAGCTAAGCCCAGAAAGCTCCTCACCTCTTTCACTGTCGTCGGAGCGTGCCAATTTACTACAGCTTCAACTTTCTTTGGGTCTACATGCACCCCATTCTCAGAAACAATATGACCAAGAAAGACCACCTCACGCAGCCAAAATTCACATTTCGTGAATTTGGCATACAATTCTCTCTCCCTCAGTCTCTGCAGTATAATCCTCAAGTGCTTCTCATGATCTCCCTCACTCCTGGAATACACCAGAATGTCATCGATAAACACGATAACAAATCGATCCAAAAGTCCTTAAAGACCCTGTTCATCAAATCCATAAAAGCAGCAGGAGCATTGGTCAGTCCGAAAGGCATAACCAGAAATTCATAATGGCCATAGCGTGTCTCGAAGGTCGCCTTGCTCACATCGACTCCTTAATCCCGAGTTGATGGTAGCCGACTGAGATCAATCTTGAGAAGACCGTTGCTCCTTGCTGATCAAACAAGTCATCTATCCGGCAATGGGTACTTGTTTTCATCACATCTTATTTAGTCTCCTGTAGTCAATGCACATTCTCCGTGTTCCATCTTTCTTTCTAACAAACAAGACCAAGGCGCCCCCGGGTGAGAAACTCGCCTTATGAATCCCTTCTAACAAATCCTCCAACTGTTCTTTCACTCCTTGATTCACCACCGAGCCATCCTGTAAGGTGGAATCGAAATAGAGTCATTCCGGGAGCCAAATCAATAGCAAACTCAATCTCCCTCTTCGGTGGCAAACCGGGCAACTCCTCAGGAAACACATCAGGAAATTCCCTCACAATGGGAATATCCTCCACCTTACTCTCCGTCACCCTGGTATCCAGAACACATGCCAAGAAGGCTTCACAGCCTCTTCCCATCAGTTTATCAGCTAACAAAGCTGAAACAAGCCGTGGCGGTGTCAATTTTCTGTCTCCTCTAAAAACTACTTTCTGACCCTCACCCAGATCAAATTCCACTTCCTTTTTACCACACTCCAGCTTCGCCTTATACTTCTCCATCACGTCCATTCCGATGATCACATCTAACCCCTTCAGATCTAGAGGTAGCAGATCCACTACCAAACTAGATCCATCAATCACAAGCTCACAATCCCGAAAAATCCGGCTCACGATAACAGTCCTCCCTAACGGAGTACTAACAAACAGAAACTCATCCAAAAGAACCTAATGCATACCAGCAATAACACACTCAGAGACAAAGGAATGGGTGGAACCGAATCAAAGAGAACATAAACATCGAATGAAAAAGTTGAGCCATACCAGTAATAACCTCCGGTGCGGCTGCAGCCTCCTCTCGAGTCATAGCAAATACCCGAGCCTGTGCTTGCCCTCTCGGTCTCCCTGGAGGAATAGGCTTCTTCACTAACCCGTAATCGCCCACCCGAAGTTGGTCCGTCCCCACTGCCTCCACTCTCCTCTCGAACTCGCGGATCGTGATCCTACCCCTCGGGCCCACAAAGGACAGTTGCTAATCATGTGTCCCTTCTCTCCACACTTGAAGCAGGCACCTGTCAACTTGCGACATTCACCCCGATGTGGATTCCCACAATGCTCACATAGAGGGGTCGGGTTCCTGCTTCTCTACGCCTCATTGCTTCCTCCCACCGAGGAGGCCTGCAGACCGACTCTGCTCAATTGCACTTACTCGCCGAGGGGCACTACTGCCTCCCTGACTCTGCACCCGAAAACTCTTCTCACCCCTGGAAGCAGTCTGAACACTACCCCCTCTCCTAGGAAACTGCTCTCTGCCCTTTCTTTTCCTGCTCACCTCCTATCTCGATGTTCTCCGTTTTACTCACTGAGTGCCGATCTACCAACTCGCGATAATCAGTGAAATTATGAATCACTACCTTCTCCCTGATTCCTAGATGGAGGCCTCCCTCAAACTTTCTGCACTTGTCTTCTTCATTAGCCACCATATATGCCGCATACCGAGACAAATTGGGTGAATCTCAACTCATATTCACTAACAGGATGGCTCCTCTCGAGCTAAATTCATAAACTCTCCGGCCTTTTCTTGCATATAAACCCGGAGAAATATTTTTTCCTGAATAATTCTCCAAAATCCCTCCATGATAACACGGGAGGTACAGCCTGACTCTGTGGCACCGACTCCCACCAAAGGAAGAGCATTCCCACGTAATAGACTCATTGATACTCAAGCTTCTCCTCATCATGCATTTCATCCGCACTCAGACCTCTCGCTCTTTTCATCCAAGCCTCGGCTTCCTCAGGATTGGTGGTATCATGAAAGTCCACCGCACCAAACTTCTGTAACTTATCATACTGCCCGCCCCGAATCACTGGAGCTGGCACTACAACCTGAGATCCTTGTCCTATGGCTAAGGTGAAAGCTTGGGCAAAAGCCTGGAAAAACTGCGGATCCATCGCAGGCATAGCAGGAGGAGGAGGAGGTTGCTCCTTAGGTTGCACACTAGGTGCCTCTGAGCCAGGAGCTGAGTGTGTCCCTGCATCTTGTGGGACATGAGACTCATCAGTGCTCCCCTGGCGAGAGCTAGAGCGAGACCGAGTTCCTCGAGATCTACGCCGGGGTGGCATATTTACTCCTTCAAAAGAAAACCAGTGAAAAACTTTAATTCAAAAAGTATCGTGCAACGCTCAAGTTATAATCATCTAAAATCATCAATTAATCGAAATCACCATATAGGCATGTAAAATCAATTAAAATGATGCAAAAGAACACAAATCATGTAAGTTTAATAAAAATCATGAAAACCCTAAAGTTCTCCTTCTACCCGAATCTAAACCGAAAGCTTTGATACCATAAGTGTTGGAACCCCTCCCTGATGCGACACGTGTCCGACTTCCTGCGTGACATCTGAACGCGTATCCCACGAGGAAGGGATTCCTCACCACGAAAGAAACCTCGAATTGAACTTAAGTGCACGTCATCCGAATAAACCTTGATAAATTTACCCTAATTATCCTCCAATAAAATTTGATCTGCTTAGCACCCATAATTAATCCTATGCCTAAGCTAATCCAAAATCCCATGCCTCTAGGTCAAATGAAAACAGAAAACGCCTCAATCGGATCTTTATATCTCACAAAAACGCAATTTCGTACAAAACCGACACACATTGGCCATAAAGTCCAACGATGTCCCGACACTCTCATTTTACCAAAAAGGAATAGAAAATGTTACTAGTTAATCAATACTTCAAATTTCATGTAAATCGGAGGTCAAATGGATAAGAATCAAGGAAAATAAGAAAAGATATTATATTTGCTTTTAAATCAATTTATTTTACATTTTTATAATCTTTCACCCCAAAATCGAATTAAAGAGTTATTGTTTATTTCATGAAGAAAACAAAAGTCCTTTCTATCATTAAAGAAGTAGAAACTTAATTAAAGGTGTTGTTTAGCAAATTACCATATGAATAGTGAAAATGACCAAATGAATAGTAAAAATAGCCAAATGAATAGTAATCAGAAATTTTTAAACGCCCATAACTTTTTCATCTTAAGTCAGAAATTAACCTATTTTATACCGTTTTAAAGATCTTAACAAGCTCTACGAACTTTAAGAAATACCTCTCACTCAAATTCTTACTCTAACATGCTCTAAAACCCAAAGCAAGGTGGCTACCCATTTTTTTTAAAAAAATAGACAGCACCTCCCCTAAAAATGCACTAGCCAACTCTTCAATTTCCAACCAAACTTCATACCTACACAAAATCACTTCTATCTTCCCATTTCTATCAACATCCAAATACAAACATCTCAACACCAATCTCCAAGGCCAAGGCAGCATCACAATATAGGCATCCCAAACATTTTAATCTAACTCCTAACCATTATCTCATTTCCAACTCATCATGTTTGCTTTTAACATTATCAAACATACAACCATACATTCATATATATGAAAACTTATACAATACACATTACATTTGGAGCTTCAAAACCTTAATAATTACATGAAATAAGCAAATTCAATGCTTTAAAGAGCATTTTAACTCGGTTACATCGAAATTTCACATAACGTTTACAAAAGCCAACAAAATGCTAGCTAAAGCATTGTTTTCAAAATATAGTTTCAAAACAAAAGCATCGGAGTAATGCCCTATTCCGATCGACGACCCGATTTCTCGCTCAATACCGTGGAGGGAGGAAGGGGTGAGCACGACGACTCCGTGGTAACAGTTAATAATTAAGCATAAACTAAAGCATGCATCAACAATTTCATTTCAAGTCAATATTTAACAATTTCAGTTTCTAATACAATAAAACACTTACCACAAGATCAACGAATGTCATATAATAACACAGAATTACATATCAAATGGTTTGAGTGATCCTAACAGGACGTACTACACATGTCCGACAAGCGATCATGTGTAGCCGTGAACAGAGGGGAGTTCAATTTCGGAACTCCTATGCCACTAGCGGGCAGGCGGGAGAAGCCTAAAAGACAAGTGAGCACTTGCTAATAGAGGGGATCACTACAAACCCAAGAAATCATGCAATTTCACTTTAGGCATTCATCCAAAATCACATACTCACAATTTCTCATTTTAAATCAAGTTTCCAAACATTACAATATTCATAAGGATTTGCCACAAATGGTCATTACAACTAGTTACTTTCACATAATCATCAAATTCTCATATTCGGCACTTTATTACTTGTCAAACAATTTCATGAATCTTTACACCATATAGTTACATAAAAAGGCACATAATACATGTTTACAATATCACAAACAATAAGGCATTCAAAATTTGAAAGTTATAGGAAACCATTCAAGAGATAATTAAGTAGCTTATTACTTAACTATTAAAAAGTTACCCACCTTGACTTCTTTGATTCGGAACTTGGATATCTTGATCCAATTGATTATCTCGACCCTCCTCAATCTCCAAGCGCCTTAAATGACCTAAAACAAAGCATAAGAATGCTAATTAATAAAAAGCACCTATGCTGGAATTTTCCAAGACTATTGAAACTTGACTTTAATCTAACCTAACCATTCCTAAACCTTTCCTAAGCTATACTAACCATAACCCCTATCAATTTACTACATTATATTCGAAAATTCTCAACCATTTAGCCATCCATGCATGCTGATTTTTTTTCACTCATCTTTCCTAAAAAAAAAATTCTTTCATTTTTCCTTCACAACACACTCTCCATACCACCATTGGACTAACCCTAACAACAAAGCAATAAAATTCCAAATTCTCCTTCCTTCATGAAACCTACAACATCACCCTACTAATTTCTAATGATAGGAAACTCTTTCCTTTCTCATTCTTTCTCTAAAATCTCTTCCAATCATCCATTTAAAGCATGAAAACAAAATCCTAACAAATAAATTCATAAAGTTCGAAACCCTAATCCCTACACAAATCTGATTTTTTTTCTCCTCTCCTCCAACACAACAAATCCCTCTAATCCCTCTTCTAATCACCAATATGAAACAAGAAAGATAAAATCCCTAACAATATACCAAGAATTTCGAATTTCCTTACCTTCTCAACACCCACGAAATCTCTTCTTTTTGCTTCTAAAGATGGAGAAACTCTTTTCTCTTTCTTTCTTCTTACATAAAACACATGAACCAACCTTCTTCTTCTTCTTCCTCTTGATGGCCGAAATCTCCACTCTTCTTTCTCCTTTGGAATTTTCGAAATCTTCTCACATTCTTCCTCTCTTGCAACTTTCGGATGGCTTAACCAAAAGACCTAGGTTTTTGCTTCTTCTCACTTATTTCCTATGCAAAAACGACATCATCTTGGCCTCTCCCTTGAAATTTCGTTTGCCTCTTCTTTTCCTTAAGACACTTCCTAATCCTTCTTAATTTAACCTAACCCTAACTCTTTAACTAAAACCCTAAGCCCAATTCTTCAAGCCCAAGTCTTTTCCCTCCTTATAACCTTTCCCAAATTTTCATTTTCCCTCCTTCCAACTTAAACTTTCATCTTTCCCTCCTTCCATCTAATAATTTCGTGGGCTCCCACTTAAAAGCCCACTTACTTCCTTTCTTTTTCACTTACTTCTCCTTTAAAAACCCTAGCCCACTTATTAGCTTCCCCATCATTTAAAAGACATGCTAAAGGCCTAAAAGCCCATTTTAAGTAACCTAAAGCCTTAAAACCTTATAAACACTTCCTAATTTATCCTAACACTATTTTATGGCCTCATTACCATTTTCTTATTCTTTTAAAATCTAACACCAAATTTAAAATTCTAATTTAACTAAATTCCTTCAATTAATAATTATTGCACTAAAATCCCAAATTATCCTAACCAATAGGAAATCTAATAAAACCCTAATTTCATACTAACCAAAAGGCAATTTAAATTGCAAACCTATTGAATAGGAAAAAAGGGATCGGGGTCTAACAACTAAAATGACTTTGGGTTTACCCAACAAGCCACCTTAGGTCAATCGGTAGGTATCGGTCATACCAATTGCATCATAGATATCGGACATTACTAAAATGACCTTGGGTTTACCCAACAAGCCACCTTAGATCTATCGGTAGGTATCGGTCATACCATTTGCTTCATAGATGCAACTATCGACTAGTGCTATCAACTCGTGATGTATGCACACACATTGGGTTATCAACTCTTGATGCACATACATCTGATGTACACTACCCAATTTCGCCTCTGTCCACGTTGACCTTGACTTTACTTAACAAATCAACGCTTCTAGTGAAAACCGACCCATTAATATGAAAATCTTATTTTCATGGTTCGAACATATCCGTATAGAGTGAGCTTGGGTTTACCCAACAACCCAACTTTATAAGAACTCTGGTTCTCCCCATATTAATGGAAGGCGTTAGTTTTCATATGATTTGAGGGTTTTTCAGGTCTCATCTTCTTCTCCTCCAAGCCGTAGGATTATAGTCACCATGACTATATGGAATGATTTAGGGCATTTCATCAATCACATTGAGTCTATACCTAAAATCATCCATCATCCCACCTTTGCATGTTGTAAGTCGACTTGTGTATGTGTAAGTCGACTTATGCTAGTGTGTAAGTCGACTTATGCATGTGTAAGTTGACTTATGCAGCTGTGCACGAACAAGTCGACTTGTACGATTGTGCAAGTCGACTTATGCGTCTACAGTGCACGGACAAGTCGACTTGTATCTTTATTGGTCGACTTATCCATGTGGAATTGCTATCTAATCGGCTAATTTCTCAATCCGTGCAGTTCCAATTCACAATACCAAGTGTAATATCCTTTATTATGATGTACCAACGAAACACTTTCATTGTTCCATGCTTACCATATATAGTCAAACTATACATGAAAAACTTGAAATCAATGAATACACTCTTATTCATTCAGATCTCCAAATAATTTAAGAATATCAAACTATCACCCCTAAGTATCTCTAGGTAGTCTAAACTTTATCAAGATTACTTCGGCACATGTCACAAAATTTGTGACGGCCAAAATAATCAAGACAACGAAATGCACTAACGAGACGCTAATGTGACACATTTGACATCTGAAAAATATTTGGAAACCCAATTTCAAGAAATTCAATTTGGAAAGAATACAACATCAATATAACACATTTTTAATCATATTAAAAATGATTCAAGGCATTGGAATTGAAAAAAACACAATTTATCATTCTAAACAAAACAGCTCCAGCAACTTTCTCAAAACTGCCAAGCTCTATGTTTTGCTTGAAAAACTCATTGAAACAATTTCAATAAATCATGAGAAAATTACAGAGGTTACAAAATGTTCACAAAATGTTCCATGCATTTTTTCAGGATTTATTTCCAGCAAAAACTCATCCAACCTCAGCAACAAAGCCAATGTAGAATCTGTGTTCCTCAACACAGTTATTCCCAGCAGCACACAATAAATTCTCAAATAAATAGTAAATCACCTTGAAAACATTTTTCCATTCTCATAGACATTCAAAAACATCTTAGAGACATGTCGGTGAAAGGAAATCCGAAAAACAATTTTTCTATAATTTATTCTCGAATTTATAAGCATGCCTGTTCATTGAATGTGCACAAAGACAGCAACCAGAACATTGGGGAATAAATTAGAAAAACCATATCAAATCACATTGATAAATTCCGAGCTTCCACAGACATATGCAAAAACATCTTGTGAACATATATGGGCAAGAAAATTTCGAAAAAAATATTTCTACACTGAATTCGAAATTCACAAAATCAACATGCATCATCGTCACAAGCAATAGGCAACTCCGACCTAGTCATGATTTCTTCGTTATATACGACACAAGTGGCTCTAATACCACTGTAAGAAAATCCCGGTGTGAGCATCACATGCACATGGTGCGGAAAACAAAAATTTTTGTTTCAGGACCTTCCCAAAAGCCAGGATCCATGTGTCTATACAACAAACTCAAACCATAACGACCAAAGGAGACCGTCTCTAACGGTATCCACGCAGAGATCGGAGAAGCTAACCGGGACAAACCCTTTGACCCGGGAATAGCTAGAACAAGTTGAAGATTGCTAGATCTTACCTTGTTCTTGGAGAGCTTGGAAACCAACGATGAAGAGGAGATGAAGAGGCTTGAAAGATGAAGAGATGATGAAGATGATCGTATGAAAATGGAGAAAGAAACTCTTTCTTCTCCTTAAAACCAACGATGCTCCATCTTTCCTCTCACTCCTTTCATTTTGTCTTTAACTCATTAAAAGACAATAAATGCTAATGGTGAGTCATGCACCTACGTTAGCTTATATATATATATATATATATATGTAAAGTTAAAAGATAAAGCTTCCTCCTCCTCCTTCCACGTTTCTCATATATTAATTAATTAATTAATTAATTAATTAATTAATTATATATATATAAATGCTGAAGTGGTCCAGTCACACTGGGGTCGGTCCTACCGGCCTACCGGGTCCCGGTATGGGAAAACCCACCGTAAATATTTTTCAGCAATATCGATGTTGCGATCTCATCGGGACATATCACGATCTCATTGGGATCCATTTAATCCTTTGGCTCTCCATATATTGGAACTCTGTCTAAAACTATTTTACGAATTCTCCGAGACACTCTTATGCGTGTGACCTATTAGGTTCCCGGTTATGTTCGCCACTTAGATTAACACTTAATCTGAGCAAGTCATGAGCGGTATCTAGCAACACATCATGACCCCCAATTGACCGAAAAGTAATTGATTTGACGAATGAACATGTATTCATCATGAACCATATCACGAACCTTTCCATAGATAATTACCGTGCAATTCGTCCTTTCACCATGCTACACCCCACTTGGTTATGAGTATGGGCAATATGTCAACTCTTACTAGACTGACTACGTCAAATCTAGTCCAAGTGATTTCAGTTCTCTTCTTGGGACTCATTACTTAATATGTCAATGAAGACATTCTTCATGACATATATGCTCCGGCCAGAGACTTCCAAGTAATGACCTTGACAAGAGGCCATGGGTATCATCTTCTGCTATCACAGAAGTGGTGAATCCTCTATTGGCTACTCAATTACCTTCGAATACCTCAAGCTGTACCCAATCATCACCCTATGAGCAATCTCTGTAAGGCAACAAGAACTGGAGTCAAAGCACAGAATCAGTATCCAAGATATCCTTGAGCACCTCAAGTCTAAGGATACTTGCACCATTGCTATGATGAGATTATCACTGACATTAGAATAGGACATCCATGTGATGATCTCATAGCAGGTCATCCAATGTACTTACTACCTCTAGTAAGCATCCACATCTCAACCCTAAATATCTCATATTTACAGTTTCTGAGATCCACTGCTTGACCAAATCAAGGAGCTTGAGATGTACTAGTCTCTCCGGATTCTTGATGTCCAGCCTCAAGAATCCTATGACTAGGGATAATTTGAATCTTGACATAATTGCACATGATAGGAATCTCAGTAGTATGATCACATCACAATTTCCTTCATGCTATGTCATATATCATGGACTTCATTAATTTGCTTATAGATCAATATCCATTCATAATTAATGAACAACAAGTTAATGAAATATGCCTTTCTTTATTTATTCATAAAGTATATACACAACTTTGTACAAAATACGCTAAAGGTGATTGCCTTCAGGGCACTACTCTAACACTACCCACATATGAGTATTGTACCATACACTAATAAACTATGTAATACATGTGCATGTGCAATAATATTACTTTACTAGGTACATGTGCATGTGCAATAATAACCATTAGTATACATAGTGGTACCATACACTATGCAACACTGTAGTACAATATAGTGTTTATGTACCAATAATGGTACATATGTACCATTTACTATTAGTACTAGTGTGCTACCCACATATGCATGTAAATGTAACAATTATTTAACTAGTTATGTTTATGGTGGTACCATGGTACATATGTATTTCTATGTGTATATATGTACACATGGTTATACATGTGTACACTACCATGCATTGTAGACATGAACATTACATACGTGACTATGTACCATGTATTATGTTATGTACACTACATGGTATACCTACACTATGCAACTACTAGTATGGTAACATGTGTTTATACTATGGTATATATACCATGTACACTTTATTATAGTATGTAGTTACCATTGTGCATATGTATACCTATATGCATGTGTACTATACCAATGGTAACATGTGTATATATTGTAGTTACCATTATAGTTATGTACCATGTCATACATACAACATGGTACATAACTATAGTACCATGCATTAAACATATGCAATTAGTACTACCATGTAGTGTTACAATAATGGTAAGATGTATATGTACATAGTGTAACAATATGTGTAGTTATACTAGTTATTGGTGTATACACAATGGTATAATGCACACCATTAGCCTGTAGATATATGTATAACAATTGTATACATATGTGCGGGTAAATGTATATCCTATGGGTGCACATACATATAGCATGCATGATGCATAGTACACCATGCACATAGTTATAGTTATAGTGTTGTACATATGTTACATGGTGTTGTACTATATGCATGGTGATACAACTCACCAAGGCAATGGAGACTTAAGGATGCCAATGGGTCCAATTACAAGGTCACGCTCCAACAAGCTTAAAGCACAATTTCAGATTTATGTACAAGCTTTTGTTTCACAAGAACTTCAAGAAGTTTTGTTGATCAAGCTTGGGGAAAAGCTTAGGAAGACACCTAAATGTGTGTGCACATTGGAGGCATCAAATCAAGAGGGCTAACACTTAGCCAATTTTCACAAGCACAAGTCTAATCAATGGGCTTGGGCTTATTTTATCTTATAAAGGGCATGTGGACTTCTTTTAGGCTTTTTCATGGGCTGGTTTGCATTAAGTGTGCATGTGCTTTATTAAAAAAGTCATGTGCATGTTTTATTTTAAGGAACCAAGCTTGTGGGCCTAGTTTAACAGCCCAATTCGCCCCTCTTAAGTTAGTCTTCCATTTTGTGGTTTTCTTATCCTATTTGGACAAGGACTAGTCAATTTTAATTAGTTTTGAAGCCCAAATCCATGTGGGATTTATTCTTGGGCAGATTTGTTTCAAGAAGGCCTTTTTGATATTTTAGGCTTTCATTAGGGTTTTTAGGTTATCTTTGTTAGGGTTTACATTGCAAAGGGTATTTAAACCCTTGCTTTAGCCATGAACACGAGTTTTGGAGAGATAAAAAAAATTAGAAAGCATTCTTTAAGAGAGAATTGAGATTCTTGCTTGTTTTACCTTAAGAATTGATTCAACTTATCAAGTAAGTTCTAACTTGTGGCGTTAATTCAATTCCTACAATCTTATACTCTTTGTTACCAATTCCTTGCTGTTTTGGGGGTGAAGGGTCTTGTTAGATTGATTGAATTTAGGTTTGGGAACAATCATTGAAACGGAGGTGATCTAGACATTGATTCTAGGTTGTTGCCGTATCATCTTTGGTATCGAGCCTAGGTTTTAAATTCAATCTTTATCTTTAATTTTCTGTTTGTTCTTGATTATTATAGTTAGTTCATCATTAAAATTGAAAAAAAGAAGAAAGAAAGAAAGAAAGAAAAGAAAGAAAGAAAGAAAGAAAGAAAGAAAGAAAGAAAGAAAGAAAGAAAGAAAGAAAGAAAGAAAGAAAGAAAGAAAGAAAGAAAGAAAGAAAGAAAGAAAGAAAGAAAAAGAAGAAAAAAAAGAAAAGAAAGAAAGAAAGAAGTTTAAAAAAAAAAGAAAATCAAGATTGTGAATCTTTGTGAGTTTGAGTTGATTTGCTTGTAAGATTCATCAAGAACGAATATGATCATTCAAGAATTCTTTAATTTCGTTTCTTTATTATTCAAGATTCTTCAAGAACACATCCTTCATTAAAGAAACTCATCTAGACTTGTTTTCTTGCACCAACAAACTCTTTCTTGTTTCAAGATTTACGTTCTTTGCTCAAAACGTGTGTCTTTGATATAATTGCTTATCTTTAAGTTCTTGAGTAATTGGGGCAGATTGGAATGTTCTTGTTAATTTGGGTTTAGGGTTGAGTTTAATTCCTAGTTTCGTCTTTTCTTCAACTCTTTGGTTGTTTTTTTTGTTTGCTGTCCTTTTTGTTTCCATTACACTTGAATTGAGTAATCTTGTTTCATATTACTCAATTGGTACCAAAAATCGTTCACATACGTTTTCTCCATCTAGTATGTGTTTATTTTCGTCTTCATTGTTTTCTTTACATTAAATTTCATCTAGCTTTATGTTTTTCTTCCTTTATTTAGGTATTCGTTGCTTTCCTTTTGAATTACGTTGCTGTTGTGTTTATTTGGTTGGTAGTGATTGATCCGGACAAGTAAAACAGTGCTAGAATCTAAAGTGGTAAAAGGCAAGAGTGTGTAAGCTCATTTGAGGGTAAAAGCCATCTTCTTGAGTGAAACACGAGGGTATCCAATCTGATTTAGAGAGAAACACGTGAGGGAGTGTGTGAGGAGCTATTCTAACGTGTTTTTGCAGGTTTTACATTATGGCCAATTCAAAGGATAGTAAAGGTAGTGACAAGGATGAAAAGAATAGTGAGGCTGATCAACACACATTCTTTACTTT
This sequence comes from Erythroxylum novogranatense, assembly GCA_029891385.1. NCBI lineage: Eukaryota > Viridiplantae > Streptophyta > Magnoliopsida > Malpighiales > Erythroxylaceae > Erythroxylum > Erythroxylum novogranatense. Next base: position 51,621,782 of record CM057235.1, on the reverse strand, counting down.
GGAGGCTATGCAACATCAATTCCAAAGGATTGAGAACATGTTCAGGGATGTCAGTGATAAATTTGATAGACAAGATCAAGTCATTAGGAATTTACAACGAGAGGCTTCATCTAATGGTGGAACAAGGAGGCAAAATGCTAGGGAGCCAACTCCTATGCGCTTTGAGTATGAAGATGAATATGATGATGGGAAGATGAAGAAGATTGGCATAGGGCGATTTGGTGGAAGAGGGGACGAAATGATAGAGGAAGAGGAAGAGGTTATAGAGGCGAGACAATGCAAGGGAGAAGACAGGTCGAGTGTGTGGATAGAAACTTGGGCGGTATCAAGATGAAAATACCATCTTTCCAAGGTAAGAATGATCCGAAGCTTACTTAGAATGGGAAAGAAAGGTGAAGATGATTTTGAATGCCATAACTATTCGAGGAGAAGAAGGTGAAGCTTCTGCCGTGGAATTTCATGATTATGCACTTATTTGGTGGGATCGACTTGTTTTGAACAAAAGAAGGAATGAAGAGGATCTATTGATACTTGGGCTGAAATGAAGAGGGTCATGAAGAAGAGGTTTGTGCTATTTACTTCTATAGGGAGCTCCATCAAAGGCTCCAAACCTTGAGACAAGGCACCAAAAGTGTAGAAGAGTACCATAAGGAGATGGAGATAGCCATGATTAGGGCTAATGTAGAAGAAGAAAGAGAAGCCACCATGGCACGTTTCTTGGCTGGTTTGAACAAAGACATTGCCAATGTTATTGAATTGCACCAATATGTGGAGTTAGAGGAGATGGTGAATATGGCCATGAAGGTGGAGAGGCAACTCAAGTACAAAAGCTCCAACAAGGCTTCTTACCCAAGCTCTACTACAAATTGGAACTCGAAATGGTCCAAGAAAATGAGAAGGACAAAGACAAGCTAAAGGAAGAGAAGAACAAAGCAGATCCAAAAGTACTTTTAAAACTCCAAGTTCTTCTAGTTCCATTCTGAAAAGCATAGGACTATTAAATGCTTTAAATGTCTTCGTGTTGGTCATATTGCTTCTCAATGCCCAAACAAGAAAACAATGTTTGTGAGAGGAGGAGAAGTTGTGTCGAGGAGGAAGAAGATGATTTGACTTCCATGCACGAGTTGGAAGATTGTTACGATGTGGAAGTTGAGGATGCACCTAGGGGTGAATTACTTGTTACTAAGCGAGCTTTGAATGCTCAAGTGAAGGAAGATGGAATTGACAAAGGAAAATATTTTCATTCCGGATGCCTAGTGAATGAGAAGATTTGTAGCTTTGATCATTGATGGGGAAGCTGCACTAATGTGGCTAGTACATTGATGGTAGAAAACTCGGGTTAGAGTGCTTGAAACACCCTAGGCAGTATAGACTACAATGGCTGAATGACATGGGAGAAATCAAGGTAAATAAACAAGTCCTTGTATCTTTCTCCATTGGAAAGTATTCGATCAAGTACTTTGTGATGTTGTACTATGCATGCTTGTCATTTATTGCTCGGTCGACCTTGGCAATATGATAGAAGAGTGTTATATGATGGTTTTAAGAATAGGTATTCATTTACTATGGAGATCAGAAATTTGTTCTTGCTCCATTGGCACCAAAAGAGGTATATGAGGACCAAATGCAATTAAAAGGAGTATGGAGGGAATGCAACAAAGACAAGACAAAAAATTCAAGAAAAGCATGACAATACAAAATTGAGGGAAGGTTGAGAACCTTGCAAAAGGGGAGCAGAAATCTAAATCAAAAGAAAAGAAAGAAAGTGAGGCCGAGAGTGAGAGAAGAAAAGTGGGAAAGAGGCCTCAAAAGAAATTCAATTAAAAGGCCCAAATGAGAGAGAGGTAGAAAGAAACAAAACTTCTATGCAAAATGAGAGATGTAAGGGTTGCTTGTGTGGAAAAGAGATGTTTGTTTGTACTTTTGTACAAGCAAGCTTATTTTAATGAATCTGACCTTGACCCTTGTTTGCCTAGTAGTTTTGTTTCTCTTTTGCAGGAGTATGGAGATGTTTTCCACGAGGAGTTGCCTAAGGAATTTCCGCTTATTAGAGGAATAGAACATCGATTGACTTCATGCAGGGCATGATTCCAAATAGACCAACTTATAGGGCTAATCCTGAAGAAACGAAGGAACTCCAAAAGTAAGTGGAAGAATTGCTACAAAAGGGACACATCAAGGAGAGTCTTAGTCCTTGTGCCGTGCCAGTGATATTGGTTCCAAAGAAGGATGGGAGTTGGCGCATGTGTGTGGATTGCGAGTCATTAACAAGATAACGGTGAAAGTATTGCCATCCTATACCTAGATTGGATGATATGATTGATGAATTGCATGGTGCATGTGTGTTTACCAAAATTGATCTTATGAGTGGTTACCATCAGATTAGAATGAAAATTGGTGATGAATGGAAAACGCTTTTAAAACAAAACATGGTTTATATGAGGGCTTGTGATGCCTTTTGGCTTAACTAATGCTCCTAGTACATTTATCGTTTGATGAATCATGTTTTGAGGTTATTTATTGGTAAGTTTGTTGTGGTATATTTTGATGACATATTGATCTATAGCAAAAGCATTAATGAGCATATTGAGCATCTTAGGCTTGTCTTAGATGCACTTAGGCGAAAAGTTATATGCTAAGTTAAAGAAGTGTACATTTTGCATGGATCCTGTCATATTTCTTGGTTATGTTGTTTCTTCTAATGGAATTGAGGTGGACCAAGAAAAGGTCAAGGCAATTAGGGAGTGGCGAGACCTACAAGTGTTACTCGGTGAGATCTTTTCATGGACTTGCTAGTTTCTATAGGAGGGTTGTGAAAGATTTTAGTTTCATTGCAGCTCCATTGGTGAGATTGTTAAAAGGAGGTAGGATTTAAGTGGGGAGAGGCGCAGAAATTGCTTTTAACACTTTGAAAGAAAACTTTATTCGCACCTATTTTGAGTTTACGATTTTTCTTCTACTTTTGAGATTGAATGTGATGCCTCTGGGATAGGTATTGGTCTTTGTTTTATTGCAGGAAGGCGTCCATCGCCTATTTTAGTGAGAAGTTGAATGGTGCTCAAATGAAGTATTCCACTTATGACAAGGAGCTATATGCATTGGTAAGAGCTCTACAAACTTGGCAACATTATCTATGGCCAAAGGAATTCGTGATTCACACTGATCATGAGAGTTTGAAGCATCTTAAGGGCCAAGGTAAGTTAAATAAAAGACATGCTAAGTGGTTGGAGTTTATAGAGACATTCCCATATGTTGTGAAATATAAGCAAGGTAAAGAAAATGTGATCGCTGATGCATTGTCTAGGAGGTATGCTCTAATCTCTTCTCTTAGTTCTAAGTTGATTGGGTTTGAGTATATAAAATATTTGTACAAATCAAATTCTGACTTTGCTAATGTGTATGATGCATGTGAACAAGTTTCTTTTCAAAAGTTTTATAGGAATGATGAATATTTGTTTAGAGATAATAAACTATGTATTCCTACTTGTTCTATGTGCGAGATGCTTGCTAGGGAGTCTCATGATGGAGGTTTAATGGGACATTTTGGTATTGCTAAAACACTTGACATATTACAGGAGCATTTTTTTTGGCCTAACATGAAAAAGGATGTTGAAAGAGTTTACTCTAGTTATGTAGCGTGTAGGCAAGCCAAGTCCAAGGTGCAACCACATGGGTTGTACACACCTCTACCTATCCCTATTAGTCCTTGGATTGATATATCTATGGATTTTGTGTTAGGATTGCCTAGGACTAGGAAAGGACGTGATAGCATCTTTTTTTGTAGTTGATCGATTTAGTAAAATGGCTCATTTTATTGCATGTCATAAATCTGATGATGCTACACATGTTGCTGATTTGTTTTTAGGGATGTTGTTAGATTGCATGGCATTCCTAGAACCATTGTTTCAGATATGGATTCTAAGTTTTTAAGTCACTTTTGGAGTGTTCTATGGAATAAATTGGGAACAAAGCTTTTGTTTTCTACAACTTGTCATCCCCAAACAGATGGACAAACTGAAGTGGTTAATAGAACCTTAGGATCTTTATTGCGTGCTGTTGTGGGTAAAAATTTGAAAGCTTGGGAAGATTGTTTGCCTTTGATTGAGTTTGAATATAATAGAAGCATTCATTCTTCTACAGGTTATTCTCCATTTGAGATTATGTATGGTTTTAACCCATTAACTCCATTGGATTTGTTGCCTTTACCCTTGAATGAGATTGTTAATGTAGATGGGCAGCAAAGGGCCGAATTGGTTAAGGCAATACATGAGAAAGCTAGGCAGCATATTGAGGAAAAGAATAAAAGTATGCTCAAAGAGCCAATCAAGGCGTGGGGAGATGAAGTTTGAACTGGAGATTGGGTTTGGGTGCACTTCGGAAGGAGAGATTTCTAAACAAAGGAAGTCCAAGCTTGATCCTAGAGGGATGGTCCTTTTCAAGTGCTTGAACGCATCAATGACAATGCCTATAGGTGGATTTGCCAGAGAGTATAGTGTTAGTGCTTCTTTTAATGTTTCGATTTATCTCCTTTGATAATGTAGGTCTTGATTCGAGGACGAATCCTTTTGAGGAGGGAGGGAATGATACAACTCACCAAGGCAATGGAGACTTAAGGATGCCAATGGGTCCAATTACAAGGTCACGCTCCAACAAGCTTAAAGCACAATTTCAGATTTATGTACAAGCTTTTGTTTCACAAGAACTTCAAGAAGTTTTGTTGATCAAGCTTAGGAAGACACCTAAGTGTGTGTGCACATTGGAGGCATCAAATCAAGAGGGCTAACACTTAGCCAATTTTCACAAGCACAAGTCTAATCAATAGGCTTGAGCTTATTTTATCTTATAAAGGGCACGTGGACTTCTTTTAGGCTTTTTCATGGGCTGGTTTGCATTAAGTGTGCATGTGCTTTATTAAAAAAGTCATGTGCATGTTTTATTTTAAGGAACCAAGCTTGTGGGCCTAGTTTAAAAGCCCAATTCGCCCCTCTTAAGTTAGTCTTCTATTTTGTGGTTTTCTTATCCTATTTGGACAAGGACTAGTCAATTTTAATTAGTTTTGAAGCCCAAATCCATGTGGGATTTATTCTTGGGCAGATTTGTTTCAAGAAGGCATTTTTGATATTTTGGGCTTTCTTTAGGATTTTTAGGTTATCTTTATTAGGGTTTACATTGCAAAGGGTATTTAAACCCTTGCTTTAGCCATGAACACGAGTTTTGGAGAGATCAAAAAAATTAGAAAGCATTCTTTAAGAGAGAATTGAGATTCTTGCTTGTTTTACCTTAAGGATTGATTCAACTTATCAAGTAAGTTCTAACTTATGGCGTTAATTCAATTCCTACAATCTTATACTCTTTGTTACCAATTCCTTGCTGTTTTGGGGGTGAAGGGTCTTGTTAGATTGATTGAATTTAGGTTTGGGAACAATCATTGAAACGGAGGTGATCTAGACATTGATTCTAGGTTGTTGCCGTATCACATGGTACTATGTCACATGCATAGTTGTCATTGTGACATATGCATCGCACAGCATGGTACATGTGCATCATGGTAGCGTGCATAGTAGTAGTGTAACACTAGCGTATGTACACTATTGTACACCATGCACACACTCACCATGGTAATACCATAGTGTATAATATACTATAATGTCACCACTATATGGCATAGCACATACTATACACCAATTATACTGTATAACTATAGTATCTTGCACTGTATAAATATGCATATGCATATACTATAATATATACTATGCATACATATAGTACATATCATAGTGTGTTCATGTGTGCATTCCTAGTGGTAACAGATATTATACACTAGGGTACATATAATAGGTATCCCAAATGATATGTACCATACTACTAATTATTGTACACATAGCCATTGTACTAGTATGCATATGTTAATGTGTACACATATGTGGTGTAACATAATTATGCATAGTAACTAGTTATACTATTACATGGTAGCAATTATGCCATAATTAGCATGCATAGATACTAATGGTACATAAGTACATTGCTATAATATTGTACCATGCAAATGTGCATAGTATTACTATAGTATACCATATGTATGCATGTGTATATGAGCTACTCACTTGTGTACTATATGCATATATTACTTGGTATAGTACCATGCACTATATGAATAGTGTATACCATGTTATATTACACATGATGTCCCATACACACTATAATGTACATGCATATGCATATATTACTTGCATGTGTAACAATTATGTATGGTACCATGATATACGCATAATACACATATATGCATTACCATACACACCATATATTATACACAATTGTATTATGGAACCTATTACATACACAATGGTTACATGTGTAACACTAGTGGACGATCGCAGGCCCGTTCCTTATCATGTTCCTTGGAGCTCGACGTGCCGTTGTTGGTTAAACCGTGCCGTTGCCAGCACGGGCCTACTATGCAATGGTATCACACTATGGTACACTATAGTACTTAAGAATTGTTACACATGGTTGACACACTATGTACCCATAACATGTGTTGTGTACATACTCACATAAATTTGGTACTTATAACTATTATGTATATACAATTTATGTACTTGTACACATGTACACTACCATATGTTATGAGCATGATATTAAATATATGGTGAGTGTCAAATGAGATATTTGACTTTATCATATGACCTATGCATAACAATAATTTATGTATGTATGTATATAATAGGTCTTAGACTGAAATCTTTTGTCTGACCTTTCTTGCACTCAACTATTTTCACCAATGTAATGTATTTATGTGTATTATATGCATGTATCCATACTGCATGTGCTATTAGTCACATTATGTACCATACACACATATTATTATGCATCACAATGCATGTGACTATACATGCATACCATGCACTAGTATGGATAAACTACTATCCATGAAATACATTACTAGCTATTGCATAAATGTATATACCATGTGTAATATGTGTACATAGTCTATAACATTATGCACATATATTACAATGTGATATGCATTACATGTTATTTAATAGTATACCAGTACTATATATAGTAGTACATACTAGATTAGTTATGCATAATAGTACTAACTCATTTGTGCATACTATACAATGGAAAGTAATGCACAAACCTAATAGATATATAGTTGTATTATGGTAATTACAACTGTATAATAAGCTACAGATATGTATGGCATAGTATGTATATGAATACATGGTAGCATATACCATGTATACATGGTAGCATATACCATGTATATACTATGTGCATGTATAGTAGTGCACATATGTATGGTACCATATTGTACATGTGTACATGTATACATATTAAACATATGTATATACACAATATTTACTATATGCATAGCTAATGGGTACATGTAAACCATCAAATTATATATACATATAGTGTACACACTATTACCATAAGAAATATGTACACATGCATAGTGATTGTAATGTGTGTAGTACAATGGTTATAAGTTTGCACAGTACATAACTATTATTTGATGTAATAGTTATTGTTAATTATATTTCTATTGGCATAGTGTACACACCATTGTACAATTGTATATAACTATTCACTAACATAATATCTTTTACCATAAATCGTAAAGTAGGTATAGTACTATTGACACAACTCACCAAGGCAATGGAGACTTGAGGATGCCAATGGGTCCAATTACAAGGTCACGCTCCAACAAGCTCAAAGCACAACTTCAGATTTATGTACAAGCTTTTGTTTCACAAGAACTTCAAGAAGATTCCTTGATCAAGCTTGGGGAAGAGCTTAGGAAGACACCTAAGTGTGTGTGCACATTGGAGGCATCAAACCAAGAGGGCTAACACTTAGTCAATTTTCATAAGCACAAGCCTAATCAATGGGCTTGGGCTTATTTTATCATATAAAGGGCATGTGGACTTCTTTTAGGCTTTTTCATGAGTTGATTTGCACTAAGTGTGCATGTGCTTCATAAAAAAGTCATGTGCGTGTTTTATTTTAAGGAACCAAGCTTGTGGGCCTAGTTTAAAAGCCCAATTCACCCCTCTTAAGTTAGTCTTCTATTTTTATGGTTTTCTTATCCTATTTGGACTAGGACTAGTCAATTTTAATTAGTTTTGAAGCCCAAATCCATGTGGGATTTGTTCTTGGGCAGATTTGTTTCAAGAAGGCCTTTTTGATATTTTGGGCTTTCTTTAGGGTTTTTAGGTTATCTTTGTTAGGGTTTACATTGCAAAGGGTATTTAAACCCTTACTTTAGGCAAGAACATGAGTTTTTTTTAGACATGAATAGAATTAGAAAGCATTCTTGAAGAGAGAATTTAGATTCTTGCTTGTTTTACCTTAAGGATTGATTCAACTTATCAAGTAAGTTCCAACTTGTGGCGTTAATTCAATTCCTACAATCTTATACTCTTTGTTACCAATTCCTTGCTGTTTTGGGGGTGAAGGGTCTTGTTAGATTGATTGAATTTAGGTTTGGGAAAAATCAATGAAACGGAGGTCATCTAGACATTGATTCTAGATTATTGTCGTACCATCTTTGGTATCAGAGCCTAGGTTTTAAATTCAGTCTTTATCTGTAACTTTCTGTTTGTTCTTGATTATTATAGTTAGTTCATCATTAAAATTCGGAAAAAAAAAGAAAGAAAGAAAAAGAAGAAATGAAAGAAAAGAAAGAAAGAAAGAAAGAAGTAAAAAAAAGAAAAAAGAAAATCAAGATTATGAATCTTTGTGAGTTTGAGTTGATTTGCTTGCAAGATTCATCAAAAACGAATTTGATCATTCAAGAAGTGATGGCAGACCCAATAGGAACTTGTCCTAGAGAACCTTCAACAAGATGGAACTATGCCCGGGAGTAGATAGAATCAAGCAAACACATGAAATCTCAAGAAACAAATTGAAAAGATAGAAACAGAACACAAAGAAAATGGGAGGTGAGAAGAATGTTGATCGATGAAAGGAACCCTGAGAGAACTTGTCTCTTAGAACTCTAGTAAGAATGTTGGTCAATGGAAAGAACCCTAAGAGAACTTGTCTCTTAGAACTCTAACCTTAGGATGCCACAAAGGAAAACCACTCCTTTGATAAGTCAAGTATTCTCAAAGAATACAAAGAAAGCAAGAAAGCTCTCAATATTATTTCTGAATCAAAGACCCCTTTCAAAGTACATAGAGGGTGCCTATTTATAGGGAAAACTTCCTAACTTAATATCCTAAAGAAGATACTAAATAAAAGGAAACAAATCAATCCCTTAAAGGAAACAAAATAAACTTATAAAGGTGTTGACTAGATCACCTTATTTAGAGGAAACAAAAAAGGAAACTAAATAAAATGTGATCTCAACATGTTGGACCATAGGGATCACATCCATATCCTTATTTTTAAGTGGCACATGCTTGTCACATGGTACTTTAAGTGAGTTTTCCCAATTGGACTCTATGTGGGCCTTTGAACACTTTATGTTGGGCTTCAAGGAGTAAGACAATGCCTTTTGGACTTTTATGAGATGAAATCTGACTCAACAATATGGGCTCTATCTCTTAAAGGTCTTGGATTAAACAATTCAGTGCTTGCTTCATTGCTTTGGCCCTAGCTCTTTTCATTGGGCCTCCAACATCTTGTAATGGATCTTTAGGAACATTAGACTTGAATGTTGGGCCTTTGATATGGGAATTTCGTTCATCGCCTTGCCTTGAATATTTAGACTTCAAATATGATCCAATTTCAGCTCCTAAGCCTCCTTTTGCAAGCTCATATCCATGCAAGTCACGTCCTAGGCTTCCTTTCACACCATGGATGCTTCTCTTCTTGTCTTTCACATGCCCATGGTTCTTCATCATTCCCTCCCTCCTCGAATCTGCAACATCAAAGAGGGATAAATCAGATACATTGAATGTAGCACTCACATTACCATAGGAGCTAGGCAAATCAATTTTATAAGCATTATCATTAATCCTTTCTAAAACTTGAAAAGGGCCATCTCCTCTTGGTTGTAGCTTAGATTTCCTTTGTTCTGGAAACCTTTCCTTTCTCAGGTGCACCCAAACCCAATCACCAGGTTCAAATACGACACGCCTTCGGCTTTTATTAGCTTGCTTTGCATATTGTTCGTTTCTCCTCTTAATGTTAATTTAGCTTTTTTCATACCGTCAAAGTTAGTAAACTCATTAGAAGGCAATGGAAGAATTTCCAAAGGAGTCAAAGGATTAAACCCATAAACTTTCTCAAAAGGAGAAAATTGAGTAGAAGAATGAAGAGAACGATTATAAGCAAACTCAATGTGTGGGAGACAATTTTCCCAATTCTTCAAGTTCTGTTGGATGATCGCACGCAACAATGTTGTCAAAGTTCTATTTACCACTTCAGTTTGACCATCCGTTTGAGGATGTGCAATAGTAGAAAACAAGAGTTTAGTGCCAAGTTTATTCCATAGAGTTCTCTAAAAGTGACTAAGAAATTTCACATCTCTATCACTCACAATAGTCTTTGGCAACCCATGCAATCTTACAACCTCTTTAAAGAACAAGTCAGCAACATGAACAGCATCATTGGTTTTAGAACAAGCAATAAAGTGAGCCATCTTGCTAAATCGATCAACCACCACAAAGATACTATCCTTTCCACTAGATGATCTAGGCAATCCTAGCACAAAGTCCATAGATATATCAACCCAAGGATGAGAGGGGACGGGTAATGGAGAATATAAATCATGTGATTGAACCTTAGATTTTGCATGCCTACAAGTAATACATTTAGCACAAATAGAAACAACATCCTTTCTTATGTTAGGCCAATAAAAATGTTCATGCAAAAGAGCTAAAGTTTTCTCAACACCAAAGTGACCCATCAATCCACCTCCATGTGTCTCTCTAACAAGTAATTCATGCATAGAGCAAGTTGGAATGCAAAGTTTATCCTTTTTGAGTAGAAATCCATCAAATCTATAGAAATTATCATTACCATGTTTTTCCCAAGATTTGCAAATTTCTGCAAAGTCACAATCAGATTCATACATGCCTTTCAACATCTCAAAACCAAGTAATCTAGCATGCATAGAGCTAAGAAGAGAGTATCTCCTAGAAAGAGCATCATCCACAATGTTTTCTTTCCCTTGTTTATGTTTAATAACATAAGGAAAAGTTTCAATAAATTCCAACCACCTAGCATGTCTCTTGTTCAATTTACCTTGGGACTTTAGAAATTTCAAACTTTCATGATCAGAATGAATGATAAATTCTTTTGGCCACAAGTAATGTTGCCAAGTCTCTAAAGACCTTTTTAAAGCATACAACTCTTTATCATAAGTGGAGTAATTCAAAGCAGCACCACTTAGTTTTTCACTAAAATAAGCAATGGTTTAGAATCTTGCATTAAAACAACACCAATGCCTATTCCAGAAGCATCACATTCAACCTCAAAAATTTTAGAAAAATCAGGAAGAATAAGAAGAGGAGCATTGGTCAATTTTTCTTTCAAGGTATTAAAAGCAACCTCTTGTGAATCACCCCATTTAAAAATCACATTCTTTTTTACCAATTCATTCAAAGGGCCTGCAATAGTAGAGAAATCCTTCACAAATCTCCGATAGAAGCTAGCCAAGCCATGGAAGCTTCGAACCTCATTCGCATTCTTGGGAGTTGGCCATTCTCTAATTGCCTTCACTTTCTCTTCATCAACTTGAAGTCCTTTAGAACCTACAATAAAACCAAGAAACACAACAGTATCCATGCAAAAGGAACATTTTTCTAAATTGGCGTAAAGCTTATTTTCTCTTAAAAGTTCAAACACATCATGCAGGTGTTTCATATGATCGTCTAAACTCCTAGAATACACTAGAATATCATCAAAATAGATGACCACATACTTTCCAATAAAAGGGCGAAACACATGATTCATCAAACTCATGAAAGTGCTAGGTGCATTAGTCAAGCCAAAAGGCATAACTAACCACTCATACAACCCAAACTTGAAAGCAGTTTTCCACTCATCACCCTTTTTCATGCGAATTTGATGATACCCACTTCTAAGATCAATTTTAGAAAATATACAAGCACCATGCAACTCATCAAGCATATCATCTAAACGAGGGATAGGGTAATGATATTTCACCGTGATTTTATTGATGGCTCTACAGTCAACACACATTCTCGATTTGCCATCTTTCTTAGGAACAAGTATAACTAGCACAGCACACGGGCTCAAGCTTTCTCTCACAAAGCCCTTTTCCATAAGCTCTTTAACTTGTTTTTGGATCTCCTTAGTTTCTTCCGAATTGGCTTTATACGCAGGCCTATTCAGAATTGAAGCTCCGGGAAGGAAGTCTATACAGTGCTCAATGCCTCTCAAAGGGGGCAATCCATCAGGAATGTCCTCCAGAAATAAGTCGTTGAAGTCCTGCAACAAAGACAAAACACTCCGGCAAAGATGGATCAAGCTCATTAATAGTTAAGAAAACATCTTTATATAAAAGTATATAAGATTATTCACATTTTAAAGCTCTCTTGATCTCACTTTTTCCAGCAAATAAAGTCACTCACTTTTCTTCATTTTTTTTCACTCGTTTTACTTTCTCTCCTTTTTTCTTTCTTTTCGACGTCTCTCTCTTTCTTTTCTTTTGCCTTCAATTTGCATTCTTTCTCAATCCTCACTGCATCCTCATAAGCTTGAATGGGCCTAAGAGGTTTCAGCACCATATTTTTACCATGGAAAGGAAAAGAATAACAATTTTTATATCCATCATGCCTAACTTTTCTATCAAATTGCCACGGCCTACCAAGAAAAACATGTCCAGCATACATTGGTGCAACATCACACAAAATCTCATCATGATACTTACCAACAGAAAATGCAACCATCACTTGTTTGGTGACTTTCACCTCACCACAATCATTTAGCCATTGCAATTTATATGGTCTAGGATGTTTCAAAATAGGCAAATTAAGCTTGTTAACGAGTAAAGTACTAGCAATACTGGTACAACTTCCACCATCTATGATCATGCTACAAACTTTACCATTAATGAGACACCTTGTATGAAAGATGTGCTCATGTTGCTCTTCATCAAGATCTTCTTTTGGTTGGATATTAAGAGCACGCCTAGCCACAAGGGCTTCACCAACCTCAGCGTCACAATCAACATCGGAAGCATCCGTCAATGGAGCCACATCATCATAGCCATCACTATCACTACTTTCACTAGCAACATCGCCATTCTCAAGTAAAATCATAGTTCTTTTTTTAGGGCATTGAGAAGCAATATGACCAAAACCTTGATATTTAAAGCACTTAACTTTATAAGAAGGATTAGAAGAAGAAGAGGGTTTAGAGTCATTTTTACCCTTGGGATTTGGAGTAGAGAATTTAGGCTTACTTTCCTCTTTTGGCTTGATGTCTCCCTTGGTTTGGATCTTTAATTGCTTTTCTACCATAATGGCCTTATTTAACAACTCATTCATGTCAAGAAAATTTTGCAGTTCTACAATGGAAGCAATTTCAAGGCGCAAACCATCAAGAAATCTTCTCATGGTAGCTTCCATGTCTTCCTCAACATTGGCCCTAATCATGATGATCTCCATCTCTTGGTGGTACTCTTCAACACTCATAGATCCTTGCCTCAATCTTTGTAGTCGCTTAAACAAGTCTCGATAGTAATGACTTGGAACAAAGCGCTTTCTTATGATGGCTTTCATTTCTTGCCATGTGTGGATTGGTCTTTAAAGATTCCGCCTTCTATTTATTTGCAATTGATCCCACCAAATACTAGCATAGTCACACAATTCAACGGCAACAAGTTTTATCTTTTTTTCTTCACTATATGTATGACACTCAAATACATGTTCCATTTTCCTCTCCCACTCTAAATATAATTCAGGATCATTTTTCCTTGAAAGGAAGGGATTTTCAATTTTATGTTATCGAGTTCATTACGAGAAGAAGCTTGTCTACCTCTCCTAATGTTGGGGCCTTCATCATCGGATTGCACATCTTCATCTTCTCCATAGAACACTCTTCTAGGACCTTTGGAGTTTGACGTGGATTGGATGTCATCCAACCTACCATTCAACCTCTGGAATTGGTCTTGCACAGCCTTCATAAAGACCTTAAGATCTTGCTCAGCTGATTCATCTTCTTGACACATATTTATGAATTGTAAAATGTTAGCGAACAACAAAAACAATATGGACCTTACCACTCTCCCTCACGTGTATACACTCAACGGATGTCAAACAACTCGTGTTTCACACAAAAATTGGATTTTTCTATAATGTAAACACTCTTGCCTTTTACCACTCAACTTGCTTTTTTATAGTATTCTTATTCGAAACAAGACACAATCAAATAGAAGCAATCAAACCAAGTGACAGCTAAGATTAGAATCCCAAGATAAAATTCTCAAAGAATCCAAAAGGGGAAATAGAGTGTGAAAAAAATAGTATAAGGAATGAATTAAGGAAGTGATTGTTGGATCGGAAAAAGAAAGCATGCTTAGTTTGGAGAAATGATAGATTTCAAAACTTTTTAAGAAATCATCTTGCAGCGGAAGCAATATATCCAAATCAACATGATAATCCATACATGATATGGTATAAGGATAATAAAACCAAGAACAAGATAAAAGGAATTACCGACTCCTTCGCTACAGCTTTAAATCCTCGCTGCGCTACCCTCTCCTTTTAGTATCCAAATCCTTTGCCTTTGAGTCTTTTCCTTTAGCAATCTATCTTCTTCCTTGTAGTAGTATCCTCTACCAATTAGATTTACCACTTGTTCTTCAAGGACAACTAGGTTAACAAAATCCTTTGGTGGGAAAGGAGAAGAAATATTTGGAGGAGATTTTCTTAGAAGAAGAAGAACCAAAATTGAAACTCTTTCAATTCTTTCACTTAGAAATTTCGGTTCTACCTTGCATCAAAAGAGAGAATGTCTAAAAACCATGCAAGAACCCTTTCTTACATCTCAATTTCGAAATATGCATGAATGGAAAGAGTGAGAGGCATCCAATGCATCACTTCTTACATTAATCACTCATCAAATAGCCAATAAATGAGACTTACTTCATTTATCTTTAAAATGGCTATTTGAAAAGACCATAACCTATAATTGAATACCCATTTCGGTTTTGGCAAGAAGAAAGAAGGAAGATGGTCCATCTAATGCACATCTTTCATCTTTAATCTAATGAATGCAAATAGGTTACATGCCAACATTAAAAACCAACCATTAAACCATTTAATGGTAAGTTCATAACTCCATTTAATAATGATGAACCATAATAACGACCATCTTTATTTAGTATTTTAATGTCAAATGTGTGGTTACACATCTAACCTAACACAATTTCGAAATTGCTTCTTCTCCATTTAAAAAAATTGTTTTAATATAATTAATCTAATCAATTACATTAAACCAAAATAAGCCCATTTCTAAATGAACATATGGGCTTCCAATTAACCATTAATTAGCATAAGCCCATCATTCAATTATGGACTTCTAAAGCCTCCAAACTACTTCTTACTTAGCTTGATAACCTTCCTTAAAGCCAAGTGGAGAATCTTATTGGACTTTGATAATTCAAGCTCCAATAAGCCCAGAAATAATTCAATCTCATTGGAATTAATTCTAGCTTATTAACTAAATGTCATTCCACTAAAGAAAATTAGTTGAACTCTTGAATTATTAAATATTATGAGAATATGTCCAATTGCAAACCCTATTTAGAACCTTATTATAGCTATCCGCACAACAAAGGGTAAAATTACCGCTTTTGCCCTTATGTTGGTTTTTCCTTCTAGATCTCTCATTTTACTTTATATGGTGATTAACACATAAGATCTCATCTTAGTGTTAAGACTTGATGGGTAGCTAGTCCATCAAACTATCGCGCCAGCTTAATCACCAAATCTCCTTAAAACATCTGAAGAGATGATAACACTATAAACTCTTTATTTGAGTGAATGTTCCTCGATACATGTTTCAATTAATAATTCCAACATGCGAACAATCGGATTAATACCTGTAAAAATCTATTCCGATCATATCAAGAATTATAATGAAACACATATGAGTTCACCACTCATCAAGATTGTGGTTCATAATAAGCGAATGCTTAAGTTGTATATTTTAAGATTAAAGTAACGCCCACTTTATTCTTGAAAACATACTTGATTCCGATTCATTTAATAGTGCCATTATCGATAGTCTACTACTATCATGATATGAAACTCATCATTCCCTTTAAGTAAACTCCTTTACTTGTATGGAGATAAATCGCAACACTACAGCCTAAACCATAATCAAACGACCAACTTGATTATTCAACTGTGAATCAATTAATTGATTCTAATAATATACATGTTTCCCATACATCTCTATGTATATGTATATTACTTACAAATGAATCTTGGTACCTTATGACCAGATATATAATGCTTATAGAGATAAAACCAAACTCTTTTGTTTTATTAATAATAAATATTTTCATTACAAAATCAGAATCAAGAAGATAAAGTTACATGTAAACACACTTGCTTTCCAGGCACTATATTTACATAACTCCAACAATCTCCCACTTGCCCTAAAGCAAGTTTGACATATCCTTCATTCCCATCCCTTCTAGGTGACCCTCAAAGCTCTTTCGAGTCAATGTCTTTGTGAACGGATCGCAAGGTTTTGCTCAGTAGAATCTTTACCACATCCACTTCTCCACGTTGTATTATCTCCTTCGAGATGATACTTTCGCTCAATGTGTTTGGCACTTTGTGGTTCCGAGGTTCTTTAGAATTAGCCATCGCCCCACTATTATCACAATAAAGTGTAATGGCTTTTTCGCCTCTGAACTACCTCCAAATCATTTGGGAACTTTCGAGCCGATCGCTTCCTTTCGCTTCACAGCAGCAACATACTCAACCTCCATAGTCGAATCAGCAATACAAGATTGCTTGACACTCCTCCAAACTATGGCTCCACTTCCTAAAGTAAATATAGAACCGAAGTTGATTTCCTTGAATCAACATCGATTGGAAATCGAATCAGATATCCCGTCGAATAAGATTACTTCCAGAGTAAACAAGCATTAAGTTCTTTGTCCCACGAAGATACTTAAGTATACACTTAACCGCAATTCAATGTTCCATTCTCGATTGGACCAAATCGCTACTACCCCCCACTGCGTAATGTATATCCGGTCTAGTGCATAGCATTGCATACATCAAACTACCAACTGCCGAAGCATATGGAATGTTACGCATGCATTCAACCTCCTCTTGGGTTTTAGGTGCTTGTTCCTTTGAAAGTTTGATTCCATGTCTAGTAGGAGTGAAACCCCTCTTGGAATCTTGCATGGCGAACTTATTGAGCATATTCTCAATGTAAGTTAGTTGAGACAAAACTATCTTCTTATTCTTACGATCCCTTATAAGTTTGATCCCTAGAACATAGGTAGCCTCTCTCAAATCCTTCATTGAAAACTGTTCATTCAGCCATCCCTTAACCGCAGATAACATTCCCACATCATTCCCAATGAGCATAATGTCATCAACATACAGGATTAGGAAAGTAACCTTACCTTCTTGTATTCTTTTGTAAACACAAGGCTCATCTAGTTTTTGTATGAACCCATAGGTTTTGATAGCCTTATCAAACCTAATGTTCCAAGACCTAGATGCTTGCTTAAGTCCATAAATGGACCTTTGCAACTTGCAAACCTTATGCTCATTACCTAGCTCAATGAATCCTTCGGTTGGGCCATATAATGGTCTCCTCAAGATCTCCATTCAAAATCCGATCTTGACATCCATTTGCCATATTTCATAATCGAAATAGGTCTGCTATGGCCAAAAGAATCTCGATGGACTTAAGCATGGCAACCGGAGAAAAGTCTCCTCGTAGTCTATACCCTCCTTTTGAGTATAGCCTTTAGCTACCAATCTAGCTTTAAAGGTCTCTACCTTTCCATCCGATCCCTTTTCCTTTTGTAGATCCATTTACACCCTATGGTTTTAGACACGGTGGTAGATCTACAAGGACCCAACTTCATTAGTATACATAGAATCTATTTCCGATTCCATTGCCTTGAGCCATTTTCTCCGCATCAACATCATTAATAGCCCGTATACGTAACGGATCTGTTTCTTCTTGGTCCGAGATGGAAATTAAGCCTTCTCCTAATCCCAGATACCTATCTGGTTGTCTCACAACCCTCCCACTACGCTCTAGGCACATCTTGATGTTCAGTTGCACTTCGATTCAACTCTTGAATCCATTTCGACATCTTGTTCATCATATCCAAAACAACTCTTGGTTTGGATGAAATTGCTAACTCCTTTTGTACTACTTCACTTCTTCCTTTGTGATTTCTCACAAACTCTTCCTCTAAAAAGTTTGCATTTGTCGACACAAATACCTTCCTATTATGAGGATTGTAAAAATAGTACCCTCGAGTTCCGTAGGATATCCTACAAACAAACATACTTCGACCTTGGTTCCACCTTTGTGGATTCAGGCTTTAGAACATGGGTGGACAGCCCTAAGTCCTCAAGTGCCTCAATGAAGGCACTCGCCATCCACAACTCCCTAGGTGTTTTAGGCACCGATTTGGATGGAGCAAAGTTAAGAAGATATGTTGCCGCTTGTATGGCATATCCCCGTAACGATTCTCGAAGGCTAGCATAGGACATCATTGATCTTACCATTTCCAATAGAGTTCTATTTCTCCTCTCGCTACACCATTCTGCTGAGGTGTACGAGGAGTCGACAAATTGGAAACAATTCCATTGTCAATTAAATATTATCGAGCTCTCAGATAAATACTCACCACCTTGATCCGATCGAAGTCGCTTTTAATGGCTTGCCAAGTTGCTTCTCACCTTGACTTTTGAATTCTTTGAACTTTTCAAAAGATTCACTCTTTTATGCATCAAATACAAATAGTCATGTCTTGAGTAATCATCTATAAAAGTTATGAAATATTCATAACCTCCTCTAGCTTGTACATTTATGGGCCCACACATCAAGATGTACCATGTCCGATGTGGATTCAAATCTGTTTCCTTTAGAAGGAAATGAGGCTTTTGTCATTTTTCCTTCAATACAAGATTCACAGTGGGTAATGGATCACTATCCAAGCCCATAAGGATCCCATCCTTTACTAGCTTTGTCAAGTCTTTTCGATTGATATGACCCATCCTTAGATGCCACAGATACTTTGAATTAATGCTATAGATATTAGATTGTCTTGGTTTTATCAATTCTGTGGTGTTTAGTGAGCCTTTCATAGGTTCTATAAAAAACAATCCCTGTTTAATTATCGCTTCACAAATAAAATCCTTATTCTCATATATTGAAACAACCTTTTCAAAATATAAGGAATAGCCGATTTTATTAGACAAAAATGTAAATCATGTTCCTTACAATCATTGGCATGTAATAAACATCTTCCAAATATAACCTATGACCACTAGAAAGTCCAAGATAACTACTCCCACCGATTCTCATGAAACATAGGAACCATCTGCTATCTTAACTTGAAACGGCCTTTAGAAGTCTTTTCCTTTCATTGAACCCCTGCAAAGAATTACAAACATGGTTAGTGGCTCCTGAATCTAATATCCAAGAAGTAGATAAATCTGCCACATTTCTAGTTCCTAACAAACTTAGGAAGCCCATACCTTGTTTGCTTTTGAGGGACTCTAGGTAGATCGGACAGGTTCTTTTCCAAAGGCCCATCTCATCACAAAGGAAACACTTTCCTTTGATGTTCTCTTTGGCCTTCTTTTTCATGGGTTTGGCCTTGACCCTATTTGGGCCTTCTTTTCATCGACCCTTCTTCTTTCCTTGCCCTTACCCTTGGCTTAGAAGAAGAAGCTACATTAGCTTCGCCCATGAGCTTTAATATTCAATATTTCCTCCGTGCTCGGAGGGTATTCATCAACTCACTCAAGGTGTAATCCTTGCCGTTGAGCTCATAGTCCAACTTAAACTGCTGAAAAGAAGAGTTTAAGCTATTGATGATCATAATCATCTGCGTGTCCGCATCCATATCCGCCTAAGCATCTCAGCCTCGGACCGCAGAGATTACCTTCATCATGTAATCCCGCACCGGCTCACCTGTGTTTCGCCTGAGATTATAAAAGGTTTGGATAGCTTTCACTCTTGTAGACCTAGTCCTCACACCAAACATCTCATGTAGGTGATGGACCATTGCACTAGTAGTTTTCATACAAGCAATTTGCTTTTGCAACATGCCACGATGAAGCCGAATATAACACTTAGTAGTCTTGTCAAGATTCCGCCAACGCCATGTTGTTGGACTTGCTCAGAGTTGCATCTCCACTTAGAGGTGTAGGCTCATTTTCAGTTAACACCCATGAAATACGTTCATATTGAAGAACAATGTCAAGGTTACGTCTCCATTCATTAAACTTGTCTCCATTTTCCAATTTGCTATTAGTCAAGAGCAGGGTGAGTGGATTCATTTTGTGGTTGATTATGTCTGAAAATATAAATTATTAAAACATGAGCATACTAGTCAACAATTTATGGAACTTTGTATAAAATCATGATGCATGATGATAGATTTAACAAAACTTAAAAAATTAAAATATTATACACGGTTATTTTTCTTATCTATAACAAACTAAGTGATGGTGGGCCATCTTATCTATTAAAAGAAAAAGTGGGACCCTCTCACTCAAAAAACTACCAAGCATCTCATGCTCAATTTTTTAAGAAGCGTCTTAATTTGGTCCATACTTTTACCAACAGAGCTATGGTGGGCAGTTTATTGATAAAAAATGTTGAGTGTATAACCATTTGATTCATTCACTAAAGATACCTACAAATCATGCCTCGGTGGGAGGTCACATTTGCTATCATTAAGTGGACTTATCCTTAAGGAGACCCAAACCATACAAGATCTAGGATCCATGCCCTCCGATGGGGAGTAACACTTCACCACATGCAAACGGGCCATCATTTGGAGACCGTGGACTCTCACAGGAGCATCCTCTCCCACTCAATCTTTTTGGGCTTTAAGTTTTAAATACCATCTTGTCTAGATGCAATTTATTATCCATCCTATATTGTTTCATTATATATCTCATACATAATGAATGCATGGCAAGGCCTAGGGTTGGCAATTTTCTAAATGACATGCAATCACATAATATCACATATTACAAGCATTCATTTCTCCATTAATCACATGAACTAATAAAGTCACTTTTGATTGTCCATCCTAGAAACATAAAATAATTACAAGCCTTTTAGGCCCAAAATATGCTTCTTCATCTTGGATCTTCCGCTCAACTCTTCGCTAACATGATCCGCCCATTCGGTAAACAAAATGTAATGGCATTTATGAAATTAGAAATTTGTCATTTTGAAAATAAAATTCCAGCACTAGATTTTAGAAAACCAAATCTTTGTTTTGACAAAAATTCCAGCACTTGTTTTATTAAAACCAAACTCATTTCATGAAAATTAAACACAGCACTTAGTATTTTAGCAAAACCGAAATTGGATTCTTTGAAACAAAAAACCAGCACTTGTTTTCCAATCATAACTGAAATATGATTCATTGGAACAAAAATTCTAGCAACTTAGTTTTCCATTTCTTATGCCAAAATACAAAAGGATACACCGAAAATTTTACCTTTCCATTTCTTCAATCCATGGCTGCTCCTTCTTCATCATTACATCAATTTGTACATTACAAAATCAAATAAAATAGAAAAAAGAAACCAAGGAGGAAACATGGTGATGATAGACCACCCTCCTTGTTACAACCAAATGAAGAAATCTTACAAGATCAAATTTAACTTCTATGGACAACCAAAAGAGCAACATACACCATATATATTTCTATCACATAAAATATGCAGTATACATAAAAATTGCCAACCCATGCATCCACCATATAGGAACCGAAATCATGCATGAAAACCCGCCTCGATACCAATTGTTGGATCGGAAAAGAAAGCATGCTTAGTTTGGAGAAACGATAGATTTCAAAACTTTTAAGAAATCATCTTGCAGCGAAGCAATATATCCAAATCAACATGCTAATCCATACATGATATGGTATAAGGATAATAAAACCAAGAACAAGATAAAAGGAATTACCGACTCCTTCGCCATGACTTTAAATCCTCATTGCGCTATCCTCTCCTTCTAGATCCAAATCCTTTTCCTCGAGTCTTTTCCTTTAGCAATCTATCTTCTTCCTTGTAGTAGTATCCTCTACCAATTAGATTTACCACTTGTTCTTCAAGGACAACTAGGTTAACAAAATCCTTTGGTGGGAAAGGAGAAGAAATATTTGGAGGAGATTTTCTTAGAAGAAGAAGAACCAAAATTGAAACTCTTTCAATTCTTTCACTTAGGAATTTCGGTTCTCCTTGCATGAAAAGAGATAATGTCTAAAACCATGCAAGAACCCTTTCTTACATCTCAATTTCAAATATGCATGAATGGAAAGAGTGAGAGGCATCCAATGCATCACTTACATTAATCACTCATCAAATAGCCAATAAATGAGACTTACTTCATTTATCTTTAAATGGCTATTTGAAAAGACCATAACCTATAATTGAATACCCATTTCGGTTTTGGCAAGAAGAAAGAAGGAAGATGGTCCATCTAATGCACATCTTTCATCTTTAATCTAATGAATCCAAATAGGTTACATGCCAACATTAAAAGCCAACCATTAAACCATGTAATGGTAAGTTCATAATTAATAATGATGAACCATAATAAAGACCATCTTTATTTAGTATTTTAATGTCAAATGTGTGGTTACACATCTAACCTAACACAATTTCGAAATTGCTTCTTCTCCATTTAAAAAAATTGTTTTAATATAATTAATATAATCAATTACATTAAACCAAAACAAGCCCATTTCTAAATGAACATATGGGCTTCCAATTAACCATTAATTAGTATAAGCCCATCATTCAATTATGAACTTCTAAAGCCTCCAAACTACTTCTTTCTTAGCTTGATAACCTTCCTTAAAGCCAAGTGGGGAATCTTATTAGACTTTGATAATTCAAGCTCCAATAAGCCCAGAAATAATTCAATCTCATTGGAATTAATTCTAGCTTATTAACTAAATGTCATTCCACTAAAGACAATTAGTTGAACTCTTGAATTATTAAATATTATAAGAATATGTCCAATTGCAAACCCTATTTAGAACCTTATTATAGCCATCCGCACAACAAAGGGTAAAATTACCGTTTTGTCCTTATGTTGGTTTTTCCTTCTAGATCTCTCATTTTACTTTATATAGTGATTAACACATAAGATCTCATCTTAGTGTTAAGACTTGATGGGTAGCTAGTCCATCAAACTATCGGCGCCAGCTTAATCACCAAATCTCCTTAAAACATCTGTAAGAGATGATAACACTATAAACTCTTTATTTGAGTGAATGTTCCTCGATACATGTTTCAATTAATAATTCCAACATGCGCATAATCGGATTAATACCTGTAAAAATCCATTCCGATCATATCAAGAATTATAATGAAACACATATGAGTTCACCCTCATCAAGATTGTGGTTCATAATAAGCGAATGCTTAAGTTGTATGTTTTAAGATTAAAGTAATGACCCACTTTATTCTTGAAAACATACTTGATTCCGCATTCATTTAATAGTGCCATTATCGATAGTCTACTACTATCATGATATGAAACTCATCATTCCCTTTAAGTAAATTCCTTTACTTATATGGAGATAAATCGCAACACTACGCCTAAACCATAATCAAACGACCAACTTGATTATTCAACTGTGAATCAATTAATTGATTCTAATAATATACATGTTTCCCATACATCTCTATGTATATGTATATTACTTACAAATGAATCTTGGTACCTTATGACCAGATATATAATGCTCATACAGATAAAACCAAACTCTTTTGTTTTATTAATAATAAATATTTTCATTACAAAATCAGAATCAAGAAGATAAAGTTACATGTAAATACACTTGCTTTCCAGGGCACTATATTTACATAACTCCAACAGTGATTACCTTCGAAAGTCAAACTTGAAGCTAAAGAAAGATTAATAAGGCAAGAAATGAAATAGGAAACGAAAAGCAAAATAGGAAAGTAACTGAAATAAGGAAGTGAAGCAAATAGGAAAGCAAGCAAGTTCCAAGCAATACAAGATAGGAAAGTACTTGCAATTAGGAAAGTAGCAAACTTGGATTCCACTTCTCTAAAACTTGCATCACACACTCTGATTGTTTTCTTTTTTTTTCTCTCTTTTTTGTCGATTTTTTTCTTTTTTTCTCTTTTTTTTGAAGAATTTCTTTTTTTCACTTTTACTTTTTTTTTCAGAAGCTGGATGCTCTCAATTTAAATTTGGTGTAACTTGCTCTAGAAAGCTTGGATTTGAGTGATTCCAAAACGAAAATAAAGAAGAGATTTTGAACTTGAAGAAATTCCTATTATTCTACCAAAAACTCAAGCAAAAGGTACACGAACTAGTAGATGCAAAAATGGATAGAAATGAATAACAAAAAAGAAACAACAAAAGGATAGTTATTTGAAATCTAGCAACCAAAGCGCTCTGATACCAAATGATGGTAGACCCAATAGGAACTTGTCCTAGAGAACCTTCAACAAGATGGAACTATGCCCGGGAGTAGATAGAATCAAGCAAACACACGGAATCACAAGAAACAAAGTTGAAAAGATAGAAACAGAACACAAAGAAAATGGGAGGTGAGAAGAATGTTGATCGATGAAAAGAACCCTAAGAGAACTTGTCTCTTAGAACTCTAACCTTAGGACGCCACAAAGGAAAACCACTCCTTTGATAAGTCAAGTATTCTCAAAGAATACAAAGAAAGCAAGAAAGCTCTCAATATTATTTCTGAATCAAAGACCCCTTTCACAGTACATAGTGGGTGCCTATTTATAGGGAAAACTTCCTAACTTAATGTCCTGTCCTAAAGAAGATACTAAATAAAAGGAAACAAATCAATCCCTAAAAGGAAACAAAATAAACTTATAAAGGTGTTGACTAGATCACCTTATTTAGAGGAAACAAAAAAGGAAAGTAAATAAAATGTGATCTCAACATGTTGAACCATAGGGATCACGTCCATATCCTTATTTTTAAGTGGCACATGCTTGTCACATGGTACTTTAAGTGAGTTCTCCTAATTGGACTCCATGTGGGCCTTTGGACACTTTATGTTGGGCTTCAAGGAGTAAGACAATGCCTCTTGGACCTTTATGAGATAAAATCTGACTCAACAATATGGGCTCTATCTCTTGAAGGTCTTGGATTAAACAATTCAATGCTTGCTTCATTGCTTTGGCCCTAGCTCTTGTCATTGGGCCTCCAACATCTTGTAATGGATCTTTAGGAACAGTAGACTTGAATGTTGGGCCTTTGATATGCGAATTTCGTTCATCCCCTTACCTTGAATATTTAGACTTCAAATCTGATCCAATTTCAGCTCCTAAGCCTCATTTTGCAAGCTCATGTCCATGTAAGTCACGTCCTAGGCTTCCTTGAGGCGAATCACACCATGGATGCTTCTGTTCTTGTCTTTCACATGCCCATGGTTCTTCATCAAGAAGTCTTTAATTTCGTTTCTTTATTATTCAAGATTCATCAAGAACACATCCTTCATTCAAGAAACTCATCAAGTGTTGGGCCCCAAATTTGTTTTCCTTGATGTTATTAAGTATGAATTAATTTGATTGTGTTAGCTGGATGATTTATGGCATAGTTTGATTTTATTGAAAGTATTAATGAGAAATTAGGATTTATTTGAGATTAGTATGCAATAAATGGTTATGGAAGAGTAAAAATATTTGAGGGCAAAATGGGCAAGTCACTTAAGGGTAAGAGGTTTTAGGCTTAACTAAGAGGGGCATTTTAGTCCTTACTCTATCTTGTAGGCTTAAGGAGTTAAAATAAAAGAAAGAATGGAAAGGAAAATAGAAAGAAGAGAGAAAGAAGAGGAGAGTATCGTGGGAAGAGAGGAAGAAGAAGAGAAAGAGGGGAAAGCTTAGGTTTGAGGATTTTCGATAGATTAGAAGCATTCTTCAGGTAAGTTAAACTCTTTTATCCTTGTTTGGGATAGATTGAACCTTGGTATTGCTTGAAATGAGTTAGAATCGTTAGAGTTAGGGTTTTCGGCAAAATGGGTGAAATCTCTTAGGGTTGTTGTTTTGGTTGTGTTTTTGTTGATGTTTTTGTGTTGGATGAGTTTAGAAATGAAGTATCAAGTATGATCTAAAGTTTAAGGGTGTTGCATGAGCAAAAGGGAAGGATTAAAGGTTGAAAAATGTTTAAAATCTGGATTCGGGAGTCGACCCTCCCGTCCGCACGTCATGACGATCGAGCCATTGTCATGATGAAAGCGAGCCTCGTCGCGACGAGGCCAGTTTTTCCAGCAAAGATGTTTTTAGTGTTTTGAGCATATATTTTGCTACATAAGTCCTTTTGAGGTGATTTTTGAGGCATTGTAAACTAGAGACATAGATCTACAAGTCTTGTGAAGTAATGAAGTTCTGAATCAGTTTCTAAGGATATGAAATTTTGGATGGAAGTTAAGAATGAAAATATTGTTTCAGCATGAGTTATTAAATGGGATTTTGGTTCTTATTTTAGGAGATCAAGTGAAGCAAGAGGATCACGAGGCTCAAGAGGAAACTCATTCCTAGGCAAGAACAAGCAAGAAATTTAGGTGAGTTCATGTTTATAATAGAGTAAATAAGTCACTCATTTTTTTGTTTAATCAAGAAAGAGTTAATGCATTTAAATTGCATCATCACGATTGCATTACATACTATTATGAATGATTATAGGTTGTTATATGATTTGCATTCATGAATTATGAAAAGGATTTCAAAAAGGGGTTTTTCTCCTTTCACGAATACATGTACATGAAATCATGTTTTACGAATATATGACAAGCAAGTTTACAAGCAAGTGCCAGTTTGGCAAACAAGTTTACAAGAACATGAATCATGCATATTTATGAGGGTTTGCGGTGTCCCTCACGAATAGTCAAGTGCACATTGACTCACGAAAAGGCTTCTCCCGCCTGCTCGCTAGTAGCACAGGGTTTCTCCCAAGGATTCCCTCACGAAACTACGTCTACACATCAACATTTCAATGGAATATGTAGTACGTCACGAAGCAGGGACAACCCAAACCATTATGTTATGTTATGTGTTTATGATTTGTTGTTATGAATCATGCATCATGAATTGTTCAAGAATCAAGCATTTTTCAAGAAAATGACTCATACATGCTCAATTATTATGATTTCAACAAGTACCACGACAATGAGTTATTTTTGAATACTTTTGCTTATTTCTATGTTATAAATATGTTCCCACGAGCTTTCTAGCTCACCCCCTCTAATCTCCCCCATTCAGGTGACGAGCAAGAGATCGAGTGAGTCACGAGTTACGGCAGCACTCAATTTTCTCATGTTTATTTTAAGCTTTAGTTTCATTTCAAGTATTATTGGTTCAAAAGTGTTTTGTATTTTTGGGTCTTGAACTCAAAGTTGTAATTTGGTTTGAGATGCTCTTAAAGCTTTATGAAACTCATCTTTGGAGCATGAATTATGGATTTGTTTATTTAAATCACATGAAAGCAGGTTTCATGTTTGTTTTCCAGCAGGCCCATTAATCTTCCACGGGTCTTTTCCTTAAATGTATAATTAGCATGTTCACAGCACCACGCTCTCATGTCCGATGTTGGGCTCCGGCAGCGGGGTCCAACATGTTGTGGTATCAGAGTGCCTAGGTTTTTAATCTAGGGCTGCATGACATTGCTTTCAAGGAATAACTGCATTGTTTTACACGATTGGAACTATTTTTGCATATTTTGAAACTCGTCTTACTTGAACTGAAGTTTTCAATGGTTTTCTATTCAAGGAGTGAACATGCCACCTCGAAGGAGAACTCGGGGAGCTACGACTCAGTCTCATTCTCGTCAGGGGAGTACGGATGAATCCCATATTCCTCAGGATGCCGGGACACATTCTGTTCCAATTTTAGAGGCACCTAGTTTGCAACAAGAAGTGCCTCCACCGCCTCCTCCTATGCCTCAGGGAACTCCCATGGATCCGAGTTTCTTTCAAGCCTTTGCTCAGGCTTTTACGTATGCCATGGGTCAGAGATCGCAGATGCCAATGCAAGCTCCAGAGATGTGAGTGGGCGTGATGATAAGCTCCTAAGTTTGGAGTCAGGATTTCAAAGGGACGACAAATCCAGAAGAGGTAGAATCTTGGTCGAAGAGGACCGAGAGGGTTCTAGTTCAGATGAGATGCTTAGATGAGGACAAGTTAGATTATGCATCGATCACAGCGGTGATGCATCAGATTGGTGGGAGTCGGCCCCACACAGTTGTGCCCATCGGTCTTGACATTGAGGGATTTTGTAGAAGTGTTCCAAAGAAGTATCTCTCGTGGTCTATGTAAGATAAGGCCAGGAATTTCTGAATCTCATGCAGAGGGACATGAGTGTGAGCGAGTATGAGTGAAGTTCACACACTTTCACGCATGCACCAACATTGTGGCAACAGAGGAAGACAAGTGTCGAAGTTTGAAGGAGGTTCACTGGGGATCGTGGAGAAAGTCCCGATCCATAATTTTGTGACTACCAAAGAAGCAGGATGTCGCCTCCTACCGAGAAGTCGGAGAATATCAGAAATGAAGCGAACAAGAAGAGGAAGAACAGGTAGCAGATTTTCAGGAAGGGTGCTAGTGCTCCATTGCCTGAGAGGAGCATGAGGAGCTCTTACAGTCAGAGTGAAGTGGGTAGCAGTGGGGCTACCAGGAACAAGCAAGTGAGGGCAGTATCAGGGCAAGCCTCTAATGTAGGAGGCACCGGTAGAACAGGAAGGAGCTGGTTCACCCACCCCTTATGTGATCAGTGTGGGAAACATCACCAGGGAGAGTGCCTCAGGTCACTTGGAGGTTGTTTTAGATGCAGAGAGAAGGAACATATAGCCAAGCATTGTCTACAGGCACGGAGACAAGAGGGGTCGCAGTTTCAAGCTCCAAGGCATGCAGAGACAGTGGGAACCAGGCCAGTTACTGAGGTAGGCAGCTCTGGGACTGCAAGGAAGGCTATTCCTCCAGGAAGGCCAAGGGGTCAGGCTCTAGCAAGAGTGTTTTCCATGACCAGGGAGGAAGCTGCAGCCGCACCTGAGGTTGTCACAGGTATGGCTCAGTTATTTGATTCAGCAGTATTTGTTTTGATTGATTCTGGTTCCAAGCACTCTTTTGTTTCTGCGAGCATAGCATTGCATGGTGTGACTTCTGTGCCTTTGGATAGGCCTTTGATTGTCGAAGACTTCTCTAGAGAGGAATGTGGTGATCACCAGTGTATGAGCAGGTGAGCTCTTCATTGATGGTGCTAGATTGGTAGTGGATTTACTACCACTAGACCTTAGAGGGTTAGATGTTATCCTGGGGATGGATACCATGGAGAAATATCTGGCCAAGCTGGATTGTGGTCGGAAGAGGTAGAATTGGATCTGGGCAACGGTAAGAAGGTGATCTTCAGAGGGGATAGGAAGACACCATCGCCAAGACTGATTTCAGCTATGTTAGCTGAAAGGATGATGGGCCAGGGGTGTGAAGCTTTCTTGGCACATGTTGTGGATGCCGATGTGCATGAAGGGAAGTTAGAGGACTTTCCGATTGTGAGGGATTTTCCAGATGTTTTCTCAGATGAGTTACCAGGTTTACCGCCGGTGAGGGAAATCGAGTTTGCCATTGACTTGATTCCCGGAACCGCGCCTATTTCAATACCCCCGTATAGGATGACTCCAGCAGAGTTGAGGGAGCTGAAGGAACAGTTGGAGGAATTGTTAGAGAAGGGGTATGTCAGGCCAAGTTCGTCTCCTTAGGGAGCACCGGTTCTGTTTGTTAAGAAGAAGGATAGATCATGGCGGATGTGCATTGACTATCGGAGACTTAACAAGGTGACAATTAAGAACAAGTATCCTTTGCCACGGATAGATGATCTGTTTGATCAGCTGCAGGGAGCACGGGTCTTTTCCAAGATTGATCTCGTGTCGCTATCATCACTTCGTAATCAAGGAGTCGATGTAAGCAAGACAAAGATTCGTGACTCGATATGGGCATTATGAGTTTTTGGTTATGCCATTCGGCTTGACCAATGCTCCAGCTGCTTTCATGGATCTCATGAATAAGGTCTTCAAGGAGTTTCTGGATCAGTTTGTCATAGTGTTTATAGATGACATTTTGGTGTATTCTAAGAGTGAAGAAGAGCATGAGGAGCATCTCAGGATTGTATTGCAGACTCTAAGGGAGAGAGAGCTTTATGCTAAGTTCAGCAAGTGTGAGTTCTGGCTTCATGAGGTGTCATTCCTTGAACATGTGATTTCGCAGGATGGAGTGCATGTTGATTATGCACTTATTTGGTGGGATCAGCTTGTTTTGAATAAAAGAAGGAATGGAGAGGATCCTATTGATACTTGGGCTGAAATGAAGAGGGTCATCAAGAAGAGGTTTGCGCCTAGTTACTTCTATAGGGAGCTCCATCAAAGACTCCAAACCTTGACACAAGGCACCAAAAGTGTAGAAGAGTACCATAAGGAGATGGAGATAGCTATGATTAGGGCTGGTTCGAACAAAGACATTGCCAATGTTATTGAATTGCGCCATTGTGTGGAGTTAGAGGAGATGGTGAATGTGGAGTTAGACTTGAATGTTGGGCCTTTGATATAGGAATTTCGTTCATCCCCTTGCCTTGAATATTTAGACTTCAAATCTGATCCAATTTCAGCTCCTAACCCTCCTTTTGCAAGCTCATGTCCATGCAAGTCACGTCCTAGGCTTCCTTGAGGCAAATCACGCCATGGATGCTTCTCTTCTTGTCTTTCACATGCCCATGGTTCTTCATCATGGGGGAAGCTGCACTAATGTGGCTAGTACATTGATGGTGGAAAAACTAGGATTGGAGTGCTTGAAACACCCTAGGCCGTATAGACTACAATGGTTGAATGACATGGGGGAAATCAAGGTAAATAAACAAGTACTTGTATCTTTCTCCATTGAAAAGTGTTCTGGGATGTTGTACCTATGCATGCTAGTCATTTATTGCTCGGTCGACCTTGGCAGTATGATAGAAGAGTGTTACATGATGGTATTGAGAATGGGTATTCATTTACTATAGGAGATCAGAAATTTGTTCTTGCTCCATTGGCACCAAAAGAGGTATATGAGGACCAAATGCAATTAAAAAAAGTATGGAGGCAATGCAACAAAGAAAGGATGAAATTTTTAAAGAAAAGCATGATAATACAAAAATTGAGGGGAAGGTTGAGAACCTTGCAAAAGGGGAGCAAAAATTTAAATAAAAAAAAGAGAGAAAGTGAGGCCGAGAGTGGGAGAAGAAAAATGGGGAAAGAGGCCTCAAAAGAAATTCAATTAAAAGACCCAAATGAGAGAGAGGGTAGAAAGAAACAAAACTTCTATGCAAAAATGAGAGATGTAAGGGTTGCTTGTGTGAAAAGGAGATGTTTGTTTGTACTTTTGTACAAGCAAGCTTATTTTAATGAATTTGACCTTGACCCTTGTTTGCTAGTAGTGTTGTTTCTCTTTTGCAGGAGTATGGAGATGTTTTCCCTGAGAAGTTGCCTAAGGAATTTCCACCTATTAGAGGAATAGAACAACAAATTGACTTCATGCTTGGGGGACAGATTCCAAATAGACCTGCTTATAGGGCTAATCCTGAAGAAACTAAGGAACTGCAAAAGCAAGTGGAAGAATTGCTACAAAAGGGACACATCAGGTAGAGTCTTAGTCCTTGTGTCGTGCCAGTGATATTGGTTCCAAAGAAGGAAGGGAGTTGGCGCATGTGTGTGGATTGCAGAGCTGTTAACAAGATAACGGTAAAGTATCGCCATCTTATACCTAGATTGGATGTTATAATTGATGAATTGCATAGTGCATGTGTGTTTACCAAAATTGATCTTATGAGTGGTTACCATCAGATTAGAATGAAAATTGGTGATGAATGGAAAACTGATTTTAAAACAAAACATGATTTATATGAGTGGCTTGTGATGCCTTTTGGCCTAACTAATGCTCCTAGTACATTTATGCGTTTGGTGAATCATGTTTTAAGGTCATTTATTGGTAAGTTCATTGTGGTATATTTTGATGACATATTGATCTATAGCAAAAGCATTAATGAGCATATTGAGCATCTTAGGCTTATGTTAGATTCACTTAGGGCAGAAAAGTTGTATGCTAAGTTAAAGAAGTGTACATTTTGCATGGATCGTGTCATATTTCTTGGTTATGTTGTTTCTTCTAATAGAATTGAGGTGGACCAAGAAAAGGTCAAGGCAATTAGGGAGTGGCCGAGATCTACAAGTGTTACTCAGGTGAGATATTTTCATCGACTTGCTACTTTCTATAGGAGGTTTGTGAAAGATTTTAGTTCCATTGCAGCTCCATTGACAGAGATTGTTAAAAAGGAGGTAGGATTTAAGTGGGGAGAGGCGCAGGAAATTGCTTTTAACACTTTGAAAGAAAAACTTTGTTCTGCACCTAATTTGAGTTTACCTGATTTTTCTTCTATTTTTGAGATTGAATGTGATGCCTCTGGGATAGGTATTGGTGTTGTTTTGTTGCAGGGAAGGCGTCCCATTGCCTATTTTAGTGACATGCTTGTTAGGGAGTCTCATGATGGAGGTTTAATGGGACATTTTGGTATTACTAAAACACTTGACATATTACAGGAGCATTTTTGTTGGCCTAACATGAAAAAGGGTGTTGAAAGGGTTTGCTCTAGTTGTGTAGCATGTAGGCACGCCAAATCCAAGGTGCAACCACATGGGTTGTACACGCCTCTACCTGTCCCTATTAGTCCTTGGATTGATATATCTATGGATTTTGTGTTAGGATTTCCTAGGACTAGGAAAGGACGTGATAGCATCTTTGTTGTAGTTGAAAGATTTAGTAAAATGGCTCATTTTATTATGACATGATGATGTTACACATGTTGCTGATTTGTTTTTTAGGGATGTTGTTAGGTTGCGTGGCATTCCTAGAACCATTATTTCAGATAGGGATTCTAAGTTTTTGAGTCACTTTTGGCGTGTTCTATGGAATAAATTGGGAACAAAACTTTTGTTTTCTACAACTTGTTATCCCCAAACAGATGGACAAACTGAAGTGGTTAATAGAACCTTAGGATCTTTATTGCGTGTTGTTATGTGTAAAAATTTGAAAGCTTGGGAAGATTGTTTGCCTTTGATTGAGTTTGCATATAATAGAAGCATTCATTCTTCTACAGGTTATTCTCCATTTGAGATTCTGTATGGTTTTAACCCATTAACTCCATTGGATTTGTTGCCTTTACCCTTGAATGAGATTGTTAATGTAGATGGGCAACAAAGGGCTGAATTGGTTAAGGCAATATATGAGAAAGCAAGGTAGCACATTGAGGAAAAGAACAAGAAGTATGCTCAAAGAGCCAATCAAGGGCGTAGGGTGATGAAGTTTGAACCTGGAGATTGGGTTTGGGTGCACTTCGAGAAGGAGAGATTTCCTAAACAAGGGAAGTCTAAGATTGATCCTAGAGGGGATGGTCCTTTTCAAGTTCTTGAACGCATCAATGACAATGTCTATAGGGTGGATTTGCCAAGTGAGTATGGTGTTAGTGATATTTTTAATGTTTCTGATTTATCTCCCTTTGATAATGTAGGTCTTGATTCGAGGACGAATCCTTTTGAGTAGGGAGGGAATGATACAACTCACCAAGGCAATGGAGACTTGAGGATGCCAATTTGCCCCTCTTAAGTTAGTCTTCTATTTTTATGGTTTTGTTATCCTATTTGGACTAGGACTAGTCAATTTTAATTAGTTTTGAAGCCCAAATCCGTGTGGGATTTCTTGGGCAGATTTGTTTCAAGAAGGCCTTTTTGATATTTTGGGCTTTCTTTAGGATTTTTAGGTTATCTTTGTTAGGGTTTACATTTCAAAGGGTATTTAAACCCTTCTTTTAGGCATGAACACGAGTTTTTTTTAGACATGAATAGAATTAGAAAGCATTCTTGAAGAGAGAATTTAGATTCTTGCTTGTTTTACCTTAAGGATTGATTCAACTTATCAAGTAAGTTCTACTTGTGGCGTTAATTCAATTACTACAATCTTATACTCTTTGTTACCAATTCCTTGCTGTTTTGGTGGTGAAGGGTCTTGTTAGATTGATTGAATTTAGGTTTGGGAATAATCATTGAAACGGAGGTGATCTAGACATTGATTCTAGGTTATTTCCATATCAATTATGCATACATACTTGCATGTGTCACATATGGTATCTATAGTGTATTACATACATTTACTAGGAATGTAAATATTATGGCACATATCACATTTGTACCATTGTATAGTTTATTTATATGTAACAATACACTACGTAAGGTAGATGTGTACTATACATGTATACATACTACAATTTGGGAACATACATTATGTATGCATACATAATGTACTATTATACGTTAACCATTAGTCTATGTATACATGTATACATATGTACACCATGTATAATACTATACCATCTAATTACCCATATGCATAGTGCATAGGTACGCTACTATACCATGGTGAGTATATTATACACTTTATAATGCATAATTATATGTACACAATTATATGTATAACATGTAGCCATTGAGTATTATTATATAATGTAATTGGTTAGTATATAGTTATACATGCATATGCACTAGTATACTTGTGTTATGTGTATATAGTATATGCATATGCATATACTATAGTTAACTATAGTATACACGCATAATTGTACTATTATGTACCATACCATTGCAAATAAATTGTAATAGCACCATAATAGTGCAACTACCATGGTATATCACTACCATATAGTAACGATATAACGATTAATTATGTATTATGCATGTGTACATGCATAATACATTAGACATGTATTACATTTTATAATACATTAATATGCCATGGTAATGTACATGGTATATATACCATAGTATATACACATACACGTATGGTACATATAATATACCATTCATAGTACACATGGAAAGTAATGTAACATGTATACATGTATACTAGTTACAAATCATGCAATAATCTTGACTACGCATATGTGTTAGTACATAATACTGTACTACACATATTGTTACACTATGTGCACATACATTTACTAGGACATGCATGTGGTACATACATATGTGCATACATGGTCCATATTGTATTGGATGTTATTCCCTAATACATATGTATGTACTATACACATTTGCATGGTAACACATGTGTACATATGCATGTATTATTAGTATGTGCGCACATGGCAATGTATCTATTGTATATATGTCCATACATGTAACTATGGTGTGCACCACTAGTGTATATGTACTATACATCACAATGTATTATTAGTATGTGCTAATACTAATACACTTATAGTATCCCAATACATATGTACACATAAAGTACATATATGTATATATAAGTACTTTAGGTAGTGTACAATGGTATACATGTATATATGTACAATGGTAAAATGTCACGAAATGTCATATGTAGTTATACACATTAGTAGTTGGCATACTACATTGTTACTACATAGTTTAGGTATAGTACATGCATATGCATATAGTACAATAATATGCATCACTATGTACATATGTGCATATACAATAATACACATGCTTATGTATAGTCACCATGCACATACCATGTACACTATGTGTTACCATGGTACATACTATATGCATATGCATGTACTATACCTACACTATGGTACAATACTATGTACCATAATTAATACACTATATTATACGTGCATAATTTTATTGTAGTAATGCTATACAATTGATACATGTTATTTGTATAGTATTTGTACTATGATACATGTGCATATTACTTGTGTGTGTCATGCATATTTGATATATGTAACAATGCAACATTATTTAAAATATAACATGGTGTATGTTACCACAATAGTAGCGTACCCTATGTACTCTAGTGTACCATGGTGCAAGTACATAATGTTCTAACTATACCATGTATGGTATACGTGTATGGCCATGTATGGTATATGGTATACCAAGTATAGTACCAATAAAGTACTTAATTAACACCACTATTACACTATACATAATTATGTTGCATGGTTAGTAGTGTGCACTACCACTATACTATAGAGTTACCTATAGTAGGTGCATATGTATGTGCACCCATAGTATGGTACACATGACTACCACTATACATGGTGTGTACACATTGCATAGTATATGTGGTACATATGGTACATATAAGTATTTATATGTGAATGGGTACACCATGCACACACTCACCATGCATTGTATACTAGTGGATGCACTATGTGTGTACTATACCCAATTGATACTGTATGTATTGTGTTACTAATACTATCTATACTCACTAATGGCACATATAGTGTGTATACATGTATTGCTATGGTGCACATGTATAATAGTGCATATGTTTACAACATGTATAATAGTGCACATGTTTATGTGCATGGTGACTAATTATTCATGTATGTATTACTCAGTATGACATATACACCATGCATATAGTATGCGTGTACACAATAATAGTGTGTGTATGGCATGTATAATAGCATAGTATGCACTATGTACATATTATACTATATGTTACCATGGTATGCACTATATCTATACACTATACGACGTGAATAGTTATGTTATAGCTAACATAACTATACATAGTGTATAGTGCACAAATGCATACATGCATAATATACTATACTCTATTATGCATGTACATGTGTAACTAGTTATGTACACATGCATGTGATATTAGATATGCATGTACATGTGTAACTAGTTACACTACATATGTACTAATGCATGTAGTACCATTAGTGTACATATGTGCCATTGAGTATATTAGTAGTAATGGTATGTGCACCCTATATGTATGGTAATAATTATGGTGCAGCTGACTATACTATTATGTAAGTACTATTATGCACATACCAATTACTCATTGGCATATAAAATGTGTGTACTATATAGCATCATTGGTAATTGTAATTGTTACTAGTATTAACAATGGTATAACTTATAGATATACAAGTTTTATGAAGACTGAATATTTTAGGAATATGTATTATCCATCCCAAATTGTATTACACATGCATAGTACATAAATAATGTCAATTTTGAAAATAATTGATTGTTTACATGCATGTGTTTAACCCTATATGTTATGTATCATCATGTACCAGCTAGTTATGATCATAAAAATGTGTGTAAATAGTTATGTATACCATTAACATACACTAGCACAATAATAGCTATGGTACATTACCAAGTGTACATATAAGTACAATTGTGCGAATGACTAACTATGAATCCCAAATTGTTTCTTGATGCAAGACTTGCTTTCTTGCATATATTATGCATAACAATGACATAATCGTAGAACATAGTTATACTTGGCATAGTTATACAATAGGGTTATACATTACCAATTGTACTATGCATTACTAGTATGGTAGTAATGCATACTAGTATAAAATGTATACTATACTATTATCTATAAATGCATAACTATTTATTATACTTCCCAATAAATACATCAAACAACATGCATACCAATGTACCATATTAGTATACATATGGTACTGACTAGTAATGTACCGTATGTATAATATTATTTACAGAGTCATGCATGCGTAATACCAATGTTTTGTGTTATGCATGAGATTTCAATTGTATAGTACCATTATGTGTTAATTACATAACTATAGCAAATGTAAGTGTTACCACTTGTATGGAAATAGTAAATCTTTGATCTCTATGTACATGACATACTAATACATACATGCATAAAACAATAATAGTACATAGTTTTATATATATCCTAGCACTACCATAGTACCAATATGTGATGTTATACTTTTGTTGTCACTACCATTGTAGTATAACACTTTGCATCACGTGTATGGCACTTAGATAATAATTTGAGATATGTACTATGTTTTGTGTTTAACAATTTCTATGGTACCATATTGTATAATAACTATGTGTGAAATTATGTACATGCACATTGCCATATATAGGGTACCATACTACTATGTAAATGCATGTATAGTACACATGCCCGTATTAGTGTATAGTCTAACTATGGTAAGTTTATGTGTCATTGCATATACCACATATGTGTATAGTTTATGCACATAGTATAGTACAATATTGTACCATATGCTATAGTATACATTACATGTGTGTATGCCATTGTATATAAGTTTACATTATTATACCACTACCATAGTACCAATTGTATGGTACATGTATAATATATTAGTACACATAGTACACTATATGTATCAACCACGTAAAGTGTAGCACCATTGTATATGGTGAGCGCAATTGCATGTATGTAATAGTTATTAGTTGGTGTTACATAACATAATACATGCATGTATCCATACTGTATAATGTACTAGTACACATTGGCAACTATGTATCATATGTATATACATAACATGTATGTACTATAGTTCATAGTACATAACATGGTAACATGGTATTAACATACACATGCAATACTATATACACATAATAAAAGTGCATAGTACATGCATACACAAGGTACATTGTGTAGTGTATTATGATGTATACATGGTATATATTTATGTCATAAAGTACACTATTATGCATATAGTTACCTATATTACCATAGGTAACTATATTCACATATGTGTATACCATACCATACTAGTAGCATACATAAATATCGTTGAATATGTACATACACAAATATCATAGTGTTTATGTGCCATTATAATTGTGCATATAGAAGACATGTACTATGTTACCATTTGTTATACATGTACGTGCATGACATGATGGTAATAATGACATACTATGCATGTGATAGTGGTATAGTGTACTATGCATACATATGTAATACATACTATATACCATATGTTAGTGTATATAGTATGTGTTGGATCCCGTATGGCCCGAGTATTCACAATACACTGCGAAAAAGAACATAACACAACACGATGTATAACTGAAAACATATAGGATGCGCGAAAAATACCTTTTTGACAAGAATTGGTGGTTGCTTTTTCGGATTCGTAGACACTACTACACGCTAATGTCCTCTACCGGTATCCACATGAGTATGCACGATCCAGGCTGCAGTTATCGTGTGCTAGCACGTCCTGAAACTCTTTCTGAATGTCGCACAATTTTCTCTCAGATGGTGGCTAGGGTTTCGTATCACAATGGTGTCACACTCTCTTATGAGACCTAAATTTCTCCATTTATAGAGAAAACCTAATTCCATTAAAGCCCAATAAGTTTCGGCCCATTATATCTCATATAATAAAAGCCCGACAACTTATTTCAATCTAGCCCATTATAATGCTTATGGTTTTACTATCAAGTCACATACATGCATGTGTAATACCACATTAGTTCTTGGTATAATAGTATGTATGCACCAATAATATTTAGTACACATGTTTAATTATTATGGTAACATATACATGCATCTGAATATTTAGGGAATATGTATTATGCATCCCAAATTGTATTACACATGCATAGTACATAAAATACATCAAGTATAATTGGGCTCATACAATATATAGTTAAGGTTGTGTACACTATGTATTATATCAATGTATGATAATGTATTATCATACATTGATGTAATACACATGTGATAAACATTGTATACTATAATATATACAATGGTATTCTATACATGTCTATTGTATTCTATTCATGTAGTACATAAGACATATATATAGTGTCATGTATATGTACTTTATGTGACTACCATTGTGAATAACACATAGTGACATGTACATGTGTATAACATGTATATTTCTATGCACACTTAGAAATATACATGTTATACACATTGTACACATAAAACTATGGTACAATTAAATGTGGTAACAATTTTAACTGTTAGTAAAGTCATAACATAAAGTATCCATGTCTACATTGTACGTAATACAAATATGGTACACATATAATACACGTAGTACATGGTATATGTAACTTGCATATAGTTACCATGTGCATAACTATGGAACTACCATATTACATATACCAAATATGTATACCATGGCAAGATAGTACATTGGTAATGTAATAAATATAATGTGTACCATACTAATATGTATATTTGTGTATTTTATAGTGTACCATACTAATAGTTATGCATAGAGTTTGATG
This sequence comes from Erythroxylum novogranatense, assembly GCA_029891385.1. NCBI lineage: Eukaryota > Viridiplantae > Streptophyta > Magnoliopsida > Malpighiales > Erythroxylaceae > Erythroxylum > Erythroxylum novogranatense. The sequence goes on along the minus strand of CM057235.1, from coordinate 51,581,483 downwards.
GTAATGTATAACTAATAGTAAAACATAAGGTTCTTACCATTTTATGCATCATGCATAGTACAAACTGTGGTACATATTTGGTATATGTAAATATGTACCATGTTATACATATTGAATGTAACAATTATATATACTAGAATATATAATTGTTAATAACATGTAATGACAATGCTATGCATGTATACTTACAATGGTATACATGCATAGCATTGCCACGGTAATATGCATGGCTATGTAATACCATAGAAATATATGAAAATATATACTATACATATGTAATGTATACTAGTACATTACACCCTATATGTATATATACTATAACATGCATGTATATTTAGTACATGCATGTGTACATGTACACATATTATGCATAACCCTAATGTACAATTATGCCATATGTACAGTACTAGGATTACAAACACATGCAAACATCCACGGGCATATACTATACATGTTATATAATACCATACTAATATGGTACATCGGTATGTACAAGTCAATAGATAATTTGATGTGTACACAAATTATCTATATTGTCATGTTTATCACATCATATTGTTTGTTTATGAATATAGATAATTGATATACAACTTAAAGCATGTCATGTACTAGTATGGAGATACCATTGGCATAACAATGAGCTATGCACACTATTATAATATGTGCACCACTACCATATTAGTATACATAGCTCAAGGCAATGTTTGCATGTGTGATACATTATGTATCATAATTGATATACACATTATGTATATTACATAATGTGTGCAGTTATAACTAGTTGGCTTTATGTACCTATTATCTATAAAGTCATCTCATTTTATACATCACACTAACAAGAATACACCATTCCTTCAAGAAATTCATCAAGACTTGTTTTCTTGCATTAAGAAAGAATTTCTTGTTTCAAGATTTACTTTCTTGCACTCAACTATTATTACCAAACAAGATTATTTTATAGAGATCAAAATGTAGACATCATATAAAATGAGATGATTTTATAGATAAAGTTATTACCAAATGCTAGATGATGCCAGACTAATAAATTACCACTACCATTGTAAGTATTATACTAGTACATTACCACTACCATTGTAAGTATTATACTAGTACTATACCACTACCATTGTTTTCACAAATGGGCATAACTTTATCTATCTCCAAACATATGTTACCATGGTATTATACATAATAAGATGCATAATGCATATTTTGACATGTGTAATAGCACACTAGTACAATGTAAACTTACTCACTTATATGCATAAATTATTAAATAAAGGTACTATATACATTGTATACAAAATTAAGTATGCTAAATAAAATGTCACACATGCCAATGTACCAATAATTTATACACTATGTACGCCAATGTTTGTTTTTTCAAGAAATAATGTATATTCAGACAATATACTATTGTAGTTATTTTATATACATGCATAGTGTACTATAGTACTATTATACTATGGTACACTATGCATGTATATTAGGTAACTATCATATGTACCATAGTATATAAGGTATTATTATACATTGTCCCAAATATAGATTAATGACTATACATTATAATCACGAAAGTACCTCGTGATTATAATGTATAGTCAATTACACATATGCATGCATCACTATTACCTATATAATACACTAGTATACACTAGTTACCATTGCATAGTGTCAAAACTATACATCACATAATCTAGGGTGTAACAATGCAACCCACACAAGTATTTCTTTTATATGTGTACAGTTATAACTAGTACTATGCATGTATATTTGTACATGTATGTACAAATGCATTCAGTTTCTTCCCAAGTGGATGAACCATGGTTATTAGTATGTAACATAATGTTATTAGTACATGCACATGGATGCATATGCAATTGTTACATATGTGCCAATGGCATATGTTACATGTGCATAACTATAGTACATCCATGGTCACTATACACTATGTGCATCACATATATGTACCTCACAAACATACTATGATGTGTGTATATTACTATACTAATTGTAATATGACACATGCATGGTTATATATACTAGTGTCATTGCATGTGTATACTATAATGTATGTGTTGTACTAGCATTTAATAGTACAAATGTATAGTGTGTATGTGTACGCGGCAATAATATTTTGTACACAGATTATCATTACATGTATAGTACTATGGTAGTACTATACATGTATATAGATATTATAACCACTGTGTATATATACGGTACCATATTAGTATACATGAGCTAGTACTATGCATATAAGTACATTTGTGCCAATGACTAACCTCATTATGTGTATAACATGTATACACATTATTTGTAATGACATAATCCTTAAAGTATAATATAGTTATATGCTAGTACTATACATGTATTAAATAGTAAAGTAGTGTATAGTTATATATTACATGAGGATAGTATAGGTACCAATATGCATACTATGTACATACTAATAGTTGCAAGTATGTTCTATGCATATTGATACACATGTGATACATGTGTACTACACACATAGCATGCTAATATTAATGAGTATTACCAAAAGCTAGATGATGCCAGACTAGTACATTACCACTACCATTGTAAGTATTATACTAGTACTATACCACTACCATCGTACACATGCATGTGTACATAGCGTTTAGGGAATATGTCTTCTTTTATTCATGCATGTGTACTATGGTAGTGGTATAAAAATGTAAACTTATATACTATGATATAATAGTACATATGCTAGAATACCATAGCACTATACTAGAATATAACTATATGCACATGTACATGGCATATACAATTCACATCGATGTGTATAGTTTCAATTGTATACGTGTAATGATAATTTCTATGCCAGCTAGTTATAACTGTACACATTATGTAATACAATTGAAACTATGTGTATGCCAATATATGTTATAATAGTTCATCATTCCTTGAACAATGCAATAGGAAAGTATTTATGTTACTTTCCTATTACATTGCACTATTATTAGTACTGCATACATTAATAATGGTCTAATGGTAGTGGCATTATGTATAGTAACTTGTACAATATGTTACACATTATTTATAATGGCATAGTACATATACACTAGATTATGGTACATCAATATGTATCTATAAAATACACAAAGATGCATATCTATGGTTAGTATAATAGTACTATTATACTATGGTATTATATACAATGGTAGTGGTATAAAATGTAAACTTATATACTATGGTACATATATTATGCAAGTTAGGTATATGTATTTTACAATGCTATGCATAGTACATTGTATGTACACTTTTAGTGACTTGTAACTAAAAGTGGATTTTAAATGTACTTAATAAGTAGGAAAAACATATATCACAAAATTGGTAATTTTAAATATTTTTAAAATTATAAATTAGTTTTAAATTTTAAATTTAAAATATTTTCAAAATATATTTAATTTATATCAATTTTATCTCCAATATTTTCTTTTATGAGTACATATATATTTAATATGGTATATATCTATTTATTGTATATCTATGTCACTATTCTATGTACATTAGCCACAATTAATAAAAAAGATCGATTAATTATCATAGAAATATAAAATTAAGGATAATACGAAGTACTTAAAATGTTATAATTTTATCTTATAACAAAACATAATTATATAAATACATCAAATCGAAAGAATATTAAAGTTTTATAACTCTGCAGTATTATAGCAAAGAGCTTATACCGAGGAATACAACTAACTAGAAGTGAAACCTAAAACAAAATATTAAGTTAAAAGTTTTATATTTATATTGTACCTTGTTAAATAGTGTACTATGCTATACATAGGGTTATACATGCACATGTGTACAAGTACTTTTAGTTATATGTTTAATTATACATAAATAATATGCCATTTTATGCACATAACTATGTACATATATCACACTAACAATAATAAATAGTACTAATGGTACATTGTTGGACCCCGATTTTAAGTGGAATTGAGAAATAAGAAATGATATAAAATATGTGTTATATATATATATATATGTTGTGTGTATGCTTTAAGGAAACTTATGAGAAAAGCATTATTGGATGTTGATGTATTTGATAATTGTGGAGATTGGTATGGTTTATAAAAGTTCAAGTAGATGAGTTAATTGAAATGAAGTTAAATAGCAAGAATTAAAAAGAAAAAGTGTGAAAATTTGAAGAATTTAGAAAGTTTGACTTTTGGAGATAAAAGGTTTGACTTGAGAGTTGACTTTTTGATTTTGGGAGAATTTGAGAAAATGATCTTCTGGAAATTTGTAGTTTATGTCAAGAGCTTTCTGTAGCCATAAAGTTTGATATTTTTCGATATCGGGAGTGAGAGTTATGATCAGTCAAATTTTGCTTGAAGTTTGACTTTTTGAGGAAAAAAGTTGACTTTTTGATTTAGGCAAAATTCGAGAAAGTGATCAACATGAACATTGTAGCCTCTATCGAGAGCTTTTTGTGGACATAAAGTTTACTATTTTTCGATGTCGGGATTGAAAGATATGATTTTCTGAAGATATGCTTTGCTTTGAAAATGCTATTAAGTATAGATTTGTGTGTTCTATGCTTCGAGGCCACTCATCGTATGGATTTAGTTTGAATTAGAGTAAGTGGTCTTCATGAAAGTTTTAGATGATGTTTTTATATTTCCATTGATATAAAGTTTGCAATTTTTCGATATCGGGGCTAGGAGTTATGAGCGATTAAAAATTGGAAGTCGTTTAGGAAAAGCTGTTTTGGACAGAATCTTTGATTGAGGTTTTGACCTTTTTCGAGACCTAATTTGATTTTGAGTACTTCAGAGAAGTTGTAGAGTTTCCTTTGATCTTTTTATTGACACCAAATTTGTCAAATTCTGAGTTCGGGATCGAGAGATATGATTTTGGAAAATTTCAGTTTTGAAGTTCCGCAACTTTATTTCTTTATCCGATCCCTTTTGTAATCTTTTGCTTATAATTCCTTCGTCCGACATCTGATTGATTTGATTCTTGAAGCGTTGGATTCCTAAGACGATTAATTTCATTTTCTTGAAGAATTATGATTTTTAGGAGATTAAATGGAAAGAGATTGATTGAACCAAAGTAAGAGATTTGGTTATAGGTTATAAGTTGGATAATTTTCTGAACATGGTTCAGTATTTTGCAATTTTCGGGAGCTGTACATCTCCGATTAAGTTGATTCTTGAGGGAAAATAAAGTTAAGATATAGGGATACAACTCTTGTGAAGGGATCGAAATTTAAATTCATCCCTAAGATTGTTAATTTCTGGACTAAAGTTATGTTAATGTTCAGTCTCGGATTTTGTGAAGGTCCGATAGTATTTTGGCTATAACTTCTTCGTTTTAGATCCGAATTGAGCGCCGTCAGTGGCGTTGGATTCATAACATCGAGAGAAACAATTTGTAAGAAGAAAGTTTGTCCAAATTATTTCGTTTAGATACTTGAAAACAGGACACAAGTAGTCAGTTTTTCAAAATCCTGTGCAGGGGTATTTTGGGATTTCACTTAAAAGGAGGGGCATTATGGTCTTTTCCCCCCATTTTAATGACCTGGCATGAAACACATCTTGTGCTGTCATTTGGAGGTCTGGAGAGTCACGAAATAAGTAGAAAAGAAGAGAAGAAAATAGAAGAAAAAAAGAAGAAGAGAGGGGAAAGAAGAAGAAGCTTACGACAATGGAGAGAAGAAGAAGAAGGAAGGGGATTTTATGGGTTTTCTTAGAGATTTTCGCTTGTTTTCAAGGGGGAAAGAGGATGAAAGAAGGTGAAAGCTCCATGGCTTCCAAGAAATTCGAAATCAAGAGAGAGAAGGTAAGAGAAAAGTTTTAAGTTTTGAGTTATTCTTGAAATTTTAGTTTAGATTAATTAGAAATGATGTGGGTTTATGTGCTATGAGATTAATTTTAGTGATTGTCAAGTATAATGAGTTAATTTTGGTTATGGAAGATTCTAGAGAGAGAAAGCTTAGTGAAGAAGATGATGAATAGTGAAATTTAGGGGTTTTTGAAATTTTTGCTTTAGATTGCTTGAATTAGTGATGAATTTGAGATATTCTAAGTTAATTTTGATGTTTATGCTTTAGGTGAAGTTTAATTTGAAAAATTGTAAATTGGAGGTTTAGGCTTAATTTGAAATTTGGGGATTTTGTGAATTAATGGTGTAGAATCATCAATAATAGTATGAATTGGTGAAATATGAAATCAATTGTGAAGAAATTGTGATTTATGATATGGAATTTGTGTAAATTGGTTTAGGCCAATTTTGAAAATTGGGGATTTTCAAAATTGGAGATTGAAATAGCTTGAATATGTGAGGAATTGATGTTTTCTAAGCTCAATTTGAGAAATTAAGTTAATTATGATATTGAATTTGAGCGGATTGGTTTAGGTGCATTTTAGAATTTGGGGATTTTGAAGGATTTTAGAAATTAATGATGTACATATCTTGGAATTAGTATGAATTGATGACTTATGCATCAAATTGAAGGATTAAGTTATTTATGAGATTGAATTTTGATGAAATTGCTTTAGGGAATGTTAAATTGGAAGAAAGAAGGAGGCTTTGGAGCAATTGAGGCACAAAGCAAGTTGTTAGCATGGATATGAGGTGGGTGATGTATTTATATTTTGAATCATGAGTAAATTATGTGATTTTGAAAAATCAAGAAAAGAATAATATTTTGAAATTATGTTTTCAAAGGATTTGAAAATAATTATTCAAAGATTTACGTTAAAATGTTTGAAAATGATTTGGGAAAATTGTAGAAAAATTTGAGAATACGAGATTTATTTAAAATTGTGTTTCGCATTTTGAAAAATGTGAACCATGCTATTTATGCATTAGTATATATTGATTGTGGGTTGAAAAAAAATACTTGCACTCTTTTTTATGCATTTGAATGATATACTATTAATTGAGTTATTGAATATGATTGTTATATAAAATGATTGTGAATTTGTAAGAAATTGATTGGTGAATTTGTATTTTTGCAGCATGACATATGAAATTATGTGCTTAGTGAATGTAACTGTGTCTAGTAAGATACGACATGAAAATGTGAAATTTCGAAAAGTGCCTTCGGGCAATCTGCTTATTTTAAGCATGAATATGTGAATTGTATGGGTTTGGTCAGTTCCCCTCCGTAGAGTCAAGCACTTGTCTCCTCTCGATAGCCTTCTCCCACGCCTTGAGTGGCTTAGGAGTTTTGATTTGGACTCCCCTCATTCACTACCGCATATGACCGCTTGGGAATGTGCGACGTCTGTTAGACCGAAACCAAACCATTTTGTTATGTTATGTGATTTTGATTTTGTTTATGTGCGTGAAATTTCTCCGATGTGATTGCATTCATGTTTATGAGAAATTTTGAAAAATGAGAAAAAGGGTTTTCAACCATGAAATTATAGAAATTTGATATGAAAAGTTTGGAAAATTGAAAAGGGTTTGAGAAAAATATTTGAAAGTTGAAAAGTTTGAAAACTAAGCCTTTTGGCAAAAAGTTTATGAAAATTGATTTCTGCTTATTATTCAGTTTATAAATATGTTACCCACGAGCTTCCGAGCTCACCCCCCTTCATCCCAATCTCCAGGTATTCGAGCAGGAGATCGGATGAAAGAGCGTCAAGTTTGATTTTGTCGCATTTGTATTTATGTGTAAATTGAGAATTGACATTGTTTTGGCTTGAATTGCCTTTTGTGTATATAAAGCAGTTATTACGGGATGTATATGAATTCGAAACTTGGATATTGATTTTATGATTATAATTGAGTATGATTATGCTTTATGTTTGTAATTGGATATTGAATGAGGATTTTTGTATGTGGATTTGAGATATTGAATGTAGTTGGGATTGATTGAGATTTTATGATCAATTGAGGATTTTTGAAGTGTTAAGTTTAGATGTGCGTTTCTGCTAGTGTTTCGGATTCCGGACGGGAGGGTCCGATGATGATTTGTGTTATTGGGTTGTGATATTAGAAGTGTTTGTACCTTTGCAAGAATTTTTGAGATAGGATAAATGCAGTCGTTATGCTGCCGAATTTTCGTTAGAATTGGGATAAAAATGAGATTTTGGCTGTATAAGTGTCTATAAGAGTATGAAAAATTTGAGATTTGTATATGGATGAATTTCCAATGTGGGAGTTATATGTATTTGATTCAAAGCTTGGTATGAGTTTGATAAATGAGTATAAAAAAAAGAAAAATTTATACCGGATTTCGGAATGGTATGTCTTAGGGTTTCCAACGCGAATGTGTTTCTGCGTTCTTGATTTTTCTCGGATGTCAGCTCCGTTTGGTAAGTATCGATTCCGCTTTGCTACTTTTGGTTTGATGTAATTCAATCCACTTTGTTTTCATCTTCGAATTCCAATTATCCGATGTGCATTCGCTTTGTTTCGACCTCTTTTGTTTCGTTGCTTTGTTTGTCATTATCGAATTCAAGTTATCCAATTTGAATTCGCCTCGTTCTTTGTATCCGATTCCTGATTTTCGGTTGGGATCCGGATTTCCGGATCGGGTCTCAACATACATTGTTACCAATTGTGCATTACTATGTGTATGGTATGTATTATGGTAATACTATTACCAATAGTGTCAAATAGCTTTACGTTGTCTTCATTGTTATGCATGTGTACATAGCTCATTGTGCCAATGAGTAAGTTTGCATACTAATATGTATGAATTGACATTATTATAGATGCATAGTTCATAAAATGAATATTGTGTATCACTAACTAAGTTAACTACTTAGCATAACATTTATACTAAGTAACTATACAATGGTAAGTGAGTAATTTATGCATGTGTACACAAAATATGTACACAATATGTTACAAATAACTTTACTAATAGTTATGATATGTACAATGTAATACATACAATGGCAGTAGTATTTCCATATTTAATACCAAGTTATTATATATACTAGTATTACCATGTTTACAAATGTGTGTACTATTGATGTACCATAATCTATAAAATATGTAAATACATTATGCATAACACAATATGGTACTGTTTATATAATACATGCTAATGCAATACACACTAGTGTATTAGTATACTAGCTATACACATCCATAGCTAGTATAACCCTATTGTATAACTATAATAGGGTTACTAGCTATAGATGATATAGTATACATAGCTAGTAAAGTAAATCATGAAACAAGAAATTGTTTCTTGATGCAAGAAAGCAAGTCTTGATGAATTTCTTGAAGGAGTCATGTATTCTTGTTAGTGTGATGTATAAAATGAGATGACTTTATAGATAATTGGTACATAAAACCAGCTAGTTATAACTGTACACATTATATAATATGTACACATCATCTATAGTGTATTCAATCTGCATGTGTACATAGCTCATTGGCATAAATAATATTTGTCTAATTCTATTCAAGTATTTCAGGTAAACTCAAAATAGGAATCAAAATTGTTATGCATGTATACATAGCTCATTTTTATGAGCTAGTAATGTATACATAAATAATTATCAATTTAATGTGATTTGTACACATGCATGTGTACAAGCTATGTACACATCCATAACAATGTATTACTAGTATGTGTAAAGTCACAAAATACTTTTAGTTATAACTATTCATATACATACGGTACACATGTTGTGCATAGTATATAGTACCATAGTTATGCATAGTATAGTAATAACTATGCAATCTTATGTACTATGGTAATAGTACACATGGTTATAAAGTGTACTATGCATGTGTACTATGATCACGAAATATGTACTATATTTTGAGCTATATTATTGGTACTATATAAGTATGTACTGTAGTAATAATATGAGATAGAATGTAAATGGTATTGTAGTACTAGTATAATACATATTGTTGGATCGCGTATGGTCCAAGTATTCACAATACGCTGCGGAAAAGACCATACAAAAACATCACGTATAATCGAAAACACGAGGATTAACGAAAATACCTTATTTTCGTGGGTGGATTGCTTCTTTTTTTTTTTCGGATTCCAAGACACTGCAAATCGCTAATGTCCTCTACCGGTATCCACACGAGCATGCACTATCCGGGCTACAGCTGTAGTGTGCTAGCACGTCCTGAAAACCTTTCTAAACGCCGCACGATCTTTCTCCTGGATGACGGCTAGGGTTTCCTGACAATTGTGTCGTCAACCTAATGAGACCTAAGCTTCTCTATTTATAGAGAAACCCTAATCTCATTCAGGCCCTATTAAGTTTCGGCCCATTATATCATATATAATAAAAGCCCGACAACTTAATTCAATCTAGCCCAATAAATATATCTAAATATATTTATTCAATGCCTAATAAATTAGGCCCAAGAGAATAAGCCCAGATCACATCACTCTTTGTGTGCGACCCTGTAGGCTCATTTGATGTTGGCAATGGGCTTGATTACACTTCAAGGCCCATAAGTCATAAGCGGCCTCTAGCAAGACATTATGACTACCCAAATCAAATGAGGATCGATAATCCGATTTAACTCAGAACTATGGTTATAGGCTCGGTCCTTTGTAACACGATATCAAGATTAATCACAAGGCATGGTACATGTCAACCTTTGATTAATCATAGTTTCTGATCCCCAAGTTGATGATTATAACAAATGACATTGATGACTCTTCATCAATTCATTTGAGCACGCCATGCATTTCTTCATCACACTTATCAAGAGGCCCAAATGATATCTCTCTCATTTAAGAGAGGTACAAATCCCATCTACGCTATTCACATCCTCCGCATGATTCATTTAGTATCCAACATAAGACTATATGTTATTCGGTTAAAAATAACTTAGTCTAATATCAAAACACTAAATTCCTCATGTAGGAACCATGATGACTTCAGTCAAAGGACTAAAGTCAAATCATATAAAGAATCACTAATGACATGAAACCATGTAGTATTCTTTATGTGGTCGGTCCAATATATGTTCTCTAACATATATCCATGTTTCGATTTGATATCTCATATCCATGATCAAGAAAACGTGATCATCAATCGAACACATACTAGCCTTAATTTATTATTGTTCCACCAATAATGATCGACTAGAACAGCCTAGAATAGTATTATAACACTTATGGTTTTACTATCAAGTCACATACTTGATGACATAAGTTTAATACCATTCATGGAATGTAAATCACATTACATAAATGAAATACATGCATATATAAAATGAATACCTCACAATATATTATTAACAAATCATAATGTTAATACATGAATCACAAATGTTCATTGGCCTAGGGCACACTACTAACAATCTCCCACTTGCACTAGGCCCAATCAGTCAGATATCTAATACCCATAGACCTCGTATGACTCTCATGTTTAGGCTGTGGAAGAGGCTTAGTAAGTGGATCGACAATGTTGTCATCTGTGCCCACTCTGCATATCTTCACGTCTCCTCTTGTAATGATCTCTCTAATCAAATGGAAGCGTCTGAGTATGTGTTTGGATCTATGATGCGAATTTGGTTCCTTAGCCTGTGCTATAGCCCCATTATTATCACAATAAAGGTCTATAGGACTTGCAATGCTAGGAACAACTCCAAGCTCTGTGATGAACTTCCTGATCCATACAGCTTCCTTAGCAGCATCCGAGGCAGCAATGTACTCAGCTTCAGTTGTAGAATCAGCAACAGTGTCTTGCTTTGAACTTTTCCAGCTCACTGCACCTCCATTCAAACAGAACACAAAACCTGATTGCGATCTGAAATCATCTATGTCAGACTGAAAACCAGCATCAGTGTAACCATTTACAACTAGCTCTCCTTCAAGTCCTCCATAGACTAGGAACATATCCTTAGTTCTTCTCAAGTACTTAAGGATGTTCTTAACTGCTATCCAGTGACTCTCACCATAATTAGATTGGTATCTACTTGTTATGCTCAAAGCATATGAGACATCTGGTCGAGTACATAACATGGCATACATGATAGATCCAATTGCAGATGCATATGGAATCTTACTCATGCGCCAAGCTCCTTATCCAAGTAGGACAATCCTTCTTAGATAGCTTGATTCCATATGACATAAGCAAGAATCCTCTTGGAATCTTGCATACTTGAACCTTTTCAGACCTTATCTATGTATGTACTCGACTTAGACCTATAAGCTTTCTTGATCTATCTCTATAGATCTTAATGCCTAAAACATAGGCAGCCTCACCTAAGTCTTTCATTGAGAAACGTTTTCTTAACCAAATCTTGACACTCTGTAAGGTCGGAATATCGTTTCCAAGGAGCAATATGTCATCAACATATAAAGCTAAAAAGACAACAGCACTCCCACTAACCTTTTTGTAAACACAAGGTTCATCTTCATTCTTGATGAATCCAAACTCTTTGACAACTTCATCAAAACGAAGATTCCAGCTTCTTGATGCTTGCTTCAATCCATAAATGGATCTTTGAAGCTTGCACACCTTTCCTGAATTCTTAGGATGGACAAAACCCTCAGGCTGTATCATATATACGTCCTCAAGTAAGTTTCCATTAAGGAAAGCTGTTTTGACATCCATTTGCCATATCTCATAATCGTAGTATGCAGCTATGGCAATAAGAATTCTAATGGATTTGATCATGACCACTGGAGAAAATGTCTCATCATAATCAATTCCATGAACTTGTCGATAACCTTTAGCAACAAGCCTCGCTTTATAAGTGTGCACATTTCCATCCATGTCGAGTTTCTTTTTGAAAACCCATTTGCATCCAATGGTCTTCAAGCCATCAGACGGATCAATCAAAGTCCAAACTTGATTGTCATACATGGATTGCATCTCTGCTTTCATGGCTTCTAACCATTTAACAGATTCTGGACTTTCCATAGCTTCTTGATAGGTTGTGGGCTCATTATGATCGATGAGCATCACATTATCATCATCAGTAACGAGAAATCCATATCTCTCGGGTTCATGACGAATCCTATCGGATCTCGTAGGCCTTGTGTTGTTGAAGACCGCCATCATCAACGACATGTGAGCTCGCTTCAATCTCCTTTTCGAGCTCAATGTCATTTTGTGAAACTTGAATTTCTTCAAGTTGTACTTTGCTCCACTGCTTCCTTTGGAAACAAATTCCTTCTCTAAGAAGAAACCATTTCGAGCAACAAACACTTTGTTCTCTCGATGGGATGTAAAAGTAATATCCTTTAGTTTCTTAGGATATCCCACAAAATAACATTTTTCGATTTGGGTGCCAATTTGTCGAATTGACGCCTTCACATAAGCCTCACAACCCCAAATCTTTAGAAAAGATAAATTGGGACGCTTCCAGTCCATATCTCATAAGGTGTCTTTTCTACCTTTGAAGGAATACGGTTCAATATGAATGTTGCGGTTTCTAAAGCATAGCCCCGTATTTTGGAAGATCGGTTTGACTCATCATTGATCGAACCATATCTAATAGAGTTCGATTTCTCCTTCGTAAACACCATTCCATTGAGGAGTTCTGGAGGAGTCAATTGTGAAACGATTCCACAATCCTTAAGATAATCATCAAACTCTTGGCTTAAATATTCACCTCCTCGATCGGATCGAAGGATTTTAATATTCTTGCCAAGTGATTTTGTACTTCATTCTTATATTCTTTGAACTTTTCAAAGATTCAGATTTGTACTTCATTAAATAGACATACCCATATCTCTCAAGTCATCTGTAAAAGTAATGAAATACAAATAACCTCCTCTCGCCGATATGCTAAAAGGACCGCATACATCGGTATGTATAAGGCCTAATAGCTCATTGGCCCTTTCCCTTTACTCATGAAGGGGCCTTTGTCATCTTACCCAAAGAAACAAGAATCACACGTGTCAAAAGATTCAAAAGAATCAATGAATCCATCTTGATGGAGTTTTGAAATCGTTTTTCATTTACGTGGCCTGGCGACAATGCCAGAGATAGGTTGGGTTCAAATCGTTAGATTTAAACTTCTGTATTTATGTTATAGATGGGCTCATTTGTAACAAACTCAAGGTCAGAGTATAAATGCCATTTAATTGACGCAAGAATGCCATATAAAATGTCATTCTTATAAATGGAAATACTTCTATTCTCAATAGAAAATTTAAATCCATCATTCTCTAAACAAGCAAAAGAAATAATGTTCCTACCATAGTAGGTACATAATAACAATTTTGAGTTCCAAATGAGCCCAAGAGGCAAAATAAGATCATAAGTCCCCACGGATAAAGCAAGAACTCTTGCTCCATTTCCCACGCCAAGCAGTCGATCTCACCAGACATCAATCTTCTAGTCCTTCTTAGACTTTGCACATTAGTACAAATGTGAGTTGCAGCTCCAGATCTAATACCCAAGATGCGAATGAGTAAAATTGATTTCTATAACAAACATACCTGAAGAAATAGTCGCACTATTCTTCTTCTCTTTCAACTCTTCCAAATAGAGTTTGCAGCTCCTTTCCAATGACCGTGTTCATTGCAATGAAAGCAAACTCCTCCTTGGGTGCCTTAGTCTTAGCTTTGGGCTTGGGCCTGGACTTAGATACTTTACCTTTTTCCTTTGCTGTGCCCTTCTTCTTGAAAGCCTTTCTTTCTTGCTTGAGAACAATTCTCGAGTTCCTATACCAATCTAGGAAATTTATTCCACTAAATTTTCTTTCTCTAAGATAGATAGCATAGATGTTTGTGGATGGAGTAGCCATAATCTACAAAAAATTATGCAATAAGGGTCAACATTCTTATTATTATGAGGTATTAGCTCCCACTCAAATAAATAACCCTCAATTGAAAAATGGGAGAAACAAGATCCATATTTCACTAAGTCCTAAGAAAGCTTTGGCTTAACACTCAAAACTTAGTTATTTAGGTAGAAAACTCTTTTCAATTACATCACATGTAACTCTTGATGGGCTTATGTTAAAATACATCTTATGTACTGCATGTATGTAAAAACCCAATCTTATGCCCTAAGCCCAAAACCGCTTTTGATAGCTTAGTTAAGTTTAACCATACTTTACCTATGAATAGCACCATTATTCAAATGTCTTCCTAGATAATCCCCACATGCCTTGCTTTGGCAAAACCCACATAAGGATGAGCTAGAGATAAACATTGGTAAAGATTTATGGAAGGCATATAAACTTAAAATTACGATGAGGGTCGTTTTATAAGGTTATTAATCCTTATAAAGAATTATGGAAGATTACAAAACGCTTGTTATAACCTCGCTTGATTCTATTTGTTGATTTGAAAATTTAACTTAATAATTCAACTCTTTAAAAATTAAATTAAATACAAAAAAAAAAATCGCTTCCTAATAAATAATCCTTTGAAAACAATTTTTCAAATTTTAATAAAACACCTTTTATTATTATTAGGAGTATTTATTAATTTAATCTCAGTTAAATTAATAATAGAAATTTAATAATTCAACTCTTGAAAATTAAATTAAATTCCTAAAACCCTTTCCTAATAAATAATCCTTTGAAAACAATTTTCAAATTTAATAAAACACCATTTTATTTTATTAGGAATATTTAGTAATTTAATCTATATTAAATTAATAAAAGAGAAATTAGGGTTTTAAAACAATTTTATATATATATATATATATATATATAAAAAGCCAGACACCACACACACGAGGCGTGCGGTCAAGGGGTTGACTGGCGCGTGTACCGCACGCGCCCGGTCGGCGTCTTCGACGCCTCAGGACGGCGGGCGCGTGTCCCACACGCCCCTTCGCCTTCCCCACCAACGACACCGCTTTCTCCTCTTCTTCGGTTTTCTCCCATTTCTCCACGATTTCCACTACCAATCAACCGCAACTCTCCCACGCCCACGATTCAAGCTCAGATCTTGTGGATCTAACGAAAAACATGAAGGTTCTATCATCGGGTCTCCACCCGAAGATTACATCTTGTCACCGCCGCCTGTGGCGTCACCGGAGACGCCACAGAGGCACCGTGCGATGCCACTGATGGGTAGCCTCTGATGGGTGTCACTCTCCCATCGATTTTCCAAAAATGATGGCAACCCAGAAAATCAAGAGAGATCAACGCAAGGGAAGAAAAAAACGCAAAACCAAGATAGAGGGAGAAACGAAATAACGCAATAGCTAAAAACACATACATACAATCTGAAACAATTTTCAGAAATATGCTCAAGAGTTCATATGCAAGCAAATTGGGTATGGTATCTATTAGGGCATTAGGAAATTTGGGGATTTCAGATAAAAATGCAAAACATGCATCGTATAACAAGGATTTTGAGAAAACCCTAAACCTTTGATTTCCAGATAACCATTTATCACCGTATATGCATATGGAACAATTTCCAGATCTATAAACGCAGAAGCATATGGAAAAAAAAAACGCAGTAAAAGGCATAAAATTCATTCATGCTCGAGGAAACAATTTCCAGAAACAGAACAAAACATGCATCGAATAACAAGGATTAAAAACAGTTTGGAAAAAATTTCCAGAACAGCATCGGGAAACAAGTTCAAAACTTTAACAAAAACAATCACCATTGTCATATGTATTTTACCGAAGCATTAACATAAATCAACAACAATAATCAAGCCTTTAAATCCAAGATTAACGATTAAACCTGGCTCTGATACCACTGTTGGATCGCGTATGGTCCAAGTATTCACAATACGCTGCGGAAAAGACCATACAAAAACATCACGTATAATCGAAAACACGAGGATTAACGAAAATACCTTATTTTTCGTGGGTGGATTGCTTCTTTTTTTTTTTCGGATTCCAAGACACTGCAAATCGCTAATGTCCTCTACCGGTATCCACACGAGCATGCACTATCCGGGCTGCAGCTGTAGTGTGCTAGCACGTCCTGAAAACCTTTCTAAACGCCGCACGATCTTTCTCCTGGATGGCGGCTAGGGTTTTCTGACAATTGTGTCGTCAACCTAATGAGACCTAAGCTTCTCTATTTATAGAGAAACCCTAATCTCATTCAGGCCCTATTAAGTTTCGGCCCATTATATCATATATAATAAAAGCCCGACAACTTAATTCAATCTAGCCCAATAAATATATCTAAATATATTTATTCAATGCCTAATAAATTAGGCCCAAGAGAATAAGCCCAGATCACATCACTCTTTGTGTGCGACCCTGTAGGCTCATTTGATGTTGGCAATGGGCTTGATTACACTTCAAGGCCCATAAGTCATAAGCGGCCTCTAGCAAGACATTATGACTACCCAAATCAAATGAGGATCGATAATCCGATTTAACTCAGAATTATGGTTATAGGCTCATCCTTTGTAACACGATATCAAGATTAATCACAAGGCATGGTACATGTCAACCTTTGATTAATCATAGTTTCTTGATCCCAAGTTGACTGATTATAACAAATGACATTGATGACTCTTCATCAATTCATTTGAGCACGGCCATGCATTTCTTCACCACACTTATCAAGAGGCCCAAATGATATCTCTCTCATTTAAGAGAGGTACAAATCCCATCTACGCCATTCACATCCCTCCGCATGATTCATTTAGTATCCAACATAAGACTATATGTTATTCGGTTAAAAATAACTTAGTCTAATATCAAAACACTAAATTCCTCATGTAGGAACCATGATGACTTCAGTCAAAGGACTAAAGTCAAACCATATAAAGAATCACTAATGACATGAAACCATGTAGTATTCTTTATGTGGGTCGGTCCAATATATGTTCTCTAACATATATCCATGTTTCGATTTGATATCTCATATCCATGATCAAGAAACGTGATCATCAATCGTAACACATACTAGCCTTAATTCATTATTGTTCCACCAATAATGATCGACTAGGAACGATCTAGAATAGTATTATAACACTTATGGTTTTACTATCAAGTCACATACTTGATGACATAAGTTTAATACCATTCATGGAATGTAAATCACATTACATAAATGAAATACATGCATATATAAAATGAATACCTCACAATATATTATTAACAAATCATAATGTTAATACATGAATCACAAATGTTCATTGGCCTAGGGCACACTACTAACACATATAACATTGTCACCCTAACCATGGTATTACATGCTATGTGTACCATGGTTATATAGTACACATCATTATAATAGAAAATGGTATAATAGTACACATGCATAACAATTTTGTACACTATAGATATCCCAATTACAATGGTAGTGGTAATGTACTAGTCTGGCATCATCTACCATTGTATAATATAGTTATACAATGTAGACATCAAGAAATTTTGAGTTTACCTGAAATGTGTGAATAGAATTAGACAAATATTATTTATGCCAATGAGCTATGTACACATGCATATTGAATACATTACATGGAAAGTAATGTAATCCTTGAAGTATAATATAGCTTATTGTGCCAATGACATAAATTATTGTGCCATATACATGTACTAGTTAATACATGTATAGTAAATACCATACATAAACACCATGATATACATCATACCATATGTAATTGTGTAAAATGTCACAGTTATATAGCATTGGCAGTGACTTTAGTCACTTCCATAGCTATTGTGTACATAACTATTCTTAATGTGTACACATCTGTTGTTATGCTATGTACATGATTGGTAACAGAGTCTTGATGTACTAAACTATTATTACATGTGTAAATAGTTATGTAGCCATTATATACATGATAACTATTAGTACCATACTAATAGTTACCATGCAGATTGAATACATTACATGGAAAGTAATGTAATCCTTGAAGTATAATATAGCTCATTGTGCCAATGACATAAATTATTATACATCAAGACTATGTTACCAATCAATCAAAATTGACATTATTTATGTACTATGCATGTGTAATACAATTTGGGATGCATAATACATATTCCCTAAAATATTCAGTCTTCATAAAACTTGTATATCTATAAGTTCTCTTTTAAATCGTCAAGAATAACATAGATATACAAGTGATTCCTTGTTGGACCCCGCTGTCGGAGCCCAACATCGGACATGAGAGCGTGGTGCTGTATGTGTGGGGTGAAACATGTTAATTAAACGATTAAGGAAAAAGACCATTGGAAGCTCAATGGACCCGCCGTGAACAAACTCAAAACTTGCTTTCATGATTGAAACAAACACATCCATAAATCATTATTCAAAAGATGAGTTTTGCAAAGCTTTAAGAACAGTTCAAACTAAATTACAACCTTGAGTTCAAGAGCCAAAAATACAAAATACCCTTGAACCAATAATACTTGAAATGTAACTAAAGCCTTGACTTCCAAAAATATAACATTGAAAATAAGTAAACATCACAAAATGGAGTGCTGCCATAACTCGTGACTCACTCGGTCTCTTGCTCGTCACCTGAATGGGGGAGAATAGAGGGGTGAGCTATAAAGCTCGTGGGAACATATTCATAATATTAAAATAAGTGAAATTAGTCAAAAATAACTCATTGTCGTAGTACTTGTTGAAATCATAGCAATTGAGCATGTATGAGTCATTATCTTGAAATGCTTGATTCATGAACAATTCATGATGCATGAAACATAACAACAGATCATAAACACATAACATAACATAACATAACATAACATAACATAACATAATGGTTTGGGGTAGTCCCTGATTCATGACGTACTACACATTTCCATCGAAATGGTTATGTGTAGACGTAGTTTCGTAAGGAAAAATCCTTGTGAGGAACCCTGTGCCACTTGCGGGCAGGCGGGAGAAGCCTTTTCGTGAGTCAGTGTACACTTGACTGTTTGTGAGGGACATATCGCAAACCCACATAACATGCATGATTCAAATTCTTGTAAACTTGTTTGCCAACTGGCACTTGCTTGTAAACTTGCTTGTCATACATTTCAGAAAGCATCTTAAGTTTAATTTAAAACAAACCTCAGCTCAATTGGACAACCATATCAAAAGTTATGAGCCAAAATCTGAAACCTACACCAAGTCACAATTTCCAGATTTCATCCCTACCTCAACTCTTTTCATTTCATCACTTTACCTACATCAATATGCATCCATTTGGACCCCTAATTCAGCCATAAATTCATCAAAACATTTTCTTGAATCAATAGTCAAGATTTGGCAGCACACACACAATTGACTTTCCTTAATTTTCCATTTATCTAGCCTTCCAAAAATAAATCCAAAACCAAGCCAAAATCAATGTAAACCATGTTCATTCACTCATCCTCACACAAACATGAATTTGTACCCAAACAAGCAAACCATAAGCTTTATGAAATTAATACACAATAAGTCATAATTCATGCACAATAACTCCCAATTAATGCATCTAACAACTAAGTTAAAGAACATAAACATCAATTCTCACCTAAATAAGTTGCAAGCTCTAATTTCCTCAAATCTCAAGTTCACACCAACTCCTACTTTACTCCTCACCCAAGGTCATCACAAACATCATAAATATCATCACCCACTCAAGGCCTAAGTTGGATTTGCATGAGAAGGAAGGAGGAGCAAGTAAGTTGTAAGGGAAGCTTTATAAAGGAGAAGAAAAGAAAACACTCAAAGGAGGAAGGAAAGGAGGAGGCTACAGATGAAGAGAAAAAGAAGCTTTCAAAGTGATTTTGTTAAGTCTTTCCCAAGGAAGAGTGTCGTAGGTGATAAATGAAAGAAGACAAAAAGATTAAATGAAGAGGACACTTGGCTTTTAAATGGGAAAAAGACAAAAAATCAATTTAATCCTATTTAATAAAGAACATTAATACAAATAAATCTTCTATCTAATGCTAATGGCTCAAATAAAAATCCCAAAATCCTTTATCCAATATTCCATTGCCATTAGGCAGTGCTTTTCAGTACAGGAAACCCACTCAGTCAGCCAGTTGGAAATTTTCCGATCCGGGCAAGTACCTCGAAAAATTTCAGAAAAATTCCCAAAAATCCCTAAAAATGTAAAACACACCTAGAGCACTTCAATTCAATTTTTCAAACACCAATATCACATAATTCACAAAAAGTTTCATTTAGACACATATGCCGGGAAATGTCATGAATGCATGTACAATTATGTGCATGTGCAAAAATTACCATTCATATTTATATAGAGGCTATAAGATGCATGTGTATGTCGAGATATATTTGAACATTCCTAAGCCATCCCAATTTACCAAAATACCCTTCCCATCGGTGATGAGATGTTACATCCACGGCTTGGCTAGCTTTTATCGGAGATTTGTGAAGGACTTCTCTACTATTGCAGCCACTTTGAATGAATTGGTAAAAAAGAATGTGATTTTTAAATGGGGTGATTCACAAGAGGTTGCTTTTAATACCTTGAAAGAAAAATTGACCAATGCTCCTCTTCTTATTCTTCCCGATTTTTCTAAAGTTTTTGAGGTTGAATGTGATGCTTCTGAAATAGGCATTAGCGCTGTTTTAATGCAAGATTCTAAACCCATTGCTTATTTTAGTGAAAAACTAAGTGGTGCTGCTTTGAATTACTCCACTTATGATAAAGAGTTGTATGCTTTAAAAAGGTCTTTAGAGACTTGGCAACATTACTTATGGCCAAAAGAATTTATCATTCATTCTGATAATGAAAGTTTGAAATTTCTAAAGTCACAACGTAAATTGAACAAGAGACATGCTAGGTGGTTGGAATTTATTGATACTTTTCCTTATGTTATTAAACATAAACAAGGGAAAGAAAACATTGTGGCTGATGCTCTTTCTAGGAGATACTCTCTTCTTAGCTCTATGCATGCTAGATTACTTGGTTTTGAGATGTTGAAAGCCATGTATGAATCTGATTGTGACTTTGCAGAAATTTGGAAATCTTGTGAAAAACATGGTAATGATATTTTCTATAGATTTGATGGATTTCTATTCAAGAAAGATAAACTTTGCATTCCATCTTGCAATCACATGGTTTATATTCTCCATTACCTGTCCCCTCTCATCCTTGGGTTGATATATCTATGAACTTTGTGCTTGGATTGCCTAGATCATCTAGTGGAAAGGATAGTATCTTTGTGGTGCTTGATCGATTTAGCGAGATGGCTCACTTTATCGCATCTATGGTGTGATTCGCCTCAAGGAAACCTAGGACGTGACTTGCACGAACATAAGCTTGCAAAAGGAGGCTTAGGAGCTGAAATTGGATCGAATTTGAAGTTTGAATGTTCAAGGCAAGGAGATGAACGAAATTCCCATATCAAAGGCCCAACATTCAAGTCCAATATTCCTAAAGATCCATTACAAGATGTTGGAGGCCCAATGACAAGAGCTAGGGCCAAAGTAATGAAGCAAGCATTGAATTGTTTAATCCAAGACCTTTAAGAGATAGAGCCCATATTGTTGAGTCAGATTTCATCTCATAAAGGTCCAAGAGGCATTGTCTTATTCCTTGAATCCCAACATAAAGTTTCCAAAGGCCCACATGGAGTCCAATTGGGAGAACTCACTTAAAGTACCATGTGACAAGCATGTGCCACTTAAAAATAAGGATAAGGACGTGATCCCTAAAGGTCCAACATGTTGAGATCATGTTTTATTTAGTTTCCTTTTTTGTTTCCTTGAAATAAGGTGATCTAGTCAACACCTTTATAAGTTTGTTTTGTTTCCTTTCATTTAGAAATAATATTGAGAGCTTTCTTGCTTTCTTTATATTCTTTGAGAATACTTGACTTATCAAAGGAGTGGTCTTCCTTTGTGGCGTCCTAAGGTTAGAGTTCTAAGAGACAAGTTCTCTTAGGGTTCTTTCCATTTACCAACATTCTTGCTAGGGTTCTAAGAGAAAAAGTTCTCTTAGGGTTCTTTTCATCGACCAACATTCTTCTAACTGCCCATTTTCTCTTTGTGTTCTGTTTCTATCTTTTCAATTTGTTTCTTGAGATTTCGTGTGTTTGCTTGATTCTATCTACTCCCGGGCATAGTTCCATCTTGTTGAAGGTTCTATAAGACAAGTTCTTATTGGGTATCCCATCACTTTCCCATAAACCATCCTAAAGGGTGACATTCCTAAAGGGGTCTTATAAGCTGTTCTATAAGCCCACAATGCATCTCCCAATCTAAGAGTCCAATCCTTTCGATTAGGTTGCACTATTTTCTCCAAGATAGACTTGATCTCACGGTTAGAAACTTCAGCTTGGCCACTTGTTTGAGGATGGTATGCCGTGCTAGTTCTGTGAAAAATGTGGTACTTCTTCAATATAGCCTTAAAGGATCGATTGCAAAAGTGGGTCCCCCTATCACTGATTATTGCTTTGGGAATGCCAAACCTATCAAAGATGTTAGCCTTAACAAATCCAACAACAACCTTAGCATCATCAGTTCTAGTAGGAATAGCCTCAATCCATTTAGATACATAATCCACAGCGAGCAAGATATAAAGATATCCATAAGAAGAGGGAAAAAGACCTATGAAATCAATGCCCCAGACATCAAATATCTCACTAAAAATCAAAGTGGTTTGTGGCATCTGGTCTCTCTGAGTTATGTTACCAGTTCTTTGACATCTTTCACATGATTTACAGAAGTGGAATGCATCTTTAAACAATGAAGGCCAAAGAATCCACATTCAAGCACTTTATGAGTTGTGCGCTTAGCACCAAAATGACCACCACAAGAATAAGTATGACAGAAAGTAAGTATGGAATTAAACTCATCTTGTGGCACACATCTCCTAATAACTTGATCAGCACAAAACTTCCACAAATTTGGATTCTCCCAATGATAATACTTAGTATCAGCATGAAATTTATCTCTTTGGGATTTAGATATACCTGAGGGTAGCTCATTAGTAACTAAAAAGTTAACTAAATCAACATACCATGGTCGAGGTGTAGCACGGAGGAAATCATACAACTGTTCATCAGGAAAAGTCTCCTTGAAAAGAACGACATCAACTCCTTTAGCATTAAGTCGACTCAAGTGATCAGCAATAAGGTTCTCAGCTCCCTTCTTGTCCTTAATCTCAAGGTCAAACTCTTGTAGGAGCAAAACCCATCTGATAAGGCGCAACTTGGACTCCTTTTTCTTCAAGAGATACCTAAGAGCTGCATGATCAGAGAAAATAACAACTTTTTTGCCAAGTAAGTATGACCTAAACTTTTCAAGAGCAAACACAACAACAAATAATTCCTTCTTAGTTGTATGGTAATTGCACTGAGCTTCATCCAATGTCCTAGAAGCATAAGCAATCACATGCAAATACTTCCCTAGACGCTGCCCAAGAACAACTCCAACTGCATAGTCACTGGCATCACACATAATCTCAAAAGGAAGCTCCCAATTAGGTGGTTGGATGATGGGTGATGTTGTCAACTTATTTTTCAACAAGCCAAATGCATCTTTGCATTTTTGGGAGAAGATGAACTCAGCATCTTTGGCTAGCAACTTGCATAGAGGGGCGGCTACCTTGCTAAAATCCTTGATATATCTGCGATAGAAACCTGAATGTCCAAGAAAAGATCGAACATCCCTCACAGAGGAGTGGTAAGTCAAGGACAAGATAATATCTATCTTAGCTTTATCAACCTCTAAACCATGTGCAGAAATCACATGCCTTAAAATTATCCCTTGCTCTACCATAAAATGACATTTTTCATAGTTCAAAACAAGGTTAGTATCCATGCATCTTTTCAAGATCAGAGACAAATTTCCTAAACAATGATCAAAGGAATCACCATAGATAGAAAAATCATCCATAAAAACTTCAACTATCCTTTCAACATAATCAGAAAATATACTCATCATGCATCTTTGAAAAGTAGCAGGTGCATTGCATAAACTAAAGGGCATTCTCCTATAAGCATATATACTAAATGGACAGGTAAAGGTAGTCTTTTCTTGATCCTCAGGGGCAATAACAATTTAATTATATCCACTATAGACATCAAGGAAACAATAGAAAGACTTACCAGCTAGGCGCTCAAGCATTTGGTCCATGAAAGGCAAAGGATAATGGTCTTTTTTTTGTCGCCAAGTTCAACTTCCTATAATCAATACACATTCGCCAGCCACTTTGAACACATGTGGGCACCAACTCATTCTGAGCATTTTTCACCACAGTAATGCCCGTCTTTTTAGGAACCAAATGGATAGGACTTACCCACTTGCTATGAGAGATAGGGTATATGACACCTGCATCCAAAAGCTTCAAATTTTCTGCCTTCACCACCTCCATCATGGGTGGATTGAGTCATCTCTGCATCTCCCTCGAAGGCTTAGAATTATCCTCTAAGAATATGCGATGCATACACATAGAAGGACTAATCCCTTTGATGTCAGCTAAAGTCCATCCGATGGACGTCTTATGATCCTTTAAGATACGCAACAATCTTTCTTCCTGCATAGCTGTTAGATTATTTGCAGTAATCACTGGAAGAGTATCATTAGATCCAAGAAAATCATACTTCAAATGATCATGTTAGGCCCCGAATTTTTTTTATGATGTCATTAAGCATGGATTGTGATAATTATGTGTTTATGGTTTAGTTTGATTAATTTGAGAATATTAGCGGATAATTGCAGTTTATTTGAGGTTAATGTGGTATAAATGGATATTATAGGATAAAAGTTTATGAGGGCATTTTGGTCTTGGTACTTAAGATTTTAAGACTTAAGGCTTAAATGAAAGGGCAAAATGGACATTGCACAATTAAGTAGGATTAAAAAGAAAGAGAAGGAAAATAGAAGAAGAGAAAAGAAGAGAAAAGAGAAGAAGAAGAAGAGGAAAGTCGTCGGTGGAGAAGAGAAGAGAGGAGAAGAGGGATTTCGTTCTTTGAGGATTTCCGACAGTTTGAAGCTATTTCCAGGTAAGTTTCGCTTTGTTTAATCTTGTTTTGGTTGGATTAAACTGAAAGATAGGTTGGTTATAGCAGAATCGATGGTTTTAGGGTTTGAAAGTGGGAAATGGCTAGATTTCGTGGGATTAGGCGTTTGTGTCTGTTTTTGAGTTGCTAATGGGTTAGAAATGTAGTATAAGACATGATCTAAGGCTTATTTGTGTTGTATTTGAGTTTGGGAAATGATTGAAGTTAGAAAATGCCAGAAATCGAGTTTCGGAGTCGAGCTCCAGACCCGCACGCCGCGACGTGCGTATGAACACGCCACGACGTGGAGTTTGTCGCGACGTATAATAATTAAATTCGTCGCGACGAGCGAGGAAGCGTTCGCCGCGACGGGTGAAGGAGGCACGCCACGACGTGTAAGTGAAGCGTTCGTCACGACGTCGCGACGTGCGAATGGGGTGACGTCGCGACGAGCAGCCCTTTCACCGCGACAAGCGGGGCTTCGCCGCGGCGAGCCCCTGCTTCCAGCAAAGAAAAATTTGGATATTTTTGGGCATATCTTTTGATGTAGATGTCCAAATGAGGTGATTTTGGACTCGTTGTGAGCTAGAAATAAAGGACTACAAGTTTTATGAAGAAAAGAAGTTTTAATTAAGTCTTTAAGATTCTCAAATTTAGGTCGGGAGTTGAGAATAGATTCTTGTGTCAACATAAAAATAGTCTCAATATGTTTTGTGGTATAACTTTTGGGTTTTGAACCTAATTGAATGATTTTGAGGTCAATAGAAACGTAAGGCAATGGGGACTTTTATGGAAAAAGTGACCCGAAGGTGGGCACTTTTCGCAAAGTTTGAGTTTGTTTAGAATTTATCTGAGTGATTATGCAATAATTGGATCCTTAATTTGTATTCCTATTTGAATAGGAATTTGGCATGTGACAAAGGGAATCAAGGAAAGCAAGAGGATAAAAGGAGAGACATCTGATAAGCAATGGAATTCAGGTGGGTTTCATGTTTATAATTTAGTAATGAGCCACTAAAGTTTACTCCCAAAACAAGAATGATTTTAATTACTTCATAAATATCGTTTTGTTTCTATTGAATGATTTGCAAAATTTCTACATATTTCAGCATATGAACTTTTCTGATGAATTTCAAAATAAAGATTGAAATGCATTGAAATGCTTTATATTATGCCTTGAAAAATTTGTGGCATTTTGTATATTCGAAAAAGAAAGAAAGAGCATGAAAAGCATGAAAGCTTTGAAAAACAAGAACATGCTTTGAGCATGGAATGATTCGTTATGTGCTTTATTTGGGTAAGAGAGTTACGGATGGAGTCACATGTACGTCGACGTATAGCCTTCTCCCGGCTGCCCGCTTGAGGCCACGAGATCCTTGAGAAATCGGACTCGTTTTGTTTACGGATTAAACTTCGGTTTATTCGGATCGTTACTACGGAACTCTCGAGCCATTTGGTTGTGCATTGCATCGATGAATTGTCAAGTATGTGCATAAATTGAGCATTTGTATTGATAATTGAATGAACATATTGTGTTGATGTGATAACATTTTTCACTATGAAATGACACTTTTCAAATATGAGTTTGAACTCAAGATTTCGGATTTGACCGAGAATTTGGGAGCAAAGTGTTTTATGAATTGATTATGACTTTTGTATAACAAACAAACTTTTCAACAGTTTTGCTTGTTATTTGCTATAAACCTGTTACCCACGAGTTATAAGCTCACCCCCTTCATTCCCATCCACAGGTGATGAGAAGAAGATCGGGTGAAGGGAAGTGAAGGTTTTCGATTTGTATATGTATCTATGTTGTATTGTTTAAGTTAGATTGGTATTGAGAATTTTGGGAACTGTATATTTTTGTATATTCGGATTTTGATAGTAATATTGTATTGTGGCTTGGAATACCATAGAGCTTGATCAGATTAAGTGGAAATGTGGTATCAGAGCAAGTATGATAGTGGTAAGTATATGTAGTTGGGTTGCGGACCCAACATTTGTGGTATCAGAGCCCAGCATTATGATCTTGCATGGGCGCTTATGGTTGTAAAGTGTCTGAATGGCTAGTGAGAATGTGATTTTGTTGTGGAGGAATTTTCATAAATTATTTGAGGAACCAAGGTACTTGTTTGACTAGATTGACAAGAACGTTGATTAAGTTTAGGAATGTGATACGAAATTTGAGATTTGAATTTTGTGATGAATTGGGGTAAGTTGATGTTGAATCTCCATGTGTGAGATAAAAGTTTGAAAGATGAGATAAAGAATAGAAAGATATATATGGAAGATCGATAGGTTAAGTATGAAATGATGATTGGTCCATATGGGATTCCTTAAGAAATGGGATCATTAGCTAGTGAAATGTGTTAAGGAATATTGAGTTGTGAAGAAAGTGTTAAGAATTTGAGGCGAGAAAGTGATGATACTCTTTCGTGATAAGAGAAAGAGAAAGTTGCGAATAAGTAGAAGGGAGAATTAGTGGATGGGTAAACGGAACCGATAATGATTCAAGGCAATTGTACTAGAGGATGTAGTACGGTGGTGCTATGTTTTCGAAAGTAATATAGATACGAATGTATTGCCATGGATTGTTTGAGAAATTTAGGGAAGATGAGATTAGAGTGTTCAAGTAGAGTGCAATGGAAGCATAACTTTGATTATGATCTTAAGACGAGAAAGTTGGAACCAAAGTAGTAGTTCGATTAATTTGACAAGAGTTATGATCCACAGTACGAGGAAATTTGTGGAATTGAGGTCAGAAGTTCACGATGATTATGTATCGAGAATTTCGAATTGATTGAGGAGATACATGTGGAAGATGAAACGAATGATTTTTGGAAAATGAGATAGAAGTGAGGAAATAGAGAAAAAGAAATGAAGTAGACATAAATGATCTTATATGAGATGAATGAAATGGTATGTAGTTCGGGAAGATCATAAATGTGTATAAGATTATGCATGAAAGAGATTGAGGAAAAGAATGAAGAACTCCATCTCGTAGAAGGACGCGAGGAGTTCTGAAAGGATCAGTTGCACCCGACTCTCTGATATTCTGTAGGGCAAGGTAGTGAGTCCTATGCACCCAATATGGTAATGGATCCATGATGAAATGGTATAGCATGAGAAAAGGTGATTTTTGGAAAAACTAGCATAAAATTTGTGATTAGTATGTTCGATAAGGAGCGAACTGTTGTCAAGGTCAATTGCGATCAAGGTATAAATTATGTAAGATATGAATTGGTGATTTTAAGGAGTAAAAATGCGGACAGAATGGCATAACTCTGTCGATGCCCAACCAAGTATATGTGATAGTGAGTATGTTCGTTACTCCATTGAGTTCTGAGTGACTTGAACATTATCACCGTATGAGGATGAGAGCAATTGGTTTTCTCGAGGGATTAAAGTAGCTGATGATGTGATGATGATAGTAAGTGATTGATAAAGATTTGTATGAATAGTATGGATGGTATCTATGATAGTAGCAAGAAATTCTCTTTTGAAGAATAATTTCACTAAGTTAGATTAAGCTGATGAATAATGAAAGAACTGATTAGAAAGGAATATGTAATGATTTGAAAGTGAGTATTGGAATTCTATCCCTAGCGGAGACTTAAGTAAAAGAGGTAGAAGATACTACTGAGACTGTAAAGGATCCGACTATGAGGGTGGATTCCTAAAATTGATGGGTAAGTATGTTCGGGAAATGCAAGTTTATCAGATGAAGATGTGACAAGCTCAGAGCATAAATGAGCAGACATTAGAAAACGTCAATGCGAAATATGAGGAAATCTAAAGAATGAAGAAAATCAGTTAAGCAAGGAAGCACAATTGGGAAATTGAAAAGAACAAGAGGTAATAGTATTTTATGAAGGAATCAGTTAATTGAGGAATTGTTAGAACCAATAGTGGACATATGGAGTTTTGACAAAATTTGCTCAAGTTAGTATCGAAGATGAAAGTGATCCAAGCGAAGTTTCTTGATATGTTAAGTGTATACGAAGAGTTGAGAAGAATAGGTTGACTTCTTGTGGCAAAATGAGTAAATCGTATGTGCAATGAAGGTAAAACAAATTGTGAGGAATTATATTACCGATATTCCTTATATTCTCTGGATTTGGAAATGCAGTGGTATGGTATACCAGGATGGTTGCATAAGAGATCAGAATAAGATTCAAAGCAGTAAAATGAAGTGAATTCGTGTGTATGGAAACTATTGAAACCTCATAAATTAAGTGTTGATACAGGAATTGAAAAGTGCTGTTGTAGTGATTGCTTGGAAGCTGGAGACATTATATGCACAGAAATATTTTTGATTGGGTGTAAGGTATATAGATCGTGAAATGCCAGACTGAGACAATGGGTAAAAAAAAAAATTCAGGCAAATTATGTTGAGCAAATGAGAGCAAAAACGGTAAAGCTAATGTTGCAATCAGATGCATTGAATAGAGAATTCAGTAGCAGTGAAGTATGAATTCAGATATAGAGGTTATCCAATGTAGTGCAATAAAGAGTGCTGAATGGAATCGAATTCAGGGCAAAAGGATGTGCCATTAGTCACAGAAAATGTAAGATCAGTTTCACATGAACAAAGTGCAAATGGAGAATTCAGGAATTGTGAACCTTGTCAAGAAATTGGAAACGAATGTGAAGGTGATTGAGATAAGAAGTATGTGTCCCGGCAAGGATGATTGAGCAAAGAGGCTGTCAAAAAAGTATAAGTGGTGATTTAAGCTATACATCCTAGAATGTCAAGTGACGAAAAGTTTGAATTGTCGACGATCTTAACTGTCGGAGATATGCTTAAGACCAATGTATGGTTTGATTTGACTTTAAGCATCACAATCATTACCAAGTTGTATGAGGAGTTTGATGATAGAAAGAGTCATCACTTTCGTATTATGATGAGTAAAGCCTATTGGAGGCTAGAATTGGAGATGCTATGGACAGGTAATATTAAGTGATTCAAGAAAGATGGATGCATTAGGTGGATTCGTGCTAAGGACATGGAAATCAGTGAGATAATCGTAAGGATTAAAGGTACTGGTACTAAGTGATGTGAATTAACAAGTGAAAGATGATTTGTCTCTAAGGGTATCACCTTTCAGGGTGTGCTCATGGGGTACAAGGTGTGTTCAAGTTATGACAAAGGATTTGCTAAGCCCAATATGATTGGACTGTATGAAATGATTATGAGTTAGTGCTTCTGACAAGAGATGTCTTGGATTCGAAATGTGATATTAGTGAGTATGTTAAGGACATATTAATGCGATATGGTATTGATTTTAGTGACATAGGAAATGGGAAAATTGAAAGGAAGTTGAAGAATAATGAAGAACTAGTTAAGGAAGTGAATTGCCTATTAAGAGGATGAAAGACCAAGTAAATCTGTTGACCACGGTCATTTGGAAGAAAGTATTCAAGTGATGAAGTTAACGGAGGAATGGAAGAGCATCCTGCACTCCTGTTCAATCAGATAAGAATTTCGAGGACGAAATTTTTTTTAAGAGGGGGAGAAATGTTAGGCCCCGAATTTTTTTTATGATGTCATTAAGCATGGATTGTGATAATTATGTGTGTATAGTTTAGTTTGATTAATTTGAGAATATTAGTGGATAATTGCAGTTTATTTGAGGTTAATGTGGTATAAATGGATATTATAGGGTAAAAGTTTATGAGGGCATTTTGGTCTTGGTACTTAAGATTTTAAGACTTAAGGCTTAAATGAAAGGGCAAAATGGACATTGCACAATTAATTAGGATTAAAAAGAAAGAGAAGGAAAATAGAAGAAGAGAAAAGAAAAGAAAAGAAGAGAAAAGAGAAGAAGAAGAAGAGGAAAGCCGTTGGTGGAGAAGAGAAGAGAGGAGAAGAAGGATTTCGTTCTTTGAGGATTTCCGACAGTTTGAAGCTATTTCCAGGTAAGTTTCACTTTGTTTAATCTTGTTTTGGTTGGATTAAACTGAAAGATAGGTTGGTTATAGCAGAATCGATGGTTTTAGGGTTTGAAAGTGGGAAATGGCTAGATTTCATGGGATTAGGCGTTTGTGTCTGTTTTTGAGTTGCTAATGGGTTAGAAATGTAGTATAATACATGATCTAAGGCTTATTTGTGTTGTATTTGAGTTTGGGAAAGGATTGAAGTTAGAAAATGCCAGAAATCGGGTTTGGTCGAGCTCAGACCACATGCCGCCCATGACGTCGTATGAACAAGCCGACGATGTAAGTGAAGCGTTAAATCATGACGTCGTCGAAGCGACGTCGCGACGAGCAGCCCTTTCACCGCGACAAGCGGGGCTTCGCCGCGGTGAGCCCCTGCTTCCAGCAAAGAGAAATTTGGATATTTTTGGGCATATCTTTTGATGTAGATGTCCAAATGAGGTGATTTTGGACTCGTTATGAGCTAGAAATAAAGGACTACAAGTTTTATGAAGAAAAGAAGTTTTAATTAAGTCTTTAAGATTCTCAAATTTAGGTCGGGAGTTGAGAATAGATTCTTGTGTCAACATAAGAATAGTCTTAATATGTTTTGTGGTATAACTTTTGGGTTTTGAACCTAATTGAATGATTTTGAGATCAATAGAAACGTAAGGCAATGGGGACTTTTATGGAAAAAGTGACCCGAAGGTGGGCACTTTTCGCAAAGTTTGAGTTTGTTTAGAATTTATCTGAGTGATTATGCAATAATTGGATCCTTAATTTGTATTCCTATTTGAATAGGAATTTGGCATGTGACAAAGGGAATCAAGGAAAGCAAGAGGATAAAAGGAGAGACATCTGATAAGCAATGGAATTCAGGTGGGTTTCATGTTTATAATTTAGTAATGAGCCACTAAAGTTTACTCCCAAAACTGATTTCAATTACTTCATAAATATCGTTTTGTTTCTATTGAATGATTTGCAAAATTTCTATGTATTTCAGCATATGAACTTTTCTGATGAATTTCAAAATAAAGATTGAAATGCATTGAAATGCTTTATGTTATGCCTTGAAAAATTAAGGCATTTTGTATATTCTAAAAGAAAGAAAGAGCATGAAAAGCATGAAAGCTTTGAAAACAAGAACATGCTTTGAGCATGGAATGATTAGTTATGTGCTTTATTTGGGTAAGAGAGTTACTTATGGAGTCACGTGCGCCGACGATAGCCTTCTCCGGCTGCCGCTTGAGGCCACGAGATCCTTGAGAAATCGGACTCGTTTTGTTTACTGGATTAAACTTCGGTTTATCTGGATCGTTACTACGGAACTCTCGAGCCATTTGGTTGTGCATTGCATCGATGAATTGTCAAGTATGTGCATAAATTGAGCATTTGTATTGATAATTGAATGAACATATTGTGTTGATGTGATAACATTTTTCACTATGAAATGACACTTTTCAAATATGAGTTTGAACTCAAGATTTCGGATTTGACCAAGAATTTGGGAGCAAAGTGTTTTATGAATTGATTATGACTTTTGTATAACAAACAAAATTTTCAACGGTTTTGCTTGTTATTTGCTATAAACCTGTTACCCACGAGCTATAAGCTCACCCCCCTTCATTCCCATCCACAGGTGATGAGAAGAAGATCGGGTGAAGGGAAGTGAAGGTTTTCGATTTGTATATGTATCTATGTTGTATTGTTTAAGTTAGATTGGTATTGAGAATTTTGGGAACTGTATATTTTTGTATATTCGGATTTTGATAGTAATATTGTATTGTGGCTTGGAATGCCATAGAGCTTGATCAGATTAAGTGGAAATGTGGTATCAGAGCAAGTATGATAGTGGTAAGTATATGTAGTTGGGTTGCGGACCCAACAGATCAGGCAAAGGTTTCAATTCTAACTCAGGAGCATGCAACACAGAAGGTAAGATTTTCTTGTGCGAAAGAGGTAGATCAGCAAACACATCCAATTTTGACACCATATATGAAGATTGCAATGCCTTAATAGCATCAATCACATAAGGTTCAAATATCATGGCACCATTGGCATTAACATCAAAATATGAGAAGAAGGAACGAATAAGAGCAATAGTAACACCATCATTACTACTATAAGCACAAAATTTGTCCATCAACAGATCAATGATATCCAAGTTATGTAATTCATGCACATCATCATTATATTTCATTGCCTAATTAAAATTAAATAAGACATGTTCATCATCAATCCTCATAGACAAAGTGCAATCATCGCAATTAATTACAGTCTTAGTAGTCCTAAAAAATGGTCTCCCAAGTAGAAGAGGTGAACATGTGTGAGGGTGATCATTGCATGTCTCAATAATATAGAAATCACAAGGGAAAATCAAGCTACCAACTTTCACTAACACATCTTCCAACAAACCCAAAGGA
The DNA here is from genome assembly GCA_029891385.1 of Erythroxylum novogranatense. NCBI lineage: Eukaryota > Viridiplantae > Streptophyta > Magnoliopsida > Malpighiales > Erythroxylaceae > Erythroxylum > Erythroxylum novogranatense. The sequence continues at coordinate 51,547,356 of CM057235.1, read as the reverse complement.
TAGACAAAAGATCCATTAGTAAGTTGAATGATAACCGAAGTGCTTTTCAAAGAACCAACATTAAGAGAATCAAAGATGAATTTTGGCATCACACTAATTGAAGCTCCTAAGTCACACATAGCCTTATCAAAGCACATATTACCAATCACACAAGGAATAGAAAATGCACCTGGGTCTCCTTGCTTAATAGGTAATTTCTTTTGAAGAATAGCACTTACATTCTCTCCTAAGCCAACTATGTCACCATTTCTGAGCTTGTTGGCTCTCTTGGTGGTACACATCTCCTTGAGAAATTTAGCATACTTAGGCACATGTCTTATTGCTTCCAACAACCTTTTTAAACAATTCCAATATTTCTTTTTCCTTATCTTCCTTCTTTTGCCTGTTAGAACGCAAAGGGAAAGGTCGAGTTAGCTTATAAGTGGAATCCACAAGATTAGGAGATACCTTAGACGCATGTTGAGAAGAAGATTCGGCACCCTTCAGGTCAGAGGGTAGTGTTGCTGGTTTTCGATTGTTATTTTGAGCCTCCAACTCATCCTCTTCATCCAAAATAATCACTTTGTCTCTAATCTCTTTACCTCTCCTTAGCTTAAGTGCAAAAACACTTTCCTTGCCTTACAGCCCTTTGGATGGCAATTTTCCAAAATTTTGGGCCTCCATTTTTCCAAGGTTAGATGCCAATTGTCCCATTTGCCTCTCAAGGTTTTGGATGCTCGACCTTGTCTCTTGCTAAAAAGATTTATAATCTTGTTGAAAAGACATGAAATTTTGCTGCATAGACAAGGTGTTAGATGCCATAGTTTTCATCATATCCGTAATCTCATTCAAAGAAGGATTAGAAGAAGAAGAAGGGTTAGAAGGTGGCGGCATAGTTCTAGGAATGTTCGGTTGTAGTTGAAATCCAGTGGGGTTGGGTGCTCTTGATCCATTATGCATAGCTGGTTGCTGAGGATTCTCATAGAGAAGGTTGGGGTGATCTCTCCAACCCGGATTGTAGGTTTGAGAGTAGGGATCATACTTTCTAATGCGGAACCCCAAGACCCTTAATCGACCTTTAGAACTCGTTACCAATCAAATCAGAATTAGTTTCTCAACAAGCGATCAGATTAGGATTTGTTCTTACACCCAAGAACACTTATGACAAGAACCCAAGCTAATTTTTAGAAATCCCCTTGAACCCCAATCAGTTAAGCACTCAAGAACACAAGAAATAGGAATTAAAATTGATAACAAAAGATAAACTCAATTGCAATCAATAAGAACACCTTGTGCATAAACATAAAAGAAAGCAATCTCTCTTTCATTCAGATCTGAAATTTTCGAAATACAACTTGTTCTTGCGTTACAACTGAAAATAGCCTTGTTATAGGCATTACAATGTAAGAAAAAACAATAAAAAACTGAAATAAATGTCTTCAAGGTAGTAAAGAAGATGGCTGATGTGGGAAAAAACGTGGTGGAGAAGGTGGGTGAGATGAAAAGACAATCTTCAATGTTGAGAGAGAGGTGGCTGCTGGATAGAATAAGATGGAGAGTGAATATGACAACCACAAAACCCTAAAACATGCTTAATTAAACCTAAAGCTATTGGATTTCAAAATGGGCTTAAGTAAAATAACAAGCAGCCCATGTATTCTAACTTAAAAAGCTAAAATGAACCCATAAACCAAGTCTGAAAAAGAAGTGACTGAAAACCAATGTGGCCCCCTTGAAAAGTAGCCCATTTCACTTATTCTAAACCCAAAGGAGACAAATAAAAACAACCCATAACAAAACAAACCCAAATTTGACCCAAAACAAGCTCAAAAACACAAACACTCCAAACTAGTATGTTAGCCCAATTATGTAGACATACTTAGGGTCCAAAACATTTCCATATATGGACTTTCCATATTTGGACAGCCCACTTTCAACATGGTTTTGCACATAAATTTGGAGTTGCTCCTTTATACGCTTTGCTCGGGACCTTGTGATCGGACCGACAAAACTTTCCATATTGGGAAAACCTTTCACGTTGGCACTTGAATGATCTTGTTTTTCTTAAACAGCCTCAATATGATTTCCCATGGCATCTGCATGCACTTTAGCTCCATGTTCCAAATTTGGTGAAGTTTCCTTATTTAGAACCCGAAAACTTTCCATATTGGGAATCAGGTTTAAATCACCTAGATTTCTTCTTGTAGCATCTTGAACGTCATTTGCATCATTTCCCCTCCCCTCAAAATGATTCGTCCTCGAATCTTCACCTTCATCAAAATCAAAATGAGACAGGTCAGATACATTAAAGGTACTAGAAACAACATACCCATCATGCATTACTCTTCTATCCCATTGCCATGGTCTACCCAACAACATATGACTAGCTTGCATTGGAACCACATCACATGTAGCCTCATCACTATACTTCCCAATTGTAAATGGCACCCTCACTTGTTTTTGGACTCTCACTTCCCCACTATTATTAAGCCACTGTAATTTGTAAGGTCTGGGGTGTTTAGTGGTTTCTAGTCCCAATTTATCAATAAACAATGTACTAGCCACATTCACACAACTACCACCATCAACAATCACACTACACACTTTCCCACTAACTAAGCATCTAGTATGAAAGATATTAACAAAGTCCTTTGGTGGGAAAGGAGAAGAAATATTTGGAGGAGATTTTCTTAGAAGAAGAAGAACCAAAATTAAAACTCTTTCAATTCTTTCACTTAGGAATTTCAGTTCTACCTTGCATGAAAAGAGAGAATGTCTAAAAACCATGCAAGAACCCTTTCTTACATCTCAATTTCGAAATATGCATGAATGGAAAAGAGTGAGAGGCATCCAATGCATCACTTCTTACATTAATCACTCATCAAATAGCCAATAAATGAGACTTACTTCATTTATCTTTAAAATGGCTATTTGAAAAGACCATAACCTATAATTGAATACCCATTTCGGTTTTGGCAAGAAGAAAGAAGGAAGATGGTCCATCTAATGCACATCTTTCATCTTTAATCTAATGAATGCAAATAGGTTACATGCCAACATTAAAAGCCAACTATTAAACCATTTAATGGTAAGTTCATAACTCCATTTAATAATGATGAACCATAATAAAGACCATATTTATTTAGTATTTTAATGTCAAATGTGTGGTTACACATCTAACCTAACACAATTTCGAAATTGCTTCTTCTCCATTTTAAAAAAAATTGTTTTAATATAATTAATCTAATCAATTACATTAAACCAAAACAAGCCCATTTCTAAATGAACATATGGGCTTCCAATTAACCATTAATTAGTATAAGCCCATCATTCAATTATGGACTTCTAAAGCCTCTAAACTACTTCTTACTTAGCTTGATAACCTTCCTTAAAGCCAAGTAGGAATCTTATTGGACTTTGATAATTCAAGCTCCAATAAGCCCGTAAATAATTCAATCTCATTGGAATTAATTCTAGCTTATTAACTAAATGTCATTCCACTAAAGACAATTAGTTGAACTCTTGAATTATTAAATATTATGAGAATATGTCCAATTGCAAACCCTATTTAGAACCTTATTATAGCCATCCGCACAACAAAGGGTAAAATTACCGTTTTGCCCTTATGTTGGTTTTTCCTTCTAGATCTCTCATTTTACTTTATATGGTGATTAACACATAAGATCTCATCTTAGTGTTAAGACTTGATGGGTAGCTAGTCCATCAAACTATCGCGCCAGCTTTAATCACCAAATCTCCTTAAAACATCTGAAGAGATGATAACACTATAAACTCTTTATTTGAGTGAATGTTCCTCGATACATGTTTCAATTAATAATTCTAACATGCATAACCGGATTAATACCTGTAAAAATCCATTCGATCATATCAAGAATTATAATGAAACACATATGAGTTCACCACTCATCAAGATTGTGGTTCATAATAAGCGAATGCTTAAGTTGTATGTTTTAAGATTAAAGTAACGGCCACTTTATTCTTGAAAACATACTTGATTCCATATTCATTTAATAGTGTCATTATCGATAGTCTACTACTATCATGATATGAAACTCATCATTCCCTTTAAGTAAACTCCTTTACTTATATGGAGATAAATCGCAACACTATAGCTCAAACCATAATCAAGTGACCAACTTGATTATTCAACTGTGAATCAATTAATTGATTCTAATAATATACATGTTTCCCATACATCTTTATGTATATGTATATTACTTACAAATGAATCTTGGTACCTTATGACCAGATATATAATGCTCATACAGATAAAACCAAACTCTTTTGTTTTATTAATAATAAATATTTTCATTACAAAGCTCAGAATCAAGAAGATAAAGTTACATGTAAATACACTTGCTTTCCAGGGCACTATATTTACATAACTCCAACAATCTCCCACTTGCCCTAAAGCAAGTTTGACATATCCTTCATTCCCATCCCTTCTAGGTAACCCTCAAAGCTCTTTTGAGTCAATGTCTTTGTGAACGGATCAGCAAGGTTTTGCTCTGTAGGAATCTTTACCACATCCACTTCTCCACGTTGTATTATCTCCCTTATGAGATGATACTTTCGCTCAATGTATTTGGTAGCTTTGTGGTTCCGAGGTTCTTTAGAATTAGCCACTGCCCCACTATTATCACAATAAAGTGTAATGGCTTTTTCTGCCTCTAGAACTACCTCCAAATCATTTAGGAACTTTCGGAGCCAGACTGCTTCCTTTGCTGCTTCACAAGCAGCAACATACTCAGCCTCCATAGTCGAATCAGCAATACAAGATTGCTTGACACTCCTCCAAACTATGGCTCCACCTCCTAAAGTAAATATAGAACCAGAAGTTGATTTCCTTGAATCAACATCTGATTGGAAATCAGAATCCGTATATCCTGTCGGAATAAGATTACTTCCAGAGTAAACAAGCATTAAGTTCTTCATCCTACGAAGATACTTAAGTATACACTTAACCGCAGTCCAATGTTCCATTCCTGGATTGGACTGAAATCTGCTTACCAGTCCCACTGCGTAACAGATATCCGGTCTAGTGCACAGCATTGCATACATCAAACTACCAACTGCCGAAGCATATGGAATGTTACGCATGCGTTCAACCTCCTCTTGGGTTTTAGGTGCTTGTTCCTTTGAAAGTTTGATTCCATGTCTAGTAGGAGTGAAACCCTCTTGGAATCTTGCATGGCGAACTTATTGAGCATATTCTCAATGTAAGTTAGTTGAGACAAAACTATCTTCTTGTTCTTACGATCCCTTATAAGTTTGATCCCTAGAACATAGGTAGCCTCTCCCAAATCCTTCATTGAAAATTGTTCATTCAGCCATCCTTAACCGCAGATAACATTCCCACATCATTCCCAATGAGCGTAATGTCATCAACATACGTGATTAGGAAAGTAACCTTACCTTCTTGTATTCTTTTGTAAACACAAGGCTCATCTAGGTTTTGTATGAACCCATAGGTTTTAATAGCCTTATCAAACCTAATGTTCCAAGACCTAGATGCTTGCTTAAGTCCATAAATGGACCTTTGCAACTTGCAAACCTTATGCTCATTACCTAGCTCAATGAATCCTTCTGGTTGGGCCATATAAATGGTCTCCTCAAGATCTCCATTCGAAATGCGGTCTTGACATCCATTTGCCATATTTCATAATCGAAATAGGCTGCTATGGCCAAAAGAATCTCGATGGACTTAAGCATGGCAACCGGAGAAAAATCTCCTCGTAGTCTATACCCTCCTTTTGAGTATAGCCTTTAGCTACCAATCTAGCTTTAAAGGTCTCTACCTTTCCATCCGATCCCTTTTCCTTTTGTAGATCCATTTACACCCTATGGTTTTAGACACTGTGGTAGATCTACAAGGACCTGCACTTCATTAGTATACATAGAATCTATTTCGATTCCATTGCCTTGAGCCATTTTCCCGCATCAACATCATTAATAGCCTGTGTATACGTAACGGGATCTGTTTCTTCTTGGTCTGAGATGGCAATTAAGCCTTCTCCTAAACCTAGATACCTATCTGGTTGTCTCACAACCCTCCCACCTCCTTTTTAACAATCTCAGTCAATGGAGTTGCAATGGAACTAAAATCTTTCACAAACCTCCTATAGAAACAAGCAAGTCCATGAAAAGATCTCACCTGAGTAACACTTGTAGGTCTCGGCCACTCCTTAATTGCCTTGTCCTTTTCTTGGTCCACCTCAATTCCATTAGAAGAAACAACATAACTAAGAAATATGACACGATCCATGCAAAATGTATACTTCTTTAACTTAGCATACAACTTTTCTGCCCTAAGTGCATCTAACACAAGCCTAAGATGCTCAATATGCTCATTAATGCTTTTGCTATAGATCAATATGTCATCAAAATATACCACAACAAACTTACCAATAAATGACCTCAAAACATGATTCATCAAACGAATAAATGTACTAAGAGCATTAGTTAAGGCAAAAGGCATCACAAGCCACTCATATAAACCATGTTTTGTTTTTAAAGCAGTTTTTCATTCATCACCAATTTTTATTCTAATCTGATGGTAACCACTCATAAGATCAATTTTGGTAAACTCACATGCACCATGCAATTCATCAATCATATCATCCAATCTAGGTATAGGATGGCGATACTTTACCGTTATCTTGTTAACAGCTCTGCAATCCACACACATGTGCCAACTCCCATCCTTCTTTGGAACCAATATCACTGGCACGGCACAAGGACTAAGACTCTCCCTGATGTGTCCCTTTTGTAGCAATTCTTCCACTTGCTTTTGGAGTTCCTTAGTTTCTTCAGGATTAGCCCTATAAGCTGGTCTATTTGGAATCTGCGCCCCAGGCATGAAGTCATTCTGATGTTCTATTCCTCTAATAGGCAGAAATTCCTTAGGCAACTCCTCAGGGAAAACATCTCCATACTCCTGCAAAAGAGAAACAACACTACTAGGCAAACAAGGGTCAAGGTCAGATTCATTAAAATAAGCTTGCTTGTACAAAAGCACAAACAAACATCTCGTTTCCATACAAGCAACCCTTACATCTCTCATTTTTTCATAGAAGTTTTGTTTCTTTCTACCCTCTCTCTCATTTGGGCCTTTTGATTGAATTTCTTTTGAGGCCTCTTTCCCCACTTTTCTTCTCTCAGTCTCGGCCTCACTTTCTCCCTTTTCTTTTGATTTAGATTTCTGCTCCCCTTTTGCAAGGTTCTCAACCTTCCCCTCAATTTTTATATTGTCATGCTTTTCTTGAAGTTTTTGTCCTGTCTTTGTTGCATTCCTCCATACTCCTTTTTAATTGCATTTGGTCCTCATATACCTCTTTTGGTGCCAATGGAGCAAGAACAAATTTCTGATCTCCCATAGTAAATGAATACCTATTCTTAAAACCATCATGTAACACTCTTCTATCATATTGCCAAGGTCGATTGAGCAATAAATGACAAGCATGCATAGGTACAACATCACAAAGTACTTGATCGAATACTTTCCAATGGAGAAAGATACAAGGACTTGTTTATTTACCTTGATTTCTCCATGTCATTCAGCCATTGTAGTCTATATGGCCTAGGGTGTTTCAAGCACTCCAACCCGAGTTTTTCTACCATCAATGTACTAGCCACATTAGTGCAGCTTCCCCATCAATGATCAAAGCTACAAATCTTCTCATTCACTAGGCATCCGGAATGAAAATATTTTCCTTTGCTCAATTCCATCTTCCTTCACTTGAGCATTCAAAACTCACCTAGTAACAAGTAATTCACCCCTAGGTGCATCCTCAACTTCCACATCAAAACAATCTTCCAACTCAGGCATGGAAGTCAAATCATCTTCTTCCTCCTCAGACACAACTTCTCCTCCTCTCACAAACATTGTTTTCTTGTTTGGGCATTGAGAAGCAATATGACCAACACCAAGACATTTAAAGCATTTAATAGTCCTATGCTTTTCAGAATTGGAACTAGAAGAACTTGGAGTTTTAAAAATATCTTTTGGATCTGCCTTGTTGTTCTCTTCCTTTAGCTTGTCTTTGTCCTTCTCATTTTTCTTGGACCATTTCGAGTTCCAATTTGTAGTAGAGCTTGGGTAAGAAGCCTTGTTGGAGCTTTTGTACTTGAGTTGCCTCTCCACCTTCATGGCCATATTCACCATATCCTCTAACTCCACATAATGGTGCAATTCAATAACATTGGCAATGTCTTTGTTCAAACCAGCCAAGAAATGTGCCATGGTGGCTTCTCTTTCTTCTTCTACATTAGCCCTAATCATGGCTATCTCCATCTCCTTATGGTACTCTTCTACACATTTGGTGCCTTGTCTTAAGGTTTGAAGCCTTTGATGGAGCTCCCTATAGAAGTAACTAGGCACAAACCTCTTCTTCATGACCCTCTTCATTTCAGCCCAAGTATCAATAGGATCCTCTCCATTCCTTCTTTTGTTCAAAACAAGCTGATCCCACCAAATAAGTGCATAATCATGAAATTCCACGGCAGCAAGCTTCACCTTCTTCTCCTCAGAATAGTTATGGCATTCAAAAATCATCTCCACCTTTCTTTCCCATTCTAAGTAAGCTTCTGGATCATTCTTACCTTGGAAAGATGGTATTTTCATCTTGATACTGCCCAAGTTTCTATCCACACGCTTAACCCTGTCTTCTCCCCTTGCATTGTCTCGGCCTCTATAACCTCTTCCTCTATCATTCCGTCCCCCTCTTCCACCAAATCTGGCCCTATCCCAATCTTCTTCATCTTCCCCATCATCATATTCATCTTCATACTCATAGCGCACAGGAGTTAGCTCCCTAGCATTTTGCCTCCTTGTTGCACCTTTAGATGAAGCCTCTCGTTGTAAATTCCTAATGGCTTCATCTTGTCTATCAAATTTATCACTGACATCCCTGAACATGTTCTCAATCCTTTGGAATTGATGTTGCATAGCCTCCAAAGTAAAGAATGTGTGTTGATCAGCCTCACTATTCTTTTCATCCTTGTCACTACCTTTACTATCCTTTGAATTGGTCATGATGTAAAACCTGCAAAAACATGTTAGAATAGCTCCTCACACACTCCCTCACATATTTCTCTCTAAATCAGATTGGATACCCTCATGTTTCACTCAAGAAGATGGCTTTTAGCCTCAAATGAGCTTACACACTCATGCCTTTTACCACTTTAGATTCTAACACACTTTTACTTGTTCGGATCAATCACTACCAACCAAATAAGCACAACAGCAACGTAATTCAAAAGGAAAGCAACGAATACCTAAATAAAGGAAGAAAAACACAAAGCTAGATGCAATTTAATGTAAGGAAAACAATGAAGACGAAAATAAACACATACTAGATGGAGAAAACGTATGTGAACGATTTTTGGTGCCAATTGAGCAATATGAAACAAGATTACTCAATTCAAGTGTAATGGAAACAAAAAGGACAACAAACAAAAAAAAACCAAAGAGTTGAAGAAAAGACGAAACTAGGAATTAAACACAACCCTAAACCCAAATTAACAAGAACATTCCAATCTGCCCCAATTACTCAAGAACTTAAAGATAAGCAATTATATCTAAGACACACGTTTTGAGCGAAGAACGTAAATCTTCAAACAAGAAAGTGTTTCTTGGTGCAAGAAAACAAGTCTAGATGAGTTTCTTTAAAGAAGGATGTGTTCTTGATGAATCTTGAATAATAAAGAAACGAAATTAAAGAATTATTGAATGATCATATTCGTTCTTGATGAATCTTTCAAGCAAATCAACTCAAACTCACAAAGATTCATAATCTTGATTTTCTTTTTTTTTAACTTCTTTCTTTCTTTTCTTTTTCTTTCTTTCTTTCTTTCTTTTCTTTCTTTCTTTCTTTTCTTTTCTTTTCTTTTCTTTCTTTTCTTTTCTTTCTTTCTTTCTTCTTTTTTTTGAATTTTAATGATGAACTAACTATAATAATCAAGAACAAACAAAAAATTAAAGATAAAAATTGAATTTAAAACCTAGGCTCTGATACCAAAGATGATACGACAACAACCTAGAATCAATGTCTAGATCACCTCTATTTTAATGATTGTTCCCAAACCTAAATTCAATCAATCTAACAAGACCCTTCACCCCCAAAACAGCAAAGAATTGGTAACAAAGAGTATAAGATTGTAGGAATTGAATTAACGCCACAAGTTAGAACTTATTTGATAAGTTGAATCAATCCTTAAGGTAAAACAAGCAAGAATCTCAATTCTCTCTTGAAGAATGCTTTCTAATTTTATTGATCTCTCAAAAACTCGTGTTCATGGCTAAAGCAAGGGTTTAAATACCCTTTGCAATGTAAACCCTAACAAAATAACCTAAAAACCCTAAAGAAAGCCCAAAATATCCAAAAAGGTCTTCTTGAAACAAATCTGCCCAAGAATAAATCCCACATGGATTTGGGCTTCAAAACTAATTAAAATTGACTAGTCCTTGTCCAAATAGGATAAGAAAACCACAAAATAGAAGACTAACTTAAGAGGGGCGAATTGGGCTTTTAAACTAGGCCTACAAGCTTGGTTCCTTAAAATAAAACATGCACATGACTTTTTTTAATAAAGCACATGCACACTTAATGCAAATTAGCCCATGAAAAAGCCTAAAAGAAGTCCACATGCCCTTTATAAGATAAAATAAGCCCAAGCCCATTGATTAGACTTGTGCTTGTGAAAATTGGCTAAGTGTTAGCCCTCTTGATTTGATGCCTCCAATGTGCACACACACTTAGGTGTCTTCCTAAGCTCTTCCCAAAGCTTGATCAACAAAACTTCTTGAAGTTCTTGTGAAACAAAAGCTTGTACATAAATATGAAATTGTGCTTTAAGCTTGTTGGAGCGTGACCTTGTAATTGGACCCATTGGCATCCTCAAGTCTCCATTGCCTTGGTGAGTTGTATCACCTCCACACTCTTTGATCCTTGAACAAGGCTTTGCAATTTTTGATGCAATTCCCTATAATAATGGCTAGGAACAAAACGTCTTCTCATAATGGCTTTCATTTCCTCCCATGTTTGGATAGGACGTTCTCTATTTCTCCGTCTACTCATAATCAATTGGTCCCACGACACAATGGCATACTCACTAAACTCTACGGCAACAAGCTTTTCCTTCTTTTCTTTTGAGTAATTATGACACTCAAAAATGAGCTCCACCTTTCTTTCCCATTCCATGTACGCCTCAGGATCATTTTTGCCCAGAAACGATGGAATTTTCATTTTGATACTTCTTAGGTTTCTGTCAAGATCATTTCGACCCCTCCTTGCTCCTCCATAGTTTCTACCTTCATTTATCATGGTGGCTTGATCATCAAACTCTTCATTATATTCATCATCAATTGGAGGTGTTGGTTGTCTTCTCAGACTTGGAACATTTTGGCCAGAACCCTTGTCAATTCTTTCGCTCATGTCCTTCATCATGATTGGCATTCTTTGGAACTCCTGTTGCATGACTTTTAGAATGAAAGCTTGATCCTGTTTCTCAACCCCACTTTCTTGAGAATCCATGGTCAATCTTAAAATTCAACAAAGATAACAACAAAATATTCCTCACAAACACTCCCTCACGTATTTACTCTCGAAGTAACGACACACCTCTCGTGTTTTCACTCAAACTTGGCTTTTTCCCTCTTTTGAGTTCCCACACTCTTGCCTTTTACCACTCAAGCAATCTTTCAATGTTTATACTTAAGGGCCAAATCAAACAGCAATCATATATCTTAATGCAACCAATTTTAATTGAGAATTTGCAAGGAAAAACCTAAACAAAGAAGGAAAGCATGCAAAATTCTAGAAGCAAAAATGACACAAACAACAAGTTGAAAGCACACACTTGAATTACCAGTAAGTGTATGATGATTTTTTTTTGTTTTAAGGTAGCAATGAATCAATATTACATCCTTTTTAATGTATTAGATGCAAATGTGTAGATTCAATAATAGAAAACTAAAGGATGCAAATAAATGACGAAATCTGGAATTTAATATCAGAAACTTGATATTCCCAATTGGAACCTCAAATTATCACTCAAAACACTCAAACAAAAACAAAAGCGTAAAGTATGGATTTGACCAGCCACCAAACTCAATTGAAAAGAATTAGAAATGAACATCCCCAAAATTGCGTTAATTATACCTAAACGGTTCTAAAATTGAAAACACCTAACCAGCAGCTGTAATCACAATTTTCCCTTGAATTTAACGTTTTCCAGTATATTGGAACCAAGGCTCTGATACCAAATGGTGCGGAACTCCAAGAACCTTAATCGACCCTTAGGCTCTGATACCAAATGGTGCGGACCCCGAAAAACTTTCCATATTGGGAATCCGGTCTAAATCACCTAGATTGCTTCTTGTAGCATCTTGAACGTCATTTGTATCACTTTCTCTGTGGGTTAGCATTAAAAACACTACCAATTGCATTCACATGGTCAGTAGAATCATCTTGCATAGTAGGACATGTATTAGCATTATGACCATGCATGGAACAAATAGAAGAGACAATAGCTTGCACATCACCTCTCATGAAGGATTGCATCATAGAAGTAAGCTCATTAACCTTATTCTCTAAGTTAGAGATACTTACCTGATTCACGCGTCTATGATCAGCTCGGGTGCTAAATTGGTTGGAATTTGCATCCATATCAGAGATTAAATGCTTTGCCGCCTCAGGTGTTTTGTTCACCAAAGCTCCACCACTAGCTGCATCAATAATACTCCTATCTTGGGGAGTTAACCCCTCATAGAAATATTGAATAAGGAGTTGGTCAAAAATTTGGTGGTCGGGACATTGTTTGCAGAGCTTCCCGAACCTCTCCCAATACTCTAATAATGATTCACCATGAGCTTGTCTTATCCCACATATCTCCTTCCTAATATTGACGGCTCTTGAGGCTAGGAAGTACTTTTATAAGAAAATTCTCTTAAGGTCATTCCACGTCCTTATGAAACTAGATGGGATTGAGAACAACCACTCCTCAGCTGTCCCCTTCAAAGAGCAAAGAAAAGATTTCAGCTTGACTTGCTCCTCCTCCACACCATTCGGCTTCATGCCATTGCAAATCATGTGGAACTTCTTAAGATGAGCATGTGGATCTTCACCTGCAAGGCCATTAAAACAAGGAAGCAAATGGATAAAACTAGGTTTTAGCTCAAAGTTAGCATTCTCAACATTAATACAAAGAGGAAGGTTCTCCAAGTCAGGAGCAGCAAGCTCCTTCAAAGTTCTTTTTTGTGCAACTGCCATGTCTTCAGGAACAGGATCAACGTAGATGTTGTTGGATGGTCATGAGTCGGCGGGTTGTGCACGTGTGAAAGATAACTCCTTCTCAAAGTTTGGTCAGAAGAGTGGATGGTGTTGCTCAAGGATGATAGGATCGTGCAACGGTGTATAGGTTGGTGTCTGTGTGGAGCTGATCAAGAAATCTTTGTACAATTGATCTAAGTCGGCTTGTTCTTGATCTGAAAGTTGCTCTCTAGATGATTGGGAAATACAACCTTCAAAACAAAAGGTTAAATGCACCAAATCACAAAAAGAAAGAAAAATAGCACGCAAACTATAGAAGAAAGATAAAAATCAACACTTTGATCCCCGACAATGGCTCCAAAAATTTGATAAGTTGTCGTTAGCCTACAAATTTAATCCCGACTTAAATTGATTTGTATTATAGCGAAGCAAGGGTATCGTCCCACAGAGATCAAAACACAAGGAAGATTTTCTTACTTTCAAGCAAAGTATGCGTGAATGTCAAAGGGGAAAACAAAAATCGAATGCTCTTAAGACCAGATTGGGGGATTTGTTTGTATATGTTAAAAGTAAATAAGAAAAGAAAGAAGAAGATGTGATTTACGTTTAGAAAATTAAAACAAAGCTAAAAGTTCTCAAGAGACAAATTGCTAAGAAAATTTGAGTAAAAAGTTCAGATTAATTAAAGACCAATTGCAAAGGTTTTCACTAAATCCTTAGGTTGTTTTTAATCATTGAAAACGAATCATATCTTAGATTGGAAAATTAGGGTTCATCAAGCAAAGATAAATGCATTCAAAACAAGCATGACATGCAACAACTTCTTGTTAATGTATTAATCCAAAACTAGTGATACGGCAACAACCTAGAATCAATGTCTAGATCACCTCCGTTTCAATGATTGTTCCCACACCTAAATTCAATCATTCTAACAAGATCTTTCACCCCCAAAACAGTAAGGATTTGGTAACAAAGAGTATAAAGATTGTAGGAATTGAATTAACTCCACAAGTTAGAACTTGATAAGTTGAATCAATCCTTAAGGTAAAACAAGCAAGAATCTGAATTCTCTCTTGAAGAATGCTTTCTAATTTTTATTCATCTCTCCAAACTCGTGTTCATGCCTAAAGCAAGGGTTTAAATACCCTTTGCAATGTTAAACCTAACAAAGATAACCTAAAAACCCTAAAGAAAGCCCAAAGTATCAAAAAAGCTTTCTTGAAACAAATCTGCCCAAGAACAAACCCCACATGGATTTGGGCTTCAAAACTAATTAAAATTGACCAGTCCTAGTCCAAATAGGATTTAAAAAAACCACAAAAATAGAAGACTAACTTAAGAGGGGCGAATTGGGCTTGTAAACTAGGCCCACAAGCTTGGTTCCTTAAAATAAAACATGCACATGACTTTTTTTAATGAAGCACATGCACACTTAATGCAAATCAGCCCATGAAAAAACCTAAAAGAAGTCCACATGCCCTTTATAAGATAAAATAAGCCCAAGCCCATTGACATTGTTGGAGCGTGACCTTGTAATTAGACCCATTGGCATCCTCAAGTCTCCATTGCCTTGGTGAGTTATTTCATTCCCTCCCTCCTTAAAAGGATTTGTCCTCGAATCAATACCTACATTATCAAAGGGAGATAAATCAGAAACATTAAAAGTAGCACTAACACCATACTCACCTGGCAAATCCACCCTATAGGCATTGTCATTGATGCGTTCAAGCACTTGAAAAGGACCTTCCCATCTAGGATCAAGCTTAGACTTCCTTTGTTTAGGAAATCTCTCCTTCCTGAAGTGCACTCAAACCCAATCTCTAGGGTCAAATTTCATCACCCTACGCCCTTGATTGGCGCTTTCAGCATACTTCTTGTTCTTTTCCTCAATGTGTTGTCTAGCTTTCTCATGTATTGTCTTAACCAACTCGGCCCTTTGCTGCCCATCTACATTAACAATCTCATTCAAGGGTAAAAGAAACAAATCCAATGGAGTTAATGAGTTAAAACCATACACAATTTCAAATGGAGAATAACCTGTAGAAGAATGAATGCTTCTATTATATGCAAACTCAATCAAAGGCAAACAATCTTCCCAAGCTTTCAAATTTTTACCCACAACAGCACGTAATAAAGATCCTAAGGTTCTATTAACCACTTCAGTTTGTCCATCTGTTTGGGGATGACAAGTTGTAGAAAACAAAAGTTTTATTCCCAATTTATTCCATAGAACACACCCAAAGTGACTTAAAAACTTAGATTCTCTATCCGAAACAATGCTTCTAGGAATGCCATGCAGCTTAACAACATGCCAAGAGGAGATGGCCCTTTTCAAATTTTAGAAAGGATTAATGATAATGCTTATAAAATTGATTTGCCTAGCTCCTATGGTAATGTGAGTGCTACATTCAATGTATCTGATTTATCCCTCTTTGATGCTGCAGATTTGAGGACGAATCCTTTCGAGGAGGGAGGGAATGATGGAGAACCATGGGCATGTGAAAGACAAGAAGAAACGCATCGATGGTGTGATTCGCCTCAAGGAAACCTAAGACGTGACTTGCATGGATATAAGCTTGCAAAAGGAGGCTTAGGAGCTGAAATTGGATCAGATTTGAAGTTTGAATGTTCAAGGCAAGGAGATGAACGAAATTCCCATATCAAAGGCCCAACATTCAAGTCTAATATTCCTAAAGATCCATTACAAGATGTTGGAGGCCCAATGACAAGAGGTAGGGCCAAAGTAATGAAGCAAGCATTGAATTGTTTAATCCAAGACCTTCAAGAGATAGAGCCCATATTGTTGAGTTAGATTTCATCTCATAAAGGTCCAAGAGGCATTGTCTTATTCCTTGAAGCCCAACATAAAGTGTCCAAAGGCCCACATGGAGTCCAATTGGGAGAACTCACTTAAAGTACCATGTGACAAGCATGTGCTACTTAAAAATAAGGATAAGAACGTGATCCCTAAGGTCCACCATGTTGAGATCATGTTTTATTTAGTTTCCTGGAAATAAGGTGATCTAGTCAACACCTTTATAAGTTTATTTTGTTTCCTTTTAGGGATTGATTTGTTTCCTTTTATTTAGTATCTTCTTTAGGACATTAAGTTAGGAAGTTTTCCCTATAAATAGGCACCCTCTATGTACTTTGAAAGGGGATCTTTCATTTAGAAATAATATTGAGAGCTTTCATGCTTTCTTTGTATTCTTTGAGAATACTTGACTTATCAAAGGAGTGGTCTTCCTTTGTGGCGTCCTAAGGTTAGAGTTCTAAGAGACAAGTTCTCTTAGGGTTCTTTCCATTGACCAACATTCTTGCTAGGGTTCTAAGAGACAAAGTTCTCTTAAGGTTCTTTTCATCGACCAACATTCTTCTAACTGCCCATTTTCTCTTTGTGTTCTGTTTCTATCTTTTCAATTTGTTTCTTGAGATTTCGTGTGTTTACTTGATTCTATCTACTCCCGGGCATAGTTCCATCTTGTGGAAGGTTCTATAAGACAAGTTCTTATTGTGTCTCCCATCATTTTGTACTTGAGTTTCCTCTCTACCTTCATGGCCATATTCACCATCTCCTCTAACTCCACATAATGGTGCAATTCAATAACATTGGCAATTTCTTTGTTCAAACTAGCCATGAAACGTGCCATGGTGACTTCTCTTTCTTCTTCTACATTAGCCCTAATCATGGCTATCTCCATCTCCTTATGGTACTCTTCTACACTTTTGGTGCCTTGTCTCAAGGTTTGGAGTCTTTGATGGAGCTCCCTATAGAAGTAACTAGGCACAAACCTCTTCTTCATGACCCTCTTCATTTCAGCCCAAGTATCAATAGGATCCTCTCCATTCCTTCTTTTGTTCAAAACAAGCTGATCCCACCAAATAATATCATGAATTTCCACAGCGGCAAGCTTCACCTTCTTCTCCTCAAAATAGTTATGGAATTAAAAAATCATCTCCACCTTTCTTTCCAATTCTAAGTACGCTTCTAGATCATTCTTACCTTGGAAAGATGGTATTTTCATCTTGATACTGCCCAAGTTTCTATCCACACGCTCGACCCTCTCTTCTCCCCTTGCATTGTCTCGGCCTCTATAGCCTCTTCCTCTTCCTCTATCATTCCGTCCCCCTCTTCCACCAAATCTGCCCCTATGCCAAGCTTCTTCATCTTCCCCATCGTCATATTCATCTTCATACTAATAGCGCACAGGAGTTAGCTCCCTAGCATTTTGCCTCCTTGTTGCACCATTAGATGAAGCCTCTCTTTGTAAATTACTAATGGCTTGATCTTGTCTATCAAATTTATCACTGACATCCCTGAACATATTCTCAACCCTTTGGAATTGATGTTGCATAGCCTCCAAAGAAAAGAATGTGTGTGGATTAGCCTCACTATTCTTTTCATCCTTTTCACTAACTTTACTATCCTTTGAATTGGTCATGATGTAAAACCTGCAAAAAAACAAGTTAGAACAGCTCCTTACACACTCCCTCATGTGTTTCTCTCTAATCAAATTGGATACCCTCGTGTTTCACTCAAGAAGATGGCTTTTACCCTCAAATGAGCCTACACCCTCTTGCCTTTTACCACTTTATATTCTAGCACAGTTTTACTTGTCCGAATCAATCACTACCAACCAAATAAGCACAATAGCAACTTAATTCAATAGAAAACAACAAATACCTAAAGAAAGGAAGAAAACACAAAACTAGATGCAATTTAAGGTAAAGAAAGCAAGGAAGACGAAAATAAATACATACTAGATGGAGAAAATGTATGTGAATGATTTTTGGTGCCAATTGAGCAATATGAAACAAGATTACTCAATTCAAGTGTAATAGAAACAAAAGGATAGCAAACAAAAAAAAGCAACCAAAGAGTGCAAGAAAAGACGAAACTAGGAATTGAACTCAACCCTAAACCTGAATTAATAAGAACATTCCAATCTGCCCCAATTACTCAAGAACTTAAAGATAAGCAATTATATCAAAGACACACGTTTTGAGCAAGGAAAGTAAATCTTGAAATAAAAACGTGTTTCTTGATGCAAGAAAACAAGTCTTGATGAGTTTCTTGAATGAAGGATATGTTCTTGATGAATCTTGAATAATAAAAAAATGAAATTAAAGAATTCTTGAATGATCACATTAGTTTCTTGATGAATCTTGCAAGCAAATCAACTCAAAATCCCAAAGATTTACAATCTTGATTTTCTTTTTCTTTTTCTTTTTCTTTTTCTTTTCTTTTTTACTTCTTTCTTTATTTCTTTCTTTCTTTCTTTCTTTTCTTTCTTTTCTTTCTTTCTTTTTTTTTTTTTTTTTGAATTTGAATGATAAACTAACTATAATAATCAAGAACAAACATAAAATTAAAGATAAAGATTGAATTTAAAACCTAGGCTCTGATACCAAAGATGATACGACAACAACTTAGAATCAATGTCTAGATCACCTCCGTTTCAATGATTGTTCCCACACTTAAATTCAATCAATCTAACAAGACCCTTCACCACCAAAACAGCAAGGATTTTGTAACAATGAGTATAAAGATTGTAGGAATTGAATTAATGCCACAAGTTAGAACTTACTTGATAAGTTGAATCAATCCTTAAGGTAAAACAAGTAAGAATCTAAATTCTCTCTTGAAGAATGCTTTCTAATTTTTATTCATCTCTCCAAAGTCGTGTTCATGCCTAAAGCAAGGGTTTAAATACCCTTTGCAATGTTAAACCTAACAAAGATAACCTAAAAACCCTAAAGAAAGCTCAAAGTATCAAAAAAGCCTTCTTGAAACAAATCTACCCAAGAACAAACCCCACATGGATTTGGGCTTCAAAACTAATTAAAATTGACTAGTCCTAGTCCAAATAGGATTTAAAAAAACCACAAAAATAAAAGACTAACTTAAGAGGGGCGAATTGGGCTTTTAAACTAGGCCCACAAGCTTGGTTCCTTAAAATAAAACATGCACATGACTTTTTTAATGAAGCACATGCACACTTAATGCAAATCAGCCCATGACAAAGCCTAAAAGAAGTTCACATCCCCTTTATAAGATAAAATAAGCCCAAGCCTATTGATTAGACTTGTGCTTGTGAAAATTAGCTAAGTGTTAGCCCTCTTGATTTGATGCCTCCAATGTGCACATATACTTAGGTGTCTTCCTAAGCTCTTCCCCAAGCTTGATCAATAAAACTTCTTAAAGTTCTTGTGAAACAAAAGCTTGTACATAAATCTGAAATTGTTTTTGAGCTTGTTGGAGCGTGATCTTGTAATTGGACCCATTGGCATCCTCAGGTCTCCATTGCCTTGGTGAGTTGTATCAACTAGCATGAACAACACAATAACAAGAGCATTAAGATTAAAATCAAGTTTGCAAAACCTAAGTTAACTTTCAACAAAGCTAGCATGCATAAAATTAACCTATGTCTTGATCTAACTAATTAAAACCTACATACAAGCTTCAATTTTAATTAGTTGATGCTACTTAACCTAATCAATTTATTGTCTAGCAATTAAATTAATCAGATAGCATACAAATTATTCATGCAAAATTCGATTTCATGACTTCAAATCCACATGCATAATTCGACAATCATGTCCAGATCAAGAGCACAAATTTCCAATCATAGATTCATCAATTATATGCACATGCTTCTTATAAAAACAGCCATGAATTTAGCTAATAGCCTCAACAATTGGAAAATATAATTTAGTTCATAATTCTAACTAAAACAAAGCCAAAAATCATAATAGAAAACATAGTGTAGAATTTGGGTATAAGAAGAAGAATAGAAAGAAATAAAACTAGGGTGGTAGTTATCATGACACATGCATTAACTTCCCAATAAATACACATACATGTGACTTGCATGTGTACAATATTATTATTATACCATTGTTATGACAATTGTTTGAGTTTAATATGCCATGTGCACACATTATGTATATTGGCACAATGAGCTAATGTATAACCTTGTTATCTATAATTATAGGTGTCATTGCTTACCATTTTGTATATATTTAAAAGAGAACTTATAGATATACAAGTTTTATGAAGACTGAATATTTTAGGAATATGTATTATGCATCCCACCATACATTTTATTACACATCATCTATAGCTAGTCATAGGCAATGAGCTATGTATTATGCAATGTATACATATTAGTATGGTATTATATAACATGTATAGTGTATATCAATCCCATCATATTGTCATATTTATCACATCATCTATAGTTACCATGCATGTATACACATAACTGTACAATATGTTGTAATGGTACACATGTGAATACATACCATGGTAGTGGCAATACCACACATATTTATGCCAATGAGTATGTATAGTTATGGTACCATCACATGCATACTATGCACTATAGTTATGATACTAGTACCATATGATATACCATATGTTCATTCATCACATATGGTATATCACATGGTACTAGTATGTAATAGTTGAGTGCATAAGTATTACTACAAGCATGTAATAATACTACAAGCATGTGTGCTTGTATTATGGTGCAGGCATAGGCACCATAATACTATATTACGTAACATACATATAACTATATGCATGGTACATATGTATTTCTATGTGTACATGCATCAATTCCACATTGTACACTACTATGGCACATATTAACTATGATGTACCATGTATTATGTTACATATACCGTGTCATCACTTACATATAGGTACATAATAATACGTGAATATAATGTAATAGTACACATATATATGCATATGGTACCTACATATGTATTGTCAGTACTATACACTTGCATAGGCATAAAGTATCTACATAATGTACACATCACTCTATTATATGGTAGTGTACACATATCTATTATATGCACTATGTAATGGTTACATAGTGCATATAATAATGGTTACCATATATAGAATACATTTGTATACCATGCATGCAGTACGTGCATGGTACTAGTACCATACCGTGGTTATACCATAGTTTGGTACACTATTATACCAAGTATGCATGTTATTATGTATTGTGCATATACTAGCACTATATACATGGTTATTGTCAATGTGCATGTAACCATGTATATAGTGCCCATGCATAAAGCCAGCTATTTGTATACACATAGGGTTATGCATAGTTATGTGTACATGTGTATAGTCAAATAGTTATTACATGTATGCATAACTCTATTTTGAGTTTACCACTGTACATAAATAGTTACACTATTATACATATGGTACATGTATCCACACATGTGGATATGTGGTATGTTATGCATAGTAAAGTATAGTACTTAGTTATGAAAGTTTACTTATGCAAAAAATAAGTAAACTCAAAATAGGAATCAATTACTATGGTCATATTATTTAGTTATCCTAGTTACTATGTGCACATGGTAAACATTGCACATAGTTATGCATAACTCAATTTTCTATCACATAGCATATGAAGTTCCATTTTATATTACTTGTCGATGGTGTACGCTTGCCTTTAATAGATATAACATATTATGCATAAACACATATAATTGTAGTACATTATGTTATGCATAATGTATAACATATAATTATATGGTATGGTAGTTTACCTCTGATACAACTCACCAAGGCAATGGAGACTTGAGGATGCCAATGGGTCCAATTACAAGGTCACACTCCAACAAGCTTAAAGCACAATTTCAGATTTATGTACAAGCTTTTGTTTCACAAGAACTTCAAGAAGTTTTGTTGATCAAGCTTAGGGAAGAGCTTAGGAAGACACCTAAGTGTGTGTGCACATTGGAGGCATCAAACCAAGAGGGCTAACACTTAGCCAATTTTCACAAGCACAAGTCTAATCAATGGGCTTGGGCTTATTTTATCTTATAAAGGGCATGTGGACTTCTTTTAGGCTTTTTCATGCGCTGATTTGCATTAAGTGTGCATGTGCTTCATTAAAAAAGTCATGTGCATGTTTTATTTTAAGGAACCAAGCTTGTGGGCCTAGTTTAAAAGCCCAATTCGCCCCTCTTAAGTTAGTCTTCTATTTTGTGGTTTTCTTATCCTATTTGGACTAGGACTAGTCAATTTTAATTAGTTTTGAAGCCCAAATCCATATGGGATTTGTTCTTGGGTAGATTTGTTTTAAGAAGGCCTTTTTGATATTTTGGGCTTTCTTTAGGGTTTTTAGGTTATCTTTGTTAGGGTTTACATTGCAAAGGATATTTAAAACCTTACTTTAGTCATGAACACGAGTTTCAGAGAGATCAACAAAATTAGAAAGCATTCTTCAAGAGAGAATTGAGATTCTTGCTTGTTTAACCTTAAGGATTGATTCAACTTATCAAGTAAGTTCTAACTTGTGGCGTTAATTCAATTCCTACAATCTTTATACTCTTTGTTACCAAATCCTTGCTATTTTGGGGGTGAAGGGTCTTATTAGATTAATTGAATTTAGGTTTGGGAACAATCATTGAAACGGAGGTGATCTAGACATTGATTCTAGGTTGTTGCCGTATCAACCTCATGGCATATAATATGTAGCTAACATGGTTGTGCCATTATGTATGTCAATGAGTAAAACTATGCAATTCATCTATTTACTACATGGTGTATACTCATGTGATATTACATAATGCATGATATTAAATAGCATATATGTGTTACATATAGTACATACTAGGTACCACTACCATCATGTGCCATACACTAGTGTAATATAATAGAATTTATGTTACATATAGTGCATACCATTGTAATAGCATAATGTGTTGTGTACTGTATACTAGTTATAGTTATGGTAACCATACATATACATTATGCACTAATAACACACACTATAGATATATACACACATCATACTATTGTAATATGTGTTATAAAACTATATGAGATAATAGTACATACTATCATGTGTATATATTTGTGTTATTATAGTACTATGCATGTGTAATACAATTTGGGATAAGTCACCATAGTATTATAACTAGTATGCATGGTCATAATTGGTATTATATGTTGTTGGATCGGAAAAAGAAAGCATGCTTAGTTTGGAGAAACGATAGATTTTAAAACTTTTTAAGAAATCATCTTGTAGCGGAAGCAATATATCCAAATCAACATGCTAATCCATACATGATGTGGTATAAGGATAATAAAACCAAGAACAAGATAAAATGAATTACCGAATCCTTCGCTACAGCTTTAAATCCTCGCTGCCCTATCCTCTCCTTCTGGTATCCAAATCATTTGCCTTTGAGTCTTTTTCTTTAGCAATCTATCTTCTTCCTTGTAGTAGTATCCTCTACCAATTAGATTTACCACTTGTTCTTCAAGGACAACTAGGTTAACAAAATCCTTTGGTGGGAAAGGAGAAGAAATATTTGGAGGAGATTTTCTTAGAAGAAGAAGAACCAAAATTGAAACTCTTTCAATTCTTTCACTTAGGAATTTCGGTTCTCACTTGCATGAAAAGAGAGAATGTCTAAAAAACATGCAAGAAGCCTTTCCTACCTCTCAATTTCGAAAATATGCATCAATGGAAAGAGTGAGAGGCATCCAATGCATCACTTCTTACATTAATCACTCATCAAATAGCCAATAAATGAGACTTACTTCATTTATCTTTAAAATGGCTATTTGAAAAGACCATAACCTATAATTGAATACCCATTTCGGTTTTGACAAGAAGAAAGAAGGAAGATGGTCCATCTAATGCAAATCTTTCATCTTTAATCTAATGAATGCAAATAGGTTACATGCCAACATTAAAAGCCAACCATTAAACCATTTAATGGTAAGTTCATAACTCCATTTAATAATGATGAACCATAATAAAGACCATCTTTATTTAGTATTTTAATGTCAAATGTGTGGTTACACATCTAACCTAACACAATTTCGAAATTGCTTCTTCTCCATTTAAAAAAATTTGTTTTAATATAATTAATCTAATCAATTACATTAAACCAAAACAAGCCCATTTCTAAATGAACATATGGGCTTCCAATTAACCATTAATTAGTATAAGCCCATCATTCAATTATGGACTTCTAAAGCCTCCAAACTACTTCTTACTTAGCTTGATAACCTTACTTAAAGCCAAGTGGGGAATCTTATTGGACTTTGATAATTCAAGCTCCAATAAGTCCAGAAATAATTCAATCTCATTGGAATTAATTCTAGCTTATTAACTAAATGTCATTCTACTAAAGACAATTAGTTGAACTCTTGAATTATTAAATATTATGAGAATATGTCCAATTGCAAACCCTATTTAGAACCTTATTATAGCCATCCGCACAACAAAGGGTAAAATTACCGTTTTGCCCTTATGTTGGTTTTTCCTTCTAGATCTCTCATTTTACTTTATATGGTGATTAACACATAAGATCTCATCTTAGTGTTAAGACTTGATGGGTAGCTAGTCCATCAAACTACTGGCGCCAGTTTAATCACCAAATCTCCTTAAAACATCTAGAAGAGATGATAACACTATAAACTCTTTATTTGAGTGAATGTTCCCTGATACATGTTTCAATTAATAATTCCAACATGCGAACCTTCGGATTAATACCCTGTAAAAATCCATTCCGATCATATCAAGAATTATAATGAAACACATATGAGTTCACCACTCATCAAGATTGTGGTTCATAATAAGCGAATGCTTAAGTTGTATGTTTTAAGATTAAAGTAACGGCCCACTTTATTCTTGAAAACATACTTGATTCAAGATTCATTTAATAGTGCCATTATCGATAGTCTACTACTATCATGATATGAAACTCATCATTCCCTTTAAGTAAACTCCTTTACTTATATAGAGATAAATCGCAACACTACGATCTAAACCATAATCAAACGACCAACTTGATTATTCAACTGTGAATCAATTAATTGATTCTAATAATATACATGTTTCCCATACATCTTTATGTATATGTATATTACTTACAAATGAATCTTGGTACCTTATGAGCAGATATATAATGCTCATACAGATAAAACCAAACTCTTTTGTTTTATTAATAATAAATATTTTCATTACAAAGCAGAATCAAGAAGATAAAGTTACATGTAAACACACTTGCTTTCCAGGGCACTATATTTACATAACTCCAACATATGTAACATAATGTGTACACAAATAATGTCAATTTTGATTGATTGGTAACATATGAATATACCAGTATTGTACAGTGCAATAACATATGGCACATATCAGTACGATGCATGTACATAATGTTTAACATATGGCACATATCAATAACATGCATATGTCATACAATGGTATCTATGTCATTTTATGCACTATGCTATGGAACACACTATGTACTACTATAATATGCACTAATACATACTATACATGTGTACCATAGTGGTATGTATAGTGTATTACCATAGTAACACTATATGTATACTATACGTATGCATAGTACCTGTTGGACCCCACCCCCCACCCTTAGGTGTTTGCAGGTTATACCACGACGGGTGTTTGCGGGTTATACCACGGCATCCAACTCAATCTGCGTCCACGTAAAGTGCAACAAAACCCTGAGGTCTTGGGTTCGAGGGCTAGAACTCACCTAAGGCCAGAGGGGATAATACTGAGGCGTCCACGTAAAGTGGAACAAAACCCTGAGGTCTTGGGTTCGAGGGATAGAACTCACCTAAGGCCAGAGGGGATAATACTGATTGAGTTGGATGCCGTGGTATAACCCGTAAACACCCGCCGTGGTATAACCCGCAAACACCCGCCGTGGTATAACCCGCAAACACCTAAGGGTGGGGGGTGGGGTCCAACAGTACCAATGTATACTATATGCATCATACTATACATAATTGGTATTATATGTAGTCATGCACATATGGATATTATGAATACCATACGTAAACTATGCATGGTATATGTGTATAGACATGTAACTGTACACATCATGTCTATATACAAATGCATAACTGGGTTGATAGTAATATAGGTAACTATATGCATAATAGTGTACTTTATGACATAAATATATACCATGTATACATGCATAATACACTACACAATGTACCTTGTGTATGCACTACTTGCATGTCTGCATTTATTGTAACTACCATAGTTTATATGAAAGGGATGTGACAGTGCACTTTCCAATCTCACACGTACCATAATACTTACATGTTTACTTAAAAGAAAATATTTGTATAACTATGTTACCAATCAATCAAAATTGCGTGGCATGCATGCCAAGAGCTTATAACTATGCATGTGTTCATAGCTCATTGGCATAAATAATATTTTTCTAATTCTATTCACATATTTCAGGTAAACTCAAAATAGGAATCAAAATTGTTATGCATGTGTACATAGCTCATTGTGCCAATTGGAATAATTTTTTCTATAGATATCTGATCTAGGTCAACACATTATGTGTCATTTCAAAGGGGAGTAGTTAATGCATTATGTATAGTATAATGCATACCAATGAGCTATGTATTATGCAATGTATTACTAGTACACATGCATACCAAACTCTATGAGGTATGTGTATTTGGTGTTATTCATTTTATGTCATTGCATATATCTCATTGTGCCAATGATATAAACATTGTACACACACTAGTTATAAAACTATTATCACTACTTGTACACATGCATAACTACTACCATACTATTGGTAATAGTTATGCATATGTACAAGTAGTGCATTACGTATAGTGGTACTATACGTAATAGGCATCAAGAGTATATGCCCATGTAAAGAATGTAATACAATCTTTGCATACCAGGTGCTATTATTAGTATTGTACACATTAATAATAGTATATATATATACATGTCAGTACTATTGTCATGCATGCGACGAAATATAACTATACATAGAGTAATTGAATGTCTATACTAGTGTAATGGTTAATATTCACTAACATCACACTAACTATATGGCATGTACTATATCATGTAAAAATAATGTGTTATGTAATTGGTAATAGTATGTCACCCTATATATAGTAGTATCATAACTATTATTAGTACCATGATAATAGTTATAATGAGTGTCGATACTAGTAGTATCTACACTCACTATAATATCTCATTTTATGTACCTATTATCTATATGTGTACCATATATGTTAAATGTATCACTATTGAATACATATAGTTATGGTATAGATATGTATAATACACACGATTATACATATAGTACATATGTATGGTGACATATGTACTATACACATGTATCACTGAAACATGTAACATACATATGTAATTGTGCATAGTACACAATGTGACAATGTAATGTGTGTACATGTTACATAAGGCATATAGTGAGATACTATAAATATTTATGACATATCATGTATAGCTACACTAGTATACACTATTAGTAATAATAGGTATTAGTATATAAGCTATATGTTATAGATATATACACGAGGTCATTCCTACACTATAGTGCGTGTTAGTATATAAGTTCTCTTGTATGTATAGTAGTATATTATAATAGCTAGGTATTACATATATAATAACTCTAGTATGCACACATGTTACACTACCATTAGTAGTACAGTTATATGTAAAATTGGCTATAAAACATTAACTTGTTCATGTACTAATGGTAGTGGTAAATAGTATATAGTACTAGTTCATGTGGCACTATTATAATATGCATTTACATAAATTATTATATAAGTATATTAGTATTATGTTTATATTATAAATATGTGTATTATTTCTATGCATGTGCATAATGATACCATATACGCATGTATTCACATACAATACCATGCTACATTAGTAAAGTAGTGTATAGTGAAAGTAAAGTGACTAGTTATTGTATGTACACTTTTACTATACAATGGTACCATATGTATGTATAACAATTACATTGTCACATTGTGTACTATGTAATAATATACATGTTAATGGTACACCCATTAACATACATATTATATGCAATAACATATCACTGTGATTATATGTAACTATTACCATGTTATACATGTACTAGTAACTAATATGGTTCCATATGCATGTCTAATAAAGACATGCATAAATTATTACATCAAGACTTATAGTTATATATAGTTATATGTATAATTTATAACATATAACTATGCATAACTATTACCATGTATTACACATGCAATTGATGTACAATGCAAATTTATATTTTCTTTTATGTACTTGTATAGATCACTATTCTACGTGCAAAATGGTATAATATATAGTTAGATGATGTGTAGATATTACATAATGTGTACAGTTATAACTAGCTGGATGCACAAGATTATGAACCATACCTATAGATGATGTGATAAACATGACAATATGATGGGATTGATATACACTATACATGTTATATAACACCATACTAATATGGTACATTGGTATGTATACCTGTGATACATGTATAGTACTAGTATAATACATTACATGTGTGTTACTGGTACCATGTGTAATAAGTAATTGTACAAGGTATGATATACCATTAGAAGGTGACATTCTAGTTGTGGACCCCATTTCTGGAGCCCAACCCTTGAACCATAAAACCTGGGCATGTTCCAATGAAATCCTGAGATTTGATCAATAAATGACTATCCATTCTTATAATTACATCCTCAATTATAGTACCGGACAAAATTCCCCAAGAGAAACTCCACTGACCCTTCAAAATGTACCGGAAAAATTTCGCAGCGGCGACAAAATGTTTCTTCATCACGACGACCTTGAAAGGCTGACTTCGCTGTAGCAAAGCCAAGGAGATTGCCGCGACGAAACCCCTGGAATTTCAACCCTAAAACTAAAATTTCCAATGGTTTGTGACTTTACACATACTAGTGTATCGTATGTATATGAATAGTTATAACTAAAAGTATTTTGTGCCTTTACACATACTAGTAATACATTGTTATGCATGTATACATAGCTTGTACACATGCATGTGTACAAATCACATTAAATTGATAATTATTTATGTATACATTACTAGCTCATGAAAATGCTATGTACACATGCATAACAATTTTGATTCCTATTTTGAGTTTACCTGAAATATGTGAATAGAATTAGACAAATGTTATTTATACCAATGAGCTATGTAGATATGCATAGTACACATACAGATTGAATACACTATAGATGATGTGTACATATTACATAATGTGTACAGTTATAACTACCTGGCTTTATGTACCTATTACCTATAAAGTCATCTCATTAACATCACACTAACAAGAATACATTATTCCTTCAAGAAATTCATCAAGACTTGCTTTCTTGAATCAAGAAACAATTTCTTGTTTCAAGATTTACTTTACTAGCTATGTATACTATATCATCTATATAACCCTATTATAGTTATACAATAGGGTTATACTAGCTATGCATGTGTATACCTAGTATACTAATACACTAGTGTGTATTACATGTATAGAAATAGTACCATATTGTGTTATGCATAATGTATTTACATATTTTATAGATTATGGTACATCAATAGTACACACGTGTAAACATGGTAATACTAGTATATATAGTAACTTGGTATTAAGTATTGAACTACCACTACCATTGTATGTATTACATTGTAAATAGCATAACTATTAGTAAAGTTATTTATAACATATTGTGTACATATTTTGTGTACACATGCATAAATTACTCACTTACCATTGTATAGTTACTTAGTATAAATGTTATGCTAAGTAGTTAACTTAGTTAGTGATACACAATATTCATTTTAAGTACTATGCATCTATAATAATGTCAATTCATACATATTAGTATGCAAACTTACTCATTGGCACAATGAGCTATGTACACATGCATAACAATGAAGACAACGTAAAGCTATTTGACATTATTGGTAATAGTATTACCATAATACATACCATACACATAGTAATGTACAATTGGTAACAATGTACCATTAGTACTATTTATTCTTGTTAGTTTGATATCTAAATTGTTATGTGTACACAATGGCATATTATTTATGTATAATTAAAATATAACTAAAAGTACTTGTACACATGTGCATGTATAACCCTATGTATACCATAGTACACTATTTAACAAGGTAAAATATAAATATAAAACTTTTAACTTAATATTTTTGTTTTAGGTTTCACTTCGTTAGTTGTATTCCTTAGCATAAGCTCTTGCTATAATAATTACAGAGTTGTAAAACTTTAATATTCTTTCGATTTGATGTATTTATATAATTATGTTTTGTTATAAGATAAAATTATAACATTTTAAGTACTTGGTATTATCCTTAATTTTATATTTGTATGATAATTAAACAATCTTTTTATATTAATTGTGGTTAATGTACATAGAATAGTGACATAGATATACAATAAATAGATATATACCATATTAAATATATATGTACTCATAAAAGAAAATATTGGAGATAAAATTGATATAAAATTAAATATATTGTGAAAATATTTTAAATTTAAATTTTAAAACTATTTTATAATTTTAAAAATATTTAAAATTACCATTTTTTGATATATGTTTTTTCCTATTCATCGAGTACATTTTAAATACACTTTTAGTTAAATGTCACTAAAAGTGTACATACAATGTACTATGCATAGCATTGTAAAATACATGTACCTTACTTGCATAATATATGTACCATAGTATATAAGTTTACATTATTATACCACTACCATTGTATATAATACCATAGTATAATAGTACTATTATACTAACCATAGATATGCATCTTTGTGTATTTTATAGATACATATTGATGTACCATAATCTAGTGTATATGTACTATGCCATTATAAATAATGTGTAACATATTTTACAAGTTACTATACATAATGCCACTACCATTAGACTATTATTAATGTGTACAAGACTAATAATAGTACAATGTAATAGGAAAGTAACATAAATACTTTCCTATTACATTGTTCAAGAATGATGAACTATTATAACATATATTGGCATACACATAGTTTCAATTGTATTACATAATGTGTACAGTTATAACTAGCTGGCATAGAAATTATCATTACACGTATACAATTGAAACTATACACATTGACATGAATTGTATATGCCATGTACATGTGCATATAGTTATATGCTAGTATAGTGCTTTGGTATACTAGCACAAGTACTATTATATCATAGTATATAAGTTTACATTATTATACCACTACCATAGTACACATGCATGAATAAAAGAAGACATATTCCCTAAACGCTATGTACACATGCATGTGTACTATGGTAGTGGTATAGTACTAGTATAATACTTAAAATGGTAGTGGTAATGTACTAGTATAATACTTACAATGGTAGTGGTAATGTACTAGTCTGGCATCATCTAGCATTAAATGGTAATACTCATTAATATTAGCATGCAATGTGTGTAGTACACATGTATCACATGTGTATCAGTATGCATAGAACATACTTGCAACTATTAGTATGTACATAGTATGCATATTGGTACTTATACTATCACCATGTAATATATAACTATACACTATTTACTATTTAATACAAGTATAGTACCAGCATATAACTATATTATACTTCAAGGATTATGTCATTACAAGTAATGTGTATACATGTTATACACATAACAGGGTTAGTCATTGGCACAATTGTACTTATCTGTATAGTATTAGCTCATGTATACTAATATGGTACCGTATGCAGGGACGGAGCCAGACTCAACTCTAAGGGGAGGCCGGGGGCCAACATCTAAATGGGGCACTTATATTTTTAAGGGGGGCCACTTATATTTATAATTTTAAAAATTTTAATTATATAGGTAATTTTTTTAAAAAAAATATTTGAAAGGGGGGGCTAACATGGCTCCGTCCCTGACCGTATGTATACACCAGTGGTTACAATATCTATATACATGTATAGTACTATACATGTAATGATAATATGTTTACAAAATAGTATTGCCATGTACACATACACACTATACATTTGTACTATTAAATTCTAGTACAACACATACATTATAGTACACACATGCAATGACACTAGTATATATAACCATGCATTTGTCATATTACAGTTAGTATAGTAATATACACCCATCATAGTATGTTTGTGAGGTACACATATTTGATGCACATAGTGTATAGTGACGATGTATGTACTATAGTTATGCACATGTAACATATGCCATTGACACACATGTAACACTTGCATGTGTCAAATTCTTACATATGCATCCATGCGCATGTACTAATAACATTATGTTACATACTAATAACCATGGTTCATCCACTTGGGAAGAAACTGAATGCATTTGTACATACATGTACAAATATACATGCATAGTACTAGTTATAACTATACACATATAAAAGAAATACTTGTGTGTGTTGCATTGTTACACCCTAGATTATGTGATGTATAGTTTTGACACTATGCAATTGTAACTAGTGTATACTAGTGTATTATATAGGTAATAGTGATGCATGCATATGTGTAATACATTATAATCATGAGGTATTTCGTGATTATAATATATAGTCATTAGTACTATATTTGGGACAATGTATAATAATACCTTATATACTATTGTACATATGATAGTTACCTTATATATATGCATAGTGTATGTTGGGCTTGCACGGATCCCTAATCCGAGGTCGCCCTCTAAGCGCTCCAATGACGAGCTCCCAAACATATCAGACCCGGTCCCAACCTTTATACAAAGATCGATTCACACACAATCATTCTCATACAATCAAGCGTTTACACATGCATTTAAAACATGAATTAAACACCCCATAAACTAAAGGGGCTTCATGCCATTACAATCTGAAGAAATTAAACAAGTATTCATAATCATGCAAAATACAGAATAAAGTTTACATCCAAAACACATGAAAATGCTCCATGATAATATGCTCGGAGGGCCAACCAAAATACTAACTTAATACAAAGCTCCTAACTAGCTTGAAGTTTTCGATGCCATGCAAGATCAACGATCGTCCTGTTCTACACCTCAGGAGTGGAAAATAATGGGCTGAGCTACACAGCTCAGTGGCTAATATAATTATAGCCATCGGTAACTAGCACAAAATCAGGAATATGTATGTATATTATATATATATATATATACACACAGGCATCAATTCAAGCACTCATATGTTAATCAAGCAATTTACGCATTCAACATAATTAATTCAACTAAAAAAACATGTCGCAAATATGCTTCATAATAAACAGTTCAAATATGCAACGCACATCACATGGCTCGAGGGTTCTATGGAAACAAAAGGGAGAAACCGAAGTTTACACCCTGAACAAAATGAGTCCATTCGGAGCTCATAAGCCACAAGCGGGCAGCCGGGAGAAGGCTCTTGTCAACGTGCACGTGACGAACGAAATGGTTCTACTCTCGCCCAAACAAAAGCACAAAATCATGCTCATAATCATTTTATCAGATGATATGTTTTCAATCTTTCATTTGTTCAAAATGCCATGACCGAAGTCTAGGCATAACGTGCTCAGAATCGAAGTCACTTCTCATGGTTCTTTCAAAGTATGCAAAATCAAAAGCATTCAAATCTTATAACAAATCATATGTAAACATACAAACATATAACATATATTCACACATAGGCAAGAATTTGCCTCATCACACAATAACTATAAGTATATTACCTACCTAATATCGCTTGAGTATCCGACTCACTGCTGTCCTTCCTCTTGCGACGGAATCAGGTCGGCTTGGTTTCCTATAATAAACCAAGTTCCCATTCAATTAACATTCCAAAAGAAATATTCATAAGCTTGGAAATCAAAAGTAAAGCACTAGAGGTCTACATCCGACTTTCAACCCAATTTCTCGACTCCTAAGAGACAAATTCCGAACTTCCCTTCTTCATAAAACTTGTAGTCCTTTCTTTCTAGATCACAACAACTCTACAATCACCTCAATTGGACATCTACAGCCCAAGATATACTCAAATTACCAGAACTCATTGCTGCTGGAAACAGGGGCTCACCGCGGTGAAGCCCCGCTCGTCGCGGCGAACACCCGTGCTCGCCGTGACGAGCACATAAGTGTGCGCCGCGGCGTACACGCACATCGCGACGAACCGTTCCCCGCACGTCTCGATGAACCCTTCCCCGCACGTCGCGACGAATTTAATTTTCGCTCGTCGCGACGAACTCGCACGTCGCAGCATGTTCATACGCACGTCGCGATGTACGGGCTTGAAGAACGACTCTGAACCTGACTTTTCTGCATTTTTCAACTTCGATCCTTCCCCAAACACAAATGCAACACACCTAAACCTTGATTCAAGTTGCAAACTACATTTCTAACTCAATCAAACCTCAAAATCATTCACAAATCCCACAACCCAAGGAAATCTATCCATTTTTGCCATTAAACCCTAAACCACCGATTTTCACACATTCAACTCGAATCCAAGGTTAAATCTCACTGAAACAAGATTACAAGAAGCTAACTTACCTGGAAATTGCTTCAAATCTGTCGAAAATCACCAAGATCGCAACTCTCTTTTTCTCTTCTCTTATTCCTCCACCGACGGCTTCTTCTTCTCCTTTTCTCCTTTCCTCTTCTTTTCCTTTCCTTCTATCTTCTTTCTCTTAATTCTAAATGGAGACAAAGACCAAGTTACCCCTCCTTACAAGGGCTAAACCACTCCAACTCAAGTGACCTTCCCAAAATGCCCTCATATAATTTATCCCTTAATTCTCATTTAACCCACATTAAACCCCACTAATCTCTCAATTATCCATTAATACATCCAATTTAATCAAACTAAGACATAATTATACCGTTAACTCAATTCATGCTTAATAACATCAATAAGAAATAATAATAAAAAATTCGGGGTCTAACAGTGTACCATAGTATAATAGTACTATGGTACACTATGCATGTATATAAGGTAACTACACTAGTATATTGTGTGAATATACATTATTTCTTGAAAACACATACATTGACGTAGCTCATTGTTTTAAAACTAGTACTATACATGTATTAAATCGTAAAGCAGTGTATAGTTATATATATAATAGATCTTAGACTGAAACCTTTTGTCTGACCTTTCTTGCACTCAACTATTATTACCAAACAAGATGATTTTATAGAGATCAAAATGTAGACATCGTATAACCCTGTTATGTACACATGCATAACAATTTTGATTCCTATTCTTGTTACAATGTATAACAATGTAAACTTATATACTATGGTACACATCACTATGTATTAGTGTATAGTTATATACATTAGTAAAAGTCACTAATGTATAGTTATATACATTACCGTATAACTATAGGTATAACTATAGTAAATACCATAAACTATGGTACTATTTCTATTTAATATTACATATAACTATACATATGTTATACAAGTATTATAACTATACACACTAAAACACATAGTGAGCTAATTGCTATGGTACACATCATCTAGCATTTGGTAGTGAACATATATCATAACACATATCAATTATCATCACTACCACTAGATATGTAATCATGTAATGATTACCATGGTAGCATACCATGGTAATAATATTTTTACACACCTTTATACATCACACTAACAAGAATAAATATGTTAATATAACTAGCTGGCTTAATTTTAGCATTGGTAAAAGAACGTATTATGGTACCATATTGTATATACATAATGGTATGTACATAGTGTATAAATTATTGGTACATTGGCATGTGTGACATTTTATTTAGCATACTTAATTTTGTATACAATGTATATAGTACACTATTTAATAATTTATGCATATAAGTGAGTAAGTTTACATTGTACTAGTGTGCTATTACACATGTCAAATATGCATTATGCACCTTATTACGTATAATAACCATTCGTGAAAACAATGGTAGTGGTATAGTACTAGTATAATACTTACAATGGTAGTGGTAATGTACTAGTCTAGCGTCATCTAGCGTTTGGTAATAACTTTATCTATAAAATCATCTCATTTTATACGATGTCTACATTTTGATCTCTATAAAATCATCTTGTTTGGTAATAATAGTTGAGTGCAAGAAACTAAATCTTGAAACAAGAAATTGTTTCTTGATGCAAGGAAACAAGTCTTGATGAATTTCTTAAAGGAATGATGTATTCTTGTTAGTGTGATGTATAAAATGAGATGACTTTATAGATAATAGGTACATAAAGCCAGCTAGTTATAACTTTACACATTATGTAATATACATAATGTGTATATCAATTATCAAATTATATGTATTATGCATCCCAAATTGTATTACACATGTGATAATATGTGTATCACACATGCAAACATTGCGTTGAGCTATGTATACTAATATGGTAGTGGTGCACAAATTATAATAGTGTACATAGCTCATTGTTATGCCAATGGTATCTCCATACTAGTACATGACATGCTTTTAAGTTGTTTATCAATTATCTATATTCATAAACAAACAATATGATGTGATAAACATGACGATATAGATAATTTGTGTACACATCAAATTATCTATTGACTTGTACTTACCGATGTACCATATTAGTATGGTATTATATAACATGTATAGTATATGCCCGTCGATGTTTGCATCTGTTTGTAATCCTAGTACTATACATATGGCAAAATTGTACATTAGGGTTATGCATAATATGTGTACACATGTACACATGCATGTACTAAATATACATGCATGCTATAGTATATACATATATAGGTGTAATGTACTAGTATACATTACATATGTATAATATATATTTTCATATATTTCTATGGTATTACATAGCCATGCATATTACAGTGATAATGCTATGCATGTATACCATTGTAAGTATACATGCATAGCATTGTCATTAGATGTTATTAACAATTATATATACTAGTATATATAATTGTTACATGAAAGTATGTATAACATGGTACATATTTACATATACCAAACATGTACCACAGTTTGTACTATGCATGATGCATAAAATGGTAAGAACCTTATGTTTTACTATTAGCTATACATTACCATCAAACTCTATGCATAACTATTAGTATGGTACACTATAAAATACAGAAATATACATATTAGTACGGTACACATTATATTTATTACATTACCAATGTACTATACTGCCATGGTATACATATTTGGTATATGCAATATGGTAGTTTGATGCGGAACCCCAAGACCCTTAATCGACCCTTAGAACTCATTACCAATCAAATCAGAATTAGTTTCTCAACAAACGATCAGATTAGGATTTGTTCTTACACCCAAAAACACTTATGACAAGAACCCAAGTTAATTTTTAGAAATCCCCTTGAACCCCAATCAGTTAAGCACTCAAGAACACAAGAAATAGGAATTAAAATTGATAAAAAAAGAAAAACTCAATTGCAATCAATAAGAACACCTTGTGCATGAACATAAAAGAAAGCAATCTCTCTTTCATTCAGATCTGAAATTTTCGAAATACAACTTGTTCTTTCATTACAATTGAAAATAGCCTTGTTATAGGCATTACAATGTAAGACAAAACAATAAAAAACTGAAATAAATGTCTTCAAGGTAGTAAAGAAGATGGCTGATGTGGAAAAAAACGTGGTGGAGAAGGTGGGTGAGATGAAAAGACAATCTTCAATGTTGAGAGAGAGGTGGCTGCTGGATAGAATAAGATGGAGAGTGAATATGACAGCCACAAAACCCTAAAACAAGCTTAATTAAACCTAAAGCTATTGGATTTCGAAATGGGCTTAAGTAAAATAACAAGCGGCCCATGTATTCTAACTTAAAAAGCTAAAATGAACCCATAAACCAAGTCTGAAAAAGAAGTGACTAAAAACCAATGTGGCCCCCTTGAAAAGTAGCCCATTTCACTTATTCTAAACCCAAAGGAGACAAATAAAAACAACCCATAACAAAACAAACCCAAATTTGACCCAAAACAAGCTCAAAAACACAAACACTCCAAACTAGTATGTTAGCCCAATTATGTAGACATACTTAGGGTCCAAAACATTTCCATATATGGACTTTCCATATTTGGACAGCCCACTTTCAACATGGTTTTGCACATAAATTTGGAGTTGCTGCTTTATACGCTTTGCTCGGGACCTTGTGACCGGACCGATAAAACTTTCCATATTGGGAAAACCTTCCACGTTGGCACTTGAATGATCTTGTTTTTCTTGAACAGCCTCAATATGATTTCCCATGGCATCTTCATGCACTTTAGCTCCATGTTCCAAATTTGGTGAAGTTTCCTTATTTAGAACCCGAAAACTTTCCATATTGGGAATCCGGTCTAAATCACCTAGATTGCTTCTTGTAGCATCTTGAACGTCATTTGTATCATTTCCCCTCCCCTCAAAATGATTCGTCCTCAAATCTTCACCTTCATCAAAATCAAAATGAGACAGGTCAGATACATTAAAGGTACTAGAAACAGCATACTCACCAGGAAGATAAACTTTATATGCATTGTCATTGATCTTAGCAATAATTTGAAATGGTCCATCACCGAGCATCCAATTTAGATTTTCTTTTGGAAGGAAACCGTTCCTTGCGCATGTGCACCCATACCCAATCTCCTGGTTCAATGGTTACCTTGTGCCTTCCTTTGTTCACTTTGTTAGCAACTTGTTGATTTCTCTTCTCAATCCTTTCTCGTGCTTTATTGTGAATGGCCTTAACCATTTCATCCTTTTTAAGCGCACCTAAGTTAGAGATCTCACTTAAAGGAAAAGGCACAAGATCCAAAGGGGTTAGTGGTTGAAAACCATACACAATCTCAAAAGGAGAAAATCCAGTAGAAGAATGCACACTTCTATTATAAGCAAACTCAACAAATGGCAAAAGTTCTTCCCAAGACTTTACATTCCTCTAATTAAAGCACGCAACAAGGTACCAAGAGTCCTGCTTACTACTTGATTTGACCATCAACAGGGTGTGATGAAGTAGAAAATAACAACTTAGTCCCAAGTTTAGACCAAAGTACAAGCCAAAAATGACTAAGAAACTTAACATCTTGATCAGATACAATAGTTCTAGGTATGCCATGCAAACGTACTACCTCGCGGAAAAACAAATCGGCAATGTGAGATGCATCATCAGTTTTATGACATGGAACAAAATGAGCCATTTTAGAAAAAACGATCCACTATAACAAAAATTGAGTCTCGTCCCTTCTTAGTCCTCGGTAACCCTAAAATAAAGTCTATAGAAATATCAATCCAAGGATGAGTAGGAACAGGCAATGGCATGTATAACTCATGTGGTTGAACTCTAGACTTAGCTTGTCTACATGATATGCAGCATGAACAGATTTTATCAACGTCTTTGCGCATATTTGGCCAAAAGAAATGCTCATGCAATATACTCAATGTCTTGTCTATACCAAAATGTCCCATGAGCCCCCCACTATGTGCTTCACGAACAAGCAATTCTCGAATTGAACTATTAGGCACACATAATTTCCCTTTCTTAAATAGAAATCCTTCATGCCTATAAAAATCATTGAATGCAGCATGTTCACAAGCAACATACACATTTGAGAAATCAACATCATGCGCATACAGTTCTTTCATGTGCTCAAATCCCAACAACTTAGAAGAAAGAGTTGAAATCAAAGAATACCTTCTAGAGAGTGCATCAGCCACAACATTCTCTTTTCCTTGCTTGTACTGTATCACATATGGAAAGGATTCAATGAACTCAACCCATTTCACATGTCTCTTATTCAACTTGCTTTGCCCCTTCAAATGGCGCAATGATTCATGGTCGGTGTGAATTACAAATTC
Organism: Erythroxylum novogranatense; assembly: GCA_029891385.1. Taxonomy (NCBI): domain Eukaryota; kingdom Viridiplantae; phylum Streptophyta; class Magnoliopsida; order Malpighiales; family Erythroxylaceae; genus Erythroxylum; species Erythroxylum novogranatense. Next base: position 51,507,318 of record CM057235.1, on the reverse strand, counting down.
TTTAGGCAGCAGATAATGTTGCCATGTCTCTAATGTCCTCACCAACGCATATAGCTCTTTGTCATAAGTTGAGTAGTTGAGTTGTGCTCCATTTAGCTTCTCGCTAAAGTAAGCAACTGGTTTTTTTTTCTTGCATCAAAACAGCACCTATACCAATCCCGGAAGCATCACATTCGATTTCAAAAGTTAATTCAAAATTAGGCAGCCTCAACAATGGTGCATTACTCAACTTATCCTTTAATAATGCAAATGCATGCTCTTGCTCTTTTTCCCAAATAAACCCCTTGTCTTTTTTCATGATTTCAGTCAATGGTGCAGCAATTGCACTAAAATCTTTGACAAATCTCCTATAGAAACTTGCCAAACCATGAAAACTCCTCACCTCACTAACATTCTTAGGTTTTGGCCATTCACGTATAGCCTTTACCTTTTCACTATCTACTTCAATTCCTTTTGCACTCACCACATATCCCAAGAAAATAATGCAATCAATGCAAAATGTACATTTCTTCATGTTAGCATATAATTGAAATTAGCGCAACACATCAAACACACATTTTAAATGAATGACATGTTGTTCAATAGATTTGCTATAAACTAGAATGTCATCAAAATAGACAACAACAAACTTGCCAATATATTCTCGTAAGACATGGTTCATTAAACGCATAAAGGTACTTGGTGCATTAGTTAAGCCAAATGGCATTATCAACCACTCATACAATCCATGTTTAGTTTTAAAGGCAGTTTTCCATTCATCACCCGGTTTCATTCTAATTTGGTGATAACCACTCTTCAAATCAATTTTAGAAAAAATGCATGCGCCATGTAGCTCATCCAACATATCATCAAGTCGAGGTATGGGATGTCGATATTTTACCGTTATTTTATTGACAGCTCTGCAATCCACACACATACGCCAACTTCCATCCTTCTTTGGTACCAACAAAACGGGTACTGCACATGGGCTTAAGCTCTCTCTTATATTTCCTTTCTCCAAAAGTTCTTCCACTTGCTTTTGCAATTATTTATTCTCCGCAGGATTGCTTCGATAGGCTGGTCTATTTGGTATGGCAGCCCCAGGAATGATATTGATTTGATGTTCAATTCCTCGCAAAGGTGGTAAACCTTGAGGTAGATCATCGGGAAAGACATCGCTATATTCCTGACAAACATCAATCACAACACTAGGCAAAGTAGGGTCAAGATCGTTAGTTGAAAAATAAGCCTCTTTGTGCAAAAGTACAAACATTGGCATGTTTGTCATCAAAGCTCTCTTCACATCCCTCACTTTTGCATAGAAATTCACTTTTCTCTCTTCTTTTCTCTCATTGGCTGAATTATCTTCACTCTTTTTCTCTTTACATTTGCCTTCTATTTTTCTCTCACTCTCCTTTTTCTCTTTCTTTTCTCTTTCTTTCTCACTTTCTTTCCTTTTTTGTTCAGCCTCTTTTTGTGCAAATTCATCATAGGATTTTTCAAGTTGCATTTGGTCTTAAAAAATTTGTTTTGGTGTCAAAGGTAAAAGTTTATACCTTTTGCCCTCTTTCTCCACTATACACCTATTCAAATACCCATCCTGCATTACTCTTCTATCCCATTGCCATGGTCTACCCAACAACATATGACTAGCTTGCATTGGAACCACATCACATGTAACCTCATCACTATACTTCCCAATTGTAAATGGCACCCTCACTTGTTTTTGGACTCTCACTTCCTCACTATTATTAAGCCACTGTAATTTGTAAGGTCTGGGGTGTTTAGTGATTTCTAATCCCAATTTATCAATAAACAATGTACTAGCCACATTCACACAACTACCACCATCAACAATCACACTACACACTTTCCCACTAACTAAGCATCTAGTATGAAAGATATTTTCTCGTTGAAGTCTCGCCCCCTCTTAGTCTTCTTTATATTGTGCACTCAAAGCACACCTAGTCACCATCAATCTACCCTCCATAGGTAACTCCCCATCACTACCATCCTCCAAGGAAGGCATCTCATCATCGACATCACTCTCATCATCGGTTTCAACCTCACCACCACGCATCACCATTACTCTTTTGTTTGGGCATTGTGAAGCTATGACCAAATCCCAAACATTTAAAACATTTGATATCTCTATTTCTATTAGTGTGGGAAGTAGAAATACCTTTGTTTTTGTTGTCGAATGGTTCTTTTACCTTGGTTTTGTCATCTTTTTTGAATTGGGCAGCCTTGTTATCATTCCTCCAATTCGACTTCCATGTGGAATTTTGAGTCGAATATGTGTTGGCTTGCCTCGCAATTCCCTTTCGCTTCAATTACTTTTCTATTTTCATGGCCATGTGTACCATGTCTTCTATCTCCACATAATGTTGAAGCTCTACCGCATTAGCAATATCTCTGTTGAGTCCATTGAGAAACCTTGCCATGGTGGCTTCTCTCTATCTTCCTCCACATTTGTCCTTATCATTGCTATCTCCATCTCTTTATAGTAGTCCTCCACACTCTTTGATCCTTGAACAAGGCTTTGCAATTTTTGATGCAATTCCCTATAATAGTGGCTAGGAACAAAACATCTTCTCATAATGGCTTTCATCTCCTCCCATGTTTGGATAGGACGTTCTCTATTTCTCCGTCTACTCATAATCAATTGGTCCCACCACACAATGGCATACTCACTAAACTCTACAGCAGCAAGCTTTACCTTCTTTTCTTCTAAGTAATTATGACACTCAAAAATGAACTCCACCTTTCTTTCCCATTCCATGTACGCCTCAGGATCATTTTTGCCCAGAAACGATGGAATTTTCATTTTGATACTTCCTAGGTTTCTGTCAAGATCATTTCGACCCCTTCTTGCTCCTCCATAGTTTCTACCTTCATTTATCATGGTGCCTTGATCATCAAACTCTTCATTATATTCGTCATCATTTGGAGTTGTTGGTTGTCTTCTCGGACTTGGAACATTTTGGCCAGAACCCTTGTCAATTCTTTCGCTCATGTCCCTCATCATGATTTGCATTCTTTGGAACTCTGTTGCATGGCTTTTAGAATGAAAGCTTGATCCTGCTTCTCAACCCCACTTTCTTGAGAATCCATGGTCAATCTGAAAATTTCAACAAAGATAACAACAAAATATTCCTCACAAACACTCCTCACGATTTACTCTCAAGTAACGACACACTTCTCGTGTTTTCACTCAAACTTGGCTTTTCCCTCTTTTGAGCTCACACACTCTTGCCTTTTACCACTCAAGCAATCTTTCAATGTTTATACTTAAGGCCAAATCAAACAAAGAATCATAAATCTTAATGCAACTAATTTTAATTGAGAATTTGCAAGGAAAACCTAAACAAAGAAGGAAAACATGCAAAATTCTAGAAGCAAAAATGACACAAACAATAAATTGAAAGCACACACTTGAATTACCAGTAAGTGTATGACGATTTTTTTGTTTTAAGGCAAGAATGAATCAATATTACACCTTTTTAATGTATTAGATGCAAATGGGCGATTCAATAACGTAAAACTAAAGGATGCAAACAAATGACGAAATCTGGAATTTAATATCAGAAACTTGAAATTTCCAATTGGAACCTCAAATTAGCACTCAAAACACTCAAACAAAAACAAAAGCGTAAAGTATGGATTTGACCAGTATATTGGAAGCCACCAAAAATCGAAAATAATAATTGTTTAGCTCAATTCCACGTTTTTTATATGTAAGATCTTGAAATTTTGTGTTTGAAACAAACAAGCCTACAAGAACGATTTTTTTTAAAATTCTATTGTTCAGTCAAAATAGAATAAACACTTACTTGATTGGAACCAAGGCTCCGATACCAAATGATGCGGAACCCCAAGACCCTTAATCGACCTTAGAACTCGTTATCAATCAAATCAGAATTAGTTTCTCAACAAGCGATCAGATTAAGATTTGTTCGTACACCCAAGAACACTTATGACAAGAACCTAAGTTAATTATTAGAAATCCCCTTGAACCCTAATCAGTTAAGCACTCAAGAACACAAGAAATAGGAATTAAAATTGATAACAAAAGATAAACTCAATTGCAATCAATAAGAACACCTTGTGCATAAACATAAAAGAAAACAATCTCTCTTTCATTCAGATCTGAAATTTTCGAAATACAACTTGTTCTTGCATTACAACTGAAAATAGCCTTGTTATAGGCATTACAATGTAAGACAAAACAATAAAAAACTGAAATAAATGTCTTCAAGGTAGTAAAGAAGATGGCTGATGTGGAAAAAAACGTGGTGGAGAAGGTGGGTGAGATGAAAAGACAATCTTTAATGTTGTGAGAGAGGTGGTTGCTGGAGAGAATAAGATGGAGAGTGAATATGACAGCCACAAAACCCTAAAACAAGCTTAATTAAACCTAAAGCTAGTGGATTTCGAAATGGGCTTAAGTAAAATAACAAGGGGCCCATTTATTTTAACTTAAAAAGCTAAAATGAACTCATAAACCAAGTCTGAAAAAGAAGTGACTAAAAACCAATGTGCCCCCCTTGAAAAGTAGCCCATTTCCCATTCTAAGTAAGCTTCTGGATCATTCTTACCTTGGAAAGATGGTATTTTCATCTTGATACTGCCCAAGTTTCTATCCACACGCTCGACCCTGTCTTCTCCCCTTGCATTGTCTCGACCTCTATAACCTCTTCCTCTATCATTCCGTCCCCCTCTTCCACCAAATCTGGCCCTATGCCAATCTTCTTCATCTTCCCCATCATCATATTCATCTCCATACACATAGCGCACAGGAGTTGGCTCCCTAGCATTTTGCCACCTTGTTGCACCATTAGATGAAGCGTTGTAAATTCCTAATGGCTTGATCTTGTCTATCAAATTTATCACTGACATCCCTGAACATGTTCTCAATCCTTTGGAATTGATGTTGCATAGCCTCCAAAGTAAAGAATGTATGTTGATCAGCCTCACTATTCTTTTCATCCTTGTCACTACCTTTACTATCCTTTGAATTGGTCATGATGTAAAACCCAAAAACACGTTAGAATAGTTCCTCACACACCCTCACGTGTTTCTCTCTAAATCAGATTGATACCTCGTGTTTCACTCAAGAAGATGGCTTTTACCTCAAATGAGCTTACACACTCTTTCCTTTTACCACTTTAGATTCTAGCACGCTTTACTTGTCCGGATCAATCACTACCAACCAAATAAGCACAACAAAGAACGTAATTCAAAAGGAAAGCAACGAATACCTAAATAAAGGAAGAAAACACAAAGTTAGATGTAATTTAATGTAAAGAAAACAATGAAGATTTAAAATAAACACATACTAGATGGAGAAAACGTATGTGAATGATTTTTGGTGCCAATTGAGCAATATGAAACAAGATTACTCAATTCAAGTGTAATGGAAACAAAAAGGACGGCAAACAAAAAAAAACAACCAAAGAGTGAAAGAAAAGACGAAACTAGGAATTAAACTCAACCCTAAACCCAAATTAACAAGAACATTCCAATCTGACCCAATTACTCAAGAACTTAAAGATAAGCAATTATATCAAAGACACACGTTTTGAGTGAAGAACGTAAATCTTGAAACCAGAAAGTGTTTCTTGCTACAAGAAAACAAGTCTTGATGAGTTTCTTGAATGAAGGATGTGTTCTTGATGAATCTTGAATAATAAAGAAACGAAATTAAAGAATTCTTGAATGATCAGATTCGTTCTTGATGAATCTTGCAAGCAAATCAACTCAAACTCACAAAGATTCACAATCTCGATTTTCTTTTTTTTACTTCTTTCTTTCTTTCTTTCTTTCTTTTTCTTTTTTTCTTTCTTTCTTTCTTTCTTTCTTTCTTTCTTTCTTTCTTTCTTTCTTTTCTTTCTTTTCTTTTTTCTTTCTTTCTTTCTTCTTTTTTTTGAATTTTAATGATGAACTAACTATAATAATCAAGAACAAACAGAAAATTAAAGATAAAGATTGAATTTAAAACCTAGGCTTTGATACCAAAGATGATACGGCAACAACCTAGAATCAATGTCTAGATCACCTCCGTTTCAATGATTGTTCCCAAACCTAAATTCAATCAATCTAACAAGACCCTTCACCCCCAAAACAGCAAGGATTTGGTAACAAAGAGTATAAAGATTGTAGGAATTGAATTAACGCCACAAGTTAGAACTTACTTGATAAGTTGAATCAATTCTTAAGGTAAAACAAGCAAGAATCTCAATTTTCTCTTGAAGAATGCTTTCTAATTTTATTGATCTCTCTAAACTCGTGTTCATGCCTAAAGCAAGGGTTTAAATACCCTTTGCAATGTAAACCCTAACAAAGATAACCTAAAAACCCTAAAGAAAGCCCAAAATATCAAAAAGGCCTTCTTGAGTGAAACACGTGAGGGAGTGTGTGAGAAGCTGTTCTAATGTGTTTTTGCAGGTTGTACATGTCCAATTCAAAGGATAGTAAAGGTAGTGACAAGGATGAAAAGAATAGAGAGGCTTCAACTAATGGTGCAACAAGGAGGCAAAATGCTAGGGAACCAACTCCTGTGCACTATGAGTATGAAGATCAATATGATGATGTGGAAGATGAAGAAATTGTGTATGAGGAGGAAGAAGATGATTTGGCTTCCATGCCTGAGTTGGAAGATTGTTCTGATGTGGAAGTTGAGGATGCATCTAGGGGTGAATTACTTCTTACTAGGCGAGTTTTAAATGCTCAAGTGAAGGAAGATGGAATTGAACAAAGGGAAAATATTTTTCATTCCAGATGCCTAGTGAATGAGAAGATTTGTAGCCTGATCATTGATGGGGGAAGCTGCACTAATGTGGCTAGTACATTGATGGTAGAAAAAATAGGGTTGGAGTGCTTGAAACACCCTAGCCGGTATAGACTACAATGGCTGAATGATATGGGGGAAATCAAGGTAAATAAACAAGTCCTTGTATCTTTCTCCATTGGAAAGTATTCTGATCAAGTACATTGTGATGTTGTACCTATGCGCGCTAGTCATTTATTGCTCGGTCGACCTTGGCAATATGATAGAAGAGTGTTACATGATGGTTTTAAGAATAGGTATTCATTTACTATGGGAGATCAGAAATTTGTTCTTGCACCATTGGCACCAAAAGAGGTATATGAGGACCAAATGCAATTAAAAGGGAGTATGGAGGCAATGCAACAAAGACAGGTCCAAAAACTTCAAGAAAAGCATGATAATACAAAAATTGAGGGGAAGATTGAGAACCTTGCAAAAGGGGAGAAGAAATTTAAATCAAAAGAAAAGAGAGAGAAAGTGAGGCCGAGACTGAGAGAAGAAAAGTAGGGAAAGAGGCCTCGAAAGAAATTCAATTAAAAGGCCCAAATGAGAGAGAGGGTAGAAAGAAACAAAACTTCTATGCAAAAATGAGAGATGTAAGGGTTGCTTGTGTGGAAAGGAGATGTTTTTTTTGTACTTTTGTACAAGCAAGCTTATTTAATGAATCTGACCTTGACCCTTGTTTGCCTAGTAGTGTTGTTTCTCTTTTGCAGGAGTATGGAGATGTTTTCCTTGAGGAGTTGCCTAAGGAATTGCCGCCTATTAGAGGAATAGAACATCAGATTGACTTCATGCCTGGGGCATAGATTCTAAATAGACCAACTTATAGGGCTAATCCGGTAAAAACTAAGGAACTCCAAAAGCAAGTGGAAGAATTGCTACAAAAGGTACACATCAGGGAGAGTCTTAGTCCTTGTGCCGTGCCAGTAATATTGGTGCTGTTTTGTTGCAGGGAAGGCGTCCCATGGCCTATTTTATTGAGAAGTTGAATGGTGCTCAATTGAGGTATTCCACTTATGACAAGGAGCTATATGCAGTGCTAAGAGCTCTACAAACTTGGCAACATTATCTATGGCCAAAGGAATTCGTGATTCACACTGATCATGAGAGTTTGAAGTATCTTAAGGGCCAAGGTAAGTTAAATAAAAGACATGCTAAGTGGCTGGAGTTCATAGAGACATTCCCATATGTTGTGAAATACAAGCAAGGTAAAGAAAATGTGATCGCTGATGCATTGTCTAGGAGGTTATTCTCCATTTGAGATTGTGTATGGTTTTAACCCATTAACTCCATTGGATTTGTTGCTTTTACCCTTGAATGAGATTGTTCATGTAGATGGGCAGCAAAGGGCCGAATTGGTTAAGACAATACATGAGAAAGCTAGGCAACACATTGAGGAAAAGAACAAGAAGTATGCTCAAAGAGCCAATCAAGGGCGTAGGGTGATGAAGTTTGAACCTGGAGATTGGGTTTGGGTGCACTTCAGGAAGGAGAGATTTCCTAAACAAAGGAAGTCTAAGATTGATCCTAGAGGGGATGGTCCTTTTCAAGTGCTTGAACGCATCAATGACAATGCCTATAGGGTGGATTTGCCAGGTGAGTATGGTGTTAGTGCTACTTTTAATGTTTCTGATTTATCTCCCTTTGACAAGGTAGGTCTTGATTCGAGGACGAACCTTTTGAGGAGGGAGGGAATGATGCAACTCACCAAGGCAATGGAGACTTGAGGATGCCAATGGGTCCAATTACAAGGTCACGCTCCAATAAGCTCAAAGCACAATTTCAGATTTATGTACAAGCTTTTGTTTCACAAGAACTTCAAGAAGTTTTGTTGATCAAGCTTGGGGAAGAGCTTAGGAAGACACCTAAGTGTGTGTGCACATTGAAGGCATCAAACCAAGAGGGCTAACACTTAGCCAATTTTCACAAGCACAAGTCTAATCAATAGGCTTGGGTTTATTTTATCTTATAAAGGGCATGTGGACTTCTTTTAGGCTTTTTCATGGGCTGATTTGCATTAAGTGTGCATGTGCTTCATTAAAAAAGTCATGTGCATGTTTTATTTTAAGGAACCAAGCTTGTGGGCCTAGTTTAAAAGCCCAATTCGCCCCTCTTAAGTTAGTCTTCTATTTTGTGATTTTCTTATCCTATTTGGACAAGGACTAGTCAATTTTAATTAGTTTTGAAGCCCAAATCCATGTGGGATTTATTCTTGGGCAGATTTGTTTCAAGGTCTTTTTGATATTTTAGGCTTTCTTTAGGGTTTTTAGGTTATCTTTGTTAAGGTTTACATTGCAAAGGGTATTTAAACCCTTGCTTTAGGCACGAACACGAGTTTAGAGAGATCAATAAAATTAGAAAGCATTCTTCAAGAGAGAATATAGATTCTTGCTTGTTTTACCTTAAGGATTGATTCAACTTATCAAGTAAGTTCTAACTTGTGGTGTTAATTCAATTCCTACATTCTTTATACTCTTTGTTACCAAATCATTGCTATTTTGGGGGTGAAGGGTCTTGATAGATTGATTGAATTTAGGTTTGGGAACAATCATTGAAACGGAGGTGATCTAGACATTAATTCTAGGTTGTTGTCGTATCAATATTCCCTATACATTACCATCAAACTCTATGTTATCACTATATAGTACATAGTGTAGTATAACAAGGTTACACGTGCATAACAATTTTGTACAAATATTTATGCATGTATAGGGTACAAATTGCTACGCAATTAGGAAGGTAGCAATTGCTGTAAGTGAATTGTTATTGGTACATTGTGATATCATCCATGATATTATTGTTAGTGTCACTATTGTGTATACTATTAAGTAATGTATAACATTGTACACTTAACTTATGTGCACATGCATGATGTGTACAAATTACTATTTTGACCTCCTATACATGCATTGTAGACATGTATAGTAATGCATTGTAACTATTTATGTACTTGTAGACATGGATAGTAATGCATTGTAACTATTTATGTACTTGTACGTATGTACATAGCTCATTGTTTAAAACTAGTACATGGATTTATACTAGTACATAGTATGAACCGTACTATGCAATTTTGTATAGTAACTATGTATTACACATGCATACTACATAAATAATATGTGTAAATCTATGCATAATACCATTATTATAAATAGTTATACCTATAGTCATATGTTATGGTAGTAACATAAATTATAGTACATAGTTTAGTATAAATGTTATAATAGTACACATGCATAACAATTTTGTACACACATAAACAGACTAGTACAATTTGAGCTATGTACTATGGTAGTGGTGTAGACTGCCACTAATTTTATTCACATATTTCATGTGTATAAAAAATTATATGAGCTAGTCATCGGGTACTAACATATGTTTCAAATCAATTGATATTATCATACATTGATAATATCATAGTTATGCATGTGTACATTACATGCGTGTTATGATATTTGTCCTAAATTAGAGGCAAGCGCATCCCGTCGACAAGTAATATAAAATGGTAATATACTCATTTTGTATACTAATACAAGTGATTCCTCGTAAGTAGTATATATATGGAAATTCACATATATTGTATATCACTTATATATAGTACTATACTATATATGGCGTACATATTCCCTTTCATAAAAGATCACAATTGTGCCAATGACTAGCTATGTATACAATGCATGTCTTTATTTCACTAGCTCCTATACACTAGAATAGTACCTTTCCCAAATTGCTATGGTACACATCACTATGTATTAGTGTATAGTTATATACATCAGTAAAGTAGTGTATAGTTATGATGGGAGACCTAATAGGAACTTGTCCTAGAGAACCTTCAACAAGATGGAACTATGCCTGGGAGTAGATAGAATCAAGCAAACACACGAAATTACAAGAAACAAATTGAAAAGATAGAAACAGAACACAAAGAGAAAATGGGCGGTTAGAAAAATGTTGGTCGATGAAAAGAACCCTAAGAAAACTTATCTCTTAAAACCATAGCAAGAATGTTGGTCAATGGAAAGAACCCTAAGAGAACTTGTCTCTTAGAACTCTAACCTTAGGACACCACAAAGGAAGACCACTCCTTTGATAAGTCAAGTATTCTCAAAGAATACAAAGAAAGCAAGAAAGCTCTCAATATTATTTCTAAATGAAAGATCCCCTTTCAAAGTACATAGAGGGTGCCTATTTATAGGAAAAACTTCCTAACTTAATGTCCTAAAGAAGATACTAAATAAAAGGAAACAAATTAATCCCTAAAAGGAAACAAAATAAATTTATAAAGGTGTTGACTAGATCACCTTATTTTAAGGAAAAAAAAAACATGATCTCAACATGTTGGACCTAAGGGATCACGCCCTTATCCTTATTTTTAAGTGGCAAATGCTTGTCACATGGTACTTTAAGTGAGTTCTCCCAATTGGACTCTATGTGGGCCTTTGGACACTTTATGTTGGGCTTCAAGGAGTAAAACAATGCCTCTTGGACTTTTATGAGATGAAATCTGACTCAATAATATGGGCTCCATCTCTTAAAGGTCCTGGATTAAACAATTCAATGCTTGCTTCATTGCTTTGGCCCTAGCTCTTGTCATTGGGCTTCCAACATCTTATAATGGATCTTTAGGAATATTAAACTTGAATGTTGGGCCTTTGATATGGGAATTTCGTTCATCCCCTTGCCTTGAACATTCAAACTTCAAATCTGGTCCAATTTTAGCTCCTAAGCCTCCTTTTCCAAGATTATGTCCATGCAAGTCACGTCCTAGGCTTCTTTCAGGCGAATCACACTATGGATGCGTTTCTTCTTGTCTTTCACATGCCCATGGTTCTCCATCATTCCCTCCCTCCTCGAAAGGATTCATCCTCGAATCTGCAGCATCAAAGAGGGATAAATAAGATACATTGAATGTAGCACTCACATTTCTATAGGAGCTAGGCAAATCAATTTTATAAGCATTATCATTAATCCTTTCTAAAACTTGAAAAGGGCCATCTCCTCATGGATGTAGCTTAGATTTCCTTTGTTCTGGAAACCTCTCCTTTCTCAAGTGTGATAGGTTGTCGTTAGCCTACAAATTTAATCCCCTACTTAAATTGATTTGTAGTATAGTGAAGCAAGGGTATCGTCCCATAGAGATCAAAACACAAGGAAGATTTTCTTACTTTCAAGCAAAGTATGCTTGAATGTCAAAGGGGAAAACAAAAATCGAATGCTCTTAAGACCAGATTGGGGGATTTGTTTGTTTATGTTAAAAGTAAATAAGAAAAGAAAGAAGAAGACGTGATTTAAGTTTAAAAAATTAAAACAAAGCTAAAAGTTTTCAAGAGGGAAATTGCTAAGAAAATTTGAGTAAAAAGTTTAGATTAATTAAAGACCAATTGCAAAGGTTTTCACTAAATCCTTAGGTTGTTTTTAATCATTGAAAACGAATTATATCTTAGATTGAAAAATTAGGGTTCATCAAGCAAAGATAGATGCATTCAAAACAAGCATAATATGCAACAACTTCTTGTTAATGTATTAATCCAAAACTAGCATGAACAACACAATACCAAGAGCATTAAGATTAAAATCGAGTTTGCTAAACCTAAGTTAACTTTCAACAAAGCTAGCATGCATAAAATTAACCTATGTCTTGATCCAACTAATTAAAACCTACATACAAGCTTCAATTTTAATTAGTTGATGCTACTTAACCTAATCAATTTATTGTCTAGCAATTAAATTAATCAGATAGCATACAAATTATTCATGCAAAATTCGAATTCATGACTTCAAATCCACATGCATAATTCGGAAATCATGTCCAGATCAAGAGCACAAATTTCAAATCATATATTCATCAATTATATGCACATGCTTCTCATAAAAACAACCATGAATTTAGCTAATAGCCTCAACAATTGGATAAGAGAATTTAGTTCATAATTCTAACTAAAACAAAGCCAAAAATAATAATAGAAAACATAGTGCAGAATTTGGGTATAAGAAGAAGAATAGAAAGAAATAAAACTAGGGTTCTACCTAGGGAGAGAGAAAAAACGTAAAAGAGAAAGAAGAGAAGAGAAATTCACATCCAAAGAAGATGGAAAACGTCAATATCTCCAAACTAATGCTAAAGGACCCTATTTATATTGGAGGAGGTCTTGTAAAAGACGATTTCTTTTCCAAGTAAAAGTAGGTATTTCTTTCCTTGTAGACATGAGATCTTTACAAGGAGATGACTTGTTTTCCAAGTAGAAGTGGGTCTTCTTCTTTTGTAGAATTAGGATCTTTACAAGGAGATGACTTCTTTTTCAAGTAGAAGTAGGTTTTCTTCTTTCCTTGCCAAATTAAGACCTTTACAGGGTAGGATTTTTTTTAAAAAATCTTCATTTCTCCCAATCTACATGTCCCTTAATAGTCTAGATTATTCCTGGATCCATTTCTTGCAGTTCCGAACAAGAATCTTCCGAAATGTAGAAATCCTAGTTGAAGTAGGATTCCTTATAGGATTAGGATTTCTGCAACTTTGGTCACCTTAGGGTATTTTGACCTCCTCACTTTGAAAATGACATCCAAAAGTTCTAAATCTCCCTCCTTAGCATGATTTTCTTCATTTGACACCTAAAACACTTGAAATGATAAAATCAATGTAAGCCGTTTAGACATCAAATGAGAATAAAAACTAAGTGTAAAAGTATAAAAAGATAAGAAAATATGAGTGCATCAACTTCCCCCACACTTAGCTCTTGCTCATCCTCGAGTAAGGAAAATTAAAGAAAGACGAAAGAAATATACTAAGGAAAATTTGTGACATGCAAAAAAAACTAGTGTGGATTTAAAAGTAAACGAAAACGTGTATGCAAATGCGGGGAAACTTTTCTTAGCGTTATAACTTTTCTTCTAACCTCCCAACAACATCAATGAAGCACAAGCATCATAGAGAAAAAGTAAGCCGTGACATTCAATCCATAAACTCAATGCACTTACTCTAAATGTAAGAACGAAGCCAGATAGCATATAGCACTTAAAGGAAATCTACTCCATGTCAAAATAATAGGTCCTCTCATTGTTATACTCTCCAACATTCAAAGTGTTTAAGGTTCATATGTGTTTAACTCTCATAAATTCAAATAATGCAATGCTCTACCATATGCTTGCTCTTCAATCTCGAATATACTACTAAACACACATGCACAACACAAATCAAAAGGTCTTAACAGGGATGTAACTTGGTTGGGCTAGGGGTGAGGTAAAAGAATGACAAAGAAAAAAAGGTTGAGTATCAAGGAAAGCAGAGCATAAAAATAATCAATGGCATACATGTCGCGCACCACGTATAACATCAAACAATCAAAAACAACTCAACTTTTTATTTGACTTTCAATTCCAATAATATTGAACAAGAAAATCACATGGGGAATTCACTTCTTTTATTTTTACTCTCGGCCTCAATCTTTTTTTCTTTTTTTTTTCTTTTCTCTTTTTTTTTGGTTTTTTTGGTTTTTTCTTCTTTTTTGTTTTGTTTTTTCCGAATACTCCCCCTTAATAATTAAGAACAAAATAAGCCATATACCACAGATAACCAAAAATGTTCAACCTCCTCAAGTTTGACATCAACAAAAACATGCTCTACTAACCATGATAGGGGTTAGAAAGGTGAATCAAGTAAGAATAGTCTAAGTTAAACATGGGTAAAACAAAGAATAGGTAATAAACGCAAGTGGGCTAACTAGTGGTCAATACGCTTTGGGTTGGCCTTTTTTCAATTAGTTTAAAATCCTAGGAGCCTTTATCATGTTTATGTAATACATGCACAAGTGTAGTCTCATCAAGATATGAAGCAAGTTCTAGAGATACAAACCATTGAATGAAATCACACACCAAAGAGACATGTTGAAGGCTCAAAAGCTCACATGGGACTATCATCTATTAAGTCAACATGTGTAGTTTCAATGTTAGTCCAAATACCATCTTGCTCAGAACTGACATAAAAACACATTCATCAAATTTATGATTCAACAATCATAGATTAATTCTCATCTTTAACATTCATATTCTTCTGATACAAGAAGCCATGGCAATGGAGATCAAGGTGAAACACGCCAAGACAAGCTTACTTTGCCAAGTGGACCTATTACAAGACAACGTACAGCAAGGCTTAAACAAGCACTTCAAGGGTTTGTTCAAAGTCACATTACATCTCACCTTGATGACAAGACCAAACCATCCGTGGAGAATTCAAGTGGAGTAGCCAAGCTTGCGATTCTTCTAGAGAGGGCATGTGGAGGGGCTACTGTAGGAAAATCCCGGTGTGTACATCACATGCTCACGGTGCGGAAAACAAAAATTTTTGTTCCGGAACCTTCCCGAAAGCCAGGATCCATGTGTCTATACAACAATGTCAAACCATAACGACCAAAAGAGACCGTCTCTAACGGTATCCACGCAGAGATCGGAGAACCTAACCGGGACAAACCCTTTGACTCGGGAATAGCTAGAACAAGGGAGAGAGTGCTAGCTCTTACCTTGTTCTTGGAGAGCTTGAAGATAAACGATGAAGGAAAATGAAGCTTGGAGAAGAAGAGAGCTTGAAGATCGTTGATGAAGAGAAGAGATTAGGATTTTCTCAAAACCCTTTCTACCTTTTTCCTTCTACCAAAACCAACGAACATCTTCATCTCTATCTTTCATTGTTTTTGTCTTCTAGTCATTTAATGTCATTAAATGTAACTTTTGACAAAGCATAAAAGAAGCTTCTAATGCTCCTTCTCATCTTTCCACGTAAACACACACACACATATATATATATATATTAATTCTTTAATTAATTAATAATATATATTTATATAAATGCTGAAGTGGTTCAGTCACACTGGGGTCAGTCCTACCGATCCCGGTATGGAAAAGACACCGAAGACCTGTTTCAGCAATATCGATGTCGCGATCTCATCGGGACATATCCCAATCTGATCGGGATCCATTTAATTCCATTGCTTTCCATATATTGGATCTCTGTCCAAAACTATTTTACGAATTCTCCGAATCACTCTTATGCGTGTGACCCATTAGGTTCCCGGTTATGTTGGCCACTTAGATTAACACTTAATCTGAGCAAATCATGAGCGGTATCTAGCAACACATCATGACCCCCAATTGACCGAGAAGTAATTGGTTTGACGAATGAAGTTATATTCATCACAGACCATATCACGAACCTTTCCATTGATAATTACTGTGCAATTCATCCTTTCACCATGCTATACCCCACTTGGTTATGAGTATGGGCAAAGTGTCAACTCTCACTAGACTGACTACGTCAAATCTAGTCCAAATGATATCAGTTCTCATCCTGGGACTCATTACTTTATATGTCACTGAAGACACTCTTCATGACATATGAACTCCGACGAGATTTCCAAGTAATGACCACGACAAGAGGCCATGGTATCATCTTCTACTATCACGTATGGTGAATCCTTTATTGGCTACTCAATTACCTTCGAATACCTCAAGCTGTACCCAATCACCACCCTATGAGCAACCTCTGTAAGGCAACAAGGAATGGAGTCAAAGCACAAAATCAATATCCAAGATATCCTTGAGCACCTCAAGTCTAAGGATATTTGCACCATTGCTATGATGAGATTATCACTGACATTAGAATAGGACATCCGTGTGATGATCTCATAGCAGGTCATCCAATGTACTTACTACCTCTAGTAAGCATTCACATCTCAACCCTAAACATCTTATATTTACAGTTTCTGAGATCCACTGCTTGATCAAATCAAGGAGCTTGAGATGTGTTAGTCTCTCAGGATTAACGATGTCCAGTTTTAGTAATCCTACGACTAGGGATAATTTAGATACTGACATAATTGCACATGATAGGAATCTCAGTAGTATGATCACATCACAATTTCCTTCATGCTATATCATATATCATGGACTTCATCAATTTGCTTATTGATCAATATCAATTCATAAATAATGAACAGCAAAGTAATGAAATATGCCTTTTTTATTTATTCATAAAGTATGTACACAACTTTGTACAAAACGCGCTAAAGGCGATTGCCTTTAGGGCACTACTCTAACAGCTAATACTTAGCCAAATTTCAAGACAAGTTCAATTATTCTTATGGACTTATTTTAGTACATTGGGCTTGTTATTTATCCTTTGTTTATTAGGCTCAAAGAGACTTGTTATGGGCTAGGTATTTATTAGTACTTGCCTTAGTTTATTTAAAGCTAGTTTTGGACAACCAAGTGTGTGGGCCTAAGTAGAGTAATCCATTAGGCCATCCACCTCCCTTAGGTTTATTTAAGTTAATTTGGTCTTATTTAAGTTAGTGTAGCCCAATTCTAAGTGGATTAGGATCAGATTGCATTATTGGGCTATAAACTCCTAAACTAGTTAGGATTAGGCTTGTTTTAGCATTAAAGGGGTCTTATAACCTATTCCTTTTAGGTTTAGGTCGTAGGCAAGGGTATAAATACCTTATTTTATCCTTGTAAACATTAGATTTGGTTAATTAACGAAATTAAGAGATATTCTCTTCAAGTAAGGTGTGTTCTTCTTATTGTTACTTCAAGGATTACATCACTTATCAAGGTAATCACTTGTGGCGTGTCCAATTCTTCAATTTTCTTTGGGTTTGGGTCTCAATTTCATATAATTGGGGTTTGAACTAGCATGTTCTTAGAATAGAAAGATTGGGGTTTTGATTCAATAGGATTAGGGGGTTTCAAGAACCTTGCTTTTTTGGGGTTTCCGTATCATCTTCTTAATCATTGGGAGGTAAAAAAACACTTTAGGTGCAAAACATGCAAAAATAGAGATTTTTTTGGATTTTTGAATCATTTTTTAATGTTTATGGTTTTTTTTAAATAAAGCATGCAAGTACCAGTGAAAACCTTCAAGTTCAAGCAAGAGCAAAGGTGCGGTGCATTAAAGCACGAAAGTAAAGAAAATATCCAAACCAATAAATAACTAAAACCTGAAAATTTAATGTAAGAAAAAAACTAACCTAAATCCTCCCCCCACACTTAAACACAACATTGTCCTCAATGTTGAAATCAAAGCCAGAAGAGAAGATAAAACACACCAAAAACACACCAAAAAGAAAGAAATTCTGATATGAAGAAGAAGATGATGAAAAACGTTAAGAGAAAATGGAAAGGGAAGAGATATCAAATCTGGTTTTTGTATGATGGGTTGCCTCCCATTCAGCACTTTTGTTTAACATCGTTGGCTCGACACCATGTTAATGCTCCTCACTCCTCATAGATAGGCTCGACCAAGTGCATCTCCTCCAAGTTAGATTGAAAACCTTCAAGGAAAGGCTTCAACCTATGGCCATTGACTATAAACCTCTTGCTTGTATCCATGCTCTCAACCTCAACTGCACCATAATCAAAAACACGTGTAACAATAAAAGGTCCAAGACAACGAGATCGAATTTTACCTGGGAAGAGGCGAAGGCGGGATTGGTAGAGGAGAACTTTCTGACCTACATGAAACTCCTTCCTACTAATCATCTTGTCATGGACTGCCTTCAACTTCTCCTTGTAAATCCTCATGTTCTCGTAGGCTTCATTTCGTATCTCCTCCAACTCTTGCAATTGTAACTTCCTAAAAGTTCCAGTCTCATCATAGTTCAAGTTACATTGCTTAATGGCCCAAAATGCTTTATGCTCAAGTTCTACTGGAAGGTGACAAGCTTTCCCATAAACCATCCTAAAGGGTGACATTCCTAAATGGGTCTTGTAAGCTGTTCTATAACCCCACAATGCATCTCCCAATCTAAGACTCCAATCCTTTCGATTATGTTGCACTGTTTTCTCCAAGATAGACTTGATCTCACGGTTAGAAACTTCAGCTTGGCCACTTGTTTGAGGATGGTATGTTGTGCTAGTTCTATGAAAAACATGGTACTTCTTCAATATAGCCTCAAAAGATCAATTGCGAAAGTGGGTCCCCCTATGACTGATTATTGCTTTGGGAATGCCGAACCTATCAAAGATGTTAGCCTTAACAAATCCAACAACAACCTTAGCATCATCAGTTCTAGTAGGAATAGCCTCAATCCATTTAAATACATAATCCATAGCAAGCAAGATATAAAGATATCCATAAGAAGAGGGAAAAGGACCCATGAAATCAATACCCCAGACATCAAATATCTCACTAAAAATCAAAGTTGTTTGTGGCATCTGGTCTCTCTGAGTTATGTTACCAGTTCTTTGACATCTTTCACATGATTTACAGAAGTAGAATGCATCTTTAAACAATGAAGGCCAAAAGAATCCACATTCAAGCACTTTATGAGCTGTGTGCTTAACACCAAAATGACCACCATAAGAATAAGTGTGACAGAAAGTAAGTATGGAATTAAACTCATCTTGTGGCACACATCTCCTAATAACTTGATCAGCATAGAACTTCCACAAATATGGATTATCCCAATAATAATACTTAGCATTAGCACGAAATTTATCTCTTTGAGATTTAGACATACCTGAGGGTAGCTCATTAGTAACTAAAAAGTTAACTAAATCAGCATACCATGGCCGAGGTGTAGCACGGAGGATAGCATACAACTGTTCATCAAGAAAGGTCTCCTTGACAAGAACGACATCAACTCCCTTAGCATTAAGTCGACTCAAGTGATCAGCAACAAGGTTCTCAGCTCCCTTCTTGTCCTTAATCTCAAGGTCAAACTCTTGTAGGAGCAAAACCCAACTTCAGCTTGGCCACTTGTTTGAGGATGGCATTCTGTGCTAGTTCTGTGAAAAACATGGTACTTCTTCAATATAGCCTCAAAGGATCAATTGCGAAAGTGGGTCCCCCTATGACTGATGATTGTTTTGGGAATGCCGAACCTATCAAAGATGTTAGCCTTAACAAATCCAACAACAACCTTAGCATCATCAGTTCTAGTGGGAATAGCCTCAATCTATTTAGATACATAATCCACAGCAAGCAAGATATAAAGATATCCATAAGAAGAGGGAAAAGGACCCATGAAATAAAAACCCCAGACATCAAATATCTCACTAAAAATCAAAGTTGTTTGTGGCATCTGGTCTCTCTGAGTTATGTTACCAGTTCTTTGACATCTTTCACATGATTTACAGAAGTGGAATGCATCTTTAAACAATGAAGGCCAAAAGAATCCACATTCAAGCACTTTATGAGCTGTGTGCTTAACACCAAAATGACCACCACAAGAATAAGTGTGATAGAAAGTAAGTATGGAATTAAACTCATCTTGTGGCACACATCTCCTAATAACTTGATCAGCATAGAACTTCCACAAATATGGATTATCCCAATAATAATACTTAGCATCAGCACGAAATTTATCTCTTTGAGATTTAGACATACCGAGGTAGCTCATTAGTAACTAAAAGTTAACTAAATCAAGATACCATGGCCGAGGTGTAGCGGGAGGATAGCATACAACTGCTCATCGTGAAAGGTCTCCTCGACAAGAACGACATCAACTCCCTTAGCATTAAGTCGACTCAGTGATCGTGACAAGGTTCTCGGCTCCTTCTTGTCTTTAATCTCAAGGTCGAACTCTTGTAGGAGCAAAACCCAACTTCAGCTTGGCCACTTGTTTGAGGATGGTATGTTGTGCTAGTTACGTGAAAAACATGGTACTTCTTCAATATAGCCTCAAAGGATCAATTATGAAAGTGGGTCCCCCTATGACTGATTATTGCTTTGGGAATGCCGAACCTATCAAAGATGTTAGCCTTAACAAATCCAACAACAACCTTAGCATCATCAGTTCTAGTAGGAATAGCCTCAATCCATTTAGATGCATAATCCACAGCAAGCAAGATATAAAGATATCAATAAGAAGAGGGAAAAGGACCCATGAAATCAATACCCCAGACATCAAATATCTCACTAAAAATCAAAGTTGTTTGTGGCATCTGGTCTCTCTGAGTTATGTTACTAGTTCTTTGACATCTTTCACATGATTTACAGAAGTGGAATGCATCTTTAAACAATGAAGGCAAAAAAAATCCACATTCAAGCACTTTATGAGCTGTGTGTTTAACACCAAAATGACCACCACAAGAATAAGTGTGATAGAAAGTAAGTATGGAATTAAACTCATCTTGTGGCACACATCTCCTAATAACTTGATCAGCATAGAACTTCCACAAATATGGATTATCCCAATAATAATACTTAGCATCAGCACGAAATTTATCTCTTTGAGATTTAGACATACCTGAGGGTAGCTCATTAGTAACTAAAAAGTTAACTAAATCAGCATACCATGGCCGAGGTGTAGCACGGAGGATAGCATACAACTGTTCATCAGGAAAGGTCTCCTTGACAAGAACGACATCAACTCCCTTAGCATTAAGTCGACTCAAGTGATCAGCAACAAGGTTCTCAGCTCCCTTCTTGTCTTTAATCTCAAGGTCAAACTCTTGTAGGAGCAAAACCCAACTTCAGCTTGGCCACTTGTTTGAGGATGGTATGTTGTGCTAGTTCTGTGAAAAACATGGTACTTCTTCAATATAGCCTCAAAGGATCAATTGCGAAAGTGGGTCCCCCTATGACTGATTATTGCTTTGGGAATGCCGAACCTATCAAAGATGTTAGCCTTAACAAATCCAACAACAACCTTAGCATCATCAGTTCTAGTAGGAATAGCCTCAATCCATTTAGATGCATAATCCACAGCAAGCAAGATATAAAGATATCAATAAGAAGAGGGAAAAGGACCCATGAAATCAATACCCCAGACATCAAATATCTCACTAAAAATCAAAGTTGTTTGTGGCATCTGGTCTCTCTGAGTTATGTTACTAGTTCTTTGACATCTTTCACATGATTTACAGAAGTGGAATGCATCTTTAAACAATGAAGGCAAAAAAAATCCACATTCAAGCACTTTATGAGCTGTGTGTTTAACACCAAAATGACCACCACAAGAATAAGTGTGACAGAAAGTAAGTATGGAATTAAACTCATCTTGTGGCACACATCTCCTAATAACTTGATCAGCATAGAACTTCCACAAATATGGATTATCCTAATAATAATACTTAGCATCAGCACGAAATTTATCTCTTTGAGATTTAGACATACCTGAGGGTAGCTCATTAGTAACTAAAAAGTTAACTAAATCAGCATACCATGGCCGAGGTGTAGCACGGAGGACATCATACAACTGTTCATCAGGAAAGGTCTCCTTGACAAGAATGACATCAACTCCCTTAGCATTAAGTCGACTTAAGTGATCAGCAACAAGGTTCTCAGCTCCCTTATTGTCCTTAATCTCAAGGTCAAACTCTTATAGGAGCAAAACCCATCTGATATGGTGCGCATGGACTCCTTTTTCTTCAAAAGATACCTAAGAGCTGCATGATCAGTGAAAATAACAACTTTTGTGCCAAGTAAGTATGACCTAAACTTTTCAAGAGCAAACACAACATCAAATAATTCCTTCTCAGTTGTATGGTAATTGCACTGAGCTTCATCCAATGTTCTAGAAGCATAAGCAATCACATGCAAATACTTCCCTATACGTTGCCCAATAACAACTCCAAATGCATAGTCACTTGAATCACACATGATCTCAAAAGGAAGCTCCCAATTAGGTGGTTGGATGATGGGTGATGTTGTCAACTTATTTTTCAACAAGTCAAATCCATCTTTGCATTTTTGGGAGAAGATGAACTCAGCATCTTTGGCTAGCAAGTTGCATAGAGGGGCGGCTACCTTGCTAAAATCCTTGATAAATCTGCGATAGAAACCTGCATGTCCAAGAAAAGATCGAACATCCCTCACAGAGGAGGGGTTAGGCAAGGACAAGATAATATCTATCTTAGCTTTATCAACCTCTAAACCACGTTCAGAAACCACATGCCCTAAAACTATCCCTTGCTCTACCATAAAATGACATTTTTCATAGTTCAAATCAAGGTTAGTATCCATGCATCTTTTCAAGATCAGAGACAAATTTCCTAAACAATGATCAAAGGAATCACCATAGATAGTAAAATCATCCATAAAAACTTCAATTATCCTTTCAACATAATCAGAAAATATGCTCATCATGCATCTTTGAAAAGTAGCAGGTGCATTGCATAAACCAAAGGGCATTCTCCTATAAGCATATGTACCAAATGGACAGGTAAAGGTAGTATTTTCTTGATCCTCAGGGGCAATAACAATTTGATTATATCCACTATAGCCATCAAGGAAACAATAGAAAGATTTACCAGCTAGGCGCTCAAGCATTTGGTCCTTGAAAGGCAAAGGATAATGGTCTTTTTTGTCGCCAAGTTCAACTTCCTATAATCAATACATATTCGCCAGCCACTTTGAACACGTGTGGGAACCAACTCATTCTGAGCATTTTTCACCACAGTAATGCCTGTCTTTTTAGGAACCACATGGATAGGACTTACCCACTTGCTATCAGAGATAGGGTATATGACACCTGCATCCAAAAGCTTCAAAATTTTTGCCTTCACCACCTCCATCATGGGTGGATTGAGTCATCTCTGCATCTCCCTCGAAGGCTTCGAATTATCCTCTAAAAGTATGCGATGCATACACATAAAAGGACTAATCCCTTTGATGTCAGCTAAAGTCCATCCCATGGCAGTCTTATGGTCCTTTAAGACACGCAACAATCTTTCTTCCTGCATAGCTGTTAGATTCTTTGCAATAATCACTAGAAGAGTATCATTAGATCCAAGAAAAGCATACTTCAAATGATCAAGCAAAGGTTTCAATTCTAACTCAGGAGCATGCAACACAGAAGGTAAGAGTTTCTTGTGCGAAAGAGGTAGATCAGCAAACACATCCAATTTTGGCACCATATAACAAGATTGCAATGCCATAATAGCATCAATCACATAAGGTTCAAATATCATGGCACCATTGGCATTAACATCAAAAGATGAGAAGAAGAATGAATAAGAGCAATATTAATACCATCATTACTACTATAAGCACAAAATTGGTCCACCAACAGATCAATGATATCCAAGTTATGTAATTCATGCACATCATCATTATATTTCATTACCTCACTAAAATTAAATAAGACATGTTCATCATCAATCCTCATAGACAAAGTGTAATCATCACAATTAATTACAGTCTTAGCAGTCCTCAAAAATGGTCTCCCAAGTAGAAAAGGTGAACGTGTGTGAGGGTGATCATTGCATGTCTCAATGATATAGAAATCACAAGGGAAAATCAAGCTACCAACTTTCACTAACACATCTTCCAACAAACCCAAAGGATAGACAAAAGATCTATCAGCAAGTTGAATAATAACATAAGTGCTTTTCAAAGAACCAACATTAAGAGAATCAAAGATTGATTTTGGCGTCACACTAATTGAAGCTCCTAAGTCACACATAGCCTTATCAAAGCACATATTACCAATCACACAAGGAGTAGAAAATGCTCCTGGGTCTCCTTGCTTAATAGGTAATTTCTTTTGAAGAATAGCACTTACATTCTCTCCGAAGCCAACTATGTTACCATTTCTGACCTTGTTGGCTCTCTTGGTGGCACACATCTCCTTGAGAAATTTAGCATACTTAGGCACAGGTCTTATTGCTTCCAGCAAAGTAATGTTGATTTCCACCTTTTTAAACAATTCCAATATTTCTTTCTCCTTATCTTCCTTCTTTTGCCTGTTAGAACTCAAAGAGAAAGGCGGAGTTAGCTTATAAGTGGAATCCACAAGATTAGGAAATACCTTATAAGTGGTTGCTTGGGTTGAAAAGCAAGAAATTTTGCTGCATAGACAAGGTGTTAGATGCCATAGTTTTCATCATATCCGTAATCTCATTCAAAGAAAGATTAGAAGAAGAAGAAGGGTTAGAAGGTGGCGGCATAGTTATGGGAATGTTCGGTTGTAGTTGAAATCCAGTGGGGTTGGGTGCTCTTGATCCATTATGCATAGCTGGTTGCTGAGGATTCCCATAGCGAAAGTTTGGGTGATCTCTCCATCCCGGATTGTAGGTTTGAGAGTAGGGATCATACTTTCTCTGTGAGTTAGCATTAAAAACACCACCAACTGCATTCACATGGTCAGTAGAATCATCTTGCATAGTAGGACATGTATTAGCATTATGACCATGCATGGAATAAATAGAACAGACAATAGCTTGCATATCACCTCTCATGAAGGATTGCATCATAGAAGTAAGCTCATTAACCTTATTCTCTAAGTTAGAGATACTTACCTGATTCACGCGTCTATGATAAGCTCGGGTGCTAAATTGCTTGGAATTTGCAGCCATATCAAAGATTAAATGCTTTGCCGCCTCAGGTGTTTTGTTCACCAAAGCTCCACCACTAGCTGCATCAATAATACTCCTATCTTGGGGAGTTAACCCCTCATAGAAATATTGAATAAGGAGTTGGTCAGAAATTTGGTGGTGGGGACATTGGTTGCTGAGCTTTTCGAACCTCTCCCAATACTCCAATAATGATTCAACATGAGCTTGTCTTATCCCACATATCTCCTTCCTAATATTGGCGGTTGGCGGCTCCTGAGGCTGGGAAGTACTTTTCTAAGAAAATTCTCTTAAGGTCATTCCACGTCCTTATGGAACCAGATGGGATTGAGAAGAACCACTCCTCAGCTGTCCCCTTCAAAGAGAAAGGAAAAGCTTTCAGCTTGATTTGCTCCTCCTCCACACCATTCAGCTTCATGCCATTGCAAATCATGTGGAACTTCTTAAGATGAGCATGTGGATCTTCACCTGCAAGGCCGTTAAAACAAGGAAGCAAATGGATAAAACCAGGTTTTAGCTCAAAGTTAGCATTCTCAACATTAATACAAAGAGGATGGTTCTCCAAGTCAGGAGTAGCAAGCTCCTTCAAAGTTCTTTGCTATGCAACTGCCATGTCTCCAGGAACAGGATCAATGTAGATGTTGTTGGATGGTGATGAGTCGGCAGGTTGTGCACGTGTGAAACCTATAGAAGAAAGATAAAAATCAACACTTTGATCCCCGGCAACGGCGCAAAAAATTTGATAGGATATCGTTAGTCTACAAATTTAATCTCCTACTTAAATAGATTTGTAGTATAGCGAAGCAAGGGTATCGTCCCACAGAGATCAAAACACAAGGAAGATTTTCTTACTTTCAAGCAAAGTATGCGTGAATGTCAAAGGGGAAAACAAAAATCGAATGCTCTTAAGACCAGATTGGGGGATTTGTTTGTTTATCTTAAAAATAAATAAGAAAAGAAAGAAGAAGACGTGATTTAAGTTTAGAAAATTAAAACAAAGCTAAAAGTTTTCAAGAGAGAAATTGCTAAGAAAATTTGAGTAAAAAGTTTAGATTAATTAAAGACCAATTACAAAGGTTTTCACTAAATCCTTAGGTTGTTTTTAATCATTGAAAACGAATTATATCTTAGATTGGAAAATTAGGGTTCATCAAGCAAAGATAGATGCATTCAAAACAAGCATGACATGCAACAACTTCTTGTTAATGTATTAATCCAAAACTAGCATGAACAACACAATAACAAGAGCATTAAGATTAAAATCAAGTTTGCTAAACCTAAGTTAACTTTCAACAAAGCTAGCATGCATAAAATTAACCTATGTCTTGATCCAACTAATTAAAACCTACATACAGCTTCAATTTTAATTAGTTGATGCTACTTAACCTAATCAATTTATTGTCTAGCAATTAAATTAATCAGATAGCATACAAATTAGTCATGCAAAATTCGAATTCATGACTTCAAATCCACATGCATAATTCGGCAATCATGTCCAGATCAAGAGCACAAATTTCCAATCATATATTCATCAATTATATGCACATGCTTCTCATAAAAACAACCATGAATTTAGCTAATAGCCTCAACAATTGGATAAGAGAATTTAGTTCATAATTCTAACTAAAACAAAGCTAAAAATTATAATAGAAAACATAGTGCAAAATTTGGGTATAAGAAGAAGAATAGAAAGAAATAAAACTAGGGTTCTACCTAGGGAGAGAGAAAAAACGTAAAAGAGAAAGAAAAGAAGAGAAATTCACATCCAAAGAAGATAGAAAATGTCAATATCTCCAAGCTAATGCTAAAGGACCCTATTTATATTGGAGGAGGTCTTATAAGAGACGATTTCTTTTCCAAGTAAAAGTAGGTATTTCTTTCCTTGTAGACATGAGATCTTTACAAGGAGATGACTTCTTTTCCATGTAGAAGTGGGTCTTCTTCTTTTGTAGAATTAGGATCTTTACAAGGAGATGACTTCTTTTTCAAGTAGAAGTAGGTTTTCTTCTTTCCTTGCCAAATTAAGGCCTTTACAGGGTAGGACTTTTTAAAAAAAATCTTCATTTCTCCCAATCTACATGTCCCTTGACCGTCTAGATTGTTCCTGGATCCATTTCTTGCAGTGCCGAACAAGAATCTTCTGAAATGTAGAAATCCTAGTTGAAGTAGGATTCCTTATAGGATTAGGATTTCAGCAACTTTGGTCACCTTAGGGTATTTTGACCTTCTCACTTTGAAAATGATATCCAAAAGTTCTAAATCTCCCTCCTTAGCATGATTTTCTTCATTTGACACCTAAAACACTTGAAATGATAAAATCAATGTAAGCTACGTGATTTAGACATCAAATGAGAATAAAAACTAAGTGTAAAAGTATAAAAGGATAAGAAAATATGAGTGCATCAAAGTGCACCCAAACCTAATCTCCAGGTTCAAATATAACACGTCTTCTACTTTTATTAGCTTGCTTTGCATATTGTTCATTTCTCCTCTCAATGGTGGCTCTAACTTTAGCATGCAACTCCAATTCATTCAAAGGGGCTGCAATAGTAGAGAAGTCCTTAACAAATCTCCGATAAAAGCTAGCCAAGCAATGGAAACTTCGAACTTCATTCGCATTCTTGGGAGTTGGCCATTCTCTAATTGCTTTCACTTTCTCTTCATCAACTTGAAGTCCTTTAGCACCTACAATAAAGCCAAGAAATACAACAGTATCCATGCAAAAGGAACATTTTTCTAAATTGGCATAAAGCTTATTTTCTCTTAAAAGTTCAAACACATCGTGCAAGTGTTTCACATGATCATCTAAACTCTTGGAATATACTAGAATATCATACGACCACATACTTTCTAATAAAAGGACGAAACACATGATTCATCAAACTCATAAAAGTACTTGGTGCATTAGTCAAGCCAAAGAGGACAATACTGATTAAGGTTGTGGTCGCGTGCAAACTTGAAGTATGCGGGGTGCATGACCCCGGTACGCAAAACATGAACCTAATATTAAAAAGACGCCTTTTAATGTTGGGTCCGTGTTTTGTGTGCCGGGTGTGTTAAGATATACTTCAAAGTTAGATCACCCTATCGAGATGTCCTTCTCTTATTACTCAAACTCTAGACCTCGAGGTTTTGTTGCATCTAATCTGACGCCTCTTACCATTGAGCTAAGTTAGCTCAATGGTAAGAGGAGGTGTGCATTTAGATGCAACAAAACCTTGAGGTCTCGAGTTCGAGTACCAAAGAGGACAATACTGATTAAGGTTGTGGTCGCGTGCAAACTTGAAGTCCGCATGATACGCAAAACACGGACCTAACATTAATAGGCTCCTTTTAATGTTGGGCCCGTGTTTTGCATAAGTAGCTCAATGGTAAGAGGCGTGCAGTTAGATGCAACAAAACTTTGAGGTCTCGAGTTCGAGTACCAAAGAGGACAATACTGATTAAGGTTGTGGCCGCATGCAAACTTGAAGTATGCGGGGTGCATGACCCCGGTACGCAAAACACGGGCCCAACAATATACATGTATATGTACCATAGTTACCATATTCTATGCACATTAAACAAGAAATGGTACATAATAATACCATTGTCACTGAAACCTTTTGTCTGACCTTTCTTGCACTCAACTATTATTACCAAACAAGATGATTTTATAGAGATTAAAATGTAGACATCATGTAACCCTGTTATGTACACATGCAAACAATTTTTGCATAAGCTAGATATATAATGGCATATCATGTCTTTTAAAGTAATGTGATTTGTACATGGAACATATATAGATATCACTACCATTGCTTGAACTAGAATTTGGTATATCTATGTCATTGTTATGCATGTGTATAACAATGACATAGATATACCAAATTCTATGAGCTAATGTGTTTATCACATGCATTATTCCATGTATATTGTCTATAAACACTGTACTATTATCTTCTATACACACACATTTTATATACATGTATATTTCTATTGGCATAGTGTAAACACATGCATAATGCATGTGTGTACACTATGCCAATAGAAATATAATTAACAATAACTATTACATCAAATAATAGTTATGTACTATGCAAACTTTTAAATTGTCATATGCATGTGTACACATGCATATTATTTATTTTGGTACTCATTTTCTTTTATGAGTACATATATATTTAATATGGTATATATCTATTTATTGTATATCTATGCCACTATTCTATGTACATTAACCACAATTAATATAAAAGATCGTTTAATTATCATACAAATATAAAATTAAGGATAATACCAAGTACTTAAAATGCTATAATTTTATCTTATAACAAAACATAATTATAAAAATACATCAAATAGAAAGAATATTAAAGTTTTATAACTCTGTAACTATTATAGCAAGAGCTTATACCGAGGAATACAACTAACTGAAGTGAAACCTAAAACAAAAATATTAAGTTAAAAGTTTTATATTTATATTGTTAATATAGAATTTAACATATGCATCAAATAAAAGTGAAATTAAAATAAATGAATAAAAGAAAATATGGAACTTCATTAAATTGAATATCTTTTATGTACAAAATATCTAAAGTGATATGTATCTATTTCACAAAATGTCACTTGTATATATCTATGTCATTTATGTAGTGTTATTTGGATAACTATCCACTTACGTACATGTATTGAAACTATGGTTATGTAAGTGTACACATTCTTGACGATTTATGGTATATACTATGTCATCAATTATGCATAATCAATTTGTACATAGTACACATGCATGAATAAAAGAAAATATGTATCCATAACTTTAGTGTACACCTTTACATATGTTAGTACTATGGTATATTGATTTACCATGGTAGTGTACATATATTGAAACTATGGTTATGTAATAGTGTATTACATTATGTAATATGTACACATCATCTATAGTGTATATCATTCTTGACAATTTATGCATGTGTACATAGTTATGCATGTGTACACACATTATCATTACATGTATTACATAACTAGTTTGGTATCTCAAATGTATGTATAATCAAAATTGCAACACACACTATAGATGATGTGTACATATTGCATAATGTGTACAGTTATAACTAGCTGGCTTTATGTACTAATTATGCACAGATTATGAACCATAACTATAGATGATGTGATACATATGACAATATGATGAGATTAATATACACTATACATGTTATATAATACCATACTAATATGGTACATTGGTATGTATACTTGTGATACATGTATAGTACTAGTATAATTAGTACTAGTATAATACATTATTTGTGTGTACTAGTACCAATAATGTATATCAATTATTTATATTCATAAACATTGTACAATAGATATACAAGTGTAATAAGCATGTGTCATTTTATACATCACACAAACAAGAATACATCATTCCTTTAAGAAATTCATCAAGACTTGCTTTCTTGCATTAAGAAACAATTTTATTAAATCGTATAAAATAATATGGTGTAACATATATAGTACTATACCACTACCATTTTAAAATATTATACTCATAAAAGAAAACATTGTAATAGTAATATTTATGCATAACCTATTATAATTAACTTGTACAAATCATGATGTCATATGCATATGGAATATATGCATGAAATCACATTACTTTAAAAGAGCATGATATTAAATGTAATAGTATTGTTATGGTATTACACTACCATATGCATATAGGGTTATGCCATAGCATTGTGTACTAATATGTATTACTTAAATAATATCATGCATGATATCATAAATAAATTGATACTATATTAGCATATAAAAATAGTAACAATTGATTACCAGATAAATACATCTATATTAGTGATGTATAACTATTAGTATGGAACATAACTCTATGGATATTCATATTCCTAGACATTACCATCAAACTCTATGTTATCACTACATAGTACATAGTTTAGTACACATGCATTGGCACATAACATTGTATTACACATGCATAGTACATAAATAATGTCAATTTTGATTTATTGGTAACATAGTCTTGATGTAAAATAATTTATGTCATTGGCACAATGAGCTATATTATACTCATAAACATGCATAACTATTATAACCACTGGTGTATACTTACAATACTAGTACAATTGGTAACGTACCATAGTTATTACACGTATGGTTATTGTAAGTATACATACACTAGCCAAAATAGGATATACCGATGTTATGTGCCAATGCATGTGTAATTTTTCCTAGTTATAACTGTGCAATTTTGTATGTACATGTATATGGTATGAACCACCAGATATTATGCCAATGAGCTATGTACACATGACTATTTACACATAACTATTTACAAGTGATCTACAAATAGTTACCAACTTTAGAATACAATAATGTTGGTAACTAGTATAGTTATGGAATAATACTATATTCATGTACAAAATGTATACAATGGCATTCTATACAAAGTGCCACTACCATTGGTAATACCATAGTTATGGTAATGTGTTGTGTAGTTGGTAAATTACCATGCACGAAGTTTTTTGGAAACGTCACACTATATGTATGTATGATGTGCATAACATCCAATTGTGAGATATGTACACATCATGTGAGCATAACTCACATGTGGTATAGTACTAGTGCCATGTGTATATTTGACTTTATAGATAAAGTTATAACCCTATATGTTACTACCATAACATGTGTAACTGACATGCAAGTACATACATGTCAATTCATACAAATGTTCAGTTATAACTAAGACTATACACTACCATGGTATATAACTATATGAATACCAAATACACAATAATTATACATGGTATAGACCTATGTATACCATAGTACACTATTTAACAATTTTGACACTAACAATAATTTATGCATGTAATAAAATGTGTGATGTGTACCATATTTGTACTATTATATATGCATAGAGTATACATAGATTTTTACCACTATTTCTTGTATTATGCACACATGCATTATCATTACATGTATTACATATCACTACATGAAATAATAACTATTATTTCAAATTGTGTTCATGCTAATAGCATGCATAGTAATGTGTGTAAGTAACTAGTATGTCATAGGTTACATACTAGTTACTTACACACATTACTATACATTATTAAAATAACAATACTATATTAAGATGGTACATATGCATAGTGTATAAAGATCATATACATGTACACATGTAAAGAATGTAACTAATAATATACAAGGTAAACTATAGTGCTTATACCATTTCACTTGTACATCTATGCCAATGTATACAATAAAGTAGTTTGGTATAGTTATAACTATAGGTGTAACCCTATACAAGACTATGTTATGGTATTCTAATACATAATACCAACATATATACAATGTAAACATATACATATAACCATACTAATAGCATGTTTAATACAACACATACTATAAAGTCATATTGATACGACAACAACCTAGAATCAAAGTCTAGATCACCTCCGTTTCAATGATTGTTCCCAAACCTAAATTCAATCAATCTAACAAGACCCTTCACCCCCAAAACAGCAAGGAATTGGTAACAAAGAGTATAAGATTGTAGGAATTGAATTAACGCCACAAGTTAGAACTTACTTGATAAGTTGAATCAATCCTTAAGGTAAAACAAGCAAGATCTCAATTTTCTCTTGAAGAATGCTTTCTAATTTTATTGATCTCTCTAAAAACTCGTGTTCATGGCTAAAGCAAGGGTTTAAATACCCTTTGCAATGTAAACCCTAACAAAGATAACCTAAAAACCCTAAAGAAAGCCCAAAATATCAAAAAGGCCTTCTTGAAACAAATCTGCCCAAGAATAAATCCCACATGGATTTGGGCTTCAAAACTAATTAAAATTGACTAGTCCTTGTCCAAATAGGATAAGAAAACCACAAAATAGAAGACTAACTTAAGAGGGCGAATTGGGCTTTAAACTAGGCCCACAAGCTTGGTTCCTTAAAATAAAACATGCAGATGACTTTTTAATAAAGCACATGCACACTTAATGCAAACCAGCCCATGAAAAAGCCTAAAAGAAGTCCACATGCCCTTTATAAGATAAAATAAGCCCAAGCCCATTGATTAGACTTGTGCTTGTGAAAATTGGCTAAGTGTTAGCCCTCTTGATTTGATGCCTCCAATGTGCACACACTTAGGTGTCTTCTAAGCTCTTCCCAAGCTTGATCAACAAAACTTCTTGAAGTTCTTGTGAAACAAAAGCTTATACATAAATCTGAAATTGTGCTTTAAGCTTGTTGGAGCGTGACCTTATAATTGGACCCATTGGCATCCTCAAATCTCCATTTCCTTAGTGAGTTGTATCATTCCCTCCCTCCTCAAAAGGATTCGTCCTCGAATCAAGACCTACATTATCAAAGGAGATAAATCGAAACATTAAAAGTAGCACTAACACTATACTCTCTGGCAAATCCACCTATAGGCATTGTCATTGATGCGTTCAAGCACTTGAAAAGGACCATCCCTCTAGGATCAAGCTTGGACTTCCTTTGTTTAGAAATCTCTCCTTCTGAAGTGCACCCAAACCCAATCTCCGTGTTCAAACTTCATCTCCCTACGCCCTTGATTGGCTCTTTGAGCATACTTCTTGTTCTTTTCTTCAATATGCTGCCTAGCTTTCTCATGTATTGTCTTAACCAATTCGGCCCTTTGCTGCCCATCTACATTAACAATCTCATTCAAGGGTAAAGGCAAAAAATCCAATGGAGTTAATGGGTTAAAACCATACACAATCTCAAATGGAAAATAACTTGTAGAAGAATGAATGCTTCTATTATATGCAAACTCAATCAAAGGCAAACAATCTTCCCAAGCTTTCAAATTTTTAACCACAACAGCACGCAATAAAGATCCTAAGGTTCTATTAACCACTTCAGTTTGTCCATCTGTTTAGGGATGACAAGTTGTAGAAAACAAAAGCTTTGTTCCCAATTTATTCCATAGAACACGCCAAAAGTGACTTAAAAACTTAGAATCCCTATCTGAAACAATGGTTCTAGGAATGCCATGCAATCTAACAACATCCCTAAAAACAAATCAGCAACATGTGTAGCATCATCGATTTATGACATGCAATAAAAGAGCCATTTTACTAAATCGATCAACTACAACAAAGATGCTATCACGTCCTTTCCTAGTCTAGGCAATCCTAACACAAAATCCATAGATATATCAATCCAAGGACTAATAGGGACGGTGAGGCGTGTACAACCCATGTGGTTGCACCTTGGACTTAGCTTGCCTACACGCTACATAACTAGAGCAAACTCTTTCAACATCCTTTTCATGTTAGGCCAATAAAATGCTCCTGTAATATGTCAAGTGTTTTAGCAATACAAAATGTCCCATTAAACCTCCATCATGAGACTCCTAGCAAGCATCTCACGCATAGAACAAGTAGGAATACATAGTTTATTATCTCTAAACAAATATCCATCATTCCTATAAAACTTTTGAAAAGCAACTTGTTCACATGCATCATACACATTAGCAAAGTCGAATCTGATTTGTACAAATCTTTTATATACTCAAACCCAATCAACTTAGAACTAAAAGAAGAGATTAGAGCATACCTCTAGACAATGCATCAGCGATCACATTTTCTTTACCTTGCTTGTATTTCACAACATATGGAATGTCTCTATGAACTCCAACCACTTAGCATGTCTTTTATTTAACTTACCTTGGCCCTAAGATGCTTCAAACTCTCATGATCGGTTTGAATCACGAATTCATTTGGCCATAGATAATGTTGCCAAGTTTGTAGAGCTCTTACCAATGCATATAGCTCCTTGTCATAAGTGGAATACTTCATTTTAGCACCATTCAACTTCTCACTAAAATAGGCAATGGGACGCCTTCCTGCAATAAAACAAAGACCAATACCTATCCCAGAGGCATCACATTCAATCTCAAAAGTAGAAGAAAAATCGGGTAAACTCAAAATAGGTGCAGAACAAAGTTTTTCTTTCAAAGTGTTAAAAGCAATTTCCTGCGCCTCTCTCCACTTAAATCCTACCTCCTTTTTAACAATATCAGTCAATGGTGCTGCAATGGAACTAAAATCTTTCACAAACCTCCTATAGAACTAGAAGTCCATGAAAAGATCTCACCTGAGTAACACTTGTAGGTCTCGGCCACTCCATAATTGCCTTGACCTTTTCTTGGTCCACCTCAATTCCATTAGAAGAAATAACATAACCAAGAAATATGACACGATCCATGCAAAATGTACACTTCTTTAACTTAGCATACAACTTTTCTGCCCTAAGTGCATCTAAGACAAGCCTAAGATGCTCAATATGCTCATTAATGCTTTTGCTATAGATCAATATGTCATCAAAATATACCACAACAAACTTACCAATAAATGACCTCAAAACATGATTCATCAAACGCATAAATGTACTAGGAGCATTAGTTAAGCCAAAAGGCATCACAAGTCACTCATATAAACCATGTTTTGTTTTAAAAGCGGTTTCCATTCATCACCAATTTTCATTCTAATCGATGGTAACCACTCATAAGATCAATTTTGGTAAACACACTTGCACCATGCAATTCATCAATCATATCATCCAATCTAGGTATAGGATGGCGATACTTTACCATTATCTTGTTAATGACTCTGCAATCCACACACATCGCCAACTCCCATCCTTCTTTGGAACCAATATCACTGCACAAGCACAAGGACTAAGACTCTCCTGATGTGTCCCTTTTGTAGCAATTCTTCCACTTGCTTTTGGGTTCCTTAGTTTTTTCAGATTAGCCCTATAAATTTGGTCTATTTGGAATCTGCGCCCGGCATGAAGTCAATCGATGTTCTATTCCTCTAATAGGCGGCAATTCCTTAGGCAACTCCTCGGGAAAACATCTCCATACTCCTGCAAAGAGAAACAACACTACTAGGCAAACAAGGGTCAAGGTTAGATTCATTAAAATAAGCTTGCTTGTAAAAAG
Source organism: Erythroxylum novogranatense (assembly GCA_029891385.1). Lineage (NCBI taxonomy): Eukaryota > Viridiplantae > Streptophyta > Magnoliopsida > Malpighiales > Erythroxylaceae > Erythroxylum > Erythroxylum novogranatense. Next base: position 51,471,245 of record CM057235.1, on the reverse strand, counting down.
TACAAACAAACATCTCCTTTCCACACAAGCAACCCTTACATCTCTCATTTTGCATAGAAGTTTTGTTTCTTTCTACCCTCTCTCTCATTTGGGCCTTTTAATTGAATTTCTTTTGAGGCCTCTTTCCCACTTTTCTTCTCTCACTCTCGGCCTCACTTTCTGCTCTTTTCTTTTGATTTAGATTTCTGCTCCCCTTTTGCAAGGTTCTCAACCTTCCCTCAATTTTGTATTGTCATGCTTTTCTTGAAGTTTTTGTCCTGTCTTTGTTGCATTCCTCCATACTCCTTTTTAATTGCATTTGGTCCTCATATACCTCTTTTGGTGCCAATGGAGCAAGAACAAATTTCGATCTCCATAGTAAATGAATACCTATTCTTAAAACCATCATGTAACACTCTTCTATCATATTGCCAAGGTCGATCGAGCAATAAATGACAAGCATGCATAGGTACAACATCACAAAGTACTTGATCAGAATACTTTCCAATGGAGAAAGATACAAGGACTTGTTTATTTACCTTGATTTCTCCCATGTCATTCAGCCATTGTAGTCTATACGGCCTAGGGTGTTTCAAGCACTCCAACCTGAGTTTTTTTACCATCAATGTACTAGCCACATTAGTGCAGCTTCCCCCATCAATGATCAGGCTACAAATCTTCTCATTCACTAGGCATCTGGAATGAAAAATAATTTCCCTTTGCTCAATTCCATCTTCCTTCACTTGAGCATTCAAAACTCGCCTAATAACAAGTAATTCACCCCTAGGTGCATCCTCAACTTCCACATCAGAACAATCTTCCAACTCAGGCATGGAAGTCAAATCATCTTCTTCCTCCTCGGACACACTTCTCCTCCTCTCACAAACATTGTTTTCTTGTTTGGGCATTAAAAGCAATATGACCAACACCAAGACATTTAAAGCATTTAATAGTCCTATGCTTTTCAGAATTGGAACTAGAAGAACTTGGAGTTTTAAAAGTACCTTTTTGATATGCCTTGTTCTTCTCTTCCTTTAGCTTGTCTTTGTCCTTCTCATTTTTCTTGGACCATTTCGAGTTCCAATTTGTAGTAGAGCTTGGGTAAGAAGCCTTATTGGAGCTTTTGTACTTGAGTTGCCTCTCCACCTTCATGGCCATATTCACCATCTCCTCTAACTCCACATAATGGTGCAATTCAATAACATTGGCAATGTCTTTGTTCAAACCAGCCAAGAAACGTGCCATGGTGGCTTCTCTTTCTTCTTCTACATTAGCCCTAATAATGGCTATCTCCATCTCCTTATGGTACTCTTCTACACTTTTGGTGCCTTGTCTCAAGGTTTGGAGCCTTTGATGGAGCTCCCTATAGAAGTAACTAGGCACAAACCTCTTCTTTATGACCCTCTTCATTTCAGCTCAAGTATTAATAGGATCCTCTCCATTCCTTCTTTTGTTCAAAACAAGCTGATCCCACCAAATAAGTGCATAATCATGAAATTCCATGGCAGCAAGCTTCACCTTCTTCTCCTCAGAATAGTTATGGCATTAAAAAATGTAACACCCCACTCCCGAGTGACCCGAACCCGATATTATGGGTGATATCCGAGTCCGTGCCCCGCGAGGGTGGAGTACTACATCAGTCGGTAAAACTCGGTATACAATTTTTTTTATAACATACATTGGCCCGGTAAAATAACGGTAAAAACAGTAAGTAATTTAAGCCCATGAGCACAATAAACTATTTCCAGTTATTACAAACAATCAACACTCATTACGATCGAGCAACAATAATGCAATTGTCAATGTGTAAAACAATAACACCCGATGGGCTTAGTCGAAATACCAAGCATTGTTATACATTGATTGCGGAACACAATTTGGTAAGACACTAATGCGATACCTGAACCGATCCCGACATCTATCCTTCACTTGCCTCAGAGACATACTCCGCGTCGAGCGAGGTACTCTTGAATCTGAAAAATAGATTGCAATTTTGGATGAGTTTGCGAACTCGATGAGAAACCATCATCGATGGTTCTCCCAATTCATGCATCACATAACAAATTACGATAATAACACGGTCTTAGTACTACTAATACGATCAATATTCATAGTTCATATTACGGTCAATTGTCATAGTCAATATTTAATTACGAAATAATAAAGGCGATCACGGTCGATATAGCGATCCACAAAGACAAGAGTCATCCATTTACAATCTGATCATCGAAGTCAAACAAATACAATAATTATCCATTTGGATATTCATCCGATAATGATGTAATGCATATGTGACTCTTTTTCATTTTATTACGATATTGTGACCGAGTGCATAAACGAGATTCGGTGTAGACGCGTGCGGGAGAATTATCTCCCTCGAGCTCGAGGCTCGTTTGATGTCGATGGCGTCTCGGTTCACAATTTTCCTTTTAGCGATTTAATGCATTTGTGCGTGAATGCACATGCCCAATAAAGTCAATACAATATATCACAGTCCATGGGTCGACCCAAATATACGATCCAATTAAACAATTGTCTAATGCCCAATTCACGATCGATAAAAGCCATATATAATCCACGTAATCCCGTAGGCAATCAAATCCTGATAAACACGTAGATCGGGATAACCAACTAGGTTACTCACATCTTAATTCTGAGCTATTGTCGGAAAGTCTTTGTCACGTCGGTCGATCGACGCTCCAGTTGTGCCTAAGCATCAAAGAAGGTAACTATCACTAACGATTCAATCCGAATGAATTACTGATGCACATGTAGGTAAAAATATGCATATTCATGAATTCCCGACCTTAATCTCATTTTTTTCTATCAGAAAAATCTATCTAAAAATTAGAAACCTATTGACGCTGACGGTGCGCAAATCGGACCTCTATAGGTCCTCAATTAAACAAAACAGTGATTACACAGACTTTTACCCGAACCCACGTCAATTTTCCGTCCAAAAATCTCCAATCTATCAGAAAAAGAAATTCAATATTCTACGAATCCGATGCCTCAAGAATCAGGCCAATCGGATATCGGACGGAAAAGTTATTCACGAAGGAAACCAAAATTCAACAATTAACATATATATATTGCCCTTTTTTTCCTACTCTTTTTCCCTTTCCTTTAACCGAATTCAATAAATCATAACTTATTCTACACAACTCAGAAAAATGCAAACCATATCTCATTGGAAAGGTAATGAAACCCTCTACAAGTTTCCTTTAGTTCAAAAAAATCAATTTCACCCCTAAGGGTGTCAAACATTCAATGTAAGCTACTGCCCACACATTCACTTCCTAACACAGAACAGTCATTGGAAATTCACTATCTGTCATTCTATGCAGTCAAAAATTATACAATAAATATGCTCATCAAGATCACAATGTTATCTACAACTTTCATGAAACAACCCAAATTTCAATTCCCTTGCTAACTAGGTCAAATAATTCACTTAAGGTTTCTGTCCCTGAAATCACTCAATTTGAGCAGTAACTTTCTATCAATCGTATCTCCCTGTATACAAGTCAAACAAATCACCACTTTATATCCCTGAAAAGATAAGATCTCAAACTTCAATTTTCATGAAGAACTCAAAACCCAATTCGATCTCTAACAGTTTCAAAACTATTATGCAAGTTTCTGCCATGATCAGCAATTCACAACCTAATGCAGGTTTAGTTTTTGCAAATTCATTTCTCTCAAATCTGACAACCAAAAATTACATGTAATATATCATTCTCAAGATAATTGCTTCCTCTACAACTTTTCAGAAGATCACTCACACCAATTCAGTTTATATAAATTGCTAAAATTGCTCCAAATCATAATGTGCACCAAATTTGACATTCCAGCTAGGTTTCATTCAATGCATGAAAACAGTCAATAGTCATCAGTCCATAACTCCTACTATACATATCGAAAAATTGCAAAATCAGTGGCATTGGAAAGATAACTTAATAGGATTCAACTTTCATTTAGTCCAGTTGTTCTAAATCCTTCTCAATTAATTCAGAAAAATTAGCAAAACTCTAGGAAATGGTTTCGGGTACTATTCATTCCAGTCAATAGCAGTAACTTTCCAAGCCAAATTGCAACCTCTTAAAGCTAAAATTGGACAACACCTATTTCACACAAAAATGTAGCCAACAAACCAAAGTTTGAGTGGGCACAAACCTTGCCTCAATTGCATAACCACACAATGAGTTAAGCTCAAATCAGTGTAATAGGTCAAAGTAAATTTTCCAGCACTTATATCTAAACCATCTTCTATGGTTTCTATACCATTTCCACCCCATTTCTAAACCAGAAAACATCCTAAGTAATTAAGAATTCAACCCATACCTCTTCAATACCTTCACCTAAGCATTTTAACTAAAATTGACAGCACCTTTCCTTAATAAATTCCTACTTATCCAACATCATATAGGTAATCAAATACATTCCCATCATACTAATCCATCTATGACCACTCTTACATTAATCAAAACCTTAACCTTATACCCACTAATTCAAGCCATACTTATCATCAATTTAAGGCCTCAATTAAATGCATCAACAACCATGATTCATCAACTACATGATCAAAGCATAATTAAAACTTAACTTAATCACTTACCAATTCAAGCTTCCACTCTTTCCCACTCTCCAATCACTTCACTTTCTTCCTTCACTTCTAAAGCCCATATATGGCTATCACCTTGGATAGAGACTTAAGCTCATATGAAAGTAAAGAGGACTCTTAAGGTTGGTGGAAGGTGACTTAAGAGAGAAACAAAAAAGAGAAATCAAAGGAGATGTAAAGGAAGTAGGTTTTCGGTGGAGGAAGAGTATTTAGCATTTAAACCCATTCATTTCTTCTATTCCTTAAGGCATAACCGAGAGGAGCACTCTAGCATAGGACAAGGAGCATTAAATTAAGAGGACAAGTGGCACTTCTTAGAAAAAAACAAAATAGGTATAAAACAAAACTCTTGTATAGGATTTAGAAATCCTACTACAATTTGACCCATTCTAGTTCAATGGCCCTAATTTCAATCCCAAAATAATATACCCAATAATTCAGTACCAATGGGTAGCAATTTTCGCTATCAAAAATCGACCGGTTCGCCAATCGGCGATTTTTCCGGTCTGAGAATTTTCTCCAGAAAAATATAGAAAATTTTCTAAAAATCCCTTAAAATAGAAAACAATTTATGGCGTACTCAGAATAATTTTTTTAAACCCATTAACCACGTTAATTCTAATAAAATTGTCTTAGGCACGCAAACCGGGAATATTATGTATGCATGCACAGTAATTTCATGTGCACAAATGTGACTGTGGACCAATCCTATTATGCATGAACAGTCCTATGCACTCCAAATCTATTCCATCCTATGTCAAATTTACTATTTTACCCTTCCAATTGAGGGTGGGATGTTACAATTCCCCCCTCCTAATAAAAATTTCATCCTCGAAATTCTCAATCAACAGTTCAGTATGACTGTAGTCATATGTTCCTATATGTCCCATACACTTTTCCACTCAATAATTCATTTTCCGAAAGGTCACAGTAACCATATTCAGTCAATTGTTCAGTTACTAATTTGGCTAACTCATTATCACTCAATACAGTAGACGGACTCAACAAGGCTATCAGTTGGCAATCTCATTTTCTTAGCTATCTCACTTTCCATTTTCAGAGTAGTCATTACCTTTAGTTCCAATGTTATGACTCAGATCATTATTTCCGAACCTGTTCACTAATCATCACGTTTATCCATCCAATACCTTTTTCTCACTATACCGTCCAATATCTTTTTCTCCCAACAACAGACAGACTAAGTCGTATTCCATAGAGTACATCTTTTCAAGGTGATACGTACAATAACCTCCTTTATCTCGTCAGGGACGATTCACATCAGATTTGAGAGAAATGAATTTGCAAAAACTAAACCTGCATTAGGTTGTGAATTGCTGATCATGGCAGAAACTTGCATAACAGTTTTGAAACTGTTAGAGATCAAATTGGGTTTTGAGTTCTTCATGAAAATTGAAGTTTGAGATCTTATCTTTTCAGGGATATAAATTGGTGATTTGTTTGACTTGTATACAGGGAGATACGATTGATAGAAAGTTCTTTGCTCAAATTGAGTGATTTCGAGGACAAGAACCTTAAGTGAATTATTTGACCTAGTTAGCAAGGGAATTGAAATTTGGGTTGTTTCATGAAAGTTGTAGATAACATTGTGATCTTGATGAGCATATTTATTGTATAATTTTTGACTGCATAGAATGACAGATAGTGAATTTCCAATGACTGTTCTGTGTTAGGAAGTGAATGTGTGGGCAGTAGGTTACATTGAATGTTTGACACCCTTAGGCGTGAAATTGATTTTTCTGGACTAAAGGAAACTTGTAGAGGGTTTCATTACCTTTCCAATGAGATATGGTTTGCATTTTTCTGAGTTGTGTAGAATAAGTTATGATTTATTGAATTCGGTTAAAGGAAAGGGAAAAAGAGTAGGAAAAAAAGGGCAATATATATATGTTAATTGTTGAATTTTGGTTTCCTTCGTGAATAACTTTTCCGTCCGACATCCGATTGGCCTGATTCTTGAGGCATCGGATTCGTAGAATATTGAATTTCATTTTATGAGAGATTGGAGACTTTTGGACGGAAAATTGACGTAGGTCCGGGTAAAAGTCTGTGTAATCACTGTTTTGTTTAATTGGGGACCTATAGAGGTCCGATTTGCGCACCGTCAAAGCCAATAGGTTTCTAATTTTTAGATAGATTTTCTAATGGAAAAAAATGGAATTAAGGCTGAGAATTCATGAACATGGATATTTTTACCTACATGTGCATCAGTAATTCATTCGGATTGAATCGTTAGTGATAGTTACCTTCTTTGATGCTTAGGCACAACTGGAGCATCGATCGACCGACGTGACAAAGACTTTCCGACAATAGCTCAGAATTAAGATGTGAGTAACCTAGTTGGTTATCGATCTACGTGTTCTTGTGACTTGATTGCCTACGGGGATTACGTAGATTATATATGGCTTTATTGACCGTGAATTGGGCATTAGACAAGCTGCTTAATTGGACTGTACATTTGGGTGACCCATGGACTGTGATATATTATATTGACTTCTATTGGGCATGTGCATTCACGCATAAATGCATTAAATCGCTAAAAGGAAAATTGTGAACCGAGACGCCATCGATCTTCAATCGAGCCTGGAGCTCGACATATCAAACGAGCCTCGAGCTCGAGGGAGATAATTCTCCCAGAGCGCGTCTACACCGAATCTTCGTTTATGCGCGGTCACAATATTGTAATAAAACTGAAAAAGAGAGTCACATATGCATTGCATCATTCTCGGATGAATATCTGAAATGGATAATTATTGTGATTGTTTGACTTGATGATCATATTGTAAATGGATGACTCTTGTCTTGTATTGCTTATCTTGTGGATCGTTTTATTATTCTCAGTAATTAAATATTGGCTGTGACAATTGATATGTAATATGAACTATGAATATTGACCGTATTAGTAGTACTAAGACATCTTATTCTTTAATTTGTTATGTGATGCATGAATTGGGAGAACCATCGATGATGGTTTCTGATTGAGTTCGCAAACTCATCCAAAATTGCAATCTATTCTTTAGGATTCGAAGAGTACCCCGTTCGACGCGGGAGTATGTCTACTATAGGCAAGTGAAGGATAGAGGTCGGGATCAGTTCGTGTCTGCATTAGTGTCTTACCAAATTGTGTTCCACAATCAATGTATAACAATGCTTGGTATTTGGACTAAGCCCATTGGGGTGTTATTGTTTTTACACATTCACAATTGCATTATTGTTGCCTGACTGTAATGAGTGTTGATTGTTTGTAATAACTGGAAATAGTTTATTGTGCTCATGGGCTTAAATTACTTACTGTTTTTACCGTTGTTTTACCGGGCCAATGTATGTTATAAAAAAATATTGTATATCGAGTTTTACCGACTGATGTAGTACTCCACCCTCGCGGGGCACGGACTCGGATATCACCCATAATATCGGGTTCGGGTCACTCGGGAGTGGGGTGTTACAAAAAATCATCTCCACCTTTCTTTCCCATTCTAAGTAAGCTTCTGGATCATTCTTACCTTGGAAAGATGATATTTTCATCTTGATACTGCCCAAGTTTCTATCCACACGCTCGACCCTGTCTTCTCCCCTTGCATTGTCTCGGCCTCTATAACCTCTTCCTCTTCCTCTATCATTCCGTCCCCCTCTTCCACCAAATCTGGCCCTATGCCAATCTTCTTCATCTTCCCCATCATCAAATTCATCTTCATACTCAAAGCGCACAGGAGTTGGTTCCCTAGCATTTTGCGTCCTTGTTGCACCATTAGATGAAGCCTCTCGTTGTAAATTCCTAATGACTTGATCTTGTCTATCAAATTTATCACTTACATCCCTGAACATGTTCTCAATCCTTTGGAATTGATGTTGCATAGCCTCCAAAGTAAAGAATGTGTGTTGATCAGCCTCACTATTCTTTTCATCCTTGTCACTACCTTTACTATCCTTTGAATTGGCCATGATGTAAAACCTGCAAAAACACGTTAGAATAGCTCCTCACACACTCCCTCACGTGTTTCTCTCTAAATTAGATTGGATACCCTCGTGTTTCACTCAAGAAGATGGCTTTTACCCTCAAATGAGCTTACACACTCTTGCCTTTTACCACTTTAGATTCTAGCACAGTTTTACTTGTCCGGATCAATCACTACCAACCAAATAAACACAACAAAGAACGTAATTCAAAAGGAAAGCAACGAATACCTAAATAAAGGAAGAAAAACACAAAGCTAGATGCAATTTAATGTAAAGAAAACAATGAAGACGAAAATAAACACATACTAGATGGAGAAAACGTATGTGAACGATTTTTGGTACCAATTGAGCAATATGAAACAAGATTACTCAATTCAAGTGTAATGGAAACAAAAAGGACAACAAACAAAAAAAAACAACCAAAGAGTTGAAGAAAAGACGAAACTAGGAATTAAACTCAACCCTAAACCCAAATTAACAAGAACATTCCAATCTGCCCCAATTACTCAAGAACTTAAAGATAAGAAATTATATCAAAGACACACATTTTGAGCAAAGAACGTAAATCTTGAAACAAGAAAGTGTTTGTTGGTGCAAGAAAACAAGTCTTGATGAGTTTCTTGAATGAAGGATGTGTTCTTGATGAATCTTGAATAATAAAGAAACGAAATTAAAAAATTCTTGAATGATCAGATTCGTTCTTGATGAATCTTGCAAGATAATCAACTCAAACTCACGAAGATTCACAATCTTGATTTTCTTTTTTTTCTTTTTTTTAACTTCTTTCTTTCTTTTCTTTCTTTTCTTCTTTTTCTTTCTTTCTTTCTTTCTTTTCTTTCTTTCTTTCTTTCTTTCTTTTCTTTCTTTTCTTTTCTTTTCTTTCTTTTCTTTCTTTCTTTCTTCTTTTTTTCGAATTTTAATGATGAACTAACTATAATAATCACGAACAAACAAAAAATTAAAGATAAAGATTGAATTTAAAACCTAGGCTCTGATACCAAAGATGATACGACAACAACCTAGAATCAATATCTAGATCACCTCTGTTTCAATGATTGTTCCCAAACCTAAATTCAATCAATCTAACAAGACCCTTCACCCCAAAACAGAAGGAATTGGTAACAAAGAGTATAAGATTGTAGGAATTGAATTAGCATACAAGTTAGAACTTACTTGATAAGTTGAATCAATCCTTAAGGTAAAACAAGAAAGATCTCAATTCTCTCTTGAAGAATGCTTTCTAATTTTATTGATCTCTCTAAAAACTCGTGTTCATGGCTAAAGCAAGGGTTTAAATACCCTTTGCAATGTAAACCCTAACAAAGATAACCTAAAAACCCTAAAGAAAGCCCAAAATATCAAAAAGGCCTTCTTGAAACAAATCTGCCCAAGAATAAATCCCACATGGATTTGGGTTTCAAAACTAATTAAAATTGACTAGTCCTTGTCCAAATAGGATAAGAAAACCACATAATAGAAGACTAACTTAAGAGGGGCGAATTGGGCTTTTAAACTAGGCCCACAAGCTTAATTCCTTAAAATAAAACATGCACGTGACTTTTTTAATAAAGCACATGCACACTTAATGCAAACCAGCCCATGAAAAAGCCTAAAAGAAGTCCACATGTCCTTTATAAGATAAAATAAGCCCAAGCCCATTGATTAGACTTGTGCTTGTGAAAATTGGCTAAGTGTTAGCCCTCTTGATTTGATGCCTCCAATGTGCACACACACTTAGGTGTCTTCCTAAGCTCTTCCCCAAGCTTGATCAACAAAACTTCTTGAAGTTCTTGTGAAACAAAAGCTTGTACATAAATCTGAAATTGTGCTTTAAGCTTGTTGGAGCGTGACCTTGTAATTGGACCCATTGGCATCCTCAAATCTCCATTGCCTTGGTGAGTTGTATCACATATAGATACATTATGCTATGTATAGGGTATAGTGCATATGTGGCTTGCAAGTTACAGTACTTAAGTAACTATGCATTCACTAATGGATAGTGTACACACATGCATTATCACATGGTACTCATGCATGTGTTTATTATGTAACTATACACTATATTATTCATTACTATTACACTACAATGGTAGTATATGCCATGGTGATGTACATAACTGTATTATAATCATGAAATAGTAAAATAATATTGAGTATTTAATCTGACATTTCGTGAAAACTAGGGTTTATGTTTTTAATCAAAAGTTAGCTTACAGAATCATAAAGCGTATCTACATAAACATAGTTCATGAGCCACATGACAAAAAAAGTACGGATATATATACTTATATAGGCACGTACTATACATGTGTACATAGCTCATTCGCATAAATAATATTTGTCTAATTCTATTCACGTATTACAGGTAAACTCAAAATAGGAATCAATTACTATGGTATATGTTTGACCTCGTTTTCAGAGCCCAACATCGGACACAGAAGCGTGATGCTTACGCGTGGAGGGGAGACCTTGAAGTTGAAAATTTAGAAGAGAATACCCTTGGAGGCAAAGGCGGACGTCGCCGTGGCGTGTGTTGTCTCGCCACGGTGAAACGCTTAAGGAAGCTACGCCGCGGCGAGTGAACGAATCCTTGCCACGGCGAGCGAAGGATCTCTCGCCGTGGTGAACCAGCGAGATAAGCTTCGCCGCGGCGAGCAAAGGGTTTTGTCGCGGCGAAAGCCCTTTCTCCCACAGAAACCAAAACTTAAACTTACATCCATTTTCATCAACACAACCCAACTCAAAATAAACTTAAACATAAACTTAACCTTCCAAAACTTATCCTCATGAATAAACGATTTAATGCGAAAGGTTGGAAACTAAAATCAACATCATCCATATATCATTGATAACCAAAAGAAGAGTTTTACAAAGCTTTAATGGCATTTCAAGCCATAATACATCATTTGAGTTCAAGAATTAAAAATACAAAATACACTTGAACTAATAAAACGTGAAATGTGACTAAAGCTTTGAACTCCAAAAGATAGCTTGAAAATACAAAAATATGACAATTCGGAGTGATGCCATAACTCTTGACTTACTCGTTCTCTTGCTCATCACCTGAATAGGGGGAGGATAAAGGGGGTGAGCTATAAAGCTTGTGGGTAACACATTCATAATGAAGAAACAAGCAAAACTATTTTCAAAAGATAACTCATTGCCGTGGTACACTCTTGAAACCATAGAAATTTCACATGTAGATATCATTATCTCAAAATGCTTGCTTACTAAGCAATTCATGAGCAATTTTAAAATCACGCATGCAACAAACATGTCAACAGATCATAAGCACATAGGCATAGCAGAATGGTTTGGGTGAGTCCGGGTTCATGACGCACTACACATTTCCATATAATGGTTATGTGTAGCCATAAATTCTTGAGGGAGTCCTTGAGGGAGCTCCATGCCACTAGCGGGCAGGCGGGAGAAGCCTATTCATGGGTCAACGTGCACGTGACGGTTCTTAAGGGACTACCACAAACCCACATAACATACGTAGTTCAAAATCTTGTAAACTTGTTGCCAAAATGGCACTTTCTTGTAAACTTGCTTTTCATAGCCTTGATATCCTTGTAAAAATCATTTCTGAAACCATGATTTCATGAGCATGTATTCTTTTAAAGAGAAACCCTTTTCAAAGTCTTTTCATCAATCAATACAAGTCATGTAGCAAACATATAACAATTTCACAATGCACTCAAAAGCAAATAAAGCAACATTGATGATGCAATTTAAATCATTAAATCTTTCTTGATTTGAACAAAACAATGAGCGGCTTATTTACTTTATTATAAACGTGTACCCACCTTGATTTCATTGCTTATAAACTTGCTTAGGAATGCTTTTCCTCTTGTTCCTCTTGCTCCTCTTACCTCAATTGATTTCCTTAACCAATAACCAAAATTCCAATCAATTTGGTGTAGAAATCGAAAAGTCATACTTTAACAATTCGAATTATAACCAAAACTGAAACAAAAATTCTATGCTTAACTTAGATACAACTTTTGAGATTCTTAGAGACTGAATCAGAACTTCATTTCTTCATAAACATTGTATCCCTATGTCTCTAATTTATAACTAATCAAAAATCACCTCATTTGGACATCTATAGCAAAAGTTATGCCTAAAATACTAAAGCATATCGGTGCAGGAAAATGGGTCCTCGCAGCGGCGAGAAAACTGGAGCACGCCGCGACAAGGGCATGAGGGCGCCGCGGCGTGCGAGCCCAGAATCCTCCCAAAACTTAATTTTCTCACATGCTTCAACCCTAATCCTCCCATATTTCAAATATAACACATCTAAACCCTAAATCATCTCTTATACTTCATTTCTAAGCTCATTCCAACCCAATATCATCAACAAAACATCAAAATCTATTCCTGATTATTAACCCTAAAGATAACACTTGCATATTTCATTCACCAACACTTCCCACACATGCTAAGTTATAATGGGGTTTCATCTAACCAAAGCAAGATGGAAAAGACTCATACTTACTTGTTGATGCTTCAATTCCTTCAAAATCTCAAAATCCTACTTTTCTCTTCTTCTTCCTCTCTTCCAACGATACTCTCCCTCTTTCTCTTCTCACTTTCACTTTCTCTTCTTCTAATTTCTTTTACTTAGGCCTTAAATGAATGAGCAAAGACCATTATGCCCTTCCATGTAATGCCTTAGCCTCTCAAACTTAAGTGATCTTCCATGTTTGCCCTTAAACATTTTTACTTCTTCATTTTCACTTACACCATACTATACTCTAACTTAATCTTAATTTCCCCAATTAATACTGCCAATTCCACCAAGCTAAGCAATAAATCCTCCAATCATTAACATGCTAATTAAACTTTGAACAAAATAATTTATCTAGAAAAACCACATAATCAAATCAATTCATACTTAATAAAATCACTAAAAATTTGGAGCCCAACATTTCTTCCCCTCTTAAAAGAATTTTGTCCTCGAAATTATTACCTGAGTCATCAAAGAGTTATGGATACTTCTCCTTCATGGCTTCCAATGGGTCCCACGTGGCCTCTTCCACCGAAAGGTTTCTCCACTGGACTTTGACTAGCTGAACCGTCTTGTTCCTGAGGACCTTTGTCTTGGTGTCCAAAATCTCCACTGGAATCTCCTCATAACTCAAATCATCTTTCAACTGAACCTCAGTGGTCTGAATGATATGAGAAGGATCCGATCTATACCTCCTCAGCATAGAGACATGAAAGATATCATGGTAACGCTAACCTGTAGGCTAGTGCCCCAATCCTCTCAAGAATTTCATAGGGACCCACATACCTCGGACTCAATTTGCCGTTCTTGCCAAACCTCATTACTCCTTTCCAAGGAGACGTCTTAAGAAACACTTTCTCACTGACTTCATACTCCATCTCTTTTCGGTGTGCATCAGTGTAGCTCTTCATCCTATCCTGAGCTACCTTAAGTCGTTGCTTAACCAGATTGACTTTATCAACTATCATCTGAATCAATTCTGGTCCTATCAGTTTCCTCTCTCCTTTTTCATTCTAGCATATCGGAGTTCTACACCTCCTTCCATACAGTGCTTCATATGGAGCCATCTGAATGCTCGAATGGTACGAATTATTGTAAGCAAATTCGACCAATGGAAAATTCTCATCCCAAGCTCCCTTGAAATCCATCACATAGGCCCTGAGCATTCCCTCAAGTGTCCGAATGGTCCTCTCAGATTGACCATCTGTCTGAGGGTGAAAAGTCGTGCTAAAATTCAGCTTAGTTCCTAAAGCTTCTTGCAAGCTTCTCCAGAATCTTGAAGTAAACCGAGGGTCTCTATCGGAGACTATGGAATTTGGAATCTCATATAACTATCCCATCAATGTAATTCTTTGCTAGCACTTGCAAAGAATCAGTTTGTTTAATTGCTAAAAAATGAGCTGACTTCGTCAACCGATCCACAATAACCCATATGACATCATGCTTCCTACTGGACTTGGGCAAACCCATCAAAAAGTCTATGGTTACTCTTTTCCACTTCCACTCAGGAATGGACAATGGCTTTAACTTGCCTGAAGGTGCCTGGTGTTCAACCTTGACTTGCTGACAGACTAGACACTTATTTACATACTCTGCTACATCCCTCTTCATGCCCTTTCACCAGAAATGCTCTCTCAAATCCCTGTACATCTTGGTGCTACCTGGGTGCATGGAATAAGGCGCATTGTGTGCCTCATCCAAAATCTCATCCCTTACCTGATTGACATCTGGAATACAAAGTCTGTTTCTTACTATCATGAGCCCATCATCCCTCACTACTACTTCAGAATTCTTACTATTCTGAATTTCTTCTCGAAGCTTGCTCAAATCTGCATCTTGTGCCTGTAACTCCCTAATCTTCTCCTTGAGTATTGGCCTCACTCTGAAATTAGAAAGAAGGCAATTTGGTTCCTCCTGCTTCAAGCTTATCTTAAGCTTGGCCATCTCTTCCAATAAAGGAAGATAAACTGTCTGAACATGGTCAATTGAAGATTTCCTACTCAAAGCATCTACCACTATATTTGCCTTCCCTAGATGATACTTATTCAATAAGTCATAATCTTTAAGTAATTCTATCCACCTTCTCTGTCTCAAATTCAGTTCTTTCTGGCTTAGTAAGTACTTAAGACTCTTATGATCAGTAAAGATCCTCGTCTGAACCCCATATAGTTAATGCCTCCAAATTTTCAAGACAAAGATCACTGCTACCAATTCCAAATCATGAGTCGGATAATTCAACTCATATGGCTTCAGTTGTCGTGAAGCATAAGCTATCAACCTGTCTCCCTGCATCAATACACAACCTAAACCCTTCCTCGAAGCATCACTATACACTGTATACCCTTCATCTCCAGAAGGCAGAATCAAAACCGGAGCACTTGTTAATTTGTGCTTGAGCTCCTCAAAGCTCTTCTGGTAGTTATCACTCCAAATAAACTTCTGATTCTTCCTCAATAACTTAGTCATCGGAGCAGCTATCATGGAGACTCCTTCCACAAACCTCCTGTAATAACCTGCTAGACCTAGAAAACTCCTCACCTCTATCACTGTCTTGGGTGCATGCCAATTCACCACTGCTTCAACTTTCCTCGAATCAACATGTACACCATCTTGAGAAATCACATGTCCAAGGAATGTCACCTCATGAAGCCAAAACTCACACTTGTTGAACTTAGCATAAAGCTCTCTCTCCCTTAGTGTCTGCAATACAGTACTGAGATGCTCCTCATGTTCTTCTTCACTCTTGGAATACACCAGAATGTCATATATAAACACTATAACAAATTGATCCAGATACTCCTTGAAGACCCTATTCATAAGATCCATGAAAGCAGCTGGAGTATTGGTCAAACCAAATGGCATGACTAAAAACTCATAATGTCCATACCGAGTCCTGAAGGCTGTCTTGCTTACATCAGAGTCCTTGATTCTGAGCTGATTATAGCCTGACCTGAGATCAATCTTGGAGAAGACCCTTGCTCCCTGCAGCTGCTCAAACAGATCATCTATTCGTGGCAGAGGATACTTGTTCTTAATTATCACCTTGTTGTATCTCTGATAGTCAATACACATCCGGTATGTTCCATCTTTTTTCTTGACAAATAGAACCGGTTCTCCCCAAGGTGACGAACTCGGTCTAACATACCCCTTCTCCAACAATTCCTCCAACTGTTCCTTAAGCTCCCTCAACTCAACTGGAGCCATCCTATAAGGCGGTACTGAATAGGTGCGATTATAGGAATCAAGTCGATGGCAAACTCGATTTCCCTCACCGGTGGCAAACCTGGTAAGTCCTCTGGGAACACATCAGGAAACTCCCTCACAATCGGAAAATCCTCTAACTTCCCTTCATTCACATCGGTATCCATAACATGTGCCAAAAAGGCTTCACACCCCTTGCCTATCATTATGTTAGCTAGCATAGCCGAAAGAAGTCTTGGCGATGGTGTTTTTCTGTCCCCTCTGAAAAATCACTTTCTCACCATTGCCCAAGTCAAACTCCACCTCTTTCAGGCCACAATCCAGTTTCGCCAGATATTTCTCCATAGCATCCATTCCTAATATAACATCTAACCCTTTTAGGTCTAGATATAGTAAGTCCACTACCAATCTAGCACCATCAACGAAGAGTTCACAACCCTCATATACTTGACTGATCACCACATTCCTCCCTAAAGGAGTACTAACAAGCAAAGGATTATCCAAAGGCACTGAATTCACACCATGCAATGCTTTGCTTGCAGAAACAAAAGAATGCTTGGAACCAGAATCAATTAAAACATATACTGCTGAATCAAATAACTGAACCATACCCGTGACGACCTTAGGTGCAGCTGCAGCTTCCTCCCTAATCATGGAAAACACCTTGCCTGTGCCTGACCCCTTGACCTTCCTAGAGGAATAGCCTTCCTTGTAGTTCCCGATCTGCCTACCTCAGTAACTGGCCTGGTTCTTACTGTTTATGCTCACCTCGGGGCTTGAAACTGTGACCCCTCTTGTCTCGGTACCTATGGACAATCCCTGATCATTTCTCCCTTCTCTCTGCATCGAAAACAGGCTCCAAGTAACTTGAAGCACTCTCCTTGGTGAAATTTCCCACAATGCTCACATTGGGGGTTTGTGAACCTACTCCTTCCTGCTCTTCCAGTGCCTCCCACATTAGAGGCTTGCCCTGATACTGCCTTTACCTGCTTGTTCCTGGTAGCACCACTGCTACCCACTTCACTCTATGTGTGATAACTCCTTGTGCTCCTCTCAGGCATTGGAGCACCCGTTCCTTTCTTAGAAGACTGCTCCCTGCTCTTCCTCTTCTTGCTTACTTCATTTCTTATATTCTCCAGCTTTTCAGCTTGAAGTGCAGCATCCACCAATTGTTGGTAGTCACAGAAGTTGTGGATCAAGACTTTCTCCTTGATCTCCAAATGAAGACCTCCCTCAAACTTACGACATTTATCTTCCTCAGTCGCCATAATGTTGGCTGCATATCAGGAAAGCTGTGTGAATTTCAACTCATACTCGCTCACACTCATATCCCTCTGTGTGAGGTTCAGAAACTCCCTGGCCTTCTCTTGTACATAAACCCTGGAGAGGTACTTCTTCCTGAACACTTCCACAAAGTCTCTCCATGTCAGCACCGAAGGCACAACCTGACTGTGGGGCACTGACTCCCACCAATGAAGTGCATCTCCCTGTAACAAAATGACTGCATAATCTAACTTATCCTCATCTGAACAATTCATCTGAAATAGAACCCTTTCGGTCCTCTTCAACCAGGCTTCTGCCTCTTTCGGATTTGTAGTTCCATTGAAATCTCAGACTCCAAACTTCTGAGCTTGTCATCTCGCCCACTCCTGCTCTCGGAGCTTGCATCGGAACCTGAGACCTTTGACCCATGACATATGTAAAAGCCTGAGCAAAGGCTTGAAAGAAACTCGGATCCATGGGATTTGCTTGAGGCATAGGAGGAGGCGGTGGAGGCACTTCTTGTTGCAAACTAGGTGCCTCAGAATTTGGAGCAGAATGTGTCCCAGCATCTTGTGGGATATGGGATTCATCCGTGCTCCCTTGGCGAGAATGAGATCGAGTCATAGCTCATCGAGTTCTCTGTCGAGGTGGCATTTTCACTAACCATTGAAAATCTTTAGTTCAAGCAAAACAATTTTCAAAGTATGTAAAAATAGTTCAAATCATGTAAAACAATGCAAATTGTGTAGAATAATTTAAAACAATGCAAGTTGTTCATTGAAAACAATGCAATGCAAACCTAGACCTAAACCTGTCTCTGATACCACAACATGTTGGACCCCGTTTTCGGAGCCCAACATCAGACACAGAAGCGTGATGCCTGCGTGTGGAGGGGAGGCCTTAAAGTTGAAAATTTAGAAAAGAATACCCCTCGGAAGCAAAGACGGGCGTCTCCGCGACGAGCGAACGAACCCTCGCCGCGGTGAGCGAAGGATCTCTCGCCGCGGTGAACCCGCGAGATAAGCTTCGTCACGACGAGCAGAGGGTCTCGTCGCAACGAAAGCCCTTTCTCCCACAGAAACCAAAACTTAAGCTTACATCCATTTTCATCAACACAACCCAACCCAAAATAAACTTAAACGTAAACTTAACCTTCCAAAACTTATCCTCATGAATAAACGATTTAATGGAAAAGGTTGGAAACTAAAATCAACATCATCCATATCTCATTGATAACCAAAAGAAGAGTTTTACAAAGTTTTAATGGCATTTCAAGCCACAATACATCATTTGAGTTCAAGAAACAAAAATACAAAATACACTTGAACTAATAAAACGTGAAATGTGACTAAAGCTTTGAATTCCAAAAGATAGCTTGAAAATACAAAAATATGACAATTCGGAATGATGCCATAACTCTTGACTTACTCGTTCTCTTGCTCATCACCTGAATAGGGGGAGGATAAAGGGGGTGAGCTATAAAGCTTGTGGGTAACACATTCATAATGAAGAAACAAGCAAAACTATTTTCAAAAGATAACTCATTGCCGTGGTACACTCTTGAAACCATAGAAATTTCACATGTAGATATCATTATCTCAAAATGCTTGCTTACCAAACAATTGATGAGCAATTTTAAAATCATGCATGCATCAAACATGTCAACAGATCATAAGCATAGCATAATAGTTTGGGTGAGTCCGGGTTCATGATGCACTACATATTCACATATAATGGTCCTATGTAGTCGTAAATTCTTGAGGGAGTCCTTGAGGGAGCTCCATGCCACTAGCGGGCGGGCGGGAGAAGGCTATACATGGGTCAACGTGCACGTGACGATTCTTGAGGGACTACCACAAACCCACATAACTTACATAGTTCAAAATCTTGTAAACTTGTTGCCAAAATGGCACTTTCTTGTAAACTTGCTTTTCATAACCTTGATATCCTTGTAAAAATCATTTCTGAAAACATGATTTCATGAGCATGTATTCTTTTAAAGAGAAACCCTTTTCAAAGTCTTTTCATCAATCAATACAAGTCATGTAGCAAACATATAACAATTTCACAATGCTTTTGAGTTCCTTGCTTCTAAACTTGCTTAGAAATGCCTTTCATCTTGTTCCTCTTGCTCCTTATGCCTCACTTGATTTCCTTAACCAATAACCAAAATTCCAATCAATTTGGTGTAGAAATCGGAAAGTCATACTTTAACAATTCGAACTATAACCAAAGTTGAAACAAAAATTCTATGCTTAACTTAGATCCAAATTTTGAGATTCTTAAAGACTGAATCAAAACTTCATTTCTTCATAAAAATTGTATCCCTATGTCTCTAGTTTATAACGAATCAAAAATTAAATCATTTGGACATCTATAACAAAAGTTATGCCCAAAATACCAAAGCATGTCGGTGAAGGAAATTGGGTCCTCCCGAAACTTGATTTTCCCACATTCTTCAACCGTAATCCTCCCATCTTTCAAATATAACACATCTAAACCCTAAATCATCTCTTATACTTCATTTCTAAGCTCATTCCAACCCAATATCATCAACAAAACATCAAATATATCCTTGATCATTAACCCTAAAGATAACACTTGCATATTTCATTCGCCAACACTTCCCACACATGCTAAGCTATAATGGGGTTTCATCTAACCAAAACAAGATGGAAAAGACTCATACTTACTTTTTGATGCTTCAATTCGTTCAAAATCTCAAAACCCTACTTTTCTCTTCTTCTTCCTCTCTTCCAACGATACTCTCCCTCTTTCTCTTCTCACTTTCACTTTCTATTCTTCTAATTTCTTTTACTTAGGCCTTGAATGAATGAGCAAAGACCATTATGCCCTTCCATGTAATGCCTTAGTCTCTCAAACTTAAGTGATCTTCCATGTTTGGCCTTAAACATTTTTACTTCTTCAATTTCACTTACACCATACTATACTCTAACTTAATCTTAACTTCTCCAATTAATACTTCCAATTCCACCAAGCTAAGCGATAAATCCTCCAATCATTAACATGCTAATTAAACTTTAAACAAAATAATTTATCTAGAAAAACCACATAATCAAATCAATTCATACTTAACAAAATCACTAAAAATTTGGGGCCCAACAGTATATAATATGTGTACAACACTATAGCATATATGTTAGTTAACCCTATAATATACTATATAACATGGCTACTATACACAATATATATAGTAGGTAACTATTACCAATTGGTATACTAACACAAAATTGTTACCTTATATATGGTACCGTGTACATACCATTAAAATGGCATATAATAGTGTAATATTGTACCACTACCATCACTATATAGTTTATATGCATGTATACTTGGCATAACTATTATGCATAATGGTACCATTATTGTTGGGCCCGGGTCCTGAATTCCTTATCCCGAGGTGGCCCCTCGGGGCGCCGGGTCGGGGGCGCGCGAAGGAAGAAACGAAAGCGAGCAAATCAGAAGGAAAACAGTAGTGGGAAAGAGGAGGCCTCGCCGCGGCCTCGGATTGCTCGCCGCGGCGAGCATCCCAACTTTTGGACCCATCCCCAACATCTATGCGAAATCATACAACACATACATACATTCTCATACATTCTATCACATACACAATAGTAAATCACCCCCATAAACAAAGAAATTCCATGCAATTACAAATCGAAGAAAATGAACAAACATTCTTAACATAGCCCAATACAAATTGTATGTATGTGTTGCATGGAGTTAAGAATGTTTGTTCAGTTTCTTCGATTTGTAATTGCATGGAGTTTCTTTGTTTATGGGGGTGATTTACTATTGTGTATGTGATAGAATGTATGAGAATGTATGTATGTGTTGTATGATTTCGCATAGATGTTGGGGATGGGTCCAAAGTTGATGTTGCCATGCAGCAATCCGAGGTCATGAGGCCTCCTCTTTCTCACTGCTGTTTTCCTTCTGATTTGCTCGCTTTTGTTTCTTCCTTCTCGCGCCCCCGACCCGGCGCCCAGAGGGGCCTCCTCGGGATAGGGAATTCGAGACCCGGGCCCAACAATTATAGTGCATAGTAACTCATTTGTGTAATACTATAGACTATGTACACGTGCCCAAGCACATATATATTAATATACGTGGTTGGCCACGTGTATACAATGATAGAAAAAGTTACTGATAACATGCATACTTGGTATAATAGTGTACAGTATTATCACACATACGGTACCTATAGTATCACTATTGAATACATATAGTTATTGTATAGATATGTATAATACACATGCATTATACATATAGTACATATGTATGGTGACATATGTACTATACACATGCATCACGAAACATGTAACTTACACATGTAATTATGCATAGTACACAATATGACAATGTAATGTGTGTACATGTTACATAAGGCATATAGTGAGATACTATAACTATTTATGACATATCATGTATAGCTACACCGGTATACACTATTAGTAATAATAGGTATTAGTTATAAACTATATGTTATAGATATATACACGTGGTCATTCCTATACTATAGTACGTGTTAGTATATAAGTTCTCTTGTATGTATAGTATTACCATGGTATATTATAATAGCTAGGTATTACATGTATAATAACTATAGTATGCACACATGTTACACTACCATTAGTAGTACAGTTATATGTAAAATTGGCTATAAGACATTATGTAACATCCCATCTCCGATGGGAAGGGTATTTTAGTAAATTGGGACGGGTTAGGAGTATTAAATTATAACTCGGCATGAACATATGTCATGCAGCCTCTATAAATGGTGAGTTTTGCACAGGCACATAGTCATACATGCATTCATGACATTTCCCGGCATAAGTGTCTAATTGTGATCTTTTGTGAAATTGGTGTGATAATGGGATTTGAAAAATTATTTGGAGTGCGCCATAGAGTGTTTTACATTTTTAGAGATTTATGGGAATTTTTCTGGAATTATCCGGAGAAAATTTCCGGACCGGCAAAATCGCCGGTAAATGGCTTAAATGTGTTTTTGTTGTGGAAAGTGTGGTTTTCGTGTTTAAAAAATTATTGGGAGTGGACTGTCTTATGTGTTACAATTTTGGGCAATTTAGGTAATTTTCAAAAAAATGATTCGGGGAAATTCCTGGAAATTCCCGGACCGGATGAATCGCCAAGTGGCGAACCAGTTGATTTTCGGTATCGAAAATGTCTATCCAATGGCACTACAATATTGGGTACATTATATTGGTTTTGAAATTAGGGCCATTGGAATTGAATGGGTCAAATGTCATTAGGATTTCTTAATAAATCCTATTATATAGTTTTGTCTTATTCCTCAATTTGCCAAGTGTCTTTAATGGAGTTATGGCTTTTGTCTTATTATTAGCTATTGATTTCGGCAACTTCAAATGGAAGACATGAAAAAGGAGATTTTTTCCTTGCTTTTCCCTCATCCATCCGAAACTCTCCCTCCATCTCCTTCTTTGGGTTTTCTTTGGCTTTGGTTCACTCTTTCTTCTCCTCCCTTAAGTGTTCTTCCTTCATCCTTGAAAGCTTAAGCCCTCTATCTTCTTTCCATGAGAACCATGCATGAGGATGAAATAGAGAAAGTTGAGGAGTTGGAGAATTGAAGGGGTTGGAGGCTTTAATAGGTAAGGATTTCATTACACTTTGATTGTGTTTTACTAAATCATGGTGATTAGAAGCATGTAATGGGAATTATGGTACAATTATGATGTTGATTGATGCTTTAATTTGATGATAATTATTGGTTGACTTAATGGGTATAAGGTTAGTTTGAAGTAGGAATGGATAAGGTAGTATGAATACATGGTTTAAACTTGATTTGTGATTGAATTTTGATGATAATGCTTGATGATGTGTTAAAGGCAATGGAAATGAGAGAAACAAAGGTTGGACCAAATCTGGAAAATTAGGGTTTTTGATTAATTGTAATGTTTTGATCATAACTCATTGTATAGAAATGAAAATGAGGTGAGGTTTGTGGAAACTTAAACTTTGGGATGTTGGCTACATTTTTGTGTGAAATAGGTGTTGTCAAATTGTAACTCTAATAGGTTGAAATTTGGCATGGAAAGTTCTTGTTTTATTGCTGTGAACAGTGGCAGAAACCATAACCTATGAGCTTTACTGATTTTTATAAATTAATTGAGATGGAATTAGGGAGAATGGTCTTCATGGAAGTTGTAGCATATTGAGTTAGCTTTCCATTGCCACTGATCTTGCAAATATTAGAGGTGTATATGAGAGATATGAACTGTTTACTATGGACTGGTTTTGGGCATGTTGATGAAACCTAGCTTAAGTGTCTGACTTGTGAGTATTCTGCTTGGACGCAATTTTAGCCATTTTTTTGGACTGAATTGGTGTGAGTGATCTTCTGTAAAGTTGAAGAGGAAGAAATTATCTTGAAAATGAGATATGGCATATAATTTTTAGAGGTCAGAGTTGGGAGTTATGATTTTGTAAAAACTGATCCTGCATTAGGTTGTGAATTGCTGATAATGGCAGTAACTAGCATGATAGTTTTGAAATGGTTAGAAATTAAATTGGAAATTGAGTTATTCATGAAAATTGAAGTTTGAGGATTTATCTTTTCAGGGATATAAAGTTATGATTTTTCTGACTTGTGTACAGGGAGTTATGCTTGTTATAATTTTACTGCTCAAATTGAATGATTTCAGGGACAGCAACATTGAGTGAATTAATTGACTTGTTTAGCAATGGAATTTGATTTTGGGTTGTTCATGAAAGTTGTAGATGACATTATGAAATTATTGAGCCTATTTATGTGGTAATTTTTGGCTGAAGAATCAGAGAGTTAAGGAATTTGTAATGTACTGTTATGTTTTAATGGGATTTGAGTAGGCAGTAGCTTTGAAGGGATTTTTGACACCCTTAAGGGTGAAATTGATTTTTATGGTCTTCTTGAGAATTGTAGAGGGTTTCATGATCTTTCCAACGAGATATAGTTGGAAATTTTCTGAAGTGTGTGCAATGAATTATTGGTGTTGAAAATTGGATTGAAAATCAGGAAAAAAAATGGAAATGGAATCACGCCCGGTCACTAAGGCGACGCCTCGCCCTAGTGACGAGGCGTAAAGGGCCGCGTCGCTAGGGCGACGCCTCGCCCTAGCTACGAGGCTGATTAAGTCAGCCCCGCTGGGGCGAGACGTCGCCCCCAGCGAGGCTGATTCCTTTTTTTATATTATTATTATTATTATTTTATTAATTTTATTTGTTAATTGGTAATTTGTGATTTCATGCTTCTTTTGTCAATTTCTTTTCCGTTCGACGTCCGATTGACCTGATTCTTGAGGCATCGGATTCGTAAAACATTTAATTTCATTTTGTGAGAAATTGGGAATTTTTGGACGGGAAATTGACGTGGCCCCGGGTAACGGAGCCTTTAATCACTGTTTTGTTTAATTGGGGACCTATAGAGGTCCGAATTGCGCACCGTCAGCGCCAATAGGTTTCTAATTTTTAGACGGATTTTGTTATGAGGAAATTTGGATTTAGGGCTGGAAAATTCATGAACATGCATATTTCACCTACATGTGCACAAATTGCATCTGTAGTGACTCGTTCTTTCTCTGTTTCTTATAGAGGCCCAAGTGGAGCGTCGTCCGACCGACGGGGCGAAAACTTCCCGGCATTAGCTCGGAAGTAATAGGTGAGTAACCTAGTTGGTTTCTCAACCTTATGTGTTTCTTAATTATATGCATTGATTGCCATGAGGAAGCAAGGATGGATATATGTGATTGATTGATTTGATTGATTTCGGACCATGGGTGTTCGAAATATTGGATTGTAATATTAAAGTGCAAATGAGAATAAGTACGTGAGAATGCATTAGTTAATTGGATTGTAAATGTGATAGTGAAACGAAAGGTAAATGCATGGGAATGAAATACCGGACTGAAAGTCCGAGAACATTGGAAAATGATCGGAAATAGTAATTAATTGGAATTGGAAATAGAAATGCGATAATTGGAAATTGGAAAATGACATGTGCATTCATGCATAGTAAATGATCAGATAATGGCAGTTGTGACCGATGTCGCCACCGATTTCAGAGCTTTAAGCTCAACGCACGGGCCTCGTGTCTAACGTATTCGAGCCTCGGCTCGATGATCGAAACTATGCCCAACGTTTGAGCTTTAAGCCCAATGTTTGAAGTCAATGGCTCAACGTATATGAGCTCAGACGCACGGTCACAACAACGAAAGAAAATGAAAGAGTCACATGCACACTGCATAAATGAATGTTTAATGTGAATTGTGTGAAAGGTTTATTGCCTTATAAAATGTGAAATTGAATGCCTGTGATTTCTTGTTTATGATATATATACAATATTGTGTAATTGAGTGGATATGCATGAGTTGGGTGAACCATCGATGATGATTTCTCACTGAGTTCGCAAACTCACCCAACATTGCATCTATTTTTCAGGAAATGGAGAGTACCCCGTTGGACACGCGGAGTACGCTCTCGCTAGCAAGACAAAGTATCGGGTTGGGATCGATCGTCGTCAGTATCTGCATTAGTGTATTAATTTGGTATTTAGTAGGCCCAATTGTTTACATGTAATTGAATAGAGTGATGAGCACTAATGAGTGCTAATAATGATTGAAATTGTTTTATCGGTGAAATAGTTTTATATTTGAAAATGTTTTGTTAAAATTGGGCCAAGTCAATGATTGTTTCATGACTCTAATGTTTTTGAAAGAAAAAGAAAATGTCATACGATTTTTGTTAATAAGGTAATGAATGTTCTAATCGCCACCCTCATGGTCACGGGCTCGGATATCACCATGGATATCGGGTTCGGGTCTCGTCGGGAGTGGGGTGCTACACATTAACTTGTTCATAATTGTTATTACCAATCTATAGAAAAAGTTATTCCAATGCATGTATACATAGACTAATGATACCATAACTATGCATAGTTGCATGGTTATATGTACCATGTATGCTGTAGTTACCATATGCATATTTGGGACCAATTATTATGCATAACATACATATACAAATTATGCATGTTAATGGTACACATAAAGTATGCATACATTATACTATGGTAGTGACTTTAGTTACACAATGATTGTGGTGGTACATGATGCTATGGTACTAACATACACTATTTGTACTATATACTATTATATTTTACATACAAACACTTGAGTATTAACCATTATATGTACCATAACTAGTATACAATGTATTGATTGTTACATAGCTCACGTAATAGTTATGCATGTGTATACTTTAAATCCATGTTATACATTTAATAGTATACACTATTATATACGTTGCACATACTATTACTATTCTATTAATAGTACTATATAATAGTGTAAGCATTAACTAGTATGCACAAATAAAAGGTACAATATAATAGTACAAATGTATAGTTACTATTACATAACTTGTATGTGTCCCATTGTGTAATGTGGTATAGTACTGGTATAATACTTACAATGGTAGTGGCAATGTACTAGTACAATACTTACAATGGTAGTGGTAATGTACTAGTATAATACTTAAAATGGTTGTGGTAACGTACTAGTCTAGCATCAGCTAGCATTTGGTAATAACTTTATCTATAAAGTCATCTCATTTTATACGATGTCTACATTTTGATCTCTATAAAATCATATTGTTTGGTAATAATAGTTGAGTGCAAGAAAGGTCAAACAAAAAGTTTCAGTCTAAGACCTATTATACATATAACTATACACTACTTTACGAGCTAATAATTTATGTAATAATAGCACTTAGACTAGTTACATAGTACCAATTCTGCATACATATGCCAATTAGTATCGTACATGTACACATTGGCATTGTTACAAACACTTGAGTAACTATACTAACATGTTTATGGTAACTAGTTATATAACCATGGTTCAAGTGTACAAATGCATAGATTGTTATACATGTGTACATATGCTACAATACTATGTATAGTTTTACCATGCACATACTAATGTACATGGTACACTATAGTACATAGTACTTTACTAGCATATAACTATATTATACTTCAAGGATTATGTCATTACATACCGTATGCATAGTAAAATTATAATGTATTGTGTACTATATATCAATTGTGATTCCTATTTTGAGTTTACCTACACTATTATAGTGTGTACACCATTGTTACCATAGGGTATAATGGTATACGTAAGGTACATGCATATGGAATTGTATCACATATACATTCCATATTACACTGTACTAGTATAAAGTACAGTGTAATAACATATGGCACATTTCATTACCATGCATGTACATAATGGTTAACAGATGTCACATATCAGTACCATGCAAATTTCATACTGATGCACTCTTATTTTCTTATCTTTTTATACTTTTACACTTAGTTTTTATTCTCATTTGATGTCTAAATCACGTAGCTTACATTGATTTTATCATTTCAAGTGTTTTAGGTGTCAAATGAAGAAAATCATGCTAAGGAGGGAGATTTAGGACTTTTGGATATCATTTTCAAAGTGAGGAGGTCAAAATACCCTAAGGTGACCAAAATTGCAGAAATCCTAATCCTATAAGGAATCCTACTTTAACTAGGATTTCTACATTTCGGAAAATTCTTGTTCGGCACTGCAAGAAATGGATCCAGGAACAATCTAGATGGTCAAGGAACATGTAGATTGGGAGAAATGAAGATTTTTTAAAAAAAAGTCCTACCCTGTAAAGATCTTAATTTGGCAAGGAAAGAAGAAAACCTACTTCTACTTGGAAAAGAAGTCATCTCCTTGTAAAGATCCTAATTCTACAAAAGAAGAAGACCCACTTCTACTTGGAAAACAAGTCATCTCCTTGTAAAGATCTCATGTATACAAGGAAAGAAATACCTACTTTTACTTGGAAAAGAAATCGTCTCTTACAAGACCTCCTCCAATATAAATAGGGTCCTTTAGCATTAGTTTGAAGATATTGACATTTTCTATCTTCTTTGGATGTGAATTTCTCTTCTTTTCTTTCTCTTTTACGTTTTTTTTCTCTCCCTAGGTAGAACCCTAGTTTTATTTCTTTCTATTCTTCTTCTTATACCCAAATTCTGCACTATGTTTGCTATTATGATTTTTGGCTTTGTTTTAGTTACAATTATGAACTAAATTCTCTTATCCAATTGTTGAGGCTATTAGCTAAATTCATGGATGTTTTTATGAGAAGCATGTGCATATAATTGATGAATATATGATTGGAAATTTGTGCTCTTGATCTGGACATGATTGTCGAATTATGCATGTGGATTTGAAGTCATGAATTCGAATTTTGCATGGATAATTTGTATGCTATCTGATTAATTTAATTGCTAGACAATAAATTGATTAGGTTAAGTAGCATCAACTAATTAAAATTGAAGCTTGTATGTAGGTTTTAATTAATTGGATCAAGACATAGGTTAATTTTATGCATGCTAGCTTTGTTGAAAGTTAACTTAGGTTTAGCAAACTCGATTTTAATCTTAATGCTCTTGTTATTGTGTTGTTCATGCTAGTTTTGGATTAATACATTAACAAGAAGTTGTTGCATGTCATGCTTGTTTTGAATGCATCTATCTTTGCTTGATGAACCCTAATTTTCCAATCTAAGATATAATTCGTTTTCAATGATTAAAAACAACCTAAGGATTTAGTGAAAACCTTTGCAATTGGTCTTTAATTAATCTGAACTTTTTACTCAAATTTTCTAGCAATTTTTCTCTTGAAAACTTTTAGCTTTGTTTTAATTTTCTAAACTTAAATCACGTCTTCTTCTTTCTTTTCTTATTTACTTTTAACATAAACAAAAAATCCCCCAATCTGGTCTTAAGAGCATTCAATTTTTGTTTTCCCCTTTGACATTCACGTATACTTTGCTTGAAAGTAAGAAAATCTTCCTTGTGTTTTGATCTCTGTGGGACGATACCCTTGCTTTGCTATGCTACAAATCTATTTAAGTAGAGGATTAAATTTGTAGGCTAACGACAACCTATCACATATAATGGTATGCACTAGTAATATCCATATGGTACATGAAACATATAATAGGGTAGCATACGTAGGAAAAAACATATACTATAGTGCCTAGTGTATCACGTAGTGGCCATTAGACAATATATGGGTACATGCTTGAATACTACTCATAATATATAGTATGTACACATGGTATGCATATACCCTACATGTATATGGTATATGCTAGTTATATGCTACCATACATTATACATACTATATGTATGGTGTCTATATACTATGCATAGTATATAGACATACTATGCATAATTACATAATGCAGTGAGTAGGAAAAACATATATCACAAAAGTGGTAATTTTAAATATAGTGGCCATTATATTACATACCATAGGGTACTAGTATGTGTATCATATGTACTATATGGTACTAGTGTACTATATTACATGTGCTATGGCAGCACTATTGATTAGTATACCATACCAATCAATAGTGTATGTAATGTATAATAGTAAACACATATAATACATTTGCTAATATAGCTCATTATGCCAATGAAATAAATTATTGTACACATAGCATGATTGTAAGTATCCATTGTGTATGTTTACATTGTGTACACATGTATGTGATATTAGATATGCATCTATAAAATGTATATAAATGTATTATTATGCATGGTACATTGCATAATCATAGCATTCAGATGCAAGTCATATTTAGATGCATACATACATAGTGATACCACTATTACACAAGTATAATAACTTGTACACGTGTATTCTATATTATGTACTAATGGTACTAGCATGGACATACTATAACTATACACTAATACTTAATTGGCAATCTATGAGTACCAAAAATATAATAGTACCTAATTTCGTGATACATTATGCTACACCCTAAATTATGTGACACCATAGTTCCATTACATAGTTATTATGTATAGTCATTCTTGACGATTTATGCATGTGTATATAGTATGTCACGAGAACCATAGTTTAGTATAGTTATACCTATAGTCATATGGTACTAATATATGTTTTATAACTAATACATGCATGTGTAATACCACATTAGTACTTGGTATAAATTATAATACAGATAATTACACAATTGAGTTACTATGCATTATGTACATTTGTATGTCACTAGTATAGAATACAATAATTGAGTTACCATAACTATGTATAATAACTAGTATGTATTCACATACCTATAATGTAATCCTAGTGGTACAGTAACACAAAATTCACACGTATGATACTAGTGACACATGGTACTCTCATACTATTATTATTTACATTGTATATATATGTACATGTGCTACATATAATAGGGTTACACCTATAGTTAATATAGGTACCATAATAATGTGTGTAGTACCATGTAATACATAGTGATGTGTACCATAAATATTTTGCATGGTACCTATAGTTGTGTGAATATTACCATAGTATAGGTAATAGTTACCATGGATACATATGGTACTATGCATGTGTACATAGCTCATATGACATGTTATTGGTACTATATAACCAAGCACCAATATAAATATGCATTGCAAATATTATACTAACATATATGTAACATAATACATAATAGTATATAATATGCATATAATAGTTACTAATAGCATATATGGCTACATATGTATTAACTATATTATGGTACAATAGCACCATATGGTACCATGCTCAAGCATTATGCATCTTATAGTATAATGGTGCAGCACTATACACATGTATAAAATTGTTGGTGTTTTATAGACACCATACGTATATGCATACCAAGTAGTGTATAATTGGTAAGTACATAACTATGTATAGTTATACTATAGTAGCATATGTACCATATTATGCATATGTTATGTATAGTGTAACCATAACTATAGACACCATACGTATAGTATGTATAGTGTATGGTAACTATAAACAAACAATAATTGTTTGTGGAATTCTACCATTACATAATGTGGTGTAACATAATTGCCCAATAGCACTTTCAATTGGTAGCCATGGTGTTACTAACTATGTATGTGAGTTAGTGTACGATACTATGCATCAGTCTAGTACATATTATTTGCATTTGTACTAGTTGTACCATACTATTGTATGGTAAAACTAGTGGTAGCTAATTATACCACTACCATTATGTACCTATAGTATGATACTTGGTTACATATACCAATGTAATGTAAAATGTATGACATAGATATATGCAATGTAATGATACACAAATTATGCATGTGTACCATACGCTATTTACGTGTAATACATACAGTATGTTTAATGTGCCATTATAATTGTGCATATGAAGAAACACTAGTATGTTAATATTCACATGTACATATTAACATGCCAATATTAACGTATGTGTAACTAACATGTATACTATTATGCATGTATATTACATATTATGTGCATACATGTCATATAGTTAGTGTGATGTATAAAACTATTTTATAATTTTAAAATTATTTAAAAATACCACTTTTGTGATATATGTTTTTCCTACTCACTTTGCATTATGTAATTATGCATAGTATGTCTATATACTATGCATAATATACATGGGTACATAGGCATTATGCACTAGTATACTTGTATTATGTGCATACATGTCTACATTGTACCATATAGTATTTACTATGTATATAGTATACATGGCACTATTGCATTGGTATGCACATGGTATGTATAGTACTTGCACGTAGTACATATGCATATAGTATACCAATGTATCCATTCAATATATACATATAGGGTTATAGATTGAAATATGTAACTATTATACAAATGTATACTAAATAGTACATACGTTCTATTTAGTATAATAGTTATACTATAGTAGCATATGTACCATGGTCATGTGCAGGTAAATAACATAGTAGTACTATACACATTGCTATAACTACACACCATATGAGCTATGCTATACAAGCATTACCATGTGCATTATAGTACATATGTATAACTATGGTACCACACCATAGTTACATGTACTAGTGCATATAGTGATTATGTAACCATTTTATGCATAACATGTTATAACAAGGTAGTTACCTATATATGTAATGGTGTTTTACATATGTATAGTTATGCATAGTATTCCTTTGAATACTTACATATGAGTATTTATACAATCAATGTTATTATAGTATAACTATAGTATGCAATGCTATGTATATTATTCATTATGCTACGGGTATAGTCATGCACATATGGATATTATGAATACCATATGTGCATACTTAATACACATGCATATACCTTGTACCACTAATAATGGTGTACTATACATATTAGGTAACATACATATAACAAAATTGAGCACGTAGTACTATTATATATAATTGTCAATCCATTAGTGTAATATTGTGTACTATTAAACATATGAATGTAACTTACCGTAATGTACTCATGGTATAAAGTATATTATTATGCATGTGTACACAATATTACACACCATTTGTGTAGTTTATATACTATGCAAGTATGCATCACACTACGGTACTAACTAGTACTATTAAATGCTATTGTAAGTATGTATACCATACATAATATGTACACATCATGCATGTATGGTGATACATGTATATGAATAGTTATGGTAGTATGTAAATGCACGTATATATTAAATAAGGTACTATTTCTATTTAATAGTACATAAAGAATGTAATACACACTAGATTATGTACATGCACATTGCCATAGATATAGATAATGTGGTTTTGTGTCATTATGTACATAGCTCCAAACTCTATCTCTTCCATTGAAAGGGGAAGAGAGTGTTAAATTAGATAGAAAATGTCACCATGGTATACTATAACTACCAACTGGTATAGAAATGTCAATATGTGTTATAACATGACCAATTGTACCCTATATGGTACCATAGGGTACAATAACCATATTAGTATACATAATGGTATAGTACTATGTAGCTATGTACACATACATAATGGCATCTGGTGTATATAGTTACACTCATTGAATACCATGCATAATCAATGAGCTATACGTGAGCTCTGTACGTATATAACCATACATGTATAGTTATATACTTATATACATTAGTAAAGTAGTGTATAGTTATATGACGTAACTATTACCATAGCAATTAAGTACACATGCAAGAATAAAAGAAAATATGGAACAATTTTGTGAGTTATGCATTCACAAAATAGGAACATTGATACGGCAACAACCTAGAATCAATGTCTAGATCACCTCTGTTTCAATGATTGTTCCCAAACCTAAATTAATCAATCTAACAAGACCCTTCACCCCCAAAACAGTAAGGATTTGGTAACAAAGAGTATAAAGATTGTAGGAATTGAATTAACGCCACAAGTTAGAACTTACTTGATAAGTTGAATCAATCCTTAAGGTAAAACAAGCAAGAATCTGAATTCTCTCTTTAAGAATGCTTTCTAATTTTCATTCATCTCTCTAAACTCGTGTCTATGCCTAAAGAAAGGGTTTAAATACCCTTTGCAATGTAAACCCTAACAAAGATAACCTAAAAACCCTAAAGAAAGCACAAAATATCAAAAAGGCCTTCTTGAAACAAATCTGCCCAAGAACAAATCCCACATGGATTTGGGCTTCAAAACTAATTAAATTGACTAGTCCTTGTCCAAATAGGATAAGAAAACCACAAAATAGAAGACTAACTTAAGAGGGGCGAATTGGGCTTTTAAACTAGGCCCACAAGCTTGGTTCCTTAAAATAAAACATGCACATGACTTTTTTAATGAAGCACATGCACACTTAATGCAAATCAGCCCATGAAAAAGCCTAAAAGAAGTCCACATGCCCTTTATAAGATAAAATAAGCCCAAGCCCATTGATTAGACTTGTGCTTGTGAAAATTGGCTAAGTGTTAGCCCTCTTGGTTTGATGCCTCTAATGTGCACACACACTTCGGTGTCTTCCTAAGCTCTTCCCCAAGCTTGATCAACAAAACTTCTTGAAGTTCTTATGAAACAAAAGCTTGTACATAAATTTGAAATTGTGCTTTGAGCTTGTTAGAGCATGACCTTGTAATTGGACCCATTGGCATCCTCAAGTCTCCATTGTCTTGGTGAGTTGTATCATTCTCTCCCTCCTCAAAAGGATTCGTCCTCGAATCAAGACCTACATTATCAAAGGGAGATAAGTCAGAAACATTAAAAGTAGCACTAACACTATACTCACTTGGCAAATCCACCATATAGGCATTGTCATTGATGCGTTGAAGCACTTGAAAAGGACCATCCCCTCTAGGATCAAGCTTAGACTTCCTTTTTTTAGGAAATCTCTCCTTCCTTAAGTATACCCAAACCCAATCTCCAGGTTCAAACTTCATCACCCTATGCCCTTGATTGGCTCTTTGAGCATACTTCTTGTTCTTTTCCTCAATGTGCTGCCTTGCTTTCTCATGTATTGTCTTAACCAATTCGGCCTTTTTTTGCCCATCTACATTAACAATCTTATTTAAGGGTAAAGGCAACAAATCCAATGGAGTAAATGGGTTAAAACCATACACAATCTCAAATGGAGAATAACCTGTAGAAGAATGAATGCTTATATTATATGCAAACTCAATCAAAGGCAAACAATCTTCCCAAGCTTTCAAATTTTTACCCACAACAGCACGCAATAAAGATCCTAAGGTTCTATTAACCACTTCAGTTTGTCCATATGTTTGGGGATGACAAGTTGTAGAAAACAAAAGTTTTATTCCCAATTTATTCCATAAAACACGCCAAAAGTGACTTAAAAACTTAGAATCCCTATCTGAAACAATGGTTCTAGGAATGCTATGCAACCTAACAACATCCCTAAAAAACAAATCAGCAACATGTGTAGCATCATCAGATTTATGACATGTAACAAAATGAGTCATTTTACTAAATCTATCAACTACAACAAAGATGTTATCACGTCCTTTTCTAGTCCTAGGCAATCCTAACACAGAATCCATAAATATATCAATCCAAGGACTAATAGGGACAGGTAGAGGGGTGTACAACCCATGTGGTTGCACCTTGGACTTGGCTTGCATATACGCTAAACAACTAGAGCAAACTTTTTCAACATCCTTTTTCATGTTAGGCCAATAAAAATGCTCCTGTAATATGTAAAGTGTTTTAGCAATACCAAAATGCCCCATTAAACCTCCATCATGAGACTCCCTAGCAAGCATCACATGCATAGAACAAGTAGGAATACATAGTTTATTATCTCTAAACAAATATCCATCATTCCTATAAAACTTTTGAAAAACAACTTGTTCACATGCATCATACACATTAGCAAAGTGATGGAAGACCCAATAGGAACTTGTCCTAGAGAACCTTCAACAAGATGGAACTATGCCCGGGAGTAGATAGAATCAAGCAAACACACGGATTCACAAGAAACAAAGTTGAAAAGATAGAAACAAAAAACAAAGAAAATGGGAGGTGAGAAGAATGTTGATCGATGAAAAGAACCCTAAGAGAACTTGTCTCTTAGAACACTAGCAAGAATGTTGGTCAACGGAAAGAACCCTAAGAGAACTTGTCTTTTAGAACTCTAACCTTAGGACGCCACAAAGGAAAACCACTCCTTTGATAAGTCAAGTATTCTCAAAGAATACAAAGAAAGCAAGAAAGCTCTCAATATTATTTCTGAATCAAAGACCCCTTTCAAAGTACATAGAGGGTGCCTATTTATAGGGAAAACTTCCTAACTTAATGTCCTAAAGAAGATACTAAATAAAAGGAAACAAATCAATATCTTAAAGGAAACAAGAAAAACTTATAAAGGTGTTGACTAGATCACCTTATTTAGAGGAAACAAAAAAAGAAAACTAAATAAAATGTGATCTCAACATGTTGGACCATAGGGATCACGTCCATATCCTTATTTTTAAGTGGCACATGCTTGTCACATGGTACTTTAAGTGAGTTCTCCCAATTGGACTCCATGTGGGCCTTTGAACACTTTATGTTGGGCTTCAAGGAGTAAGACAATGCCTCTTGGACCTTTATGAGATGAAATCTGACTCAACAATATGGGCTCTATCTCTTGAAGGTCTTGGATTAAACAATTCAGTGCTTGCTTCATTGCTTTGGCCCTAACTCTTGTCATTGGGCCTCCAACATCTTGTAATGGATCTTTAGGAACATTAGACTTGAATGTTGGGCCTTTGATATGGGAATTTCATTCATCCCCTTGCCTTGAATATTTAGACTTCAAATCTGATCCAATTTCAGCTCCTAAGCCTCCTTTTGCAAGCTCATGTCCATGCAAGTCACGTCCTAGGCTTCCTTGAGGCGAATCACGCCATGGATGCTTCTCTTCTTGTCTTTCACATGCCCATGGTTCTTCATCATTCCTCCCTCCTCGAAAAGATTAGTCCTCGAATCGCAACATCAAAGAGGCATAAATCGAGATACATTGAATGTAGCACTCACATTACCATAGGAGCTAGGCAAATCAATTTTATAAGCATTATCATTAATCCTTTCTAAAACTTGAAAAGGGCCATCTCCTCTTGGTTGTAGCTTAGATTTCCTTTGTTCTGGAAACCTCTCCCCTCTCAGGTGCACCCAAACCCAATTACCAGGTTCAAATATGACACGCCTTCAGCTTTTATTAGCTTGCTTTGCATATTGTTCATTTCTCCTCTCAATGTTGGCTCTAACTTTAGCATGCAACTCCTGCACAAATGTAGCTTTTTCATACCGTCAAAGTTAATAAACTCATTAGAAGGCAATGGAAGAATTTCCAAAGGAGTCAAAGGATTAAACCCATAAACAATCTCAAAAGGAGAAAATTGAGTAGAAGAATAAAGAGCACGATTATAAGCAAACTCAATGTGTGGGAGACACTTTTCCCAATTCTTCAAGTTCTTTTGGATGATCGCACGCAACAATGTTGTCAAAGTTCTATTTACCACTTCAGTTTGACCATCCGTTTGAGGATGTGCAATAGTAGAAAACAAGAGTTTAGTGCCAAGTTTATTTCATAGAGTTCTCCAAAAGTGACTAAGAAATTTCACATCTATATCACTCACAATAGTCTTTAGCAACCCATGCAATCTTACAACCTCTTTAAAGAACAAGTCAGCAACATGAACAACATCATTGGTTTTAGAACAAGCAATAAAGTGAGCCATCTTGCTAAATCGATCAACCATCACAAAGATACTATCCTTTCCACTAGATGATCTAGGCAATCCAAGCACAAAGTCCATAGATATATCAACCCAAGGATGAGAGGGGACAGGTAATGGAGAATATAAACCATATGATTGAACCTTAGATTTTGCATGCCTACAAGTAATAAATTTAGCACAAATAGAAACAACATCCTTTCTCATGTTAGGCCAATAAAAATGTTCATGCAAAAGAGCTAAAGTTTTCTCAACACCAAAGTGATCCATCAATCCACCTCCATGTGTCTCTCTAACAAGTAATTCACGCATAGAGCAAGATGGAATGCAAAGTTTATCCTTTTTTAATAGAAATCCATCAAATATATAGAAATTATCATTACCATGTTTTTCACAAGATTTCCAAATTTTTGCAAAGTCACAATCAGATTCATACATGCCTTTCAACATCTCAAAACCAAGTAATCTAGCATGCATAGAGCTAAGAAGAGAGTATCTCCTAGAAAGAGCATCAACCACAATGTTTTCTTTCCCTTGTTTATTTTTAATAACATAAGGAAAAGTTTCAATAAATTCCAACCACCTAGCATGTATCTTGTTCAATTTACCTTGGGACTTTAGAAATTTCAAACTTTCATGATCAGAATGAATGATAAATTCTTTTAGCCACAAGTAATGTTACCAAGTCTCTAAAGACCTTTTTAAAGCATACAACTCTTTATCATAAGTGGAGTAATTCAAAGCAGCACCACTTAGTTTTTCACTAAAATAAGCAATGGGTTTAGAATCTTGCATTAAAACAAAGACCAATGCCTATTCCGAAGCATCACATTCAACCTCAAAAACTTTAGAAAAGTCAGGAAGAATAAGAAGAGGAGCATTGGTCAATTTTTCTTTCAAGCTATTAAAAGCAACCTCTTGTGAATCACCCCATTTAAAAATCACATTCTTTTTTACCAATTCATTTAAAGGGGCTGCAATAGTAGAGAAATCCTTCATAAATCTCCGATAGAAGCTAGCCAAGCCATGGAAGCTTCGAACCTCATTCGCATTCTTGGGAGTTGTCCATTCTCTAATTGCCTTCACTTTCTCTTCATCAACTTGAAGTCCTTTAGCACCTACAATAAAACCAAGAAACACAATAGTATCTATGCAAAAGGAACATTTTTCTAAATTGGTGTAAAGCTTATTTTCTCTTAAAAGTTCAAACACATCATGCAAGTGTTTCACATGATCGTCTAAACTCCTAGAATACACTAGAATATCATCAAAATAGACGACCACATACTTTCCAATAAAAGGACGAAACACATGATTCATCAAACTCATGAAGGTACTAGGTGCATTAGTCAAGCCAAAAGGCATAACTAATCACTCATACAACCCAAACTTAGTTTTGAAAGCAATTTTCCAATCATCACCCTTTTTCATGCGAATTTGATGATACCCACTTCTAAGATCAATTTTAGAAAATATAGAAGCACCATGCAACTCATCAAGCATATCATCTAAACGAGGATAGGGTAACGATATTTCACCATGATTTTATTGATGGCTCTACAGTTAACACATATTCTCCATTTGCCATCTTTCTTAGGAACAAGTATAACTGGCATAGCACACGGGCTCAAGCTTTCTCTAACAAAGCCCTTTTCCATAAGCTCTTCAACTTGTTTTTGGATCTCTTTAGTTTCTTCCGGATTGGCTCTATATGCAGGCCTATTCGGAATTGAAGCTCCGGGAAGGAAGTCTATACGGTTCTCAATGCCTCTCAAAGGGGGCAATCTATCAGGAATGTCCTCCGGAAATAAGTCGTTGAAGTCCTGCAATAAAGACAAAACACTAGACGGAAAAGATGGATCAAGCTCATTAATAGTTATGAAAACATCTTTATATAAAAGTATATAAGATTCTTCACATTTTAAAGCTCTCTTAATCTCACTTTTTCCAACAAATAAAGTCACTCTCTTTTCTTCATTTTTTTCACTCGTTTTACTTTCTCTCCCTTTTTCTTTCTTTTCGACGTCTCTCTCTTTCTTTTCTTTTGCCTTCAATTTGCATTCTTTCTCAATCCTCACTTGATCTTCATAAGCTTGAATGGGCCTAAGAGGTTTCAGCATCATATTTTTACCATGAAAAGGAAAAGAATAACAATTTTTATATCCATCATGCCTAACTTTTCTATCAAATTGCCATTGCCTACCAAGCAAAACATGTCCAGCATACATTGGTGCAACATCATATAAAATCTCATCATGATACTTACCAACAAAAAATGCAACCATCACTTGTTTGGTGACTTTCACCTCACCACAATCATTTAGCCATTACAATTTATATGGTCTAGAATGTTTCAAAATAGGCAAATTAAGCTTGTCAATGAGTAAAGTACTAGCAACATTGGTACAACTTCCACCATCTATGATCATGCTACAAACTTTACCATTAATGAGACACCTTGTATGAAAGATGTGCTCACGTTGCTCTTCATCAAGATCTTCTTTTGGTTAGATATTAAGAGCACGCCTATCCACAAGGGCTTCACCAACCTCAGCATCACAATCAACATCGGAAGCATCCGTCATTGGAGCCACATCATCATAGTCATCACTGTCACTACTTTCACTAGCAACATCACCATTCTCAAGTAAAATCATAGTTCTTTTGTTAGGGCATTGAGAAGCAATATGACCAAAACCTTGACATTTAAAGCACTTAACTTTATAAGAAGGATTAGAAGAAGAAGAGGGTTTAGAGTCATTTTTACCCTTGGGATTTGGAGTAGAGAATTTAGGCTTACTTTCCTTTTTTGGCTTGATGTCTCCCTTGGATTTGAATAAAGTTTTGGACTCCTTCAAGGTTTTCTTCCAGGAACTCGACCCAGCACCATTTTGGATCTTTAATTGCTTTTCTACCATGTCAAGAAAATTTTGCAGTTCTACAATGGAAGCAATTTCAGGGCGCAAACCATCAAGAAATCTTCTCATGGTAGCTTCCATGTCTTCCTCAACATTGGCCCTAATCATGATGATCTCCATCTCTCGGTGGTACTCTTCAACACTCATAGATCCTTGCCTCAATCTTTGTAGTCACTTGAACAAGTGTCGATAGTAATGACTTGGAACAAAGCGCTTTCTCATGATGGCTTTCATTTCTTGCCATTTGCGGATTGGTCATTCAAGATTCTGCCTTCTAGTTATTTGCAATTGATCCCACCAAATACTAGCATAGTCACACAATTCAACGGCAGCAAGTTTTATCTTTTTCTCTTCACTATATGTATGACACTCAAATAGATGTTCAATTTTCCTCTCCCACTCTAAAAATAATTCAGGATCATTTTTCCCTTGAAAGGAAGGGATTTTAAGTTTTATGTTATCGAGTTCCTTACGAGAAGAAGCTTGTCTACCTCTCCTAATGTTGGGGCCTTCATCATCGGATTGCACATCTTCATCTTCTCCATAGAACACTCTTTTTGGACCTTTGGAGTTTGACGTGGATTGGATGTCATCCAACCTAGCATTCAACCTCTGGAATTGGTCTTTTGACGCCTTCATAAAGACTTTAAGATCTTGCTCACTGATTCATCTTCTTGAGACATATTTATGAATTGTAAAATGTTAGCGAACAACAAAAACAATATGGACCTTACCACTCTCCCTCACGTGTATACACTCAACGGATGTCAAACAACTCGTGTTTCACACAAAAATTGGCTTTTTCTATAATGTAAACACTCTTGCCTTTTACCATTCAACTTGCTTTTTTTATAATATTCTTATTCGAAACAAGAAACAATCAAATAGAAGCAATCAAACCAAGTGACAGCTAAGATTAGAATCCCAAGATAAAATTCTCAAAGAATCCAAAAGGGGAAATAGAGTGTGAAAAAAAATAGTATAAGGAATGAATTAAGGAAGTGATTACCTTGGAAAGTCAAACTTGAAGCTAAAGAAAGATTAATAAGGCAAGAAATGAAATAGGAAACGAAAAGCAAAATAGGAAAGTAAATGAAATAAGGAAGTGAAGCAAATAGGAAAGCAAGCAAGTTCCAAGCAATACAAGATAGGAAAGTGAAGCAAATAGGAAAGTAATATAGCAAGTTTCAAGCAATACAAAATAGGAAAGTACTTGCAATTAGGAAAGTAACAAACTTGGACTCCACTTCTCTAAAACTTGCATCACACACTCTGATTGTTTTCTTTTTTGTCGATTTTTTTTCTTTTTTCTCTTTTTTTTGACCAATTTCTTTTTTTTTTACTTCTACTTTTTTTCCTTTTTTTTGACAAATTTCTCTTTTTTTCTTTTTTTTTTACTTCTACTTTTTTTTCAGAAGCTGGATGCTCTCAATTTAGATTTGGTGTAACTTGCTCTAGAAAGCTTGGATTTGAGTGATTCCAAAATGAAAATAAACAAGCTGATCCCACCAAATAAGTGCATAATCATGAAATTCCACGGCAGCAAGCTTCACCTTCTTCTCCTCAGAAAAGTTATGGCATTCAAAACTCATCTCCACCTTTCTTTCCCATTCTAAGTAAGCTTCTGGATCATTCTTACCTTGGAAAGATGGTATTTTCATCTTGATACTGCCCAAGTTTCTATCCACACGCTTGACCCTGTCTTCTCCCCTTGCATTGTCTCGGCCTCTATAACCTCTTCCTCTTCCTCTATCATTCCGTCCCCCTCTTCCACCAAATATGGCCCTATGCCAATCTTCTTCATCTTCCCCATCGTCATATTCATCTTCATACTCATAGCGCACAGGAGTTAGCTCCCTAGCATTTTGCCTCCTTGTTCCACCATTAGATGAAGCCTCTCTTTGTAAATTCCTAATGGCTTGATCTTGTCTATCAAATTTATCACTGACATCCCTGAACATGTTCTCAATCCTTTGGAATTGATGTTGCATAGCCTCCAAAGTAAAGAATGTGTGTTGATTAGCCTCACTACTCTTTTCATCCTTGTCACTACCTTTACTATCCTTTGAATTGGTCATGATGTAAAACCTGCAAAAAACACGTTAGAACAGCTCCTCACACACTCCCTCACGTGTTTCTCTCTAATCAGATTGGATACCCTCGTGTTTCACTTAAGAAGATGGCTTTTACCCTCAAATGAGCTTACACACTCTTGCCTTTTATCACTCTAGATTCTAGCACAGTTTTACTTGTCCGGATCAATCACTACCAACCAAATAAGCACAACAACAACTTAATTCAATAGAAAACAACGAATACCTAAAGAAAGGAAGAAAAAACACAAAGCTAGATGCAATTTAATGTAAAGAAAATAATGAAGACAAAAATAAACACATACTAGATGGAGAAAACGTATGTGAACGATTTTTGGTGCCAATTGAGCAATATGAAACAAGATTACTCAATTCAAGAGTAATGGAAACAAAAGGACAGCAAACAAAAAAAACAACCAAAGAGTGCAAGAAAAGAAAAAACTAGGAATTATACTAAACCCTAAACCCAAATTAACAAGAACATTCCAATCTGCCCCAATTACTCAAGAACTTAAAGATAAGCAATTATATCAAAGACACACGTTTTGAGCGAAGAACGTA
Source organism: Erythroxylum novogranatense (assembly GCA_029891385.1). NCBI lineage: Eukaryota > Viridiplantae > Streptophyta > Magnoliopsida > Malpighiales > Erythroxylaceae > Erythroxylum > Erythroxylum novogranatense. The sequence goes on along the minus strand of CM057235.1, from coordinate 51,427,958 downwards.
AATCTTGAAACAAGAAAGTGTTTCTTGATGCAAGAAAACAAGTCTTGATGAGTTTCTTGAATGAAGAATGTGTTCTTGATAAATCTTGAATAATAAAGAAACGAAATTAAAGAATTCTTGAATGATCAGATTCGTTCTTGATGAATCTTGCAAGCAAATCAACTCAAACTCACAAAGATTCTGTTGGGCTCCAAATTTTTCTTTTTGGATGTTATTGATTTATGGCATAGTTTGATTGAATTGAAAGTATTAATGGAAAATTAATATTTATTTGAGTATAGTATGGTGTAAGTGAAAATGAGTAAGTAAGAATGAATAAGGGCAAAATGGGCAAGTCACTTAAGGTCTTAGAGTTATAAGGCATAATGGATGGGCATTTTGGTCTTTACTCATTCTTTAAGGCTTAAGTGTAGAAAATTAGAAGAAGAAGGAGACTTTGTCTTGTTTGGAAAGGAGAGCATCGTGGAAGAGTGAAAGAAGAAGAGAAAGAGAGAGGAAAGGTAGGGCTTTGGGGATCCTTGAAGATTTTGAAGGACTTGAATCATTATCAAGTAAGTATGAGCTTATTCATTTTTATTTGGGTTATATGAAACCCTAATATAGGTTAGATTGTGTAGGTTTTGGTTGTTTAGAGGTTTTCAGAAAAATGGTTAAATCTTTTAGAGTTGATGATCATGTTGTTGTTATGAATGATTTTGAGGTTAGAAATGAAGTTTAGGAGGTGTTTTAATGTTTAGATGTGTTTATAAGTGAAAGATGGGAGGATTATGGTTGAGAAAAGTGAAAAAATTGAGTTTCGGAGCTTTCTCGCCGTCGCACGTCGCGACCTACGGATGAGCACGTCGCGGCGAGCGGCCATTTTCCTCCGGCGACATGCTTTGGTATTTTGCTCATAACTTTTGATGTAGATGTCCAAATGAGGTGATTCTTTTTGCATTGTAAACTAGAGACATAGGGCTACAAGTTTTGTGAAGAAATAAAGTTCTGATTCAGTCTTTAAGGATATTCAATTTTAGATGGAAGTTGAGCATAGAATTTATGTTTCATAACAAGTTATAGTTTGAACTGTTATAGTATGACTTTCCGATTCCTACCCCAAATTAATTGGAATTTTGGTTGTTTGATTAAGGAAATCAAGTGAGGCAAGAGGAGCAAGGGGAACGAGACGAAAGGCATTCCTAAGAGAGTTTTAAGCAAGAATTCCAAGGTGGGTTCATATTTATAATAGAGCAAATAAGTCACCCATTGTTTTGTTTAATTCAAGAAAGATTTCATGCTTTAAATTACATCATCAATGTTGCCTTATGTGCTAATGTGAATTGATTATATGTTTGCCATATGATTTGCATTCATGATTAATGAAAAGGTTTCAAAAGATTTTTCTCATTTCAAGAACACATGTGCATGAAATCATGTTTTCCGAAATGTGTGAAAAGTAGTTTACAAGCAAGTGCCAGTTTGGAAATCAAGTTTACAAGACTTTGAACCATGCATGTTATGTGGGTTTGTGGTTGTCCCAAGAACTGTCACGTGCACGTTGACCATGAAAAGGCTTTGCCCGCCTGCCCGTAAGTGGCTCAGGGATCCCCACAAGGACTCCCTCAAGAAACTATGTCTACACAGGACCATTTCGATGGGAATGTGTAGTACGTCATGAACCCGGACTAACCCAAATCATTGTGTTATGCTTATGTGCTTAAGTGCTCATGATCTGTTATTATGTTTTATGCATACAGGTTTTGAATTCCACGCATGAATTGCTAAAGATCAAGTTTTTCACGAAAATGACTTTTACAAGCTCAAATACTATGATTTCAAAGTGTACCACGGTAATGAGTTATCTTTTGAATAGTTTTGCCTATTTCTGTATTATAAATGTGTTTCCACGAGCTTTATAGCTCACCCCCTTTACCCTTCCCATTCAGGTGACGAGCAAGCGACCGAGTAAGTCAAGGGTTATGGCATCACTCCGACTTCTTATGTTTGCATATTTTTCAAGATGTATTTTTTTGAAAGACAAGGCTTTAGTTTCATTTCGAGTTTGATTAGTTCAAGGATATTTTTGTACTTTTGACACTTGAACTCAAAGTATGTATTTGGGTTTGAAATGTTATTAAAGCTTTGAAAAACTCATCTTTTGGATATTAATGAAATATGGATGTTTTTGTTCCAAGTCTTTCGCATTAAATCATTTAAAAGTTTGCTTGAGTTTATTTCGATGAGTTTTGGGATGGGTTGATTTATTAAAAAAAATGAGAAAAGTTTCAGGTTTATTCATGGTGGGCCGAAGGCATGCGGACACCGCGACGAGGCTGCTCGCTCATCGCGGCGAAGCCGCTTGAAGGGTTCGCCGCAGCGAGGAATGCTTCGCTCATCGCGGCGAGAACCCTTTGTTTGCTGCGATGAGGGCCTTATTGCTCGCCGCAGCGTGGCTAGCCGAGAGGGCTCGCCGCGGTGAAACATCTTACGCCACGGCGATGCCCCTTGTTTTTTCCGAGGGAGTTTTCTTCCTTCTTTTAAATTATGTTTCACCTCACGCACCAAGCACCACGCTTTCATGTCTGATGTTGGGCTTCGGAAACTGGGTCCAACAGATTCACAATCTTGATTTTCTTTTTCTTTTTCTTTTTTTTACTTCTTTCTTTCTTTTCTTCTTTTTCTTTCTTTCTTTCTTTCTTTTTTTTCTTTTCTTTTTTTTTTCAAATTTGAATGATAAACTAACTATAATAATCAAGAACAAACAAAAAATTAAAGATAAAAATTGAATTTAAAACCTAGGCTCTGATACCAAAGATGATACAGCAATAACCTAGAATCAATGTCTAGATCACCTCCGTTTCAATGATTGTTCCCAAACCTAAATTCAATCAATCTAACAAGACCCTTCACCCCCAAAACAGCAAGGATTTGGTAACAAAGAGTATAAAGATTGTAGGAATTGAATTAACGCTACAAGTTAGAACTTACTTGATAAGTTGAATCAATCCTTAAGGTAAAATAAGCAAGAATCTGAATTCTCTCTTTAAGAATGCTTTCTAATTTTCATTCATCTCTCTAAACTCGTGTTCATGCCTAAAGCAAGGGTTTAAATACCCTTTGCAATGTAAACCCTAACAAAGATAACCTAAAAACCCTAAAGAAAGCCCAAAATATCAAAAAGGCCTTCTTGAAACAAATCTGCCCAAGAACAAATCCCACATGGATTTGGGCTTCAAAACTAATTAAATTGACTAGTCCTTGTCCAAATAGGATAAGAAAACCACAAAATAGACGACTAACTTAAGAGGGGCGAATTGGGCTTTTAAACTAGGCCCACAAGCTTGGTTCCTTAAAATAAAACATGCACATGGCTTTTTTAATGAAGCACATACACACTTAATGCAAATCAGCCCATGAAAAAGCCTAAAAGAAGTCCACATGCCCTTTATAAGATAAAATAAGCCCAAGCCCATTGATTAGACTTGTGCTTGTGAAAATTGGCTAAGTGTTAGCCCTCTTGGTTTGATGCCTCCAATGTGCACACGCACTTAAGTGTCTTCTTAAGCTCTTCCCCAAGCTTGATCAACAAAACTTCTTGAAGTTCTTGTGAAACAAAAGCTTGTACATAAATCTAAAATTGTGCTTTGAGCTTGTTGGAGCGTAACCTTGTAATTGGACCCATTGGCATTCTCAAGTCTCCATTGCCTTGGTGAGTTGTATCAAACATTGACTAATGTATTCATATGTAATAGTTGTAAGTAACTAAATAGTACATATTCAGTTTTATGTACACTATTATAAATATAAATATGTACTATATAACAAAATTATTTTCTTCATTACTGTGTACATGTCAACCTTCGAAGAAAAGAATTTTGTTATATAGTACATATTTATATTTATAATAGTGTACATAAAACTAATATGTACTATTTAGTTACTTACAACTATTACATATGAATACATTAGTCAATGTTCCTATTTTGTGAATGTATAACTCACAAAATTGTTCCATATTTTCTTTTATTCATGCATGTGTACTTAATTGCTATGAGTTACCATACATATGGTACACATGTGTCATTATGCACATGACCAATGACAGAGCCAAGAATTTAAGATAGGAGGTCCCAAATAGTTAATTTTTTAAATTTTGGGGGCCCATTACACCACTGGCCTTTAAATAACTCCATCCTCATGTATACATATATATATATATATTAAAAATTAAAAACATTTAATTTTTTAAAATTGTCTGCACATGACCCTATGTACATGTACACTACAGTACAATAATTGGTACAACTTGCACAATGTATACTATGTTACATAGTGTTACCATAACATATGTTATACCAATAGTGGTACCATATGTTATAGTGTGCCATTAGTGTGTACAACATGCACGTATGCACATGCAGGATGTGTACATAACCATGGTATATACTATGCAACCAATTATATATTATGCAAATGTATCCAACATACTACTATGCTATGGGTACATAGGCAATATAATACACATGCAATGTATGGTGCACAATGGTATACTCATGGTGTGTACCATATAGTTATGTATACAATATGCCATTATTATGCACTATAGTATATACCACCATATACTTTAGATATACGTACCACATACTAAGTTATTACATACTAACATATGTATGTATCATAACTATGCATAGCATATACTGGTAATGGTACCATGTGTATGTATGTGTATGTACAATAACTATATACCTATTGCATTACACAATATGCTCATGTAGGGTATCATCACATGGCAATGTACACATGGTAAGTGCATATGTTTAATAAACTACATATGGTAGTAGTGTACCAGACATACATATGCGTTGTAACTATAGTGTACCATTTAATACGTGCATGAGATGGTAACATGTGTATATACTACTACCAATGGTACATATGCATATAGACATGTAATGATATACTATATGTATGCACTAGTCATTATTACATGGGTTACATGTATACACTACTACAATAATTACACATGTTATTAACTATTGCATGTACATAACATACCATACTATATAGTACTAATGGTATGTTATATACACACTAGTGCACTACTTTTATACTAGCTAACCATTGGTACATAGTAGTACCAATGGTGTGCGTATACTATGTAACATAATACATAGTACCATGCATATATTGTGTGTATATATACACTAGCATTCAGTTATGCATGTGCTACATACCAGTATAATATGTAGCATATACGTGTACTAGCAATAATAGTGGTTATACATATGTTATACATGTATATGCACCAATACACCATAGTTACATGTATGTACTAGCATACAATGTATTAGTGTACCATACATTATGTGTAAACTATAATGGTGTGCACTATGCTATGTACATGTGTACATATGCTTGTACCCATTAGCTATGCATATAGTAAATAGTATACACTTTCTACATAGTACCACTTAATATATGCATATGTACCATTAGTATCTATACATGCTAATAATGGAATAGTTACACATATGCTAGTTACACCGACATATACATTATGCATAATTATACATTAACTATACCATTGAGTATAGTATACTATAGTTACCATATGCTATTGAATAACTATTACACATGTACTATGAATACCTAGTATCAGATGTGAATAGTATATGCATGGTATACATATGTACATATACTACATAGTGTGCCAAGTATACCATAGTAACATAATGCATAATATATGCATACTAATGTATACATAATACATATGCACATGCAATACATAGCATACATATCCATGTTAGTTAACTAGTTACCACACATATGCATAATACTTGTGTGTGTATATATGTGCTATAGTACCATTGTAATATATGTGTTACATAATGTACCCTATTTCTGCTATAGTAGCATTATAGTACCCCATGCATATAGTGTAATATATGCACAATTGTACCATCTATTAATGTATATATGTGTACTAACTATGTCACATACAATACCATGCATGTATTATTTCCGTGTTCACACTATGTGTACATACTACATTACTAGCGGTATGCATACATATTATACTATAGTACACTATACAGTGGTATTATGCGTATAGTTACATGTAGCATGCATTGTAACATAACATACTATACCATTGGTGCCATGTATAACACTGTAGTACCATATATGGGTGTACAATGCACCTATATGCATATGGTATGTATACTATAGTTATATTACACTAACTACCATGTCACATGTATATGTTAATATATTAAAATGATTGTATACACATCAAGGTACTATTCTATGGTACACATCATGTATTCGGTAATAATACATTGATGGTATTTTATGTGAATACATGCATATATGGTACCATTATGTACATGCATAGAAATAATACACATGTTTATAATATATGCATAATACTATAGTTAATACACATTACTATGCGTACTAGTACGAAATTGCATATTATTTGCCATTGAGTATAGTATACATACACTATCTGGTACCATATGTAAACATGGTATGTATAGTACCATGTGTATGGTAGTGTACCATCACTATGCTACATAGTGTGCCATGCATGGTACCATGTATTATGTTATTTATGTGCACATGCATAGTACATATAGTACGTGCTATTGTATGGGATGCATGTACTAGTATGGGATACACATATAAACTATGTACATATACACACTTGATACACACGTATGCATATGCACTATTATGTTATTGTATATACCACATAAACTACACATGGTACATGTGCATACACCCTTGAGTGTGCACACAATTATGTACATATATTATAGGGTACATATTGGTATAATACATACAATTATACCAATATTGGCACAAACTTGTATATCTATTTAGTTTGTACATTACTTTCCATTGTATAGTATGCACAAATGAGTTAGTACTACGCATATATGTGTATGTATAGTATGTATACTTTACATACTCACCATAGTATATGTACAAAATAACTAATTATGTATAAACACAATTGTATATATTTGTGTGCATCACTAAGTTCTATGGTGTACCCTATAGTTACAGTGTTACACATATAATACACATTTATTATATACACTACATATATGTGTAGCATATAATACCCTTATATATATGGTATACAATGAGTATCTAATGGTATAGTATGTGCATACCTTAACCACGGATATAACAATATTGCTATTATTATGCCATTAGTGTGTATATGGCATAATAATATGCTATTTTTTGTCAATACATGCATACAGTACATAGTATATGTCACTATTACAAATGTAGTATGAATAGGTAACTATACATAGTATATGCATACTAGTGCATGGTATGCATTGTACGGGTTCCATGCATGTATATGGTACAACATTGGTATTCACGTAGTACCAACATTAATGTATGTACCATTTTATATAACTATGTTATTGTAACTAACATAGTGGTGTATACATAGGTACCATGTGCATATTGTAGTGTGTACATGTATACCATATACACATATAATTACACTATAATGCCATGTTAGTGTTATACTAGTATGTATGCATATGGATATGGTACCATATTGTTACCATGCACTATGGTATGTACATAATAGCATTCCCTAGTATGTATTATAGTGTACATATAGTGCAATATGTATATACATGTATACATTCTAATATGTTTTTTGCACAATAGCTCAAAAACATGTATTTGGAATTGATGTACCATAGTCACATCAATTCCATATGTACACTATCAGTATTACTATAATGTTACAAGCAAATGTATATACTAGTACATGCATGGTAATAGTATATTTATGTGTTTCGTACTAGTATGCATAGTAAGTATATTACTAGATGGTACTATGTTACCACACTGTACATGCAATTATAGTGTATAGTGCAAGTGTACACATGCATGTACTAGTACACATAGTGTATACTAGTATGTACCATATGTGCATATAGTATATAATGCACTAGTATACTATGCATATTATTGTATAAATTACCATGTGTGTATTCACATGTACTATAGCAAGTGAGTTACGTATATGGTTGTATTACTATACAGTGTATATGTAATGGTGCTAGTATGCTACTATGTGCACATGTATTACACATACACTATACTATAATATGTGTAAAGTTAATGTATTAGTATACATAACATGCACTACCTGTAACATCCCGTTACTGTTAGCAAGGGTATTATAGTAATTCTGGGTTATACTGATAGGTTTCACTGCATTCACTGACTGAGCATGTTACTGGCCTCTAATTATAGAGGAACAGGTTTCTTGCATATGCATTTATTAATAGGTACATGCATTCATGATTTTTCGACATTTTAAGTGGAAGTATGAACTGGTTGAATTGTGAACTGACTGGATTGTAATTGACTGAGAAATTAAGAGTAAGTGAGCTCGAATGACGGATTTAGAATAGTTTAAGAGTGATTGGTAATTGATAGTGATTTATAGGAAATTTTCTGGAAATTCGGGAGAAAATACCGATTGATGAAATTTTGGAGTGATGATCGATTGATCAGATATAGTCTTGAAAGAATTGTCCAATGGCAAAGGAAATATTAGGGTTATACTGTTAGGGAATTAAAATGTTGAGCTACTGAAATTTAGAGACTGAAATTTGGGTGATTTGGAGACTTAGGTCTATATATAGCCTAGGTTTGAGATTTGGGAAAGTTACCTAAGGCATTTCTTCTTCTCCCTTCTCCACGGTGATTTCGATTTCTTCCCTATTGGTGAGTTTCATCGATTCTTCCTTATGGGTTCTTCTCATTGTGCTAGCCTAACCGATTTATTGTGATTGATGAAGGTTGAGAAGGATTGGAGTGAGTTATCGTGGAGTTTGAAAGATTTAGGGTTTACGGCGATTCTTAGAGATTTATGGATTTAAGCGTGATTGGTAAGTGTTTAAGGCTTTAATGTTGTTACTAGTAGTTGTTTCAAGCATTTATGGCATTTATTGGGTTAGATTGAGTGGTTAGAGTGTTAATGGAGGTTTTAAATAGCTTTAATGGCGGAAAATCGATCGGAGAAGAAGGTGGCGCGGTCACACGTCGCGACGTCTGGCGTGCCTCGCCGCGGCGAATAAATTTAGTGTTTGCATGACGAGCAAGAACGCAATGCGGCGCGGCGCTGGAGATACGTCATGACGAGAGGCGAAGCGTTCAGATATCGTCGCGATGAGCGAACATAGGTCGCAGCGAGGATGGCAATTCTGATTGGATGATTGTTAGTATATTGGGCATAATTTATGGTATAGACCCCCGATTGAGGTGATTCCTGATCCGTTATGAACTAGAGAAAGAGGTCTACAATTGAGGATAATTATAGGAATTAGAATTGATTTAAGTGACATTGATTTATAGAGAATAAGGTTGATTATGGTTCATAGTGTGACCTAAAGATTGAATTGAGACAATTGGAGTTTAATTGAGATTTTCAATAGAGGTTTTGACCCGATGGATCGGAAATTACTATGGGGATTATGAATTGAGAAAATTGAACCGAATTATAGGATTGGATCAATTATTGTCGATCTACTGAGCGAAGTGTTAGAATGGGATATAAGAGTTCAAAATTGGGTTTTAGCGCCGGGGAAAAATCATGAGCATGCATTGTACATAATTTCACTGAGATATATGCATTCTTGAACTATTTAATTAAGCATCTAGTAATGGACCGTATTTTATCGTTATAGAGGCGCCGTTGGATCGGTCATTCCACGGACATTGCTGAAACTTCCAGCAAGAGTTCGGAGTTACTGGTGAGTAACCTAGTTGGTTTCTCAAATTCTGATCGCTTAATTGCTCAACGTGAATTTACTTGCCAAATGTGAAACAGATGATTACTTGAAATATACATGATCGGATGGTATGCCTCTACTGTATTGGACTGTGAAATTGCATGATTACTGAAATGTACGTGATCAAATGACATAATTCTATTGATCGGATTGGATTATCAGATCGATGAATTATCAGATATTATCGAGAATCACAATAATGGGCTTTATAGCCATACACCAATTATCGAACATCGCATTGCATGCATAAATGCATGATCAGATAATGGACATGTGACCAAGTGCTATTATCACTGAAAAGAGCCTCGAGCTCGAACATCGTCTCGACCGCCACGAGCCCGAGGGAGAAATCGACGCGCGTCCCCATCGAACACCGATCGAGCACTTGGGCACGATCAATAACTGGAAAGAGTCTCATATGCATTATATACATGACTGATTGAATTGCCAAATTGTGTGACGATTACTGAACTACGTGATGCCATGATTTACATTAAATTGTTACTGATACTGTAAACTATTATAGACTACTGTGAAATTGTTATAAAGTACTGTTAATCGAATATTACCGTGTTGTGCTGTACGCAATTTGCGTAATGCATGATTTGAGTGAACATCGATGATGGTTTCTCACTGAGTTCGCAAACTCACCCAAAATTGCATCTAAGTTTTTAGGATCGATAGAGTAGACCCCTAGCTCCGGAGATAGCCTTTTCCTACCGTACGAGCGAGCTGGCAGGAGAAGCAATGGCACACAGGTCGGTCAGCTGGGTTAGATTTTGAGGATGACTTAGGATAGATGCTTGTATCAGTTTCCTTTTTGGTTTTGTTCAGGGGACTGATAGACTTGTCTATTCTGTTATTGGATGACTGTATGTGATTGATTTTATGATTTTAAAATTTAGTGGTTTCTGATATCGTGTTGTGTTATGGTTTTAAATTATTGCGATGCCATGTGGATTATTAGTGGAAATGTTCTGGTGGTGCACCTTTATCGTGGGATACGTATCGGTGCGACCTTCGGGTTTCCCGATGTGTACCCTACGGTGAGGGGGCGCTACATTAAGTGGTATCAGAGCATGGTTTGACATCTTTTGGGCATAGTGTATTGTTAGGCTTGAATCACTGTAAGAATAGCATAACTGATCGAAATTTCTTGTCTGTTTTAGGTCATCCGTTCTTGGAGATCGAGTTGAACAACCAGCTGACCTGGAATCGGTAGGAGCTAGTAGGGAGTCTCCTGTGCCTCGTTCAGAGGAGTTGCCTCCTCGAGTTCCTGTGAGACGGGAACGGAGATATGATCTACTGCGTAAGCAGGGGGCGGTTGACTTCTATGGTAGCATCGACCCTGCGGAGGTTGAGGGATGGCTAGAGAGGACAGAGAGAGTCCTCGATCAGATGGACTGTGACCCAGATGAGCGTTTGATTATCACGGTTTCTCCGCTACTGAGGTTACTCGTATATCGGTGGTGGAAGATCTGTCCGGCGGCACCACCAGCCTCGCACATAATCGACATGGGATGATTTTCTGAGGGCGTTCAAGGAGAACTTCATGCCCAAGATTTATCTAGAAATGAAGTTACAGGAGTTCCTAGAGCTGAGACAGGGGCAGTTGACCGTGGTCGATTATGAGGTGCGGTTCAACGAGTTAGTGGTATATGCTTCTTCACTGGTGGCTTCTGAGGCTAACAAGTGTCGACGTTTTGAGGGCGGACTCAATCTGGAGATCTGTACCCTATTGGCTAGATCTGATATGGGCAGTTTTATTGAGTTGAGGGCTGCAAAGGATAGAGCATTTCTTGAGGCAGTGACAATGGATCGAGGCCGGTCGGGGACCAGGATTAAGAGATCGATGTGATCGAGGCGGTCTAGCGAGGGTTTAGCAAGCGACAGAGTAGGCCCTTCAGATCTGCAGGAGGGGCTAGATAGACTGGTCATGGGCAGAGGGGCAGAGTTGTACATCTCTGTTAGTGGTGGCGGCGATGCGATTTTCGGCGATCTGCTCCTTTTGTGAGCATTGTGGCAAGAGACACAATGGAGAGTGTCGATGGCTGTCTGAGCTTCGCTGAGGTGTGGTTCGATGGACCACCTAGTGAGGAGCCGCCAGAGACTTTGGGAGCCCAGCCTACTATGACCGGACGATCAGTAGCAATACCACGATCTGTGAGCCGTGGAAGTGGATCGGGATGGAGAGGCCGAGGCCGAGGCCGGGGCCGAGCAGAGGGGTCCGTAGTGAGGTCAGAGGGACCGAGTGGCAGATAGCAGTCGCAGGCTAGGGTCTATGCCATGACTCGGCAGGAGGCCCAGGATTCCCCGGATGTTGTTGCGGGTATGCTTTTGATTTCTGGCTTTGAAGCATATGCATTGTTGGATCCTGGATCCACTCATTCCTTCATTGCACCGCATTTAGCATGTAGACTGCATGGGGATAGGCAGAGGTTACAGCATGGGTTAGAGGTGAGTACACCTCTAGGTAGTCTGACCGTATTGGGAGAGGTGCATATGGGATGTCGTGTTCAGATCGATCGGCGATTCCTGAAAAGCCGATCGATCGTTCGCTCGAGGAGATTGATGTGATATTGGGGATGGACCGTTGATTGCGCATAGGGTTATCATGGACTGTTATACCAAGGAGGTTGTATTGGAGTCTCCTGGTCAGCCTAGAGCTGTATTTCGAGGAGTTAGTCAGCAATGCCCATGAGGATGATATCCTTCTTGAGTGCCCCGAGATTGATGCAGGAGGTTGTGAGGCCTATCGGCTCATGTAGTGGATACCGAGTCGAGCCGAGATTGCGGGATGTTCCCAGAGTCGAGATTTCCAGATGTGTTTTCCTAGGAGTTGCTGGGATTGCCGCCAGAGCGGGAGATAGAGTTTGAGATCGATTTAGTTCCCGGTACAGCCCCTATATCGATTCCTCCGTATAGGATGGCACCGGTGGGCCGAGAGAGCTTAAGGCTCGATTGCGAGAGCTCTTGGATAAGGGATTCATTAGACCGAGTGTTTCGCCATGGGAGCTCGTCTTATTTGTGAAGAAGAAGGACGGGACGCTGAGACTGTGCATTGACTATAGGCAGTTGAATCGGGTGACAGTGAAGAATAAGTATCCACCGCCTAGGATTGACGATTTATTTGATCGATTGCGAGGAGCCTGTGTTCACTAAATTGGATCCGAGATCGCTATTACCGATTGAGGATTGCGAGGCCGATGTGCCTAATAGTGCTTTCGAGAGCAGTGCGGGCATTTCGAGTTCCTAGTGATGCCGTTTGGGTTGACTAATGCCCCGGCAGCCTTCATGGCTTTGATGAATAGAGTTTTTCAGCCCTACCTGGATCGGTTCGTGATCGTGTTTATTGATGATATACTGATTTATTCGAGGAGTAGACAGGAGCACACTAAGCACCTGAGGATTGTTCTACAGGTTATGAGAGAGAGACAACTGTTCGCTAAATTCACTAAATGTGAATTTTGTCTAGATGAGATTGTATTTCTAGGGCACGTGGTGTCTGGTGAGGGTATCCAGGTGGATCCTCACAAGATAGAGGCAGTTATGAGTTGGGAGATTCCGAGGAGTGTGCGAGTTGCGAGTTTCCTAGATCGGCGGATATTACCGGAGATTCGTCGAGGTTTTTCGTTGATCTCCCCCTTTGGACGGCTACCGAGGAAGAATGTGCGTTCGGATGGTCTCGAGGAGTGCCGAAGAGCTTTGAGGAGCTGAAACATCGGTTGACTCTTGCACGGTGTTAGGTATTCCTTCTGGTATTGGAGGCTTCAGAAGGTACAAATGATGCCTCGCATCGAGGATTGGGTTGTGTCTTGATGCGGCATGGGAGAGTTATAGCGTATGCCTCGAGACAGTTGAGGTCTCACGAGGTGAATTATCCGAAGGCATGACTTGGGTTGGCGGCGAGAGTGTTTGCTCAAAATCTGGAGACATTATCGTATGGGGAGACGCCCGATTTTCATCGATCATAAGAGTCTCGGATATCTGTTGAGTCGAGAGAGATCAATCGAGATGGAGGAGATGGATAGAGTTACTGAAGGACTATGATTGCACGATTGAGTATCATCCAGGAAAGGCCAATGTGGTGGCCGATGCATTGAGTAGGAGATCGCATGGTAGTGCAGCTCAGGTTCAGGTTTCGAGATTACCTGGTCTGATTCAGTTGAGAGCTCTTAATGTACAGATGGATATGGGTCAGGATGGAGCTCTGATTGCTACTCTGAGGCTGAGGCCGATGTTGCATGATAGGATCCGGAGAGTTCAGGATCAAGACCCAGTGTTAGTGAGACTGATTGAGAGAGTCCAAACTGGTACTGATTCAGAGTTTGAGTTGAGAGATGGGACTTTATGGATGGGACAGAGGCTGTGTGTGCCGGACATTGATGATTTGAGACGGGAGATCCTTGTGGAGGCACATGTAGCTGCCTATGCTATGCATCCTGGTACGACCAAGATGTATCGTACTCTGAGACAGCATTTCTGGTGGCCTGGCATGAAGAGGCAAGTGGCAGAGTACGTGTCTAGGTGTCTGACGTGCCAGCAGGTTAAGGCTGAGCACCAAGCTCCAGTGGGTAAGTTGCATTCGTTGCCCATTTCGGAGTGGAAATGGGAGCGAATCACTATGGATTTTGTGATGGGATTGCCTAGGACACCGAGGCAGCATGATGCTATCTGGGTCATAGTGGACCGATTGACTAAATCGGCTCACTTCTTGCCAGTGAGGGAGAGCAATACTCTCGATCAGTTGGCCCAAAAGTATGTGGCAGAGATTGTACGGTTGCATGGGGTTCCGTTGTCGATAGTCTCAGACAGGGATCCCAGGTTCACCTCGAGGTTCTGGAAGAGCCTCTGATCGCTATGGATCGAGGTTGAACTTGATCGCATTTCATCCTCGACGGATGGATGACCGAGAGGATGATTAAGGCGCTGAGGACATGCTTCGGCATGTATTGGAGTTCGAGAGGATCATGGGATCGATGTTAGCATGATTGAGTTTGCATATAATAACCAGTATCAGAGTAGTATTGGGATGGCACCGTATGTGGCCTTGTATGGGAGGCCGTGCAGATCGCCACTGTATTGGGATGAAGGGGGTATGAGTTCGTTAGAGGGTCCCGAGTTGATTCAGGATACAGTGGATAAGGTACAGTTGATCCGGAGTCGCATCAAGGCGGCTCAGGACAGACAGAAGAGCTATGTGAATCAGAATCAGCGAGATATGGAGTACAGTGTTGGGGACAGAGTGTTTCTCTGAGTGTCTCCTTGGAAAGGAGTACTGAGGTTTGGCCGTAAGGGCAAGTTGAGCCCTCGGTATATCGGTCCGTTTGAGATCCTTGAGAGGATAGGACCGTTGGCTTACAGATTGGCATTACCGAGTGAGATGTCCCAGATGCATGATGTATTTCATGTTAGTATGCTCCGACGATACCGTTCTGACCCGATGCATGTGATTCCGGCTTAGGAGATTGAGGTAGCCAGTGATTTGACCTATGTTGAGGAGTCGGTACAGATTATTAGATCACGGGTCAAGCAGCTGAGAAACAGGGTAATTCCATTAGTGAAAGTCCTTTGGAAGAACCACTCTTCTGAGGAAGCTACATGGGAGACTGAGGAGCATATGAGGAGTCAGTATCCTCATTTATTCGATCGGACAGGTATTAAATTTCGAGGACGAAATTTTTATTAGGAGGGGTGAATTGTAGCATCCCGTTACTGTTAGCAAGGGTATTATAGTAATTCTGGGTTATACTGATAAGTTTCACTGCATTCATCGACCGAAAGCATGTTCTTCGCCTCTAATTATAGAGGAACAGGTTTCTTGCATATGCATTTATTCATAGGTACATGCATTCATGATTTTCTGGCATTTTAAGTGGAAGTATGAACTGGTTGAATTGTGAACTGACTAGATTGTAATTGACTGAGAAATTAAGAGTAAGTGAGCTCGAATGACGGATTTAGAATAGTTTAAGAGTGATTGGTAATTGATAGTGATTTATAAGAAATTTTCTGGAAATTCGGGAGAAAATACCCGGACTGGAAATTTTGGAGTGACAGACTGATTGATTGTGAAAGAATTGTCCAATGGCAAAGGAAATATTAGGGTTATACTGTTAGGGAATTAAAATGTGATTTGGAAACTTAGGTCTATATATAGCCTAGGTTTGAGATTTGGGAAAGTTACCTAAGGCATTTCTTCTTCTCCCTTCTCCACGGTGATTTCGATTTCTTCCCTATTGGTGAGTTTCATCGATTCTTCCTTATGGTTTCTTCTCATTGTGCTAGCCTAACCGATTTATTGTGATTGATGAAGGTTGAGAAGGATTGGAGTGAGTTATCGTGGAGTTTGAAAGATTTAGGGTTTACGGCGATTCTTAGAGATTTGTGGATTTGAGCGTGATTGGTAAGTGTTTAAGGCTTTAATGTTGTTACTAGTAGTTGTTTCAAGCATTTATGGCATTTATTGGGTTAGATTGAGTGGTTAGAGTGTTAATGGAGGTTTTAAATAGCTTTAATGGCGGAAAATCAATCGGAGAAGAAGGTGGCGCGGTCGCACGTCGCGATGTCTGGCGTGCCTCACCGCGGCGAATAAATTTAGTGTTCGCCGCGACGAGCTGCGCTCGTCGCGGCTGCGAGCGTCTGGAGATACGTCGCGACGAGAGGACATAGGTCACGGCGAGGATGGCAATTCTGAAGGGATGATTGTTAGTATATTGGGCATAATTTATGGTATAGACCCCCGATTGAGGTGATTCCTGATCCGTTATGAACTAGAGAAAGAGGTCTACAATTGAGGATAATTATAGGAATTAGAATTGATTTAAGTGACATTGATTTATAGAGAATAAGGTCGATTATGGTTCATAGTGTGACCTAAAGATTGAATTGAGACAATTGGAGTTTAATTGGGATTTTCAATAGAGGTTTTGACCCGATGGATAGGAAATTACTATGGGGATTATGAATTGAGGAAATTGAACCGAATTATAGGATTGGATCAATTATTGTCGATCTATTGAGCGAAGTGTTAGAATGGGATATAAGAGTTCAAAATTGGGTTTTAGCGTCGGGGAAAAATCATGAGCATGCATTGTACATAATTTCACTGAGATATATGCATTACTGAACTATTTAATTAAGCATCTAGTAATGGGACCGTATTTTATCATATAGAGGCACCGTTGGATCGTCATTCCACGGACATTGCTGAAACTTCCAGCGTGCTTTCGGAAGTTACTGGAGTAACCTAGTTGGTTTCTCAAATTCTCGATCGCTTAATTGCTCAACGTGAATTTACTTGCCAAATGTGAAATTGTATGATTATCAAATATACATGATCGGATGGTATGCCTCTCAGTATTGGATCGTGAAATTGCATGATTACTTGAAATGTACGTGATCAAATGACATAATTCTATTATCTTTGGATTGAATTCATCTTTGGGATCAATTATCAGATATATCGAGAATCACAATCTTGGGCTTTTATAGCCATACACCAATTATCGAACATCGCATTGCATGCATAATAAATGCATGATCGGATAATGGACATGTGACCAAGTGCTATTATCCTTTGAAAAGAGCCTCGAGCTCGAACATCAGATCTTGACCGCCACGAGCCCAGGGAGAAATCTCGACGCGTCCCCATCAACACCGATCGAGCACTTGGGCGCGATCTTGAATAATCGGAAGGAGTCTCATATGCATTATATACATGACCGATTGAATTGCCAAATTGTGTGACGATTCTTGAATCGCGTGATGCCATGATTTCTCAGAAATTATTACGTCATCAGAAATCGTTATAAACTCGTGAAATTGTTATAAAGTACTGTTAATCGAATATTACCGTGCCGTGCTATACGCAATTTGCGTAATGCATGATTTGAGTGAACCATAGATGATGGTTTCTCACTGAGTTCGCAAACTCACCCAAAATTGCATCTAATTTTTCAGGATCGATAGAGTAAACCCCTAGCTCCGGAGATAGCCTTTTCCTACCGCACTGAAAGCGGCGGGAGAAGCAATGGCACACAGGTCGGTCAGCTGGGTTGGATTTTGAGGATGACTTAGGATAGATGCTTGTATCAGTTTCCTTTTTGGTTTTATTCAGGGGACTGATAGACTTGTATATTCTGTTATTGGATGACTGTATGTGATTGATTTTATGATTTTAAAATTTAGTGGTTTCTGATATCGTGTTGTGTTATGGTTTTAAATTATTGCGATGCCATGTGGATTATTAGTGGAAATGTTCTGGTGGTGCACCTTTATCGTGGGATACGTATCGGTGCGACCTTCGGGTTTCCCGATGTGTACCCTACGGTGAGGGGGCGCTACACTACCAACTACACAACACATTATAACATGCATAGTTTCCTTATAACATATAAGCATAGCTTACACTATGCCAATGTACATGTATTGCCATGCATAGTATATGGTATGCACACTAGCATGTTACTAGTTACATAGTCTAATATGGTACAATAACCATATGTACAATGGCATTTTGTACAATAGCATGCATACAAAAGGCACATGCATAAGTAACTTAAACACATGCCATTTTAATGGTATGTGCATACTACTATAGCCATGTTAGCATACATTAGTATGCAATGTATACTATGTAATAACTATTATTACACATAGTTAGCATTGGTAATGTAATAAATATAAAATTGTGGTACTAGTGTACCTATAGTACATATAGATACCATTGTACAATATATCTGTACATAGTTACATGCTTATAGTACTATCATACACACATGTTATATACTGTGCATTGTATAATGCATTATGGTGCATGTGTACCATATGGTATCTATTAGTTAACATATAGATACCATTGTGTACCATATGCACTACATGTGCACTATTATATTTGTATGATTACATTATATACATATGCACCGGTATTGTGTATATCGTGCACTACAACTATTATTGGTATATACAAATATGGTATTGTATGTACATTATGTATATGCCCGGTATGGTATACATTAATACCCATACTATTATACACTATAGTATTACATGGTAATGGCATGTATAATGTAACTAGCATATGACATAGATACCATTGTATGTACACTACCATGGTATTATCTACATGCATATGGTACACATGTAGTAAATAGTGCAAACTATGTAGTACAGCAACGTGGTTGATACAATTGTATGTATTCACATGCACATTGTTGGTTTATGGTACCATATGTGCATAGCCATTGTGGTAAGCTACATATGCTTTACACACATAGGTAGATATATTCTACCATACGTGTGTCATTGCATGTGTTAATGTAATGTACATTACTATACGTGCATGGTATATGTGTACACATGCATACTTATATGTGTACATATGTATAACTATACACTAACTATTGTAATATATGTCTGCATACATGTCATACCATAGTTAGTGTGTACTTACAATTGCATGTGTACGTAGTGACATGTATATTTGCATGTATAATATACCACACTAAATATATGATATATGCACATAAATACTATAGATACTATATTATGCATAGTACACATACTAAATAACATGTAGTAGTGTGGTATACCATGCTCATGTAAAATTACAATGTGTTATTATACATGTATATGTACCATGCCAGCTAGTGCATGGTATGCACCACAATGCATGTGACTATATATATGCATGTGTATTATTGTATATACACATATGTACATAGTGATGCATATTATTGTACTATATGCACTAGTAACATAGTAAGGTAATAGTATATACATGTGCATGCACATATTAGTATGTATAGTGCATGTGCTATATTATGTGTGGTATAGTAACATACCATATGCATGTACTACCATGTGCACACATAGGGTATACAATGTACATGCATTCACTATGGTAACTACTATAGTTAACATAATGCATGTATAGTATAATTGACATATGTACATAGTGTGTATATATACTATGTACACTAATATGTTAGTATTAAATATAACTATGTATATTGTACATACTGGTATACATGTGTGCACAACCATGATATCATACATGTTATACATAATATTCATAGGTACACACTATGTATAAATATGCATATACTATATAATGTACTAGTATAGTGTATAAATATTGCTAGGTACACTATGTAACTATGTATATTGCATAGTATGTGCATCATATAGTACATATATACTATATGATAATGCATGTGTATGGATTGATAGTACATGGTATTATGCATACATCACACGACATATACTAGTTACCATATGTACAAGTGTGGCCACATATCAGTACACATATGCTCACATGTGGTACCATTGGCATTATACTAACTACTAATGTGTATAGTACATGTAGTTGTACAAATAACTCACATGTATGTAAACATAATGTAGTACATATGTGTATAGTGCATAGTAGTTACCATAGTGTGCACATGCATATAGTACACATGTGATGTACCATACATGTACATATATTAGTCCAATTAGTAGTAATGGTACATACCAACCATTATGTACCATGGTTGTGCACACTATACATAGTCTAATTACCATGGTATACGTGTGTACCATATGCATACTATGTACATGCATACTCATGTTAACTAGTGTTATAATTTGTCAATGACTAGTGTAATTATGAAGCATAATTATATACACAAATCTGTGTACATTATGCGCAATGGTAACATATGCATATGTACCATGCTACACTAGTAGATAGTATGGCATATGTGTACAAGGTATGGCATATGTGTACAAGGTTAGTACTATATGGTACAATGTGTACTAGAATTTGGTATATCTATGTCATTGTTATGCATGTGTACTAGTTAAATACATGAGTAATAGTAATAGTGTGGGATATATGAGATGCATACATATTAGTGTATAACATACTCATCCATGTATGGTAAATTATTGATATAGTGTACCATAGTATACTATGCATACAATGCCACCATTATACTATGGTGTATTACTACATATGTCTGTATAGCATAGTTACCATACACTATGCTATGTACATGTGCACTATTATGGTTCATATTAGCTAATTGCATAATTAGTAGTATGCATAAATCGTAAAGAATGACTAGCATAGTATATATAATGTGTTGGGTCCGGGCCCCGGATCCCTAATCCCGAGGAGACCCCTCGAGTCACGCCAGCGACGGGCGCCCCAAAACGTCGGACCCGATCCTAACATCCATACATAATCTGATTCACACAACATATAGTCATACATACATTCTACACATGCATTCCATCTATGAAGTAAACACCCCATAAATCAAGGGCTTCATGCCATAACAAATTTGAGGACATTTAGCAAATATTCTCAATTGTAGCATAATACAAAATAAGATTTAAAATCCAAAATACATGAGTATGCTCCATGATGATATGCTGGCGGGCTAACCAAAATACTAACTTAATACAAGGCTCCTAACTAGCTTGAAGTTTCCGATGCCTTGCAAGGTCAACGATCGTCTCTATCTGCACCTGAGGAGGGGAGAGTAAATGGGTGAGATGCGAAGCTCAGTGGCATATACATTTATAGCCATTGGCAACGAGCCACACATTCAAGCATATATATTTATACCAGCATATAACAAATCATCAATCTATCACTTTACAATCGTCGCATCACAATTTATGACATATGATTACGCAATATAACAATTTGACATGTGTCATGCTCAACAAATCAATCATGTATGCACAAACAATTGGCTCGAGAGTTCCGTAAAACAATCCGGATAAATCGAAGTTTATACCGTAAACTATCCGAGTCCGATTTCTCAAGGATCTCGTTGCCTCAAGCGGGCAGCCGAGAAAAGACTTTACGTCGACGTGCACGTAACTCCATCCGTTACTCTCTCACCCAAACAATGCACATAACCATTCGTTTCATGCTCAAAGCATTTTATCAAAGCTTTCATACTTTTCATTTTTGCAAAATGCCATAAGACCTATCAAGGCCATACATAATCATAATCATCATGCATTTCTAATATTTCTTATAATTCACCACAAGTAATGTCACACAATGCAAGCAAGCATCCACAAGGCAATTTGCCCATACACACACTAACCATAAATATATTACCCACCTAATATTGCTTGAGTATCCTACTCACTGGTGTCCTTCCTCTTGCGATGGAATCGGGTCAGCTTGGTTTCCTAAAACAAACCAAGTTTCCATTCAATCAATATCCACAGAAAATATTCAAAGCTTAGAAATCTAAAATAAAGCACTAAAAGTCTATATTCGACCTCCTCCTAAAATTCTGAACCCTTCAAGGCAAATTCTGAACTTCCCTTCTTCATACAACTTGTAGCCCTTAATCTCTAGTTCACAACGAATAAAAAATGACCTCAATTGGACATCTACACCAAAAGATATGCCCAAAAAAAATACCAACAATTTCTCTTTCGGACAACTCGGGCTCGCCATTAATCTAATTCCAACTTCGTCATGACGCAGACCCGTGCTCGCCACGACGAAGCCTAGCTCGACGCGACGAAATGTAAATGTCAAAGGCCGTGACGCGTTTCACCTCATTTAACGTCATGCGACGTGCACCTTGTGCATGCGGCATGCCACCTTCTTCGCACGTCGCAGCGTGCTCATGAACACGTCGCGACTTGCGGGTCGGAGAGGCGACTCCAAACCCCATTTTTCCTGCATTTTCTGATTTCAATCCTTCCCTCAACCAAATGCAACACATCTAAAACTTAGATCAAGTCTTATACTACCTTTCTAACCCAGTAGCAACTCAAAATCAGTCATAAACGCATCAACCCAAGAAATTTAACCATTTTTGCCTTAAAAATCCTAAACCATCGATTACACACATTCATCCTATCTTTTAGTTTAATCCAACCAAAACAAGTTTAAACAAAGCGAAACTTACCCGGAAATACTTCGAATCTATCGAAAATCCTCAAAGATCGCAACTCTCTTTTTCTCTTCTCTTCTTCCTCCACCGACGGCTTCTTCTTCTTCTTTTCTCCTTTCCTTTTCTTTTCCTTCTTTCTCTTCCTTCTAATTTCCTACTTAAGTCAAAGGGAGCATAAAGACCATTATACCCTTCCTTGCAAAGCCTAAACCACTCTAACTCAAGTAACCTTCCCAAAATGCCCTCATCTAATTTATCCCTTAATTCTTGTATAAACCACAAAAACTCAAATAAACCTCAATTATCCACTAATGCTCCCAAATTAATCAAACTAAGGCATAAACACATAATTAACACAATTCATGCTTAATGACATCATAAAAAAAATTCGAGGTCCAACATTTCTCCCCCTCTTAAAAGAAATTTTGTCCTCGAAATTATTACCTGAGTCATCGAAGAGATACGGATACTTCTCCTTCATGGCTTCCAATGGCTCCCAAGTAGCCTCCTCTATCGAATGATTCCTCCACAGACTTTGACTAGCTGAACCGTCTTGTTCCTGAGGACTTTTTCCTTGGTATCCAAAATCTCCACTGGTTGCCCCTCATAACTCAGATCATCCCTCAGCTGAACGTCGCTGATCTGAATGATATGAGAAGGATCCGATCTATACCTCCTCAACATGGACAAATGAAAAACATCATGAATCTGAGACAATTCCGGAGGTAATGCCAATCTGTAGGCGAGTGGTCCAATCCTCTCAAGGATCTCATAAGGACCCACATACCTCGGACTCAACTTACCCTGCTTGCCAAATCTCATCACTCCTTTCCAATGAGATGTCTTAAGAAACACTTTCTCACCGACTTCAAACTCCATCTCCTTTCGGTGCACATCAATGTGACTCTTCATCCTATCCTGTGCTGCCTTAAGCCGCTGCTTAACCAAATTGACTTTATCAACCGTCGTCTGAATCAATTATGGTCCTAATAGTTTCCTCTCTCCTTCTTCATCCCAACAGATCGGAGTTCTACATCTCCGCCCATACAAAGCCTCATATGGAGCCATCTGAATGCTCGAATGATACGAATTATTATAAGCAAATTCAACCAAGGGCAAATGCTCATCCCATGCTCCTCTAAAATCCATCACATAAGCCCGAAGCATCCCCTCAAGAGTCCGAATGGACCTCTCAGATTGACCATCCGTCTGAGGGTGAAAAGTCGTACTAAAATTCAGCTTTGTACCCTAAGCTTCTTGCAAACTTCCCCAAAATCTCAAAGTAAACCGAGGGTCCCTATCAGACACAATCAAATTCGGGATCCCATGCAATCTCACTATCTCATCAAGATACTTCTTTTCTAGCACATGCAAAGAATCAGTCTGCTTAATCGCCAGAAAATGAGCTGACTTCATCAACCGATCCACAATAACCCAAATGGCATCATGCTTCCTATTAGTCCTGGGCAATCCCATCAGAAAATCCATGGTCACCCTTTGCCACTTCCATTCCGGAATAGGCAACGGCCTCAACTTGCCTGAAGGTGCCTGGTGTTCAGCTTTGACTTGCTGACACATGAGACACTTATGAACAAAGTCTACTACATCCCTCTTCATGCCTTTCCACCAAAAATGCTCTCTCAAATTCCTGTACATCCTGGTACTACCTGGATGCATGGCGTAAGGCGCTGTTGGACCCCGATCCTTAAGTGGCAAATTAGAGATATGAAATGAATTCAATGAGTATTTTCGGATATGAATTATGTTATACAAGTTTTTACGCCTTGAGGAAATTGATGAGAAAAGGAATTTATTGGTTTTGATGACCTTGAAGATTAGTCTTGGTTATGAAAGTTTAGGTGGATGAGATGATTGAAATGGAAGTTGAAAGTAAGAAATAATTAGTGAAAGTGTTAGATTTTGAAGAAAATTAGAAAGTTTGACTTTTTGGAGTAAAGAGTTGACTTTTGATTTAGGCAAATTTTGAGAAAATGATCTACATGAAATTTGTAGCTTATGTTGAGAGCTTTTCGTAGCCATAAAGTATGCTATTTTTCGATATCGGGATTGAAAGTTATGATCTTTCAAAGTTAAGTGTATTTTGCCTTGGTTTTGGAAAATGCTCTAAGTGTAGGATTGTATATGTTATCTTTTGAGGTGATTTCCGTACTGATGTGGTTTGAATTGGAGTAAATCATTACATGAAAGTTATAGAGAATTTGAATAGCTTTAAAATGATGTATGATATGCGATTCTTGGTTGTGGAGGTTGAAAGATATGATAATGTGAATTTTGGATATTGCTTAGGTGATTGCTATCAGGGCAGAAACTTTGATTGAAAAATTAACTTAGCTAGAGGTTGAATTTGCTTTCGAGTTCTTCATGAACATTGTATAGCTTGCTTTTATCTTTCCATTGATATAAGGCACGAAAATATTGGACAAGGGAGTAGAAAGTTATGATTGTTAGAAGTTTTGATGTTGTTTAGTGTGAAACTGATTGAGCCGTCAGTTTGTGTGGAGTTTTTGACTTATTAGAGGTCGATCTGATTTTTAAGGCCCTAATGGAAGTTGTATAGGGTTCTTTCACCTTTCTATAGACACTGATTTTGTCAAATTTGGAGTTCTGGATCAAAAGTTATGATGATTGCAAGTTTTGGTACTGTTGAGAAATTATCGATCAGTCATCTTTGTGTAAACTTTTGATCCCTTTAGTATCCGAGCTTGCCTTTGAGTCCTTCTTGAAAATGGTAGAGTTGTCTCTTAGCTTTCCAACGAAACAAACCGTGTCTAATTTGGAGCTCGGAGTCACAAGATATGAACGTTTGAAGTTTGGGGTTTGATCGCATGGTTGATCGCCCACCACCTTGCCCACATGCAGCGATCGACCAAGGTGCGGGCGATCGACCTGGTCTGGGAGACCGACCTGGTGCGGGCGACCGACCTGGTGCGGGAGACCGACCTGGTGCGGGCGACCGACCTGCTGTGCGACCTTTGCGATCGATTTTCAGTGCGGGAGACCGACCTGGTGTGGGCGACCAGGCACAGTGCGAACGAACGAACTGTTTGGCGACCTTTGCGATCGATTTTCAGCCGAATCGACCTCTTTTCCTTGTTTTGGCCATAACTTCTTCTTCCGACATCCGATTGACCTGATTTTTGAAGCGTTGGATTCCTAAAACATTTTTCTATCTTTCCATACTAGATAGGTAGGTTTTGGAATTAAATGGAGAAAGATAGATAGGATTATAGTGAGCTGATCGGTTGTAAAAGTTTGAACAGTGTTCAGTATTTTGGAGATATATCGATCGTTAGAGCTCGGATTGAGCTGATTCTTTCTTAGAATTAAACTAGAGAGATGAGGCTACAAAGGTTATGAAGGAGCCGATCAACAATGGAGCCTCTAATACTTCCAAATATAGGTCGGAAGTTAGATGTAGTGTTCAGTCTCGGTGTTGTAATGGCTGAACAGTGTTCAGTATTTTGAAGATATCTCGATCGTTAGAGCTCGGATTAAGCTGATTCTTTCTTATAATTAAACTAAAGAGATGAGGCAACAAAAGTTATGAAGGAGCCGATTGACAATGGAGCCTCTAAGACTTCCAAATATAGGTCGGAAGTTAGATGTAGTGTTCAGTCTCAGTGTTGTAATGGCTGAATAGTGTTCAGTATTTTGGAGATATATCGATCGCTAGAGCTCGGATTGAGCTGAATATTTTTTAGAATTAAAATAGAGACATGGGGCTACAAATGTTATGAAGGAGCCGATCGACAATGTAGCCTCTAAGACTTCCAAATATGGGTCGGAAGTTAGGTGTAGTGTTCAGCCTCGGGTCTGAAGAACAAACTTTAGTATTTTGGAGATATCTTGAGCTATAGAGCTCTGATCGATCCGATTCTTGAAGCGATGGATTCGTAAGACATAGAGGAACATTTGTTTAGAAGAAAGTTTTATCAAATGACTTCATTTACCTGATCGAAATAATCAGACAAGATGTCAGTTTTAAAGACCAATGAAGGGGCAATTTTGGAAGTTTACTTAAAGGGTTAAGTTTATAGGCTTAAATGGAGGGGCTTATGGGTCATTCCTTATTCATTAATTGACCTGGAACTATAAAAGCAAGGGGGCTGTATTTTTTTGGAGGAGAATCACGATTATTGCCCAAAAGACTTAAAAGAAATAAGAGGAGAGAAGAGAGAAAGCTTGTTTCGGTGGAGAAGAATCGAAGAGAAGAAGAAGAGAGCTTCAAAGGTTCAGTTATCTCCAAGTTTCTTAAGGGGTTTCTGGTGCTTTTCAAAGGGAAAGGTGAAGAAGAAGATGAAAGCTTCTTATGGAGCCCAAAAATCTGAAAATGGTGTGAGGGAAGGTAAGATGCGAAATTTTGAGATCTGTGAATTTTGATGAATTTCTGGTTTAGAAATATGAAAAATGTTATGGGTTTGTGGAGTATGAAGTTAATTTTGTTGATTTCTTAATATTATGGGTTTAGTTTTGGATGGAAATTAATTAGGGTTTATGCCCAATTTTGTAAATTGGGGATTTTGGAAATTTGTGATTTAGATGGCTTGGTTATATGTGGAATTAGTGTGTTCTAAGTTCAATTTGAGGATTATGATTTTTATGATGTTGAATTTGGGTGAAATTGCTTTAGGTGAAGTTAAATTGGAAGAAAGAAGGAATCAATGGACAAATTGGAGCGAGGAATAAGTTTCTAGCATCGATTCGAGGTGGGTACTGCTTATAATAGAATTTATAAGCCACTACCGCTTTCTTTAAACAAAGGGATTTTCTAATTTCAATTGCATCGTAAATGTTGCATCATTGTATGAATGATTTGAAAAATTATTATTGATTCAATACATGAACTTTTGACGAATTGCAAAAATACATTTATGTTATGCCTTGAAAGATTCCATGGCATTTCGAATATTCGAAAAAGAGCATTCGATAAATGAGATTGAGCTTGAATATGATTAAGGTTTGAAAAGTTATTATTTCCGATTAGCTTTAAGAGCGTTTATAAAATATGGTTTTATGTAAAGGTTTGAAAACTTGTGATTTCTGCATAAATTCGGAAGTGTTTAAAAAATATGGTTTATGGAAATATTTGAAAATTTTGATTCCCAAAAATGCTTTGAAATTGTCTAGAAAATGGTTTATGCAAATGTTTGAAAATTTATGATTCTCAATACTTTCGGAATTAGCTAGAAAACATTGTTTATAAAAGTATTTGAAAAATTATGATTTCGACATTGTTTATAAAAGTATTTGAAAATTTTGATTTCCAACATTGTTTATAAAAGTATTTCAAAAATTATGATTTCCGACATTGTTTATAAAAGTGTTTGAAAAGTTTACGATTTACGAACTTGTTTATAAAATGTTTGACAAAGTGTGATTTCAAAATGCATTTGAAATTGTTTAAAATGTTGGTTATGTAAATATTTGAAGTCTTTGATCTTCGATGATTAGATTCCTTACTTTTAAAATGGTTTTAGAAATTGTTTTAAGAAATTATACACGCTTTTAAATGTTTGATAAATTAAGAAAATTTCGAAAATTTGAAAAATGACACAAAGGTTCAATTTCGGTCTTCAAATGATTTGGGAGATTGATTGAAAATTGAGAAAGTATTGAATTTTATTTCAGTGGTTGGGATTTAAGAAATCGCGTAAATTGTTAAATTCGTTATTTTCGATAAATTCGATAAGTTATGAAAATGCTTTGAATATTTTTTGAAAATACAAGATTTATGCAAATTATGTTTTGAATAAATGTGCTTTATGAATCTGCATACGCTTGGTTTATGTTTTAAAGAAATAACTTGCATTCATTGTTCGACTTTGGTCTATATGTGATTAAATTGTTGAATTATTATGATCATTGAAATTGCATTGCAATTGGTGAGTTATGCTCATGTTATGCCATTAAAATATGTTATGGCATTTTGCATGAATGAAAAGATAGAAAAGCTTGAAAGTATGGAAACATTCGATAAATTGATTGAGCACGCAATTGTTATGTGCTTTGTTTGGGTAAGAGAATTACGGATGGAGTCACGCACGCCGACGATGGAAAATTATAGCCTTCTCCCCGCCGCGCTGAGGCCACGAGATCCTGAGAAATTAGACTCGAATAGTTTACGGTATAAACTTCGGTTTATCCGTCGTGTTTACGGAACTCTCGAGCCATTATGTGTGCATTTGCATTATGAAGTGATGTGATTGATGCATCCATATTTTGAAAATTGTGATTTCGATTACTGCGAGAAAAGAACTTTTGAAAATGTGTTTTATGGGTTTCAAACAAAGTTTCTGCAAGAAAATAAAAGAAAAGCGTTTTTAAAAGGTATTGCTTATTTATTTGTTATAAACTGTTACCCACGAGCTATAAGCTCACCCCCCTTCATTCCCATCCACAGGTGATGAGAAGAAGATCGGGTAAAGAAAAATGAAGGTTTTCATTTGTATGTGTTCATATGGTATAATTTGTTTAGCTAAGGGATTGCTAAGAAATTTAGATTTGTTGTGTATTCATTTTGAGAATGTATTCTGAATTCTGGACATATGTATTGGATTAAGTTATGGGTTTGTATATGGAATAGTAAAATGAATTATGATTCGAGTTATGGATTTTGTGTATGGAAATTGGGTATATGATTGTGATGGTTGGTCTGAAATATTTAAAGTGCTAATCGTTCGAGAATTGATGGTATTTAAATTGGAATGTGTGCGATTTATGGAAATGAAAAGTGAGAGTTGAAATTGATGAGATATGATTGTATATGAAGAAGCAAATAAATTGAGTTTGAGTACGAATGATTTCAATTAGATATTGAAGTCACTTTGTAAGAGATGGAATGGAAATGAAAGAAAGAAAAAAAAAGTACTCGGATTTGGATTAGTTTAGACTGATAGTCTTAAGGTTTCCAACGCAAACGCTTTCTTTGATATTTGTTCATGGATGTCAGAAATTGATTTCGATTCGATTTGATCCGAAGTTTAATTCATTTCGATTTGCTTCCGCTTTGTATTATTCGATTCGCCTTCGGATTTGATTTATCCGATTCGTCATTTGATTCGTATCTGATTTGATTTCGCATTATGTTTCATTTCCTTGCTTTGATTCGATTCATATTGGTTCGTATTCGTATTCGTTTTTTGTTTCTCCGGTTGGGATCCGATTTCCGGATCGGGTCCCAACAGGCGCATTGTGTGCCTCATCCATAATCTCATCCTTAACCTCCTGCACATCTAGGATACACAACCTGTTCCCACTGTCATAAGCCCATCATCCCTCACCTCTACTTCTGAAATCTTACCATTTCGAATTTCATCCCTAAGTCTGCTCAACTCTGCATCTTGAACCTGCAACTCTCTAACTTTCTCCCTGAGTATTGGTCTCACTCGGAAATTAGCTAGAAGGCAATTCGGTTCCTTCTGCTTCAAGCTTATCTTAAGCTTGGCCATCTCTTCCAATAAAGGAAGATAAACCGACCGAACATGAGCAATCGAAGACTTCCTACTCAAGGCATCCGCCACTACATTGGCCTTGCCCGGATGATACTCAATCAGCAAATCATAATCCTTGAGTAACTCGATCCACCTTCTCTGCCTCAAATTCAATTCCTTCTGGCTCAACAAATACTTCAGACTCTTATGATCGGTAAAAATCATCGTCTGAACTCCATACAAATAATGCCGCCAAATCTTCAAAGCAAAGATCACAACTGCCAACTCCAAATCATGCGTCGAATAGTTCAACTCATAAGGCTTCAACTGCCTCGAAGCATAAGCAATCACCCGGTCTCCCTGCATCAAAACACAACTAAGACCCTTCCTTAAAGCATCACTGAACACAGTATAACCCTCATCTCCAGAAGGCAACATCAAAATCGGAGCACTGGTCAATCTACACTTGAGCTCCTCAAAACTCTTCTGGCACTCATCACTCCAGATAAACTTCTGATTCTTCCTTAATAACTTCGTCATCGGAGCGGATATCAAAGAGAATCCCTCCACAAATCTCCTGTAGTAACCTGCCAAACCCAGAAAACTCCTCACCTCTGCTACACTCTTCGGTGCTTCCCAATTCACAACAGCTTCTATCTTCTTTGGATCCACATGCACTCCTTGCTCTGAGATCATATGTCCAAGAAATGAAACTTTTCTCAGCCAAAATTTGCATTTATCGAATTTGGCATACAATTCATTTCTCCTCAAAGTCTCCAAAGCAATCCTCAAATGCTCTTCATGCTGCTCATCACTCTTGGAATAAACCAATATATCGTCGATAAAGACAATGATAAATCGATCCAAGAATGGCTTAAAAACCCGATTCATCAAATCCAAAAAGGCTGCAGGCGCATTTGTCAATCCAAAGGGCATAACCAAGAACTCAAAATGCCCATACCGAGTCCTAAAAGCAGACTTTGGCACATCCGACTCCTTAATCCTCAACTGATGGTAACCCGATCTCAAGTCTATCTTAGAGAAGACTCTCGCTCATTGCAATTGATCAAACAGATCATCAATGCGAGGAAGCGGATACCTGTTCTTCACCGTGACCTGATTCAGCTTCCGGTAATCTATACACATCCCCAACGATCCATCTTTCTTCTTTACAAAAAGAACCGGAGCTCCCCAAGGTGAAGAGCTCAGTCGAATATACCCCTTTCCCAACAACTCCTCCAACTGCTCCTTAAGCTCCTTCAATTCTGCCAGAGCCATCCGGTAAGGCGGAATTGAAATCGACGCCATACCTGAAAAGAGCTCAATGGGAAACTCAATTTCCCTAACTGGCGGTAGTTCTGGTAATTCCTCGGGGAAGACATCCGAGAATTCCCTGACTACTAGAATATCCTCCAGCTTTCCTCTTTCTGTCCTGGTGTCCACCACATAGGCCAGAAATGCCTCACATCCTTTCCTCATCATCTTCTCTGCTGTCAAGGCTAAAATAATTCTGGGTGGACTTGCTTTCCTGACCCCAGTAAACACTACTCTTCTACCGCCATCCAATTCGAACTCCACTGTCTTCTGCTTACAATCCAAACGAGCATTGTACCTTTCTAATGTGTCCATACCCAATATCACATCCAATCCTTCCATCTTTAGTGGCATCAAATCCACCACTAGAAGTTCTCCACCGATACAAAGCTCACACTCTCTATACACTTGACTGATAATAATATACTGGCCGATTGGAGTACTCACCATCAGTGGAATATCTAAAAGGCTCACATTTCTATCACACACGGGTCTACTCGAAGAAACAAAAGAATGAGTAGAACCCGGATCAATCAAGGCAATCACATTATCATAAAAGAGTCGAACCATACCAGTCACCACATTAGGAGCGATCTCTGCATCCTCCCGAGTCATCGCAAACACCCTAGCCGGTGCTTGCCCTCTGGGTCCCCCTGGAATGCTCACTCTCTTAGCTACATCTGAACTGCCTACTTCTATTGCAGTCCTCTGACCCACAGTCTCTGCTCTCCTTGGAACTTGCATCTAACTTCTCTCTTGTCGTGGAGGCTGAGGACACTCTCTGGTAATGTGTCCCTTCTCCCCACAGTTGAAACAAGCTCCTGTCAATCTGAAACACTCTCCTCTATGGGGTCTCCCGCAATGCTCACACTTCGGAATGAAAGATCTATCCCTATCTCCCCTTCTACTACCGCCCACCGTTGAGGCTTGGTGAGAAACAGTAGAAGTCCTCATCGGCCTAAGTCGGCTCGCACCACTGCTCCTCTCCTCTGACTGAACTGGGAAACTCCTGGCACTCCTGTCTGGCATAGGAGTACTAGTACTACCTCCCCTCTTGAACTTCCCTTTTCTTTTCTTGTTCACAGCACTCTTGATATTCTCTATATTTTCCACTCTCAAAGCTGCCTCAACCAACTGCTGGAAGTCACAAAAATTCTGCACTATAACTTTCTCTCTGATGGCCAAGTGCAATCCCGACTCAAACCGGCGACATCTTGCAGCCTCACTCAGCATCAGATCTGAAGCATACCTTGCCAACTGAGTGAACCGACGCTCATACTCACTCACTGACATCTCCCTCTGAGTAAGACTAAGAAATTCCCTTTGCTTATGTTGAATGTAAACCTCTGACAGATATTTCTTCCGGAAGGCAGCAAGGAAGTCCTGCCATGCCAGCCCTACTGGTCTCATCTGACTCCCTGGCACTGCCTCCCACCAATGTAGAGCATCTCCCTGAAGCAGACTTGCAGCATAAATGACTCTCTCATCATCCTCACACTCCATCTGATCTAGCACCCTCTCTGTCTTTCTCAACCAAGTCTCAGCTTCTTCTGGATCTGTTGTCCTAAAGAAATCGACTGCCTCATACTTTCTCAACTTATCAAACCGCTTTCCCTTCTTAGTTGGGGCTGAAGCAGAAGGCTGTTACATCTGACCTATAGCCTGAACAAATGCCTGGGTGAAGGCCTGGAACAGCCTCGGATCAAGTGGAGGCACTGCCTCGCGAATCGGCGACTCACGAGAGGCTGCGACGGACGGGTTCACCGCCTAACCCTACGTAAGCCTCAAGATTTCACAGGCTCTCGACTCATCGATCCTCTCCTCCCTAGTCGAGAGTCAGGTGCAGCAGATCCTTGCAGAACTCCTCGTGTCCTTCTACGAGGTGGCATCGTACTCCTTCACAGGTAAACACTAAGGATTAGCTACTGGTCAATCCTACATGTATGCATCATATGCATGTCACTTAATCAATGCCACAAGTAATCATATAGCAAACAATTCATCCTACTATGCATTCTAAGCCAAGGACACTAAACCTAGGCGCTCTGATACCAAACATGTTGGGCCCGGGCCCCGGATCCCTAATCCCGAGGAGACCCCTGGGGTCACGCCAACGACGGGCGCCCCAAAACGTCGGACCCGATCCCAACATCCATACATAATCTGATTCACACAACATATACTTATACATACATTCTACATATGCATTCCATCTATGAAGTAAACACCCCATAAATCAAGGGCTTTATGCCATAACAAATTTGAGGACATTTAGCAAATATTCTCAATTGTAGCATAATACAAAATAATATTTAAAATCTAAAATACATGAGTATGCTCCATGATGATATGCTAGCGGGCTAACCAAAATACTAACTTAATACAAGGCTCCTAACTAGCTTGAAGTTTCCAATGCCTTGCTAGGCCAACGACCGTCTCTATCTGCACCTGAGGAGGGGAGAGTAAAGGGGTGAGCTGCGAAGCTCAGTGGCATATACATTTAAAGTCATTGGCAACGAGCCACACATTCAAGCATATATATTTATACCAGCATATAACAAATCATCAATCTATCACTTTACAATCGTCGCATCACAATTTATGACATATGATTACGCAATATAACAATTTGACATGTGTCATGCTCAACAAATCAATCATGTATGCACAAACAATTGGCTCGAGAGTTCTGTAAAACAATACGGATAAACCGAAGTCTATACCGTAAACTATCTGAGTCTGATTTCTCAAGGATCTCGTTGCCTCAAGCAGGTAGCCGGGAAAAGGCTTTACGTCGACGTGCATGTGACTCCATCCGTTACTCTCTCAACCAAACAAAGCACATAACCATTCGTTTCATGCTCAAAGCATTTTATCAAAGCTTTCATACTTTTCGTTCTTTTCATTTTTGCAAAATGCCATAAGGCCTATCAAGGCCATACATAATCATAATCATCATGCACTTCTAATATTTCTTATAATTCACCACAAGTAATGTCACACAATGCAAGCAAGCATACACAAGGCAATTTGCCCATACACACAATAACCATAAATATATTACCCACCTAATATCGCTTGAGTATCCGACTCACTGGTGTCCTTCCTCTTGCGATGGAATCGAGTCAGCTTGGTTTCCTAAAACAAACCAAGTTTCCATTCAATCAATATCCACATAAAATATTCAAAGCTTGGAAATCCAAAATAAAGCACTAAAAGTCTATATTCGATCTCCTCCTAAAATTTCGAACCCTTCGAGACAAATTTTGAACTTCCCTTCTTCATACAACTTGTAGCCCTTGATCTCTAGTTCACAACGAATCAAAAATCACCTCAAT
This sequence comes from Erythroxylum novogranatense, assembly GCA_029891385.1. Classification (NCBI taxonomy): domain Eukaryota; kingdom Viridiplantae; phylum Streptophyta; class Magnoliopsida; order Malpighiales; family Erythroxylaceae; genus Erythroxylum; species Erythroxylum novogranatense. The sequence goes on along the minus strand of CM057235.1, from coordinate 51,393,117 downwards.
TGGACATCTACACCAAAAGATATGCTGAAAAAATACAAACAATTTCTCTTTCGGACAACCTGGGGCTCGCCGCGACGAAGGTACGCCGCGGCGAACGACCCCAGCGCCGTGACGCAGACCAGGCTCGACGCGACGAGCACAAATGTGTGCATCGCGATGTGCTCACCTCACACACGTCACGACGTGCACATTTGTGCACCGCAGCGTGCACACCGTGACGTGCACCTTGTGCACGCGGCGTGCCACCTTCTTCGCACACCGCGGCGTGGTTATGAGCACGTCGCGACGTGCGGGTCGGAGAGGCGACTCCGAACCCCATTTTTTCTGCATTTTCTGATTTCAATCCTTCCCTCAACCAAATGCAACACATTTAAACCTTAGATCAAGTCTTATACTACCTTTCTAACCCAGCAGCAACTCAAAATCAGTCATAAACGCATCAACCCAAGAAATCTAACCATTTTTTTCTTAAAAACCCTAAACCATCGATTACACACATTCATCCTATCTTTTAGTTTAATCCAACCAAAACAAGTTTAAACAAAGCGAAACTTACCCAGAAATACTTCGAATCTGTTGGAAATCCTCAAAGATCGCAACTCTCTTTTTCTCTTCTCTTCTTCCTCCACCGACGGCTTCTTCTTCTTCTTTTCTCCTTTCCTTTTCTTTTCCTTCTTTCTCTTCCTTCTAATTTCCTACTTAAGTCAAAGGGAGCATAAAGACCATTGTACCCTTCCTTGCAAAGTCTAAACCGTTCTAACTCAAGTAACCTTCCCAAAATGCCCTCATCTAATTTATCCCTTAATTCTCGTATAAACCACAAAAACTCAAATAAACCTCAATTATCCACTAATGCTCCCAAATTAATCAAACTAAGGCATAAACACATAATTAACACAATTCATGCTTAATGACATCATAAAAAAAAATTCGGGGTCCAACATAATGTATGTGCATGGTATACCATATGTAACTATACGTGTATGCATAACCATATGCTAGGTAACACCATAGTATTACTATAGCATGATGTAATAGTATATTATATGTATACCTATTATAGTTACAATTCCACATATAACTATACACCATGTACTATGGTGAGTACTAGTATGGTATACATTATATGTTAACTACCATAGTATAAACATGTGCACGTATATGCTACTGTACCATTGAAATGTTGCCATACATAGTTGATGCGGAACCCCAAGACCCTTAATCGACCCTTAGAACTCGTTACCAATCAAATCAGAATTAGTTTCTCAACAAGCGATTAGATTAGGATTTGTTCTTACACCCAAGAACACTTATGACAAGAACCCAAGTTAATTTTTAGAAATCCCCTTGAACCCCAATCAGTTAAGCACTCAAGAGCACAAGAAATATGAATTAAAATTGATAACAAAAGATAAACTCAATTGCAATCAATAAGAACACCTTGTGCATAAACATAAAATAAAGCAATCTCTCTTTCATTCAGATATGCAATTTTCGAAATACAACTTGTTCTTGCATTACAACTGAAAATAGCCTTGTTATAGGCATTACAATGTAAGACAAAACAATAAAAAACTGAAATAAATGTCTTCAAGGTAGTAAAGAAGATGGCTGGTGTGGAAAAAACGTGGTGGAGAAGGTGGGTGAGAAGAAAAGACAATCTTCAATGTTGAGAGAGAGGTGGCTGCTGGAGAGAATAAGATGGAGAGTGAATATGACAGCCATAAAAAAAACATGCTTAATTAAACCTAAAGCTAGTGGATTTCGAAATGGGCTTAAGTAAAATAACAAGGGGCCCATGTATTCTAACTTAAAAAGCTAAAATGAACCCATAAACCAAGTCTGAAATAGAAGTGACTAAAAACACAACACTAGGCAAAGTAGGGTCAAGATCTTTAGTTGAAAAATAAGCCTCTTTGTACAAAAGTACAAACATTGGCATGTTTGTCATCAAAGCTCTCTTCACATCCCTCACTTTTGCGTAGAAATTCACTTTTCTCTCTTCTTTTCTCTTATTGGCTGAATTATCTTCACTCTTTTTCTCTTTACATTTGCCTTCAATTTTTCTCTCACTCTCCTTTTTCTCTTTCTTTTCTCTTTCTTTCTCACTTTCTTTCCTTTTTCGTTCAGCCTCTTTTTGTGCAAATTCGTCATAGGATTTTTCAAGTTGCATTTGGTCTTCAAAAATTTGTTTTGGTGTCAAAGGTAAAAGTGTATACCTTTTGCCCTCTTTCTCCACTGTACACCTATTCAAATACCCATCATGCATTACTCTTCTATCCCATTGCCATGGTCTAGCCAACAACATATGACTAGCTTGCATTGGAACCACATCACATGTAACTTCATCACTATACTTCCCAATTGTAAATGGCACGCTCACTTGTTTTTGGACTCTCACTTCCCCACTATTATTAAGCCACTGTAATTTGTAAGGTCTGGGGTGTTTAGTGGTTTCTAGTCCCAATTTATCAATAAACAATGTACTAGCCACATTCACACAACTACCACCATCAACAATCACACTACACACTTTCCTACTAACTAAGCATCTAGTATGAAAGATATTTTCTCATTGAAGTCTTGCCCCCTCTTGGTCTTCTTTATATTGTGCACTCAAAGCACGCCTAGTCACCATCAATCTACTCTCCATAGGTAACTCCCCATCACTACCATCCTCCAAGGAAGGCATCTCATCATCGACATCACTCTCATCATCGGTTTCAACCTCACCACCACGCATCACCATTACTCTTTTGTTTGGGCATTGTGAAGCTATATGACCAAATCCCAAACATTTAAAACATTTGATATCTCTATTTCTATTAGTGTAGGAAGTAGAACTACTTTTGTTTTTGTTGTCGAATGGTTCTTTTGCCTTGGTTTTGTCATCTTTTTTTAATTGGGCAGCCTTGTTATCATTCCTCCAATTCGACTTCCATGTGGAATTTTGAGTCGAATATGTGTTGGCTTGCCTCGCAATTCCCTTTCGCTTCAATTGCTTTTTTATTTTCATGGCCATGTGTACCATGTCTTCTATCTCCACATAATGTTGAAGCTCTACCACATTAGCAATATCTCTGTTGAGTCCATTGAGAAACCTTGCTATGGTGGCTTCTCTATCTTCCTCCACATTTGCCCTTTTCATTGCTATCTCCATCTCCTTATAGTAGTCCTCCACACTCTTTGATCCTTGAACAAGGCTTTGCAATTTTTGATGCAATTCCCTATAATAGTGGCTAGGAACAAAACGTCTTCTCATAATGGCTTTTATCTCCTCCCACATTTGGATAGGACGTTCTTTATTTCTCCATCCACTCATAATCAATTGGTCCCACCACACAATGGCATACTCACTAAACTCTACGGCAGCAAGCTTTACCTTCTTTTCTTCTAAGTAATTATGACACTAAAAAATGAGCTCCACTTTTCTTTCCCTTTCCATGTACGCCTCAGGATCATTTTTTCCCAGAAACGATGGAATTTTCATTTTGATACTTCCTAGGTTTCTGTCAAGATCATTTCGACCCCTCCTTGCTCCTCCATAGTTTCTACCTTCATTTATCATGGTGGCTTGATCATCAAACTCTTCATTATATTCGTCATCAATTGGAGGAGTTGGTTGTCTTCTCAGACTTGGAACATTTTGGCCAGAACCCTTGTCAATTCTTTCACTCATGTCCCTCATCATGATTTGCATTCTTTGGAACTCCTGTTGCATGGCTTTTAGAATGAAAGCTTGATCCTGTTTCTCAACCTCACTTTCTTGAGAATCCATAGTCAATCTGAAAATTTCAACAAAGATAACAAAAAAATATTCCTCACAAACACTCCCTCACGTATTTACTCTCGAAGTAATGACACACCCCTCGTGTTTTCACTCAAACTTGGCTTTTTCCCTCTTTTGAGCTCACACACTCTTGCCTTTTACCACTCAAGCAATCTTTCAATGTTTATACTTAAGGCCAAATCAAACAAAGAATAAGATATCTTAATGCAACCAATTTTAATTGAGAATTTGTAAGGAAAAACCTAAACAAAGAAGGAAAACATGCAAAATTCTAGAAGCAAAAATGACACAAACAACAAATTGAAAGCACACACTTGAATTACCGAGAAGTGTATGACGATTTTTTTGTTTTAAAAAGAATGAATCAATATTACAGCCTTTTTAATGTATTAGATGCAAATGGGCAGATTCAATAACAAAAAACTAAAGGATGCAAACAAATGACGAAATCTGGAATTTAATATCAGAAACTTGAAATTCCCAATTGGAACCTCAAATTATCACTCAAAACACTCAAACAAAAACAAAAGTGTAAAGTATGGATTTGACCAGCAACCAAACTCAATTGACAAGAATTAGAAATGAACAGCCCCAAAATTGCGTTAATTATACCTAAACGGTCCTGAAATTGAAAACATCTAACCAACAGCTATAATCACGTTTTTCCCTTGAATTTTAACGTTTTTCAGTATATTGGAAGCAACCAAAAATCGAAAATAATAGTTGTTTAGCTCAATTCCACGTTTTTTGATATGTAAGATATTGAAATTTTGTGTTTGAAACAAACAAGCCTACAAGAACGAATTTTGTTATTCTATTATTCAGTCCAAACGGAATAAATACTTACTTGATTGGAACCTGGCTCTTATACCAAATGATGTGGAACCCCAAGACCCTTAATCGACCCTTAGAACTCGTTACCAATCAAATCAGAATTAGTTTCTCAACAAGCGATCAGATTAGGATTTGTTCTTACACCCAAGAACACTTATGACAAGAACCCAAGTTAATTTTTAGAAATCCCCTTGAACCCCAATCAATTAAGCACTCGAGAGCACAAGAAATAGGAATTAAAATTGATAACAAAAGATAAACTCAATTGCAATCAATAAGAACACCTTGTGCATAAACATAAAAGAAAGCAATCTCTCTTTCATTCAGATATGCAATTTTTGAAATACAACTTGTTCTTGCATTACAACTGAAAATAGCCTTGTTATAGGCATTACAATGTAAGACAAAACAATAAAAAACTGAAATAAATTTCTTCAAGGAAGTAAAGAAGATGGCTGATGTGGAAAAAACGTGGTGGAGAAGGTGGGTGAGATGAAAAAACAATCTTCAATGTTGAGAGAGAGGTGGCTGCTGGAGAGAATAAGATGGAGAGTGAATATGACAACCACAAAACCCTAAAACATGCTTAATTAAACCTAAAGCTAGTGGATTTCGAAATGGGCTTAAGTAAAATAACAAGAGGCCCATGTATTCTAACTTAAAAAGCTAAAATAAACCCATAAACCAAGTCTGAAAAAGAAGTGACTAAAAACCAATGTGGCCCCCTTGAAAAGTAGCCCAGTTCACTTATTCTAAACCGAAAGGAGACAAATAAAAACAACCCATAACAAAACAAACCCAAATTTGACCCAAAACAAGCTCAAAAACACAAACACTCCAAACTAGTTTGTTAGCCCAATTATGTAGACATACTTAGGCTCCAAAACATTTCCATATATGGACTTTCCATATTTGGACAGCCCACTTTCAACATGGTTTTGCACATAAATTTGGAGTTGCTCCTTTATATGCTTTGCTCGGGACCTTGTGACCGGACCGACAAAATTTTCCATATTGGGGAAACCTTCCACGTTGGCACTTGAATGATCTTGTTTTTCTTGAACAGCCTCAATATGATTTCCCATGGCATCTTCATGCACTTTAGCTCCATGTTCCAAATCTGGTGAAGCTTCCTTATTTAGAACCCGAAAACTTTCCATATTGGGAATCCGGTCTAAATCACCTAGATTGCTTCTTGTAGCATCTTGAACATCATTTGTATCAATAGTTGTATAGTATATACATGTATGGTATACATATTGATAGTGCCAATAGTACCACATATATTGTGCACATATGTACATGCAATGGAGCACCACGTATACTATGAATGTTTATATAGTATACATGTACATTACACAATACTACTTGCCAATACATTGTACATATGTAGTGTAACTATAACACATGCATACCAGGTGAATACACATTACACTAGTGATAACATAATATGTGTACATAATAATATGCTATTTTTTGTCAATACATGCGTATAGTACATAGTATATGTCACTATTACACATTACTATGAATGGGTAACTATACATAGTATATGCATACTAGTGCATGGTATGCATTGTACGGGTTCCATGCATGTATATGGTACATTGGTATTCACCTAGTATTCACCTGGTGTGTGTACCATATGCATATGCACTATGTTACCATGCATATGCATTGTAACATAATAGTTATGGTGCACATGGCACCCATATGTACAATTTACATAGTTACATAGTGTATGACATATATTCCATACATAGTTACACCTAACAATATTTACACCATTAGACATGTATAATAGTGCATAATATAGTATAGCTAGTGTGTACATAGTGTATATACATGTACCCATTAGCTATGCATTGGCACCATTGCATGTACAGATGTATATACATATAATGCATGTATTATTGTATATACATGTATAACCCTATTATCTACACTAATACATATGCATGGTAACATCAGTATATTAGTACCAATAGTGTACATAACTAGTGTAGCACTATATATATACATATGGGGTTGGCACATAGTTACACAGTAACATAATAGCATATGCATGTACATTGTATTAATGTGTAATAGTGATGTGTACCATATGTGCATATGCTATGGTAACATAGCTATATTATGTGCATATATACTATATAGTAGGTGTACACATGGTAATGCATATGTACCATGCATATAGTAGTGTGGCAAATGCAATGGTATAATAGTGTACCATGTATTATGTTACATTATTTGCATTTGTACATACGTAACTACAATGATAGTGTGCCCATGGTATATATGTGTACCACACTATGTACATGCAATTATATGTGCACTATATACCACATATTATGGTACACATGCACATATATTACTATATGTACTATAACATTGTAGTGCATGGTACCAGCTAGAGAGTGGTAGTTTTCATTACCACTACCATTACTATTATACTATGTACCATATAGTTTGCATATACCATGTACTATATGTACTATGCATAAGAGTGTATATGTTTATATCACTACTTGTATATAATGGATGCATAACTATAATGTATAACAATGTACACTAAAACATAAGGTTTGGTACATATCATGTAATACTTGCAAGTGTCATTGCATGTGTAATCCTATTCATGGCACATAATGTACATTTACTAGGAATGTAAATATTATGGCACATATCACGCTATGTACAATACATAATGTATATAACTATACACTAATACTTAATTGGTAATAGTTATGTGCACATGCATATATAGTAGTTATAACATACATTTAGCAATACTAGTTGCCAAATGTATACATTGTGTATACACATGTGTGCACATGCACCATTATATAGATACTAGGTATATAATATGTGTACTATACGTGGCAATGTACCACTATGGTAGTGACTTGTGCCACATATATGTATCAACTATGCATGTTTACACATTACACAATTCATGGCAACTATATGTAACTATTAATAAAATTAGACAAATAGTATATTGGTGCATACACACCAAAGTATGTACCAATATACTATTTGTCTAATTCTATTCACTTACACACATGCACATATTATAACTATTATTATGCATGTACTACATAAAACATGGTATGTAGTGTACAAGGTTATATACATGTATGTATGTGGTATACATATATGTATATAGCCTTGTACACTACATGCATAACTATACATATGTAGCATATGCATATATAGTGGTAAACAACATGTCTAATGGTACATAACTATACATATATTATGTATACCATTATGCATAACCATGTACATTGTACCATACAATTGCATGGTACCACATAATACATGGTGCGTACTATATGTAACTAACTATGGTTATACATAGTATTTGTATGGTACATGTTCATACCATACCAAGTGGCAGCCAAGATTAGAATCCCAAGATAAAATTCTCAAAGAATCCAAAAAGGAAAATATAGTGTAGGGAAAAAATGGTATAAGGAATGAATTAAGGAAGTGATTACCTTGGATAATCAAACTTGAAGCTAAAGAAAGATGAATGAGGAAAGAAATGAAATAGGAAACTAAAAGCAAAATAGGAAAGTAACTGAAATAAGAAAGTGAAGCAAATAGGAAAGCAAGCAAGTTCCAAGCAATACAAGATAGGAAAGTGAAGCAAATAGGAAAGCAATATAGCAAGTTCCAAGCAATACAAGATAGGAAAGTACTTGTAATTAGGAAAGTAGCAAACTTGGACTCCACTTCTCTAAAACTTGCATCACACACTCTGATTGTTTTCTTTTTTTTATTTTTTCTTTTTTTCTCCTTTTTTTAACGAATTTCTTTTTTTTTCACTTTTACTTTTTTTTCTTTTTTCACTTTTTTTTGACAATTTTCTTTTTTTTCTTTTTTTTCAACTTCTACGTTTTTTTCAAAAGCTGGACGCTCTCAATTTAGACTTAGTGTAACTTGCTCTAGAAAGCTTGGATTTAAGTGATTCCAAAACGAAAATAAAGAAGAGATTTTGAACTTGAAGAAATTCCTATTATTCTGCTAAAAACTCAAGCAAAAAGGGCACGAACTAGTCGATGAAAAATGGCCAGAAAAGAATAACGAAAATAAACAACAAAAGGGTAGGTATTTGAAATCTAGCAACCAAAGCGCTCTGATACCAAATGATGGGAGACCCAATAGGAACTTGTCCTATAGAACCTTCAACAAGATGAAACTATGTCCGGGAGTAGATAGGATCAAGCAAACACACGAAATCACAAGAAACAAATTGAAAAGATAGAAACAAAACACAAAGAGAAAATGGGCAGTTAGAAGAATGTTGGTCGACGAAAGAACCCTAAGAGAACTTGTCTCTTAGAACCTGATGGGAGACCCAATAGGAACTTGTCCTATAGAACCTTCAACAAGATGAAACTATGCCTGGGAGTAGATTGAATCAAGCAAACACACGAAATCACAAGAAACAAATTGAAAAGATAGAAATAGAACACAAAGAGAAAATGGGCAGTTAGAAGAATGCTGGTCGATGAAAAGAACCCTAAGAGAACTTGTCTCTTAGAACCCTAGCAAGAATGTTGGTCAATGGAAAGAACCCTAAGAGAACTTGTCTCTTAGAACTCTAACCTTAGGATGCCACAGAGGAAGACCACTCCTTTGATAAGTCAAGTATTCTCAAAGAATACAAAGAAAGCAAGAAAGCTCTCAATATTATTTCTAAATGAAAGATCCCCTTTCAAAGTACATAGAGGGTGCCTATTTATAGGGAAAACTTCCTAACTTAATGTCCTAAAGAAGATACAAAATAAAAGGAAACAAATCAATCCCTAAAAGGAAACAAAATAAACTTATAAAGGTGTTGACTAGATCACCTTATTTCAAGGAAACAAAAAAAGGAAACTAAATAAAACATGATCTCAACATGTTGGACCTAAGGGATCATGTCCTTATCCTTATGAAAAGTGGCACATGCTTGTCACATGGTACTTAAGTGAGTTCTCCCAATTGGACTCCATGTGGGTCTTTGGACACTTTATGTTGGGCTTCAAGGAGTAAAACAATGCCTCTTGGATTTTTATGAGATGAAATCTGACTCAACAATAAGAGCTCCATCTCTTGAAGGTCTTGGATTAAACAATTCAATGCTTGCTTCATTGCTTTGGCCCTAGCTCTTGTCATTGGGCTTCCAACATCTTGTAATGGATCTTTAGGAATATTAAACATGAATGTTGGGCCTTTGATATGGGAATTTCGTTCATCCCCTTGCCTTGAACATTCAAACTTCAAATATGATCCAATTTCAGCTCCTAAGCCTCCTTTTGCAAGATTATGTCCATGCAAGTCACGTCCTAGGCTTCTTTAAGGCGAATCACACCATGGATTGATTTCTTCTTGTCTTTCACATGCCCATGGTTCTCCATCATTCCCTCCCTCCTCGAAAGGATTCGTCCTCGAATCTACAGCATCAAAGAGGGATAAATCAGATACATTGAATGTAGCACTCACATTACCATAGGAGCTAGGCAAATCAATTTTATAAGCATTATCATTAATCCTTTCTAAAACTTGAAAAGGGTCATCTCTTCTTGGCTGTAGCTTAGATTTCCTTTGTTTTGGAAACCTCTCGTTTCTCAATTGCACCCAAACCCAATCTCCAGGTTCAAATATAACACACCTTCTGTTTTTATTGTGTAACATCCCCCCCCTACTGGAAGGGTAGAATAGTAAATTGGTATAGGATGTGCTAGATTGAGATTTCATGGGACTGCTCATGCATAATAGGATTGCTACATAGTCACAATTGCGCACATGAACTTACTGTGCATGCATACATGATATTCCCGGTTTGCGTGCCTCAGACAATTTTATTGGGATTAACGTGGTTAATGGGTTTGAAAAATTATTCTGAGTGCGCCATAAATTGTTTTCTATTTTAAGGGTTTTAAGAATTTTTCTGAATTTTCCGAGAAAATTCTCGGACCGAAAAAAATCGCCAATTAGCGAACGATTCGATTTTGGTAGCGAAAATTGCTACCCATTGGTACTGAATTATTGGGTATATTATTTTGGGATTGAAATTAGGGTCATTGATCTAGAATGGGTCAAATTGTAGTAGGATTTCTAAATCCTATACAAGAGTTTTGTTTTATACCTATTTTGTTTTTTTTCTAAGAAGTGCCACTTGTCCTCTTAATTTAATGCTCCTTGTCCTATGCTAGAGTGCTCCTCTCGGTTATGCCTTAAGGAATAGAAGAAATGAATGGGTTTAAAGGCTAAATACTCTTCCTCCACCGAAAACTTACTTCCTTTACATCTCCTTTGATTTCTCTTTTTTTGTTTCTCTCTTAAGTCACCTTCCATCAACCTTAAGAGCCCTCTTTACTTGCATATGAGCTTAAGTCTCTATCCAAGGTGATAGCCATATATGGGCTTTAGAAGTGAAGGAAGAAAGTGAAGTGATTGGAGAGTGGGAAAGAGTGGAAGCTTGAATTGGTAAGTGATTAAGTTAAGTTTTAATTATGCTTTGATCATGTAGTTGATGAATCATGGTTGTTGATGCATTTAATTGAGGCCTTAAATTGATGATAAGTATGGCCTGAATTAGTGGGTATAAGGTTAAGGTTTTGATTAATGTAAGAGTGGTCATAGATGGATTAGTGTGATGGGAATGTATTTGATTACCTATATGATGTTGGATAAGTAGGAATTTATTAAGGAAAGGTGCTGCCAATTTTAGTTAAAATGCTTAGGTGAAGGTATTGAATAGGTATGGGTTGAATTCTTAATTACTTAGGATGTTTGCTGGTTTAGAAATGGGGTGGAAATGGTATAGAAACCATAGAAGATGGTTTAGACATAAGTGCTGGAAAATTTACTTTGACCTATTACACTGATTTTAGCATAACTCATTGTGTGGTTATGAAATTGAGGCAAGATTTGTGCCCACTGAAACTTTGGTTTGTTGGCTACATTTTTGTATGAAATAGGTGTTGTCAAATTGTAACTCTAAGAGGTTGAAATTTGGCTTGGAAAGTTACTGTTTTGACTTAGGTGAACAGTATCCGGATTTATAACCTGATTGTTTTGATGATTTTTTCTAAATTAATTGAGAGGGAATTATTGTCAATAGCCTTCATGAGAGTTGAAGCCTATATTGTTAGCTTTCCATTGCCCCTGATTTTTCAATTTTCGATCTGTATATTGGGAGATATCCACTGTGGAATATTGACTGATTGTGAGCAATTGGTGAAACTTAGCTATCAGTGTAGGTATTGTGACCATTCTGTTTAGAGGCAATTTTAGTAATTTGTGTGAATTGAATTGGCTTAGGTGATCTTCTGAAGAGTTGTAGAGGAAACAATTATCTTGAAAATGGTATATAGCATGCTATTTTTAGATAACAGAATTGGGACTTATGATTTTTCAAAGATTGGATTGAAGTTAGGTCATGAACTGCTGAACAGGGCAGTAACTTGCAGGACTGTTTTAAATTTGTTAATGATGGAATTTGATTCTGAGCCCTTTATGAGAAGTGTAGTACTGTGTTTTATCTTTTTATGGGTATAAAGTATGCAATTTTTCGACTTTTGAACAAGGAGTTATACTGCTTGAAAAATTACTATCCAATTTGAGTACTTTCAGGGGCAGTAGCATTCACTGAATTGTTTGACCTAATTAGCCATTGAATTTGAATCTAGACTGTTCATGAAAGTTGTAGAGCACCTTGTGGTCTTCCTGAGAATATTTATTGTGTAATTTTTGACTGAAGAGAATAAAGGTTACTGAATTTGTAAAGTACAGCACTGTTTTGAGAGGTGTTGAGTAGGCAGTGGCTTTGACTGGATTTTTGTCACCCTTAGGGGTGAAATTGATTTTTGTGCTCTACATAAAACTTGTAGAGTTTTTCTTAATCTTTCCAACGACATATGGTTTGTAATTTTCTGAATTGTGTGGGAAAAGTTATGAATGATTGAAGTTCGGTTTGGAAAAAGAAAAAGAAGGGCGAAGGCATTTGAAATCTCGCCCCTCGAGGCGACGACTCATGAGGGCGAGGCGAGCTGAAGTCTCGCCCTCGCGAGGCGGCGAGTCGCGAGGCTTCGCCTCTCGCGAGCGACGACTTCGCCCTCGCGAGACGAGGTAAGCGGTCGACTCATGAGGCGACAATCGCCTCTGCGAGCCACAGAGGGGATTTTTGTTTTAATTTTGGATTTCTGATTTCTTTGATGTATAACTTTTCCGTCCGACGTCCGATTGACCTGATTCTTGAGGCATCGGATTTGTAAAATATTGAATTTCATTTCATGGGAAATTGGGAATTTTTGGACGGAAAATTGACAGGGGTTCGGGAAATGGGATTGCATTACTGTTTTATTTAATTGGGGACCTATAGAGGTCCAAATTGAGCGTCGTCAGCGCCATTGAATTTCTAATTTTTCTACGGATTTTATTGTTGAAAAAAATTGGATTAAGGCCGGGAATATCATGAACATGCATTGTCCTTATTCTATATTTGTGCATAAATGAGAATTCTTATTCAAAGTGATTAATGTGTGCATATGGCATAAATTGGTAGTGCATGATAAATGTCCGCACTCAGGCATTTTCAGAAATTGGAAACCAATGCAAATCTGGAGAGTACTGTGAGTAGACCTAGATGGTCTTATTTATTGGTTATTTGCTTTTGTTATATGTTGAATGAGTATTGATTTATTTTATTAATTGTGATTAAATATGGGTTCTAGACAGGAGGTCCGGTGAGTAATTAAGTATTTGGAATTGCATTATTGAAGTGCTCCTTGAATGTGAATGGGATGACCTAAGTGTATATATTGAGATTGTTCAAATGTCTTGCATGCATAATTGCACATAAATGAAATGTGACTTCTTAATTGATGTCGAATGCCGGACTACGGTCCGATGATAGTAACTATGATTGACTGAGTGCATGCAAATATGCATAAGACATTCCACTGCATGAATTTATGAAAGATAATGAGAGTTGTGACCAGAGTAGTCAACAATGAGTAAAGAGCTTCATGCTCGACATCTTGATTCAGAGCCTCGTGCTCAACGACAATGAGCCCTTTATGGGACGATTTAAATGAGCCTTTTATGGGACGATTTAATGAGCCCTTTATGGGACGATTCACAATGAGCCCTATATGGGGCAGCTTCAATGAGCCCGATATCTATTGGGTGCGGGATGGTTTAGACACTCGGTCACAACAAAGTAATTAAATGGAAAGTGGGTTTCATGCACATATGCATAACATGATTGATTTGATTATACGGAATGTGATTGGTTGAATTACTTTTATTGAATGGGACTGCAACACTGTATTGAATGGGAATGTGACATTGTGTGTTGAATGGGAATGATAAACTTGATTGAATGATCAATTTGATTATATTGAAGATGACATTGTATCGACATAATGAAAATATGAAACTGTATGTGAATGTGAGGTATGATAGGGAATATGACATGTGACTTAATGGAAAATGAAAGTATGTGTTATATGTTATGTGATTGGATGGACCATCGATGATGGTCACTCACTGAGTTCGCAAAACTCACCCAAAATTTGCATCTATTTTTCAGGTCTTGAAGAATACCCCGTTTGACACGGGAGTATGTCTACTGTAGGCAGATAAAGGATAGAGGTCGGGATCAGTCCGTGTCTGCATTAGTGTCTTACCAAATTGTGTTCCGCAATCATTGTATAACAATGCTTTGTATTTGGACTAAGCCCATTGGGGTGTTATTGTTTTTACACATTGACAATGGCATTATTGTTGCTGATCGTAATGAGTGTTAATTGTTTGTAATAACCGGAAATAGTTTATTGTTGCTCATGGGCTTAAATTACTTCTTGCTTTTACCGTTGTTTTACCGGCCAAAGTATGTTATAAAAAAAAAGTATACCGAGTTTTAATCGATGATGTAGTACGCCACCCTCATGGGCACGGACTCGGATATCACCAACGATATCGGGTTCAGTCACTTTCGGGAGTGGGGTGTTACATTTAGGTGGTATCGAGCCCAGTGAATACGTAATGTATCTGGGCACGATCAAACATAGGGTGCATGCATTTGAGTCGTGTTATTGCAGACCGTGGTAACTGATCCCTAGTTTGAGTCGCACGGGTAGAAATCCTACGTGTGCGTACGTGTCAAGTGATTAAGTGAGAAAAAATGAGACTGTGTTAAAGGATGAACCCACGAAGTGTATAAGAAATTAGGAAAGGAAAAAGGAAAATTGGATAAGGAGATTGATATTGTACTGTGGTTAGAATGGCTGTGTTGGCCTAGACTGATTAAGGAAAGAAGTGATATTAATGAATTCCCGGATTAAAATGGCAATATTATGGTGACAGAAAAATGAATATGTCTAGAATTTGGAAAGGTCGACTGGAGATAGGAGAAGCATAATAGTTATAGTAGGCCTAAGTGTGATTAAAAGTCCGGGATGACGAAGTAATTAGAGCTCTGACTGTATATGCGATGAAATGGGAAACATTGGAACTGAGTAAAACGTAGATGATCCGATCAGGCAGATATTGAGTGCCTGCATTTGTGTTTGATATCAGTAGATATCATAGGTAGATGAAGATAGCGAGATTGTAATAAGGTCAATATTATACAAGAACGATCTACCTAGAATGAAAAGAACTGAAAGAGCAAAGTGCCTAGTAGGGTAAGAAAAAGTAGAAATGGTGAGATAAAAGTGTACAGATAAATTGAAATGAATTGGGGAAACGGTTATGATTATGAGCACCTAAGCGTGAGACTGAAATGGTTATGCGAATATTGTGCTTAGAGTTTGGAAACTAGTATCAAAGGATGGTAAGGGAAAAGACAGACTGACAATTTTCTACTGATTGTGTATCGAGAAATTCTAGATTTGGTTGAAAAGATGTATATAGATACAGAAATGGTAATTGGATGGGTAAATAGATAGAGATACAATGGAGTTGAATCAACGATTTTGTCATATTTTGGGGACTGTGAATGCCCTATTATAGATTGTTTGAGGAAAATAAAGAGATACGTAGCAATAAGGAGATGATATTGTATAAGCCAAGTGGTTATGACCTTAAAAAGGTCAAGTTGACACATGAATACTATGGGAATGAAACTAAGGAAATGAAAAAATAAATAAATAAATGGAACAATGATAGTGATATGAAAAGAGTTGTCACATTCAAGTCGATTTACCGTTGGGAGTACCTATTGGACAGTAAAATTGATCATGATTAATGAAATGTATGTGAAAGATACATGGAAATCATGGAGGAAATGATCAGTGAATGATTAAATATGTGCTTCTATGAGTGGTTATAAATGTAAAGTTTAAATTAGGTTAAAGTAAGACATAGGAGGACTGAATGTACCTTTATGAGAGGAAATGAGAAATGATTATGACATCATTTATTTATTTGAGAATTAGCATAAGCGGAAAGGAGTCTTATGGAAGTCTGAATTGTATAGGTTACTAATTGGTTTCGGATAAAATCTTTGAGGTATAGATTCTTGAATAAGTGTGAAAGAAAGTGTTTAGGTGACTGTCACACGGAACCTTAGTCAAAGAATGTTCGATCTTTTAAATTATGGCATAAAAGTGTTACGACCGAGATAGTGCGTAAAGTTAAAGCAATTAGGGACACTAATTGGTGATGAGACTTTAAGTGAACAGAGATAAAGATGGTAGCAAGACTAATGGTTTAACGGAAAGATGTATGGACAAAATTAAAAGTGAAATTGAGTCATATCTCATACTCTGAAGTTATCTCAGATTGTGTATATGGAAATGTAAAGTATCCAATAACATGAGTGAAATTTTAGTTTGAGATGATTTTATTGCAATGTGAAGTGAATAGAGCTCCATATGTGATGTAAAACTGTTGGAAAATCTAGATTTGAAACTAAGAATAAAATAGTCCCGAATCGTGAAGTGAAATACTCAAATGAAGTGAAATTTATGGAGGTCCAAGTACGGATGACTAGGTATCGGCATACATCGATGTGGATGACGAAAATCAATTGAAAAGAGAAATGAATAGAGACAAAAAGTCCTAAAGGAAAACTGACAATGACGTGATGTAGTGTTATATATATATATACTTTATGTATAATTGAGGAATTTGATACTGATGATAAGCATATCCTTGGAGAGTGGGCAGTGTGTGATGAAATGAGACAATATGTTAAAACGGTATAAGATAAATTGAATTGATTTTGATAAATGGTATTGGTTCTATGATCGAAATTGTTTAAAGCCTTGGAGACTTTAGATTCCTATAAAGATACACTGTGCTTATTCGAGGAAAAAGACGGGCATAAATGACTACGAAATAAATGACAATTACGACTACTAAGCTCAAATAGTGAGCAGATAATCTTTGCGATGAATGGATCAATTACGATATTGGGATTTTCAAAGAATGTCAAGTAGATTATGGGTAATTGTGAAGTGTTTCGAAAAATTGAAGTTGTAGAGCTAGGGATCTTTGGATAGAGGTAAGAAAGGTTACTAGTTCAGAAGCAAACTCATCGCTTCCCATCCCGAATCAAAGAGTCAAGTGTAATCGGGAGAATGGTATTGAATGATTCAAAAAAAAAATAAGCATGTGTCGGGATTGAACAAAGGAATTGATGAGCAAAGGAATTGAACAGTCGAAGCTCGACATTCTAGTAAGTAAATGAGAAAAGTGAAATTGAATAACTATGTGTATAGAATGAAGTGATTATGGATTCAAGTGCTGATAGGTGTTAATGTTCAATAGGAAAAAAAAAAGCTTGATTATGATCGTGTTACAGAGTTTTGATTTTACTGTGGGGATATACTGCTACACCGCACAGGGCCTAACAAGAGTCAAAGACCACAATGAATTTGAGACTGTGTTGAGTGAAACAAAGGAAAGTGACATAGGAAAACAAAGACGAGTTAGCTAAAGTGGATCGAGATCGGATTAGTGAAATGAGAATAAAATGCATATCAGAGATAGAGTGCGTGAACACTATAAAACGATGAATTGTCTAAGGAGAATTGAATTTGAATAGAGAGTTGGTGAGATATAAAGAATGACTGCATTAGGTAAAGTATCACTGGTTATAGTGAAATGGAACTAAATGTCATTGTATTGGTACCAAATGAATGTGAGGGATGAGATAAAGGAGGTTATGATACGATCACCTTGAAAGGATGTCGGAATACGATTAGTCTGCATGTTACTAGAGAAAAGTAATGAATTGATAACGGATTCGAAATAAGGAATTGAGTCATAGCATCGGAACCAAAGTTAATGGCTACTCAAAATAGCAAGTGAAATAGTATGATAGTAAGGTCACCAATCGACACCTTGTTAACTTCGTCTATTGTGATGAGTGTTAATGAATTGGCCAAGTAAGGACCGGATAAGCGATCGAATGTAGTTCTTGTAATCTTGAGTGGAAAATGTATGGAATTTGTATCGACATTGGACACCGTCATAGTGAATCGTTGATTTGAGAATTTCGAGGACGAAATTTTTATAAGGAGGGAGAATTGTAACATCCCCCTCTTTGGAAGGGTAGAATAGTAAATTGGTATAGGATGTGCTAGATTGAGATTTCATGGACCGCTCATGCATAATAGGATTGCTACATAGTCACAATTGCGCATATGAACTTCTTGTGCATGCATACATGATATTCTGTCATGTGCCTCGCATAATTTTATTGGGTTTAACGTGGTTAATGGGTTTGAAAAATTATTCGAGTGCGCCATAAATTGTTTTCTATTTTAAGGGTTTTAAGGAATTTTTCTGAATTTTCCGGAGAAAATTCTCGGATCGGAAAAAAATCGCCAATTAGCGAACCGGTTGATTTTTGTAGCAAAATTGCTACCCATTGGTACTGAATTATTGGGTATATTATTTTAGGATTGAAATTAGGGTCATTGATCTAGAATGGGTCAAATTGTAGTAGGATTTCTAAATCCTATACAAGAGTTTTGTTTTATACCTATTTTGTTTTTTTCTAAGAAGTGCCACTTGTCCTCTTAATTTAATGCTCCTTGTCCTATGCTAGAGTGCTCCTCTCGGTTATGCCTTAAGGAATAGAAGAAATGAATGGGTTTAAAGGCTAAATACTCTTCCTCCACGAAAACTTACTTCCTTTACATCTCCTTTGATTTCTCTTTTTGTTTCTCTCTTAAGTCACCTTCCATCAACCTTAAGAGCCCTCTTTACTTGCATATGAGCTTAAGTCTCTATCCAAGGTGATAGCCATATATGGGCTTTAGAAGTGAAGGAAGAAAGTGAAGTGATTGGAGAGTGGGAAAGAGTGGAAGCTTGAATTGGTAAGTGATTAAGTTAAGTTTTAATTATGCTTTGATCATGTAGTTGATGAATCATGGTTGTTGATGCATTTAATTGAGGCCTTAAATTGATGATAAGTATGGCCTGAATTAGTGGGTATAAGGTTAAGGTTTTGATTAATGTAAGAGTGGTCATAGATGGATTAGTGTGATGGGAATGTATTTGATTACCTATATGATGTTGGATAAGTAGGAATTTATTAAGGAAAGGTGCTGCCAATTTTAGTTAAAATGCTTAGGTGAAGGTATTGAAGAGGTATGGGTTGAATTCTTAATTACTTAGGATGTTTGCTGGTTTAGAAATGGGGTGGAAATGGTATAGAAACCATAGAAGATGGTTTAGACATAAGTGCTGGAAAATTTACTTTGACCTATTACACTGATTTTAGCATAACTCATTGTGTGGTTATGCAATTGAGGCAAGATTTGTGCCCACTGAAACTTTGGTTTGTTGGCTACATTTTGTATGAAATAGGTGTTGTCAAATTGTAACTCTAAGAGGTTGAAATTTGGCTTGGAAAGTTACTGTTTTGACTTAGGTGAACAGTATCCGGATTTATAACCTGATTGTTTTGATGATTTTTCTAAATTAATTGAGAGGGAATTATTGTCAATAGTCTTCATGAGAGTTGAAGCCTATATTGTTAGCTTTCCATTGCCCCTGATTTTCAATTTTTCGATCTGTATATTGGGAGATATCCACTGTGGAATATTGACTGATTGTGAGCAATTGGTGAAACTTAGCTATCAGTGTAGGTATTGTGACCATTCTGTTTAGAGGCAATTTTAGTAATTTGTGTGAATTGAATTGGCTTAGGTGATCTTCTGAAGAGTTGTAGAGGAAACAATTATCTTGAAAATGGTATATAGCATGCTATTTTAGATAACAGAATTGGGACTTATGATTTTCAAAGATTGGATTGAAGTTAGGTCATGAACTGCTGAACAGGGCAGTAACTTGCAGGACTGTTTTAAATTTGTTAATGATGGAATTTGATTCTGAGCCCTTTATGAGAAGTGTAGTACTGTGTTTTATCTTTTATGGGTATAAAGTATGCAATTTTCGACTTTTGAACAAGGAGTTATACTGCTTGAAAAATTACTATCAATTTGAGTACTTTCAGGGCAGTAGCATTCACTGAATTGTTTGACCTAATTAGCCATTGAATTTGAATCTAGACTGTTCATGAAAGTTGTAGAACACCTTGTGGTCTTCCTGAGAATATTTATTGTGTAATTTTGACTGAAGAGAATAAAGGTTACTGAATTTGTAAAGTACAGCACTGTTTTGAGAGGTGTTGAGTAGGCAGTGGCTTTGACTGGATTTTGTCACCCTTAGGGGTGAAATTGATTTTGTGCTCTACATAAAACTTGTAGAGTTTTTCTTAATCTTTCCAACGACATATGGTTTGTAATTTTCTGAATTGTGTGGGAAAAGTTATGAATGATTGAAGTTCGGTTTGGAAAAAGAAAAGAAGGGCGAAGGCATTTGAAATCTAAGCCCCTCAGAGCGACGACTTCATGGGCGAGGCGAGCTGAAGTCTCGCCCCTCGAGAGCGACGACTTCGAGGGCGAGCTGAAAGCTCGCCTCTCGAGGGCGACGACTCGCCCTCGCGAGGCGAGGTGTGCGGTCGACTCATGAGGCGGCGGCTCGCCTCGCGAGCCACGAGGGGATTTTGTTTTAATTTTGGATTTCGATTTCTTTGATGTATAACTTTTCCGTCCGACGTCCGATTGACCTGATTCTTGAGGCATCGGTTTGTAAAATATTGAATTTCATTTCATGGGAAATTGAGAATTTTGGACGGAAAATTGACAGGGTTCGGAAATGGGATTGCATTCTTGTTTTATTTAATTGGGGACCCATAGAGGTCCAAATTGAGCGTCGTCGGCGCCATTGAATTTCTAATTTTTCTCGGATTTTATTGTTGAAAAAATTGGATTAAGGCAGGAATATCATGAACTTGCATTGTCCTTATTCTATATTTGTGCATAAATGAGAATTCTTATTCAAAGTGATTAATGTGTGCATATGGCATAAATTGGTAGTCTTGGGATAAATGTCCGCACTCGGTATTTTCGAAATTGGAAACCAATGCAAATCTGAGAAATCTTGTGAGTAGACCTAGATGGTCTTATTTATTGGTTATTTGCTTTTGTTATATGTTGAATGAGTATTGATTTATTTTATTAATTGTGATTAAATATGGGTTCCGACGGGAGGTCCCATGAGTAATTAAGTATTTGGAATTGCATTATTGAAGTGCTCCTTGAATGTGAATGGGATGACCTAAGTGTATATATTGAGATTGTTAAAATGTCTTGCATGCATAATTGCACATAAATGAAATGTGACTTCTTAATTGATGTCGAATCTTGGGACTACGGTCCGATGATAGTAACTATGATTGGTGAGTGCATGCAAATATGCATAAGACATTCCATTGCATGAATTTATGAAAGATAATGAGAGTTGTGACCAGAGTAGTCAACAATGAGTAAAGAGCTTCATGCTCGAATCTTGATTGAGCCTCGTGCTCAACGACAATGAGCCCTTTATGGGACGATTTACAATGAGCCCTTTATGGGACGATTTACAATGAGCCCTTTATGGGACGATTCACAATGAGCCCTATATGGGGCGGTTTCAATGAGCCCGATATCTATTGGAGTGCAGGACGCTTTAGACACTCGGTCACAACAAAGTAATTAAATGGAAAGTGGGTTTCATGCACATATGCATAACATGATTGATTTGATTATGCGGAATGTGATTGGTTGAATTACTTTTATTGAATGGGACCGCAACACCTTGTATTGAATGGGAATGTGACATTGTGTGTTGAATGGGAATGATAAACTTGATTGAATGATCAATTTGATTATATTGAAGATGACATTGTATCGACATAATGAAAATATGAAACTGTATGTGAATGTGAGGTATGATAGGGAATATGACATGTGACTTAATGGAAAATGAAAGTATGTGTTATATGTTATGTGATTGGATGGACCATCGATGATGGTCACTCACCGAGTTCATAAAACTCACCCAAAATTTGCATCTATTTTCAGGTCTTGAAGAATACCCGTTTGACACGGGAGTATGTCTCTTGAGGCGATAAAGGATAGAGGTCGGGATCGTCCGTTATGCGCATTAGTGTCTTACCAAATTGTGTTCCGCAATCATTGTATAACAATGCTTTGTATTTGGACTAAGCCCATTGGGGTGTTATTGTTTTACACATTGACAATGGCATTATTGTTGCTCGAATCGTAATGAGTGTTAATTGTTTGTAATAACTGAAATAGTTTATTGTTGCTCATGGGCTTAAATTACTTACTGTTTTTACCGTTGTTTTTACCGCCAAAGTATGTTATAAAAAAAAGTATCTTGAGTTTTAATCGATGATGTAATCGCCACCCTCGCGGGCACGGACTCGGATATCACCAACGATATCGGGTTCAGTCACTTTCGGGAGTGGGGTGTTACATTTAGGTGGTATCGAGCCCGAGAGTACGTAATGTATCCGGGCACGATCTGAAACATAGGGTGCATGCATTTGAGTCGTGTTGTTGCGGACCGTGGTAGCGATCCCTAGTTTGAGTCGCACGGTAGAAATCTTACGTAGCGTCGTGTCAAGTGATTAAGTGAGAAAAAATGAGGCGTGTTAAAGGATGAACCCTCGAAGTGTATAAGAAATTAGGAAAGGAAAAGGAAAATTGGATAAGGAGATTGATATTGTCTTGTGGTTAGAATGGGCATGTTGGCTGGGACCGATTAAGGAAAGAAGTGATATTAATGAATTCCGGATTAAAATGGCAATATTATGGTGACGAAAAATGAATATGTCTAGAATTTGGAAAGGTCATTGGAGATAGGAGAAGCATAATAGTTATAGTAGGCTAAGTGTGATTAAAAGTCCGGATGACGAAGTAATTAGAGCTCATTGTATATGCGATGAAATGGGAAACATTGGGCCGAGTAAACGTAGATGATCCGATCAAAGCGGATATTGAGTGCTGCATTTGTGTTTGATATCGAGAGATATCATAGGTAGATGAAGATAGCGAGATTGTAATAAGGTCAATATTGTGCAAGTAACGATCTACCTAGAACTGAAAGAACTGAAAGAGCAAAGTGCCTAGTAGGGTAAGAAAAGTAGAAATGGTGAGATAAAAGTGTGCAGATAAATTGAAATGAATTGGGAAGCGGTTATGATTATGAGCACCTAAGCGTGAGACTGAAATGGTTATCACGAATATTGTGCTTAGAGTTTAGAAACTAGTATCAAAGGATGGTAAGGGAAAAGACAGACTGACAATTTTCTACTGATTGTGTATCGAGAAATTCTAGATTTGGTTGAAAAGATGTATATAGATACAGAAATGGTAATTGGATGGGTAAATAGATAGAGATACAATGGAGTTGAATCAACGATTTTGTCATATTTTGGGGACTGTGAATGCCCTATTATAGATTGTTTGAGGAAAATAAAGAGATACGTAGCAATAAGGAGATGATATTGTATAAGCCAAGTGGTTATGACCTTAAAAAGGTCAAGTTGACACATGAATACTATGGGAATGAAACTAAGGAAATGAAAAAAATAAATAAATAAATGGAACAATGATAGTGATATGAAAAGAGTTGTCACATTCAAGTCGATTTACCGTTGGGAGTACCTATTGACGATAAAATTGATCATGATTAATGAAATGTATGTGAAAGATACATGGAAATCATGGAGGAAATGATCGATGAATGATTAAATATGTGCTTCATGAGTGGTTATAAATGTAAAGTTTAAATTAGGTTAAAGTAAGACATAGGAGGACTGAATGTACCTTTATGAGAGGAAATGAGAAATGATTATGGCATCATTTATTTATTTGAGAATTAGCATAAGCGGAAAGGAGTCTTATGGAAGTCTGAATTGTATAGGTTACTAATTGGTTTCGGATAAAATGCTTTGAGGTATAGATTCTTGAATAAGTGTGAAAGAAAGTGTTTAGGTGGTCACACACGAGCCTTAGTGCAAGGAATGTTCGATCTTTTAAATTATGGCATAAAAGTGTTACGACCGAGATAGTGCGTAAAGTTAAAGCAATTAGGGACACTAATTGGTGATGAGACTTTCGTGAACAGTATAAAGATGGTAGCAAGACTAATGGTTTAACGGAAAGATGTATGGACAAAATTAAAAGTGAAATTGAGTCATATCTCATACTATGAAGTTATCAGATTGTGTATATGGAAATGTAAAGTATCCAATAACATGAGTGAAATTTTAGTTTGAGATGATTTTATTGCAATGTGAAGTGAATAGAGCTCCATATGTGATGTAAAAACTGTTGGAAAATCTAGATTTGAAACTAAGAATAAAATAGTCCCGAACTGTGAAGTGAAATACTCAAATGAAGTGAAATTTATGGAGGTCCAAGTACGGATGACTAGGTATCGGCATACATCGATGTGGATGACAGAAAATCAATTGAAAAGAGAAAATGAATAGAGACAAAAAGTCCTAAAGGAAAACTGACAATGACGTGATGTAGTGTTATATATATATATACTTTATGTATAATTGAGGAATTTGATACTGATGATAAGCATATCCTTGGAGAGTGGGCAGTGTGTGATGAAATGAGACAATATGTTAAAACGGTATAAGATAAATTGAATTGATTTTGATAAATGGTATTGGTTCTATGATCGAAATTGTTTAAAGCCTTGGAGACTTTAGATTCCTATAAAGATACACTGTGCTTATTCGAGGAAAAAGACGGGCATAAATGACTACGGAAATAAACAGACAATTCTGACTACTAAGCTCAAATAGTGAACAGATAATGCTGCAATGAACAGATCAATTACAGATATTGGGATTTTCAAAGAATGTCAAGTAGATTATGGGTAATTGTGAAGTGTTTCTGAAAAATTGAAGTTGTAGAGCTAGGGATACTGGATAGAGGTAAGAAAGGTTACTAGTTCAGGAAGCAAACTACTGTTTCCCATCCTGAATCTGAAGAGTCAAGTGTAATCGGGAGAATGGTATTGAATGATTCAAAAAAAAAATAAGCATGTGTCGGGATTGAACAAAGGAATTGATAAGCAAAGGAATTGAAAAGTCGAAGCTCGACATTCTAGTAAGTATATGAGAAAAGTGAAATTGAATAACTATGTGTATAGAATGAAGTGATTATGGATTCAAGTGCTGATAGGTGTTAATGTTCAATAGGAAAAAAAAGCTTGATTATGATCGTATTACTGAGTTCGATTTTCTTGTGGGATATCTTGCTACACCAAGACAGGCCTAACAAGAGTCAAAGACCACAATGAATTTGAGGCTGTGTTGAGTGAAACAAAGGAAAGTGACATAGGAAAACAAAGACGAAGTTAGCTAAAGTGGATCGAGATCGGATTAGTGAAATGTAATAAAATGCATATCCGAGAGATAGAGTGCGTGAACACTATAAAACAAAGAATTGTCTAAGGAGAATTGAATTTGAATAGAGAGTTGGTGAGATATAAAGAATGACCGCATTAGGTAAAGTATCACTTTGGTTATAGTGAAATGGAACTAAATGTCATTGTATTGGTACCAAATGAATGTGAGGATGAGATAAAGGAGGTTATGATCGTATCACCTTGAAAGGATGTCCGGAATACGTATTAGTCTGCATGTTACTAGAGAAAAGTATTGAATTGATAACGGATTCGAAATAAGGAATTGAGTCATAGCATCTAACCAAAGTTAATGGCTACTCAAAAATAGCAAGTGAAATAGTATGATAGTAAGGTCACCAACCGACGACCTTGTTAACCGTCTATTGTGATGAGTGTTAATGAATTGGCCAAGTAAGGGACCGGATAATGATCGAATGTGGTTCTTTGTAATCTTGAGTGGAAAATGTATGGAATTTGTATCGACATTGGACACTTTGTCATAGTGAATCGTTGATTGAGAATTTCGAGGACGAAATTTTATAAGGAGGGAGAATTGTAACATCCCCCTCTTTGGAAGGGTAGAATAGTAAATTAGTATAGGATGTGCTAGATTGAGATTTCATGGGACCGCTTTCATGCATAATAGGATTGCTACATAGTCACAATTGCATACATGAACTTACTGTGCATGCATACATGATATTCCCGGTTTGCGTGCCTCAGACAATTTTATTGGGTTTAACGTGGTTAATGGGTTTGAAAAATTATTCTGAGTGCGCCATAAATTGTTTTCTATTTTAAGGGTTTTAAGGAATTTTTCGGAATTTTCGGAGAAAATTCTCGGATAGGAAAAAATCACCAATTGGCGAACGATTAGATTTTTGGTAGCGAAAATTGCTACCCATTGGTACTGAATTATTGGGTATATTATTTTAGGATTGAAATTAGGGTCATTGATCTAGAATGGGTCAAATTGTAGTAGGATTTCTAAATCCTATACAAGAGTTTTGTTTTATACCTATTTTGTTTTTTTTCTAAGAAGTGCCACTTGTCCTCTTAATTTAATGCTCCTTGTCCTATGCTAGAGTGCTCCTCTCGGTTATGCCTTAAGGAATAGAAGAAATGAATGGGTTTAAAGGCTAAATACTCTTCCTCCACATCAAAACTTACTTCCTTTACATCTCCTTTGATTTCTCTTTTTGTTTCTCTCTTAAGTCACCTTCCATCAACCTTAAGAGCCCTCTTTACTTGCATATGAGCTTAAGTCTCTATCCAAGGTGATAGCCATATATGGGCTTTAGAAGTGAAGGAAGAAAGTGAAGTGATTGGAGAGTGGGAAAGAGTGGAAGCTTGAATTGGTAAGTGATTAAGTTAAGTTTTAATTATGCTTTGATCATGTAGTTGATGAATCATGGTTGTTGATGCATTTAATTGAGGCCTTAAATTGATGATAAGTATGGCCTGAATTAGTGGGTATAAGGTTAAGGTTTGATTAATGTAAGAGTGGTCATAGATGGATTAGTGTGATGGGAATGTATTTGATTACCTATATGATGTTGGATAAGTAGGAATTTATTAAGGAAAGGTGCTGCCAATTTTAGTTAAAATGCTTAGGTGAAGGTATTGAAGAGGTATGGGTTGAATTCTTAATTACTTAGGATGTTTGCTGGTTTAGAAATGGGGTGGAAATGGTATAGAAACCATAGAAGATGGTTTAGACATAAGTGCTGGAAAATTTACTTTGACCTATTACACTGATTTTAGCATAACTCATTGTGTGGTTATGCAATTGAGGCAAGATTTGTGCCCACTGAAACTTTGGTTTGTTGGCTACATTTTTGTATGAAATAGGTGTTGTCAAATTGTAACTCTAAGAGGTTGAAATTTGGCTTGGAAAGTTACTGTTTTGACTTAGGTGAACAGTATCCGGATTTATAACCTGATTGTTTTGATGATTTTTTCTAAATTAATTGAGAGGGAATTATTGTCAATAGCCTTCATGAGAGTTGAAGCCTATATTGTTAGCTTTCCATTGCCCCTGATTTTTCAATTTTTCGATCTGTATATTGGGAGATATCCACTGTGGAATATTGACTGATTGTGAGCAATTGGTGAAACTTAGCTATCAGTGTAGGTATTGTGACCATTCTGTTTAGAGGCAATTTTAGTAATTTGTGTGAATTGAATTGGCTTAGGTGATCTTCTGAAGAGTTGTATAGGAAACAATTATCTTGAAAATGGTATATAGCATGCTATTTTTAGATAACAGAATTGGGACTTATGATTTTTCAAAGATTGGATTGAAGTTAGGTCATGAACTGCTGAACAGGGCAGTAATTTGCAGGACTGTTTTAAATTTGTTAATGATGGAATTTGATTCTGAGCCCTTTATGAGAAGTGTAGTACTGTGTTTTATCTTTTTATGGGTATAAAGTATGCAATTTTTCGACTTTTGAACAAGGAGTTATACTGCTTGAAAAATTACTATCAATTTGAGTACTTTCAGGGCAGTAGCATTCACTGAATTGTTTGACCTAATTAGCCATTGAATTTGAATCTAGACTGTTCATGAAAGTTGTAGAGCACCTTGTGGTCTTCCTGAGAATATTTATTGTGTAATTTTGACTGAAGAGAATAAAGGTTACTGAATTTGTAAAGTACAGCACTGTTTTGAGAGGTGTTGAGTAGGCAGTGGCTTTGACTGGATTTTGTCACCCTTAGGGTGAAATTGATTTTGTGCTCTACATAAAACTTGTAGAGTTTTCTTAATCTTTCCAACGACATATGGTTTGTAATTTTCTGAATTGTGTGGGAAAAGTTATGAATGATTGAAGTTCGGTTTGGAAAAAGAAAAGAAGCGAAGGCATTTGAAATCTCGCCCCTCATGAGGCGACGATCATGAGGGCGAGGCGAGCTGAAGTCTCGCCCCTGCGAGGCGACGACTTCATGAGGGCGACGACTCGCCCTCATGAGGCGAGGTAAGCGGTCAGACTCATGAGGCGACGGCTCGCCTCATGAGCCACAGAGAGGATTTTGTTTTAATTTTGGATTTGATTTCTTTGATGTATAACTTTTCCATCCGACGTCCGATTGACCTGATTCTTGAGGCATCGGTTTGTAAAATATTGAATTTCATTTCATGGGAAATTGAGAATTTTGGACGGAAAATTGACAGGGTTGAAATGGGATTGCATTCTTGTTTTATTTAATTGGGGACCTATAGAGGTCCAAATTGAGCGTCGTCGGCGCCATTGAATTTCTAATTTTCTCTGGATTTTATTGTTGAAAAAATTGGATTAAGGCCGGAATATCATGAATATGCATTGTCCTTATTCTATATTTGTGCATAAATGAGAATTCTTATTCAAAGTGATTAATGTGCATATGGCATAAATTGGTAGTCTTGGGATAAATGTCCGCTTTTCGGGCATTTTCGAAATGGAAACCAATGCAAATCTGGAAATCTTGTGAGTAGACCTAGATGGTCTTATTTATTGGTTATTTGCTTTTGTTATATGTTGAATGAGTATTGATTTATTTTATTAATTGTGATTAAATATGGGTGCCGACGGGAGGTCCCATGAGTAATTAAGTATTTGGAATTGCGTTATTGAAGTGCTCCTTGAATGTGAATGGGATGACCTAAGTGTATATATTGAGATTGTTAAAATGTCTCGCATGCATAATTGCACATAAATGAAATATGACTTCTTAATTGATGTCGAATGCTTGGGACTACGGTCCGATGATAATAACTATGATTGGTGAGTGCATGCAAATATGCATAAGACATTCCTTGCATGAATTTATGAAAGATAATGAGAGTTGTGACCAGAGTAGTCAACAATGAGTAAAGAGCTTCATGCTCGAATCTTGATTGAGCCTCGAGCTCAACGACAATGAGCCCTTTATGGGACGATTTACAATGAGCCCTTTATGGGACGATTTACAATGAGCCCTTTATGGGGCGATTCACAATGAGCCCTATATGGGACGGTTTCAATGAGCCCGATATCTATTGGAGTGCAGGACAGTTTAGACACTCGGTCACAACAAAGTAATTAAATAGAAAGTGGGTTTCATGCACATATGCATAACATGATTGATTTGATTATGCGGAATGTGATTGGTTGAATTACTTGTATTGAATGGGACCGCAACACTTGTATTGAATGGGAATGTGACATTGTGTGTTGAATGGGAATGATAAACTTGATTGAATGATCAATTTGATTATATTGAAGATGACATTGTATCGACATAATGAAAATATGAAACTGTATGTGAATGTGAGGTATGATAGGGAATATGACATGTGACTTAATGGAAAATAAAAGTATGTGTTATATGTTATGTGATTGGATGGACCATCGATGATGGTCACTCACTGAGTTCGCAAAACTCACCCAAAATTTGCATCTATTTTTCAGGTCTTGAAGAATACCCTGTTTGACACGGGAGTATGTCTACTGTAGGCAGATAAAGGATAGAGGTCGGGATCAGTCCGTGTCTGCATTAGTGTCTTACCAAATTGTGTTCCGCAATCATTGTATAACAATGCTTTGTATTTGGACTAAGCCCATTGGGGTGTTATTGTTTTTACACATTGACAATGGCATTATTGTTGCCTGACTGTAATGAGTGTTAATTGTTTGTAATAACTGGAAATAGTTTATTGTTGCTCATGGGCTTAAATTACTTACTGTTTTTACCGTTGTTTTTACCGGGCCAAAGTATGTTATAAAAAAAAAAGTATACTGAGTTTTAATCGACTGATGTAGTACGCCACCCTCGCGGGGCACGGACTCGGATATCACCAACGATATCGGGTTCAGGTCACTCGGGAGTGGGGTGTTACATATTGGCTTGCTTTGCATATTGTTCATTTCTCCTCTCAATGTTGGCTCTAATTTTAGCATGCAACTCCTGCACAAATTTAGCCTTTTTTATACCGTCAAGGTTAGTAAACTCATTAGAAGGCAATGGAAGAATTTCCAAAGGATTAAATCCATAAACAATTGCAAAAGGAGAAAATTTAGTAGCAGAATGAAAAGCACAATTAT
Organism: Erythroxylum novogranatense; assembly: GCA_029891385.1. Taxonomy (NCBI): domain Eukaryota; kingdom Viridiplantae; phylum Streptophyta; class Magnoliopsida; order Malpighiales; family Erythroxylaceae; genus Erythroxylum; species Erythroxylum novogranatense. The sequence goes on along the minus strand of CM057235.1, from coordinate 51,362,625 downwards.
AAGGAAACTCATTGTGTGGGAGACACTTTTCCCAGTTCTTCAAGTTCTTTTGGATGATCGCACGCAACAATGTTGTTAAAGTTCCATTTACCACTTCAATTTGACCATCTGTTTGAGGATGTGCAATAGTAGAAAACAAGAGTTTAGTGCCAAGTTTATTCCAAAGAGTTCTCCAAAAGTGACTAAGAAATTTCACATCTCTATCACTGACAATAGTCTTTGGCAACCCATGCAATCTTACAACCTCTTTAAAGAATAAGTCAGCAACATGAACAACATCATTGGTTTTAGAACAAGCAATAAAGTGAGCCATCTTGCTAAATCGATCAACCACCACAAAGATACTATCCTTTCCACTAGATGATCTAGGCAATCCAAGCACAAAGTCCATAGATATATCAACCCAAGGATGAGAGGGGACAGGTAATGAAGAATATAAACCATGTGATTGAACCTTAGATTTTGCATGCTTACAAGTAATACATTTAGCACAAATAAAAACAACATCCTTTCTCAAGTTAGGCCAATAAAAATGTTCATGCAAAAGAGCTAAAGTTTTCTCAATACCAAAGTGACCCATCAATCCACCTCCATGTGTCTCTCTAACAAGCAATTCACGCATAGAGCAAGATGGAATGCAAAGTTTATCTTTTTTGAATAAAAATCCATCAAATCTATAGAAATTATCATTACCATATTTTTCACAAGATTTCCAAATTTCTGCAAAGTCACAATCAGATTCATACATGCCTTTCAACATCTCAAAACCAAGTAATCTAGCATGTATAGAGCTAAGAAGAGAGTATCTCCTAGAAAGAGCATCAGCCAAAATGTTTTCTTTCCCTTGTTTATGTTTAATAAAATAAGGAAAAGTTTCAATAAATTCCAACCACCTAGCATGTCTCTTGTTCAATTTACCTTGGGACTTTAGAAATTTCAAACTTTCATGATCAGAATGAATGATAAATTCTTTTGGCCACAAGTAATGTTGCCAAGTCTCTAAAGACCTTTTTAAAGCATACAACTCTTTATCATAAGTGGAGTAATTCAAAGCAACACCACTTAGTTTTTCACTAAAATAAGCAATGGGTTTAGAATCTTGCATTAAAATAGCGCCAACGTCTATTCCAAAAGCATCACATTCAACCTCAAAAACTTTAGAAAAATCGGGAAGAATAAGAAGAGGAGCATTGGTCAATTTTTCTTTCAAGGTATTAAAAGCAACCTCTTGTGAATCACCCCATTTAAAAATCACATTCTTTTTTACCAATTCATTCAAAGGGGTTGCAATAGTAGAGAAGTCCTTCACAAATCTCCGATAAAAGCTAGCCAAGCTGTGGAAGCTTCGAACTTCATTCGCATTCTTGGGAGTTGGCCATTCTCTAATTGCTTTCACTTTCTCTTCATCAACTTGAAGTTCTTTAGCACCTACAATAAAGCCAAGAAACACAACAATATCCATGCAAAAGGAACATTTTTCTAAATTGGCATAAAGCTTATTTTCTCTTAAAAGTTCAAACACATCGTGCAAGTGTTTCACATGATCATCTAAACTCCTGGAATAAACTAGAATATCATCAAAATAGACGACCACATACTTTCCAATAAAAGGACGAAATACATGATTCATCAAACTCATAAAAGTACTTGGTGCATTAGTTAAGCCAAAAGGCATAACTAACCACTCATATAACCCAAACTTAGTTTTGAAAGCAGTTTTCCACTCATCACCCTTTTTCATGTGAATTTGATGGTACCCACTTCTAAGATCAATTTTAGAAAATATACAAGCACCATGCAACTCATCAAGCATATCATCTAAACGAAGGATAGGGTAACGATATTTTACCGTGATTTTATTGATGGCTTCACAGTCAACACACATTCTCCATTTGCCATCTTTCTTAGGAACAAGTATAATCGCAGCACGACACAGACTCAAGCTTTCTCTCAAAAGCCCTTTTTATAAGCTCTTCAACTTGTCTTTGGATCTCCTTAGTTTCTTCCGGATTGGCTCTATCATGCAGGCCTATTCAAATTGAAGCTCAGGAAGGAAGTCTATACGGTGCTCAATGCCTCTCAAAGGGGCAATCCATCAGGAATGTCCTCCGAAAATAAGTCGTTGAATTCCTGCAACAAAGATAAAACACTAGACGGCAAAGATGGATCAAGCTCATTAATAGTTAAGAAAACATCTTTATATAATAGTATATAAGATTCTTCACATTTTAAAGCTCTCTTGATCTCACTTTTTCCAACAAATAAAGTCACTCTCTTTTCTTCATTTTTTTCACTCGTTTTACTTTCTCTCCCTTTTTCTTTCTTTTCAAAGTCTCTCTCTTTCTTTTCTTTTGCCTTCAATTTGCATTCTTTCTCAATCCTCACTTGATCCTCATAAGCTTAAATGGGCCTAAGAGGTTTCAGCACCATATTTTTACCATGGAAAGGAAAAGAATAATAATTTTTATATCCATCATGCCTAACTTTTCTATCAAATTGCCATGGCCTACCAAGCAAAACATGTCCAACATTCATTGGTGCAACATCACATAAAATCTCATCATGATACTTGCCAATAGAAAACGAAACCATCACTTGTTTGGTGACTTTCACCTCACCACAATCATTTAGCCATTGCAATTTATATGGTCTAGGATGTTTCAAAATAGGCAAATTAAGCTTGTCAACAAGTAAAGTGCTACCAACATTGGTACAACTTCCACCATCTATGATCATGCTACAAAGTTTACCATTAATGAGACACCTTGTATGAAAGATGTGTTCACGTTGCTCTTCTTCAAGATCTTCTTTTGGTTGGATATTAAGAGCACGCCTAGCCACAAGGGCTTCACCAACCTTAGCATCATAATCAACATCAGAAGCATCCGTCAATGGAGTCACATCATCATAATCATCACTGTCACTACTTTCACTAGCAACATCACCATTCTTAAGTAAAATCATAGTCCTTTTATTAGCACATTGAGAAGCAATATGACCAAAACCTTGACACTTAAAGCACTTAACTTTATAAGAAGGATTAGAAGAAGAAGAAGAGGATTTAGAGTCATTTTTACCCTTAGGATTTGGAGTAGAGAATTTAGGCTTACTTTCCTCTTTTGGCTTGATGTCTCCCTTGGATTTGAAGAAATTTTTGGACTCCTTCAAGGTTTTCTTCCAAGAACTTGACCCAGCACCATTTTGGATCTTTAATTTCTTTTCTACCAAGATGGCCTTATGCAACAATTCATCCATGTCAAGGAAATTTTGCAGCTCTACAATGGAAGCAATTTCAGGGCGCAAACCATCAAGAAATCTTCTCATGGTAGCCTCCATGCCTTCCTCAACATTGGCCCTAATCATGATGATCTCCATCTCTTGGTGGTACTCTTCAACACTTATAGATCCTTGCCTCAATCTTTGCAGCCACTTGAACAAGTCTCGATAGTAATGACTTGGAACAAAGCGCTTTCTCATGATGGCTTTCATTTCTTGCCATGTGCGGATTGGTCTTTCAAGATTCCGCCTTCCATTTATTTGTAATTGATCCCACCAAATACTAGCATAGTCACACAATTCAACAGCAGCAAGTTTTATCTTTTTCTTTTCACTATATGTATGACACTCAAATACATGTTCTATTTTCCTCTCCCATTCTAAAATATAATTCAGGATCATTTTTTCCTTGAAAGGAAGGAATTTTCAATTTTATGTTATCGAGTTCTGATGCACTCATATTTTCTTATCTTTTTATACTTTTACACTTAGTTTTTATTCTCATTTGATGTCTAAATCACGTAGCTTACATTGATTTTATCATTTCAAGTGTTTTAGGTGTCAAATGAAAAAAAATCATGCTAAGGAGGGAGATTTAGGACTTTTGAATATCATTTTCAAAGTGAGGAGGTCAAAATACCCTAAGGTGACCAAAGTTGCAGAAATCCTAATCCTATAAGGAATCCTACTTCAACTAGGATTTCTACATTTCGGAAGATTCTTGTTTGGCACTGCAAGAAATGGATCCAGGAACAATCTAGACGGTCAAGGGACATGTAGATTGGGAGAAGTTAAGATTTTTAAAAACAAAGTCCTACCCTTTAAAGGTCTTAATTTGGCAAGGAAAGAAGAAAACCTACTTCTACTTGGAAAAGAAGTCATCTCCTTGTAAAGATCCTAATTCTACAAAAGAAGAAGACCCACTTCTACTTGGAAAAGAAGTCATCTCCTTGTAAAGATCTCATGTCTACAAGGAAAGAAATACCTACTTTTACTTGGAAAAGAAATCCTCTCTTACAAGACCTCCTCCAATATAAATAGGGTCCTTTAGCATTAGTTTGAAGATATTGACATTTTCTATCTTCTTTGGATGTAAATTTCTCTTCTTTTCTTTCTCTTTTACGTTTTTTCTCTCTCCCTAGGTAGAACCTTATTTTTATTTCTTTCTATTCTTCTTCTTATACCCAAATTCTGCACTATATTTTCTATTATGATTTTTGGCTTTGTTTTAGTTAGAATTATGAACTAAATTCTCTTTTCCAATTGTTGAGGCTATTACCTAAATTCATGGTTGTTTTTATGAGAAGCATGTGCATATAATTGATGAATATATGATTGGAAATTTGTGCTATTGATCTGGACATGATTGCCGAATTGTGCATGTGGATTTGAAGTCATGAATTCGAATTTTGCATGAATAATTTGTATGCTATCTGATTAATTTAATTGCTAGACAATAAATTGATTAGGTTAAGTAGCATCAACTAATTAAAATTGAAGCTTGTATGTAGGTTTTAATTAGTTGGATCAAGACATATGTTAATTTTATGCATGCTAGCTTTGTTGAAAGTTAACTTAGGTTTAGCAAACTTGATTTTAATCTTAATGCTCTTGTTATTGTGTTGTTCATGCTAGTTTTGGATTAATACATTAACAAGAAGTTGTTGCATGTCATGCTTGTTTTGAATGCGTCTATCTTTGCTTGATGAACCCTAATTTTCCAATCTAAGATATAATTTGTTTTCAATGATTAAAAACAACCTAAGGATTTAGTGAAAACCTTTTGCAATTGGTCTTTAATTAATCTGAACTTTTTACTCAAATTTTCTTAGAAATTTCTCTCTTGAAAACTTTTAGCTTTGTTTTAATTTTCTAAACTTAAATCACGTCTTCTTCTTTCTTTTCTTATTTACTTTTAACATAAACAAACAAATCCCCCAATCTGGTCTTAAGAGCATTCGATTTTTGTTTTCCCCTTTGACATTCACGCATACTTTGCTTAAAAGTAAGAAAATATTCCTTGTGTTTTGATCTCTGTGGGACGATACCCTTGCTTCGCTATACTACAAATCTATTTAAGTAGGGGATTAAATTTTTAGGCTAACGACAATCTATCAAATTTTTGGCGCCATTGTCGGGGATCAAAGTGTTGATTTTTATCTTTCTTCTATAGTTTTCGTGCTATTTTTCTTTCTTTTTGTGATTTGGTGCATTTAACCTTTTGTTTTGAAGGTTGTATGACCCAATAATCTGGAGAGCAACTTTCAGATCAAGAACAAGCCGACTTAGATCAATTCTACAAAGATTTCTTGATCAACTCCACACAAACACCAACCCATACACCGTTGCACGATCCTATCATCCTTGAGCAACGCCATCCACTCTTCCGACCAAACTTTGAGAAGGAGTTATCTTTCACACGTGCACAACCTGCCGACTCATCACCATCCAACAACATCTACATTGATCCTGTTCCTGAAGACATGGCAGTTGCACAACAAAGAACTTTGAAGGAGCTTGCTGCTCCTGACTTGGAGAACCATCCTCTTTGTATTAATGTTGAGAATGCTAACTTTGAGCTAAAACCTGGTTTTATCTACTTGCTTCCTTGTTTTAACGGCTTTGTAGGTGAAGATCCACATGCTCATCTTAAAAAGTTCCACATGATTTGCAATGGCATGAAGTCGAATGGTGTGGAGGAGGACCAAGTCAAGTTCAAAGGTTTTCCTGTCTCTTTGAAGGGGAAAACTGAGGAGTGGTTGTTCTCAATCCCATCTGGTTCCATAAGGACGTGGAATGACCTTAAGAGAATTTTCTTAGAAAAGTACTTCCCAGCCTCAAGAGCCACCAATATTAGGAAGGAGATATGTGGGATAAGACAAGCTCATGGTGAATCATTATCAGAGTATTGGGAGAGGTTCGAGAAGTTCTGCAACCAATGTCCCCACCACAAAATTTCTGACCAACTACTTATTCAATATTTCTATGAGGGGTTAACTCCCCAAGATAGGAGTATTATTGATATAGCTAGTGGTGGAGCTCTGGTGAACAAAACACCTGAGGCGGCAAAGCATTTACTCTCTAATATGGCAGCAAATTCCAAGCAATTTTGATGGGAGACCCAATAGGAACTTGTCCTATAGAACCTTCAACAAGATGGAACTATGCCCAGGAGTAGATAAAATCAAGCAAACACACGAAATTACAAGAAACAAATTAAAAAGATAGAAACAGAACACAAAGAGAAAATGGGCGGTTAGAAGAATGTTGGTCGATAAAAAGAACCCTAAGAGAACTTGTCTCTTAGAACCCTAGCAAGAATGTTGGTCAATGGAAATAACCCTAAGAGAACTTGTCTCTTAGAACTCTAACCTTAGGACGCCACAAAGGAAGACCACTCCTTTGATAAGTCAAGTATTCTCAAAGAATACAAAGAAAGCAAGAAAGCTCTCAATATTATTTCTAAATGAAAGATCTCTTTTTAAAGTACATAGAGGGTGCCTATTTATAGGGAAAACTTCCTAACTGAATGTCCGAAAGAAGATACTAAATAAAAGGAAATAAATCAATCCCTAAAAGGAAACAAAATAAACTTATAAAGGTGTTGACTAGATCACCTTATTTCAAGGAAACAAAAAAGGAAACTAAATAAAACATGATCTCAACATGTTGGACCTTTAGGGATCACGTCCTTATCCTTATTTTTAAGTGGCACATGCTTGTCACATGGTACTTTAAGTGAGTTCTTCCAATTGGACTCCATGTGGGCCTTTGGACACTTTATGTTGGGCTTGAAGGAGTAAGACAATGCCTCTTGGACCTTTATGAGATGAAATCTGACTCAACAATATGGGCTCTATCTCTTGAAGGTCTTGGATTAAACAATTCAATGCTTGCTTCATTACTTTAGCCCTAACTCTTGTCATTGGGCCTCCAACATCTTGTAATGGATCTTTAGAAATATGAGACTTGAATGTTGGGCCTTTGATATGGGAATTTCGTTCATCTCCTTGCCTTGAACATTCAAACTTCAAATCTGATCCAATTTCAGCTCCTAAGCTTCCTTTTGCAAGCTTATGTCCATGGAAGTCACGTCCTAGGTTTCCTTGAGGCGAATCACACAATGGATGTGTTTCTTCTTGTCTTTCACATGCCTATGGTTCTCCATCATTCCCTCCCTCCTCGAAAGGATTCGTCCTCAAATCTGCAGCATCAAAGAGGGATAAATCAGATACATTGAATGTAGCACTCACATTACCATAGGAGCTAGGCAAATCAATTTTATAAGCATTTTCATTAATCCTTTCTAAAACTTGAAAAGGGCCATCTCCTCTTAGCTATAGCTTAGATTTCCTTTGTTCTGAAAACCTCTCCTTTCTCAAGTGCACCCAAACCCAATCTCTAGGTTCAAATATAACACGCATTTTGTTTTTATTGGCTTGCTTTGCATATTGTTCATTTCTCCTCTCAATGTTGGCTCTAACTTTAGCATGCAACTCCAATTCATTCAAATGGGTTGCAATAGTAGAGAAGTCCTTCATGCTGGGAATAACTGTGTTGAGGAACACAGATTCTACATTGGCTTTGTTGCTGAAGTTGGTTGAGTTTTTGATGGAAATAAATCCTGAAAAAATTCATGGAGCATGTTGTGAACATGTTGTAACCTCTGTAATTTTCTCAGAATTTATTGAAATTGTTTCAATGAGTTTTTCAAGCAAAACACAGAGCTCTGCAGTTTTGAGAAAGTTGTTGAAGCTGTTTTGTTTGAAATGTATGATTGTGTATTTTTCAATTCCAATGCCTTGGATCATTTTTAATGTGATTAAAAATGTGTTATATTGATTTTGTATGCTTGCCAAATTGAATTTCTTGAAATTGGGTTTCCAAAAATTTCTGGATGTCAAATATGTCACATTAGCGTCTCGTTAGTGTATTTCGTTGTCCTGATTGTTTTGGCCGTCACAATTTTGTGACAAGTGCCGAAGTAATCTTGATAAAATGTAGACTAGCTAGAGATACTTAGGGTGATAGTTTGATATTCTCAAATTATTTGGAAATATAAATGATTAAGAGTGTATTCATCAATTTCAAGTTTTTCATGTATAGTTTGACTATATATGGTAAGCATGGTACAATGAAAGTGTTTCATTGGTACATCATAATAAAGGATATTACACTTGGTATTATGAATTTGAACTACACGAATTGAGAAATTAGCCGATTAGAGAGCCTGTCAGTACATGTTCCAGTTGACTGGCACATGCACCAATCGACTGCCACATGCACCAGTCGACTGCCACATGCACCAGTCGACTGGCTCGTGCACAGTAATCCATAGTAGTCGACTGAAACTTGTAGGAAAATCCCGGTGTGAGCATCACATGCCTACGGTGCGGAAAACAAAAATTTTTGTTCTGGAACCTTCCCGAAAGCCAGGATCCATGTGTCTATCCAACAAACTCAAACCATAACGGCCAAAGGAGACCGTCTCTAACGGTATCCATGCAGAGATCGGAGAACCTAACCGGGATAAACCCTTGACCCGGGAATAGCTAGAACAAATTAAAGAGTGCTAGCTCTTACCTTTGTCCTTGGAGAGCTTGGAAACGATGGAGAAGAACTTACTTGGAGAAGAAGAGAAGCTTGATGATCGATGATGGATAACTTGAAAAATAAAACTCTTTCTATCTTCTTTCAAGACCCACGATGATCACTCTTCTTTCCTTTGGAAAGAAAGCTTAATCAACACTTTTAATTCTACTCATAATCTATATCAACGATCATCTCTTCTTTCCTTTGGCAATTTTTTCTTTTAGTCATTTAATGCATAAATGACTAAGCATAAAATGGAGAAGCTTCTTCTCCTTTCTTCATCATACACGTATAACATATATATATATATATATATATATATATTATTTAATTAATTAATAATATATATATGTATATAAATGCTGAAGTGGTCCAGTCACACTAGGGTCGGTCCTACCGGATCCCGGTATGGAAAAATCACCGGAAACCATTTTCAGTAATATCGATGTCGCGATCTCATCGGGATATATCTCGATCTCATCGGGATCTATTTAATTCCATTTCTCTCCATGTATTGGATCTCTATCCAAAACTATTTTACGAATTCTCCGAGTCACTCTTATGTGTGTGACCCATTAGGTTCCCGGTTATGTTGGTCACTTAGATTAACACTTAATCTGAGCAAGTCATGAGCGGTATCTAGCAACACATCATGACCCCCAATTGATCGGAAAGTAATTGGTTTGACAAATGAACATATATTTATCACAAACCATATCACGAACCTTTTCATAGACAATTACTGTGCAATTTGTCCTTTCACCATGCTATACCCCACTTGGTTATGAGTATGGGCAAAGTGTCAACTCTTTACTAGACTGACTATGTCAAATCTAGTCCAAGTGATATCAGTTCTTGTCCTGGGACTCATTACTTAATATGTCAATGAAGACATTCTTCATGACATATATGCTCCGGCCAGAGACTTCCAAGTAATGACCCTGACAAGAGGCCATGGGTATCATCTTTTGCTATCACAGAAGTGGTGAATCCTCTATTGGCTACTCAATTACCTTCGAATACCTCAAGCTATACCCAATCATCACCCTATGAGCAACCTCTGTAAGGCAACAAGGAATGGAGTCAAAGCACAGAATCAGTATCCAAGATATCCTTGAGCAACTCAAGTCTAAGGATACTTGCACCATTGCTATGATGAGATTATCACTGACATTAGAATAGGACATCCATGTGATGATCTCATAGTAGGTCATCCAATGTACTTACTACCTCTAGTAAGCATCCACATCTCAACCCTAAATATCTCATATTTACGACTTACGAGATCCTTTGCTTGATCAAATCAAGGAGCTTGAGATATACTAGTCTCTCCGAATTACCGATGTCGAGTCTCAGTAATCCTATGAATAGGGATAATTTAGATACTGACATAATTGCACATGATAGGAATCTCAGTAGTATGATCACATCACAATTTCCTTCATGCTATGTCATATATCATGGACTTCATTAATTTGCTTATAGATCAATATCCATTCATAAATAATGAATATCAAATTAATGAAATATGCCTTTCTTTATTTGTTCATAAAGTATGTACACAACTTTGTACAAAATGCGCTAAAGGCGATTACCTTCAGGGCACTACTCTAACAATTGGAATCAGAGCACCAGTCGACTGGCTCGTGCACAGTAATCCATACTAGTCGACTAGCATATGTACCAGTCGACTGGCATATGCACCAGTCGACTAGCACATGCACCAGTCGACTACAACATGCAAAAGGTGGGATGATGGATGATTTTATTTATAGATTCAATGTGATTGATGAATTGCCCTAAATCATTCCATATAGTCATGGTGACTATAATCCTATGGCTTGGAGGAGAAGAAGATGAGACCTGAAAACCCTCACACATCATATGAAAACTAACGCCTTCCATTAATATGGGAGAACGAGTTCTTATAGAGTTGGGTTGTTGGGTAAACCCAAGCTCACTCTATCTGGATATGTTGAACCATGAAAATAAGATTTTCAGATTAATGGGTCGGTTTTCACTAGAGGCGTTGATTTGTTGAGTAAACTCAAGGTCAACGTGGACAGAGGCGAAATTGGGTAGTGTACATCAGTTGTACGAGCATCAAGAGTTGATAACCCAATGTGTGTGCATACATCACGAGTTGATAGCACTAGTCAATAGTTGCATCTATGAAGCAAATGGTATGACCGATACCCGCTGATAGATCTAAGGTGGCTTGTTGGGTAAACCCAAGGTCATTTTAGTAATGTCGGATATCTATGATGCAATTGGTATGACTGATACCTACCGATTGACCTAAGGTGGCTTGTTGGGTAAACCCAAGGTCATTTTAATAATGTCAGATATCGACCCAATAGGACATTTTGTCATAATGTTTCTTGGATTCGTACTGAGGGTTATGGATTCTTTGAAACTAGTGGGATCCATATGCATGTCATGCAAGTCCTTATGATCATGCATGTAATTCTATTCTAACATTCTTTCTCTCTTTTCCCTATAGGTTATTGAAGATGACTTCAAGTGTGAACTTGCGCTCGCTTATGGACTCGAACAAATTAACTGGACCCACTTTCTAGATTGGTAGAAATCGAGAATTGTTCTCGTGTGCGAGGCCGAGATATGTCCTAGATGTTCCACTTCTGATCTACTGCTGCTGATGCTTCGATGAGGATCGAAAGCATATCGTAAGCATCTTAAAACGGTGACATGGCTACTGCATTATGCTCGCATCTATGTCACGAGGCTGCGAAGCGGCATGAGTCTATGGATGCTAATACCATAGTGTTTCATCTTAGGGAGCTGTTTGATGAGCAAGCTCGATCGAAAGGTTCGAGACCTCGAGGCTACTCTTCACTACTAAGATGACTCGAGTTCATCTGCGATGCGGTATGCACCAAGATGAATGGGTATATTGAGAGGTTGGTGTCTTAGGTTTTGTTATGGATTATGAATTAAGTGTTGACTTAATTACGGTTAGATTGTCGATAGTTATTCACGGTTTGTGTTAAACTATCGGAAGAACCAAATATCCATGATAATCCTTAGTTGATCAATCTGCTTTCGAGCAATGAGCAAGCTATCAAGAAGGATAGCAAAGTGCTTATCGTGGACTCTTCTTACGGTTCAAAGAAAAGAAGTGAAGAAGAAAAGGTCTAAGCGAAAGGAAGTGTAGCCAAGAAGAAAACCAAAGAAACGCACCAAAGGAACTTGCTTCCATTGTGGCAAGGCCGCCACCGGAAGCGGGCTATAAAGTCTATCTGGAAGAATTGAAGCGAAGAAGGCATCAGATGCCTCGACTTCTTCAGGTATGTTTTTCATTGAGGTTAATACTATTTATGACCATAACATATGGGTATTAGATACCGGTTGTGGCTCACACATATGCAATGATATCACGGGGCCTCGGGGACGATGAACAACTCATGAAGGAGAGATAGACTGCGTGTAGGAAATGGAGCAAGAGTTGCTGCATTAGCCGTAGGCACTTATTTCTTATCACTCCCCAGTGGGCTTTGTAATTAAATTGGATGAATGTTATTTTGTACCTGTATTAACAAAGAACATATTATCTGTTTCTTGTTTAAATAGAGCTGGTTTCCATTTGACTTTTAGTAACAATGGTTGTTCTATTAGTTTGAATGGAATGCTTTATGGTCTTGGTACATTATGCAATGGAATTTACATATTAGATATGTCACATCCAATTATGAATGTCAATGAAACGAAAAGACATAAGCGAGATAATTTAAAATCAACTTACTTATGGCATTATGCATTGGCCATATAAATGAGAGGCATAGCTAAGCTCCATAAGAGTGGTAGTTTATGGTCATTTGATTATGAATCATATGACACATGCGAATCTTGTTTATTAGGCAAGATGACTAAATTACCCTTTAAGGGAAAGGGTGAGCGAGCGATCGGAGTATTAGACCTAATACATTCGATGTATGTGGTCCGATGTCCATCCATGCGAAGTGGTTGTCTTTACTTCATTACCTTTATCAATGATTATTCTCGATATGGGTACCAGATGTCGATGAGATACAAATCTGAAGCATTTGAAAAGTTCAAACAATTGAAATGAAGTAGAAAACCAACTTGGAAAAAGTATCAAAACATTACGATCCGATCGTGGTGGGGAATACTTAGACCAGCGCTTTTGGATTATCTCGAGATAATAGGATTTTATCTCAATGGACTCCTCCTTACACACCACAAATAATGGTGTGGTAAAAGGAGAAATCGAACCTTGTTAGACATGGTACGATCGATGATGGGCTTTAAAAAGTTACTAAAATCCTTTTGGGGTATGCAATCGAGGCAATTTGTTTACTTCCTAAGCGAGTTCCATCAAAGGCAGTTGATGTTACTCCATATGAGATGTGGACTAACAAAGACCCTATCTTACTCATTTGAAAGTTTGGGGTTGTCACCTTATGTGAAGCGGATCTGATCGAGATAAACTTGATGCAAAGTCGACAAGTGTTTGTTCGTAGGATATCCTAAAGAAACAATGGGATATCAATTCTACCTTCTTGAGGAACAAAAGGTGTTTGTTTCAAAGCATGCTGTTTTTAGAGAAAGAGTTTCTTTTATAAGAAGGCAGTGGGAGCAAGATTGAACTTGAAGAAGTTCAAGATGCTCGAACAGATCTTGAATCAATTGCTGAACTGAAACTGTGACTCATACTGAGATGAAATAGCAGTTCAACCGTCTATGACACACGAAGTTCGTAGGTCACGTAGGATACGCTCTGTTCTCTAGAGATATGGATTTCTCGTGAGTGAACAGACTGACGTATTGCTCATAGAAGATAATGAGCCTACGACCTATGAAGATGTTCTGAAGAGTTCAGAATCTGAGAAATGGCTTCATGCCATTGATTGAGCCAAGTTTATACTATGAATTGGCTGCATTTTTATAGCTGCTTGTGCATGTGTTGACTCCTAATTGATGATTTTTGTGCTTAAATTGGTTCCTCATACCGAGTTCTTTCAATTCTTAATTTGTCAGTAAATTGTCATAATTTGATACTTATTTCTCTACAATTTTTATTGCGACAATTGGTACTACAAATTGTTGCTATTATCTTATTGCAGGAACAAAGGAGTCAACGCCAGGAAGTCAACAGCCATAGGTCTTTCCGCACGTCGCGACGCACGGCGATGCACACGACGCGACGAGCAGGCTATTGCACATGTCGCGACAAATTTGATTTATTTATTTTATTAAATCACGACGTCGGCGGATATCGACTTTTATGGAAAGTTTGTCTCAACATTACGACCGGCTCGCGCTCCATCATATAAAAACTTGCCGTTTTTAGGTCATACGCAGACGAGGATAGAAAAAACTTTGAACACGCAGACTCGGGAAGCAGAAGAAGGAGACGACATTCAATTCCATCTCCACGTTTTCATCATCGTCTACCATCATCACCACCGTCAGCGTCTTCTGCCAAAATGAGCATCGTTACATCTCTAGTATCTGAGGGATCAACCAGAGTCATGCGTGGCTGAGTCAACTTTCCTCTTGAAGATGTAGCAATGGCTTGAGTTCACAGAAGCTTCGAAGGGGAGTAATCACATAGTATCTGTTAGACCCCAAATTTTTTTTTAATGATGTCATTAAGCATGGATTGTGATAATTGAGTGATTGTGCCTTATTTTGATTAAATTGGGAACATTAGTGGATAATTACGGTTTAATGTGGTTGAATGGGAATTAATAGGTAAAAATGTGTGAGGGCATTTTGGGAAGTTCATTTAAGTTGGAAGGGACTTAGGCTTATTAAGAGGGGTATGATAGTCTTTGTTACATGTCTTAGGTTAAAGAAAGAAAGAAAAGAAAAGAAGAAGAAAGAAAAGAAAGAAAGAAAAGAAGAAGAAAGAAAAGAAAGAAAGAAAAAGAAGAAGAAAAGAAGAAGAGGAAAAGAAAAGAAGAGAGTAGTCGGGAAAGGAAGAGAAGAAGAAGAGGAGGTTCGGTTCTTGGAGACCTTTGACAGTTGTGAAGCGTTTTTCGGGTAAGTTATGCTTCGTTTAACTTGTTTTGGTTGGATTTAAACCTAGAGAATGTGGAATCTGTGAGAATCGAAGGTTTTAGGGTTTTAGGGTGAAAACGGTGAGATTTCTTGGGTTGATGCATTTGTGTTTAATTTCTGAGTTGATAATGGGTTAGAAATGTAGTTTGAGACTTAATCTATTGTTTGGATGTGTTGGATTTGGTTAAGGGAAAGAATCGAAGTTGGGATATGCAGGAATCTGGATTTCGGAGTCATTTCCCAGATCCGCACGTCGCGACGTGTGTATGAACACGCCGCGAAGTGCGAGGAAGGAAAACAACGTCATGCGAATTAATATTTATTAAATCGCGACGTGTGACATTTTCTTTCGTCATGACGTGCAGCGGCTTGTTCGCCGCGACGTGCAAGAGAGGCGTTAAATCGCGATGTGCGTGGGATAGCGTCGCGACGTTCGAAGGACTTTGCCTCGTCGCGACGTGCGAAGGCCTTCGCCGAGACTAACGTCCGATTGGCTAAAATGAGATTTTGATATTTTTGGGCATATCTTGGAAGCGGATGTCGATTGAGGTGATTTCAAATTCATTGTGATCTAGAAATAAGGACTACGAGTTGTATGAAGAAAGGAAGTTCGGAAATTATTTCGAAGAGTTCGAGATTTTCGATGGGAGTCGGATGGAGACTTTTAACGCTTTACTTTTTGCTTTTCGAGCTTTATTGAATATTTGCTATGGATATTAATTGTATGAAAACTTGGTTTATTATAGGGAACCAAGCTGATTTGACCCAATCGTAAGAGGAAGGACAACAGTGAGTCTGATACTCAAGCGATACTAGGTGGGTAATATGCTTATGGTTATTGTGTGTACGAGCAAATTGCCTTGTGTGTGCTTATTTGCTTGCATGATATGACCTTGATGGTATTGAATGATATGAGAATTATGGAATGTGCATTTTGATTATGATTATGCATGGATTGATAGGCCTTTATGGCAATGGACAAGAATGAGAATTGAGAAAATATGAAAAATGCTTTGAGCATGAATCGAATGGATTATGTGATTTGTTTGGGTAAGAGAGTTACGGATGGAGTCACGTGCACATTGACAGTAAAGTCTTCTCCTGGCTGCCCGCTTGTGGCAACGAGATCCTTGAGAAATCGGACTCGGATAGTTTACAGATTTACCTTTCGGTTATCCGGATCATTTACGGAACTCTCGAGCCAATTGGTTGTGCATACATGATTGATTTGATGAGCATATGAGCATAACATATGATGGATTTGATAGATTTGTTGCATAATGATTGTTATGTTGAAAGCGAAATTGCATGACTTACGAATGAATGTGAATAAATTGATGAATTATGACTTCTAGTGATATGTATATTGCTTGATTGCGTGGCTCGTTGCCAATGGCTATAAACGTATATGCCACTTGAGCTTGACTCACCTCATTACTCTCCCTCCTCAGTGCGGTCGAGGGCGATTATCGACCTTGCAAGGCATCGGAAGCGTCAAGCTAGTTAGAAGCCTTGTATAAGTTAGTACTTTGGTTAGCCCTGACATTTCATCATGGAGCATACTTTTGTATTTTGGGATTTAATTTCATTTTGTATTGTGTTATATTTTGAGAATCTTGGTTGAATTTCTCTGAATGTCAATGACATATGTTTTATGAATTTGAGATGATTAATGCATGTTTAGAATGCGTGTGAAGAATGTATGTATATGTACGAGTATATGTATTGTGTGTGTATCGAATTATGTGTTTCTATAGATGTTGGGATCGGGTCTGACGGTATTTGGGCGCCCGACGCCGGCGCCACCCGAGGGGCCGCCTCAGGATTCGAACATACGGGGCCCGGGCCCAACATGTTTGGTATCAGAGCGCCTAGGTTTAGGTGTCCTCGGCTTAGGATGCATAATAGGATTGTGTGCCCTATGATTAATTGTTGCATTGATTACGTGACATGCATATCATGCATACATGTAGGTTGACATATAGCTAATCCTTAGTGTTTCCATTTGAAGATGCGATGCCACCTCGTAGAAGGACACGAGGAGTTATCAAGGATCTGCTTTTTGACTCTCCGACGAGAGAGCGGAGGGTGATGAGTTAGTAGCCCGAGGGAATCTTGAGGCTTCAGAGGGCTAGGTAGTGAGCCCGTTTTGCCATCAACTCGAGTCGCCCGGTTCCACGGGAGCAAGTGCCTCCATTAGATCCGAGGCTATTTGAGCGTTTACTCGAAGCATTAAATGCGGCTATGGGTCGGATACCACGATATTTCCTTGACCCGATTCGGAAGGCGCGACGATTTGATCGATTGAGGAAGTATGGGGCGATTGATTTCTTTGGGACGTCGGATCTGAAGAAGCCGAGACTTAGTTGAGGAAGGCGAGAGTGCTCGACCGGATGGAGTGTGAGGATGACGAGGGTCATCTATGTGGCGAGTTTGCTTGAGGAGATGCACTTCACTTGGTGGTAAAGCTATACGAGGAGTCAAATGAGGCCAGTAGGGTTGGCGTGGCAGGATTTTGTGGTTGCTTTCAGGAAGAAGTACCTGTCGAGGTATATGTACAGCGAAGCAGAGGAGTTTCTCGGTTTGACTCGAGAGGATATGGTATCGGTGAGTATGAATGTCGGTTTACACAGTATCCGGTATGCTTGGATTTGATCTTTGAGTGAAATTGCGGATGTCGCGGGTTTGAGTCAGGTCTGCACTTGGCCATTAGAGAGAAGGTGATCGTGCAAAACTTCTGTGACTTCCAGCAGCTGGTTGAGGCAGCTCTGAGGGTTGAAAATATAGAAAATATTAAGAGTGTTGTGAACAAGAAGAGAAAGGGCAGAGAGCGAGTCCAGGAGAGGAGGTAGCACTAGTACTCCTATGCGGACAGAGTGCTAGGAGCTTCGATCCAGTCGAGAGGAGAGGAGGCGATTAGTGCGAGCCGACCGAGGCCGATGAGGACTTCTACTATTTCTCACCAAGCTTGAAGGTGGGTGGCGATAGAAGAGGAGATAGAGACAGATCGTTAGTCCCAAAGTGTAAGCCTTTGGGAGAGCTCATAGAGAGAGTGCTTGGTCGCGGGAGCATGCTTATTTGTGGGAGAAGGGACACATTGCGGAGAGTGTCCTCGGCCTCGAAGACATGAGAGAGGTCAGATGCAAACTCAGGAGGGCCGAGACCATGGGTGGAAGGCGTGAAGTGGGCGCCTGATCTGGTAGAAGGTGAATCTTCGGGGAGACCGAGAGGCGAGGCACCGGCCGAGTGTTTGCGATGACTAGAGGATCTTGAGGCTGCGCGGATGTTGTCACGGTATAATTGATTATTTTACGATGAAGTGATAGTGTTGATTGATCCGGTTCTACTCATTCGTTTGTTTCTTCGAGTAGACCCGTGTGCGATATGATTGTGAGCCCTTTAGATACTCCACTGATGGTGAGTACATTGTGATTAGTCAAGTGTATAGAGGTTATGAGATTCGCATTGGTGGAGAACTTCTAGTGGTCGATTTGATGCCACTGAAGATGAGCAGTTTAGACGTGATTTTGGGCATGGATACCTTAGAGATCAATGCCGTTTGGATTATAAGCAGAAGAAAGTGGAGTTTGAATTGGATAGTGGAAAGAGTGGTGTTTGTGGGGACACGAGGAAGCGAGTCCGCCTGAATTGTTCGGCATTGACGATAGAAGATGATGAGTAAAGGATGTGAGGCATTCTTGGCTTATGTGATAGACTCGGAGATAGAGGAAAGTTGGAGGATATTCCAGTAGTCAGGGATTTCTCGGACGTCTTCCCCGAGGAATTGCCAGGACTACCGCCAGCTCGGGAAATTGAGTTTCCCATTGAGCTTTTGTCAGGTACAAGGCCGATTTCAATTCCACCTTATCAGATGGCTCCAGCAGAATTGAAAGAGCTTAAGGAGCACTTGGAGGAGTTATTGGAGAAAGGGTATATCAGGCCGAGTTCTTCGCCTTGGGGAGCTCCGGTCTTGTTTGTAAAGAAGAAAGATGGATCCTTGAGAATGTGTGTGGACTATAGGAAGTTGAATCAGGTAACGGTGAAGAACAAGTATCCGCTTCCTCGCATTGATGATCTGTTTGATCAATTGCAAGGGGCGAGAGTCTTCTCGAAGATTGATTTCAGATCGGGTTATCATCAGTTGTGGATTAAGGAGTCGGATGTGCCGAAGTCTGCTTTCAGGACTCGGTATGGACACTTTGAGTTTTTGGTGATGCCCTTCGACTTGACGAATGCGCCTGCAGCCTTTATGGATTTGATGAATCGGGTATTCAAGCCATTCTTGGACCAATTTATCATTGTCTTTATCGATGATATCTTGGTGCATTCGAAGTGATGAGGAGCATGAAGAGCATTTGCGGTTTCTTTAGAGACTTTGGGAGGCATGAGTGTATGCCAAATTAGAAATCGAATTTTGGTGAGAGAGGTGTCATTTCTTGGACACGTGATCTCGAGCAAGGAGTTCATGTGGATCAAAGAAGATAGAAGTTGTGATGAGTTGGGAAGCACCGAAGAGTGTAGCAGAAGTGAGGAGCTTTCTAGGTTTGGCAGGCTATTATAGGAGATTCGTGGAGGGATTCTCCATGATATTCCCTCCGATGACAAAATTGTTGAGGAAGAATCAGAAGTTTGATTGGAGTGAGGATTGTTAGAGGAGCTTGAGGAGCTCAGCTCAGTTAATGAGTGCTCGATTTTGATTTTGCCTTGGGTGATGAGGGCTATTTGGTCTCTGATGATGCTTGAGGAAGGGTCTTGGTTGTGTTTGATGCGGGGAGACGGGTGATTGCTTATGCTTGAGCGATTGAAGCCTTATGAGTTGAATTATCAAGCCTTGCGATTTGGAGTTAGCGGCGATGATCTTTGCCTTGAAGATTTGGAGGCATTACTTGTATGGAGTTGGACTCGGATCTTCACCGATCATAAAAGTCTGAAGGCTGAATTTGAGGCGAGAGAAGGTGGATTGAGCTCTTGGGACTATGATCATTGATTGAGTATCATCCGGCAAGGCCAATGTTGTGGCGGATGCCTTGAGCAGGAAGTCGTCGATTGCTCATGTGCGATCAGTTTATCTTCCTTTATTGGAAGAGATGGCCAAGCTTAAGATAAGCTTGAAGCAGGAGGAATCGGATTGCCTTCTAGCTCACTTTCGAGTGAGGCCGATTCTTAGGGAAAAGGTTAGGAATTGCGGGTTCAAGATGCGAGTTGAGTAGACTTCGAGATGAGATTCGAATGGTAAGGTTTACGAGATAGAGTGCGGGATGATGGGCTTATGACGGTGGGGAATAGGTTATGTATTCCGATGTGCGAGAGGTTAAATCGAGATTATGGATGAGGCACACAATCGCCTTATGCCATGCATCCGAGTAGCACCGGATGTATCGAGATCTGAGAGAGCATTTTTGGTGGAAAGGCATGAAGAGGGATATAGCGAGTTAGTTAGTAAATGTCTAGTGTGTCGAAAGTCAAAGCGAACACGAGCACCTTGAGGCAAGTTGAGACCGTTGCCTATTCCGAGTGGAAGTGGCGGCGAGTGACTATGGACTTTGATGGGATTGCCCGGGACTAGTAAGAGCATGATGCCATATGGGTGATTGTGGATCGATTGACCAAGTCAGCCCACTTTTGGCGATTATGATTGATTCTTTGCATGTGTTAGCAAAGTATATTGATGAGATAGTGAGATTGCATGGGATTCCAGATTCGATTGTGTCCGATAGAGATCCTCGGTTTACTTCGAGGTTTTGGGGTAGTTTGCAGGAAGCTTTGGGGATGAAGCTGAATTTTAGTACGGCTTTTCACCCTCAGACGGATAGTCAATCTGAGAGGACCATTCGAACACTTGAGGGAATGCTTCGAGCTTGTGTGATGGATTTTCGAGGAGCTTGGGATGAGCATTTGCCGTTGGTCAAATTTGCTTATAACAATTCGTACCATTCGAGCATTCAGATGGCCCCATATGAGGCTTTGTATGGACGGAGGTGTAGGACTCCGATCTGTTGGGACGAAGAAGGAGAGAGGCAATTGGAAGGAGCAGAATTGATTCAAATGACAGTTGAGAAAATCAATTTGGTTAAGCAGCGACTTAAGGCAGCACAGGATAGGATGAAGAGTTATGTGGATGCTCACCGAAAGGAGATGGAGTATGATGTTGCTGAGAAAGTGTTCCTTAAGACATCTCCTTGGAAAGGAGTATTGAGATTTGGCAAGAAGGGGAAGTTGAGTCTGAGGTATGTGGGTCCTTATGAGATCCTTGATAGGATTGGACCACTCGCCTACAGATTGGCGTTACCTCCGGAGTTACAGCATATTCACGATGTCTTCCATGTGTCGATGTTGAGAAGGTATAGATCGGATCCGTCACATGTCATTCAGACTAGTGAGGTTCAGCTGCGAGATGATTTGAGTTATGAGGAGCTTCCGGTGCAGATTTTGGATACCAAGGACAAGGTTCTCAGGAATAAGACGGTTTAGCTAGTCAAAGTCGTTTGGAGGAACCATTCTATAGAGGAGGCTACTTGGGAGCCCTTGGAAGCCATGCGGGAGAAGTATCCGCATCTCTTCGACGATTCAGGTAAATTTCGAGGACGAAATTTCTTTTAAGAGGGGGAGAATTGTTTGACCCCGAATTTTTTTTTATGATGTCATTAAGCATGGATTGTGATAATTGAGTGATTGTGCCTTAGTTTGATTAAATTGGGAACATTAGTGGATAATTACGGTTTAATGTGGTTGAATGGGAATTAATAGGTAAAAATGTGTGAGGGCATTTTAGGAAGTTCATTTAAGTTAGAAGGGACTTAGGCTTATTAAGAGGGGTATGATAGTCTTTATTACATGTCTTAGGTTAAAAGAAAAGAGAAGAAAAGAAAAGAAGAAGAAAAGAAAAGAGAAGAAAAGAAAAGAAGAAGAAAAGAAGAGAAGAGGAAAAGAAAAGAAGAGAGTGCGCCGTCGGGGAGAGGAAGAGAAGAAGAAGAGGAGGTTCGGTTCTTGGAGACCTTTGACAGTTGTGAAGTGTTTTTTGGGTAAGTTATGCTTCGTTTAACTTGTTTTGGTTGGATTTAAACCTAGAGAATGTGGAATCTGTGAGAATCGAAGGTTTTAGGGTTTTAGGGTGAAAACGGTGAGATTTCTTGGGTTGATGCATTTGTGTTTGATTTCTGAGTTGATAATGGGTTAAAAAAGTAGTTTGAGACTTAATCTATTGTTTGGATGTGTTGGATTTGGTTAAGGGAAAGAATCGAAGTTGGGATATGCAGGAATTTGGGTTTCGGAGTCGTTTCCCAGATCCATGCGTCGCGACGTCTTGATATGAACACGTCATGACGTCTGCGAGGAAGGAAGGCAACGTCGCAACGAATTAATATTTATTCGCCGCGACGTGTGACAACTTGCTCGTCGCGACGGCGGCTTGTTCGCCGCGACGTGCAAGAGAGGAGCGTTCGTCGCGATGTGCATAGGGATGACGTCGCGACGTTCGAAGGACTTTGGCTCGTCACGACGTGCGAAGGCCTTCACCGCGACGAACGTCTGATTGGCTAAAATGAGATTTTGATATTTTTGGGCATATCTTGGAAGCGGATGTCGATTGAGGTGATTTCAAATTCATTGTGATCTAGAAATAAGGACTACGAGTTGTATGAAGAAAGGAAGTTCGGAAATTATTTCAAAGAGTTTGAGATTTTCGATGGGAGTCGGATGGAGACTTTTAACGCTTTACTTTTTACTTTTCGAGCTTTATTGAATATTTGCTATGGAATATGAATGTGAATAAATTGATGAATTATGACTTCCTAGTGATATGTATATTGCATGATTGCGTGGCTCGTTGCCAATGGCTATAAACATATATGCCAATCGAAGCCAGACTCACCCATTACTCTCCCCTCCTCGAGTGCAGATCGAGACGATTGTCGACCTTGCAAGGCATCGGAAACGTCAAGCTAGTTAGAAGCCTTGTATAAGTTAGTACTTTGGTTAGCCCACCAGCATTTCATCATGGAGCATACTTTTGTATTTTGGAATTTAATTTCGTTTTGTATTGTGTTATATTTTGAGAATCTTGGTTGAATTTCTCTGAATGTCAATGACATATGTTTTATGAATTTGAGATTATTAATGCATGTTTAGAATGCATGTGAAGAATGTATGTATATGTACGAGTATATGTATTGTGTGTGTATCGAATTATGTGTTTCTATGGATATTGGGATAGGGTCCGACGGTATTTGGGCGCCCAAAACCGGTAGCGACCGAAGAACCTCTCGGGATTGGACATCGGGGCCAAGACTGACGATATCTGAATTCTAGTTATATTTGTGTAACCGAGTTAGAGGAATGCATCGATATTTCTAGATTAGCATTGTTATAGTTTAACAGTGTCTTGATAACTATGTTGAGATTTGGACTAAGTAATTTGTAGAACTTTTGATGCTTAATATATGAAGTTTCATATATGTCATTGAATATTGCATTTACGGTCTTTATCGCCTAGTTGTGTTTGATTGAGATTGTTGTGTTTTATTGATAGGCGGTTGCAATTGCTTGTCTATTCTCACACTAAGGTTTTAACAAGATTTAAATGATGGAGTTCATTAATTAAATCTTTGGACCAAGAATCCTTTCGGGTTGATCTTTGAAACTTAGTGGATTGTATCCTAAAAATCATTTTGAGCTGTGATAGCTGAGCCTCATTTTCAAGAGGATTTTATCAATTTGATTTTATCGATTCTTTGTTTATTGCATTATTTCAAAATCCAAAAATATTCTTTTATACTTTTGTTCGATTTTGATTACTTTGTCGGTTTTGACCAAATACCAAACCCAGTTTATCGACTTCAATTGCAATTTTGACATTTAGGCTAGTTTAGACCATTTTATTTGGTTCCAATTAAGTGAGGCGACCGAGGTTGCATTCTATCTGACAATCTTGGAATTTATTTTATTTGACGGGTTTCAAGGTCGATCGTGAGATCGCATCGACAGAGCCGTAATCAAATTAGCGCGTTGTCGGGGAACCAAAAATTGGTTTACCATCGGATAGCCATTGTCATTCTTTTGACTTATCGTTGATAATAGGAATCATTGTTTTTGCTTGCATTTAGTATAGTTTGATCTTTCTGACTTGTTCATAGTATAGGTTTGATTCCTTTTGCACCAAATACATCATACTTTGATTTTGTCTCTTACTTTGCACATTTTATTTTCACACATACACTCATACATACACTCATACATCCATACTCTACGCATTCATAGCATTTCACTTTTATCCGATCTTGTGTGTTGTGAGCAATCTTGTTACCATTCATTTTATTTGTGGATTGATTTTTGGTGCATGCCGGAGAGGTAGACTTGTTCAATTCCATCCAGAAGTTGAGAGACATTTGAGGAGACTTAGGAAAGAAAGGAAAGAACAAGAGAGGCGGAGAGTAGTTGGCGAGATAGTGAGAATATGGTGAGAATCAAACATTTTCCGAATCTGATTATCTGTTCACCAACCTAGAAATGGGACTAATGTAGGAAATGGTGAGCATGAGAGAGTGGGAGAAAACAATGAGAACCAGAGATGTAGGACAATTAGGGAAGCAACAACTTCTGATGTTCATTATGATCCATTTACTACTGCTTGCCCTAATTTTGATGTTAATTTTGAGATTAAAGGCTTGTTGATTAATTCTCTTCCTAAATTTCATGACTTGGCAGGAGAGGATCCATATATGCACCTACAGGCTTTGACAATGATCTGCCAGAGTATAAAGCCAGTGGGAGCTACCTTGGATCAAGTGCTTTGGAAGGTGTTTCACTTGTCCTTGGAAGGGAAAGCAAGAGAGTGGTATATGAGTCTTCTAGGCATGTGACCAATGCTTACCATATTTGGGCCAATCGAGGAAGGCCTTTTGGAGAAATACTTTCCACTTCGGGACATCTTCCATGAGGAAGGAGATTTACTCGGCCGTCGAGAATGCGATGAGTCCTTTGTATGATTATTGGAACCGCTTCCAAGATCTTTTGTCTAGATGCCCCATCACCAAATTCACGATGAACAATTGGTGCGATACTTTTATGATGGGTTGAAGAGTCGGGAGAAGGGTATGTTAGATCTTTGCATCTGGAGGCTCTCGATTGACCTTCTGACCTTGGAAGCATGGGATCGATTAAGAAGATGGCTTTAAACCATCAACGATCAGATGTCGGAGATCAAAGAGGAGTGCATGAGTTGGGAGCCTTGGGCTCAAGCTAAAATAATGGAAAGCCTAGAATTGAAAGTGGATTCTTTGGAAAATCGGATAACATCACAGCTGTCTTGCATCACGGCCGAGCTGAAAAATTTGAATGTGCATCGTTCTACTACTTCAATAGAGCTTACCGCACCTAGTTGTGAAAATTATGGGTCGGTAATGCATATTTCGAGTGTTTGCCTAGGACGATATGAGGAAGTTTTGGCAATGTATCAAAGCTGAGCGAGAATCAGAAATGGGACCCATACTACAACACATACAATGAAGGATGGAAGGCTAATCTAGATTGATTGGAGGAATGAGGAGAGCAGGGCACCTACGAGTTGCACAAGAGGGGAGGCTGGCACTTCCACTAGCAGTTCCTAATCAACAACAAGCCTGGTAGTCCCACGAAGGAGGATACCAATCAGTTTCTCCACGATATGATGACCTTGATGAAGGAAGAGAGGATTCTAATGCTAACGGTTTAATGCTATTGCTTCTTTGATTCAACAGAGTTCCTCAAAGGCTGCTTGCGGGTTTAATGCCTTGGAGAAGAGGATGGAGCAATGGGAGACCAAAGCGGAGAACATAAATTCCTATGTTACTCGGTTGTCTAACAACATGAGTGAAAATCAAGCAAAAGCGGTGGGACTATTCCTTGAATCTTGTGATGAACCGAAGAGTTTGAATGCCATTGCCCTCGAGTGGGAAGCAAGTGAGGTTTAAGCCTCGAGATGATGAAGAGCCATGTGAGGATAAGATTGAGAGTGAGCGGTACCCCCCACAGGATAAGATTAAGAGATCGAAAGTGCGAGGGAAGAAGAACTTACGAGAGAGAAAGCAAGCTTCAAGGAACAAGGGAACTACTTGAGAGAGTTCCAATGATCAAGCAGGAAGTGGAGAGTCAAGCAAGCAAGCAGGTAAAGGTAAGGAGGTAAGTATTCAAGACCTTCCTTTTGCAAACTCTTATTTGATGAGCAAGCGCCTAAATGAAAAACAACATGAAATGAAATTATTGACTTGTTTGGGAAGGTTGAAGTGAATGTGCCTTTGCTAGATTTAGTGAAGAGAGTTCCAGCCTATGCAAAATATTTGAAGGATTTGTGCACTAACAAGAGGAAGTTTAGGCGAATGAGAGAGTGCAAGTGAGTTCCAATATACGCATTGTTTAAGCCGCAGATACCTGTCAAGTGTCAAGACCCCGGATCTTTTACCATCCCTTGCACCTTAGGGAAAGTGACTATCGGTAGAGCTTTGTTAGATGTGGGGGCAGCAATAAATGTGATGCCTAAGTCAGTTTATGAGGCCTTAGGAGTGAAGAGTATTAAGCCTACATCTGTTGTCCTTCAGTTGGATGATAGATCCTTTAGGCATCCGGTGGGGATAATTGAAGATATCTTGGTGCAAGTTAAAGGTTTAGTGTTTCCTGCCGATTTTTATGTTCTTGACATGTCTACTGAGGTTATGCAGGATACTTCACTGATTCTTGGACGACCCTTCCTTGGACAACAAGTACAATGATTAGCATGAAGGAAGGAAAGATAACCATGGAGGTTGGCGATCAAAGGGTGAGCTTGACATGTATGAAGCAATGAAGCACCCCGTGAGGATTACTCTCTTTGGAGTAAATATGCTTGACACGGTTATTGATGATGCATGTTGTGATTTTGCACAAACTTTAACATCTTCTCTGACACTCTTCTTGGAGAACATTTGCTTGCGATGATTTTGTAGGAGAGACTTCAAGTCAAGTGTTGGACATGGGCGCACGAGCCAAGCCGTTGGGATGAAACTTCGAATTTTGTCGGGTGACTATCCCAGTTTGAGGACCCACCATGAGACCAGGTTGTTTCTCTACTGCATTCTCATTTTATTCATGCATCTGTTTGGAAGTGATGAAAACTTTTATGTTGCATGAATATCTTGATTAAGTGTGGGGAGAAACCTAGCGATGAGACTAGGCTGTAGTTAGGTAGGATTTACATTCATTGTTGAATAAATTGCTTTCCTTTGTTAGCTTTACATCTTTCTAAAGAAGCATGACATTCTTGGAGGATAAATTTTGGGAGATTGATTGTTTTAGATTGATTTTGATTGGATTAAGTCGGGTTTGTGTCTTTCTTTTGAGGCGGAGGAGCTGCGGCGTATTTGTATTTATACATCGCGACGTCGTCGTTCCTCTTTATGCCCTCGTCGCGGCGTATTTGCATTTATCGTCGCGGCGTATCTTGTTCATATAAGCGCTTACGTCGCGACGTGCCCATACTCGACACCGCCGACGTCCCATCGTTTGAAGTACCCTTTTGCCCTTATGTCCTGCGGTCTTGGCGTTTATGCGGAGCCCTTCTTGTCTTTTCACGTTGCGACGTTCCATCTTCTTTCGCCGCTTCATCTTCTTCTTCTTCTTCTTCTTCTTCTTCTTCTTCTCTTTTCTTTTTACTCTTTTCTTTTCCCGCCGTCGTCGTTGCTCTAGCTCTCTCCGTTCGCTCTCTCTGTGTTGCTGAGTCCACATCCGTCTCCCTTCTTGCATCTCTGATCTTTGTAAGTGTTCCATTGTCCTTCATGTTCTTGTTTTTCATCTGCGTTGTTAGAGGTTTTGAGTTAGGTTTCCCGCGACAAGCGATTGCTAACCGCGATGCGTCTGAAAAAAATCATCATACGCCGCGATGAGCGCATTGCCTCGTCGCGACGTACGAAGTACCTTGCCTCGCCGCGACGTCTGCTTCACCTCGTCGCGATGTCTAGTCGAGGACTTGGCCTCGCCGCGGCGTCTGCCCACACGTCGCGACAAGGAGGCTGATTTTTTCTTAATTCCTTATTGATTTTTCTATTATGTTTCTTTTTGTTTGCAGGATATGCCTCGCCTGAAGAGCGTTAGCAAGTCCCAGCGTCCCGACCCTTCTCATGTCCTTCCCTCTCCTCAAACTTCGCTTGATGAGTTTATTTCTGCTCTACCGGTTTCCCCTCATCCCGCCGTCTCTCCACCTTCCTTAGGGGTTTTCTCCGCTAATTCTCCCTCTCCTCAACCCTCACATTCTTCGCACCACCACCCCTCCCCTACCCATTCCCCTTCTCTCCAGGTTGATCCGGAGTATGTTGCCCTGGCTGCCAAAACTGAGGCCCAGGCCATACTGAAGGAAAAACCTTTTCCTTTAACCCCTGCCACTAACCCATTTGTCCACCAACTCTTCGCACTCAACCTCATCATCCTTGCCCATACCCGTACCTCTGGGAACATCACCTTCGTCCGCCAGTACTACACCCGTGCCCGCTACTCAAGCTCTTATAGCATTGCGTTTCGTGGTGTCTCCATTCCCCGTGCCTTTACTTCTATCTCTATTCGGGAGCATTATCAGCTTCCTCCACACCCGTTGCCCTTCTGCTGACTCATACATAGTACCCTTGGGATGATGTTCTTCATACTCTCGCCTGAGGGTATTGAATAGTATCAACCAGTAGCTCAACGTTATCTCACTTGTGTTGACCTTCGATCTGAAGCCCGTCCGTGGCTTTATTTTATCTGCAACAACATCCTTCCTACTACCCACCTAGCCATGGTTCCCAAGGAGCAGGCCCTTTATATTTATCTGTTGATGGTCGGTCGGCCAGTCGATCTCGCCCATGCCATCACCTCTGCCCTTCGTCAATGCATCCTCTCCACCAACCCCAACCATTCTCTCATATTTCCTCACCTCATCAATGACATGTTTCGAGACTATCGGGTCCGGAACATCCGACCGACCTACCTTGAGCACTGCCTCGCTTTTTGTACATCCGTCTCAAATCGACCTCGTGGCCTTCCTACCCCATCTACCCTCCCCACCTTCTTCTCCTTCCCTCCCCTGCTACTTACCTTTGTTCCTTCCCCTCCTGTTCCTCCCGTTTCTTGTTACTCCACGAGGCTCCTCCTCGTGATCACATTCCCTCCTTCCGCCTCCTCTGCTTGATCGCCCTTCTTCAGCGGTGACTTACTTGAATAGAGGTGAGATGGCTGCAGATCGCCAAGATACCATCGATGTTCACACTTATTGCGGATCGCTGCAGCTGCCCATCCCTCCTGTTCCCAGGATCCTTGGTGGTCCTAGTACTTCTCCGGCTGCTCCTCCAGACCCACCAGCTGATGATCCTCCGGCTTAGCTTTATCTTTTAGTTCTTTTCTTTTATTGTATTTATTTTCTTTTGTTGTATTTCTTTCCTTTTGTTGTCTTTTCTTCATGTATTTAGTTCCTTAGTTCTTTTGTTTCTTTTGTCCTTGACTTAATCCGCTTCATGCTCAATCTATGATTTTGTGCCTTCTTCTTCTTCTCTTTTCCTTCCTCTACTTTTCATTGAGGACAATGTGTGCTTCAAGTGTGGGAGTTGTTTCCTCATTTATTTTCACATTGTATGATTGTTGATATTGAGGACAATATGAATTGTTGGCTAATTGGTGCATTCTCACGATAAACTTGGTGAATTTTCTATCTTTCACGTCATTACGCATTTCTTCGCATGACGAGTGTCCACACGTCATGCGTAAACGCTCTTCAGATTTTGTATACGTCATGACGTCATCCTTATTACGTCCACGGCGTCCATACGTCTCGGCGTGCATACGCGTCGCGACGCAATACTCATGCATGAATGATTCTGTGCTTAATTCTTCCACTCATTTCAAATTTATCTCGCACTAGACTTTTGTGGCTTTTGTTTTCAAAGTTTTTACTAGGTTCAAAATGATGCTTGAGTTTTTGAAAACACCTTCCATCCTTTAATGATAATAGACCTTGACAGAATCTTGCTTTCAATGTTCTCAATTCAAAGTGAATGGAAGCATGCTAACAAAGTGGCATTGTGAGTTTTTGAGACTTGAGATTGTTCATGGAGATTATACCCTTGTGGAAGGATATTTTGAGCCATAACTTTTCCTCTATCTTTGTGTGCATCTACTTATTTCATTCTTTTCTAGAACTTGTTTCAATTCTTACTTGAAGCTTAATGGACTGAATTTTTGTTGATATGATAGAGGCGTTCCTTTCTCAACCCATTTTCCTAAACAACATCCCACTACACATTTATCCTTGCTAGCCCTTTGAGCCCTCCTATTATGAGCATTTGCATTCATATCCTTGTGGTGTCATCGGTTATTTTGCCTATGTCAAAATAACATTAAAAAAATTAAAATTTTAAAAAATTTAAAAAATTGTGTGTCGAGAAAGAGACAATGTCTACAAAAATGTTCAAATGAAAAAAATTGCATTCATTTATGCAAATGATTAGTTTGCATTCCTTTATTGACATCGATTCGCGTTTAGTGCATATGCTCATATTTTCTTTCTTTCCGTTCATCCATTTCATTTAGCCTTCCATACATTACAACCCTCAAAGTCCTCTTGATCTTGAGAATGATAGTTTTGTGGTGGAGAAATAGAATTGACACAAGATTATGGTAAGAGATGGATTAAGTAGATTGAGAGAAAAAATATCCTAGACACTGAGTGGTGGCGAAAACACTATATCTTGAGTGCTATCTCTTCTGTTCAATCTCTTGTACTTGAATTCTTTCAATGTTTATTTTATTAGCACTCTTTCATTTTGTTGTGGTTGAATTCTGAGGAAGTGACTTGCGTCAATTTCATTTTATTGTTTTGAGCATGGCTGCTATTTTCTTTTCCTCTTGTATTCTTTTTTACTCTTGTAAACTTTGTCCAAGAGTACAAAGGTCCAAGTGTGGGGGAATTTGATTGAGCCAAGTTTATACTATGAATTGGCTGCATTTTTATAGCTGCTTGTGCATGTGTTGACTCCTAATTGATGATTTTTGTGCTTAAATTGGTTCCTCATACGAGTTCTTTCAATTCTTAATTTGTCGATAAATTGTCATGATTTGATACTTATTTCTCTACAATTTTATTGGGACAATTAGTACGCAAATTGTTGCTATTATCTTATTGCAGGAACAAAGGAGTCAATGTCAGGAAGTCAACAGCCATAGGTCTTTCCGCACGTCGCGATGTCTGGCGATGCACACGACGCGACGAGCGACGTTACACACATCGCGACAATTTGATTTATTTATTTTATTAAATCGCGATGTCTGCGGATATCGACTTTTATGGAAAGTTTGTCTCATCGTTCCGACCGGCTGCGCTCCATCATATAAAACTTGCCGTTTTAGGTCATACTGTGACGGGATGAAAAAAATTTGAACACGCAGACTCGGGAAGCGAAGAAGGAGGCGACATTGATTCCATCTCACGTTTTCATCATCATCTACCATCATCACCACCGTCGGCGTCTTACGCCAAAATGAGCATCGTTACATCTCGATGTCGAGGGATCAACCAGAGTCATCGTGGTGAGTCAACTTTCCTCTTGAAGATGTAGCAATGGCTTGAGTTCACGAAGCTTGAAGGGAGTAATCATATAGTATCTGAATTCTAGTTATGTTTGTGTAACCGAGTTAGAGGATTGCATCGATATTTCTAGATTAGCATTGTTATAGTTTAACAGTGTGCTGATAACTATGTTGAGATTTGGACTAAGTAATTTGTAGAACTTTTGATGCTTAATATATGAAGTTTCATATATGTCATTGAATATTGCATTTACTGGTCTTTATCGCCTAGTTGTGTTTGATTGAGATTGTTGTGTTTTATTCAATAGGTAGTTGCAATTGCTTGTCTATTCTCACACTAAGGTTTTAACAAGATTTAAATGATGGAGTTCATTAATTAAATCTTTGGACTAAAGAGTCCTTTAGGGTTGATCTTTGAAACTTAGTGGATTGTATCCTAAAAATCATTTTGAGCTGTGATAGCCTGAGCCTCATTTTCAAGAGGATTTTATCAATTTGATTTTATCGATTATTTGTTTATTGCATTATTTCAAAATCCCAAAATATTCTTTTATACTTTTATTCGATTTTGATTACTTTATCGGTTTTGACGAAATACCAAACCCCGTTTATCAACTTCAATTGCAA
The DNA here is from genome assembly GCA_029891385.1 of Erythroxylum novogranatense. Taxonomy (NCBI): domain Eukaryota; kingdom Viridiplantae; phylum Streptophyta; class Magnoliopsida; order Malpighiales; family Erythroxylaceae; genus Erythroxylum; species Erythroxylum novogranatense. The sequence continues at coordinate 51,330,528 of CM057235.1, read as the reverse complement.
TTTTGACATTTAGGCTAGTTTAGATCATTTTATTTGGTTCCAATTAAGTGAGACGACCGAGGTTGCATTCTATACAGCAATCTTGAAATTTATTTTATTTGACGGTTTCAAGGATCGATCGTAAGATCGCATCGATGAAAGCATGATCGACCATGCAGTGAAATGGATTCCATGTATGAAAACCAAGTATGGACTTTGGTTGAGGCACCAAAGAATTAAACCCATAGGGTGTAAATGGGTTTTCAAAAAGAAAACCGACATGGATGGTAATGTGATTACCTATAAAGCAAGACTTGTGGCTAAAGGTTTACGTCAAAGACAAGGAGTTGACTACGACGAGACCTTGACCCGATAACACTTTAAATCCATTAGAATACTCCTAGCCATTGCCACTCATTATGATTATGAGATATGGCAAATGGATGTGAAGACAACTTTTCTAAATGGAAATCTAGCTGAGGATATGTATATGACACAACCTGAGGGCTTCACCTCCTAAGATGGCAAAAAGGTATGCAAGCTTCAGAAATCCATCTATGGATTGAAACAAGCATCCAGGAGTTAGAATATCCGTTTTGATGAGGTAATCAAAGAGTTTGGTTTCTCACAAAATCCGGATGAACACTGTGTGTATAAGAAGGTTAATGGGACTGCAATCATATTCCTTGTGCTATATGTAGACTTGAGGTGCTACCTTCCAAGAGAGGCTACCTTCCCATGACTCATGGGATAACACTCTCGAAATCTATGTGTCCTAAGACACAAGATGAGAGGATGCGCATGAGTATGATCCCGTATGCATCTGCAGTAGGATCTATCATGTATGCAATGCTATGTACGAGACCCGATGTATCATATGTTCTAAGTATTCTGGCGAGATACCAATCGGATCTGGTGAGGTCCTTTGGGTGGCTATCAAGAATATCCTCAATACTTGCGAAGGACTAAGGATGTTTTCTTGATATATGGAGATGGAGATCTCAAAGTGGCGGGTATCTGATGCCGATTTTCAATCGATAAGGGCGATTCCAAATCCCGGTCGAGTTACGTATTCACACCGAATGGCGAGGCGCTTAGTTGGAAGAGTTTCAAACAAGAGACAACTGTCGATTCAACAACCGAGGCAGAGTACATTGCGCTTGAAGCGACAAAGAAGCGGTTTGGATCAAAAGTTCATTACTAAACTTGGTGTGGTTCCTAGCGTGATGGGCCCATCTTGTTGTATTGTGACAACAATGGGGCTATTCTTGTGACGAAAGAACCAAGGTCTCATCAACGATCCAAACATGTACTCCATGATATCATCGATCGGGAGATCATAGGATGAGGTGATGTCGGATCGAGAGAATTCCCAGAGCATAATATTGTTGATCTGTTGACAAAGCCATTATCACAAAAAAGTTTTGATTCTCATGTACTCGCCTATGGTATTAGATATCAAGGCGATTGGCTTTAGGTCAAGTGGGAGATTGTTAGAGTAGTGCCCTGAAGGCAATCACCTTTAGCGCATTTTGTACAAAGTTGTGTACATACTTTATGAATAAATAAAGAAAGGCATATTTCATTAATTTGATCAAGTAATGGATCTCAGAAGCTGTAGATGTGAGATATTTAGGGTTGAGATGTGGATGCTTACTAGAGGTAGTAAGTACATTAGATGACCTGCTATGAGATCATCACATGGATGTCCTATTCTAATGTCAGTGATAATCTCATCATAGTAATGGTGCAAGTATCCTTAGACTTGAGGTGCTCGAGGATATCTTGAATCTTGATTACGTGCTTTGACTCCATTCCTTGTTGCCTTCGAGAGGTTGCTCATAGGGTGGTGATTGGGTACAACTTGAGGTATTCAAGGTAATTGAGTAGCCAATAGAGGATTCACCACTTCGTGATAGCGAAGATGATACCCATGGCCTCTTATCGGGTCATTACTTGGAAGTCTCTGGTAGGAGTATATATGTCATGAAGAATGTCTTCATTGACATATTAAGTAATGAGTCCCGGGACAAGAACGATATCACTTGGACTAGATTTGACATAGTCGGTCTAGTAAAGAGTTGACACTTTGCCCATACTCATAACCAAGTGGGGTATAGCATGGTGAAAGGACGAATTGCACAGTAATTGTCTATGGAAAGGTTCGTGATATGGTTCGTGATGAATATATGTTCATTCGTCAAACCAATTACTTTCCGGTCAATTGGAGGTCATGATGTGTTGCTAGATACCGCTCATGACTTGCTCAGATTAAGTGTTAATCTAAGTGGCCAATATAGCAAGGAACCTAATGGGTCACACGATAAGAGTGACTCGGAGAATTAAATAAAATAGTTTTGGATAGAGATCCAATATATGGAGAGCAATGGAATTAAATGGATTTCGATGAGATCGAGATATGTCCCGATGAGATCGCGACATCGATATTGCTGAAAATGGTTTTCGGTGGTTTTTCCATACCGGGACCCGGTAGGACCGACCCCAGTGTGACTGGACCACTTCAGCATTTATATACATATATATATTATTAATTAATTAAAGAATTAATATATATATATATATGTTATACGTGTATGATGAAGAAAGGAGAAGAAGCTTCTCCATTTTATGCTTAGTCATTTATGCATTAAATGACTAAAAGACAAAATTGCCAAAGGAAAGAAGAGATGATCGTTGATATAGATGATGAGTAGAATTAAAAGTGTTGATTAAGCTTTCTTTCCAAAGGAAAGAAGAGTGATCATCGTGGGTGTTGAAAGAAGATAGAAAGAGTTTTATTTTTCAAGTTATCCATCATCGATCATCAAGCTTCTCTTCTTTTCCAAGCAAGTTCTTCTCCATCGTTTCCAAGCTCTCCAAGGACAAAGGTAAGAGCTAGCACTCTTTAATTTGTTCTAGCTATTCCCGGGTCAAAGGGTTTGTCCCGATTAGGTTCTCCGATCTCTGCGTGGATACCATTAGAGACGGTCTCCTTTGGCCGTTATGGTTTGAGTTTGTTGTATAGACACATGGATCCTGGCTTTCGGGAAGGTCCCGGAATAAAAAATTTTGTTTTCCGCACCGTGGGCATGTGATGCTCACACCGAGATTTTCCTACACTTCACAAATCTTCGATAAAAGCTAGCCAAGCCGTGGAAGCTTCGAACTTCATTCACATTCTTGGGAGTTGGACATTCTCTAATTGCTTTCACTTTCTCTTCATCAACTTGAAGTCCTTTAGCACCTACAATAAAGCCAAGAAACACAACAGTATCCATGCAAAAGGAACATTTTTCTAAATTGGCATAAAGCTTATTTTCTCTTAAAAGTTCAAACGCATCGTGCAAGAGTTTCACATGATCATCTAAACTCCTGGAATATACTAGAATATCATCAAAATAGATGACCACATACTTTCCAATAAAAGGACAAAACACATGATTCATCAAACTCATAAAAGTACTAGGTGCATTAGTCAAGCCAAAAGGCATAATTAACCACTCATACAACCCAAACTTAGTTTTGAAAGCAGTTTTCCACTCATCGCCCCTTTTCATGCGAATTTGATGGTACCAACTTCTAAGATCAATTTTAGAAAATATATGTTAGACCCCGATTTTTTTTTTTATGATGTCATTAAGCATGAATTGTGTTAGTTATGTGATTAAGACTTAGTTTGATTAACTTGAGTATATTAGTGGATAATTGAGGTGTATTTGCGTTTAATGTGGTTTAAATGAGAATTAAGAGATTAAAATGTGTAAGGGCATTTTAGGAAGATTTCTTAGGATGATTTGGGTTTAGGCTTGTAAAGAGGGGTAAGTTGGTATTTGTGTTTTCTTTAGGTTAAGGAAATAGAAAAGAAAAGAAGAAGAGGAAAAGAAAGAAAGAAATAGAAGAGAAGAGAAAGAGGAAGCGCCGTCGGTGGAGAAGAAGAAGAGAGATTTTTGACTTTTGAGATTTCCGACAATTTCAAAGCATTTCCAGGTAAGTCTCGTTTTTTTAAAGCTTGTTTTAGTTGGATTATACCCTAGGATAGCTTGAAATGTGGAGGATCGAAGGTTTTAGGGTTTTTAGTGAAAAAGTTGAGTCAATCGTTGGGTTGATGATTTTAGGATGGCTTGGAAGGTTAGAATGGGTTAGAAGTTTAGGACGGGATTCGAACATACGGGACCCGGGCCCAACATGTTTGGTATCAGAGCGCCTAGGTTTAGGTGTCCTCGGCTTAGGATGCATAATAGGATTGTGTGCCCTATGATTAATTGTTGCATTGATTACGTGACATGCATATCATGCATACATGTAGGTTGACATATAGCTAATCCTTAGTGTTTCCATTTGAAGGAGTACGATACCACCTCATAGAAGAACACGAGGAGTTATGCAAGGGTCAGCTGCACCTGACTCTCCGACAAGAGAGGACAGGACTGATGAGTCATTAGCCCCAGGGAATGCTGAGGCTTCCATAGGGCTAGGTAGAGAGCCCATTCCTTGTGACGCAGGAGTCTCCGATTCGCGAGGAGCCAAGCCTCCTTTGGATCCGAAAGGCATTTGAGCCTTTACTCGGGCATTAAATGCGGGCTATGGGTCGATGCCACGACCTTACATTTCAACCCTAGTTCGAGAAGGGAGGCGGTTTGACCGGTTGAGGAAGTATGGGCGATGGATTTCTTTGGGACATCGAGATCTGAAGAAGCCGAGACTTGGTTGAGGAAGGCGAGAGAGTGCTCGACCCGGATGGAGTGTGAGGATGACGAGAGGGTCATCTATCGGCGAGTTTGCTTCGTGGAGATGCTTTGCCTTTGGTGGGAGGCTATGCGAAGTCGGATGAGGCCGATGGGATTGGCATGGCGAGATTTCGTGGTTGCTTTCGAAGAAGTATCTGTCGAGGTTTATATTCAGCGAAGCGAGAGGGAGTTCCTCGGTTTGTGAGAGGATATGTCGGTGGCGAGTATGGCGTCAGTTCCGCAGATTAGCGAGGTATGCCTCCGATCGATGTTGAGTGAAGCTGCCGGATGTCGCGAGTTTGGGTCGGGATTGCACTTGGCCATCAGAGAGAAGGTGATTGTGCAGAATTTTGTGATTTCCAGCATTTGGTTGAGGCGACTCGAGGTTGAGAATATAGAAAATATCAAGAATCTTGTGAACAAGAAGAGAAAGGGCGAGAGCGATCCGAGAAGCGAGTAGCACTAGTACTCCTATGCGAACGGGAGTGCTAGGAGCTTCCAGGTCGATCGAAGGAGAGGAGCGATGGTGGGAGCCGTCGAGGCCGATGAGGACTTCTCTTGCTTCTCACCAAGCTTCAGCGGTGGGTGGCGGTAGAAGGGAGATGGGGATAGATCGTTTGTCCCAAAGTGTGAGCCTTCTGGAGAGAGCTCATAGAGAGAGTGCTTGATTGGCAGGAGCTTGTTTCAATTGTGGGAGAAGGGACACATTGCGGAGAGTGTCCTCGGCCTCCACGACAAGAGAGAGGCGGATGTAAGCTCAGGAGGGCGAGACTATGGGACGAAGAACTCTCTGAAGTGGGCGATTCGGATCTGCTAGAAGGGGTGAATCTTTCGGGAGACCGAGAGGGCAGGCACCGGCTAGGGTGTTTGTGATGACTAGGGAGGATCTTTGAGACCGCACTGGATGTTGTCACAGTGCAGTCTGATTATTTTACGATCTTGTGATTGTGTTGATTGATCGGGTTCTACTCATTCGTTTGTTTCTTGAGTAGACCCAGTATGTGATATGATTGTGAGCCCTTTGGATACTCCGTTGATGGTGAGTACTCAATCGGTCGATATATTGTGATTAGTCAAGTGTATAGAGGTTGTGAGATTACGCATCGGTGGAGAACTTCTAGTGGTAGATTTGATGCCACTTGAAGATGGCGGTTTAGATGTGATTTTGGGCATGGATACATTGGAAAAGTACAATACCGTTTGGATTATAAGCAGAAGGCGGTGGAGTTTGAATTAGATAGCGGAAGAGAGTGGTGTTCTTGGGGACGGGAAAGTGAGTCCGCCGAAATTGTTTCAGCTATGATGATGAGAGGATGATGAGTAAAGGATGTGAGGCATTTTGGCCTATGTGGTGGACACCGAGGCGATAGAGGAAGTTGGAGGATATTCCGGTGGTCGAGGATTTCTGGACGTCTTTCTGAGGAATTGTCGGGACTACTGCCAGCTTCGGAAATTGAGTTTCCATTGAGCTTTTGTCGTACAAAGGCGATTTGATTACGCCTTATCGGATGGCTCCGGCAGAATTGAAGGAGCTTAAGGAGCAGTTGGAAGAATTGCTGGAGAAAGGGTATGTTCGACCGAGTTCTTCACCTTGGGGAGCTCCGGTCTTATTTGTGAAGAAGAAAGATGGCTCGTTGAGGATGTGTGTGGACTGCAGAAAGTTGAATCAGGTTACGGTGAAGAACAAGTATCCGCTTCCTCGCATTGATGATCTGTTTGATCAATTGCAAGGAGCGAGAGTCTTCTCTAAGATAGACTTGAGATCGGCTTATCACCAGTTAAGGATTAAGGAGTCGGATGTGCCGAAGTCTGCTTTCAGGACTCGGTATGGGCATTTTGAATTCTTAGTGATGCCTTTTGGATTGACGAATGCTCCTGCAGCGTTTATGGATTTGATGAATCGGGTATTTAAGCCATTCTTGGACAAATTTATCATTGTCTTCATTGATGATATATTGGTGTATTCCAAGAGTGATCAAGAGAATGAGGAACATTTGAGGATTTCCTTGGAGACTTTGAGGAGCAATGAGTTATATGCCAAATTCGAGAAATGCAAATTTTGGCTGAGAGAAGTGTCATTTCTTGGACACGTGATCTCAGAGCAAGGAGTTCATGTGGATCCAAAGAAGATAGAAGCGGTTGTGAGTTGGGAAGCGCCGAAGAATGTAGCAGAAGTGAGGAGTTTTCTGGGTTTAGCAGGTTATTACAGGAGATTCATAGAGGGATTCTCCATGATAGCCGCTCCGATGACGAAGTTACTGAGGAAGAACCAGAAGTTTGTTTGGAGTGAGGAGTGTCAGAGGAGATTCGAGGAGCTCAAACGCAGATTGACGAGTTCCCCGATTTTGGTTTTGCCTTCGGGAGATGAAGGTTATTCGGTGTATAGTGATGCTTCGAGGAAGGGTCTTGGTTGTGTTTTGATGCAGGATGATAGAGTGATTGCTTATGCTTCGAGGCAGTTGAAGCCTTATGAGTTGAACTATCCGACGCATGATTTGGAGTTAGCAGTTGTGATCTTTGCTTTGAAGATTTGGCGGCATTATTTGTATGGAGTTCAGACGCGGATCTTTACCGATCATAAGAGTCTAAAGTATTTGTTGAGCCAGAAGGAGTTGAATTTGAGGCAGAGAAGGTGGATCGAGCTACTAAAGGATTATGACTTGTTGATTGAGTACCATCCGGGCAAGGCCAATGTTGTGGCGGATGCCTTGAGCAGGAAGTCGTCGATTGTTCGATCAGTTTATCTTCCTTTATTGGAAGAGATGGCCAAGCTTAAGATAAGCTTGAAGCAGGAGGAGTCGGAGTGCCTTCTAGCTAACTTTCGAGTGAGGCCGATTCTCAGGGAAAAGGTTAGGGAATTGTAGGCTCAGGATGCGGATTTGAGCAAGCTCAGAGATGAGATTCGGAATGACAAGATTTTTGATATAGATGTGCAGGATGATGGGCTGATGACAGTGGAAAACAGGTTGTGTATTCCTGATGTGCAAGAAGTTAAGGCCGAGATTATGGATGAGGCACACAATGCGCCTTACGCCATGCATCCAGGTAGCACCAGGATGTATCGGGATTTGAGAGAGCATTTTTGGTGGAAAGACATGAAGAGGATATAGCGAGTTTGTCGATGAAGTGTCGATTATGTCGTGAAGTCAAGGTGAACACCGTGCACCTTCGGCAAGTTGAGGCCGTTACCTATTCGAGTGGAAGTGGCAAGGGTAACAATGGACTTTTTGATTGGTTTGCCCAGGACTAGTAGGAAACATGATGCCATTTGGGTGATTGTGGATAGGTTGACCAAGTCAGCCCACTTTTTGGCGATTAGACAGACTGATTCTTAGCATGTGTTAGCAAAGAAGTATATTGATGAGATAGTGAGGTTGTATGGGATTCCGGATTCCATTGTGTCAGACAGAGACCCTCAGTTTACTTTGCAATTTTGGAGCAGTTTGCAGGAAGCTTTGGGGACGAAGTTGAATTTTAGTACGACTTTTCACCCTCAGACGGATGGTCAATCTGAGAGGACCATTCGAACACGAGGATGCTTGAACTTGTGTGATGGATTTTCGAGGAGCATGGGATGAGCATTTGCCGTTGGTCGAATTTGCTTATAACAATTCGTACCATTCGAGCATTAAGATGGCTCCATATGAGGCACTATATGGGCGGAGACGCAGGACTTCGATCTGTTGGGATGAAGAAGGAGAGAGGCAATTGGAAGGACCGGAATTGATTCAGACGACGGTCGATAAAGTTAATTTGGTTAAGCAGCGACTTAAGGCAGCACAGGATAGGATGAAGAGTTATGTTGATGCTCATCGAAAGGATATGGAGTATGAGGTCGGTGAGAAAGTGTTCCTTAAGACATCTCCTTGGAAAGGAGTATTGAGATTCGGCAAGAAGGGTAAGTTGAGTCCGAGGTATGTGGGTCCTTATGAGATCCTTGAGAGGATTGGCCCACTCGCCTACAGATTAGCGTTACCTCAGGAGTTATCGCAGATTCACGATATTTTCCATGTGTCTATATTGAGGAGGTATAGATCGGATCCTTCTCACATCATTTAGACTAGTGAGGTTCAGCTGAGGGATGATCTGAGTTATGAAGAGCTTCCAGTGGAAATTCTGGATACCAAGGAAAAGGTCCTCAGGAACAAGATGGTTCAGTTAGTCAAAGTTCTTTGGAGGAATCATTCGGTAGAGGAGGCTACTTGGGAGCCATTGGAAGCCATGCGGGAGAAGTATCCGCATCTCTTCGACGATTCAGGTAAATTTCGAGGATGAAATTTCTTTTAAGAGGGGGAGAAATGTTAGACCCCGAATTTTTTTTATGATGTCATTAAGCATGAATTGTGTTAGTTATGTGATTAAGACTTAGTTTGATTAACTTGAGTATATTAGTGGATAATTGAGGTGTATTTGCGTTTAATGTGGTTTAAATGAGAATTAAGAGATTAAAATGTGTAAGGGCATTTTAGGAAGATTTCTTAGGATGATTTGGGTTTAGGCTTGTAAAGAGGGGTAAGTTGGTATTTGTGTTTTCTTTAGGTTAAGGAAATAGAAAAGAAAAGAAGAAGAGGAAAAGAAAGAAAGAAATAGAAGAGAAGAGAAAGAGGAAGCGCCGTCGGTGGAGAAGAAGAAGAGAAGAAGAGAGATTTTTGACTTTTGAGATTTCCGACAGTTTTAAAGCATTTCCAGGTAAGTCTCGTTTTGTTTAAGCTTGTTTTAGTTGGATTATACCCTAGGATAGCTTGAAATGTGGAGGATCGAAGGTTTTATGGTTTTTAGTGAAAAAGTTGAGTCAATCGTTGGGTTGATGATTTTAGGATAGCTTGGAAGGTTAGAATGGGTTAGAAGTGTAGTATAAGTCTTGATCTTTGCCTTGGATGTGTTGCATTTGCGTTTGGGGAAGGATTGAAGTTGGAAATTTCTGGAAATCGGGTCTCGGAGTCGACCTCTAGACCCGCACGTCGTGACGTGCGTATGAGCATGCCGTGGCGTGCGTGAAAGGGAGCAACGTCGCGGCAAGCGAATAAATTATTCGCCGCGACGTGCGAGCGGAAGCACGTCGCGACGTGCGAACAGGAGCACGCCGTGACGTGCAGGAAAATTGGTGCACGCCGCAGTGAGACCAAGCTGTTCGCCGCGACGAACGTGGCCTTCGTCGCGGGGAGCCCCCCCTGTTTCCGAAAGTGCAATGTTTATATTTTTGGGGATATCTTTTAGTGTGGGTGTCCGATTGAGGTGATTCTTGATTCGTTGTGATCTAGAAATTAAGGACTACAAGTTGTGTGAAGAAGGGAAGTTTGGAAATGGTTTCGAAGAGTTCAAGAATTTTGATGGGAGTCGGATAGAGACTTTTAGCGTTTTACTTTTTGCTTTTCGAGCTTTATTGAATATTTGCTATGGATATTAATAGTATAGAAACTTGGTTTATTATAAGGAACCAAGCTGATTTGACCCAATCGTAAGAGGAAGGACAGTAGTGAGTCTGATACTCGAGCGATATTAGGTGGGTAATACGTTTATGGTTATTGTGTGTATGGGAAAGTTGCCTGATGTGTGCTTGCTTGCATTATATGACATTACTTGTATTGAATTACATGAGAATTATGGAATATGCTTTTGATTATAATTATGCATGGATTGATAGGCCTTTATGGCAATGGACAAGAATGAGAATTGAGAAAATGTGAGAAATGCTTTAAGCATGAATCGAATGGACTATGTGAATTGTTTGGGTAAGAGAGTTACGGATAGAGTCACGTGCGTTGACGAAAAGCCTTCTCACCGCCCGCTTGTGGCAACGAGATCTTTGAGAAATCGGACTCGGATAGTTTACGGATTTACTTTTGGTTTATCCGGATCGTTACCGGAACTCTCGAGCCAATTGATTGTGTATACATGATGGACTTGTTGAGCATAACATATGATTGCTATGACTGACTTGTTGCATAATGATTGTTATGTTGAAAAATAGAAATTGCATGACCTATGCTTATATGAATGTGAATTATTTGAGGAATATGGATTTGCTATATTTATACTGCTTGATTGTGTGGCTCGTTGCCAATGGCTATAAACGTATATGCCACTGAGCTTTGCAGCTCACCCCATTACTCTCCCCTCCTCAGGTGCAGATCGACACGATTGTCGACCTTGCAGGGCATCAGAAACTTCAAGCTAGTTAGGAGCCTTGTATAAGTTAGTATTTTGGTTAGCCCACCATTTCATCATGGGGCATACTTTTGTATTTTGGGATTTAATTTCATTTTGTATTGTGTTATATTTTGAGATACTTATTGCATTTCTTCGAATGAGAATGACAGATGAATTATGCAATTGGAATGGTGAATGGATGTTTAGAATGCATGTATAGAATGTGTATATGTATGAGTATATGTATTGTTATATGAATCGAATGGTTCTTTGTATGGATGTTGGGATCGGGTCCGAAGGTTTATGGGCGCCGTCATGGTAGCGACCGAGGGCCGCCTCTGGAATCGAGAATCCGGGGCCCGGGCCCAACATGTTTGGTATCAGAGCGCCTAGGTTTAGGTGTCCTCGGCTTAGAATGCATATAGGATTGTGTGATATATGATTATTTGTTGCATTACTTGATTGTATTGAGTGGCATGCATATCATGCATACATGTAGATTGACCTGTAGCTAATCCTTAGTGTTTCCATTTGAAGGAGTACGGTACCACCTCGTAGAAGAACACGAGGAGTTATGCAAGGGTCAGCTGCACCTGACTCTCCGACGAGAGAGGAGAGGACTGATGAGTCAGTAACCCCAGGGAATGCTGAGGCTTCCATAGGGCTAGTGTAACATCCCACCCCGTACTGGAAGGGTAAAATAGGAAATTTGTCATAGGATGGGATTGATAGGGAATAATTAGTACTGTTCATGCATAATAGAATTGCTACACAGTATCAATTGTGCACATGGAATTACTGTACATGCATTCATTACAATTTCCGGTAATTGAGCCTAATGCAATTTTATTGGGATTAACATGGTTATAGGGTTTGAAAAATTATTTTGACTGATCCAGAGTGTGTTTTATATTTTAAGAAATTTTTAAAAATTTTCTGAAATTTTCCAGAGAAAATTTTCGGACCGGTAAAATCACCGGTAAATGGCCTAAATGTGTTTTTGTTATGGAAAATGTGGTTTTCGTGTTTGAAAAATTATTGGGAGTGGACTGTTATATGTTTTACAATTTTGGACAATTTGGTAATTTTCAAAAAAATGATTCGGGAAATTCGAAAATTCGGATAGAAAAAAAATAAATCAAGTGGCGAACCGGTTGATTTTCTACTATTATTTGGTATTAAACCCTTGCATATTTGGTGGGACCCATAAGTGGACCCTTTAAATGGGTTGGAACCGAAAATGGGGGTGAAATGGTTTGGTTTGGGTTTTAATTTTGTCAAATTGTGATTGGTTGTTAATTTTGTTGACTTTTCAACCTATTCTCATTTGGCCACCTAGCCACTCCCATTTAATGCATTCCTATCCATCATTCTCAGTGATGCTTTAAGGAAGAGAAGGAGTTAATTGTTTTACATGCTTTTTAGTCTTCATCCACCGAAAATCCTACTTTCTTTACATCTCCATCGATTTTCATCTTCTTCATCAACCTTCCTCTAAACTTCAAGCCTTCTTCTTCTAGACACCAAGTTCCTTACTTATCATGGAGGGCTTTCACATGCATGAGGTTAGAAAAAGGGGGTTAGCAATTGTTAGGAAAGAATTGAAGAGAAGAGAACGTTGGAAAAGCTAATAGGTAAGTGTTTAAATTAAGCTTTAAATGGTGTTTTCATGATGGTTTAAGTATGATTTTAATGTCATGGTAGTTAGAAACATGGAATGGGAGATATGGTATGTTTATTATGTTTATTGATGCCTTAAATAGATGATAATTATTGCTTGAATTAATGGGTATAAGATTAGGATTAGTGATGAATTGAAAGTAGGATGAGTGATGAATGGTTTTAGCTTGATTGTAATTGCATTTTGATGATGAATTGTGCATAGGAATTGAGGAGTTAATGCTGCCAACTTTTGTGTAAGTATACAAATAAATGTTGTGTTGAGTTTGTGGCTGAATTGGAGGTGTAAATGAAGGTATATTAATGTAGGTAAAGTGATAGAATGGAAGAGGATGAGATATAGATGAAATCTGAAAATTTTGGTGTTTAACCTAGTGAAATGTTTTGATCATAACTAATTGTGTAGGTGAGAAAATGAGGTAAGGTTTGTGCTCAATGAAACTTTGGGATGTTGGCTTCAACTTTGTGTGAAATAGGTGATGTTAAATTGTAATGTTAGAAGGGTGAATCTTTGCATGGAAAGTTTCGGGTTGTAGGGTCTGTGAACAGTACCCGCATATATGACCTGATTACTTTGTTGTTTTTTTTCTAAATTAATTGAGATGGAATTAGGGAAAGTGGTCTTCATGAGAGTTGAAGCCTACATTATTAGCTTTCCATTGCCACTGATCTTGCTTATTTTCGAGTTGTATATTGGGAGATATGAACTGATTTCTATTGATTGGTTTTATACTTCTTGGAGAAACCTAGTCAAAGTGTTGATTTTGTGAGATTGCTGTTTGGGAGCAATTTTAACAATTTATGTGAACTGAATTGGTGTGAGTGATATTCTACAAAGTTGTAGAGGAATAAATTATCTTGAAAATGATATATGGTGTGTAATTTTTAGAGGTCAGAGTTGGGAGTTATGATTTTGGAAAAACTGAACCTAAACTAGGTTGTGAATGGCTGATCATGACAGTAGCTTCCATAACAGTTTTGAAATTGTTAGAAATCGAATTGGAGTTTGAGTTCTTCATGAAAATTGAAGTTTGAGATCTTATCTTTTCAGGGATATAAGGTAGTGAATTTTGTGACTTTTGTGCTAAGAGAATCACTGTTTGGAAAATTACTGTCCAGATTGGTTGATTTCAGTAGGCAGATTCTTTGTGGAATTATTTGACCTTGTTAGCAAGTGAATTTGATTTTAGGTTGTTCATGAAAGTTGTATATAACATTGTGATCTTACTTCCTTAATTATTGTGTAATTGTTGACTGAGGAAATGAGTAGTTACCGAATTTGCAATGTACTGCCCTGTTTTGATAGGTTTTGAGTGGGCAGTAGGTTTGATTGGATTTTTGACACCCATAGGGGTGAAATTGATTTTTATGGTCTTCTTATGAATTGTAGAGGGTTTCATGATCTTTCCAGTGAGATATAGTTGGTAATTTTCCGAATTGTGTGCAATAAGTTATTGATGTTGGAAGTTGGTTTAGAAATCAGAAAAAAGGAGAAATGGGAAGATGAATCACGTCTGGTCACTAGGGCAACGCCTCGCCCTAGTGACGAGGCTTAGAGAGGGTCGGCATCGCTAGGGCGACGCCTCGCCCTAGCGACGAGGCCGGATGAGTCAGCCCCGCTAGGGCGACGTCTCGCCCCAGCGAGGCTGGTTATTTTTTTATTATTTTAATTGTTAATTGGTATTTTAGGATTTCTTGCTTCTTTTGTCAATTTCTTTTCTGTCCGACGTCCGATTGACCTGATTCTTGAGGCATCGGATTTGTAATATATTGAATTTCATTTTGTGAAAAATTGGAAATTTTTGGACGGGAAATTGACGTGGCCCCGGGTAACGGAGCCTTTAATTACTATTTTGTTTAATTGGGGACCTATAGAGGTCCGAATTGCGCACCGTCAGCGCCAATAGGTTTCTAATTTTTAGACGGATTTTTATGATGGAAAAAAAATGGGATTAGGGACAGAAATATCATGATCATGCATTGTGCACCTTCTAAGTATTACATGTGCATTCTGAAATAGTTCTGATTGAACAATTGATAATGTATGTATATCGTCATCATTATAGAGTCGCACTTGGAGCGTCGGTCCACCGACGCCACCGAGACGGCGATTTTGGCTCAGAAATACAGGTGAGTAACCTAGTTGGTTCCTCAACCTTTATGTGTTTAATATTTTGCAATTTTGTCATGTGGAGATAATGGAGGGATTATGTGTGTTTGATTTTGACGAATTTTGGACCATAGGTGTCTGAAATATGTGGAATGTGATATCGAAGTGCTATTTGTGTGTAACTATGCATGGGTGCTTCAATGGAATAATTTGTGAATATGAAATTTATTAGTGATGAATTATTGGACCAAGGTCGAAGGAATAAAATTGGTCTTTGAAATGTAAAATGTCGGTGAATGTGAATTGGAACATGTACATTGCATGCATAAAAGTATGATCGAGATAAAAGCGGTTGTGACCGGAGCGACCACCGTATCGGGGCATATCACATAACGTATATGAGAGCTTTCACTCAGCGCACAGACCTCGAGTCCAGCGTATTGAACCTCGGGCTCGATGTACGGGGCTTCAAGCCCGATGTTTTCAAAGCCATCGGCTCAATGTGCCGTCCTTTGGGGCGATTTGCCAAAGCACAGTCACAACAATGAAATGAAAATGAAAAGTGTCACATGTGCATTGCATCTATAAATGATTGAATATAAATTGTATTAAAGTAAAACGCCTACATTTGAAAATGTGATTGTATGTATTAGTTAGTAAATTGATTGAATATGCATGAGTTGAGTGAACCATCGATGATGGTTTCTCACCGAGTTCATAAAACTCACCCAAAATTTGCAATTATTTTTCAGGACTCGAAGAATACCCGTTAGGCAGCCAGGCGTATAACATTGTTGGGTATTGAAGTAGAAGAGATCGGGATCGCCATTAAATGCATTAGTGTCGATAAATTGTATTCCAAAATGACTAATTGTATGTGTAATGGGCCAATGTGGTTACATTTTGTACATAAAATGGTTATTGCAATTTATGGTTGATCATTTGTAATAATCATGGCAGATTGTATTAACTGAAAATGTTTATCTATGCACGTTGATGCAAATGGTCTCTCGTGTTCAGCGCACATATGTGTAAATGAAAGAAAAAGGAAATGGCTCGATGGAATGAATGTTTGAAAAAAATTTATCTTGAGTTTCGACCGAGTGATGTAGCATGCCACCCTCGCGACCACGGACTTGGATATCACCATTGATGTCGGGTTCGGTCACGCGAGAATGGGTGTTACATTTAGATGGTATCAAAGCCCGATGAGTACGTAATGTATCAGGCACACTGAACATAGGTGCATGTATTTGAGTCGTGTCATTGCGCACCGTGGCAATCGATCCCTAGTTTGAGTAAATGCGGGTAGAAATCCTACGTGTGAATACGTGTTAAGTGACTAGGTGAGAGAAAAGTGAGACCGTGTTAGAGGGTGAACCCACGAAAGTGTATAAACATTTAGGAAAGGAAAAGGAAAATGGATAAGGAGATTAATATTATCTTGTGGTTAGAATGATGTGTTGGCTGAGACGGATTAAGGAAAGAATTGATATCAATGGATTCTGGATTAAAATGGGAATATCGTGGTGATAGAAAACGAATATGTCAGAATCGGGAGGTCCACTAGAGATATGGGAAGCATCTTTGGTTATAGTGGGCTAAGTGAGATTAAAAGTCCGGATGATTAGGTAATTACAACTCATTGTATTTGTCATGAAATGGGAAATATTGGCCGGAGTAAAGTATAGATGATCCGATTAGGCATATATTGGTTCACTTTGCATTCGTAAGATATCGGTAGATAATATAGGCAAATAATGATAGAGATTGTACCAAGAATAGGGTTATACTGTAACGGTCTACTTCGGACTGAAAGAACTGAAAGAGCAAGGTGCCTAGTGCCTAGTGCTTAGTAGAGTGAGAAAAAGTAGACATGGTGAGATAAAAGTGTACAGATAAACTGAAAAGAACTCATGAAACAGGAATGATCTTGAACGTATAAGTGTAAGACTGAAATGGTTATCACGAATTTTGGTGCTAAGAGTTTGAAAATCGGTATAATAAGATCATAAGGAAAATGACGATGACAATTTTCTTGATTGTATATCGGAAATTCTGAATTGGTTGAAAAGACGTATATGGATACATAAATGGTAAATGGATGGGTAAATAGATAGAGATACAATGGAGTTGCATCAGTGATTTTGTCGTATTTTGGGGACTGTAAATGCCCTATCATAGATTGTTTGAGGATAATAAAGAGAGACGTAGCATTAATGTGATGACATTGTATAAGCCAAGTGGATATGACCTTGAGGAGGTCAAGCTGACACATAAATGATATGAGAATGAAAAAAAAACAAACAAAAACAAAAACAACCAAGATAGCGATATATGAAAAGAGTTGTCACATTTAAGTCGATTTACTATTGGGAGTATCTATTGGACAGTAAGGTTGATCATGATTAATAAAGCGTATGTGAATGATACATGGGAATCATGGAGGAGATGATCAGTGAATGATTAAATACGTGCTTCTATGAGTGGCTATAAGTGTAAAGTTTATATTAGGTTAAAGTAAGACATAGGAGGACTGAATGTACCAGATGAGAGGAAATGAAAATGATTACGGTATCGGTCATTTAGTTGAGGACGAGTATAAGCGGAAAGGAGTTACGAGGAAGTCTAAATTGTATAAGTTACTTAATTGGTTTCTGATCATGAAATAAGTTCTCTTGAGGTGTAGATTACGGAATAAGTGATAAAGAAAGTGTTTATGTAGTATCACAAGGAACCTTAGTGTAAGGAATGTTCTGATCTTTTAAATTATGGCATAAACTTGTTCTGATTGAGATAGTGCTTAAGAATGATTGAAATACAATTAGGGACACTAATTGGCTGATGAGACTTTCGTGAACAGTATAAAGATGGTAGCAAGACTAATGGACAAACGGAAAGAAGTATGGGCGAAATCAAAAGTGAAATTGAGGTTATCTGTACTGTGTGTACGGAAATGTAAAGTATCCAACAACATGAGTGGAAGTTTAATTTGAGGTGATCCTATTGCTATGTGAAGCGAATAGAGCTCCATTGGAAAGGCAAAACTGTAAAGTAGTCCCGAACTGTAAAGTGGAATACTCAAATGAAGTGGAAATTGGTGGAAGTCCAATTACAGATGATTAGGTATTATATATATAGATATATCGATGTGGATGACAGGAAATCGATTGAAAAGAGAAATGAATAGAGACAAGACGTCCTAAAGGGAAACCGATAATGACATGATGTAGTGTTATCTTCATAAAGGGTTACAAATACATTAATTGTGGACTGAATAAATTGAATGATGTTTGGTAATGTATGGAAAAGTTTAAGAGGAATGATGCAAAGTAAGCAAATGGTAGTGACTATGATTATAGGCGGAATGTGTTTGAAAGAATTGAGCAAAGAAAAGTAAAATAAACTATATGAATTATTGACTAATTTGATCTGCGATAAGCATACCTTTGGAGAGTGGATAATGTGTGTTGAATGAAACATAATGTTAAAGCGGTATAAGATAAATTGAAGTGACTTTGATAAATGGTATGGGTGTCATGATCGCGATTGAAAGTCTCGAGACCGAGATTCCTATAAGGATACCTTGTGTTTATTCAAGGAAAGAGACGGTATAAATGACTACTATATCGATAATTCAACCGAATGACATTTCGACTAGTGAGCAGATAAGGCTGCAAGGAATGCAGTTAATTACGAGATATTGGGATTCGCAAAGAATGTCAAGTAGATTATGGGTTCTGGAAATTGAGAGACTGAATAAAGGTAAGAAAGGTAAGAGTGTAGGAGTTAAAGCGGTAAGTCTCATGAAGAGTCAAAGAAGAAGTTGTGTACCCGATAAAAAGTGACAGAACAAGAAAGTGAATAGTTGAAGCTCGACATTCTAGTAAGCATATGTGAAAAGTGAAATTGAATAAATACGGGTATAGAATGAAGTGATGATTGATTCAAGTGTTTATAGGTTTGAGTGTTCAGTAGAAAAAAAAATGCTTAAGTGGTTTGAGTTTCACAGGATTATGATCGTGTTATAAAGTTCGATTCTTTGTAGAATATCTTCTACACTGATGCGGCCTAATGGGAGTCAAAAATCACAATGAATTTGAGACTGTGATGAGTAAAACAAAAGAAAGGGACTTAGGAAACT
The DNA here is from genome assembly GCA_029891385.1 of Erythroxylum novogranatense. Taxonomy (NCBI): domain Eukaryota; kingdom Viridiplantae; phylum Streptophyta; class Magnoliopsida; order Malpighiales; family Erythroxylaceae; genus Erythroxylum; species Erythroxylum novogranatense. The sequence continues at coordinate 51,311,738 of CM057235.1, read as the reverse complement.
GCATGGATTAGCTAAAGTGGATCAGGATCGAACAAATGAAACAGAGTAAATGCATATCCGAATAAAGTGCGTGAACACTATAGAATAGTGAATTGTCTAAGGAGAATTGCATTTGAACAGAGAGTCAATGGGATATAGAGAATGACTGTATTAGGTAAAGTGTCACCGGGTTATAGTGGAATGAAGCTAAATGTCATTGTATTGGTACCAAAGGAATGTGAATCGTCCCTGACGAGATAAAGGAGGTTAGGGTAAGTATCACCTTGAAAAGATGTACTCAATGGAATACAAATTAGTCTGTATGTTACTAGAAAAAAAAGGTATTGGATGGTAGTGAGAATAAGGTAATATTAGTAACCTAGACTGGATGGATAACACGTGATAAGTGAACAGGTTCGGAAATAAGGAACTAAATCATAGCATCGGAACCAAAGGTAATAGCTACTCTGAAAATGGTAAGTGAGATAGTTAAGAGAGTGAGATCGCCAACTGGCAGCCTTGTGGAGTCTGTTTACTGTGATGAGTGATAATGAGTTAGCCAAATAAGTGACGGAACAACTGACTGACTGTGTCACTGTGACCTTTTGGGAAATAAATTATGGAATGGAAAAGTGTATGGGACATGTAGGAACATGTGATTACTGTCATACTGAACAGTTGATTGAGAATTTCGGGGACGAAATTTTTATAAGGAAGGGGAATTGTAACATCCCACCCCCTACTGGAACGGTAAAATAAGAAATTTGTCATAGGATGGGATTGATAGGGAATAATTAGTACTGTTCATGCATAATAGGATTGCTACACAGTATCAATTGTGCACATGAAATTACTGTACATGCATTCATGACAATTCTCGGTAATTGGGCATAATGCAATTTTATTGGGATTAACATGGTTATAGGGATTGAAAAATTATTTTGACTGATCCAGAGTGTGTTTTATATTTTAAGAAATTTTTAGGAATTTTTCTGGAATTTTCCGGAGAAAATTCCCGGACCGGCAAAATCGCCGGTAAATGGCCTAAATGTGTTTTTGTTATGGAAAATGTGATTTTCGTGTTTGAAAAATTATTGGGAGTGGACTGTTATATGTTTTACAATTTTGGACAATTTCGGTAATTTTCAAAAAAATGATTCGGGGAAATTCCCGAAAATTCCCGGACCGAAAAAAAATCGTCAAGTGACGAACCGGTTGATTTTCTACTGTTATTTGGTATTAAACCCTTGCATATTTGGTGGGACCCATAAGTGGACCCTTTAAATGGGTTGGAACCGAAAATGGGGGTGAAATGGTTTGGTTTGGGTTTTAATTTTGTCAAATTGTGATTGGTTGTTAATTTTGTTGACTTTTTAACCTATTCTCATTTGGCCACCTAGCCACTCCCATTTAATGCATTCCTATCCATCATTCTCGGTGATGCTTTAAGGAAGAGAAGGAGTTAATTGTTTTACATGCTTTTTAGTCTTCATCCACCGAAAATCCTACTTTCTTTACGTCTCCATCGATTTTCATCTTCTTCATCAACCTTCCTCTAAACTTCAAGCCTTCTTCTTCTAGACACCAAGTTCCTTACTTATCATGGAGGGCTTTCACAAGCATGAGGTTAGAAAAAGGGGGTTAGCAATTGTTAGGAAAGAATTGAAGAGAAGAGAACGTTGGAAAAGCTAATAGGTAAGTGTTTAAATTAAGCTTTAAATGGTGTTTTCATGATGGTTTAAGTATGATTTTAATGTCATGGTAGTTAGAAACATGGAATGGGAGATATGGTATGTTTATTATGTTTATTGATGCCTTAAATAGATGATAATTATTGCTTGAATTAATGGGTATAAGATTAGGATTAGTTATGAATTGAAAGTAGGATGAGTGATGAATGGTTTTAGCTTGATTGTAATTGCATTTTGATGATGAATTGTGCATAGGAATTGAGGAGTTAATGCTGCCAACTTTTGTGTAAGTATACAAATAAATGTTGTGTTGAGTTTGTGGCTGAATTGGAGGTGTAAATGAAGGTATATTAATGTAGGTAAAGTGATAGAATGGAAGAGGATGAGATATAGATGAAATCTGAAAATTTTGGTGTTTAACCTAGTGAAATGTTTTGATCATAACTAATTGTGTAGGTGAGAAAATGAGGTAAGGTTTGTGCTCAATGAAACTTTGGGATGTTGGCTTCAAATTTGTGTGAAATAGGTGATGTTAAATTGTAATGTTAGAAGGGTGAATCTTTGCATGGAAAGTTTCGGGTTGTAGGGTCTGTGAACAGTACCCGCATATATGACCTGATTACTTTGTTGTTTTTTTTCTAAATTAATTGAGATGGAATTAGGGAAAGTGGTCTTCATGAGAGTTGAAGCCTACATTATTAGCTTTCCATTTCCACTGATCTTGCTTATTTTCGAGTTGTATATTGGGAGATATGAACTGATTTCTATTGATTGGTTTTATACTTCTTGGAGAAACCTAGTCAAAGTGTTGATTTTGTGAGCTTTCTGATTGGGAGAAATTTTAACAATTTATGTGAACTGAATTGGTGTGAGTGATCTTTTACAAAGTTGTAGAGGAAGAAATTATCTTGAAAATGATATATGGTGTGTAATTTTTAGAGGTCAGAGTTGGGAGTTATGATTTTGGAAAAACTGAACCTAAACTAGGTTGTGAATGGCTGATCATGACAGTAGCTTCCATAACAGTTTTGAAATTGTTAGAAATCGAATTGGAGTTTGAGTTCTTCATGAAAATTGAAGTTTGAGATCTTATCTTTTCAGGGATATAAGTTAGTGAATTTTTTGACTTTTGTGCTAAGAGAATCACTGTTTGGAAAATTACTGTCCAGATTGGTTGATTTCAGTAGGCAGATTCTTTGTGGAATTATTTGACCTTGTTAGCAAGTGAATTTGATTTTGGGTTGTTCATGAAAGTTGTAGATAACATTGTGATCTTACTGTCTTAATTATTTTGTAATTGTTGACTGAGGAAATGAGTAGTTACTGAATTTGCAATGTACTGCCTGTTTTGATAGGTTTTGAGTGGGCAGTAGGTTTGATTGGATTTTTGACACCCTTAGGGGTGAAATTGATTTTTATGGTCTTCTTGAGAATTGTAGAGGGTTTCATGATCTTTCCAATGAGATATAGTTGGTAATTTTCCGAATTGTGTGCAATAAGTTATTGATGTTGGAAGTTGGTTTAGAAATTAGAAAAAAGGGGAAATGGGAAGATGAATCACGCTTTGGTCACTAGGCGCGCGCCGCGCCTAGTGATGACGAGGCTTAGAGAGGGTCGGCATCGCTAGGGCGACGCCTCGCCCTAGCGACGAGGCCGGATGAGTCAGCCCCGCTAGGGCGACGTCTCGCCCCAGCGAGGCTGGTTATTTTTTATTATTTTATTTGTTAATTGGTATTTTAGGATTTCTTGCTTCTTTGTCAATTTCTTTTCCGTCCGACGTCCGATTGACCTGATTCTTGAGGCATCGGATTTGTAATATATTGAATTTCATTTTGTGAAAATTGGAAATTTTGGACGGAAATTGACGTGGCCCCTGCAACGGAGCATTTAATCACTATTTTGTTTAATCGGGGACCCATAGAGGTCCAATTGCGCACCGTCGGCGCCAATAGGTTTCTAATTTTAGACTAATTTTATGATGGAAAAAATAGGATTAGGGATGGAATATCATGATCATGCATTGTGCACCTTCTAAGTATTACATGTGCATTCGAAATAGTTCGATTGAACAATTGATAATGTATGTATATCGTCATCAAGTTATAGAAGTTGCACTTGGGCGTCGGTCCACCGACTTCACCGAGATGGCGATTTTGGCTCAGAATACAGGTGAGTAACCTAGTTGGTTCCTCAACCTTTATGTGTTTAATATTTTGCAATTTTGCCATGTGGAGATAATGGAGGATTATGTGTGTTTGATTTTGACTAATTTTGGACCATAGGTGTCTCAAATATGTGGAATGTGATATCGAAGTGCTATTTGTGTGTAACTATGCATGGGTGCTTCAATGGAATAATTTGTGAATATGAAATTTATTAGTGATCGAATTACGGACGAAGGTCCAAGGAATGGGAATTGGTCTTTGAAATGTAAAATGTCGGTGAATGTGAATTGGAACATGTTCATTGCATGCATAAAAGTATGATCGATAAAGGCGCCAGGACCGGAGCACCACCGTATCGGGGCATATCACGCCTAACGATATGAGAGCTTTCACCAACGCACAGACCTCGTGTCCAACGTATTCGAGCCTCGGGCTCAATGTACCAGGCTTCAAGCCCATGTTTTCAGAGCCATCGGCTCAACGCAATGTGCCCGCCATCGGGGCGAGCCAGCGCACGGTCACAACAATGAAATGAAAATGAAAAGTGTCACATGTGCATTGCATCTATAAATGATTGAATATAATTGTATTAAAGGCGTAAACGCCTTACATTTGAGAAATGTGATTGTATGTATTAGTTAGTAAATTGATTGAATATGCATGAGTTGAGTGAACCATCGATGATGGTTTCTCACCGAAGTTCTCAAACTCACCCAAAATTTGCAATTATTTTCAGACTCGAAAGAATACCCGTTAGGCAACGGACGATAACATTGTTGGGTATTGAAGTAGAGAGAGATCGGGATTAGTTTTCGCCCCATTAGTGTCCAATAGAATTGTATTCCAAAATGACTAATTGTATGTGTAATGGGCCAATGTGGTTCTGCTTGTACATAAAATGGTTATTGCAATTTATGGTTGATCATTTGTAATAATCAGAATCGATTGTATTAATCAAAATGTTTATCTATGCACGCTGATGCAAATGGTCTATCGTGTTCAGCGCATGTGTGTAAATGAAAGAAAAGGAAATGGCTCGATGGAATGAATGTTTGAAAAAAATTTATACCGAAGTTTCGACCGAGTGATGTAGCATGCCACCTCGCAGGGCCACGGACTCGGATATCACCATTGATGTCGGGTTCGGTCACGCGGGAATGGGGTGTTACAGCTAGGTAGAGACCCATTCCTTCAGAGACGCAGGAGTCTCCGATTCGCAGGAGCCAAGGCCTCCTTGCATCCGAGGTTTGAGTGCCTTTACTCGCATTCGTGCAAAGCATGGGTGAGATGTCACACCTTCCGCTTTCAACCCCAGCCTGTAAGGGAGACTGCTTGACCGGCCGAGGAAGTATGGGCGATGGATTTCTTTGGGACATCAGATCCTGAAGAAGCTGAGACTTGGTTGAGGAAGACTGAGAGAGTGCTCGACCAGATGGAGTGTGAGGATGACGAGAGGGTCATCTATGCGGCGAGTTTGCTTCAGGGAGATGCTTTGCACTGGTAGGAGACTGTACCAGGGAGTCAGATGAGGCCAGTAGGGTTGGCATGGCAGGATTTCGTGGTTGCTTTCAGGAAGAAGTATCTTTCTGAGGTTTATATTCAGCAGAAGCAGAGGGAGTTCCTCAGTTTGACGCAAAGGGAGTTCCTAAGTGGCCAACATAACTAGGAACCTAATGGGTCACACGCATAAGAGTGTCTCGGAGAATTCGTAAAATAGTTTTGGACAGAGTTCCAATATATGGAGAACAAAAGGATTAAATGGATCCCGATGAGATCGAGATATGTCCCGATGAGATCGCAACATCAATATTGCTGAAAAACGTTTCCAGAGGTTTTTCTCATACCGGGACCCGGTATATATATATATATATATATAATTAAAGAATTAATTAATTTATATATATATATGTGTGTACACGTTGGTGGATGGAAGAAGCTTCCATTTCATGCTTAGTCATCAATGTATTTAATGACTAAAGACAAAATAATGAAGATGAAAGATGAGGATGGTCGTTGATGATGTGGAAGAGGTTTAAAAACAAGTTTTAAACCTAAGTTCATAAGGTGTTTTTCGTGGGTTTTGCAAGAAAGAAGAAAAGGGTTTTCATCTTTCAAGCTTTCCATCATCATCATCCTTCAAGCTCTTCTCCAAGGTTTCATTTTCTCTTCATCGTTGATTCAAGCTCCCCAAGGTTCCGGGTCAAAGGGTTTGTCCCGGTTAGGTTCTCCGATTTCTGCGTGGATACCGTTAGAGACGGTCTCCTTTGGCCGTTATGGTTTGAGTTTGTTGTATAGACACATGGATCCTGGCTTTCAGGAAGGTCTCGGAATAAAAATTTTTGTTTTCCGCACCGTGGGCATGTGATGCTCACAACGAGATTTTCCTACAGTGGTATCAGAGCCACTTGTGTCGTATATAACGAAGAAACCATGACTAGGTCGGAGTTGCCTATTGCTTGTGACGATGGTGCATGTTGATTGTGTGAATTTCGAATTCAGTGTAGAAATATTGTTTTCAAAATTTTCTTGCCCAGATATGTTCACAAGATGTTTTTGCATATGTCTGTGGAAGATCGGAATTTATCGATGTGATTTGATATGGTTTTGCTAATTTATTCCTCAATGTTCTGGTTTCTGTCTTTGTGCACATTCAATGAACAGGCATGCTTATAAATTCAAAAAAAAATTGTAGAAAAAAAAATTTTCGGATTTGCTTTCACCAACATGTCTCTAAGATGTTTATGAATGTCTATGAGAATGGAAAAATGTTTTCAAGGTGATTTACTATTTATTTGAGAATTTATTGTGTGCTGCTGAGAATAACTGTGTTGAGGAACACAGATTCTACATTGGCTTTGTTGCTAAGGTTGGATGCGTTTTTGTTGGAAATAAATCCTGAAAAAATTCATGGAACATTTTGTGAACATTTTGTAACCTCTGTAATTTTCACATAATTTATTGAAATTGTTTCAATGAGTTTTTAAAGCAAAACATAGAGCTTGGCAGTTTTGAGAAAGTTGCTGGAGCTGTTTTGTTTGGAATGATAAATTGTGTATTTCTCAATTCCAATGCCTTGGATCATTTTTAATGTGATTAAAAATGTGTTATATTGATGTTGTATGCTTTCCAAATTGAATTTCTTGAAATTGGGTTTCCAAAAAATTTTCAGATGTCTAATATGTCACATTAGCGTCTCGTTAGTGTATTTCGTTGTCCTGATTGTTTTGGCCGTCACAATTTTGTGACCAGTGCCGAAGTAATCTTGATAAAATGTAGACTAGCTAGAGATACTTAGGGTGATAGTTTGATATTCTTAAATTATTTTGAAATCTAAATGAATAAGAGTGTATTCATCAATTGCAAGTTTTTCATGTATAGTTTGACTATATATGGTAAGCAACAATGAAAGTGTTTCATTGGTACATAAAGGTAAAGTGATATTACACTTGGTATTGTGAATTGGAACTACACGGATTAAGAAATTAGCTGATAAGATAGCAATTTCACATGGATAAGTCGACTAATAAAAATACAAGTCGACTTGTCCGTGCACTGTAGACGCATAAGTCGACTTGCACAATGGTACAAGTCGACTTGTTCGTGCACAGCTGTAAAAGTTGACTTACACATGCATAAGTCGACTTACACACTAGAATGAGTCGACTTACACATGCATAAGTCGACTTACACAAAGGTATAAGTCGACTTATACATACACAAGTCGACTTACAACATGCAAAGGTGGGATGATGGATGATTTTAGGTATAGATTCAATGTGATTGATGAAATGTCCTAAATCATTCCATATAGTCATGGTGACTATAATCCTACGGCTTGGAGGAGAAGAAGATGAGAACTGAATACCCTCACACATCATATGAAAACTAACGCCTTCTATTATTATGGGGAGAACCAGAGTTCTTATAGAGTTGGGTTGTTGGGTAAACCCAAGCTCACTCTATACGGATATGTTTGAACCATGAAAATAAGATTTTCGGATTAATGGGTTGGTTTTCACTAGAAGCGTTGATTTGTTGAGTAAACTCAAGGTCAACGTGGACAAAGGCGAAATTGGGTAGTGTGCATCAGATGTACGCGCATCAAGAGTTGATAACCCAATGTGTGTGCATACATCACGAGTTGATAAGACTAGTCGATAGTTGCATCTATGAAGCAATTGGTATGACCGATACCGCCGATAGATCTAAGGTGGCTTGTTGGGTAAACCCAAGGTCATTTTAGTAATGTCGGATATCTATGATGCAATTGGTATGACCGATACCTACCGATTGACCTAAGGTGGCTTGTTGGGTAAACCCAAGGTCATTTTAGTAATGTCTGATATCGACCCACTAGACATTTTGTCATAATATTTCTTGGATTTGTACCGAGGGTTATGGATTCTTTGAAACTAGTGGGAGCTATATGCATGTCATGCAAGTCCTTATGATCATGCATGTAATTCTATTCTAACATTCTTTCTCTTTTCCTATAGGTTATCAAGATGACTTCAAGTGTGAACTTGCGCCGCTTATGGACTCAAACAAATTAATCGGACCTAACTTTCTAGATTGGCCGAGAAATCGAGAATTGTTCTTAGTCCGAGGAACTGGATATGTCCTAGATGTTTCACTTCTGATCCACTGTGCACCGATGCTTCGATGAGGATCGAAAGCATATCGTAAGCATTTTAAAGACAAAGGACATGGCTACCGCATTATGCTTGCCTCGATGTCACCAGAGTCAGAAGCGATGATTCTATGGATGCTAATACTATAGTGTTTCATCTTAGAGTCGTTTGATGAGCAAGCTCGGTCGAAAGGTTCGAGACCTCGAGGCTACTCTTCACTACTAAGATGACTCAGTTCATCTGCAGCAAGATGCATCAAGATGAATGGGTATATTGAGAGGTTGGTTGTCTTAGGTTTTGTTATGGATTATGACTTAAGTGTTGACTTAATTCTGGTTGGATTGTCTGATAGTTATTCACAGTTTGTGTTAAACTATCGGATGAACCAAATATCCACGACAATTCCTGAGTTGATCAATCTGTTCAAGACAGCAGAGCAATCTATCAAGAAGGATAGCAAGCAAGTGCTTATGGTGGACTCTTCTTCTGGTTCAAAGAAAAAGAATCTAAAGAAGAAAAGGTCTAAGAAACCAAAAGGAAGTGCAGCCAAGAAGAAAACCAAAGAGACTGCACCAAAAGGAACTTGCTTCCATTGTGGCAAGACCGCCACCGGAAGCTTAAACCGAAAGTCTATCTGGAAGAATTGAAGCAGAAGAAGGCATCAGATGCCTCGACTTCTTCAGGTATGTTTGTCATTGAGGTTAATACTGTTTCTGACCATAACATATGGGTATTAGATACCGGTTGTGGCTCACACATATGTAATGATATGCAGGGCCTCGTGGACGATGAGATGACTCATGAAGGGAGAACTAGACTGCGTGTGGGAAATGGAGCAAGAGTTGCTGCATTAGCCATAGGCACTTACTTTTGTCACTCCCCACCGGGCTTGTAATTAAATTGATGAATGTTATTTTGTACCAGATAACAAAGAACATATTGTCTGTTTCTGGTTTAAATAGAGCTGGTTACCATTTGACTTTTAGTAACAATGGTTGTTCTATTAGTTTGAATGGAATGCTTTATGGTACTGGTACATTATGCAACGAAATTTACATATTAGATATGTCACATCCAATTATGAATGTCAATGACACAAAAAAACATAAACGAGATAATTTAAAATCAACTTACTTATGGCATTGTCGCCTTGGCCATATAAATGAGAAACGCATAGCTAAGCTCCATGAGAGTGGTAGTTTAAGGTCATTTGATTATGAATCATATGACACATGCGAATCTTGTTTATTAGGCAAGATGACTAAATTATCCTTTAAGGGAATGGGTGAACGAGCGACTGGAGTATTAGACCTAATACATTCAGATGTATATGGTCCGATGTCCATCCATGCCAGAAGTGGTTGTCTTTACTTCATTACCTTTATCGATGATTATTCTCGATATGGGTACCAGATTCGATGAGATACAAATCTGAAGCATTTGAAAAGTTCAAACAATTCAGAAATGAAGTAGAAAACTAACTTGGGAAAAGTATCAAGACATTACGATCTGATCGTGGTGGGGAATACTTAGACCAACAGTTTTTGGATTATCTCAGAGATAATGAGATTTTATCTCAATGGACTCCTCCTTACACACCACAGCATAATGGTGTGGCAGAAAGGAGAAATCGAACCTTGTTAGACATGTTACGATCAATGATGGGCTTTGCAAAGTTGCCGAAATCCTTTTGGAGGTATGCCCTTGAGACAGCTGTTTACTTGTTAAACAGAGTTTCATCAAAGACAGTTGATGTTACTCCATATGAGATGTGGACTAATAAAAGACCCTATCTTACTCATTTGAAAGTTTGGGGTTGTCCTGATTATGTGAAGCGGACACAGTCAGATAAACTTGATGCAAAGTCTGACAAGTGTTTGTTCGTAGGATATCCTAAAGAAACAATGGGATATCAATTCTACCTCTTGAGGAACAAAAGGTGTTTGTTTCAAGCATGCTATCTTTTAGAGAAAGAGTTTCTTTACAAGAAGACAATGGAGCAAAATTGAACTTGAAGAAGTTCAGATGCTCAATGCACGCAGATCAATCGTCAACTCAAACCGTGACTCATACAGATGAAGTAATATTCAACCTTCTACAACACACGAAGTTCGTAGGTCACGAGGATACACTCTGCTCCCGAGAGATATGGATTTCTCGTGAATGAACAGAATGACGATTGCTCATAGAAGATGATGAGCCTACCACTTATGAAGAGGTTCGAAGAGTTCGTAGTCCGAGAAATGGCTTCATGCCATGCAGTGAAATGGATTCCATGTATGAAAACCAAGTATGAACTTTGGTTGAGGCACCAAGGAATAAAACCCATAGGTGTAAATAGGTTTTCAAAAAACCGACATGGATGGTAATGTAATTACCTATAAAGCAGGCTTGTGGCTAAAGGTTTTCGCCAAAGACAAGGAGTTGACTACGACGAGACCTTCACCCAAAGAGCAATGCTTAAATCCATTAGAATACTCCTAGCCATTGCCACTCATTATGATTATGAGATATGGCAATGGATGTGAAGACGCTTTCCTAAATGGAAATCTAGTGAGGATGTGTATATGACACAACCCGAGGGCTTCACCTCCTATGATGGCTAAAAGGTATGCAAGCTTCAGAAATCCATCTATGGATTGAAACAAGCATCCAGGAGTTGGAATATCCGTTTTGATAAGGTAATCAAAGAGTTTGGTTTCTCACAAAATCCAAATGAACACTGTGTGTATAAGAAGGTTAGTGGGACTGCAATCGGATTCCTTGTGCTGTATGTAAATGACATATTATTGCTAGGGAACTATGTCTCTATGCTACAATCAGTCAAGATTTGGTTGTCCAAACAATTTGCCATGAAAGACCTTGGTGAAGCAACTTACATCCTTGGGATAAGAATCTATAGAGATAGATCAAAAAGGATGCTTGGTCTTTCACAATCAACGTACATAGACAAGATGCTAAAAAGGTTTAGCATGGAGCAATCCAAGAGAGGGTACCTTCCCGTGACTCATGGGATAACACTCTCAAAATCTATGTGTCCTAAGACACAAGATGAGAGGATGCGCATGAGTATGATCCCGTATGCATCTGCGGTATGATCTATCATGTATGCAATGCTATGTACGAGACCCGATGTATCATATGCTCTAAGTGTTACGAGCAGATACCAATCGGATCCCGTGAGGGTCATTGGGTGGTCACAAGAATATCCTCAAGTACTTGCGAAGGACTAAGGATGTTTTCTTGATATATAGAGATGGAGATCTCAAAGTGAGCGGGTATACAGATGCCAGTTTTCAATCTGATAAGGATGATTCCAAATCTCAATCAGGTTACATATTCACACTGAATGGCGAGGCAGTTAGTTGGAAGAGTTCCAAACAAGAGACGACTGCCGATTCAACGACCGAGGCAGAGTACATTGTCGCTTCAGAAGCACCAAAGGAAGCAGTTTGGATCAAAAAGTTCATTACTAAACTTGGTGTGGTTCCTAGCAGTGATGGGCCCATACAGTTGTATTGTGACAACAATGGGGCTATTGCGCAGGCGAAGGAACCAAGGTCTCATCAACGATCCAAACACGTACTCCGCAGATATCATCTGATCAGGGAGATCATAGGACGAGGTGATGTCCAGATCGAGAGAATTCTCACCGAACAGAATATTGTTGATCCGTTGACAAAGCCATTATCACAAAAGAGTTTTGATTCTCATGTACTCGCCTATGGTATTAGATATCAAGGCGATTGGCTTTAAGTCAAGTGGGAGATTGTTAGAGTAGTGCCCTGAAGGCAATCGTCTTTAGCGCATTTTGTACAAAGTTGTGTACATAGTTTATGAATAAATAAAGAAAGGCATATTTCATTAACTTGTTGTTCATTATTTATGAATGGATATTGATCTATAAGCAAATTAATGAAGTCCATGATATATGACATAGCATGAAGGAAATTGTGATGTGATCATACTACTGAGATTCCTATCATGTGCAATTACGCCAAGATTCTAAATTATCCCTAGTCATAGGATTACCGAGACTGGACATCGGTAATCCGGAGACTAGTACATCTCAAGCTCCTTGATTTGGTCAAGCAAAGGATCTCGGTCGTAAATATGAGATATTTAGGGTTGAGATGTGGATGCTTACTAGAGGTAGTAAGTACATTGGATGACCTGCTATGAGATCATCACATGGATTTCCTATTCTAATGTCAATGATAATCTCATCATAGCAATGGTGCAAGTATCCTTAGACTTGAGGTGCTCAAGGATATCTTGGATACTGATTCTGTGCTTTGACTCCATCCATTCCTTGTTACCTTACAGAGGTCGCTCATAGGGTGGTGATTGGGTACAGCTTGAAGTATTCGAAGGTAATTGAGTAGCCAATAGAGGATTCACCGCTTCTGTGATAGCGAAGATGATACCCATGGCCTCTTGTCGTGGTCATTACTTGAAGTCTCGTCGGAGCATATATGTCATGAAGAATGTCTTCATTGACATATAAAGTAATGAGTCCCGTGACAAGAACTGAAATCACTGGACTAGATTTGACATAGTCGGCCTAGTAAAGAGTTGACACTTTGCTCATACTCATAACCAAGTGGGGTATAGCATGGTGAAAGGACGAATTGCACGGTAATTGTCTATGGAAAGGTTCGTGATATGGTTCATGATGAATACATGTTCATTTGTCAAACCAATTACTTTCCGGTCAATTGGGGGTCATGATGTGATGCTAGATACCGCTCATGACTTGCTCAGATTAAGTGTTAATCTAAGTGGCCAACATAATCGGGAACCTAATGGGTCACATGCATAAGAGTGTCTCGAAGAATTCGTAAAATAGTTTTGGACAGAGTTCCAATATATGGAGAGCAAAAGGATTAAATGGATCCCGATGAGATCGAGATATGTCCCGATGAGATCGCGACATCGATATTACTGAAAAACATTTCCGAAGGTTTTTCCCATACCGGGATCCGGTAGGTCGGTAGGACCGACCCCAGTGTGACTGGACCACTTCAGCATTTATATATATATATAATTAATTAATTAATTAAAGAATTAATTAATATATATATATATATATGTGTACACGTTGGTGGATGGAAGAAGCTTCCATTTCATGCTTAGTCATCAATGTATTTAATGACTAAAGACAAAATAATGAAGATGAAAGATGAGGATGGTCGTTGATGATGTGGAAGAGGTTTAAAAACAAGTTTTAAACCTAAGTTCATAAGGTGTTTTTCGTGGGTTTTACAAGAAAGAACAAAAGGGTTTTCATCTTTCAAGCTTTCCATCATCATCATCCTTCAAGCTCTTCTCCAAGGTTTCATTTTCTCTTCATCGTTGATTCAAGCTCTCCAAGGACAAAGGTAGGAGCTAGCACTCTTTACTTTGTTCTAGCTATTTCCGGGTCAAAGGGTTTGTCCCGGTTAGGTTCTCCGATCTCTGCGTGGATACCGTTAGAGACGGTCTCCTTTGGCCGTTATGGTTTGAGTTTGTTGTATAGACACATGGATCCTGGCTTTCGGGAAGGCCCGGAACAAAAAATTTTGTTTTCCGCACCGTGGGCATGTGATGCTCACACCGGGATTTTCATACATCATAATCATCACTGTCACTACTTTCACTAGCAACATCACCATTCTCAAGTAAAATCATAGTCATTTTATTAGCGCATTGAGAAGCAATATGACCAAAACCTTGACATTTAAAGCATTTAACTTTATAAGAAGGATTAGAAGAAGAAGAAGAAGAGGATTTAGAGTCATTTTTACCCTTAGGATTTGGGGTAGAGAATTTAGGCTTACTTTCCTCTTTTGGTTTGATGTCTCCCTTGGATTTTAAGAAATTTTTGGACTCCTTCAAGGTTTTCTTCCAAGAACTCGACCCAGCACCATTTTGGATCTTTAATTGCTTTTCAACCAAGATGGCCTTATGCAACAACTCATCTATGTCAAGGAAATTTTGCAGCTCTACAATGGAAGCAATTTCAGGGCGCAAACCATCAAGAAATCTTCTCATGGTAGCCTCCATGTGTTCCTCAACATTGTCCCTAATCGTGATGATCTCTATCTCTTGGTGGCACTCTTCAACACTCATAGATCCTTGTCTCAATCTTTGTAGCTACTTGAACAAGTGTCGATAGTAATGACTTGTAACAAAGCGCTTTCTCATGATGGCTTTCATTTCTTTCCATGTGCGGATTGGTCTTTCAAGATTCCGCCTTCTATTTATTTGCAATTGATCCCACCAAATACTAGCATAGTCACACAATTCAACAGCAACAAGTTTTATCTTTTTCTCTTCACTATATGTATGACATCAAATACATGTTCTATTTTCCCCTCCCATTCTAAATATAATTCAAGATTATTTTTTCCTTGAAAGGAAGGGATTTTCAATTTTATGTTATCGAGTTCATTACGAGAAGAAGCTTGTATGCCTCTCCTAATGTTGGGGCCTTCATCCTCGGATTGCACATCTTCATCTTCTCCATGGAACACTCTTCTAGGACCTTTGGAGTTTGAGGTGGATTGGATGTCATCCAACCTAGCATTCAACCTCTGGAATTGATCTTGCACAGCCTTCATAAAGACTTTAAGATCTTGATCAGGTGATTCATCTTCTTGATACATATTTATGAAATGCAAAATGTTAGTGAACAACAAAAAAAACAATATGGACCTCACCACTCAACCTCACGTGTATACACTCAACAAATGTCAAACCACTCGTGTTTCACACAAAAATTGGCTTTTTCTATAATGTAAACACTCTTGCATTGAGCATTCAAACTTCAAATCTGATCCAATTTTAGCTCCTAAGCCTCCTTTTGCAAGCTTATGTCCATGTAAGTCATGTCCTAGGTTTCGTTGAACTGAATCACACCATAGATGCGTTTCTTCTTGTCTTTCACATGCCCATGGTTCTCCATCAAATTTAGCACCCGAGTTGATCATAGACGCGTGAATCAGGTAAGTGTCTATAACTTAGAGAATAAGGTTAATGAGCTTACTTCTATGATGCAATCCTTCATGAGAGGTGATATGCAAGCTATGTTGGATCGGAAAAAGAAAGCATGCTTAGTTTGGAGAAATGATAGATTTCAAAACTTTTTAAGAAATCATCTTGCAGCAGAAGCAATATATCCAAATCAACATGCTAATCCATACATGATATGGTATAAGGATAATAAAACCAAGAACAAGATAAAAGGAATTACCGACTCATTCGCTACAGCTTTAAATCCTCGCTGCGCTATCCTCTCCTTCTTGTATCCAAATCCTTTGCCTTTGAGTCTTTTCCTTTAGCAATCTATCTTCTTCCTTGTAGTAGTATCCTCTACCAATTAGATTTACCACTTGTTCTTCAAGGACAACTAGGTTAACAAAATCCTTTGGTGGGAAAGGAGAAGAAATATTTGGAGGAGATTTTCTTAGAAGAAGAAGAACCAAAATTGAAACTCTTTCAATTTTTTCACTTAGGAATTTCGGTTCTACCTTGCATGAAAAGAGAGAATGTCTAAAAACCATGCAAAAAACCCTTTCTTACATCTCAATTTCGAAATATGCATGAATGGAAAGAGTGAGAGGCATCCAATGCATCACTTCTTACATTAATCACTCATCAAATAGCCAATAAATGAGACTTACTCCATTTATCTTTAAAATGGCTATTTGAAAAGACCATAACCTATAATTGAATACCCATTTCGGTTTTGGCAAGAAGAAAGAAGGAAGATGGTCCATCTAATGCACATCTTTCATTTTTAATCTAATGAATGCAAATAGGTTACATGCCAACATTAAAAGCCAACCATTAAACCATTTAATGGTAAGTTCATAACTCCATTTAATAATGATGAACCATAATAAAGACCATCTTTATTTAGTATTTTAATGCCATATGTGTGGTTACACATCTAACCTAACACAATTTCGAAATTGCTTCTTCTCCATTTAAAAAAAATTGTTTTAATATAATTAATCTAATCAATTACATTAAACCAAAACAAGCCCATTTCTAAATGAACATATGGGCTTCCAATTAACCATTAATTAGTATAAGCCCATCATTCAATTATGGACTTCTAAAGCCTCCAAACTACTTCTTACTTAGCTTGATAACCTTCCTTAAAGCCAAGTGGGGAATCTTATTGACTTTGATAATTCAAGCTCCAATAAGCCCGTAAATAATTCAATCTCATTGAATTAATTCTAGCTTATTAACTAAATGTCATTCTACTAAAGACAATTAGTTGAACTCTTGAATTATTAAATATTATGAGAATATGTCCAATTGCAAACCCTATTTAGAACCTTATTATAGCCATTCGCACAACAAGGGTAAAATTACCGCTTTGCCCTTATGTTGGTTTTTCCTTCTAAATCTCTCATTTTACTTTATATGGTGATTAACGATAAGATCTCATCTTAGTGTTAAGACTTGATGGGTAGCTAGTCCATCAAACTACTAGCGCCAGCTTTAATCACCAAATCTCCTTAAAATATCTGAAGAGATGATAACACTATAAACTCTTTATTTGAGTGAATGTTCTCGATACATGTTTCAATTAATAATTCCAACATGCGAACAATCGGATTAATACCTGTAAAAATCCATTCCGATCATATCAAGAATTATAATGAAACACATATGAGTTCACCACTCATCAAGATTGTGGTTCATAATAAGCAATGTTAAGTTGTATGTTTTAAGATTAAAGTAACGACCCACTTTATTCTTGAAAACATACTTGATTCCGATTCGCTTAATAGTGCCATTATCGATAGTCTACTACTATCATGATATGAAACTCATCATTCCCTTTAAGTAAACTCCTTTACTTATATGGAGATAAATCGCAACACTACAGTCTAAACCATAATCAAACGACCAACTTGATTATTCAACTGTGAATCAATTAATTCATATTATAATAATATACATGTTTCTCATACATCTCTATGTATATGTATATTACTTAGAAATGAATCTTGGTACCTTATGATCGATATATAATGCTCATACAGATAAAACCAAACTCTTTTGTTTTATTAATAATAAATATTTTCATTACAAAACAGAATCAAGAAGATAAAGTTACATGTAAATACACTTGCTTTCCAGGCACTATATTTACATAACTCCAACAATCTCCCACTTGCCCTAAAGCAAGTTTGACATATCCTTCATTCCCATCCCTTATAGGTGACCCTCAAAGCTCTTTTGAGTCAATGTCTTTGTGAACGGATCAGCAAGGTTTTGCTCTGTAGGAATCTTTACCACATCCACTTCTCCACGTTGTATTATCTCCTTATAAGATGATACTTTCGCCAATGTGTTTGGCGACTTTGTGGTTCCGAGGTTCTTTAGAATTAGCCACTGCCCCACTATTATCACAATAAAGTGTAATGGCTTTTTCTGCCTCTGGAACTACCTCCAAATCATTTAGGAACTTCCGGAGCTAGACTGCTTCCTTTGTTGCTTCACAAGCAGCAACATACTCAACCTCCATAGTCGAATCAAGAATACAAGATTGCTTGACACTCCTCCAAACTATGGCTCCACCTCCTAAAGTAAATATAGAACTGTAAGTTGATTTCTTGAATCAACATTTGATTGGAAATCGAATCCGTATATCCCGTCGGAATAAGATTACTTCCAGAGTAAATAAGCATTAAGTTCTTCGTCCTACGAAGATACTTAAGTATACACTTAACCGCAATCCAATGTTCCATTCTCGATTGACTGAAATCGCTACCATCCCATCGCGTAATGTATATCCGGTCTAGTGCACAGATTGCATACATCAAACTACCAACCGTCAAGCATATGGAATGTTACGCATGCTCAACCTCCTCTTGGGTTTTAGGTGCTTGTTCCTTTGAAAGTTTGATTCCATGTCTTGTAGGAGTGAAACCCTCTTGGAATCTTGCATGGCGAACTTATCGAGCATATTCTCAATGTAAGTTAGTTGAGACAAAACTATCTTCTTGTTCTTACGATCCCTTATAAGTTTGATCCCTAGAACATAGGTAGCCTCCCAAATCCTTCATTGAAAATCGCTCATTCAGCCATCCTTAACCGCAGATAACATTCCTACATCATTCCCAATGAGCGTAATGTCATCAACATACGTGATTAGGAAAGTAACCTTACCTTCTTGTATTCTTTTGTAAACACAAGGCTCATCTAGGTTTTGTATGAACCCATAGGTTTTGATAGCCTTATCAAACCTAATGTTCCAAGACCTAGATGCTTGCTTAAGTCCATAAATGGACCTTTGCAACTTGCAAACCTTATGCTCATTACCTAGCTCAATGAATCCTTCGGTTGAGCCATATAAATGGTCTCCTCAAGATCTCCATTCGAAATGCGTCTTGACATCCATTTTCCATATTTCATAATCGAAATAGGTCGCTATGGCCAAAAGAATCTCGATGGACTTAAGCATGGCAACCGGAGAAAAGTCTCCTCGTAGTCTATACCTCCTTTTGAGTATAGCCTTTAGCTACCAATCTAGCTTTAAAGGTCTCTACCTTTCCATCCGATCCCTTTTCCTTTGTAGATCCATTTATACCCTATAGTTTTAGACACGGTGGTAGATCTACAAGGACCTGCACTTCATTAGTATACATAGAATCTATTTCCGATTCCATTGCCTTGAGCCATTTTCCCGCATCAACATCATTAATAGCTGTGTATACGAACGGATCTATTTCTTCTTGGTCCGAGATGGAAATTAAGCCTTCTCCTAAACCCAGATACCTATCTGGTTGTCTCACAACCCTCCCACTTCGCCTAGGCACATCTTGATGTTCAAAGTTGCACTTCGATTCAACTCTTGAATCCATTTCGACATCTTGTTCATCATATCCAAAACAACTCTTGGTTTGGATGAAATTGCTAACTCCTTTAGTACTACTTCACTTCTTCCTTTGTGATTTCTCACAAACTCTTCCTCTAAGAAGTTTGCATTTGTCGACACAAATACCTTCCTATCACGAGGACCGTAAAATAGTACCCTCGAGTTTCAGTAGATATCCTACAAACAAACATACTTGACCTTGGTTCCATCTTTGTGGATTCAGGCTTTAGAACATGGGCTGGACAGCCCTAAGTCCTCAAGTGCCTCAATGAAGGCACTCGGCCAGTCCACAACTCCCTAGGTGTTTTAGGCACCGATTTGGATGGAGCAAAGTTAAGAAGATATGTTGCCGTTTGTATGGCATATCCCGTAACGATTTTGGAAGGCTAGCATAAGACATCATTGATCTTACCAATTCCAATAGAGTTCTATTTCTCCTCTCGCTACACTATTCTCATTGAGGTGTACGAGGAGTCGACAAATTGGAAACAATTCCATTGTCAATTAAATATTGCTGGAACTCTCCGGATAAATACTCACCACCTCGATCCGATCGAAGTCGCTTTTAATGGCTTGCCAAGTTGCTTCTCGACTTCACTTTGAATTCTTTGAACTTTCAAAAGATTCACTCTTTTTATGCATCAAATACAAATAGCCATGTCTTGAGTAATCATCTATAAAAGTTATGAAATATTCATAACCTCCTCTAGCTTGTACATTCATGGGCCCACACATCATTATGTACCATGTCCAATGTGGATTCAAATCTGTTTCCTTTAGAAGGAAATGAGGCTTTTGTCATTTTCCTTCAATACAAGATTCACAGTGGGTAATGGATCAATATCCAAGCCCATAAGGATCCCATCCTTTACTAGCCT
Source organism: Erythroxylum novogranatense (assembly GCA_029891385.1). NCBI lineage: Eukaryota > Viridiplantae > Streptophyta > Magnoliopsida > Malpighiales > Erythroxylaceae > Erythroxylum > Erythroxylum novogranatense. Next base: position 51,291,512 of record CM057235.1, on the reverse strand, counting down.
GTCAAGTCTTTTCTGATTGATATGACCCATCCTTAGATGTCACAGATACTTTGAATTAATGCTAGAGATATTGGATTGTCTTGGTTTTATCAATTTGTGGTGTTTAGTGAGCCTTTCATAGGTTCTATAAAAACAATCCTGTTTAATTATCGCTTCACAAATAAAATCCTTATTCTCATATATTGAAACAACCTTTTCAAAATATAAGGAATAGCCAGATTTTATTAGACAAAAACAAAATCATGTTCCTTACAATCATTGGCATGTAATAAACATCTTCCAAATATAACCTATGACCACTAGAAAGTCCAAGATAACTACTCCCACCGATTCTCACTGAAACATAGGAACCATCTCGCTATCTTAACTTGAAACGGCCTTTAGGAAGTCTTTTCCTTCATTGAACCCCGCAAAGAATTACAAACATGGTTAGTGGCTCCTGAATCTAATATCCAAGAAGTAGATAAATCTGCCACATTTCTAGTTCCTAACAAACTTAGGAAGCCCATACCTTGTTTGCTTTTGAGGGACTCTAGGTAGATCGGACAGCTTTTTTCCAGTGGCCCATCTCATCACAAAGGAAACACTTTCCTTTGATGTTCTCTTTGGCCTTCTTCTTCATGGGTTTGGTCTTGACCCTATTTGGGCCTTCTTTTCATTGGACCCTTCTTCTTTCCTTGCCCTTACCCTTGGCTTAGAAGAAGAAGCTACATTAGCTTCGGCCCATGAGCCTTAATATTCAATATTTCCTCCGTGCTCTGAGGGTATTCATCAACTCACTCAAGGTGTAATCCTTGCCGTTGAGCTCATAGTCCAACTTAAACCGCTGAAAGAAGAGTTTAAGCTATTGATGATCATAATCATCTACGTGTTCGCATCCATATCCGCCTAAGCATCTCAAATCGATGGACCGCAGAGATTACCTTCATCATGTAATCCCAAGACCGGTTCACCGTGTTTCATCGAGATTATGAAAGGTTTGGATAGCTTTCACTCTTGCAGACCTAGTCCTCACACCAAACATCTCATGTAGGTGATGGACCATTGCACTAGCAGTTTTCATACAAGCAATTTGCTTTTGCAACATGCCGCTGACAGAAGCCAGAATATAACACTTAGTAGTCTTGTCAGCATTCTACCAACGCTCATGTTGTTGGACTTGCTCAGGAGTTGCATCTCCACTAAGAGGTGTAGGCTCATTTTCAGTTAACACCCATGAAATACGTTCATATTGAAGAACAATGTCAAGGTTACGTCTCCATTCATTAAACTTGTCTCCATTTTTCAATTTGTTATTAGTCAAGAGCGGTGAGTGGATTCATTTTGTGGTTGATTATGTCCAAAATATAAATTATTAAAACATGAGCATACTAGTCAACAATTTATGGAACTTTGTATAAAATCATGATGCATGTATGCATGATGATAGATTTAACAAAACTTAAAAATTAAAACATTATACTGACTTGTTATTTTTCTTATCTATAATGTACTAAGTGACGGTGGGCCATCTTATCTATTAAAAGAAAAATCGGGACCCTCCCACTCAAAAACTACCAAGAATCTCATGCTCAATTTTTTAAGAAGCATCTTAATTTGGTCCATACTTTTACCAACAGAGCTACGGTGGGCAGTTTATTGATAAAAAAATATTGAGTGTATAACCATTTGATTCATTCACTAAAGATACCTACAAATCATGCCTCGGTGGGAGGTCACATTTGCTATCATTAAGTGGACTTATCCTTAAGGAGACCCAAACTATGCAAGATCTAGGATCCATGCCCTCCGATGGGGAGTAACACTTCACCACATGCAAACGGGCCATCATTTGGAGACCGTGGACTCTCACAGGAGCATCCTCTCCCACTCAATCTTTTTGGGCTTTAAGTTTTAAATACCATCTTGTCTAGATGCAATTTATTATCCATCATATATTGTTTCATTATATATCTCATACATAATGAATGCATGGCAAGGCCTAGGGTTGGCAATTTTCTAAATGACATGCAATCACATAATATCACATATTACAAGCATTCATTTCTCCATTCATCACATGAACTAATAAAGCCACTTTTGATTGTCCATCCTAGAAACATAAAATAATTACAAGCCTTTTAGGCCCAAAATATGCTTCTTCAACTTGGATCTTCCGCTCAACTCTTCGCTAACATGATCCGCCCATTCGGTAAACAAAATGTAATGGCATTTATGAAATTAGAATTTTGTCATTTTGAAAATAAAATTCCAGCACTAGATTTTAGAAAACCAAATCTTTGTTTTGACAAAAATTCCAGCACTTGTTTTATTAAAACCAAACTCATTTCATGAAAATTAAACACAGCACTTAGTATTTTAGCAAAACCGAAATGGGATTCTTTGAAACAAAAACCAGCACTTGTTTTCCAATCATAACTGAAATATGATTCATTGAAACAAAATTTCAGTAACTTAGTTTTCACAAAACTTATGCCAAAACACAAAAGGATACACCAAAATTTTACCTTTCCATTTCTTCAATCCATGGCTGCTCCTTCTTCATCATTACATCAATTTGTACATTGCAAAATCAAATAAAATAGAAAAAACAAGGAGGAAACATGGTGATGATAGACCACCCTCCTTGTTACAACTAAATGAAGAAATCTTACAAGATAAAATTTAACTTCGGGACAACCAAAAGAGCAACATACACCATATATATTTCTATCACATAAAATATGCAGTATACATAAAAAAATTGCCAACCCATGCATCCACCATATAGGAACCGAAATCATGCATGAAAACCGGCTCGATACCAATTGTTGGATCGGAAAAGAAAGCATGCTTAGTTTGGAGAAACGATAGATTTCAAAACTTTTAAGAAATCATCTTGCAACGGAAGCAATATATCCAAATCAACATGCTAATCCATACATGATATGGTATAAGGATAATAAAACCAAGAACAAGATAAAAGGAATTACCGACTCCTTCGCCATGCTTTAAATCCTCATTGCGCTATCCTCTCCTTCTTGATCCAAATCCTTTACCTTTGAGTCTTTTCCTTTAGCAATCTATCTTCTTCCTTGTAGTAGTATCCTCTACCAATTAGATTTACCACTTGTTCTTCAAGGACAACTAGGTTAACAAAATCCTTTGGTGGGAAAGGAGAAGAAATATTTGGAGGAGATTTTCTTAGAAGAAGAAGAACCAAAATTGAAACTCTTTCAATTCTTTCACTTAGGAATTTCGGTTCTACCTTGCATGAAAAGAGAGAATGTCTAAAATCCATGCAAAAAACCCTTTCTTACATCTCAATTTCGAAATATGCATGAATGGACAGAGTGAGAGGCATCCAATGCATCACTTCTTACATTAATCACTCATCAAATAGCCAATAAATGAGACTTACTTCATTTATCTTTAAAATGGCTATTTGAAAAGACCATAACCTATAATTGAATACCCATTTCGATTTTGGCAAGAAGAAATAAGGAAGATGGTCCATCTAATGCACATCTTTCATCTTTAATCTAATGAATGCAAATAGGTTACATGCCAACATTAAAAGCCAACCATTAAACCATTTAATGGTAAGTTCATAACTCTATTTAATAATGATGAACCATAATAAAGACCATCTTTATTTAGTATTTTAATGTCAAATGTGTGGTTACACATCTAACCTAACACAATTTCAAATTGCTTCTTCTCCATTTTAAAAAATTGTTTTAATATAATTAATCTAATCAATTACATTAAACCAAAACAAGCCCATTTCTAAATGAACATATGGGCTTCCAATTAACTATTAATTAGTATAAGCCCATCATTCAATTATGGACTTCTAAAGCCTCCAAACTACTTCTTACTTAGCTTGATAACCTTCCTTAAAGCCAAGTGGGAATCTTATTGGACTTTGATAATTCAAGCTCCAATAAGCCCGTAAATAATTCAATCTCATTGGAATTAATTCTAGCTTATTAACTAAATGTCATTCCACTAAAGACAATTAGTTGAACTCTTGAATTATTAAATATTATGAGAATATGTCCAATTGCAAACCCTATTTAGAACCTTATTATAGCAATCCGCACAACAAAGGGTAAAATTACCGTTTTGCCCTTATGTTGGTTTTTCCTTCTAGATCTCTCATTTTACTTTATATGGTGATTAACGATAAGATCTCATCTTAGTGTTAAGACTTGATGGGTAGCTAGTCCATCAAACTATCGGCGCCAGCTTTAATCACCAAATCTCCTTAAAACATCTGAAGAGATGATAACACTATAAACTCTTTATTTGAGTGAATGTTCCTTATACATGTTTCAATTAATAATTCCAACATGCGCATAATCGGATTAATACCTGTAAAAATCTATTCTGATCATATCAAGAATTATAATGAAACACATATGAGTTCACCACTCATCAAGATTGTGGTTCATAATAGCGAATGCTTAAGTTGTATGTTTTAAGATTAAAGTAACGCCCACTTTATTCTTGAAAACATACTTGATTCCAATTCATTTAATAGTGCCATTATCGATAGTCTACTACTATCATGATATGAAACTCATCATTCCCTTTAAGTAAACTCCTTTACTTATATGGAGATAAATCGCAACACTACGCCTAAACCATAATCAAACGACCAACTTGATTATTCAACTGTGAATCAATTAATTGATTCTAATAATATACATGTTTCCCATACATCTCTATGTATATGTATATTACTTACAAATGAATCTTGGTACCTTATGACCAGATATATAATGCTCATACAGATAAAACCAAACTCTTTTGTTTTATTAATAATAAATATTTTCATTACAAAACTGTAACTGAAGAAGATAAAGTTACATGTAAATACACTTGCTTTCCAGGGCACTATATTTACATAACTCCAACAAGCTATTGTCTATTCTATTTGTTCCATGCATGGTCATAATGCTAATACATGTCCTACTATGCAAGATGATTCTACTGACCATGTGAATGCAGTTGGTGGTGTTTTTAATGCTAACCCACAGAGAAAGTATGATCCCTACTCTCAAACCTACAATCCGGGATGGATTGATCACCCCAACCTTCGCTATGGGAATCCTCAGCAACCACCTATGCATAATGGATCAAGAGCACCCAACCCCACTGGATTTCAACGACAACCAAACATTCCCAGAACTATGCCGCCACCTTCTAACCTTCTTCTTCTTCTAATCCTTCTTTGAATGAGATTACGGATATGATGAAAACTATGGCATCTAACACCTTGTCTATGCAGCAAAATTTCATGTCTTTTCAACAAGATTATAAATCTTTTCAGCAAGAGACAAGGTCGGGCATCCAAAACCTTGAGAGGCAAATGGGACAGTGGCATCTAACCTTAGAAAAATGAAGGCCCAAAATTCTGGAAAATTGCCATCCCAAGGGCTGCAAGGCAAGGAAAGTGCTTTTGCACTTAAGCTAAGGAGTGGTAAGGAGATTGGAGACAAAGTGATTATTTTGGATGAAGAGGATGAGTTGGCGGCTCAAAATAACAATCGAAAACCAGCAACACTACCCTCTGACCTAAAGGGTGTCGAATCTTCTTCTCAACCTAAGCAACCATCTCATGCATCTAAGGTATTTCCTAATCTTGTGGATTCCACTTATAAGCTAACTCCACCTTTCCCTTTGAGTTCTAACAGGCAAAAAAAGGAAGATAAGGAGAAAGAAATATTGGAATTGTTTAAAAAGGTGAAAATCAACATTCCTTTGCTGGAAGCAATAAGACATGTGCCTAAGTATGCTAAATTTCTCAAGGAGATGTGTACCACTAAGAGAGCCAATAAGGTCAGAAATGGTGACATAGTTGGCTTAGGAGAGAATGTAAGTGCTATTCTTCAAAAGAAATTACCTATTAAGTAAGGAGACCCAGGTGCATTTTCTATTCCTTGTCTGATTAGTAATATGTGCTTTGATAAGGCTATGTGTGACTTAGGAGCTTCAATTAGTGTGATGCCAAATCCATCTTTGATTTTCTTAATGTTGGTTCTTTGAAAAGCACTTCTGTTATCATTCAACTTGCTGATAGATCTTTTGTCTATCCTTTGGGTTTGTTGGAAGATGTGTTAGTGAAAGTTGGTAGCTTGATTTTCCCTTGTGATTTCTATATCATTGAGACATGCGATGATCACCCTCACACAAGTTCACCTCTTCTACTTGGGAGACCATTTTTTAGGACTGCTAAGACTGTAATTAATTGTGATGATTGCACTTCGTCTATGAGGATTGATGATGAACATGTCTTATTTAATTTTAATGAGGCAATGAAATATAATGATGATGTGCATGAATTACATAACTTGGATATCATTGATGTGTTGGTGGACCAATTTTGTGCTTATAGTAGTAATGATGATGTTAATATTGTTCTTATTCGTTCCTTCTTCTCATCTTTTGATGTTAATGCCAATGGTGCCATGATATTTGAACCTTATGTGATTGATGCTATTATGGCATTGCAATCTTTTTATATGGTGCCAAAATTGGATGTGTTTGTTGATCTACCTCTTTCGCACAAGAAAATCTTACCTTATGTGTTGCATGCTCCTGAGTTAGAATTGAAATCTTTGCCTGATCATTTGAAGTATGCTTTTCTTGGATCTAATGATACTCTTCCAGTGATTATTGCAAAGAATATAACAGCTATGCAGGAAGAAAGATTGTTGTGTGTCTTAAAGGACCATAAGACCGCCATTGGATGGACTTTAGCTGACATCAAAGGGATTAGTCCTTCTATGTGTATGCATCGCATACTCTTAGAGGATAATTCGAAGCCTTCGAGGGAGATGCAGAGACGACTCAATCCACCCATGATGGAGGTGGTGAAGGTAGAAATTTTGAAGCTTTTGGATGCAGGTGTCATATACCCTATCTCTGAAAGCAAGTGGGTAAGTCCTATCCATGTGGTTCCTAAAAAGACGGGCATTACTGTGGTGAAAAATGCTCAGAATGAGTTGGTGCCCACACGTGTTCAAAGTGGCTGGCGAATGTGTATTGATTATAGGAAGTTGAACTTGGCGACAAAAAAAGACCATTATCCTTTGCCTTTCATAGACCAAATGCTTGAGCGCTTAGCTGGTAAGTCTTTCTATTGTTTCCTTGATGGCTATAGTGGATATAATCAAATTGTTATTGCCCCTGAGGATCAAGAAAAGACTACCTTTACCTGTCCAATTGGTACATATGCTTATAGGAGAATGCCCTTTGGTTTATGCAATGCACCTGCTACTTTTCAAAGATGCATAATGAGCATATTTTCTGATTATGTTAAAAGGATAATTGAAGTTTTTATGGATCATTTTACTATCTATGGTGATTCCTTTGATCATTGTTTAGGAAATTTGTCTCTGACTTGAAAAGATGCATGAGTACTAACCTTGTTTTGAACTATGAAAAATGTCATTTTATGGTAGAGCAAGGGATAGTTTTAGGGCATGTGGTTTCTGAACGTGGTTTAGAGGTTGATAAAGCTAAGATAGATATGATCTTGTCCTTGCCTTATCCCTCCTCTGTAAGGGATGTTCAATCTTTTCTTGGACATGCAAGTTTCTATCGCAAATTTATCAAGGATTTTAGCAAGGTAGTTGCCACTCTATGCAAGTTGCTAGCCAAAGATAATCATGATTATAAGCTAAGCCCCTTTGTAAAAAGATATCAAGATTAATCACAAGGCATATTACATGTCAACCTTTGATTAATCATAGTTTCTTGATCCCCAAGTTGACTGATTATAACAAATGACATTGATGACTCCTCATCAATTCATTTGAACACGGCCATGCATTTCTTCGTTCACACTTGTCAAGAGCCCAAATGATACCTCTCTCATTTAAAAGAGGTACAAATCTCATCTACGTCATTCACATCCCTCCTCATGATTCATTTGATGTCCAACATAAGACTACTTGTTATTCGGTTAAGAATAACTTCGTCTAATATCAAAACACCGAATTCCTCATGTAGGGAACTATGATGACTTCAGGTCAAATGACTAAAGTCAAATCATATTGAGAATCACTAAAAACATGAAACCATGTAGTGTTCTCTTTGTGGGTCGGTCCAATATATGTTCTTTAACATATATCTATGTTTCTGATTTGATAACTCATATCTATGATCAGTAAAACGTGATCATCAATCAGAACACATACTAGCCTTGATTCATTATTGATCCACCAATAACGAATGACTAGGGACAGTTTAGAATAGTGTTATAACACTTATGGTTTTACTATCAATTCACATACTTGATGACATAAGTCTAAAATCATTCATGGAATGTAAATCACATTATATAAATGAAATACATGCATATATGAAAGGAATATCTCATAATATATTATTAACAAGTCATAATGTTAATAGATGAATCACAAATATCCATTAACCTAGGGCACACTACTAACATTAACGAATCTAATATTGGTCAACTACTTGCAACATACATATGGATCCTTTCTCCCAAACAAATCCAATGCTATTAAGATTAAAAACGTAACACTAAACAAATGCAGATACATGGAAGAGTAATTATTTCTAAATTTAAACCCAGTCTAAATTGATTTAGTCTAATAAACTATATTTAACCATAATATTTGGGATGAATTGAGCTTAACGTCTGAATTCAATTAAAATGGAGCATAAGTTTAAACCTAATTAATCCAAAATGCAATATATCAAATTCAAATCAAGTCAAGGAAATCTACATCTGTATTGGTATATTTTGATTCAACAAAATATTGACTGCAATGATATGATATGAATTGGGAAAACAGAAGGATGGTACCTACTTAGAGCAGTTATAAGATTATAGGAATGAGTGATAGACATTGATAAAGGGGAAAAACAATTACTTGCCATTATGCTATATTTAAGTCTATAATATACTAACCTCATCTTGGTGATAAGCTGACACCCTATTTCTAGATTTGTGCTCCTCTCAGACTTGACATCTGTATCATCAAAGATTATGATAGATTATATTCAAGCATACAAATTTAGAATTAAATTGAAATCCAATTCTCATCCAAAAAAGTAGTATACTTTCTATCAAAATACTATAGTTGCTATATCGTTATGAAGAAAAACATAAAGCTACAAATTGGAAAGAGTTGTAAACATAAGATCTTACCAAGGCAAAAAACTCAAGGCACTGGAATCTATAGAAGAATAAGAACCTCATTTGGGACAATTGGATGCAAAAGGTATGGACTTCAACGAACAAATATTTCACCAGAAAACCACGAACAATTGGTCAAAATAAAACAAAATATGAATCTGCAGTTGAATGTAAAAGAAAGAGAAGTAAAAAGCAACTGATTAAGAAAAACAACGAGGTGAGTTAAGAGACATTGACACAAGGGGAAAAACAATTACATGTCATTATGCTATATTTAAGTCTATAATATACTAACCTTATCTTGCTGATGAGCTGACACCCTATTTTTAGATTTATACTCCTCTCAGACTTGGTATCTGTATCATCAAAGATTAGGATAGATTATATTCAAGCATACAAATTTAGAATTAAATTGAAATCTAATTCTCATCTAAAAAATAAGTATACTTTATGTCAAAATACTATACCTGCTATATTATTATGAAGCAAAACAGAAAGCTACAAATTGAAAAGAGTTGTAAATATAAGATCCTACAGTTGGTAAGGCATAAACTAAAGGCATGAAATCCATGGCAGAAAAAAAAACTTCATTTATAACAATTGGATACAAAAATTTTGGACTTCAAAGAACAAATGCTTTACTGCAAAACCATGAACAATTGATCAAAATAAAACAAAATATGAATTTGCAGTTGAATGTAAAAGAAAGAGAAGTAAAAAGCAAGTGATTAAGACAAACAACGAGGTGAGTTTAGAGACGTGCAACATATTTTTTTTATATAAAAGAGTTTACTTACCATAAATGATTGTATTTAGAATCAGATTCTAGAGGAAAACACAGACAAGTTTGAGTAGTCTGTTTTACACGTGCCTGTCCTAGAAAAACAAAAATAACAGTTAGGATTTTAATAATAATGAAAAAATCATTCATTTGCATGCATAATGAACGACAAAGAAGAGAAATGGAGTTATAAGCCCTGCTATTGTCAAGTCTTTCGAAAGTTTAAGTATGCGTTGAATCAGAAAGAAGATAATGAATAGAACAACACTGATAATATTCTGAGACTCATGTTTTTCTGGATGTTTATTAGAACAGTGGAAGTTTAATACACAGAGAAAGAGAAAAAGAGTTTGGTGGGTGCATTAAATGTAGAAGTTTCTACATATGTGTGATAGATAGCATTCAATAGCAGAGTTATTAATCAGTAGAAAAAAAGAGACAAGATCTAACATCACAACATAGAAATGGATAGAAGAAAAGAAAAAAATTAAGGTAGCCATTAGATAAAATGGACGGCGTGATAAAATTGTGTGTTCGTTCATCTCGTTCATCCTTAATATTATATACTTAATGAATAATCAAGAGAAATTTCTTGATTCTCCTCTCATTACTATCTTATTTCTCTTGGTTTAAGTTGAGCGTAGGCTGTTAATAGTAGCATTTTGCTATCCAAGAAATAGAAAAAAAATAAAAGAAGAAAAAGAAACGTGCAAGTCCTCCAAGCCCAGAAAAAAAAAACATGTGCTACCGAACAAGGAAAACACGTAGTCGATTGGACGGTCATATAATATTTGTGACAGATACTGGCTCCTAGAGCAATTGCAATCAGGGATAACCCTATCAATGTTATCGTTGTATTCCACCCTTATCCAGGAAATTCTTATCCCTACACCTCTAAAAACATCCCACTGTTCCTGTCCCTTTCCCTATCCCAGCCTTCTCTCTAGTCGATTTCCAGGTGCGTTTTTATTTTCTTATTTGTAGTTCGACGTCAATGTTGTTCTTTGACCAGATAAATATGGATCCGGTTCCAATTGATCTTGTACGTTCACCTTTAGAAATATTGCGATGTCTACACAGTTATTAACGTACTGGCTTTTAGAAATATTGCGATGTCTACACTGTTATTAACGTACTGGCTTGGCTCTTAAGTATTGGGTCTTGGGTGCTCAAAGTCGTCCTAGTTTTTGAAGAAGATACAGCTCGACCGTGTGTGATGTGCTGATGGGTTTTAAAAGGAGTTGACTGTGGCTCAATGAACTGATGAAGTCCATGTTGTTAAGGAAATAACTTGAAAGCAGAAACTTTTTACAAAAAATGGAACCTTGACGATTTGCGAACGAACTAGCAAGTTACAGTCATTAAGTATCTGAAGTATCTAAATTCCCAAGTAATTGGAAATTAGAAGAATGTTGTTCAGGAGAGATTTATGATATTTGTATTGCTTTTCTTGATTATGTGTACGGCGGAAGTGAGAAAATGGGAAATTCTGCTAATCTCCTGTTTAAATCTGTAGACGGACAAAATGGGTGGCAAAGGGGCAAGCAGTAATGATCGCTTGAGAACAATCTGGACTCCTGAAATGGATAGGTATTTTATAGACCTCCTTCTTCAGCAAGTCAGCAGAGGGAATAAGTTTGACGATTATTTGTTCAGCAAGAGAGCATGGAAGCAAATGACTTTACTGTTCAGTACAAAATTCAATTTCCAATATGAAAAAGATGTATTGAAGAACCGGTATAAAACCCTGAGGAATTTATACAAGACTGTAAAGAAGCTTATTAATCAGGAGGGGTTTATCTGGGATGGAAATCACCAAATGGTGACAGCTGATAATAGTGTTTGGGATGAGTATATCAAGGTGAAAAGGATTTACATAATTTGTACCTTGCCATGTTTATGGTTTGTTTATTTGCTGAAAGTCTTATGAATGATGATTGCAGATGAATCCAAATGCTCGTACATTTAGGATCAAAAGGATCCCATATTATCCTGATCTTTGCTTGATCTATGAAAATAAAGGCATTGAAGAAAAAGGTGAAACCCTTGTTCTTCAATGATATTTGATGTGTTGGAAGTCTTGCTCATTGTTTCCTTATGTTGAGCGTTGGTTATAGGTGAAAATGAACTGCAATACTTGCCTCACTTAGTTGAAACTGAAACAGTTGCAGCCACTCAACCGACAAGTCCTGGTGAGGGCACGATTGTGGCCCCTCAAGAAAGTAGAGTTGATGCAATGTCTGTGTCAAAGGATGTGGTAGATGATTCGACATCCAAAAAAGTCTTAGATGATCTGCATTGGACCCCATCACGTGTAACTCAATCAACAAGCAATCGCACTAGGACGTATTGGCATCCTCCAATGGATCGGTATTTCATTGACCTAATGTTGGAACAATTGCAGAAAGGGAATAAAATCGATGGTGTGTTTCACAAACAGGCATGGATAGATATGATTACATCTTTCAATGCTAAATTTGAGTTTGACTATGATGTGGATGTTCTCAAAAATCGTTACAAAACTCTGAGAAGGCAGTATAATGTCATAAAGAATCTCCTTGAAATGGATGGGTTTGCATGGGACGATACTCGTCAAATGGTGATTGCTGATGATTATGTATGGCAAGACTATATCAAGGTATGTGGTGTGTGTGTGTGTGTATCCTGCAGGAAAATTGTGGACAGAATTATGATTACTACGTCGTTTTGCAGGAATTGGAGTGAACTAACAAACTAGATAATTTTCCAATCAAGTATGCATATTGCACAATTGAATAATTATCTAAACCTATGACATTATTATACTGCAGACACATACAGATGCAAGGCAGTTCATGACTCGACCTCTTCCATACTACAAAGACCTGTGTACGATTTGCAATGATCATAATGTTGGTGAAACTGGTCGCTCCTTTCCTCAATTTTTATTGCTGGAATATGATGTCCAATCGGGAAAGTTTCATGGAGCATCCCAGCTTTCCGAGTCTCCAACTACATCAGCTTCCAGCGGACTTAGGATGGAGTCAGTACAAACAGGTTCAATACCTAAAATGTCAACTCAGAATAACAAGCGGCAATCGGAAAACCTATCGACTTCTGCTTATTCGAAAAAGTTGAGATACAAAGAGATGGGCAAGACCAGCACTTGTTCTGAGATGACGACGGCAATTCCATGCTTATCAGACGAAAAAAAGGATGAGAACGCCAACTCCATCTCAATAGAAGACGTGGTTAAAGCTGTCCAAGCTTTACCAAACATGGATGAAGATCTTGTGCTAGATGCTTGTGATCTCTTTGAGGATGAAATGAAAGCAAAAACATTCATGGCATTGGATCCCAAATTAAGAAAGAAATGGTTGTTAAGAAAGCTGCGCCCCTGAATCATAGATCCTTTATGGATCATGAATCATCAATCATGATGCCTTCTTTGGAAGGCTAGTGGAGATTTGGCCTTTTCTCGACGAGTTATAAGAGTGGTTCAGGTGAACAAAGAGCTTCTAGGTATTGATATGTAAAATTTTAGCGAATACATTCGAAGTTGATTTATCTATGGAAAACGAAAAGATGAAATTAACTGTAGATAAGAAATTTGAATTGCTAACTTCTAAATAGCCAAAATCCATTGAGGGAGGGTGTGCAGTTGTGAAATATATTGTATATGTTGTGATTATGGACCTGCATTTATGTCAGTCTCTTAAGGATCTACACGGGAGGGAAAAGCTGAACATTGAATGGACATGCCTTATAGTGCAAGGGTGACAACTTTCTGGTAAAAGTCGTATGAATACTACGCAAGATTGGGATTAGTAAGTAAAGCTATTCCCATTAAACATATGAGCTACCAACAACGAAATGCAACATGTCTATGCCCTTTATCAATCATCTGTTCAAATGGGTTACACCAATATGAATTATACTGCTTACTACCACAGTCTACCCTAGCTCCCCTTATCGAGATATACATTCATCAAAGATTGATGATTGACCTGTTACAATCTGAAGCTAACAATAAAGACCGCTATGTAGAGTTTCAATCATAAACCATCGTCAAAGACAGTGGATAACAACAATCCTTGTACAAACTCGCTTCTCTTTGCCTTTTCCATACATTCCTTACTGGACATCGGGGTGAGATGTACGTTTCTGCAACCATGCAAATGACCCTGAAGTTAGGTACAATAAGGAAAGGATCTTGGATAGGAAACATCTGAGTAAACAAATGATTAAAACTAGTTTAAGCGAAAGCAATGAATCTTCAGACACTTCAAAGCAAAATATAGAGGACGTGAGGTGTCAAGATACAAAGCACAACATAAAATTGGGCCCCAAACCATCTTAGAAAACCTGACAAAATTGATGTATTCAAATAATATGACTTGGTAAGCCATGTATTACCTCTTTGCAACCATTTTAATATATGTTTATTTGAATTCAAGTTAGTGTTATTTTATTATCTCACATATTTATGGTATATATACGCTTCTTTCAATTTAAAAGGGCTCCAGATGCATCCAAATCTAGCTCAAATGCTGTCTCATAGCTAATTAGCGTGGAACTGCAGATGCTAACAAATGCAATGACAATCTGATCACGTCTCATTTACCCCTAGCCTTAAAACTAAATACTACGATGACAAAGTGACATGAGTGATTTTATTAATTTAATGGCATAGGAGCTGACTGTTTCCTGCTTGGTGCTCAAATTGTTCCACATGCAATTTTTTCACAAAGGTTTGTACTATTATTATAATTACTGTCTGTTAATTGTTCTTTCTGCTCGTAGTAACCTTTATTTCATGGTAACTCAATGGCTTAAGATGGATAAAGATGCAGAAGACAAAGTGATGAGGTTTGTTGAACAACTAACCTTTCTAGCACTTTATCGTTTGAGCTTTTCTCTTCTGACGTTGCTTCATTTGAGTGATCAGACTGTACAGTTTCTGACTTATCAGATGAAGGTCCAATGCAAAGGAATGACAGCAAAGGATCAGGTGCCAACTTGGAAGAAGAAACCGTAGAGGATGACACCCTGACTAGTGACTGAACGTATTCTTCTTCCAACTCCTTCTTCAGGAAAGAAAGAGTTGAATGCAAATCATTTTGTTGAAATTTCAACTTTTGCAAACTGTAATGTCTAGTCAAGGAAAAAACTGAAAAGCTCAACTCATTATAAAATACCAACCAAGCACATAACAACGATGTTAAATTACCCCATACAAATAAACATATTCAAAACCAACATTAATTGTTAAAAGGGAGATAACGCACAAATCAACTTAGCAAAGGATATATTGATCATGTCTCCATGTTGTATCTGTATGTGCGCAACCAAATTCACTCCCACTCTTGTGGCACAAACCGGACATGCCTGCAACTGCAGACATTGTCTATTGTAAGCAAATTGATATGAAAGAGTATTATTAAAACCTAGCCAAGACCTATTTTTACTGAATGTCATATGAAGATGGCATGTCAAGTAAATCACACAAAGGCATGTTGTTGAACATGTATAGAGTCAATTGCATAAATGGCACCACTTGAATGGAGTCACTTTAGTATTAGACATCCCTAGTCTTTCTCTCAAGAAAATCATCAAATACAGCTCCCATGGGAAATCCACCTTTCTGAACTAAGTTCAAATTTCATAGCTTTATGAGCCTATGCATTCAAGAAACTTTGCGTAGGCTCTCATGTTAATAGAATGCTTTTATGCTTGAAATTGTGGAAATATAACAAAACCAAGAACTTAAGCAATAACAGTAATTGTATTACTGACACTGCATATTTTATGAACGTAAAGATTTGAAAAGGTCAGGATAAAGGTTAAGAATGGACTATATATGACTGCAATATCCTGCGAGGTGAATACAGCTTTAGAAGAAACAAAAAGATGATTCTATGTCACTGTGATCCAACTGAACATATTAAAAACGTGAAAATTTCTATGCAAACTATCGTTCTAACAATTCATCGACTACAGCATTTATGTGTAAATCAAGCAAGAAACTCACTTGTATAATATCCAAAGGTGCAAATTGGTACAGTATGAAATTTTGTGAGAGAAGAATTATCAAAAACACAAAAATCCAGCAGTAAAAATGTGCAATAACTCTTTAACGCACAAGCAAGGACTAGTCGAGAAACAGTTATCCCTAGAAATAAGGAATATCCATGACGAGAGTTGAAGCGAACAATTACCCCAGAATTAGCTTCTAAATGATGCTCGTCATCAATATGGTAGCATAATTCAACTAAATCAAAATCGATGGTGCAAAACGGACAAGGGTACTCGGCCCCTAAATCATCATCTCCCTCTATCCCTAACTCTTCCTCTTCGAAATCAACACAAAGATCTGTTTCAAAATCAAGATCATAAACCCACCGGTAAACAAATTCGCGATCAGCAAAACCATCAATCGACAATATTAAAAACACCCAACAAATGAATACCGATATAAAACCCAATAAAGAGATAAAAATCCAAGCTTGAACTTACCGGTGAGAGCTTTTATAGTAGATTGATAGCTTCTTGAAGAGCCAGAGAGACCGAAGCTCCATTTATCATTTTCCATAACTAAAACAAAACTTAAGAATAACGACTCTTCTCTTGTTCGATCAAATTCCTACAAAGAAGTGGTGGGTGTTTTTGTTGTTTATTTTCTTTTTAAAGAGTGAAGAGCAAAGAGCAAAGAGCAAAGACCAAATAAAACAGAGCTTAAAGCACCTCAAAGGGAAGCAACAAGACAGACTCGGAGAAGAAACGCGGTAGTTTCTCTTGCTCTCGAAGGCCAATATAAGGGGTTTGGTTGCAAATTTCCCAATGTACAAAACTTTCTAAAATGACCTCCGACTCTACTTGATTATCAAAAAGTGCCCCCACCCTTCGAGGACTCAACTACCGCATAGAGACGAAGATCCCACTGAGCAAGTGACCGACCATTCCCACGACAAATTTACGTTTTTATCCCTATAAGTCGTTAGATTTGTGCATCTTGTGGCGGGCCTTGGCTGTTCTTGTCTTCTGCCAAACGCGTCGTTTTTGTGATTCCATTGTCCATACAGAAAGGGAAAAGATGAATAGTGTGGCGGTGGGAGGAACAGCGGAAAACAACAAAAAGGTAATTGAGTTATTTTATTTTCCTGTTTCGTACAACCCTGTACATCTTTCAAATGTTATTTATTTCATTTTTCTATCCTAGTTAATGTTGATAACATAGATAAGAGGCGACAAAAGGGTAGCAAACAAATCTGTGTCTACCTTATCATGTGCGCCTTTTTGACATTACTTCGTCGGCAAGACAAGGGAGAAAAGAATTGCACAGTGGCTTAATAATATGTGATTAAAACAACTTTTAGATCATTGTCTGAACTCACTTGGAAAGGCAAAGGAAAGTTAAAAGTGAAGAAATAGTAGTCGATTCTTGGTCCATTGGCGTTTTGTTGGAAGTACATTCCAGGAGACATCTTGTCTTTTAACAAAAAAAGTAGACAACACCGTCTGACTTAAAATTCTAATTCCATAATCCATACACTAATACATCGCAGCGAAATTAGAGTCCAAATCATGATACACCATACAGTACCTTATAACAGTAACAGATCGCAATTTAACAAGTGCTTAGAAAGAAATTTCCCTTAAGGTTCAAGCAAAATGGAAGTTGAAAAACTCGAAGGAGTGTTGTAGTTTCGCAAACTTCATGATTTGACCACAATTATTTGTAAAATTACTTGTAAGATTAAGCCGTGGCCATTTGTAACTGTATCTGTCGGTTAATAAAAATAATGTAACTATATCAGTAACTGTTAATTTTTTTGTACAATTAAAAAATAAATATTAGATTAAACAGATTAATATTGAAATTTGATAATACAGTTTGACAGACCTCGCTTATATCTGCGGGACCCTTATCCAGCTTAATTTTTTCACTAATGACAATAATTTTTACACAAGACTTTGTGAGCCAACGGTACTCAACCCTTAACACTATCCCTTGTCCTCAATACCCGTGCAAGAATTTTACATCCAATAGTATGAATACCTCGTATTAACCTCAATAGAGGATTTTCTCAATCAATCTTTTAACAAAAAAACACTAAACAAATAATTCAAATGATTAAAACAATAAAGAACAAAAATTGAATACATTTAACATAGAAATGAACAACTTCTCGAAAGGTTTTCGACTCTTTTAAAGATTAATCTAATAGTTGTTCACTAATGACACTAGCTACCAATCTGCTGCTGCCTTGAAATTTTCTACACTCCACTACCGCATGATATGCTCGTTCACCAACAAACAACCTAGAACAAAACAAAGAGAGAGTCACGCATAAAGGAGTCACACATTCACCATCACAAAATCTGCAGCTCATAAAATTTGTCCTTCAGCCCATGACACTGTCATGCACACATGTTGCTAAACCAGGTGAGGAGTCACACACACACACACACACAAAACTCTTTCTTCATCCCACGTACACCATCCCTCAAATCACCAAAATAATTAGATTAAGGTTTCACCATTCATGCATACACCATCATCAATCAACGCCCAACCAAAACCTTCACCAAGTCGCTCATATATGTGGTATAAAAGCAAGATAATGCACACAGAAAATTTTAGGCCAAAAAAATCACCCACACAGCAACACCCCTTCAGCTATCTCACTATATTCGTAACATACAACAACGTGATTTTTTTCATACACAATCAATCAACCAATACCAAGACACCACCATAAATTCCCTCAAGCCTCCCTCAATGCATTAAAATATTCAGATCAAAACTGCACACTTTTCCTCTTCCATTCACCATCAAAACTCACCAGAGAGACCTCACCAAAGCCCTCACGTATTTTTCTGCAAAACAGAGACAACACCCAGTGACCCACTTAATAAGACCAACATAACAGTGATTCATGGCAACATCCACCAAGAAGAAAATCGCCCAATAACTCACATGTGTCCCTCAAAGAACTAAGTCATGCAGCAATGAAAAATTCTAAATATAGAAACCTTCACGCACACCACCCACACATCACTTTGCATTGTCCATATCTCCAAAGGAAACATGATTCACGTGAATCTTCATTCAAGATAGAGTTATATTTGCACAATAACTCTATCTAAGAATCCAATTTAAGTAAGACTTATTGATTTATATTTTTTAATCATTATTTGAATATTCAATAATCAAAACTGTCAAAATTAAATAATGAGATATATAATATATATTTTAACATAAGTGAAAGAATCTATGCTTGCACAGCCTCTGCGTCCACAATGTACACACTCTACAACCTTATCCTCCCTTAGGTTCTTGGGTACTCGATAAACACATGTTGTTATGAAGTTGTGATCCCGCAGTTGCATGCATCTTAAGTAGTAGAGACGTTTGTAACTCAACTGCATTCCATATAAAAATAAACAAATTAGAACACAAATGCTTGCATTCACAAAGTGAATACCAAGAGTTACAAGTTTAAGTTAGGTAGGACAGTTGATACAAACCTTTTTCCACTTGGCAATTAGATTGCGATCTGCATAGCCTTGCTCCAAACAGAACTCGTATAATTCTTTGGATATTTCCTTTCTCCGATAGTAGAGGTCGAAAATATAGCTGCTCTTCTGGTGAGCTATTTTAAAAATAGGTCACAAGGCTTCACACTTTCTTTTACCATCATTAGGATCATTATTAGCTGTCCAAATGAATGTAAGAGCATTGAAAGCTTTTTAAAGTTAAGAATATTAACAAAAGGAAAGAAAAAGACATGGAGTACATTAAGCTATGGTAGATTGCCAACCTTCTCTCATCTTTCCTTGTAGTTCACAAAGAGTGGGCTCAATAAGTTCCCATCTATCAGCCCCAAGCCTATCAGCTACTAATCTAGCTCACTCATGTATTAGAGCTCAGCAACTTCTTCATTCTATAATTTTCGTGTAACTATCTTAGCAGTCATTTTATCTCTTATATTCTTCTTCTGTATTGATATTGTGCACCTTCATTAAGTATATATACTAAGGACGAGTTGGGATGGATGACCACGAAATCCATCCCACTCGTCCATTTAATCTGACGGTGATTATTGCTCCTTGCTCATTTGTAATATTTATTAGTTAACGCAATCCATCCCGTTCGTCCTTTTAATCTGACGGCTTATATTTGTTTCTTTGTTTAATTATGTCTTTATTATTATTTAGTTTTTGTCTTTCACTCATTCACTCCTCCACTTTCTCTGCTTCTCCGTCTTCCTTTTCGACTTTGTCTGCTTCTCCACCTCATCTGTATCTTTGACTTTCTCTGCTTCTCCGCCTTCCTTTTCGAGCAACAAAGAACCTTCGTTCCTTTTCTTCATCTGTTTTGTATATGGTTTTTCTGTTTGTGTTTTTGTATTTGCTTATTTTGTTTGCGTTTTTTTCTTCGACTTTCACCCAACTTTTATTATGTGTACATATTTGAAGTTTCTGTCCAACAAAGCCCAGCTGTGGTAAGTTCTGCTTTTTTTTCTTTTTCTTTCTTCGGGGATTTTATTTTAGTCATGGTTTTGTATTTGCTACAGATTTGGAGTTTCGTTCACTCTTCGGCTTTCTCTGCTTCTCAACAGAGAACCTTCCTTCCTTTTTTTTTTCTTGGACTTTTATCGATTTTTTATTATGTGTACAGATTTGAAGTTTCTGTCCAAGAAAGCCTTTGAGGTTTACAACTATGGTAAGTTCTGCTTTTTTCCTTCGGAGATTTTATTTTACTCATGATTTTGTATGTGGTTTTTCTGCATATTTCATTCCAGTGATGGTTTTGTTTTTGCTTTTTCTGTTTGCACTTTTTGCTTCGACTTTCATTGATTTTTTATTATGTGTACAGATTTGAAGTTTTTGTCCAACAAAGCCTTTCATTGATCTTTTATTGTGTGTATAGATTTGAACGTTGGTTTTGATTTTATTATGCCAAGAGGAGTCCGAAGGCAAGGTTAAGGACATTTTAGGTTAGACTAAAGATGTTGTGTCCACAGATTTCATTGGTGATAACAGGTAAAGGAAGAAATTGTCAAGGGCATTTTAGGTTAGACTGAAGATGTTATGTCCACATATTTCATTAGTGATAACAGGTAAAGGAAGAAATTTGCAAATGTCCATAGGTAATGTGATTTATAAGAAATGGTGTTGCGTTGAAGGATAACTTGATGAAATTTCTTGTCTGATGAGACAATGAATGGGGCTAGAGGTACACATTTCTCTTATTTCCTTTGATTATTTTTTCTTACTTTAAGCTATACGGTGACGTTGCTGGTGGGGTTTTCTCATAGCTGCGTGTTATTGACTTGGTTTGTCTGCTTTCTTTTTGATCAGTTGGTATAAAATTATCAAAGGTGGGGCAGGGAAGAGGCGCACTGTTGTCCTCGGTAAATGAGATTTAGTTCCTTGATTTTATTTTTTTGTGCATCTTTTTCTACACATCGACATTTGATAATTGCTTGGGATTGTTTTGTGTTGTTTTCTTGGTTGTAAGAATTTTTTAAATTTTGCTTTTGCTTAAGTTTACGCTGAATTGTTCGTAGTTTGAATGTCCATGGTCCTCGAATTTAATTAATGCCCTCCACGATGCTAATGGGGACCAACTCTCGGATCGTTTGGTTTGCTTCTTTTGCTTCTTTTTTCGATGTAATTTGTTTGAAGCTGCTTTGTTCTGTCGGTGTTGTGTAAACAACGAAGATAAATAAAAGGTCGGTTTCACACATTTTTATGTTCTGATGTCTTAGATTTTATTAATCCAGCAGTATGTCAAAGGCTGCAAATCGTGCGTGCCCACCTTTAACAAATAATAAAAACTATCATCCCATTATTTTTACGGGTAGAAAAAGATTATGCTTGAAAAACTGCGCTGACAGTAAAAGATAATCTTTGAAAAACTGTGTTGACGGTAAAAGATAATCCTTGAAAATTTGCCCCATTGATTTAGACATGCGTGCGCAGTTATAAATGAGATCTCAATGATTTAATATCTTATACAAATCTGCGCTGATGATAAAAGATAATTCTTGAAAAACTACGCCATTAATTTAGACATGCGTGCGCAGTTATAAATGAGATCTTCATGACTTAATATTTGATACAATTAAAATTTTTCATTTAATGCCTCAGATCTCTCTTACTTGAGGGACTTCACATAATTTAAAAATCAAGTGATTAATCCTTCTTGGAGGAAACAAAAGGCCATCGCTTTGGTGGCAGCTTTCAATCACTTCGCATTAAATTTTATTTATTAATGTAATCTTTCAAAAACTGCGCCGATGCATTTCAAATTTTGCATTTAATTGTTTCTTTTTTTAAGGACCTAATAATATTTAAAAATGATTTGAGTAATCTTTCTTAGAAGAAACGAATGGTTATCTGTGGTAAAACTTTGGCCTGTTGTATTAAATTTTATTTATGAATTGAGCAATCCTTCTCGTAGGAAACAAAGGGCCATTCATTTGTTTGCCCGACTTTTTCTTTTCTGCTAAGCACACTTCTCAGTTCATCGAAATGTCATGTTAAGTCTTATCTTCAGAAGTCCCGTCTTTGGTTACCGCGAAAATTTTTTTTAGGCTTTTTTGGTTGATTCACTAACAAGTTGAACCAGTTAAAATTATATTAACATGATTCAAATTAGCTAATTAGTTTATTTATTTCTTAAATTTTAAAGATAATTTTTTTAAAATTGTGTTCAATATATTATTGTTAATTCTTATTGGTGATTTCTATATTTGTTATTATATCTATGTATACATATATATATTATATACACGTATATAATAGGATTGATATATTAACATAAATATATTAATTATTAATAATTAATGATATACATATTAGTCATTATATTTTATATATAGTAATGATAATAATGATGATAATAATAATAATGATAATGATAAATGGTTGTACATTAAGTTCGAAGTGTTTTGCATGAGTTAGATATCGCCATTGTGTAAATGCACGATTAATAAAATTTATACATTTATTAATAATAAGTAATATACTAAAGTGCAAAACTAATAATAATAATCACATTAATAAAATAATTAAGAATTCTAAACCTTAAAATAATAAGAAGGTAATTAATCAAAAGAAGGAATAATAACAATAATAATAATAATAATATCACTTGTGACTTTTCATGCATGTTTATAATTTTACTTCTAAAATTACCTTTTAATTTCTCTCACATCCTAATTACACAGTTGGATAGGTGTGCGACTTTTGTGCAGACAAGTCATTCTCTTATCAACCATTAATAAAGGTATATTAAATATTTTATTAACTTATTATCTCTTATCAACTATTAATAAAGGTATATTAAATATTTTATTAATTTTCTTAACAAGTGTGTATCTCTCTAAAATTACTTTTATTTTGAACAGGTGAGAGTATGTCACATCCATAATAATTAAGGAAAACGAATGGGCCTCAAATCCAATTTTTTTAGTATTTACATATTCGGCGCTGGGAAAAAACCTTTCGAATTGTTATCAAACTCGTAATTATTACAGAGAGGCCATCAGCATATCAACGGTATATACTTCTTAAAGCAGCGAAAGGCCCTTTGGGCTTTGGCCTTTGGCCTTTCACCTTTTCTTTTTGACTTTCGTTTCTTAGACAAGAATGGACCACATGTCCACGTCACCGCACCTAGCCGACCGTTTCCTTAAATTGAATTTGGACCGTTGGATTTCTCTTCATCTAAGGTCCAGACAAGCCGACCGTTATGTTTGAACCCCAATCCCAACCAGAGATTTTTACTTATAGTTTCAAATTCAACCGTTGCCCAGAGATTGCATTAAAGAGATGGGTCTTCATTTCGAATCCATTCCATAAACTCACTTTTGCTTCTTCTTTCGTGTTTCTTTGTGTTTTCATTTCACCGATTGGAAAGGTTTGATCTAGGATGGTGAAGGCTGCAACATCTCCATCTTCTTCTCCTGTGACGATAAGGGTCTCATCAGGAGGCAAAGGAGCGGGAAGTAGAAGTATGGGTTTAACTAGTCCAATAGCAAGACCTTCTGTGTCAAACAATCCAAATTCACCTCTCAATAACAGTAGAAATCGAGCCTCAAGTGGAGGAAGATACAGTGCAATGTCCAAAGACGATCCGACAGAGGAGGTTAGTTCAGAATTTGTCACATACACTGTCCATATTCCCCCAACACCGGACCACCAGCTATTCTCAACATCACAGACCAGCCTCAGTGAGAATATTAATAATGATGGGAAACCTTCCGAGAGCGGCTTCTTAACGGGTACCATCTTCACTGGTGGGTTCAAATCCGTCACACGCGGGCATGTTATCGACTGCTCGATAGAATCAGCAATAGAGCAGGCCAAAACTGGGCTTGTTTGCGGCATGAAGGGTTGTGATGATGAAGCTATGAAACAAAAATGCGAGTGCGGGTTCAATATTTGTAGAGATTGTTATTTAGATTGCGTGGGATCTAACGGAGAGGGTACTTGTCCCGGTTGCAAAGAACCGTACAAGGATGTCGATGATGAGGCGAGCTCCAATCAATCAGATTCTGATCCCGAAAGTGAAGCCAAAGATCGGGCTTTGCCTTTGCCTAGATTGGATAAGAGGCTTTCACTTGTGAAATCATTTAAAGCAGGGAATAATCCTCCGGATTTTGATCATACGAGGTGGTTGTTTGAGACAAAGGGTACTTATGGTTATGGCAACGCTCTGTGGCCAAAGAATGGTTATGGAGGCGGATCAGGAGAAGTCAACGGTTTTGAGCATCCCCCAGAGTTTGAAGAGAAAAGCAAGAGGCCTCTGACCAGAAAAGTTGCAGTTTCTACTGCAATACTCAGCCCCTACAGGTACTCCACTTGGAATTGCTGTCATTAACTTGTATTTTGCGTTGTGTTTCGAGTACTTTTAGACTTTCTCATTGTCGGTCCTATCGGGATTTCTAACTTCTCATTCTTACATAAAACTTATAGAAAAGTTGTCTGCTTTTGCATGCTTAATTGAAAACAAGTAGAAGCATAATTATGCGACCAAAGGCACGTAGTTAAAGGATTAATCCTGAAGTCAATCAATATTGATCTAGTTTTCCTTCATCCAGATGGGTTTTTGATTAATGTTTTGTTCATCAAATTTGTTAACAATGCCTTGCAGATTACTCATTATGTTCCGTCTTGTCGCTCTCGGTCTATTTCTTACATGGAGAATTCGACACCCTAATCACAAAGCTATGTGGCTATGGGGAATGTCTGTAACTTGTGAGTTCTGGTTTGCCATTTCGTGGATTCTTGATCAACTTCCTAAGCTCTGCCCAGTAAAGAGAGTGACAGACCTCTCTGTGCTAAAACAGCGTTTTGAATCCACGAATCTTCGGAACCCAAAAGGAAGATCAGACCTTCCTGGCATTGATGTTTTCGTTTCAACAGCAGACCCTGAGAAGGAACCACCTCTTGTAACTGCAAACACTGTACTCTCTATCCTTGCAGTTGATTACCCAGTGGAAAAGGTCGCTTGTTACTTATCAGATGATGGTGGCTCTCTTTTGACATTTGAAGCTCTAGCTGAGACGGCTAGCTTTGCAAGAATTTGGGTTCCCTTTTGCAAGAAACACAACGTAGAACCAAGGAACCCTGAGACTTACTTCCAGAAACGTGATTTCCTTAAGAACAAAGTTAGACTTGATTTCGTTAGGGAAAGGAGAAGAGTTAAGAGAGAATATGATGAATTTAAGGTGAGAATCAACTCTTTACCTAACTCAATCAGGAGAAGATCAGATGCCTATAATGCCCACGAAGACATTCGAGCAAAGAAGAAACATATGGAAAGAGGGGGCAATCCATCAGAAGTTATCAAGGTACAGAAGGCTACTTGGATGTCAGACGGTTCACATTGGCCTGGGACATGGGAATCTGGAGAGCCAGAACACACAAGAGGAGACCATGCTGCCATAATTCAGGTAAACTTTGCTTTGGAGTGCTTAAAACTATCTTGACATGGCTTGGAATTCAATTGGTCTAACATTTGGCTTGCCTTTACAGGCTATGCTTGCTCCACCAAGTGGGGAACCTGTTTTTGGGGCCGAAGCAGATGGGGAGAACTTGATTGATACGACAGAAGTTGACATCAGATTGCCAATGCTGGTCTATGTATCCAGAGAGAAAAGGCCAAGCTATGATCACAATAAGAAAGCTGGAGCCATGAATTCTTTAGTCAGAACCAGTGCAATCATGTCAAACGGGCCATTCATTCTGAATCTTGATTGTGATCACTACATTCACAATTCATTGGCGTTGAGGGAGGGAATGTGCTTTATGCTTGATAGGGGTGGTGATAGGATCTGTTATGTTCAGTTTCCACAAAGATTTGAAGGGATTGATCCAAATGATCGATATGCCAACCATAATACAGTGTTCTTTGATGTGGGCATGAGAGCTCTTGATGGATTACAAGGTCCAATGTATGTGGGAACAGGCTGCATTTTCCGGAGAACAGCTCTCTATGGATTTAGTCCTCCAAGAACTGCAGAACACCACGGATGGTTTGGTAGAAGGAAAATCAAGTTATTCTTGAGGAAACCCAAGAGAGAAAACAAGAAAGATGATGAGATGAGTGTACCTATGAATGGAATTACCGGTGATGATGATGACGATGATGCAGATATTGAGTCACTGCTTTTACCAAAAAGGTTTGGGAACTCTTCTTCCCTGGCTGCATCTATCCCTGATGCAGAGTACCAAGGAAGGCTACTTCAAGGATTTGAAGGACAGGGAAACGTAGGAAGGCCGGTAGGTTCTCTGGCAGGGCCAAGGAAGCCATTGGATGCTGCTACCGTCGCAGAGGCAATTAGTGTTATATCTTGCTTCTACGAGGACAGAACTGAATGGGGAAAAAGGGTAGGATGGATTTATGGTTCTGTGACTGAAGATGTGGTGACTGGTTACAGGATGCACAATAGAGGTTGGAGGTCTGTGTATTGTGTAACCAAAAGAGACGCATTCCGAGGGACAGCTCCAATCAATCTGACAGATCGACTCCATCAAGTCCTTCGATGGGCAACTGGCTCAGTCGAAATATTTTTCTCTAGGAACAATGCACTGTTTGCTTCTCGGAGAATGAAGTTCTTACAGAGGGTGGCATATTTCAACGTTGCCATGTACCCTTTCACATCATTTTTCCTCCTAGTCTACTGCACCCTGCCGGCTCTTTCGCTCTTCACTGGCCAGTTCATCGTCCAATCACTCAATGTGGCCTTCCTAGTGTTCTTGCTAGCCATCACAGTCACCTTATGCCTGCTTGCAATCCTAGAAATCAGATGGTCAGGAATCACGCTGCATGATTGGTGGAGAAACGAACAGTTTTGGTTGATTGGTGGGACAAGTGCCCATCCTGCAGCAGTATTACAAGGCCTGTTAAAGGTTATAGCTGGAATCGACATTTCATTCACATTAACCTCTAAATCTGCTACACCTGAAGATGGAGAAGATGAGTTTGCTGATCTATACGTGGTGAAATGGAGCTTCTTGATGGTCCCTCCAATCACAATAGTGATGTTGAATGTAATAGCCATTACAGTTGGCGTTGCAAGGACCATATATAGCCCATTTCCAGAGTGGAGCAAGCTCCTTGGAGGAGTTTTCTTCAGCTTCTGGGTTTTGTCCCATCTCTATCCGTTCGCGAAGGGTTTGATGGGAAGGAGAGGAAGGGTACCAACCATTGTGTACGTATGGTCTGGATTGCTCTCCATCATTATTTCTTTGCTCTGGGTTTACATAAGTCCTCCTTCGGGAAGGCAAGATTATATGAGCTTTAAATTCCCATAATATTGAATAGCAGGGAGTTGTTTCCTAGTAAATGATCATGTAATGTAACAGGCCAGTAGAATTGAAGTTGCTCAACTTCATCTTAGTTTTATTTTCTAGTGTAGGTTCGTCCGCTGTCTTTTATTTTAGGTGTTTCTGATGAAGTGATGAATGAAACTCGAGCACTTTTCACACTTGCAAGCTGGTGACATTCATTAATGGCAACTTTTTGCGATTAAATTTGCCAATGTTGAAGTTACATTTTGGTTTAAGCTTGTTGTGTGGGTGGTCCTAGAAAAGAGTTCATTTATGTCCGTCCTGTCACATAACCTTTTACATTATATAATCATTAGGGTGAGATTCGGAAGAGTACCCTGGGGATGTGATGTAGTTAACAGATTCAACTGTGGAGCACACAGACCTATATATCATCTACAATGTTAAGTACAACGATGGTGGGGTGGACCAAAGGGCTGTTTTGGCTAAACTCTAAACTCTTTAACCATGTTCCCTGTGTTCCTTTCTTCACATGCGAATGTGGAGGCTCAGTTGTTTTCAGACGTCATAAGGAACACGAAACAATATATCTTGTTAGGCGACAATCTCTGGAAATGCCCAATTCTTTGTGTGACATAAGAACGTTTTTATACGGAATAACAAAGCTCAAAAAAACCAATGGTTCCTCCCTAATGAGAACAGAAGCAGAAGATTGTCGGCTCGGCAGTCATGTCTCTACGTTATTAAATGGCAAAAGATAAATGAAGGTGTTGAAAGCCATAGCCTTAACAGGGGACCAGCCAATTGATCATGACGTTTTATTATGGGCCGTGGATTTGCCTACCTTGACGCTTAGCCTCCTAAAAGAATCACCAACTCTATGCAATGCCATAATAACTTATAAATTATACCTTGACGCTTAGCCTCCTAAAGAATCACCAACTCTGTGCAATGCAATGACGCTGGGGATAAATAACTTATATTAGTTATAATTTAGAATTAAACAAAAACTCGATCTCACTCTTAATGCTAAGAATCGAGGAAAGTATATTAGTTCATCCCATAGACGAATGGGCCGGTTACCGAACCAATGCTGCGCAACTTTTTGCTTCCTTCTAGAACAAATCTAATCCCACCAAATCATTAAAAGGCAAGTGTAATTATATTAATGTATGATTACAATGATTTGGGGAAAATTTTAGAGAGGAAAAGCTGTCAAGGTCAGATTGACTGATCCAATTTATGATTTTCACCACAGCGTCTGTTTCCAAAAGATGAACACGACAAGAAGGCCTAAACAACATAAACCAATGGACTAATTATATAAATTGGGTATGTTTTATAAGTAAGGTATCGGCTTAGAGGTGATTCCAGGAGAGTCGAAGCAAGTGGCCACGTGTGATGCCAGGGCAAAAGGAATTGGTCCCCCCATTCCCCACTTTGGCCACTTCCCACGCAACGGTAAAAATTTAATTCCAGTCCAGTCCTTTTGCTTTTATCTTATGTTGTGGAAAAGCATTTTGGATCATTCAAAATATTTTTAATATCATACTAAACTAAAAATAAACATACAGGGCAGATGGCCTGGCGTGGCAAAGCCACTAAAGCGTGTAAAGGGAGGTTAGTTCACAAGTCTTTCACTGCTCACGAAGCATGACACTGTGGTCAACTTGTGCTCAAAATAAAATTTGGAGACAACTACGATTACACTATTCATTTGGTTTCTTTCTGAGCACTATACAAAATGGATCTTCAACTCCTTCCACCTTTTGCTAATTGCACTCCCACCATATACAACACGTCGTCCTTCACTTCTGACAAGTATACTACTTTCCCATATAAAATAGCATAGGGTGCAAAGTGTAATAAAAAAGGTGGGGGGAAAACTGTATATCCTGGTCCTAGTTAAGCAGATTAATCCGTTTGATTTACACAAATGCCCAAACGGTTAGTGCAAGAAGGATAAATGCTGTGTACTACGATAATCTAGCAACTTAATGACATGAAATGGAAGGACCAATTTGGTCATTTTAAAATTGTTATTCCCTCCTCCTCCTCCTCCTCCCACATGAACTGACCACCCGCCATTGAAGGATAAGTTTGCCCATTTCAGAACAGCTGCAACGCAGTTGCCCATCCAGAAACGAAACTATTACATAACAAACTGAATTTCTGCTTTAAATGTTTTATTTTCCATGCACAGAGAATATCAAACAACTGAAATACAAATTCCATACTAAAATATAAAACCAAGAAAAAAATGACTAATAAGATCGTAATAAAACGTAGAAGAAGAAAAGGAAGTTTTAAGACGAGAAATAATGATGAAAAAAGTTAAAAAAATGGAAAATGATAAAATTAAACAAAAGGCATAAAAAAATTTAATGTGCGGGAAAAAGCAGTTCTGGAGGAGAATTTACCGGTGCCGTACAACACATCATTAACATACGGATATCATTGCGAGTGTCCAACCAAGTCGTATGGCGCCCAAATTGCATCAAGCGGACACGGCCTTTTGGAGTCTAGCCTGAGCCACGGCTTGCCGCTACCGGACCAATGCAAAAGACTAGCCGGACCAGAGTGCAGGTCCCGACAGCTCCCGTTCACATTATCACCACCTAACCCGTGTTGGTTCCACCTATGCTCGATCGGCGCCACGTGTCCCGCAAAAACCAAAAGGAACGGCGGTAATGAACCCAGCTCATAGATCCTGTTACTCTTCTGGACCTCCATCCACCTCTCGATCCGTTTCGTGTACCCGGCCCGCCTCCATCTCACCAGATCTATCACCATAACCCCAGTGTTAAAATAACAAGGTCTCCGCCCATCGAATATGCTCGAGAATCTTCTGTCCGACCAAAACCTCGGTGTGAAATATTTTGTGAAGTTGGCGTGACAGTACTCCGGAGCTCCGATTGTTCTCGAATTTAAGTCCGTATACCAAAGCTGTGTGATATCATCAACCACCACTAAATCGGAGTCCAAGTAAATGACCCTACCTACGCAAGGCTCGAGCAGATCCGCCAAGTAATTCCTCGCATAATTCAACGGTTGCTCTAGAGCTTGCCTGATAGAAGTTGAGATCAGATTCCGCACAATCTCCGGATCAAAGTAATAGACCTTGAACTTCAACTGAGGGAAGGTAGCCCTCACTAATGACTCCATATTCGTCTCAGAAACCAAAAAGTGGAAGAAAATACTCTCCGGACACTTCGAATGCCGCAGAATGGAGTGAACTGCAGCGATGGAGCCGCGAAGGTACTCGTAATCGAGAGTTATCGCGACGTGTACCAAAGAAGGATCGCAGACGCCGGTTATCCAACGATCGGAGAAGGCGCATTCATCGGCATTGTGGAAAATCGGCGCTTTTCGGAAGGAGTAATGGTCGGAGACGGCCGTTACCGGCAATCTATCGAGGTGAGAGGATCGGATGGCTTCGGCGGGAGAAAAAGATTGAAGAGAAGGAGAGAGAATGATCATAATCATTGCGGCGGAGAAGAAACCGGAGAATCTCATAAGCCACAGCATCTTGACGCGGTGAATCCCTCTGCTCTTCCTCTTCTTTGATTTGAAATCGAATTGATCCAACGACAAGACTGAGCTCATAGAAAACCGAAGCAACGCTAGGCTTCCTTTGAGGTCCGCCAGGGTTTCTAATAATTATCACCAAACAACCCAAAAGGAGAGGGAAACAAAGAGTGAAAGCCAAGTTGGAATCGATCTTTTGCTCCGGTTCAAAGTAGTTGTGCCGTGACAACGAAGCCAACTTCCATTAGAGAGAGAATAGAAGAATCCATTACCCCAACCGGAGCTACCTTGAGCCGCCGTGTGTTATACGCCCTCTCTATCTCTCTCTCGCCATCGCTGACACCACACTAGGTAGTACAAACAATTACAAGAAGGTGATAGAAGCTGAACAAAGACACACTCATCCAAAGTAGAGACTCGTGAGAGAGAGACTAATTATTTTTCTGTTTTTTTTTTTTTAGCCATAGAAATACACCAACAGTCTATATTAAAAAGGAAATAAAAATATTTCTTTGTTGAACATGTAATGTTACATTACATGGGGAAATAAATATCTTTCTATAATATATGAATATTTAAAAGCACAAGAAGGGACACTCACTCAATCCCTTCTTTGTATCACAACGACGATTGCGTCCCTGCACTATCGCGTACGTTCTCTTTTAACCAATATTCTGAAATTCGGACCGATCATCGAACCGGTGATCTTATTAGTTACCGATTTACCGATTCGACCGGTGTAATCACCGGTTGAACCGGTGTGACGTAATAATTATACAATAATTATATTTAATTATATATAATATTAAAAATATTTAAAAAAATAAAAAAATTATCAAACCTGTCCAATCGGACCGGTCCGACAGGTCAAAAACCGATCAATTAATTAGTTTTGACCAGTTCACACCGGGTCAATTGAATACCGGTTTTGAGACATAAACTGGACCGAATTACCGACTGGTCACCGGTCGAACCGGTCAGACCGGCCGGTCCGGTCCAGATTTCAAAACCATGCTTTTAACAATTCCTACTTTTTACCTTTGTAATCTCTTTCCTTTTTGGCTGCCGCGTAGTCATTTTACCCTTTTTGGTTTAGTTGTTGATTAATTTTTGTTGGCTTGGTAGACCATATTCCATGAAATAAAAGGAGAGGACGGGCGATTATTTTTGTACACGTACAAGTGGAGATGTCGGTTGTGATGGTTTTTGTTTTGATTGTGATCCCAAGTCTTATCGAACCTCAATAGTAGATGTCTGGATTAAGCCCTTGGGTTACCGCCCAAGCTTGTAGTATTATTTTAACCGAAAATTTAAATTTTAAAATATTTCTATTAGATCATAAAAATTGAATATAATTAAAAATAAGATTTAAATTAAAAATATTAATAATTTAAAATTTTTATATATAATTAAAAGTGAATATTAAACAAATTTTAATTTTGAAAATTAACTAATTAATCTGATTTTTAAGAACAAAATTATTTTAAAATGAACTAAAATTTAAAATTTTTACAATTAAAACAATCTAACTAATTTAGTTTTTATTATTGATTATTTAATAACTTTAGATTATAAATTTAATTATTATATTAGTATTTTATGCTTGAAGTTTCTATTGACCTTTTGCATAAAAATTAATTTCGATCGTTACTAAGTAAATTATATTATTATAATAATATAATTTGCTTGATTCATTGACTTTTTAATATCAAAATTAGATAAGTACAAAACTTTAAATGTTGCGAGAATAGTATATGTTTGCCATATAACCTCCCAGAAACTTCTTATACAATTTGTACTTGTACTTGTGCGTGTTACCATACTTACAATTTTCAGTTTTTTAGTTATGATATCGCTTTCTTAACATGTAAAGTTGTTTTTCGTGATAAATACACTAGGAAGGAAGGCACATTGTTGTTCGAAATTGCGATCGCAGTTATTGTCACAGCACCGACTTTCCTGGCAATGCACAGAAATAGCAAATACAAAGAGAGGATGTATCAGAAAATGATAATAGGCAATAATCAGAAAACTTCAGACAGGTTTGACAAGGCAGTGACAAATATCTGATATTCTATTTCAGTTTTAACTTTATTTTATTAAGTTTTATTTTTACATTTATATTAAATAAATCAATTTTTATTAAATTTCATTTACATAATTATATAAAATTCATTTAAATATGTGTAAAACCGGATTGAAACATTATCGCTGGTAATGTAGAGCTATGGCTAGAAGCGCGCCTTGTAGACTGAGCATGTCCCGTGATGTCATAGAGAAAGTGCAGCTGCAAATCACAGCTGTGCATTTATATGATTATACTTTATGAAGCGTGTTCCTCGGCGATCACAACCTTTACCAGTCCGTACGCTCCCTGCCCTGCTCCTTCCAGTCCACCCTGGACTCCACTTTTCTATGACTGTGGATCGGGCGAACCCGTGTAACCCGTTTTAAACAACTTGGGTCGGAGCTTTATAATTATAACCCAAGTGTGTAAGCATCAGACAGCTTGTTAAGTTTAAATCTCCCTTTTTGTTTTATTCCTAATCTTGTCTAGAAATTTTCAAATATAGGGACATACAGAATTACAGACTACAGGTTACTCTTTATCATATTTTTTTTTATAGAACTTGTGTCGTTTTATGTCTTAAAATTGGTAAATGCATGACTTGCAACTAATTTGTCTTACTTGAATGTTATCGAAAGTTCTAAGATTAATTTCACGTGTCATGCTATAAAGTTTTAGCTAAATAAAAATAACAAGTTAACATCAAGCTGGATTCTTGAGGATTTTAGCTAAAACTTTGTTGAAAGCAACATAAAGCTACTCTTCTGCTCACTACCATGGTAGATGAAGGCTTAATTTTCTCACCAGTGCCACTGAAAGGAAATTTTAATTTTAATGAACTAATTACATTTTCCCCAAATAATATGTTTGATGTGATTCAAATAATATATTTTACGTGGATCATTTAGAAACAATTTCTCTGTTAGTTAGAGATAAAATTGAACCTCTTTAAATATCGCAGAATAGCAAAATTTATACTAGATATTTTTGTTATAAATACAATTTTGTGCTCACATTGAACGAAAAATTATATAGATTATAAAATAAGTAATTTTGTCTGAGATATATAATTAATATTTGATTAAATACATCTAATAATTAATTTAATACACACTTAAAATGTTTGAAATTCTCTTATTACAAGGAAAAAAAAACACAGATGAAATTAAGCCGCATGTCCTTGATTTGTCTTAGCAGCTCCATCACGTACTTCTTGTCTAATGCGGTAAACTATCAGGATTAATAGAAACGGTCGTTTGGTATCCGAGAAAGGGAAAAGAAAATGCAAATTCAAAATACGCTAATTAAACCAACTGGAGCGTACCTTTCATTGAACTCACATGATTAATGACCTTCTGAGGTTGTCGATTACGGAAACCTATTAATGTTGCTCGTTGGCAGCAGAAACATGCACTTGCATTGCATTATTGTCTGTGTCTTTCACAACATAACAAAAAGGGTCTGGGAATGATGTACATTGCATCACTTATTTTTTAAAAAATGTCTTACAACTCCAAAACTACATCCAATAGCAGCGATGTTGTCTTAAAGCTTGTTGGTGTAATTGTAAAAGAGGACAGGAAGAGAAGCACTGGATGGGATGGGGCTATGGTCGGCACATGCATCAGCCAATATAGCCAGCAAAGCCATCTCACTAACTTAATACCAATATTAGTAATATAATTGGGAAAGCATATGTTTGATAACTTTTTAAGCGGATAGAGTTTAATTGAGTTTTGCTCACATTCTTTTGGTTTTGTTCAGCCAACACAAATTGGGTTTCAGTATGTTGATACACGACAACATGGCAAATTATTAAGTTACGCTAAGATGAGCTTAAAGAGACACTATTTATTGAATAAATTATCTGACAGCGATACCGCAAAATCAAACGTTGTCTGCTCCCTTCAACTCTTTTTACCGTGTAGCCGTAAATTGTATAAATGTCTTTATTAAATGAAGAGCAACAGAGATCATATTTCATTCAATCTTACCAAAAATTAATTATCTTGATAATTTTTCCTTACGGTGGGAAGCTACATCGTACACAAATGACTTAAAATTCGTAAATCACGGGAGTTGTTTGTATAAAATAAATAAATAAATAAATAATTTATTGTATTATTTTATCGATTTGCCGCATTAACATATCATTACTTGTAATAAATTAATAGTATATTTATTAATTCAATACTATAAAAAACAATTTTCATTTAATTTTATATATTATATAATGTTACAAATAAATAAGATTATTATTCATTTTATTTTATAAATAATTAATATTAATATCAATATATTTTATTAATATTTAAAATTATAAAATATTATATTTACTATTCATTGATTATATAAAATAAATCTATAGTATCTAATATTAATTTATGCTATTAACAAATAGTAATATTCTATTTTATTAATAATTAGTAGTAGATTAATTAGTTTAACATAATAACAAATTCTTTCCATTAATCAGTTTAATATGTTAATAATCTTATTCATAAATATCATATAATAATTTTTTATGAAGGACTTAATGTACAAGCCATTTTAAAATATGTAAATACAACAATGGGATGACACGGACCTAGCTCAATTCAACTTTCAAAATGAAATAGTTCTGAGGAGGGAGTCAGGTTATTCGGCTAGGTCTTGGGTTGGCCCCCAAAATTTGTTCAACTTAAACTTATCTCATTAAATTCAGGTTCAAATTGCATGCTTGAATATGACAAATTCATAAACTAATAAATCAATGTATTTGACACATAACACTCTGTAATTTACAAATTTCTAATAATCTCCTTTTGAAGTTATTATTCAAATAGGCCATCAATTGTTAGTTTATCCCAAATTAACACCACAACCCCTTTAAAAGTTTTTTAAAAATATAAGAGTGTTTCACATCATCTTTAATGCATATAATATTTAGATGAATTAATGAAATCACCCTTAATTTGGGCGTAGGAGGATTTGAAGTATGTGGCCACAACTCCATTAAAGGAGAAAGAGCCCTCCGATTGAGGAACTCGGGAGTGATAAATAATTAGTTCCCTTTTTTCATTACTTCCTAATATGGATGTGAATCGGTGAATTTCTAAGTCGATGATTCCTCCTATAAAATATTTTGTCCCCTGTCAGTTCCATATTAAACAAACAAATACTATTTTGAAGGATGTGTGGAGAAGTTGGTCCTTTACTAATCACTTAACTTGGAAAGTTTCAACTTTATGCGAAGAGAAGAGCTAATTAATTTGGTTCGTTGTCCCATCTGCCCTTCTAAAAGAAAAACTGGAAAGATTTGGTAAGTGATAATGAGAAGGAATGTAACTAAACAGTTAGATTAAACATCAATTCCAACGACTAACCAACCAACTTTTCACTACAAAAAAAATAGATGTTTAACGACGGAATGTGAAGGTTTTCTGTTGACAAATGAATTTGCCTCATTTGTCAACAGAAATTACCGACCGCATGAGTCGTTGAAGAAATGGCTATCGGTAATCTTTAGCGACAGAATATAAACATTTCTTCGGTAATCTTCACATATGAACAAATTTTTTCATTGCTAAATATAGCGACGGAATTTTTAAATCCTTTGGTAACTATACTGACAAACATAGTATTTAAAATCCATCAGAATATTTAGCAATGGAAAGTTATTTTCTGTCAATAAATTTAGCGACAAATATTGTACATGTGTCAATAAATTTAGTGACGGTCAAGTTATTAAAGTTCTGTCGGAAAATTTAGCGACGGTAAGTTTTTTGTTGGTAATTATTTATTGACGGATATGATAATTTCGTCACGAAATTCACCGATATTTTTTTCAATTTTGATGGGTAATCTTATGATTGATATTTAATTTCTACAATTATTTAGTGATAATATGTTGAATTTTTTATATTTAGTTTATCTAAACAATAAGTTGAATGATAATATAAAGTAAAAATTATCTTAATTAATAATAAAAATTATTATCTACAATGATAAATATGTAGTTAATACAAAATGACTTAAGAGTAGCAAAACTAAGTTATGCAATTGGTGAAGGCATATGGTCTAACTAGTGCGATGAGGTATTGCCCCTCTCCTTCAAGTCATCCATCTCATTACGAAGCTGGACTAAATACTCCATCAACTGTTGCAAATGAGTTGTTAGCATTCATACTGTGCTCTCAAGCTGAGCGACTCTTTCATTGGATGTCGGCTGCCAATTAGATGTAGCTATAATGAATGTGGAGGATTGCGAATAACATGTGTTTGCAAATGAACCTAAGCTGAAGATCCTTTCATGACGGTCCCTACCACCCACTGTAACAAGATATGCTTGACTCTCATTAACAATTTCAGAGTGTTGACACTGTCATTGAATGACTTCTTGTATTTGGTCCTATCAGGAGATAATGTATATGTTAATGAGTGATAATTGTTAAGAATTAATATTAAAACATAAATTTCACATAATTAAGTTCTCTACATCTAGTATTGACAAAGATCACATCATTATGCTTCTTAATGTGGATGACTGGATGTGCAAAAAGAGCTGATGGGATGTAGACTTCTTGCCCATATATTTTTCCTGTATTAGAATAAAATATTAGAAGTGAACTACAATTTTAAAAAATTTCGTCAAAAATTTCTCTATTTTTATTATATTTATCTACTGTTGAACAAAGAAAGTAACTAAAAAAATATAGCCATATATGACACTAAACATTTACAATATTATCATTCTCCATAATACATATATTTTTATTCCAAAATTCACACATCAAATTAAATTGGAATACATCAAAGTAAAAAAAAATCAGAATATAAATGTAAAATGTAGATACTTACAAGTTTCTTTGCATGCTCTTAGTGGGTAATAGATCCTCTAATGTGTATGAGAAGATTCTCTCCCCTTGGCTCTCGGCGTTTATTGACAAAATTACATTTTGAAATGGATATTGTCTTAGGTGATGTCTGATACTACTGTTAGCGACTCCATATTTCTTCATATATATATATATATAGAGAGAGAGAGAGAGAGGTTGTAAAACAGTCTTGTGTAGTGCATCAAGAAAGTCTCTATAATGTGTACGAGCTCACCTTTCTCATACTTTATAAATTATCGCTTCAAATTTGGAATCCCAAAAAAATTATTTTTGAAAAAAAGAAGAAAAACATACTTCAAGTACTTATAACCTATAATGTTGATCTAATCACTTTATAAAATTAATTAGATAAAAATACAAAAGAATATATTTTTGTGCCTCAAACTCTCGATAATAAAAATCATTTATCACATGAGAGACATTATTTAATATATAACCCTCATGATCAATCTTCTTCTTGAACTTGGATGTCATGTTTTTTGAGTACGTTCCAGACAGAACCAACCTAATATATAAACAATTTTAGATCATTTTCAAATTAAAACCTATAACTTCAGTATAAACCTATGGTGTTATCATGCATGTATTTTCACTTACAGATTGTTAACTATTGTGATGTACGTTCTTCCATCTGCTCCCTTAGCTATAAGTTGAAGGTTGCCTTCTTCATCTACAACGTTTATCCCTAATATCTCTATCAATATAGGGGTTGTGGATAGTGTGGGGCTGCTGGTGGTATTGCAGGGCTGTTGGATGGCATAGCAGTAGGTACAGAAGGTGATGTTTCATCTGGATGTGTAGTAGCTGGAGGTACAGTACCTGATTTTGTAGCAGCTACATCATATAATGCTTTACCTGGAACGTAACTAGTTCCAAATCGTGGTAACCTTAACCTTGGCCATATCATATCCTGTTTTCTCTTTGGTGACATTTTTTAACCTGAAATTTACATTTTATTGAATATTCCAATAATAGAACAGTATAAATTGAATATATAACAATATTTTGTTGATGCAATAGTAGATTTATTCATATAATAATTTATTACAAACACAAATTAATCGTTATCATGATCACTTAATTGTAAATCAAAATCATCATCATCTTCTTTTTTTGAAGAATTATAATCAAACCCAAGCTCCTCTTCAAATATCTTGCCCTCCTCATCCTCTCCAATAAAAATTTCAACTTATTCATTATTTGGATCGTTGAAAAGTTCATTCTCGTCATATGTAATACATGCATTTATTTCATATACATCTTCCTGAAATACTTCACGTTCAATTCTCTTATTTATCCTTTTCCATGTAATTTAAAAGGAACTCTAGATTTTACTTTACAAACGGCCAACCAATCTCACTTATCTCGTTGTAAGCTAAAAAATGGGACATAACACACCTGGATCGCTTGCATCGCTAACATGAAACGTTCAAATTATCTAAATCTTCTTTGCTAGTTGATTTTAACTAGATTTTATCGGTTGTGTACTTTTGTACCAATATTAGGAGTTGGATCAATCCAGTCACACTTAAATATCACACTCCATTTTATTGATAATGTAGGGTACTCAATTTCACTTTATTGGTAATGCAGGGTACTCAATTTCAAGTATCTCAATAATTTTACCATAGTAATCCTTCAATTCTCCCTGTATGCAAACCCCATAATTTATTGTTGTTATCCTATGGCCATGATATTCTCTATAAAATTTGTATATATTACCGAAATACACCGAATACGATTTAACAGTTCACAATATGAACTTGTTTTTTATTGGATTTTATGAGGCATACAAAAAAATATCGCATTAAATAATATAATGCCATTTGAACACTTTGATATGATAATTCAACTATTTCAATAATTATAAGTGAAAACTTACATATTTTTCAAACCATTGAGGAAAGTATATTTCAACTTTTTTATTGATATCATTCTGTATTTTCTCGGACATTAGCTATAATCTAAAGGCATTATTATGTATTTTAGCTGTAAACAACATTAACTTCAAAAACCTAAAAAATCAATTTGAATATCAACTTCAACTTTCTACACAAAAGGTTAAACCTCTTGACAGTTCAATAAAATGTAACCATGGGCAGCCTCTATTTTTTCCTCTGTTAACATTTTTCTTGTTAATCATCCATATGTTCATCCAAGATATGTGTAAATGGACAAGTTACCATCAACGTCCCTCGTTCCTCCCCCATTTTCATATCGAGGAACTTTTCTTTCTCTTGTGTGCACATGCAGCTCAAAATAATGTGAACAAAATGTACTTGCTTAATCCACTAAATAAGCATTACATATTAAACCTTTAACTCTAGCCTTGGTCTTGACATTTTTCTTCAAGTGATACAAATACTTACATTACAAATTGCTATTGATATATAATTTTGTGATTAAAAATGTTATAACTCTAATTTAAATATTTACTATAATTACCGTATAAATGGATACATCTATCGATATTAAACTGGACCAGCAATTTTAGCCTCATGTATTAAATGTACGAGTAGATGCTCCATACAATCAAAGAAGTTTAGAGGAAAAACCCCTTCTAATTTGCACAAGATTACTAAAATTTTCCTTTCTAATTTTTTCATTTCAACCAACTTTATTTCAGGTGATGTTAAGATTTTGAAAAACAAACTTAATTATGTTATAGCTTCCTAAACCTAATTTGGTAGCAACTCCTAATGCAATTGGAATTAGTCTTTACATAAAAAAATGACAATTATAATTTTTCATCCCAAAAATTTGTACTTCCTCATGTCCACACACCTTACCAAGTTTGAAACATATCCATCGAGAAACTTTAGATTTTTTAACCATTCACACAAAATTTTCTTTTATTTTTTTTCCAAAGTGTAATGTGCTTTTAAATATTTATCGGTGCGAAGATCTTTATATAACTCATTCCTTCTAAAAAAAGTTTCAAATCAGTTTGTAATTTTGCATTGTCTTATGTCCTCCCTTCAATGTACATTATGATATTAATCAAATTGTCAAAAATATTTTTTCAATATGCATCACATCTAGATTATGACGTATCAAATTAGTTTTCCAATATTGCAAATCCCAAAAGAAGCTTCATTTTCTCTAACCAAATTTTTTTACTAATGCTTATATTAACCTCATCAGCTTCAAGTTTTATAGCTTTCAGTAACCCTAATTCATCAATCTCCTGCAATATCTCTTCACAAGCTTTGTGAGGGAGAGGAGGTGTTTGTATAATCCTATTCTTAATGACCTTTTGTTTATTGCGTCTAAATAGATGATTTGGAGGAAGAATTTTTTATGGTTGTCAAACCAAGATATTTTGACCCCTTTGGAAGACAAAACACATCAGAATCATTGTCACAATAAGGACAAGTTAATTTCCTTACAATGCTCCATCTAGATAATATAACATACGCTAAAAAATCACTAATAATCTACATCAAAGTTGCTCTCAACATAATTTTTTTTAAGAGACACATCACATGTCTCCACACCATATTCCTAAAGATGATGCAATTTAAATACCAATGGTTGTAAGAATGCATCAATTTTACATTTTAGATTTCTAGGTCTTGGCATAATCACTGTCAAGAATATATATATCTCATTCATACATATCCATTGAGGCAAATTATAAGAGTAATTATGATTGATCATGATAAATATTGTTGCTTGGATTGAAAAAAAGGTTAGAATCCAAATTTAAGCTACAAACTCATAATGGGAGTTATTGAAATGTTTCCATGTCAGTGCATCCGATGGATGACTCATTATTGCATCTTCCTGTTCATATTCATTATGTCATCTTATGTGAGATGCAGTAACATCAAAGGCATATAGTCATTGAAATCTCAGAGTTAGCGAGAAATAATACATTTGCTTCCAAGGTATTAATTTTTGTTCAAATGTATTATTTCTGTTTCATAGTACAATTTTTAAGTTTGAATCTAGATTAAACACAAAATTTGCACTCTTGTAATTCCACATCATCTCCCCAAAACAATATACATCCCAATTTATAACAATCAAAATTTTCAATTGGCAAACCAAAACCCCTAAAAAGTTTTTTTGCATATTGTAAGAATTATCAATCATTGTATGATCAGGACGCAATGATTCATTATTTCAACCAAGAATTTTATCGAAACTTCGATCAAAGATATGCTCTTTAGATTTTATTTTCAATATTTGAGCAATTGAAGACAATTGAGTCATCATCTAACAATTTGGCCATAATTACTGATTATAGTAAGTCAAAAAATTGTTTTACATCTGGGTTTGTTTTTTTTTTTAAGATTGTCTATTTTTTCCTAAAAGGTATAACCGGTTGCATCATAAACCATTTGGGGATATAAGGATTTTCAGTTGTACCCACATTATTTGTTTTAAATCCAGTCCCCTTTTAAACTCATCCACATATATTGATGAGTTTACTTCATTACCCCTAAGGTGATACAAATCAATGGCTCCATATGTTGTGTCCACTCAAAGTAATTTGGAATATAAAACCTTTTCTTAACAAATGGAGAATCACTTCATCAATAGG
Source organism: Erythroxylum novogranatense (assembly GCA_029891385.1). NCBI lineage: Eukaryota > Viridiplantae > Streptophyta > Magnoliopsida > Malpighiales > Erythroxylaceae > Erythroxylum > Erythroxylum novogranatense. The sequence goes on along the minus strand of CM057235.1, from coordinate 51,248,762 downwards.
AAGAAAAAAAAATGTTTGTACTTTTTTCATGGACATTTGACCTTTAGGTTATCCGTATGTGTAGATTAAGAACATGCATGGTGAATAAAAGCTTCAACTCCCTCAACAAACTCAGGATTAATAAAACCATCAGGTGTTAATCTTCTATACATCCAAGATCTAATAACAATATTCATTTCTGCAAAATTGTTATTTTAAAAAGTTAGAATTAATCACATTGAAGTTCAAGTAATCATGTTTGAATTAAGCACCTATAAGTTGATTTACTAAGTTTGATTGACTTCTTTAATTCTTTTGATTAAGGTTCACACACTAAGTTCGAATTAAATGAAACACCAAAGTACGTGGCATTATTACACTATATGAATCGAGAAAGTAAGTTCTCGTTGTGACTTCTAGGCTTATGGAATTTTTCACCGATAAACTTCATGGAAGCTACATCACTGGTTTCCAGCTTATATACCATCCAAGGGTTTATTATGTCTCAAACAGTAATATGAATACCGGTTCGTACCAGCTAGTACGTACCAGATTGGACCAAAATCGGTACGAAATAAAAGGTCGATCATATTGAGTTTAAATAGTGGTCGATACCGGCCAGTTTCGGATGATACTGGTCAGTATCAGCCAATATTCAAAATACTAGCCAAATATTGATCGGTACTGAAAAATTTTAAAAAAGAGAGGACCTTTTTGTAAAATTTCTCCCACCCTCCCTCCTACTTCTCCTTCCCCCTTTTTAATTTTTTTAATTAGTTATTTTATTTAGTTCAACTTTTATAATTATTGTGAATTTTTAATTTTTGTTTTTAAAATAATAATAAATATTTTTATTACTAATAATAATTATAAATTAAATAAAATTTAAATAAATTATTTTTATTTAAATTTATTTTAATACTTTATATAATATTATTAATAAAAATATTTTATTTTAAAATAAATAATTTAAAAATTATTATTTATAAAATAATATTTATTTTATAAATATTTAATTATTAAATCAAAATTTATTTAAAATTTATTTTTAAAATATAGTTTTAAATTTAATTATACTTATTAATAATTATTAAATTAATTTTATAAATTAAATTAAAATTGTGATTATTATTTATTGTTATGATTTTTGGAAACATGGTTAAAAATATACAATACAACTGTACAGTATGACAATGGAATATTTTGTAATTTTTTAAAAATTTAATCTATTTTATAAATTTAAAAATTACCAAATCAGTATCGGTATTAATTGGTATCGATCTTTATTTTAACCGTAATTCAATCCGATTTATATTCGTAACATTGGTCTCAAAGCATTGTAATTTTTTCATAACTATACAACTTACTACTTTAATTTTTGATTCAAGTTTGTACTTTTGAATTAGAAAGAAATACTACAAGGCCATTTGGTTCTACTTTTGTTTTTCTGTTGTAGTTTTCAGTTTCAGTTTTTAGCTTTTTATTTATGTTTTCTTTCAAATAAAAACAAAACCCGCTTAGTTATTAATGTTAATGTAGTTGTATTTTATCACTACTAATAGTTACATTTTAGATAAAACTTAAAGATAAATTACTTTTAATTACATAAATTTATTTAATCTCTTATACAATATTTATTAACAAATTATTAATAAAATTATGCTATTTTAATAAAATAAATAATTTAAAATTAAAACTTTATTTATAAATTAATATTTATTTGAAATATATTTTAATTATTAAATCAAATTTTATTTAAATATTTACATATTTTAAATTAAATGATATATGATTTAATTATAAAATTAAATAATTCATAATTTTATTGATAATAAATTAAAATTTATTAAATATATAAATATAATGTTGAATTAAATTATTCATAATTTTATTAAAATAATTAATTAAATAATATATATTTAAATGATAGTAAATCAAATTATGAAAAAAAACAAAAAGAAAACAAAAACCATTTTTTATAGTTCTCGTAATTTTTGAAAACAAGAAGAAACCAAATCAAAAAACAAAAACTAAAAACTCAAACAAACAAGATTTTTTTACAGAATTTGAAAACAAAAGCAGAAAATCAAAAATAAAAATAGAAACAAACACTCACTAAGATACGTGACATTGTTACACCATATGAATCTAGAAGACAAGTTCTCATTGTAACTCCTAAGCTCTTGAAATTTTTCACTGATAAGCCTCTTGGGAGCTGCATCATAGATTTTTAGCCTATAGATCATCCTAATATACCTCAAATCATTGTGAATTTTCTGTAACTATACAACTTACTACTTCTTTAATTTTTTATTCAAGTTCGTACATTGAGTTCGAATTAAAAGAAACACTAAGATACGTGGCATTGTTACACCATATGAATCGAGAAAGCAAGTTCGCGCTATGACTCTTAAGTTCGTGAAATTTTTCACTGATAAGCCTCATGTGAGCTGCGTTATGGATTTCCAGTCTATATGCCATCCTAGGGGTTTATTATACCTCAGATCACTGTGAATTTTCCGTAACTATACAACTTACTACTTCTCTAATTTTTTGATTCAAGTTCGTACACTAAGTTTGAATTAAATGAAACACTAAGGTATATGGCATTGTTACACTATATAAATCGAGAAAGCAAGTTCTCGCTGTAACTCCTAGGTTCGAAAAAATTTTCAACGATAAGCCTCATGGGAGCTTCATCATAGATTTCCAGCCTATATATCATCCTAGGAGTTTGTTATACCTCAAATCATTGTGACTTTTTCATAACTATAAAATTTACTACTTTTTTTATTTCTTGATTCAAGTTCATACACTAAGTTCGAATTAAAAGAAACACTAAGGTACATGGTATGTTACATCATATGAATCGAGAAAGTAAGTTCTCGTTGTGACTCCTAAGCTCGTGAAATTTTTCACTGATAAGTCTCATGTGAACTGCATCACGGGTTTTCAGCCTATATACCATCTTAGGGGTTTATTATGCATTGGATCATCCCTTTCATCTCAAACTCATTCTACATATAGTAAATATTTATGTAATTCATACATCTACTCATCAATGATTCAAAAAAACTCAAACATAAATACTTAGAATATTAAAGAAAAACATAAAAACTCATCAATGATAATAAGAATATTCTAAACAACAACATAAAATCAAGACCTCCTACTCTTACTATTAAAGCAATGCATATGATAGATATTAGTTGGACGACTTACCTGAATGGACAGATAATCACAAACTACAAAGAAGAAGGATGAGCTACGCTCTTTAACACAAAATAGGGTCTGTCAAAAAGAATATTTCATATTTAATATAATACATTTGTTCAAAACTTTTGTATTTATATTTGTTGCATACAACGCTAAATTTCACTATAAGCATTACCACTTGAAACTCTTACAATCAATTATCAGTATAATGTCCACAAAAGTGTGTGATATATACCAACACAAGCAGAACACTTCCAACATAGGATATAAACTTCAAAAAGAGATAAACATAACAATTTTGTTACTTCTTTTGTTGCCTTGGGAATTCTCTTACATAAGTGATAGAATAAATGGATCGCAAAACTTTATCATTATATTCCATACTAAAATAAAACAAAACTTTCCATAAGACATATGTTTATAATCTCTAAACAATATTTTGTTATGTTAGGCAAAATGTAATGGAATTTATATTATCACATACAGTTCAAATACCACGCTTCATTAGTGCTCCAAACAAGTTCTTCATTATACCATTTTCCTTATGATTAGAGTCGACTATCATAATCTCCCGTACTTCTTGAAGGCGTGTCAAACCAACAAAAATAAATTCTTACTCTAGAACACTTAAGCGAGTAAAGTGGTGAATATGGTCGAACCACAGAGACCAATGAAATAATTATTTATTTGTGCAAAATCGAAAATAAAAAAATAAAAATAAAAATAAAAATAATTTGATTTGAGAATGATTGATTTTAGAAACACGAAATCACGCAAGAAGAAATTAAAAATAAGATTGAAAATAATATGAATAAAAACCTAGCCAAGTTACTCTCCCATTTGATACCGTAATTCGATCATAAACTCAAAAATATGAATTTCATTCATTCCTATGAGCAAAGTTATAGCAGACCGTGAACAGCACAAATCTACCAATCCACTTGTAATTATTCGACAATCTCGAGTAAAGCTCCGCAGATTATTTCCCTAACCAATTAGACTATTCCAGAGTAAAGCTCCACAGAATATAATCTATGGCAGCTATAGGCTCTAATGGACCCTCGTCTTAGCCAACAGAATCGGACACCCGCAATCTATTTAGACTAAATTATTTAATCCCATTAACCTCTTAATTGAAATTAATTCGCCACTCGATAGACAACAATCCCGGATTAACTAATCTATTCGACAATTTATTATTAAGTTAATTAATTAACAGGTCTCATTAATCAACAAACTCAACAATAATTAATCGATCAAGCGCAGAGATTAAATAAACGTAAGAAATTCACGAAAACAATTAAACCACGAGAGTCTCACGAACTACATGCATCAAACATAAGGTACCTTGTCTAGATTAAAAATTAGCCATACATTATACTAGTCTCTATTAATTAAAACTGAAATTGACAAATTAAAATTAAAAAAAAAAACTTTTGTGAAATCCTAAATCACCGAATGAGCCACAAACAGCTGCTGCCGCCTACTGTAGTAATGAGAAATTAATCCGCGTCAATCCACTATCCTTCGAAAACTATTGTCCACTCTCCAATATAGCTGCTGCACGCCGTCCTTTAGCCTCCTCCGTCGTCGACACTGTGAATGCCCAAGACAAAAATAAAAAGCTTCCTCTGTCCTAAGCTGCCGCAATCTTTGACTACTTCTCTCCAAGTTCCAAAGCTTTCTTCCTTTAGTTGCCGTCAAAACCTTTTGTATCTTTGAACAAAAATGTATATCTCTTCCTAGGAGTTGCCGTTACTCCTTTTCCAAGCTTTTTCCGTAGTTCCCTTTTTTGCTCTAGGTTTTTGTCATTCCCCTTAAAATGATGTGGGCCCCTCACCTAGGTTTTTGTTCCCTCCTTAAATGATGTGGGCCCCCATCTCCAAATAAACTTTAACCCATTTAAAAGCCCTTCCACATGTAGCATTCTTCTCCAGCGACGTCGTCCCTCTTGATGTGTCCATTGTGCTTTTTAATTTGTTGCGTCAGTCACGTTTCTCCTTGGTCACGCCCGCCTAATGCCTTCTGTAATTCTGTTGCTTAATTTCACAATTAAAATGCCACCTCAAAACCTGCTACCTTCTGTTCTTTAATTGATTTTTGCAACAAGCAATTGGTGTCTCCGTCTAGCATAGGATAACTTGCCTTGATTTTTAATTTGCTTCTCCAACTTGCTTCCATTTTGTCAATTTCACTCCAAATTACGTCACTTTGTATTTCGTCACCTAGAACATGCAAAGGCACAAATTATCGTAGAAACATAAACAAAACATCACAAAAGTCTACCAAAAGAACATGAAACAAAAAGAATTAACGTGACAAAAATGCAAGTTATCACTTCTATTGAAATGTAGGAACACGACCAATGCTTATTCTAAGTAAGAGCATTAGAAACAATGAAGAAAAACATATTCAACTCCAACTCATTATCTAAACTATTATTTCATGCATCATTGTTAATATAAATAAATAAAACACAATTACCAATCTAGTCTTAAATGAGGATAAGGATTTGTCTATATTTTTCTTCGGTATTTAGTTTACATCTGTGTGACAAGATTACATCAATTTTAATGCATCAATGGATGAACAATGTTCAATCTAGGAGTTAAGGCAATTCAATTCTATAATTTCATATGAAAGACGATACTAATCCTTTTTATTTTTTTATGATAATAAGGAATCACATGAACTGATTGTATAGCATGTGAAAGACGGTTCTAATCTTTTATTCTTTTATGATAATAAGGAATCACATGAATTGATTGTTGTTTATCTCAAAGAACATATTTTTATGTCACACAAAGGCATGCTATGGATAATAAATAGATATGCCATTTAAAAATGTTTTCAGACATCAATGCTTTAGAGATAGAGGGTAAGGGCCATAGCCATCGAATATCTTGCTGTTGAGCCCTCACTTGTGTACGTTGACAATACTGCAATGTAGCTTATTCGCCATCCGAGAAAAGTTTTTGACAAACATATAATTAAAAAAAAATTAAATATGAGGGAAAGTGAGGTAGTGGTAGAATTGATAAAGGCCATCAATATCTGATATGTGAACTTTGTAGTTTGATACAATAGTGACTAAATAACATATTTGGCAATGCTTCAATGATTACTAGAAGTATGGGGATGCTACCATCCGCAAGGCTTGGTGCAAAGGTATGCAAAATCATGTTATTAAAATCATGATTGTAATAATTCCTTATTATTACAAACTCAAATAACACAAAAACTCAAACACGCAATACTCAAACCGACGTTCTTATATAAGCATTTAAATAAAGACTTGAATTAATCACAATGGCTTGTGAACAATTAGGAATTTCACTCATACAAGTAAAAGCACTAAGGACATATAACCATTTGATAAAAACTTCAAGAAGAGTTTGTTTTTATAATGGCGTGTTGATTATATGGATTCTAAGTAACATAATATATAACATGTGATGCCCTAAACAATCAGTCTAAATACATATGAAGATCACCTTTCATCCTCGTCCCAAAACCATATATATATATATATAAGATTAAAGAACCAAGATAAGATTGAAGCACTCATAAGGTTAAACAAGATTAACTTAATAATAGAGAAATAACAATCATTAGAGTATCTCACTTAAGGTAGAATTATTATTATCTTAATATTGGTATAAGTTAGAAAACACTTAAACTTCCTACATAAAAAAGAGAGGTTAGACATATAAATAGGAAAGTGTAAAAAGAAAGTAATTATGCACCTATAATAAAGATAAAAGATAAATAGTAAATTTATATGCTATATTACGTAAAGTAAAATAAAAGCCTTACAAATTAATACTTTTTCTATGGTTGACCTAACATCATAAAAACCTTATCTAAAGTTAAGTAATGGAGCGACATAAAATAGAGAAAGAATGGTAAATACATAACCATATCAAGTACAACAAACCAACCAAATCACATATCATGGAGTCAAAAAGTCATAGCTCTAATTTTGATTCTTTAAACCTAATATGCTCTCAAGATTAAACACCTCCAAACCATACAAAAAGACCAATAACCCATCAAAAACAATAGACATCAAAGAGAAATTCCCTCATTTTAGACCATTTCTAAGGGTTGAAAGTGCCAGATCAAGCCAAGAGAAACAATCTTCACCACCACCAAACCCATTATCCCCACTCTCAAATTGCCCCGTGTTGCCCATCCCAGACACAACTTGCCATTCCCTCCTACACCAGCACCACTTACCGCTCTCCCAAATCCAAATCCAGCCTCCTTAAAACTTGATCCAATCCCAAACCCAAACCCACCTAAAGCTATTGTTTGTGTAGCATCCCACTCCCGCAGGACACGAACCCGACATCGTAGGTGATATCCGAGTCCGTGACCCGCAAAGGTGGCAGGCTAAAGTACTCGAACACAGTCAAAAACTCAGTATATTTTTTTTGAATACAATCATATGCGCGGAAATCAGTAGACAATTTGAGCCCGCTTTACTTTGCAAACAATTTCAGTGATCACATTACAATCAATAAAATTACAATAGCCCATTTGGGGCCCACTAGAACTACAACACTATTTTCTAGAAAAATGTTGACTACATAATTGTATAAAAGTAAGATGACACTAATGCAGACATGGACTGATCCCGACGTCTATCTCTGACTTGTATGCAGTAGGCATACTCCCGTTTGTCTAACGGGGTATTCTTCAAAGCCTAGAAAAAATAATTATAAATTTTGGGTGAGTTTTGCGAACTCAGTGAGGAACCGTCATCGATGGTCCACATTAATTTATGCAGCAGTCAAGTATATTACAGATATTCCACAATTTCATATTCAGAAACATCACATGATTGCACTCAAGCAGTTCACAGATTGTTTCACATTAGCACATTTAGAAATATCACATGATTACACTTAAGCAGTTCACAGATTATTTCACATTAGCACATTCAGAAATACCACATGATTACACTTAAGCAGTTCACAGATTATTTCACATTAGCACGTTCAGAAATACCACATGGTTGCTATCACACAAGTATAAGGCGTTATGCCTTTCACCCAATCCAGATATTCAATCAAATGCATATGAAACTCACTTTTCCAATTGTCACTTTGTTGTGACCGAGTGTCTGAACTGTCCCATATAGGGCTCATTAAGCGTTAAACGCGTCTTAGGGGTAGGAGAGTCATCTGGGTATGCACTACTTCCCTTCGAGCTCGAGGCTCTTTTTTCACTCGTTTAGCTTAAGGCTCTGATCGGTGGCGATTCTGGTCACAACAGTCCTTATATTTCATACACTTATGCCATGCAATGCATCAGTCACATCTACTCATTTTCACACATCATCGGACCGTAATCCGGCATCAGAATCCATTTATTTCACATAAGCATAAGGCATTTTGCCTTTCACTCAATCAAATATATGTAAGCAGATGCATATGAAATGCCCATGTGATACTTTCCAATTTATTACAGTGTTGTGACCGAGCGTCTGAACTGTCCCAATATGGGCACATTAATCGCTGAGCTCGAGACTCTAAATCACTGTAGGGCTTGCGGCCCGAGTATAATCGTTGAGCTTTTAGCTCTCGGTGGCTGCTCCGGTCACAACTGTCATTATCTGCTTATGCATTCATGAATGAAATTAATCACATTATTATGCACGTATGCATATCCATGTACACATTCGACAATCACATATATACACACATAATTCATCCAGTTTACAGTCTATAATATCACAATCACACATTCAGAAGCAAGCAGTTCACAGATTCAACTCACATGTCATAGACAGATAACACTTCTATGTCATAACTTCCCAATACTTCGGACCTTCTATACGAAACCCATAATCAAAACACAATCACAATCACCCGCCATTATTCACCACTGTAGACATATAGTAATTGAGAGAAGCATCTAGGTTACTCACAGTACTTCCAAATTAGCACCGGATTCCAAATTCTGGAAACGTCGTACGTGCGAACATTTAGCCTGCACAACTCATTTATGCAAGACACACTTACGTCACAAGTTGTACAAGTATAAGTTTTAAATAATGCACATGACTGAAACAAAATATGTATCATGTGTGTTCATGACAATCCCGGTAATATTCCATAATTCACATCACCAAAATGTGCCCCTATGTCTTAGGAACCTATAGACACTAAAATCACTCAATTCGGATCTCTATAGGTCCGAAAATTTCCAAAACAATTAAGTATATGCGGAGAACTAACCAAGTCATAGTATTTTAATCAATCCTCTCCCTTTGATTCAATTCATCAATTGCAATTAAATCTCAAATTTCCACAAATCCATATGGAGAGGTAAAAAAAATTGTCTTATGATTCCGATGCCTCGAGAATCAAGTCAATCGGAGGTCGGACAGACAAGTTATAAGCAAAAAAGTGGAGGGAAATCAGTTCAGAAAAATACATGTCCTAGTCAACTAGGACATGATTGTAGTCGACTAGGTCGACTACAGTGCCTGACTGGATTCTTTCTTTTCCGACATCCCAACTTGCTCAGATCATAACTCCTTACTTCGAACTCCAAATTAGACAAACTTGGTGTCTATTTTATAGAGCAAAGAAAACTCTACAAGTTTCATGAAGGACACAAAAACTAATTCTACTTATAAAGATGTCAAAAATGCAACCAAAGTTTTTGTTGAATAACAATTTTCCAGACCAGTACCACATACTTAAAAAAAATCATATCTTCCTATCCCTTTGCCAAAAATTCCAAAATTTATGTCAAAAGAAAGATCAAACAACATACTTAAATGTTTATAAACAACATGGAACCAAATTCCATTTCTAACCAGATCAAATTCCCTCTTGAATGTGACTGCCCTGTTATAGATTGTTAACTACTCACGTTGCCTAAATCAGATCCAATCTTTGAAATTTAATAACTCACAACTCTTACATCCAAATTTAGCATACTAGACCTCATTTTAAAGCTAATTCAGTCCCCTACAACTTTCCATAAGACCACTTGAGCTAATTAAACTCACAACAGTCCAGAATTTAGCTTCAATGTACAATCACCATAAAACCTATACTTAGAACAATTTCCAGCACCAAGCACATTAACATACAAAAGTCAACAGGTCATAACTCTCAACCTAGATATAAAAAAATTGCATACTTAGTGGCAATAGAAAGATAACAAGAACCTCTTCAAGTTTCATTAAGACCAAATTAGCAAATTCAATCCAAATCAACCTAGAAAAATTCATCAAAGGTTCAGCTCATCAAGCTCGGATTACTGTTCACAAGCTCGGATTGTTCAAGCCACAATTTTGTTGAGTCAAAATGACTTTACATTTATATGATTTTGATGAATAACAATGAAGAAGAAAAAAACAGACGAAGAATGAGAATGAAAGTGAAAATCAGACACAAAATAAAAAGCAGACGCAGAAGTTAAAAAGCAGACAAAGAAAAGTAGACGCAGATATAGAAGTTAAAAAGCAGACGAAGAAAAGCAGATGCAGACGTAGAAGTTAAAAAGCGGATGAAGAAAAGCAGACGCAGACGCAGAAGTTAAAAAGCAAACGCAGAACCTGAAAAAAAAAGAGAGCGTAAAAGAAGACGCAGAAAACAGATGCGTAAAAGCGACGCAGAAAGCGATTTGAAATTCAAAAGGATGCGAAATTCAAAAGCAGACACAAGAGTCAGTTCGAGTTAGTTACAGAACTCAACTGATTAACCGTTTCTTTCAAGAATAAAGATTCAAGAAACAAGATTCAAGAAGCAAGAATCAAGAAGTAGTTAAAGTCGAAGACTATAAATATGAGTCGAAGACTATAAATATGAGTCGAAGTCGAAGATTAAAATGTTAGAGAATATTATTGAACTTACGCGAACGAAATTTTTTTGTGAGATTACTGTGCGAAATAGCTGAGAGCTAGTATTGCTATAACATAGTTCAAATACTTTTGTAAGAAAGTAGTACAGATAGCCTGCAGAGGCTAAGAGTGAAAGAATACTGAGTGTTGAGACCTGAAGATGCTTAGAAAGAATACTTGTAAACGTTGAAGAGATAGTGAAATCTCAGAAAGACTTTTGAGGACTAGATGTAGCCTATGGTTTGGGGTGAACCAGTATAAAAATGTTGTGTCGACTTTTCTCTACTCTATCTCTCTTTTAGTTCAAAGTTGTGTTATTATTTAGATTTCGAAACAAGTTTTCAAAGTTTTGATTAATTCGAACTCACCAAAGTTTCTGTGAAAAGAACTTGGTTTTTAACAAAACGTTATTTGAAAGAGTTTTAAAAAAGGGGAATATACAATTCAACCCCCCTTCTCGTGTATTCGTATATCGTATTATAAACATTGTACTAACGTGTGATTTACTTCAATTGGTATCAGAGCTTGGTATCCAAGAATCACTGTAGCAAAGTGTGGATTAAAGATAATGGCAGAATCACATATATACATTGTAGAAGGTGCGTCAGTCACTAGACTTCCAGTATTCAACGGAGAAGACTATCATTACTGGAAAGATAGAATGCGACTGTTCATAGAATCTACTCATGTCGACCTTTGGGATGTGATAGAGAATGGACCATATAAACCAGCAGATGAAGATGGAAATCTTATTCCATGAACTAGATGGACTGCTGACCAAAAGGCAAGAATTCAGTTAAACTTTAAGGCGAAATTCTTCTTGACGTGTGCCCTGAGCAAGAGTGAGTATGACAAAGTCCACGGATGCGACACTGAGAAGGAGATGTGGGACACATTGTCCATCGCTCATGAAGGCACAAACCAGGTCAAAGAATCCACGATAAGCATTCTTGTGCATCAGTACAAGCTTTTCAAGATGAAAGAAGAAGAATCTATTGATCAAATGTTTGGAATATTTCAAACAATTGTCAATGGATTGAAAGCCTTTGGAAGAACGTACAATAACCAAGATCACGTAAGAAAGACCTTAAGAAGTCTTCCGAAGAGGTGGAGACCAAAAGTTACAGTGGTGCAGGAAGCTAAGGACTTGAGCGTTCTAAAGCTTGACGACTTGCTTGGATTACTGAAGATTCATGAAGTAGAGCTCGATGCTGAAGACAAGCCCAAACGAGACAAGTCAATAGCATTGAAGGCCGGATAGAAGAACCACAAGACTCAAAGAAGGAGAAAGTCATCGAAAGCACTAAAAATTGAAGAATCAAAGAATGATGACTCAAGCGAATCAGAATAAGATTCAAGTGATGAAGATGACGAATTATCATTCATTTCTCGGAAGATAAGACGGATGTGGAAGAAGAAGTCCAAAGGAAGTCAGTTCTTCAAGAAGAATAGCAAAGATGATGGTAAAGCAAAAAAGACATCTATCATATGCTACAAGTGTAATCAACCTGGACATTACAAGTCCGAATGTCCTACTCTAAAGAAGAAACCAAAGAAGAGTAGAGAAGGCAAGAAAAGCATGATGGCAACTTGAGAAGATCTAGATTCATCAGAGTCAGATACAAATTTCGAGATATCTGAACATGCTAATATCTGCCTAGTAGCCGAGGAAGAAAGTAATGAGGAGGTAACTTTTGAAAACGATAACTTGTATGATGCTTATTCAGAACTATTAGAGGATTCTCATGCTATTCTGAAACAGTATAAACTGTTAAAGAAGAAGTATGTAGAAAATCTTAAACATACAGAAGACTTAGAGAGAGAAAATATTTGCTTAAAGAAACAACTAGAGGAGAAAAAGAAAGTTGTAGATAAAACTAATGAGATAAATCAGTTGAAGCTTAGAATTAAGAGTCTTTCATCTGATTTAGCTACATTCACTGAGAGTACAAAGAGAATGAATGAGATGCTAGAAAAATGTAGACATCCGAATGATAAAATCGGATTAGGGTTTACGGATAATAAGTCTCATTATAATAAAAAGCCTTTGTCTCAAAATAAAAGGTATTACCAAACATGTATTCATCAACAATCTAGTAAAAGGTATCAAAGGACTCATTATATGCATATTACTAACCAGAAAGGACCCAAGAAAATATGGGTACCAAAATGTAAAATAGTTTCTCCTGCAGATATCCTTCCTTGGAAGATGCGACAAGCACCGTTGGTATTTAGGCGATGGTCGTCATGACATATGACGGAAGAAGGTCTATGTTTCTAGATCTTCAAGATAAGAAGGGAGGATCGGTGACTTTCGGAGACAACCAGCAAGGCAAGATAATTGGAATCGGTAAAATAGGTAAAGATTCCTTCGCATGCATAGATAATGTACTACTTGTTGATGGTCTGAAGCATAATTTGATTAGTGTAAGTCAATTGTGTGATTCTGGTTTCTTAGTCATGTTCAATCAAAATCTTTGTGAAGTCAGAAACAAAGATGGGTCTATATTCTTTTCTGCCAAGAGAAGAAATAATCTTTATAAAATTGATTTAGAAGATTTTCAAGATCAAAATATTTCATGTTTTCTATCTTCTGGAGAAGAAAGACTAATCTGGCATAAAAAGCTAGGTCATGTCTCTTTTAAACACATTTCAAAGTTAGCAAAATTTTATTTGGTAAGAGGTTTACCAAAAATAAGTTTTGGCAAAAAAAATTTCTGTGAAAGTTGTTTGAAAGGGAAACAAGTTTAAACATTGTTTTCTTCTAAAAATTTTGTAACATCGTCTAGACCTTTAGAGTTGTTACATATGGATTTATTTGGTCCAACAAGGACAATAAGTCTTGGCGGAAAGAAATATGGACTTGTTATTATTGATGACTTTACTAGATTTTGTTGGATATTGTTTTTGTCACACAAAGATGAATCCTTTAAGTGTTTTAGGACCCTTTCCAGAAAGTTACAGATTGAAAAAGGAGTATCCATAGCCAGTATCAGGAGTAATCATGGTGGAGAGTTCAAAAATGAGAAGTTTAGGTTATTCTGTGAGGAGAATGAAATTTCCCACAATTTCTTTGTCCCTAGGACCCCACAACAGAATGGAGTTGTTGAGAGGAAGATGTTGGATCGCGTACGGTCCGAGTATTCACAATACACTGCGAAAAAAGACCATACAATAACATGAAGTATAATCGAAAATACCAAGGATGTACGAAAATACCTTATTTTTGTGAATTGGTTGTTTCTTTTTCGGATTCCAAGACACTGCAAAACGCGAATTCCCTCTACCGGTATCCACACGAGTATGCACGATCCGGGCTGCTGCTGTGGTGTGCTAGTACGTCCTGAAACTCTTCCGAACGCCGCACGATTTTTCTCTCGGATGGCGGCTAGGGTTTCCTGACAATGGTGTCTTATCTTGACCTAATGAGACCTAAGCTTCTCTATTTATAGAGAAACCCTAATCTTATTGAGGCCCCAATAAGTTTCGGCCCATTATATCTCATATAATAAAAGCCGTTGACTTAATTCACTCTAGCCCAATAAATATATCTACATATATTTATTCAGTACCTAATAAATTAGGCCCAAGAGAATAAGCCCAGATCACATAACTCTTTGTGTGTGACCCTGTAGGCTCATTTGATGTTGGCAATAGGCTTGATCACACTTCAAGACCCATAAGTCATAAGCGGCCTCTAACAAGACATTATGACTACCCAAATCAAATGAGGATCGATAATACGATTTAACTCAGAATTATGATTATAGGCTCATCCTTTTGTAACACGATATCAAGATTAATCACAAGGCATGGTACATGTCAACCTTTGATTAATCATAGTTTCTTGATCCCAAGTTGGTGATTATAACAAATGACATTGATGACTCTTCATCAATTCATTTGAGCACGGCCATGCATTTCTTCAGTCACACTTGTCAAGAGGCCCAAATGATATCTCTCTCACTTAAGAGATGTAACATCCCGTTACCGTTAGCAAGAGCATTATGGTAATATTGGGTTAGACTGATAGGTTTCATTGCATTCACTGATTGAGCATGTTACTGGCCTCTAATTATGGAGGAACAGGTTTCTTGCATATGCATTTATTCATAGGTACATGCATTCATGATTTTCCGGTATTTTAATTGTGAATATGAATTGATTGGATTGTGGACTGACTGAATTGACTGGATTGATTGATTGAGAAATTAGGAGTAATTGGGTTCAAATAATGGATTTAGAATAGTCTAAGAGTGATTGGCTACTGATAGCGGCTTATAGGAAATTTTCGAGAAATTCGGGAGAAAATGCCCGGATCGGAAATTTTGGAGTGGCGTAATCGATTGATCAGTATAATCTTGAAAGAATTGTCTAATGGCAAAGGAACTATTAGAGTTATACTGTTAGGAAATTAAAATGTTGAGCCATTGAAATTTAGAGACTGAAATTTGGACTGATTTAGAGACCTATGTCTATAAATAGCTAGGTTTGAATTTGAGAAATTTACCTAAGGCAAAATCGTTCTTCTCTTCCTTCTCCTACGACGTTCATCGATTCCTTCCCCATTGGTGAGATTCGTCGATTCTTTCTCTATGGTTTTCTTCTCATTATGCTAGCCTAACTGGTTTATTGTGATTAATGAAGGTTGACAAGGATTTGGAGTGGGTTATCATTGAGTTTGAAAGATTTTAGGGTTACGGTGATTTTTGAGAAATTTGTGGATTGATCTTCGATTGGTAAGTTTTAATGGCTTTAATGTTGTTATTAATGGTTGTTTGAGCATTTATGGCATTTATTATGGTTAATTTGGGTAGTTGAGAGTGTTATTGGAGGTTTTAGAGTGAGAAATGGACGAAATGCGATCGGAGAAGACGGTGGCGCGACCCGCACGTCGCGACGTCTAGCCCAGCCTCGCCGCGACGAGTAATTAAGTGCTCGCCGCGACGAGCGCAACGAGACGCCGTGACGAGCGTCAAATTTGTTGACGTCGCGGCGAGTCTCCTTCGCCTCGCGGCGCACCCAGAGTGGATTGTTCGCCGCGACGAGCGACCATTTTTACGCCGCGGCGAGAGTTTCTTGGTCGCGGCGAAGGGATTTTTCTAATTGGATTGATTTTAGTTTATTGGGTATAACTTATGGTATAGAACTCCGATTGAGGCGATTCCTGATTCGTTATGAGCTAGAGAAAGAGGTCTACAATTGAGGATAATTATGAGAGTTAGAATTTAATTTAAGTGGTATTGATTCATCGAGATTAAGGTCAATTATGGTTCATAGTGTGACCTAAATATTGAATTGAGACAATTGGAGATTTAATTGGGATTTCAATAGGGGTTTTGACCCAATGGATAGGGAATTGCTATAGGAAGTATGAATTGAGGAAATTGAACTGAATTTTAGGATTGGATCAGTTATTGTAGATCAATTGAGCGAAGAGCTAGAATGGGGCACCATAGTTCAAAATTGGGATTTAGTGCCGGGAAAAAATCGTGAGCATGCATTATACATAATTCCACTGAGACATATGCATTACTGAATCGTTTTATTGAGCATCTAGTAATGGGACTGTATTTTACTGTTATAGAGGCGCCGTTGGATCGTCGTTCCACGGACATTGCTGGGACTTTCAGGCAATAGCTCAGAAGTTACAGGTGAGTAACCTAGTTGGTTTCTCAAATTCTAATCGCTTAAATGCTCGGTGAATTACTTGCCATTGTGAAATTGCATGATTACCAAATATACATGATCGAATGGCATGCTTCTACTGTATTGGATTGGACTACTGCATGAAACTGGGAATTGTAATACTGGGCTTTTATAGCCGTACACTATAGATCACTGAACACTGAATTACTGAACACTGCATTGCATGCATAAATGCATGATCGATAATGGATATGTGACCCAGTTACTACTATCATTTGAAAGAGCCGCGAGCTCGAACATCGCTTGACCAGCCTCGAGCGAAGGAGAAATCTCGACGCGTCCCCCATCCGAATCTTGTCGAGCACTTGGGCACAACATCAATAACTGGAAAAGAGTCTCATATGCATTGTATACATATGGTGATTGAATTGCAAACTTCTTGAATTGTGTGATGACATGAGAGATTGCAAATTGTTACATGCTATCGTAAATCGCTGTTAATATCGTGAATTGTGATATAATCTCAGAAATTGTTATATGTTATTGTAAATTGCTATTTGATCTGCAATCGTTATAGACTCATGTAAATTTTATATAATACCGTTAATTGAATATTCTTGTCTTAGTCTTTGCATCATGCAATTTCGTAATGCATGATTTAGTGAACCATCGATGATGGTTTCTCACCGAGTTTGCAAACTCACGCAAAATTGCAACCTATTTTCAGATGATAGAGTAGACTCTAGCTCCGGAGATAGCCTTTTCTGCCGTGCGACGTCGGGCAAGAGAAGTGATGGCACATGTGGTCGGTCATTGGGTTGGACTTTTGAGGATGACTTAGGATAGATGCTTGTATCGCTTTCCTTTTGGTTTTGCTTAGGGGTGATAGACTTGTCTATTCGATCTTCGGATGATGTATCAAGATTATTTCAATTTTAAAATTCTTGATTTACGATATTATGGTTTTAATTATTGCGATGCCATGTGGATTATTAGTGGGAATGTTCTGGTGGTGCACCTTTATCGTGGGATACGTGTCGGAGCGACCTCCGGGCGTCCCGATGTGTACCCTACGGTGGGGAGGCGCTACATTAAGTGGTATCAGAGCATGGTTTGGCATCTTTTGGGATTCGTCTGTTTTAGGCAAGATTCACTGTAAGAATAGTGGAACTGATCGAAATTTCTTGTCTGTTTTAGGTCATCCATCCTTGGAGATCGAGTTAAGTTACCAGCTGACCTGGAATCGGTAGGAGCTAGTAGGGAGTCCCCGATGCCTTATTCAGAGGAGTTGCCTCCTCGAGTTCCTGTGAGACGGGAACGAAGATATGATCAACTGCGTAAGCAGGGGGCAGTCGACTTCTATGGCAACACCGACCCTGCGGAGGCTGAGGGATGGTTGGAGAGGACCGAGAGAGTCCTCGACCAGATGGACTATGACTCGGATGAGCGTTTTGACTACGCGGTTTCTTTGCTTCAGGGTCCTGCATATCAGTGGTGGAAGACTGTCCCGGGCAGTACCACCAGGCCCTGTACACTGACATGGGACGACTTTCTGAGGGCCTTCAAGGACAATTTCATGCCCAAGATCTATCTGGAAATGAAGTTGGAGGAGTTCTTAGAGCTGAGACAGGGGCAGTTGACCGTGGTCGACTATGAGGTGCGGTTCAACGAGTTGGTGGTCTATGCTTCTTCATTGGTAGCTTCTGTGGCTGACAGGTGTCGGCGTTTTGAGGGCGGACTCAATCTGGAGATCCGTACCTTATTGGCTAGATCGACATGGGCGGTTTATTGAGTTGAGGCTGCAGCGGTGAGGATCGAGCATTCTTCGAGACAACAGATGATCGAGACCCATCGGGGACCCGATAAGAGATCGAAAGGACCCGAGGCAATCTTTGGCGAGAGGGCGATAAGCATCGAGTAGGCCCTTCAGTCCGCAGGAGGGCTAAACAGACCGGTGGTCAGAGGCGGAGGCGATTTATACAGATCGGTAGTGATGGCGGCGGCAGAGTTTCAAGCGATCTGCTCCTTTATGTGAGCATTGTGGCAAGAGACACAGATGGAGAGTGTCGATGGTATCTGGAGCTGCTTGAGGTGTGGTTCGATGGACCACCTAGTGAGGAACCGCCAGAGACTTTGGGAGCCCAGTCTACTATGATCGACGATCGAGCAAAGAATCTGCAGACAATGAGAGCCGTGGAGGTGGATCGGGATGGAGAGGCCGAGGTCGAGCGTAGGGGTCCCTAGTGGTCGAGGGACCAAGCGGCATGCAGCGATCACAAAGTAGGTCTATGCCATGACTCGGCAGAGGCCCAGATTCCCTGATGTTGTTGGGGTATGCTTCGATTTGGTTTTGAAGCATATGCATTGTTGGATCTGGATCCACCCATTCTTTCATTGCACCGCATTTAGCATGTAGATTGCATGGGGATAGGCGGAGGTTACTGATATGGGTTAGAGGTGAGTACACCTCTGGGTAGTCTGTTGTATTGGGAGAGGTCTGTATGGGATGTCAGGTTCAGATCGATCGAGCAGTTTTGAGTGCCGATCTGAATGTTTTGGCTCTGAGGGAGATTGACGTGATATTGGGGATGGACTGGTTGTTGCATATAGGCTATTATGGATTTGTTATACCAAGGAGGTCGATTGAGTCTCTGATCAGCCAGGCCGTGTTTCGAGGAGTTGGTCAGCGATGCGAGAGGATGATATCCTTCTTGAGTGCCCTGAGGTTGATGCAGGGAGGTTGTGAGGCCTATCTGGCTCACGTAGTGGATAACAGAGTCAAGCCAGGATTGCAAGATGTTTCCGTAGTCAGGGAATTTCTGGATGTGTTTCCCGAGGATTTACCGGGATTGCCGCCAGAGCGGGAGACAGAGTTTGAGATTGATCTTGTTCCTGGTACAGCCCCTATATCGATCCCTCCGTATAGGATGGCACCGTAGAACCGAGAGAGCTTAAGGCTCGATTCAGAGAGCTCTTGGATAAGGGTTCATAAGACCGAGTGTTTACGCCATGGGAGCTCCGGTCTTGTTTGTGAAAAAAAGAAGGACGGACGCCGAGGTAGTATTGATTATAAGCGGTTGAATCGGGTAACATGAAGAATAAGTATCCACTGCCTAGGATTGACGATTTATTTGATCAGTTGCAGGGAGCCCAGGTGTTCACTAAATTTGATTTGAGATCAGGTTATTATCAGTTGAGGATTGCAGAGGCCGATGTGCCTAAAAGTGCTTTCAGGAGCAGGTACGGGCATTTCGAGTTCCTAGTGATGCCGTTTGGGTTGTCTAATGCCCCGGCAGCCTTCATGGCCTTGATGAATAGAGTTTTTCAGCCCTACCTGGATCGGTTCGTGATTGTATTTATTGATGATATACTGGTTTATTCGAGGAGTAGACAGGAACACGCTGAGTACCTGAGGATTGTTCTACAGGTCGTGAGAGAGGGGCAATTGTTTGCCAAATTCACTAAGTGTGAATTTTGGCTTGATGAGATTGTATTTCTGGGGCACGTGGTGTCCGGTGAGAGTATCTAGGTGAATCCTCACAAGATAGAGGCGGTTATGAGTTGGGAGATTCTGATGAGTGTGCCAGAGTTGCGGAGTTTCCTAGGATTGGCTGGATATTACCGAAGGTTCGTCGAGGGGTTTTCATTGATCTCCGCCCCTTTGACGAAGCTGTTGAGGAAGAATGTACCGTTCAAATGGTCTGAGGAGTGCCAAAAGAGCTTTGAGGAGCTGAAACATCGGTGACTCTGCTTGCGGTGTTAAGCATTCCTTCCGCATCTTGGAGGCTTTGTGGTTTACAGTGATGCCTCGCATCAGGGATTGGGATGTGTATTGATGCAGCATGGGAGAGTTATAGCGTATGTCTCGAGACAGTTGAGGTCTCACGAGGTGAATTATCCAGTGCATGATTTAGAGTTGGCCGCAGTTGTATTTGCTCTGAAGATCTGGAGACATTATTTGTATGGTGAGACGTTCCAGATCTTCATTGATCATAAGAGTCTCAGATATCTGTTGAGTCAGAGAGAGCTCAATCTGAGACAGAGGAGATGGATAAAGTTACTGAAGGATTATGACTGTACGATTGAGTATCATCCAGGGAAGGCCAATGTGGTGGCCGATGCACTGAGTAGGAGATCGCATGGTAGTGCAGCTCAGGTTCAGGTTTCGAGGTTACCTGGTCTGATTCAGTTGAGAGCTCTTAATGTACAAATGAATTTGGGTTAGGATGGAGCTCTGATTGCTACTCTGAGGCTGAGGCCGATGTTGCATGATAGGATCCGGAGAGTTCAGGATCAAGACCCAGTGTTAGTGAGACTGATTAAGAGAGTCCAAGCCGGTACTGATTCAGAGTTTGAGTTGAGAGATAGGACTTTATGGATGGGACAGAGGCTGTGTGTGCCAGATATTGATGATTTGACACAGGAGATTCTAGAGGAGGCTCATGTAGTTGCCTATGCGATGCATCCTGGTACGACCAAGATGTATCGTACTCTGAGACAACATTTCTGGTGGCTTGGTATGAAGAGGCAAGTGGCAGAGTATGTTTCCAGGTGTCTGATTTGTCAGCAGGTTAAGGCAGAGCATCAGGCTCTAGTGGGAAAGTTGCATTCGTTGCCCATTCTGGAGTGGAAATGGGAGCGAATTACCATGGACTTTGTGATGGGATTGCCTAGGACACCGAGGTAGCATGATGTTATCTAGGTCATAGTGGACCGATTGAAATCGGCTCACTTCTTGCCAGTAAGGGAGAGCAATACTCTTGATCAGTTGGCCCAGAAGTATGTAGCAGAGATTGTACGGTTGCATGGGGTTCCTTTGTCGATAGTCTCGGACAGGGATCCCAGGTTCACTTCGAGGTTTTGGAAGAGCCTTCAGACTGCTATGGGTACTCGATTGAACTTCAGTACTGCATTTCATCCTCAGACAGATGGACAGAGTGAGAGGACGATTAAGACTGTTGAGGACATGCTTCGGGCATGTGTATTGGAGTTTAGAGGATCATGGGATAAGTAATTGGCTCTGATCGAGTTTGCATATAATAACCAGTATCATAGTAGTATTGAGATGACACCGTATGAGGCCTTGTATGGGAGGCCGTGTCGATCGCCATCAGATTGGGATGAAGAGGGTATGAGATCGATTGAGGTCCCGTGATTCGTGATCTGATGGATAAGTGCAGATTGATCCGGAGTCGCATCAAAGCGCTCGGATGAACAGAAGAGCTATATGGATCAAAGATCGGCGAGAGATGGAGTCTGATGTAGGTGACGAGTGTTTCTCGAGTGTCTCCTTGGAAAGAATACTGAGGTTTGGCCGTAAGGGCAAGTTGAGCCCTCGGTATATCGGTCCGTATGAGATCCTTGAGAGGATAGGACCGTTGGCTTACAGATTGGCCTTACCGAGTGAGATGTCCCAGATGCATGACGTGTTTCATGTCAGTATGCTCCGACGGTGCCGTTCTGACTCGACGCATGTGATTCTGGCTCAGGAGATTGAGGTAGCCAGTGATCTGAGTTATGTCGAGGAGCCGGTACAGATTATAGGATCACGGGTCAAGCAGTTGAGGAACAGGGTGATTCCATTGGTGAAATTCCTTTGAAAGAACCACTCTTCTGAGGAAGCTACATGGGAGACTGAGGAGCATATGAGGAGTCAGTATCCTCATTTATTCGATCGGACAGGTATTAAATTTCGATGAAGAAATTTTTATTAGGAGGGGTGAATTGTAACATCCCGTTACCGTTAACAAGAGCATTATGGTAATATTGGGTTAGACTGATATGTTTCATTGCATTCACTGATTGAGCATGTTACTGGCCTCTAATTATGGAGGAACAGGTTTCTTGCATATGCATTTATTCATAGGTACATGCATTCATGATTTTTCAGCATTTTAATTGTGAATATGAATTGATTGGATTGTGGACTGACTGAACTGAGTGGATTGATTGATTGAGAAATTAGGAGTAATTGGGTTCAAATAATGGATTTAGAATAGTCTAAGAGTGATTGGCTACTAATAGCGGCTTATAGGAAATTTTCGGGAAATTCGGGAGAAAATGCCCGGACCGGAAATTTTGGAGTGGCAGACCGATTGACTGTATAGTACTGAAAGAATTGTCCAATGGCAAAGGAACTATTAGAGTTATACTGTTAGGAAATTAAAATGTTGAGCCATTGAAATTTAGAGACTAAAATTTGGACTGATTTAGAGACCTATGTCTATAAATAGCTAGGTTTGAATTTGAGAAATTTACCTAAGGCAAAATCGTTCTTCTCTTCCTTCTCCTACGACGTTCATCGATTCCTTCCCCATTGGTGAGATTAACGATTCTTTCTCTATGGTTTCTTCTCATTATGCTAGCTTAACGGTTTATTGTGATTAATGAAGGTTGTGAGGATTTGGGTGGGTTATCGTTGAGTTTGAAAGATTTTAGGGTTACGGTGATTTTGAGAAATTTGTGGATTGATCTTGATTGGTAAGTTTTAATGGCTTTAATGTTGTTATTAATGGTTGTTTGAGCATTTATGGCATTTATTATGGTTGATTTGGGTAGTTGAGAGTGTTATTGGAGGTTTTAGAGTGAGAAATGGGCGAAATGCGATCGGAGAAGGCGGTGGCGCGACCCAGCGTCATGACGTCTGGCGACCTCGCCATGACAGTAATTAAGTGCTCGCCACGACGAGCTTAGCGAGACGCCATGCATGAGCCTCCTTCGCTTCGCGCACGCGCCAGTGGATTGTTACGCATGATGACAACCATTTTACGCATGGCGAGAGCTTCTTGGTCGCGGCGAAGGGATTTTTCTGATTGGATTGATTTTAGTTTATTGGGTATAACTTATGGTATAGACCTCCGATTGAGGCGATTCCTGATTCGTTATGAGCTAGAGAAAGAGGTCTACAATTGAGGATAATTATGAGAGTTAGAATTTAATTTAAGTGGTATTGATTCATTGAGATTAAGTTCAATTATGGTTCATAGTGTGACCTAAATATTGAATTGAGACAATTGGAGATTTAATTGGGATTTCAATAGGGGTTTTGACCCAATGGATAGGGAATTGCTATAGGAAGTATGAATTGAGGAAATTGAACTGAATTTTAGGATTGGATCAATTATTGTTGATCAATTGAGCGAAGAGTTAGAATGGGGCACCAGAGTTCAAAATTGGGTTTTAGCGCCGGAAAAAAATCGTGAGCATGCATTATACATAATTCCACTGAGACATATGCATTACTGAATCGTTTTATTGGGCATTTAGTAATGGGACTGTATTTTACTGTTATAGAGGCGCCGTTAGATCGTCGTTCCACGGACATTGCTGGGACTTCCAGGCAATAGCTCGGAAGTTACAGATGAGTAACCTAGTTGGTTTCTCAAATTCCTAACTGTTTAAATGCTCAGTGTGAATTACTTGCCACTGTGAAATTGCATGATTACTGAAATATACATGATCGAATGGCATGCTTCTACTGTATTGGATTGGACTACTACATGGCTGGGAATTGTAATCTTTGGGCTTTTATAGCCGTATAATCGTAGATCCTTTGAACACCAATTCTTGAACCTTTGCATTGCATGTATAAATGCATGATCGGATAATGGATATGTGACCCAAGTTGCTACTATCCTTTGGAAAGAGCCATGAGCTCAAGATCAGATCTTGATCGGACCTCGAGCCAGGGGAAAATCACACGCGTCCCCATCTGAATCTTGTTGAACACTTGGGCACAACATTGAATAAGCTGGAAAAGAGTCTCATATACACTTGTATACACATGGTGATTGAATTACAAACTTCTTGAATTGTGTGATGACATGAGAGATTGTAAATTGTTACATGCTACTTATGCTCATTATATATCTCGTGAATTGTGATATGATCACGTAAATTGTTATATGTTATTGTAAATTGCTATTTGATACTACAAGCTGTTATAGACTACTATAAATTTTTATATAATCTTTATTAATTGAATATTCTTGTGCGTCTTTATCATGAATTTATGTAATGCATGATTTAGTGAACCATCGATGATGGTTTCTCCTTTGAGTTCATAAACTCACCCAAAATTGCAACTTATTTTTCGGGTGATAGAGTAGACTCCTAGTTCCAGAGATAGCCTTTTCCTGCCGTGCGAGCGTGCGAGCAAGAGAAGTGATGGCACACAGGTCGGTCAGCTGGGTTGGAATTTTGAGGATGACTTAGGATAGATGCTTGTATCAGTTTCCTTTTTGGTTTTGGTTAGGGGTGATAGACTTGTCTATAAATCTTGGATGGTACATCAAGATTATTTGATTTTAAAATTCTTGATTTACGATATTATGGTTTTAATTATTGCGATGCCATGTGGATTATTAGTAGGAATGTTACGGTGGTGCACCTTTATCGTGGGATACGTGTGGGCGACCTTGAGCGTCATGTGTACCCTACGATGGAGGGCTCTGAGAGGTACAAATCCCATCTACGTAATTCACATCCCTCCGTATGATTCATTTGATGTCCAACATGAGACCATTTGTTATTCGGTTAAAAATAACTTAGTCTAATATCAAAACACCAAATTCCTCATGTAGGGAACCATGATGACTTCAGGTCAAAGGGCTAAAGTCAAACCATATAAAGAATCACGAATGACATGAAACCATGTAGTATTCTTTATGTGGGTCGGTCCAATATATGTTCTCTAACATATATCTATGTTTCTGATTTGATATCTCATATCCATGATCAGTAAAACGTGATCATCAATCAGAACACATACTAGTCTTAATTCATTATTGTTTCACCAATAATGATCGACCAGGGACAATCTAGAATAGTGTTATAACGTTTACGGTTTTACTATTAATTCACATACTTGATGACATAAGTCTAGTACCATTCATGGAATGTAAATCACATTACATAAACGAAATACATGCATATATGAAAGGAATACCTCATAATATATTATTAACAAGTCATAATGTTAATACATGAATCACAAATATCCATTGACCTAGGGCACACTACTAACAGAAGAATAGGATGATTCAAGAGATGGTAAAGACTATGCTGTGTGAGATGAATCTTCCTAAGTACTTCTGGGCCGAAGTTATGAATATAGCGTGTTATATTCAAAACAGAATACTGTTGCAACCTTTGTTGAAGAAGACTCCTTATGAGTTATGGAATGGAAGGAGACCTGACATATCTTACTTTCATCCATTCGGATGCAAGTGCTCTATTCTGAATACAAAGGAGTTGTTGGATAAGTTCGATTCAAAGACCTATTCAGGAATTTTTCTAGGCTACTCATCATCATTTAAGGCATTTCGGGTATATAACCTTATCTCATAGACAATTGAGGAAACCATCCATGTCAAGTTTGATGATAGTTTCCAACCCCATAAGGAAGATGACATGGAGAGTGAAGGTCCTTCAAAGAACTTAGATGAAACAACAGAAACTCCATCATCAGGAACTCAAGTAGATAAGGTGGAGGATATTCCAAAAATTATAGGATTAAAAAGAGATTGGAAATATAGGAGTTCTCATCCAGAAGAGTTAATTATCGGGGAGACCTCAGAAGGAGTTAGAACAAGGTCCAAATTCAGAAGAGAAGCTAATGTGGCTTTCATCTCTGAAATAGAACCTAAGAAGATTGAGGAAGCTCTTCAGGACGAAGCTTGGGTTTTAGCCATGCAAGAGGAGCTGAATCAGTTTACTAGGAATAATGTTTGGTCCTTAGTCCCAAAACCTTCGAAGAAATTCATTATAGGAACCAGATGGGTTTTTAAGAATAAGTTAGACGAATCAGGTAGAGTAAGTCGGAATAAAGCTAGATTAGTAGCTCAAGGCTATAATCAGCAAGAATGGATAGACTATAATGAGACATATGCTCCATGTGCAAGACTTGAAGCTATTAGGATATTCTTTGGCATATGTTATGCATCATGATATAAAGCTTTTTCAGATGGATGTGAAGAGCGCTTTTCTGAATGGCTTTACAGAAGAAGAGGTGTATGTGAAGCAATCTCTTGGCTTCGAGGATGTTAAGAATCCAGATCATGTCTATAGACTTCATAAAGCTTTATACGGCCTGAAGCAAGCTCCTAAAGCTTGGTATGATCGTCTAAGTAATTTTCTTTTGGAGAGTGGGTTTACTAGAGGTCAAGTTGATAAGACGCTTTTCAGAAAGGATTATGAGAATGAATTTATCTTAGTACAAATCTATGTTGATGATATTATATTTGGTGCTACTTCAAAGAAGTTATGTATGAGTTTTAAGAGTTTGATGAAAAATGAGTTTGAAATGAGTATGATGGGTGAGTTAAAGTTCTTTCTTGGGTTTGCAAGTTAAGCAAACGAAGAAAATCTTTATCCATCAACAAAAGTATGTGAAAGAATTCTTTGTGTAAATTTGATATGAATAATGTAAAGCCTATGGCGACTTGATGCATCCTTGAACCTTTTGTGAAAAGATGAACTTGGTAAGAAGGTGGATCAAACCTCATATAGAGGATGATCGACTCTTTCTTCGTATCTTACAACAAGTAGACACGATATTACATTCGGTGTATGCTTGTGTGCAAGGTTTCGAGCCGATCCTAGAGAGTCTCATTTTATTCTTGTTAAAAGGATTATGAGATATCTCGCAGTACTACGATCTTTGCTTAATGTTTGAGAAAGGTAAAGATTTCAGGTTAATCGGATATTGCGATGCGGACTATGCCGGAGATAGAATTGAAAGGAAGAGCACTAGTGGAGGATGTCACTTTCTTGGCGCAAACCTAGTTTCTGGTCAAGCGAGAGAAAAGCTCAATCGCTCTATCAGCTTGCGAAGCCCAAGTACATATGCTGCATATTTGTTGTTCACAAACATTGTGAATTAAATATCAAGCTGGAAGATTATTGATTCGAAGAAGAGATCCCTATCTATTGTGACAACACGATTACCATAAATTTATCAAAGAACCCAATACAACATTCAAGAGTAAAGCATATCGAAGTCAGACATCATTTCTTGAGAGACTACGTTCAGAGAAAGGTGGTGAGACTACAGTTTAATGAAACAAAGTACCAATGGGCAGACAACTTCACTAAACTATTGAGTGAAGAACGGTTCAAAGAAATCAGACGGAACCTTAACATGGTTATGTTAAATGACCAGTCAGGTTAAGAGATCATCAAACACAGACTTTTCATTTCCATTACTCTCAAACACAGACGTTTCATCTCTCTCTCTAAAACTCTTTCAATCAACTTTACCTTTGAAGATCAGTTTACCAGACCCAACTTTCGATTCAGAATCAATAGAGTTAGCTATGATTTATGGAAGATATGTGGACTTCGAATCTCTGAGGAAAGATGGTATGGATGTTGAACCAGAGATTGTAGAATCTGGATGGAGAAAGTTTTTCTAGGTACGGGAACAGGTGTATACTGACGAGGTATATGACTTTTGGAAGAATGCGTAACTGGTAGATGATACTATTGTCTCCACAGTAGATAGAATATCTATTATCGTGACAAAGGAGATAGTAGAGAAGGTGACTGAATGTTCATCGGTTGGAGAAACCTTGTCAAGCAAAGCCAGATGGATGACAAAGGTTAATTTGAAGGAAGAAGATGTCAGCAAACAGCTATATGGAGTCAATGACCCCTAAGAGAGGAAGACCTCGAGTCTAGTCCCGAAAGCCAAGGTTCTTCATGCGATTCTGTTCAATTGCATCTTACCTAGAACAGGGTCAAGGCATCTAGTGACTACCTTGGATGAGCAATGTCTGTTCTATTTGCTAAATCATCGTCCAATAGACCTACCATTTTTAATCTTTCATTATATAGTTAAAGGGATGAAGGATAGTAACAGTTATCCTTATGGCATGCTACTCATGAGAATTTTTAGGGAATCTGGAGTCCTTCTTAACAGGGGAAACAGAAGGACAATACCTATCAGGAGTTTCATTAACTCAGATACAATAAGGAGAATGGGCTTGAAGGTAGTGGTAAAAAAAGAAGCAGATTGTATGAAAAAAGTTAGAACTGAGGGGGAGCGGTTACTGAAGAAGTCTCCCGCTACAAGTTCTAAATCTCAAGCAAGTATGAGATTGCCGATAGATGAAAGAAGAAAATTATCTAGAAGACCTTTGATAAAACAGGCGAGTCCTCAAAGAGAAGTTAACCTAGTTCGGCGGACAGATGAAGGTGCGTTGAAAAGAACAGGGGAGAATCTTTTGGGTGAAATTACTAAGAAGGCGAGGAGATCACCTAGGATTCGTATTCCGAGACAACAGGAAGAGAATAGATCCAGAGAACAGAGTCAGGTAAAAATCTCTGAATCTCGCACACCAAAGGCAACAAGATCTCTAGTCTCAATCTTACAAGAAGACTCAGCCAAACAGGCTAAGGAGACAGAGAAGAAGAGGAATTCAGAGTCTAAAAAACAGAAATCTCAAGTTCAGAAAACTCCGAGACTGACTGAGGCAGTGGAGAAGACTGCTAAGGAAGTTAGTCAAAAGAAAGATATTGTAGATGCTACTCAAAAGGAAAATCAAATTGAGTCTAGCATAGTTCAGGAAATTCCCATTGTTGTTCAACGGGAGGAACCAGTGGAGCTTAGCCTGGTTCAGTTTACTCCTGTTGAAGCTCAACAAGAGGCAACAACAGATTTAAGCTTGGTACAGATACCACAGGAAACATCTGATGAACCTAGTTTGGTGATATATAACTATTCTGAATTTTTGAGAAAGGACAAGTTGGAGATCATACTGGTTGAATTTGTGACCAAGAGGAGTACTGCAATTGCCATATGTGATCAACCAAGAAGGATTATGAAGGCTGTCCTACAACCTATCTCGATAAATAGTGGGACATAGCATCTATTGAGTGACGATGAAAAGATTTTTTATGATGCTTTGAAGGATGTTGCCTTCAAAAATATCCAGACAACTATACACTATTTATCCAATCACAGAGAAGACGGTGATAAAAGTTATACCGGACATTCAGCCTAGATATCCTTTAGATTTGAATAAGGGGAAGATGAAGCTATATCCTGAAGGAATCAGTGATGATCTGTCCGCATATCAAATTGAAAATGAAGTGCGACGAATTGTTGAAGCATGCGCTTCAAAGGAGAACACTAACGGAGCTAGTTGTAGCTATACAAATAAGAATGAATACTGTCCAGTAGGGGGAAGACTGATTACAGGGACGTTTATTGAATACCTTGTTCAGACAGTAATGCGTATTAGACCACTATCTAATACACTGTCTATTGAAGCTCAAGCCATACCCCTGCTAGGAAGACAGTTTCTAATGCTACCTGCTCCTTATGATTTAGATCTTCTGGAGCATAATCTATCCGTTCATCCACCAATGTTTGAGGTTGTTGAAGATTACATTCCATCCTCTGACGCATATGTTACTACTATTGCGTTCATAGATCCCTCAGCGGATAATGATCAACTCTCCTCACCGTTTGACTCTTAAGCTGAAATTAGGCAATTATGCGGAGAAGTCAAAGAGCTAAAGGAGATGATGAATGAGATGAAGGAGATGATGACAAGATTGATGAAGAGTCATCATCATTGATCATTTTTTATTATAACAAATAGGGGGAGAAGAGAATAGTAGGCAGCAGAAGAGAATGGAAGGAAGCAATCAAAGAATCTCAAAGGGTGTGATTGAAGGAGTCGAAGAAAAAGAAAGAAGGAAGAAGAAGACTAATGAAGAAGTCAGAAGAACACACAAGAAGATATATTTTGAAGATAAGTTTTTTTCCTTTTTATAAACATTGTATTTTTTTCTTTTTATGTATATGATTTGTTATCATCAAAAATGGGGAGATTGTTGAATCAAAATGACTTTACATATATATGATTTTGATGAATAACAATGAAGAAGAAAAAAACAGACGAAGAATGAGAATGAAAGTGAAAAACAGACGCAAAATAAAAAGCGAGCCTTAAAAGTTAAAAAGCGAGCCTTGAGCGAAGTTAAAAGCGATGAAGAAAAGCGGGCCTTGACTCTCGAGCGGAAAAATGAAGCGAAAGAAGGCGTAAAAGCGGGCCTTGAGAATTCAAAAGCGAGCGCAAGAGTCGAGTTCGAGTTAGTTACAGAACTTAACTGATTAACCGTTTCTTTCAAGAATCAAGATTCAAGAAACAAGATTCAAGAATTAAGAATCAATAAGCAATTACAGGCGAAGACTATAAATATGAGTTGAAGTCAAAGATTAAAATGTTAGAGAATATTATTGAACTTACGCAAACGAAAAGTTTTTGTGAGATTACTGTGCGAAATAGCTGAGAGCTAGTATTGCTGTAATATAGTTCAAATACTTTTGTAAGAAAGTAGTACAGATAGCCTGCAGAGGCTAAAAGTGAAAGAATACTGAGTGTTGAGACCTGAAGAAGCTCAGAAAGAATACTTGTAAACGTTGAAGAGATAGTGAAATCTCAAAAAGACTTCTGAGGACTGGACGTAGCCTACGGTTTGAGGTGAACCAGTATAAAAATGTTGTGTAGACTTTTCTCTACTCTATCTCTCTTTTAGTTCAAAGTTGTGTTATTACTTAGATTTCAAAACAAGTTTTCAAAGTTTTGATTAATTCGAACTCACCAAAGTTTCTGTGAAAAGAACTTGGTTTTTAACAAAACGTTCTTTGAAAGAGTTTTCAAAAAGGGGAATACACAATTCAACCCCCCCTTCTCGTGTATTCGTATATTATATTATAAGCATTGTACTAACGTGTGATTTACTTCAAATTTGACAGAACTTTCTTCACATAAAATGTAGCCAAATGTCTCAATTTTATTTCAGGACAAGCGTCACCTTATTTGCTCAACCACACAAAGACTTATGATCAAAACATTGGAACATGTACAAGTCACATTTTCCATATTTTATACCTAAGTCAAATTCTATCATTCCAATTCCAATTCTACACTAATAAGCATCCCAATTAGTCCCTAAATCACTAATAATTTCATCCAAACTTTCACTTCCATACATAGTCACAAAAATGGCAGAACTCACACAATCAATTCTCATTATATCCTTCCCTAATCGATTGTCCCATCAAAACACAAGCAAGAGATAAATCCATACCCATTTCGTATCCATGTTTTAAGCATATACCCATCCTCAACATCTAGCTCTTTAAGGTCATCAATTATGCTCCTTTCATCAAAGCCATGAAAAAGAAAAGGTTACTTACTTGATTTATCTTCAATGTTTTCACATCACCATGAAACCCTAACACTCCACACACACGATCATCACTAAATAAAGTGGAGTAGGTTAGGTTGCTTTAAACAAATAAAAGAAGATAGCAAGATGTTTATATAGCTAAAAGTGGACAAGATTCAACTTGCTTTGGAGAAGAGATTGTTGAAGATGGAGAGAGCAAAATGAAAAAAAGAAATGAAGAAGATGAATGTCGTAAATGAGTATGAAACCAAACAATAAATGAGTACCTACAAGCATTAAATGTGTTTAAGGTGAGTCATCATGCCACTTGGCATGTAATGAGAGGGAAAAGACTAAAGTCCATTTAATAAATTTGAAATAAAATGAAAGGAACCCTAACAAATGAAATTTCTAGATTATCCAATACCAATGATCCCAATTATAGTCCCAACATCATTTACCCAATATTCCAGTGTATTTGGGAAAAAATTTTCGGTACCGAAAACCAATTCAGTCTACCACTTGGCGATTTTTCCGGTCCGAAAATTTTTCCCAAAAATTTCCAGAAAATTTTCAAAATTCCCCAAAAACATAAAACACACAACAGTCCATTCCAAATAAAGTTTCAAGCACAAAATCATACTTTTCCACAAAATCACATTTAGGCACATATACTGAAAAATATCATGAATGCATGTACAATCATTTTCCAGTGCAAATTGTACTATTCAAATGTAAGAATATGCAGAATATTTCAAAACAATACTAAACACTCTTAGCCCTTTCCAAATTACTATTCTACCCTTCCCATCGGGGGTGGAATGTTACAGATTGGGTGGATACTCAAACTTAGTCAGCTTCTCCCTTCTCTCTCTTATTCTCTCTAAAATAAATCTTACTCTTCTGCAGTTTTGCCACCACACCAGCTTATGATTACATTCTCAATATCCCATGTGGCTAACTATTACATTCTGGGTATCTTATGTCATCATCATCATACCCCGAAGTCCCGCAATGAAACAAGGTCTGGGGGGCCTGGTAGTATGAAGCCTTATTTCTACATTATAGAGAGGTTGTTTTCAGTAGGCTCACATGCATATGTGACATGATAATTGAGATGAAGGTTAAAAAGAATAAATATATAAATACTGGTAGTAAATCCATATATATACCTGATCTACTATTACCTTTCACCTTGCCAAAACCAGCTTTTCTCGTTGCTAGCTATGCTATGAGTCTTCCTTGATCAATGCCCTGAGAGCGCGACAATCCTACGGTTTTATACGTCCATCGTAGGAATCTTCCCTTACACCTGTAAAAAAAATCCCTAGGCGGTAGGGATGAGGCGCGAGGGCTCTATGGTATGTCGTTTACCCTAATCCTATCATGCCAGACTGTTCGAATTCTAACCATTGCAGCGGTGAAGGCTAACTATGACATATCTCTTTTGATCACTTCCCTCCAATTCTTGAAAGGCCTCCCTTTTCTCCTCTTGTAGTCCCTAAGATTTATTCTCTCGCCGCGTTGAACTGGAACATCACCGGGTATCCTGCTCACATGTCCAAACCACCTAAGCCTTTTTTCTCTCAACTTGTCATTTATACTAGCCACCTGTAGCCTGACTCTCACTATCTCTTTTGGTAACATCACACATCTACCTAAGGATTCGCAATTCTGCTATCAGCAACTCTTGCGTATGTCTACGCTTATTAAGCCAACAGTCTGCACCATATAACATGGTTAGCCGAATCACCATTCTATAGAACTTCCCTTTGAGTCTTATGGGGATCTTTTTATCACAAAGAACACCTGACACATTCCACCATTTGACCCACCTAGATCTAATACGATGTACTATATCGTTATTGATATTACCATCTCTCTAAATGATAGATCCTAGGTATTTGAAACTCAATTTCTGTGGTACGATATCAGTACCAATTGCTACCGCCTCATATACCATCTGGCTACTCGAAAAGTTGCATTCTAAATATTTCGTCTTGGACCTAATCATTCAAAAACCTTTCGATTCCAACACTTCTCTCCAACGTTCTAACTTGGCATTATCCCCCTCTTTTGTCTCATCCATCAGGATAATATCATCCGTAAATAACATACACCATGATACCTCTCTTTGAATATGCTTAGTAAATTCATCTAACACTAATGTAGAAAAAAGGACTTGAAGCCGAGCCTTGGTGTAGTCCAACACCAATAGAGAACGCTTTCGTGTCACCTTCGATCGTCTGTACACTAGTCAATGCTCCTTCATACATATCCTTTATCACTTTGATATAAGTGATAGGAATGTCCTTTGCCTCCAAACACCTCCATATAATTTCTCTAGGAACCCTGTTATATGCTTTCTCCAAATCTACAAAAACTATATGCAAATTTCGTTTCCTTTCCCTATAGCATTCCATGAATCTCTAAAGTAGATGTATTGCCTCTGTTGTAGACCTACCCAGCATAAATCCGAATTTGTTGTCTGATATTGAAACAACTCTCTGGATTCTCCTCTCAATTACCTTCTCCCACATCTTTATGGTATGACTTAATAATTTGATGCCTCGATAATTGTGACATTGTTGGATGCCTCGTTTTGCCTTATACCAAAGGATTAACCTACTTAATCTCCATTCATCCGACATCTTGGCTAACTCAAGAATCACATTAAAGAGCTAAATTAACCATAAAATACCTACAACACCTAGTCGCTTCCATACCTCTATAGGGATCTCATTCGGCCCTTCGACACGTCTGCTCTCCATCCCCCTGAGAACCTTTGTAATTTCTCCCCTTATGATCCTCCCCCATAGATTCCCGTTTAGATATTATCCCGACATAAGGGGTTACCCTTGTTAGAGTAGTGCCCTAAAGGCAATCACCTTTAGCGCGTTTTGTACAAAGTTGTGTACAGACTTTATGAATAAATAAATAAATGCATATTTCATTAATTTGATGTTCATTTTTTATGAATGGATATTGATCTATAAACAAATTAATGAAGTCTATGATATATGACATAGCATGAAGGAAATTATGATGTGATCATACTACTGAGATTCCTATCATGTGTAATTATGTCAGTATCTAAATTATCCCTAGTCGTAGGATTACTGAAACTAGACATCGATAATCCGGAGAGACTAGCACATCTCAAACTCCTTGATTTGATCAGCGGTGGATCTCGAAGCTGTAAATATGAGATATTTAGGGTTGAGATGTGAATGCTTACTAGAGGTAGTAAGTACATTGGATGACTGCTATGAGATCATCACATGGATGTCTATTCTAATGTCGGTGATAATCTCATCATAGCAATGGTGCAAATATCCTTAGACTTGAGGTACTCAAGGATATCTTGAATCTTGATTACATACTTTGACTCCATTCCTTGTTGCCTTACAATTCGCTCATAGGGTGGTGATTGGAGTGCAGCTTGAGGTATTCAAGGTAATTGAGTAGCCAATAAAGGATTCACCACTTACGTGATAGCGAAAGATGATACCTATAGCCTCTTGTCGGGGTCATTACTTGGAAATCTCGGCGGAGTTCATATGTCATGAAGAGTGTCTTGATGACATATAAAGTAATGATTCGAGACGAAACGATATCACTTGGACTAGATTTGACCTAGTCGATCTAGTAAGAGTTGACACTTTACCCATACTCATAACCAAGTGGGGTATAGCATGGTGAAATGACTAATTGCACGATGAATTGTCTATGGAAGGATTAAGTGATATGGTTCATGATGAATATATATTCATTAAATCAAACCAATTACTTTCCGATCAATTGGGGGTCATGATGTGTTGCTAGATACCGCTCATGACTTGCTCAGATTAAGTGTTAATCTAAGTGGCCAACATAACCGAGAACCTAATGGGTCACACGCATAAGAGTGATTCAGAGAATTCGTAAAATAGTTTTGGACAGAGATCTAATATATGGAGAGCAATAGGATTAAATAGATCCCGATGAGATCGAGATATGTCCCGATGAGATCGCGACATCGATATTGTTGAAAAAGGTTTCCGGTGGTTTTTCTATACTGGGACCCGATAGGCCGGTAGGACCGTCCTTAGTGTGACTGGACCACTTCAGCATTTATATACATATATATATCTTATTAATTAATTAAAGAATTAATATATATATATATATGTTATCACGTGGAAGAAGGAGAGGAGAACACTTATTTTAACTTTTTATATATATATATGAGCCTAACGTGGAAGGCTAGTCATCTTTTGCATTTAATGAGTCTTTAAAAGTTAAAGACAAATGGAAAAGGGTGAGAGGAAGATGAATGTTCGTTGGTTTTAAAAGAAGATGATGAAAAAGAAA
The DNA here is from genome assembly GCA_029891385.1 of Erythroxylum novogranatense. Classification (NCBI taxonomy): domain Eukaryota; kingdom Viridiplantae; phylum Streptophyta; class Magnoliopsida; order Malpighiales; family Erythroxylaceae; genus Erythroxylum; species Erythroxylum novogranatense. Next base: position 51,212,518 of record CM057235.1, on the reverse strand, counting down.
GGTTTTCAAAGCTTTCTTTAGAAGCATACGAGCATCATCTTCAAGCTCTTCTCTCCAAGCTTCTCCTCCTTCATCGTTTCTCCATAGCTCTCCAAGAACAAAGGTAAGATCTAGCAATCTTTACTTTGTTCTAGCTATTCCCCGGTCAAAGGGTTTTCCCCGGTTAGGTTCTCCGATCTCTGCGTGGATACCGTTAGAGACGGTCTCCTTTGGCCGTTATGGTTTGAGTTTGTTATATAGACACATGGATCCTGGCTTTCGGGAAGGTCCCGAAATAAAAAGTTTTGTTTTTCCTACTGTGTGCATGTGATGCACACACCGGGATTTTCCTACAGTGGTATCAGAGCCACTTGTGTCGTATATAACGAAGAAATCATAACTAGGTCGGAGCTGCCTATTGGTTGTGACGATGATGCATGTTGACTGTGTTAATTTCGAAATCAGTATAGAAATATAGTTTTCGAAATTTTCTTGCCCAGATGTGCTCATAAGATGTTGTTGAATATGTCTGTGGAAGATCAGAATTTATCAATGTGATTTGATATGGTTTTGCTAATTTATTTCCTAATGTTCTGGTTACTGTGTTTGTGCACATTTCTTGAAAAGGCATGCTTATAAATTCGATAATAAATTGTAGAAATTTTTTTTTTTGGATTTTCTTTCACCGACATGTCTCTAAGATATTTATGAATGTCTATGAGGATGGAAAAACGTTTTCGAGGTGATTTACTATTTATTTGAGAATTTATCGTGTGCTGCTGGGAATAATTGTGTTGAGGAACACAGATTCTACATTGGCTTTGTTTCTGAGGTTGGATGAGTTTTTGTTGGAACTAAATCCTGAAAAAATTCATGGATCATGTTGTGAACATGTTTTAACCTCTGTAATTTTCTCAGAATTTATTGAAATTGATTCAATGAGTTTTTCAAGCAAAAGACAGAGCTTGGCAGTTTTGAGAAAGTTGCTGGAGCTGTTTTAAAATGAATGATTGTGTATTTCTCAATTCCAATGCCTTGGATCATTTTTAATGTGATTAAAAATGTGTTACATTGATGTTGTAAGCTTTCCAAAATGATTTTCTTGAAATTGGGTTTCCAAAATTTTTGGCATGTCAAATATGTCACATTAGCGTCTCGTTAGTGTATTTCGTTGTCTTGATTGTTTTGGCCGTCACAATTTTGTGACCGGTGCCGAAGTAGTCTTGATAAAGTGTAGACTACCTAGATATACTTAGGGTGATAGTTTGATATTCTCAAATGTTTTAGAAATCTAAGTGAATAATAGTGTATTCATCAATTTCAAGTTTTTCATGTATAGTATGATTATACATGGTAAGCATGATACAATGAAAGTGTTTCATTGGTACATCAAAGTAAAGTATATTACACTTGGTATTGTGAATTTGAACTACACGGATTGAGAAATTAGCCGATTAGAAAGGAATTCCACATATATAAGTCGACTTACACATGCATAAGTCGACTTGTATTCTCAGGTAAGTCGACTTACACATGCATAAGTCGACTTGTTCAGTACACATAAATCGACTTGCACAATGGTATAAAATCGACTTGACGCGTTACTGATATCATAAGTCGACTTGCACAATTGTATAAGTCGACTTGCACGAACAAGAGCATAAGTCGACTTACACAAGTGGACTTTATAACATCTGAATGGGATGATGGATGATTAAAGGTATAGACACAATGTGATTGATAAAATGCCTAAATCATTCCATATAGTCATAGTGACTATAATCCTCTGACTTGGATGAGACGAGCTTGAAATCCCTCACATAATATGAAAACTAACGCCTTCCATTAATATGGGGAGAACGAGTTCTTATAGAGTTCGGGTTGTTGGGTAAACCCAAGCTCACTCTATACGGATATGTTCGAACCATGAAAATAAGATTTTTAGATTAATGGGTCGGTTTTCACTAGAAGCGTTGATTTGTTGAGTAAACTCAAGGTTAACATGGACAGAGGCGAAATTGGGTAGTGTACATCAGATGTACGCGCATCAAGAGTTGATAACCCAATGTGTGTGCATACATCACGAGTTGATAACACTAGTCGATAGTTGCATCTAGATGCAATTGGTATGACCGATACCTGCCGATTGATCTAAGGTGGCTTGTTGGGTAAACCCAAGGTCATTTTAGTAATGTCGGATATCTATGATGCAATTGGTATGACCGATACCTACCGATTGACCTAAGGTGGCTTGTTGGGTAAACCTAAGGTCATTTTAGTAATGTCGGATATCGACCCACTAGGACATTTTGACATAATGTTTCTTGGATTCGTAATGAGGGTTATGGATTCTTTGAAACTAGTGGGAGCCATATGCATGTCATGCAAGTCCTTATGATCATGCATGTAATTCCATTCTATCATTCTTTCTCTCTTTCCCTATAGGTTATTGAAGATGACTTCCAGTGTGAATTTGCGCTCACTAATGGATTCGAACAAATTAACTGGACCCAACTTTCTTGATTGGCTGAGAAATCTGAGAATTGTTCTCAGATCTGAGGAACTGGGTTATGTCCTCGATGTTCCACTTCCTGATCCACCTGCTGTTGATGCTTCTGATGAGGATCAGAAAGCTTATCGTAAGCATCTTAAAGACAATGACATGGCTACCTGCATTATGCTCGCATCTATGTCACCAGAGTTGCAGAAGTAGCATGAGTATATGGATGCTAATACCGTAGTGTTTCATCTTAGGGAGCTTTTTGATGAACAAGCTCGGTCTGAAAGGTTCGAGACTTCGAGGCTACTCTTCACTACTAAGATGACTCGGGTTCATCTGCGGTCGATGATGCATCAAGATGAATGGGTATATTGAGAGGTTGGCTGTCTTAGGTTTTGTTATGGATTATGAATTAAGTGTTGACTTAACTCTAGTTGGATTGTCTGATAGTTATTCACAGTTTGTGTTAAACTATCGGATGAACCAAATATCCACGACAATCCACGAGTTGATCAATCTGCTTTCGAAGACAATGAGCAAGCTATCAAGAAGGATAGCAAGCAAGTGCTTGTGGTGGACTCTTCTTCCGGTTCAAAGAAAAGAAACGAAGAAGAAAGGTCTAAGAAACCAAAAGGAAGTACAGCCAAGAAGAAAACAAAAAATCGCACCAAAGGAACTTGCTTCCATTGTGGCAAGATTAGCCACCTGGGCGTAATCGTAAAGTCTATCTGGAAGAATTGAAGCGAAGAAGGCATCGGATGCCTCGACTTCTTCGGTATGTTTGTCATTGAGGTTAATATTGTTTCGACCATAACATATGGGTATTAGATACGGTTGTGGCTCACACATATGCAATGATATCACGAGGCCTCGAGGACGATGATGCGGCTCATGAAGGAGAACTAGACTGCGTGTAGGAAATGGAGCAAATTCTTGCATTAGTCGTAGGCACTTATTTTTGTCACTCCTAGTGGGCTTGTAATTAAATTGGATGAATGCTATTTTGTACCTATTTTAACAAAGAACATATTATACATTTCTTGTTTAAATAGAGTGGTTTCCATTGACTTTTAGTAACAATGGTTGTTCTATTAGTTTGAATGGAATGCTTTATGGTCTTGGTACATTATGCAATGGAATTTACATATTAGATATGTCACATCCAATTATGAAAGTCAATGCACGAAAAAACATAAACGAGATAATTTAAAATCAACTTACTTATGGCATTGTTGCCTTGGCCATATAAATGAGAGACGCATAACTAAGCTCCATAAGAATGGTAGTTTAGGGTCATTTGATTATGAATCATATGACACATGTGAATCTTGTTTATTAGGCAAGATGACTAAGTTACCCTTTAAGGAGCGGGTGAGCGTCTGTTGGAGTATTAGACCTAATACATTCAGATGTATATGGTCCGATGTCCATCCATGCTAGAAGTGGTTGTCTTTACTTCATTACCTTTATCGATGATTATTCTCGATATGGGTACCTGTATATGATGAGATACAAATCTGAAGCATTTGAAAAGTTCAAACAATTCAGACATGAAGTAGAAAACCAACTTGGGAAAAGTATCAAAACATTACGATCCGATCGTGGTGGGAAATACTTAGACCAACAGTTTTTAGATTATCTCAGAGATAATGGGATTTTATCTCAATGGACTCCTCCGTACACACCACAGCATAATGGTGTGGCAGAAAGGAGAAATTGAACCTTGTTAGACATGGTACGATCGATGATGGGCTTTGCAAAGTTACCGAAATCCTTTTGGGGGTATGCAATCGAGACAGCTGTTTACTTGCTAAACAGAGCTCCATCAAAGACAGTTGATGTTACTCCATATGAGATGTGGACTAACAAAAGACCCTATCTTACTCATTTGAAAGTTTGGGGTTGTCACCTTATGTGAAGCGGATACGATCGAGATAAACTTGATGCAAAATCGACAAGTGTTTGTTAGTAGGATATCCTAAAGAAACAATGGGATATGAATTCTACCTTGTTGAGGAACAAAAGGTGTTTGTTTCAAAGCATGCTGTCTTTTAGAGAAAGAGTTTCTTTTACAAGAAGGCGGTGGGAGCAAAATTGAACTTGAAGAAGTTCAAGATGCTCGAACGATCGCAGAATCAATCTGCTCTGAACTCAAAGCTGTGACTCATCAGATGAAATAACAGATTCAACCTTCTACAACACACGAAATTCATAGGTCACGTAGGATACGCTCTGTTCCCGAGAGATATGAATTTCTCGTGAATGAACAGGATGACGTATTGCTCATAGAAGATGATGAGCCTACCACCTATGAAGAGGTTCTGAAGAGTTCAGAGTCTGAGAAATGGCTTCATGCCATGAAGTCAGAAATAGATATTATGTATGAAAACCAAGTATGGACTTTGGTTGAGGCACCCGAAGGAATAAAATCCATAGGGTGTAAATGGGTTTTCAAAAAAAAAACCGACATGGATGGTAATGTAATTACCTATAAAGTAAGGCTTGTGGCTAAAGGTTTTCGTCAAAGACAAGGAGTTGACTACGACGAGACCTTCAGCCCAGTAGCAATGCTTAAATCCATTAGGATACTCCGAGCCATTACCACTCATCATGATTATGAGATATGGCAAATGGATGTGAAGACAACTTTCCTAAATGGAAATCTAGCTGAGGATGTGTATATGACACAACTTGAGGGCTTCACCTCCTATGATGGCGAAAAGGTATGCAAGCTTCAGAAATCCATCTATGGATTGAAACAAGCATCCAGGAGTTGGAATATCTGTTTTGATGAGGTAATCAAAGAGTTTGGTTTCTCACAAAGTCCGGATGAATACTGTGTGTATAAGAAGGTTAGTGAGACTACAATCGTATTCCTTGTGCTATATGTAGATGACATAATATTACTAGGAAACGATGTCTCTATGCTACAATCTGTGAAGATTTGGTTGTCCAAACAATTTGTCATGAAAGACCTTGGTGAAGCAACTTATATCCTTGGGATAAGGATCTATAGAGATAGATCAAAAAGGTTGCTTATTCTTTCTCTATCAACGTACATAGACAAGATGCTAAAGAGGTTTGGCATGGAACAATCCAAGAGAGGGTACCTTCCCGTGACTCATGGGATAACACTCTCGAAATCTATGTGTCCTAAGACACAAGATGAGAGGATGCGCATGAATATGATCCCGTATGCATCTGCGGTAGGATCTATCATGTACGCTATGCTATGTACGAGACCCGATGTATCATATGCTCTAAGTGTTCCGAGCAGATACCAATCGGATCCTGATGAGGGTCACTGGGTGGCTGTCAAGAATATCCTCAAGTACTTGCGAAGGACTAAGGATATTTTCTTGATATATGGAGATGGAAATCTCAAAGTGAGCGAGTATCTGAGATGCTAGTTTTCAATCGATAAGAATGATTCTAAATCCCAATCAGTTACATATTCACACCGAGCAATGAGGCGATCGGTTGGAAGAGTTCAAAAAGAGGCGACTCTGGATTCAACAACCGAGGCAGAGTACATTGTCACTTCAGATGCAGCAAAGGAAGTAGTTTGGATCAAAAAGTTTATTACTGAACTTGGTGTGGTTCCTAGCGGTGATGGACTCATACAGTTGTATTGTGACAACAATGGGGCTATTAACAGCGAAGGAACCAAGGTCTCATCAACGATCCAAACACGTACTCATGAGATATCATTTGATTAGGAGATCATTGGGCGAGGTGATGTCGGATAGAGAGATTCCCACCGAAAGAATATTGCGATCCGTTGACAAAGTCATTGTCACAAAAGAGTTTTGATTTTCATGTACTACTTTATGGTATTAGATATCAAGGCGATTGGCTTTAGGTCAAGTGGGAGATTGTTAGAGTAGTGTCCTAAAGGCAATCACCTTTAGCGCGTTTTGTACAAAGTTGTGTACATACTTTATGAATAAATAAAGAAAGGCATATTTCATTAATTTGATATTCATTGTTTATGAATGGATATTGATCTATAAGTAAATTAATGAAGTCCATGATATATGACATAGCATGAAGGAAATTATGATGTGATCATACTACTGAGATTCCTATCATGTGTAATTATGTCGATATCTAAATTATCCTAGTCGTAGGATTCTGGCTGGACATCGGTAATCCGGAGAGACTAGCACATCTCAAGCTCCTTGATTTGATCAAGCAGTGGATCTTAGAAACTGTAAATATGAGATATTTAGGGTTGAGATGTAAATGCTTACTAGAGGTAGTAAGTACATTGGATGACCTGTTATGAGATCATCACATAGATGTCCTATTCTAATGTCAGTGATAATCTCATCATAGCAATGGTGCAAATATCCTTAGACTTGAGGTACTCAAGGATATCTTAGATACTGATTCTGTACTTTGACTCCATTCCTTGTTGCCTTACACAGGTCGCTCATAGGGTAGTGATTGGGTACAGTTTGAGGTATTCGAAGGTAATTGAGTAGCCAATAAAGGATTCACCACTTCTGTGATAGCAGAAGATGATACCTATGGCCTCTTGTCAGGGTCATTACTTGGAAATCTCTGGCCGGAGTTCATATGTCATGAAGAGTGTCTTCAGTGACATATAAAGTAATGAGTCCCAGGACAAGAACTGATATCACTTGGACTAGATTTGACCTAGTCAGTCTAGTAAGAGTTGACACTTTACCCATACTCATAACCAAGTGGGGTATAGCATGGTGAAAGGACGAATTACACAGTAATTATCTATAGAAGGGTTCGTGATATGGTTCATGATGAATATATGTTCATTCGTCAAACCAATTACTTTCCGGTCAATTGGGGGTCATGATATGTTGCTAGATACCGCTTATGACTTGCTCAGATTAAGTGTTAATCTAAGTGGCCAATATAACCGGGAACCTAATGGGTTACAAGCATAAGAGTGATTCGGAGAATTCGTAAAATAGTTTTGGACAGAGATCCAATATATGGAGAGCAATAGGATTAAATGGATCCCGATGAGATCGAGATATGTTCCGATGAGATCGCGACATCGATATTGCTGAAAAAGGTTTCCTATGGTTTTTCTATCTGAGGGACCGGTAGGCGGTAGGAATTCTGCAGTGTGTTGGACCACTTGACATTTATATACATATATATATCTTATTAATTAATTAAAGAATATATATATATATATATGTTATCACGTGGAAGAAGGAGAGGAGAACACTTATTTTAACTTTATATATATATATATATATATATATATGAGCCTAACGTGGAAGGCTAGTCATCTTTTGCATTTAATGAGTCTTTAAAAGTTAAAGACAAATGGAAAAGGGTGAGAGGAAGATGGATGTTCGTTGGTTTTAAAAGAAGAAGATGAAAAAGAAAAGTTTTCAATGCTTTCTTTAGAAGCATACGAGCATCATCTTCAAGCTCTTCTCTCCAAGCTTATCCTCCTTCATCATTTCTCCATAGCTCTCCAAGAACAAAGGTAAGATCTAGCAGTCTTTACTTTGTTCTAGCTATTTCCGGGTCAAAGGGTTTGCCCCGGTTAGGTTCTTCGATCTCTGCGTAGATACCGTTAGAGATGGTCTCCTTTGGCCATTATGGTTTGAGTTTGTTATATAGACACATGGATCCTGGCTTTCGGGAAGGTCCCGAAATAAAAAGTTTTGTTTTCCACACCGCGTGCATGTGATACACACACCGGGATTTTCCTACACCCCTAACTCTATGTTGACCAATATGTTTTCGTTATAAAGGTCATAAAAATATCTCTGCCACCTCTGTTTGATGGCTTGGGGCTCTGTAAGTACCTGTCCTGCTTCGTCTCGAATACAGCAAACTCGGTTGAAATCTCCTGTCTCACGTTCCCTATCTCATGTTAACTTGAAAATTTTTTGTGCTCCTTTGACCATATCCAACTCTCTATATATATTATCATAAACTTCTCCTCCAGCCACTGCGATAGTCTTCTTTGCCTTTTGTTTTGCCAGTCTATACCATACTTTGCTTGTTTCTCGCTCCACCTCGATAGTACTTTCTAATAGATCTTTAAAATCTCACTTCTTAGTATTTACCGTCCCTTGGACCTCGTCTAACCACCACTAGGATTCCATTCTCCCTCCCCCTGTCTTTTAGAAATCCCTAGGAGTTTTGTGGCGGCCTCTCTCACCACCGAGGCTACTCCCTGACACATCTGATTTGCATCCCCACTCACCGCCCTTGGTGTATTATACCTAACTTGAGTCCTAAAAAGTTCCACCATACCCCCTTGTAATCTCCACCATTGGATTTTGCGAAATCGCTCGGTAAATTGTTGTGCTCTCCATCCCTTAATTTGTAGATCTAAAACTAACAATTTATGTTGGGTTGATAGACGTGCGGCCAGAAGTACTTTGCAATCCTTGCACTACGATCTGGCTCTTGTCCTGATAAGGATATAATCAATTTGCTTCTTGGTTGTACTACTATGAAATGTCACCAAGTGCGCTTCGTTTTTCTTAAAAAAGGAATTTACTATTACTAACTTATATGCGATAACCATGTCCAATAAATCAACCTCACTATCATTCCTAAAGCCTTATCGAAAGTCACCATGAGTCCCTGTATATCCATCTGAATCCGCCCCTATATGCCTGTTAAAATCCCCTCCCAGGATGATCTGCTCAGTATAAGAAATTTGTTGAAGCGCTCCATCCAGCGCCTCCCAAAATGTACTTTTTTTTTATCGTCTGCGCCAGCTTGAGGTGCATACCCACATACTACGTTGAGAACCATACTGCTTAGGACAATTTTTACCACCATTATCCTGTCATTGACCCTTGTGATCTCCACTATCCTGTTCATTAGTCCCTTGTCTACTAATATACCTACCTCATTCTACTTCCTCGGACTACCCGAGTACCATGTTTTAACCATTAATATTTCAAAATTTCAATTTCATTCACTTCCTCCTTTCCCTGCTTCACTCATTGATGACGACATTCTTCTTATTATTCCCAAAGAAGAAGAAGAAGAAGAGGTGTGATTTTGTAGCAAACTAGCTTCAAATCAGGAGTTTTTTTAGTTCACAAACTTTCATTTTTTTTGTTTGAAAGTTTGTTTATTGATTCCTTTTGATTTCTGGGTCCATGGAAATCTGAAAACAAAATCAACCAAGAGCATAGCAACATGGAAGACTAACCTGTATGATTGAAGATGATGGATGATGGATGATGAATTCGGATGATGGACGATAATTTCTAGAGAGAAGATCGACGACGACAACAATAACAAAGAACAAAAGGAAGAAGAACAAATGACACAAGAGAGGGAGGGGAGGATTTTCGAGTAGGTTTAAACTGAAAGCAAAACGAAGTCGTTCTCGTTTTAATGAAAAACCAAAATATCGATGGAAACTGCTTCTGTCGGTAATTTACCGACTCATTTTTCCCGTCAACAATTACTGCCTATTTTTCGACTGAATTTTCTATTTCATTGTTATATTTTGTCGGTAAAATCTTATGAATAATTTTTCCACGCCTTTACCGACAAATATTTTGTTCATCGCAAAAAAAATCATTTTTTTAACAATTTTATTGACAAAAAATTAATTTTATCACTTATTTATTACGAATTTTTTTGTCAATAATTTTTGGTCGATAATTTGTAAGTTTCTTGTAGTGGTTATTTATTAATGATTATTGTTAAGGGTGGACACTTGGTTAACGTCTAGCTAGATCTTAAGCCAATTGTGCGTCAACACATTATAAATAGATGTTAATCTTGAAGGTTAATTTATAAATGTTATTTTGATTAATAAATTATGCGTTGGAAACTTGTGACTGGGTCGTCCATTGTATAGGGAATCCGTCATTGTCTGAGCTCTCAAACAAAGTTTACCCGAGCAGCCAAACGTCAGTCTGATGCATGAATTCACCAAGTTGGGAGCATGCAACGTTTATAATAGCATTTTTCTCAGTCAATTAAGAAAAAAAAAAAGAAACAGAAACAAATCAGACTTAGAAAGAAAAAAGCAGCCACTACTCTGCTTAATGGGTAAGGAAGTCTTTAAATAAAGATATAGACGGCAGCTAATAATTGATTAAAGAGAAGATGAATCGATAACATCTTTTATGACTAATTTTGGGCACATATACTTTTTCAGGATACACTAAAATTTAAAAATAAAATCAAGTATCATCATATAACAGTTTCAATATGAACGCAATTAAATCAGGTGTTTATTGCAAGAAGCAAAGAGCTGAATGATGCAATCTCTCGTAACTAACAAGGACTCGTTATTTCTGAATATATAGTGAGGTGTCGGTATCAATTAAGTGACGAGACAAGGCAAAGTCCTTAAGCAAATTTGTGTACCAACTCTCATCCATTAAATCCAAACCATTTATTTACGTGAGACTTACATAAATAAATGATTTAGATCTAATAAGATAGGGTTAGTACACAAATTTAAGGACAGAAGATCCGTTCCCTTAAGCAATACGCTTGTTCGACAAGACATTGGAACCTGTCTTTGATTTACAAATATACTTTAATGTTAAGAGTTAATTACCGATTAATTAAATTGATATTATAGCTTTGTTTTAAGTTGTTCACTTAGATAAACAGAACTAACCAAATTATGAATCTGTCACGTCAAACTCCTTAGTGATTTTATTTTATATACCACATTATGCACGCTTTCTTGACACCACATTACGCACGCTTTCTTGGTCTAACTGGGTTTTCTACTTTTGGGGAGTCAATTCCTCTCTATTTTATATTTACTCTATCACACATTAACCTGATAACTTGAAAAGAAAGCTAACCACCCTTCATATGAAGTAGATAGAGTAATAGTTTTTATTAACTTAACTTATTAGATCTCTAAAAAGAAGCGGCTTTTTTGTTGTGTCTTTTTTCTAGCGGGGACAATCAATTTGGCACAAACACGATTGAATTTTAAACCCAATTTATTCGTGATCTACAAATACTTATCCGATACAATTTGAAAGATGATGGCTAAAATAGAAACGATGGTGCTCTCTTTTTTTCTCAACCGAGGATAATGGCCTTGTTTGGATGATAGTTAATCAGCTAAAATTTAGCTAATTGAGCTTGCCAAAATTCAAGAAACTGCTCTACATCAACGTTTGGGGTAATCAGTTGATTACCTCAAACCCAAAATATCAAAATACCTAGCGTTTGATCTCTCTCTCTCGTCTCTCTCGTTTTCTGTAGAAGCTCTCATTTTCTTTATACTCTTCTTCTTAACTAGATCAATCGTCCAAATCAGGTTTCCTTCTCACATGACGGGATCTGCTCATCGCCGGAGCAACATCGTAACCAACGCCTCAACAACAATTTTTCCTCTTGTTATGAAATAAAATGAAGAACTGAAGAGAGAGGGAGAGGAGGAGAAAGAGAAGAATCCAGAAGAAGAACAGAGAGTCGTTGAGAGAGAGAGAGAGATAGAGAGACATACACACAATAGCTAATTCATTTCATGCTTGTGAGGGAAACGGTTACAAGTTTTATACTAGTTACAGCTGTATAACACTATCATATTTTTCTGTAACAATTCCTTCTCTTTTAGAAAACCTTATCCTCAAGGTTACGGAGGTTTACAGAATAGACAAAAAATAAACAACCATATGCGAGTAAAAAGAAAGACAGACTCCATGATTGAGAAGCCGCGAGACTCAACTTCTATTGTACAATTATAAAAGACACTCTGGTAGGGATGTTGGTCTATCTCATCGATAATGGTTCCCACGAGGTCAAACGTTCCAGGTTGCAAGTACTTGCTTACAGCGAAGTAATATGGAAAAGTGGATTGAGCATGACCTGGAATTGTTACATTATTGAAGGCCTGAGCGGTGAGGTTCTAAACCAGCATCCGATGATCAAAAGGGAGATGAACACTGGCCTTAATTGCAATAACATTAATTTCTTCTACTCCAGGATTCATTATTCCATCAAGTAACAAAGTGTCTTCTCCAGCAGGCATTAATTGGGCGCTGTTTTTATGGAAACAACGACAGTTTCAACACCTGGTGCTGGACTGAAACTGGCATCACCAAAATCCTGAGCATCCTCTCCAACAATCCCCAGATCTGTTGCTTCATTGGCACTCTCTGAAACATCGACATCTGAATCCGACTGATCTCCTCCTATTTCCTGTAGCATTTGTATCATCATGTTTCTCAATGTCGTCATTCCTTTTTCTACCTTTTCCAATCTGTTATTCATCTCCGAGAACATTCGTTCCTTTAGTCCTTTCAGATTGTCTTCCATGTTACGTAGCTCTGCATTTCCTGTACCTTCAGCAATGGCGTCTCCCAGATTCGAGAGCTCTGATACTAAATGTTATGAAATAAAATGAAGAACTGAAGAGAGAGGGAGAGGAGGAGAAAGAGAAGAATCCAGAAGAAGAACAGAGAGCAGTAGAGAGAGAGAGAGAGAGAGAGACATACACACAATAGCTAATTCATTTCATGCTTGTGAGGGAAGCGATTACAAGTTTTATACTAGTTACAGTTGTATAACACTATCATATTTTTCCGTAACATCTCTTAACTACCAAACCCTTTTCCTTCTTTCATAATCCTCTGATCTCCTTGTTTCTTCCCTTGAACTCAAGTTGGACAATACTTGGTTAGATTCTATGCTTGTTTCCTTCTCTCTTTTTTTACTGCTTTTGATATGATTTTCACACTCTAATCTCTGCGCTTCTGTATGTTCTTTTTCTAGAGTTTTAGAGAAATTGTCATGGCCATAGAGCTCTTAAATATCCAGCCCAGTGAACTTAGGTTTATGTGTAAGTTTTAAAGTTTCAATTCAACAATCTTTGGCAATCTTGATGCTTTTTTGTTTCATGGTGGTGTTTAAGAGAGCTATTGTAATAATCAGTAACGTTTACAAGAACGAAAGATCCCATTAGTGTTGTTTTGATTGTTTGAAGTACATATCAATTGGGTTTTTGAATTTGCTCCCTTTCTATTTGAATGAATGAGGTCCTTTGTCATATTGCCTAACAATATTACCTTTGCAGCCAATTGACTTGAAAAATAACAGATTGGGCTATCTTTATCTGTCTTTGTGTATCTACCTTTACTATTCTCACCTGTTTATATATTGCTTTTCCTTAAAAAATATCTCTCCTTTACTAATCTTCTTTTGTTTCTTTCACGAAAAGTTTTGTGTTTTTTCAAAATGGATTATTGTTCTGTTGTTTTATTGGACTAAGTTGACTTCTAGGATACCACATGGCCTATGAGAAAATGGTTGAAAAGATAAAACCATTGATGCTTTCGAATTCAAGTACGCGAGATTTAAAGAGATTAGTCTCTTTGTTTGTACAATGCGTGCTTTTGTTATTTAATGTTTTTCTTGTTGATGACAAGAACTAAAATTTTTCTTTGATGTTACTACCTTCATATTAACCCTTGTTCTTGCTACAAACCAAGTATATGATCGGTACCTCATATCAGGTGGTTTTTTTCATGGAATAAACTTGTTGACCTATGGTGTTGACATTGAAAGAATTCATTAGCTAGGCATTTTACAGGTATTGTAGCTTCAAAAATTAACTAAATGCAAAAAGTTTCTGAACAGCAAACAATCTGTTTCAACTCTGTAAGCATTAGTTACAGTTGTTCACACTACTAAATGGAACCATAGTGCAAATTTCCAGTAAGATGATATACTTAGAACTGTTAAAATGGCAATTTTCAGAAAATTTAAACATAGGATTTTCATAAGTGATAATTAAACTTTAATATATTTTTCCAGCTAATTAGGAGTTGACATACATATGTGGAGAGCACTAACTGTAGTGCAATCTTGCTTAAAGACATCGATTCAACTTCCATCTTTTAATTTACTTAAAGACTGTTATAACTTGTTCAGTGCCACCGAATGAAATTTTCATTGTCAAATCAATGAGGTTCTTCTTTGTTTCTTTCTTCCCAGAGAATAGCAATTGGGTATATCATTGTAGCTTTATGTGCAATTTGGCTTTCAAGTCAAACACAGAGCAAAACAGGTTTTCTAAGGATCTTCTATTATTGTTAGTGGTAAGTTTTACATATTACCATTACATTGAAAGTTTCCTAAAATTTTATGAATTGTTGTTTCATACACTGAGGTTAAATGCTTTTGGGAAGAACTAATCTTTCATATATGATCTTTTTCTTAAATTATTATCATCTTTTATGGTCTCTAAAATGTCAAATGATGGTAATTGTTCACAAATATGATCAATGACATTCTTGGATTATTTTATTGATAAAGAAAAATTCATTTTGCAGGTGTGTTGCACTTGCACTTTTTATAATATACTTAAGCCTGTTGTATGGTTTATATGTGCTAGATTGGCAATTTGAGATATCCGCCCCAACATGTATGCTTTTAGCAAATTCCAGCTATATTTTTAAGGTGAAGAACACACAACTTTATTTGGTGCATTCTTCTTTGAGTTCCTTGACTGTCAGGACTGTCGATACAAAGTAAACTGTCAGTTTCTATTAAATACTTTTAAAATAATTATATCACATCTCAAGCTATGTCTGAAATACTACTATAAAAATGGATTCCTTTGTATAGAAACTTAAGATATGGACCATGTGTAACCATACTCTAACTTAATGGATTCCATTTCTATCCTATCCTATTTGTATCTATTATACATTTGAGGTTCTTTAGTGCTGATGTTACAATTTGATGTTCTGTTTAAGTGGGGTTATTGGTTTCATGCTTTGCTCTACCGATGGATCTCCAGTTGATTTCAAGCACGCTATCAATCCTATGGAAGCTATTGATAACCAGAGCTGGCCATTAAAATTCAACAACTCAAAGGTTTGTCAACTATTTATCCATTCTTCGTTTCACTGGACTACATAGTATTATGATTGTATTTGTTTTGTATATGTTGATTTAACGAGTCTGTTTTGTATATGTTGATTTCATTAAATGAAGTGTGATAGTAGTTGAGATATAAATGAAGTCTGATACTGTATCTCTTAAAGATGTAACTATCAATTTCTTATCTTTTTAGTTAATTATCTATTTATGCTTTTAGTTTATGAGAAATTTGTGTTAATTATTGAAATTGAAATTTGTGTTAATTATTGAAATTGATGTGTATTTTCCTAGTTATCGAGTTATGGGGACCCAATAAAAGGATTACAAAAAGCAAAATTACTTAAGGATCCTTTTTCTTCATTTGGATCTGCTCTTATTCTGTGGGTATTTGTTTTGGAGTTTGGTATCTAGATACTAGCTTTAAGGTTGTATGAAGGAAGGTTTTTGATTGCTATGGATTGTAGAATGTGGTTAAAGAGACTTCAACTTATCCGTTGTTCTTATCACTGTGCTGCAGAGTATTATGATTGTATCCGTTTTGTATCTGTTGATTTAACCAATCTGATGTTTCGTGGGGATGTAGCAACTTTTATTATTTATTGCATTTATCTCCTGCAGTATGCAATCACAACTACCCTTTTATTTAATGAAACTATATGTTGATTTGATGAAAGTATACCTGAGATAAATATTTCATTAAATGAAGTGTGATAGTAGTTAAGATATAGATGAAGTCTGATAGTATATCTAAAAAAGATGTTTTGTGGGGGGCTGTAGCTGATTTTTTTATTTATTGCATTTAACTCCATTTGTTAAATCATAACTGCCCACTGTCTTTTTTTCACCTGTAAAATGGAAAAGGTCAACACAATTGTTAGTTGTTAGTCTTTATAACTTGCTTTTTTCCAGTCATCCTTCGGAAATGTTATTCGGAAGTGTGATGATCTCAGTGCTATTTTGGGAATTTGCAAATAAGGTAATTCTTAATTGTCAATGATATGTAAAGTTTGATCCCTTAATTGAAATTTTGCACTAGTTTGATATGGATAGTTATTTTCTTTTGAAGGGCCTTGTGTTTTGACAATTGAATTTAATACTCTCTTTTCATATAAAGATAACACTGAAAAAGGTGAGAGTTGCTTGTATATTCTAAAAATTGTATATCAGTTTTTGTTATATGCGTTGGACCACAAGTTGCTGTCCATTATTTCTGTTAGGTAAGAAGAATACACTTATATCTCTCCATAACTTGGCCACAAATAGTGACAACTGGTGACGACAATGGCATGTGATCATGGAAGCTGAGACCAATAATGTGATAACACATCAAATGACACTTGCTATATTTTGTGGCCTCTTTTTGATAGTGTGGAGATCGAAAGAAGAAATAAAAAACAAAGAAGAAACAAGTGCTTATATGTAATAGGTGTGTAATATTTTTGACCACTCTGTAATCATAACACTTTTTTTATAAATTTATGTTTATGAAATGTTATAAAAATTTATGTTTGTTTATATTTATCATTTTTTAATATTGATAAAATATTTATAATTGAGTTCAATCCTTAATATTTATTATCAATGGTAATTATTTTTTGCACAATAATGAATGTGAGATGCCAACACCTATTGTCTTCAATTATCTTTTAGTGGCTCCAAGTTTAGTATGTAGGAAAATCCCGGTGTGTGTATCACATACACACGGTGCGAAAAAATAAAAATTTTTGTTCCGGGACCTTCCCGAAAGCCATGATCCATGTGTCTATATAACAAAGTCAAATCATAACGATCAAAGGAGATCGTCTCTAACGATATCCACGCAGAGGTCGGAGAAATTAACCGGGGCAAATCCTTTGACCCGGGAATAGCTAGAATAAAGTAAAGATTGCTAGATCTTACCTTTATTCTTGGAGAGCTAAGGAGAAGAAGATGCTGGGAGAAGATGATGGAGAGCTTAAAGAGAAGAACTCTTTCTTCTTTAAACCTTAGGTTTATGATTTTAAAACCTCTTCTTTTAAAACCAACGACCATCATCTCTTCAAGCTCCATAAGCCATTTTGTCTTTAACTCTTTAAAGACCATTAAATGCTAAGGTGGTGGTGTTTCCACGTTAGCCTTTATATATATATATAAAGTTAAGAAAGATAAGGCTTATCATTTGGCTTCCACATAAATGATATATATATATATATATTAATTACTTAATTAATTAATAAGATATATATATATATAAATGCTGAAGTGGTCCAGTCACACTGGGGTCGGTCCTACCGGTCCCGGTATGAAAAAAACACCGAAGACCTATTTCAGCAATATCGATGTCGTGATCTCATCGAGACATATCCCAATCTCATCGGGATCCATTTAATCCTATTGCTCTCCATATATTGGATTTCTATCCAAAACGATTTTACGAATTCTTCGAGCCACTCTTATGCGTGTGATCCATTAGGTTCCCGGTTATGTTGACCACTTAGATTAACACTTAATCTAAGCAAGTCATGAGCGGTATCTAGCAACACATCATGACTCCCAATTGACCGGAAAGTAATTGGTTTGACTAATGAACCTATGTTCATCACGAACCTTTCCATAGACAATTACTGTGCAATTCGTCCTTTCACCATGCTATACCCCACTTGGTTATGAGTATGGGCAAAGTGTCAACTCTTACTAGACTGACTACGTCAAATCTAGTCCAAGTGATATTAGTTCTCGCACCGACTCATTACTTTATATGTCATCAAGACACTCTTCATGACATATGAACTCCGGTCAGAGATTTCCAAGTAATGACCCTGACAAGAGGCCATGGGTATCATCTTCTGCTATCACAGAAGTGGTGAATCCTCTATTGGCTACTCAATTACCTTTGAATACCTCAAGCTGTACCCAATCACCACTCTATGAGCGACCTGTGTAAGGCAACAAGGAATGGAGTCAAAGCACAGAATCAGTATCCAAGATATCCTTGAGTACCTCAAGTCTAAGGATATTTGCATCATTGCTATGATGAGATTATCACTGACATTAGAATAGGGCATCCATGTGATGATCTCATAGCAGGTCATCCAATGTACTTACTACCTCTAGTAAGCATTCACATC
Source organism: Erythroxylum novogranatense (assembly GCA_029891385.1). NCBI lineage: Eukaryota > Viridiplantae > Streptophyta > Magnoliopsida > Malpighiales > Erythroxylaceae > Erythroxylum > Erythroxylum novogranatense. Next base: position 51,194,089 of record CM057235.1, on the reverse strand, counting down.
TCAACCCTAAATATCTCATATTTATAGTTTACGAGATCCACCGCTGATCAAATCAAGGAGCTTGAGATGTGCTAGTCTCTCGGATTCCGATGTCGAGCCAGAATCCTATGACTAGGGATAATTTAGATCTTGACATAATTGCACATGATAGGAATCTCGATGGTATGATCACATCATAATTTCCTTCATGCTATGTCATATATCATAGATTTCATTAATTTGCTTATATATCAATATCCATTCATAAATAATGAACATCAAATTAATGAAACATGCCTTTCTTTATTTATTCATAAAGTCTCATACCTGACTTTGTACAAAAGCAGCTAAAGCGATTGCCTTTAGGGCACTACTCTTACAAAATCTCCCACTTAACCTAAAGTCAATCGCCTTAATATCTAATACCATAGGCGAGTACATGAGAATCAAAACTCTTCTGTGATAATGGCTTTGTCAAAGGATCAGCAATATTTTGCTCAGTGGGAATTCTCTCTATCTGGACATCACCTCGTCCAATGATCTTCCTAATCAAATGATATCTGCGGAGTACGTGTTTGGATCGTTGATGAGACCTTGGTTCCTTCGCCTGCGCAATAGCCCCATTGTTGTCACAATACAACTGTATGGGCCCATCACAGCTAGGAACCACACCAAGTTCAGTAATGAACTTTTGATCCAAACTGCTTCCTTTGCTGCGTCTGAAGCGGCAATGTACTCTGCCTCAGTTGTTGAATCGACAGTTGTCTCTTGTTTGGAACTCTTCCAACTAACTGCCTCGCCGTTCAGTGTGAATATATAACCTGATTAGGATTTAGAATCATCCTTATCAGATTGAAAACTAACATCTGTATGCCTGCTCACTTTGAGATCTCCATCTCCATATATCAAGAAAACATCCTTAGTCCTTCGCAAGTACTTGAGGATATTCTTGACAGCCACCCAGTGACCCTCACCAGGATCCGATTGGCATCTGCTCGTAACACTTAGAGTATATGATACATCGGGTCTCGTACATAGCATAGCATACATGATAGATCCTACTGCAGATGCATACGGGATCATATTCATGCGCATCCTCTCATCTTGTGTCTTAGGACACATAGATTTCGAGAGTGTTATCCCATGAGTCACGGGAAGGTACCCTCTCTTGGATTGTTCCATGCTAAACCTCTTTAGCATCTTATCTATGTACGTTGATTGTGAACGACCAAGCAACCTTTTTTATCTATCTCTATAAATCTTTATCCCAAGGATATAAGTTGCTTCACCAAGGTCTTTCATAGAAAATTGTTTGGATAACCAAATCTTCACAGATTGTAGCATAGAGACATCGTTTCCTAGTAATAATATGTCATCTACATATAACACAAGGAATACGATTACAGTCCCACTAACCTTCTTATACACACAGTGTTCATCCGGATTTTGTGAGAAACCAAACTCTTTGATTACCTCATCAAAACGGATATTCCAACTCCTGGATGCTTGTTTCAATCCATAGATGGATTTCTGAAGCTTGCATACCTTTTCGCCATCATAGGAGGTGAAGCCCTCTGGTTGTGTCATATACACATCCTCAGCTAGATTTCTATTTTGGAAAGCTGTCTTCACATCCATTTGCCATATCTCATAATCATAATAAGTGGCAATGGCTAGGAGTATCCTAATGGATTTAAGCATTGCTACTGGGTTGAAGGTCTCATCGTAGTCAACTCCTTGTCTTTGACGAAAACCTTTAGCCACAAGCCTTGCTTTATATGTAATCACATTACCATCTATGTCGGTTTTCTTTTTGAAAACCCATTTACACCCTATGGGTTTTATTCCTTCGGATGCCTCAACCAAAGTCCATACTTGGTTTTCATATATGGAATCTATTTCAGCCTTCATGGCTTGAAGCCATTTCTCAGACTCTGAACTCTTCAGAACCTCTTCAAAGGTGGTAGGCTCATTATCTTCTATGAGCAATACGTCATTACGTTCATTCACGAGAAATCCATATCTCTTGGGAACTGAGCGTATCCTACGTGACCTATGAACTTTATGTGTTGTAGAAGGTTGAACTGTTACTTCATCTGTATAAGTCATAGTTTCAGGTTCAGGCAGTTGATCTGCGTCTGTTCGAGCATCTTGAACTTCTTCAAGTTCAATTTTGCTCCCACTATCTTCTTGTAAAAGAAACTCTTTCTCTAAAAAGACAGCATGCTTTGAAACAAACACCTTTTGTTCCTCAGCAAGATAGAATTGATATCACATTGTTTCTTTAGGATATCCTACAAACAAACACTTGTCAGACTTTGCATCAAATTTATCTGACTGTATCCGCTTCACATAAGCAGGACAACCCCAAACTTTCAAATGAGTAAGATAGGGTCTTTTTTTAGTCCACATCTCATATGGAGTAACATCAACTGTCTTTGATGGAACTCTGTTTAACAAATAAACAGTTGTCTCGAGTGCATACCCCCAAAAGGATTTTGGTAACTTTGCAAAGCCCATCATCGATCGTACCATGTCTAACAAGGTTCGATTTCTCCTTTCAGCCACATCATTATGCTGTGGTGTGTAAGGTGGAGTCCATTGAGATAAAATCCCATTATCTCTGAGATAATCTAAAAACTGTTGGTCTAAGTATTCCCCACTACGATCGGATTGTAATGTCTTGATACTTTTCCCAAGTTGGCTTTCTACTTCATTTCTGAATTATTTGAACTTTTCAAATGCTTCAGATTTGTATCTCATCAGATACAGGTACCCATATCGAAAATAATCATCGATAAAGGTAATGAAGTAAAGACAACCACTTCTAGCATGGATGGACATCGGACCACATACATCTGAATGTATTAGGTCTAATACTCCAGTCGCTCGTTCACCATTTCCCTTAAAGGGTAACTTAGTCATCTTGCCTAATAAACAAGATTCACATGTATCATATAATTCATAATCAAATGACCCTAAACTATCACTTTTATGGAGCTTAGCTATGCGTCTCTCATTTATATGGCCAAGGCGACAATGCCATAAGTAAGTTGATTTTAAATTATCTCGTTTAGGTCTTTTCGTGTCATTGACATTCATAATTGGATGTGACATATCTAATATGTAAATTCCATTGCATAATGTACCAATACCATAAAGCATTCCATTCAAACTAATAGAACAACCATTGTTACTAAAAGTCAAATGGAAACCAGCTCTATTTAAACAAGAAACAGACAATATGTTCTTTGTTAAAACAGGTACAAAATAGCATTCATCCAGTTTAATTACAAGCCTACTGGGGAGTGACAAAAAATAAGTGCCTACGACTAATGCATCAAGTCTTGCTCCATTTCCTACACACAGGTCTAGTTCTCCCTTCATGAGCTGTCTACTGTCCCTGAAGCCCTGCATATCATTGCATATGTGTGAGCCACAACCGGTATCTAATACCCATATGTTATGATCAGAAACAGTATTAACTTCAATGACAAACATACTTGAAGGAGTCGAGGCATCTGATGCCTTCTTCTGCTTCAAGGATTCCAGATAGACTTTACAGTTTCGCCTCCAGTGGCCAATCTTGCCACAATGGAAGCAAGTTCCTTTTGGTCCTTTTGGTGCAGTTAATTTGCTAGACTCCATAAGTGAGCGCAAATTCACACTAGAAGACATCTTCAATAACCTAAAGGGAAAGAGAGAAAGAATGTTAAAATATTAATATATGTATGATCATAAGGACTTGCATGACATACATATGGCTCCCACTAGTTTCAAAGAATCCATAACCCTCACTACGAATCCAAGAAACATTAGGACAAAGTGTCCTAGTGGGTCGATATCCGACATTGCTAAGAATGACCTTGGGTTTACCCAACAAGCCACCTTAGGTCAATCGGTAGGTATCGATCATACCAATTGCATCTATTATCCGACATTACTAAGAATGACCTTGGGTTTACCCAATAAGCCACCTTAGGTCAATCGACAGGTATCGGGCATATCAATTGCATCATAGATGCAACTATCGTCCAGTGCTATCAACTCTTGATGTATGCACACACATTGGGTTATCAACTCTTGATGCGCGTACATCTGATGTACACTACCCAATTTTGCCTCTGTCTACGTTAACCTTGAGTTTACTCAACAAATCAACGCTTCTAGTGAAAACCGACCCATTAATCCGAAAATCTTATTTCCATGGTTCGAACATATCTGTATAGAGTGAGCTTGGGTTTACCTAACAACCCGAACTCTATAAGAACTCTGGTTCTCCCCATGTTAATGAAAGGCGTTAGTTTTCATATTATGTGTGAGGGATTTCAAACTCTGGTCTCATCCAAGCTGTAGGATTATAGTCACAATGACTATATGGAATGATTTAGGGCATTTCATCAATCACATCGAATCCATCATCCCACCTTTGCATGTGTAAGTCAACTTACCTGAGAATGCAAGTCGACTTAGACTACTGTGCTCGAGCAAGTCGACTTATGCATGTGTAAGTCGACTTATCTGCGAATACAAGTCGACTTGTACATGTGTAAGTCGACTTATATGAGAATACAAGTCGACTTGTGCATGTGTAAGTCGACTTATATGTAGAATTGCTCTCTAATCGGCTAATTTTTTCAATCCGTGCAGTTCAAATTCACAATACCAAGTGTAATATCCTCTACTTTGATGTACCAATGAAACACTTTCATTGTATCATGCTTACCATGTATAATCATACTATACATGAAAAACTTGAAATGGATTAATACACTATTAATCTCTTAGATTTCCAAATAATTTTGCGAATACCAAATAATCTTCCTAAGTATCTCTAGGTAGTCTATACTTTATCAAGATTACTTCGGCACTAGTCACAAAATTGGTGACGGCCAAAACAATCAAGACAAGGAAATATACTAACGAGACGCTAATGAGACACATTTGACATCCGAAAATTTTTGGAAACCCAATTTCAAGAAAATCAGTTTGGTAAGCATACAACATCAATGTAACATATTTTTAATCACATTAAAAATGATCCAAGGCATTGGAACCGAAAACTACACAATCAATCATTCCAAACAAAACAGTTCCAGCAACTTTCTCAAAATTGCCAAGCTCTGTCTTTTGCTTGAAAACATCATTGAGAAAATTTCAATAAATTCTGAGAAAATTACAGAGGTTACAAAATGTTTACAAAATGCTCCATGAATTTTTACAGGATTTATTTCCAATAAAAACTCATCCAACCTCGGCAACCAAGACAATGCTGAATCTGTCTTCCTCAACACAGATATTCCCAGCAGCACACAATAAATTCTCAAATAAATAGTAAATCACCTCGAAAATATTTTCCATCCTCATAGACATTTATAAACATCTTAGAAACATGTCGGTGAAAGAAAATCCACACAAAAAATTTTCTACAATTTATTCTCGAATTTACAAGCATGCCTGTACAAGGAATGTGCACAAACACAGCAACCCGAACATAAGGGAATAAATTAGGAAAACCATATCAAATCACATTGATAAATTCTTTCCTTCCACAGACATATTCAGCAACATCTAATGAGCAATTCTGGGCAAGAAAATTCCAAAAACAAGATTGCTACACTGATTTCGAATTTAACATAGTCAACATGCACAATGGTCACAAGCAATAGGTAGCATCAAACTAGTCATGCTTTCTTCTTTATATACGACACAAGTGGCTCTGATACCACTGTAGGAAAATCCCGGTGTGTGTATCACATACACACGGTGCGAAAAAACAAAAATTTTTATTCCGAGACCTTCCCGAAAGCTAGGATCCATGTGTCTATATAACAAAGTCAAACCATAACAACCAAAGGAGACCGTCTCTAACGATATCCACGCAGAGGTCGGAGAAACTAACCCGGGCAAACCATTTGACTCAGAAATAGCTAGAATAAAGTAAAGACTGCTAGATCTTACCTTTATTCTTGGAGAGCTAAGGAGAAGAAGATGCTTGGAGAAGATGATGGAGAGCTTAAGGAGAAGAACTCTTTCTTCTTTAAACCTTAGGTTTATGATTTTAAAACCTCTTCTTTTAAAACCAACGACCATCATCTCTTCAAGCTCCATAAGCCATTTTGTCTTTAACTCTTTAAAGACCATTAAATGCTAAGGTGGTGGTGTTTCCACGTTAGCCTTTATATATATATATATATATATATATGCTAAGGTGGTGGTGTTTCCACGTTAGCCTTTATATATATATATATATATAAATGCTGAAGTGGTCCAGTCACACTGGGGTCGGTCCTACCAGTCCTACCGGTCCTGGTATGGAAAAAACATCAAAGACCTGTTTCAGCAATATCGATGTTGCGATCTCATCGGGACATATCCCAATCTCATCGGGATCCATTTAATCCTATTGCTCTCTATATATTGGATCTCTATCCAAAACTATTTTACGAATTCTCCGAGCCACTCTTATGCGTGTGATCCATTAGGTTCCCGGTTAGGTTGGCCACTTAGATTAACACTTAATCCAAGCAAGTCATGAGCGGTATCTAGCAACACATCATGACTCCCAATTGACCAGAAAGTAATTGATTTGACTAATGAACCTATGTTCATCACGAACCTTTCCATAGACAATTACTGTGCAATTCGTCCTTTCACCATGCTATACCCCACTTGGTTATGAGTATGGGCAAAGTGTCAACTCTTACTAGACTGACTACATCAAATCTAGTCCAAGTGATATTAGTTCTCGTCCTGGGACTCATTACTTTATATGTCACTGAAGACACTCTTCATGACATATGAACTCCGGCCAGAGATTTCCAAGTAATGACCCTGACAAGAGGCCATGGGTATCATCTTCTGCTATCACAGAAGTGGTGAATCCTCTATTGGCTACTCAATTACCTTCAAATACCTCAAGCTGTACCCAATCACCACCCTATGAGCAACCTGTGTAAGGCAACAAGGACCATAGTCAAAGCAAAGAATCAGTATCCAAGATATCCTTGAGTACCTCAAGTCTAAGGATATTTGCACCATTGCTATGATGAGATTATCACTGACATTAGAATAGGACATCCATGTGATGATCTCATAGCAGGTCATTCAATGTACTTACTACCTCTAGTAAACATTCACATCTCAACCCTAAATATCTCATATTTACAATTTCTGAGATCCACTGCTTGATCAAATCAAAGAGCTTGAGATGTGCTAGTCTCTCGGATTCTGATGTCCAGTTTGATAATTCTATAACTAGGATAATTTAGATATCTTGACATAATTAGCATGATAGGAATCTCAGTAGTATGATCACATCATAATTTCCTTCATGCTATGTCATATATCATGGACTTCATTAATTTGCTTATAGATCAATATACATTCATAAATAATGAACATCAAATTAATGAAACATGCCTTTCTTTATTTATTCATAAAGTATGTACACAACTTTGTACAAAACGCGTTAAAGGCGATTGCCTTTAGGGCACTACTCTAACATAGTATTGCAATACATGTGTAAATGGTGTGTCATCTGATGTATGTTATTCAAAAGATATTAATGAAATCTATACCATTTTTTTAGTTCATACACAATATTAAAGAAAAAGGAATTATAATGCTAATACACAGATCATTCCTCTTCCTAGTCCTCCTCCTACTTGATCTTCTTCCTCCCTGGCATCCAATCCAACTACTTCAGTTTAACTCATTTTTGTTATCTTAGTCTAAAAAACAAGGTTGCTTCTCTTATTAAACTCTTAAAATTTATTAGGATTTGTTAACGGTACGAATCCACCTCCTCCTCATATGATTCTAAGCATTGATCCTCCCCTTTCTTTCATTGAAAATTTCATTTATCAAGAAGTCTTTCTCAATTTTGTTGGTTTTTCATCTTCCTAACATGTTTGGATTGCTTTATCTGTCACTTTTAAAGCTTTCTCATAATGACTTTGAAAAGATCCATCTTTTATCATTTATTATTTTAATTTGCAAGATACTTAAAATTTAGACATATGTTTAAAGTAATAAGGTATTAAAACATAACTTCGTAATAATGTATTTATATAATTTTTGAACAATATTCACAAGTTAATTCTATTACTCATTTTAAATTAAGATATAAAATAATTATAAATTAAGAAATTAATGAAAATATTATGATGATAAAAAGTAATTATCGTTTATTTTGTTGAACTAGATTAATTCAAGCTAGTAAAACTAATTAAGTAGTAAAATCATTTGCAATTTGATTAACTAGCATATAATCTTTTTAATCTTATATGATTAGATGACATGATCCTAAAAAGGAAACAAAGGAGGAAGTCAAGGGGGAATGATATAAGTCGGATTCGTTGACTAAAAGAAACTCTTCTTAGGTTTTGTGACATTTGTAACCAACATATTGAAAGGAGTAAGGGAAAATGTGGTGGAGTTATTGATCAAAGGTTACCGTGGAAGAAGGTGGAGGAAGAGTTTAACAAAGCAACTAACTTACCATGGGGTAAAACAAAGCTTAAAAATAAGTTTGATTGGATGAGAACTAGATGGAGTCTTTGGAAACAGTTGAAAGGAAAAGAAACGAGATTAGGATGAGATTATAACAAAGGAACAATTGCTGCTAGTGAGGAGTGGTGGACTTTGAAGATTAAGATTATCCCTTTTTTCCCAATTCAAATTATTTCCTTTACAATAAAGCTAAATAGTTAGATAGAAGTCATTTAATTTTTTTTAGGAGAACATCAATTTTAAAACATTTAAAGAGGAAAGGCTTGAACATGAGCTTTAATGTAAGTTGGATCAACTTTTTGGATCCTTGGCTCATGGAGAGACTACAATTTATCCTATGGATGACCCTCCACAAGGACAACGAGAATTTGAAGAAGTATATGTTCCTTCTCCACCTAATAGTCATAAGGCTCATTATCAATTGTCAAGCTATCATGATCATGAGAATATAGATGAGACTAGTGGTCTAAACAATTGGGAAGAAATGTGGAGAGAACCTAACCCAACCCCTCAAGGTACACATGATGAAGGGAGTAAGAGAAGATGATGCAAACAGATTTTGGAAAATGATAGTTCACAACGTAACAAGATTGCAAGAACTGATTCCGCTAAAGGGTTGGAAGATCTGCAGCAATGTATGAGAGGCTTGACGATATGATGCAATTGATTTAGGAGAGACAGAGTGCAACAATGGAGATGTATAGATCCATTACGTAAATTTTGGACATGATAAATATTAGTGCATCACAAGGTATTGGTGCTAGTGCATCACATCATGATGTTACGAATGCTTTGGGAAAAATATGTACTTTGCCTGGTTTAGAGACTGGTACTCTTGAAGTTTACTTAGCTTGCATATTGATTGAAGATCCGCAAAGAAGGTCCATTTTTTGAGTTTACCAGATGATACAAAAAGAGTTGAATACATAAAGTTTATGTATGAGTATGACAAACATAAAAAAACATTAAACATAGTTTCTATCTATCCATTACTATGTTTAGTTTTTATTATTATTTGTGCACTTATGTTAACATGGTGTTTTTTTAAGATATTATGAATTTAGTTAGTTTATTTTTATTATACTATGTTATATTGTTGGTATTCTATAATTGTATTATGTGCTATATTATTTATTTATTTATATTTAGACATATAAGTATCGTGTTTACTTACAATATAATTTTACTTATTCATCTATAGGAATGGTTAATAATGTTTTGGAAATTATGTAACTTCTGCAAATGAAGCAATTTTTGGACGATAAGATTGAATTTTGGGATTCGGTGGCTTGTGTAGTGGGTTACATAAGTGTGTTTTTTTTTAACCACATATACAAGAAATCATGCATGACTTCCTTTCAAATAGGAGAATTGTCGATGAATGAATTATTGAATGGTCAGAAAAAGGTGTTTTAATACAATTAGGGTCAATCAAAACACATTTCGTCAATTATGTATGGTTTTGGAAAATAATTATAGTTTGAGACCTTCAGATAAGATATCCATTTTGGAGAAAATTGGATTATCTGTGTATGCCCTAAGTAAAGACTCTTCTAATAGAGATACCCAAGAGTATTTTTAACATTCTGGTGAAACTATGAATAGAGTTTTCAAAGAAGTTTTAACTGTTATGAGTGGATTTTCAAGGGATATACTCGTACCAAAGGATCCTGAATTCAAAGACATTCCACCAGAAATTTCCAATAATGTTAGATATATGTCACATTTTAAGTTAATTGAATATGTTCTTCCTCTCCCTTCATTATATTTTCCATTGAAAAATGTTGTTTTTATCATTTTATAAGTATTATTTTATATTAGGATTGCATTAGAGCTATTGATGGTACGTATATAACGCTAGTTGTTGCAGAGGATGATAAAATGAAATTTAAAGGACGAAAAGAAATAACAACAATAAATGTATTGGCTGCATGTGACTTTAACTTACTATTTACATATGTTTTAGCGGGTTGGGAGGGATCAGCATACGATTCTCGTATTTTCCTCAATACAATTAATAATCAAAGACTTAAATTTTCAAAACCACTGATAAGTAATTTTAACATTTGTAGGATTTGCTATTAATGATTTAGACTTTTTATGATATCATTTATACTAATTATATTGCTTTTATGGAAACTCAGGTAAATATTACTTGGTTGACAAAGGCTATCCGGAAAGAGAAGGATATTTGACACCTTACCTAAAGACAAGATATCATCAATCAAAGTTTCGTGGTATAAATTCAAGAGGATCTCGAGAAGTTTTTAATCGAGCATTCATCATTGACAAGTTTTTATTGAGAGCGCTTTCAGTGTTCTTAAGGCTCGATGGACGATATTGGAGAAAAATACTTAAGTATTCATTAATTGATCAAAATAGAATAATTTGTGCAACTTTTGCGTTGCATAACTATATTAGAAGAAGAATAATTGATGACTCGACTTTTAACATCATTATTGTTGTTGTTGTTATTATTATTATTATATGTTCTATGTTTTTTATTAGAGTTATGCACTCAATTTTTTTAGAATTTAATATCTAAAATATAAATTTCAATAAGAATATTCAACGAAATATTAAAATATATAATATTCATACCATTATATTTTTTAAAAGTCGCATCTTCATAAGTTATTTTACACATAAGCAGTTAATACTAAACAACTAATTTTCTTAAATATCAAATGAAAAATAACTAATGCAATTAATTAGTCAAATCAGCTAATATAATTAGCTATCACCTAATAACCAATAAAATCAGTTATCAACTAATGCATAAGTTGTTTGTCAAACGCGGTCAATATATTGTGTTGTGTAAACAAACTAGTTTAGATTGCAAGGTTGGATGCTCCATGGGTATGCCTTATGATCCCTGTAGGGACCAGATCACCCATCTTTTCATTTTCAAAAGTAGAACTGTACTCTGTTTAAGGCTTTTCTCATGTCAAAATCATTTGCACCAGCCCGTATGGATGTGATGATATGAAATGGGCTGTCAAAACCTATGTTAAAACTACACATGTTATTAGACTAGTTAAAACTACACATGGATTACTCAGTCGTCAAGAATCAGTTACTGCGTGGTTTCATTCGGAAGCTCGTTGGTACACGATAGAGAATAATGGCAGTATGGTGTGACATTTGATACTCTTCCAATACGAGAAGAAATTGCAATTATAATAGCAACAGTAAATGGACAGGAAGTTTTAGCAACCAAATCTGAAGAGATCTAGGCTGAAGGGATATCTTTCAGTCTTGGAGATTTTTCTCCAAGGTCCCATGAATTGAGCATCTTGGGGCCTTGAAAACCTCATCAAGCCCTTTAGAATTAAGTTGCTCTTACATGATGTTCTAAGCAAAAGCTAGCCGTTCAAAAGTCTCCACTCTCATTCAAAAGGTTCTTAAAAGTCTCCTTAAAAAGGTCGAAGATTAGAGTCGGGCCAGAGAAATTACAAATTATTTTAATCTCAAAAATAATAATCAATTAAAAGAATATATTAACACCTATAAAAACTGTTTAAATTAAATACATTACTTATCTTTAAATTATTAATTTGTTAAAATTCAATAAAAATTTGGTTGAAGAGGTCCAGTACTATGTAATATTATCTTTAGTTATTAGAGACTATTTTCAAACGATTATAAGAAAGAAAAGAAATATATAATAATAACAACAACAATAAAAATAAAATAAAATGAATAAATAAAATATGAAATAAATTATAAACTAAAATAGGATAAAGAAATACAAAGTGTAATAATAATAATAATAATAATAAGGAAAGCAGAAAATATTTGCACTAATTCACTAAAAGGTAAGTATAAATATTTAAAATTTTATGCTACCTGCAAGAGAAAATGCTAAAAGACTTATGAAACAACAAGGGTCTCTTTATGAGACATCACTTTATTTGTATCTTAGTATGTTAAATTTTTCTATTGTGAGTCATATCTTCGATAAGCTCTAATAAGGTCATATTATTCTTGATTATCTCTCCTTATTTTTTTAATCTTTATTTTTTCTTATAGTCTCTAAGTATAATATTTTCATATCTTCTCACTTGATCGTTTAGGTGTATTCTTTTAATATATTCAAATCACCTAAATCTTGTCTCTATTAATTTTTCAATAATATTAATCACATTTTATTTAAATTATTTATTTAAATAAATAATTTATAAATTATTACATACAAATTGATAAGTTAATACACATTTGCAAAATAAAAATATATTTCTTTAATAATATAAAACAAAATTTTTAGATAAAGAAGTCTTGAATTTAAAATTTCATTAAATTTTGTCAAGTATTTTAAAGCAAAATTTGAGTTTGCATCACCAAAGATACCACAAATACTTTTTAGGCTAAGATGTCAAAATGAACAAGTAAAATTACACAAAACAATATTTAAATAGAAATCTGGATGTAAAATTTAGAATGAATCAAAATTATTATAATATTACTTTTAACTAATAAAGAGACTTTTAAAATCTTCTAACCAAAGTTTATGTAATACCTACTAATTTTTAGATTTAAAAATACGATGAAATAGTATCACTAATTAAGGGTTTGTGTTTTCAATTTTTAATTAAATAAAAGATTTGAATTTCTGCTTTTCTTATTTTGATCTTAACTTCTTTCAATTTTAGTAACTTTTGAAAATCATAAAAATTAGTTATATTTTTTTGTAATCTTATGGTTTATCATTAACTAAATATATTTTATATTAATTACTAATAAAATTATAATTAATATAATGAAATTATTTAACAAAGTTTAATTTCTTAAAATAAATAGATTAGTATTCTAAAATAATAATAATTTGTAATGTTTACTTATTAAACTATTTATTAAATATATTTTAATAAAATTATAAATGTGTTATGTTGTTTTAAAAACATAATTAAAAATAAAAAGTGAAATCAAACTAATTTATCTTATTTGTCTAATGTATGGACTGTGGACATGGACCTCTCACTAGAAGTACAAGATTTAGACGGCTTCCCATTCAATCAATAAATACCGAAAGCTAACCACTTTTATGACAAACTCACTCAAAGCCTTATCTTGTGGCTGCTATAGGTAGTTCTAATAAATTGGTGGAAGTGGGACCAACATCATGTGAATTAGCACCTCCCGCAGTGAGTGTGAGTGTGAGTGTGAGTCTACCCAACCAAATGGTAGAAAGAGAATATAGATAACAGTTCTTGTGTTTATTACTTTTCCATCTTTTTAACAATAATCCAACTGGTTAAAATTTCGAGAAAAACAAAAGGCTCCTGCGGTAATTTCACTATTCAGCTATTGCAGCGAGTTTAACGACGGGTCCAAACCTGGTGGTGGTTGCAACATTATTTCTCGCCATCATCTGAACGCCACGCTCCTGAAGCATGGATTTGTAGACATCAATCAGCATCTTCTGATCATACTCTTTGATGGGTCGGGCTCCCAACCGACCTGTCCCATCCTCCACGGGTCCGCAGTAGCCGGAGTTGACCACCTGAGACCTGGATAATCCGAGCATCATGTTCACGTACGAATCTCTCAGCCAACCAAAGAACTTCTTCGGCTTAAGCCTAAGCTTTAGCTTTAGCTTGATCTTGATCTTCCAAGGCCTCTTCTTTCTCTGGTTGGTTCCCAGTTGGACCTGACTAATCCGCCTCCGACCCGACCGGTGAATTGTCTCGTACCAATTCTTTCTTCTGAAGTACCTATTCATGATTCCGTACACTTTGGATGAAGTGAAGGAGAGAAACAAAGAGATAGGTGGGTTGGTTAGGGTAGGTCTTATTGAATTGGAGAAAAAGGTACATAACAGTTTGCTTGAAATTTAATGCCAACGCAAGCTTCACAGGAACTGGTTTTATAGGAGGGTGGCGGAGTTCATGAGTGAGCCGTACCGACATTTGTTGACGTGGCCTACCCTTCTGGGATTGGTTCTCTGAATCCACCATTTGTGCCACGTAATCAAACTACCTCTGATTCTACTACTTTAAATTTCCTTCCTAGTAATAAACTTTCAGTGAATTTTTAAATAATTTCAATCCTAAAAGAGGATATTTGTGTGACCATTTTCTGGGTGGGTTAGCAAGAGAGAGGGGGCATGATCCATGCTGTAGTCAATAGATAACATGGAGCAGAAGTTAAATAAAAAAAGAAGGAAGCTTTTTGGCTTTGTTTTCTTTTTTATGACCAGCTACGCTGCTTGTGCGTGACTCCATATTATGTATTCACTGCTCCAAGTGCTACTTTATTATAGAGTAATACGGTAAACACATGGATACAATTTCTATCAAAAAAGCTACAGTTAGAAAACTGAAAACAACAAAACATGTAACACTTTCCCAAATTAAGCCTTCCAACTTCTTGCGCTGTTGATGATCCCTGACTTGTGCGTGAGTTCCGAGAAATTTACTAAACCAACGATCAAACATATAACGACTTGCCATCCCAAAATCAAAATTAATACTAAACGATACTTCCTCCGATTTATAATAAGGGTCGTTTTAGATTTATTTTAATTATTTAAAATAAATGTTATTTTTAACTTTGTATGTATATTTATAACTTTTCTTCCAAAATTAACCTTTCATTTCTCTCTCGTCTTAATTATACAAATCACAATTTCAATACAATTTCTCTCACAATTTTATTTAAGATGTTATTTACCGAGGTAATTTTACGAGAATATTAATAAGGGTATATTTATAATTTTATTAACCTTCTTAATAAACGTGTATTTTTCTAAAACGACTCTTATTATAAATAAGAGGGAGTACTAACATTAAGGAAATAAATAATCAACTGCTACTACCATCGTCTTCACTATAAGAAGATAGCTATTAGACAGAAGCATATATCTACTTATACCCAAATACACAAAACATCATCTCTCTTTGCCTTCTTATATTAACATATCCTATATCAGGAGACTTGGATCACTTCTTAGCCTTGTTCACCTGCTTCCTGGAATTCCCACCCGCATTAGAACTCTTACTCTTCCATGGAGTTACGTTCTTGGTCTTCTTGAATCCATCTGGAGTTCTGATCTGACTCAGCATCTTCATCTTCTCAATCTTCACCTCCTTTTTCTCCTTCAAAACCTCAGGTGTTTTAACCTGACTGACCCTCTTGGTCTTAACAATTATTTTCGAAGCTTTCTCTTTAAAAGAACTTTTGGCCTTGGTCGCCGATTTCAGCTTCTGGGTCGACGGCATCTTGAAGGAGTTCTTGACCTTAACGACCCTCTCTGACTTCACAAACTTCTTCAGTTGAATGGACAGAACTTTCTTGAAATTAGGCGGCAACATCGCTTTGTACCTGTCTTCGACGAACTTGGTTATCGCTGGCTGGCTCGAACCGGTCCTCTCCTTCATTGTCGATATAGCCTCGCTAATCATCTATAATTTACGTGAGCATTAATTGCTTAAGAGGAAAAGAGAAAAACGAGGTTATAGAATAGCGGAGCACCTGGAAGTACGGAGGGTGTTGGAGGACGGAGGAACCGGAGACGGTTACGGCTTTCTTCTTCGGAGTTACGGCGGTTGTTCTCGCCATTCTTAACGTTCTTTGTCTGTCTGCTTTGAAGTAGAGAGGTTTTATTTTAATAAATAAAGAAATCAAGTAGGATTTGAAAATTTTGTTTAGGCGCGAAAGTACGGCGTGTGCAACTGTTCATTCGTGGATTTTTCAATAACCCGAGATTGACGGTGAGATCGTGTGTTCGTGGATCATGCACGAATCCGTAATTAAATATTTTTCCGAATTATTATTAAAAGTTATTGAAATTAATTCAAAATATGTTATAAACATATATTTTTCTCTAACCCCTGTTGGCTGTTGGATGTTGGTACAAAAGAAAAATAAAACCTCGGCATAAAAAAGAGACCTGGCCCGTGATGTTTTAATTAATTGTATTACATTCACATTCATCGACTCATTCCTTGCAATACAATGTCAAATCAACCTGGTGATGGTGCAAAGAGGACAGATAAAAAAGTGTTAATTCTTTTACAACTTAACTTTATTTATAATAAAATTTAAAATAAAATTTATTATTTCATATGAGTTTTATTTATTAAATATTTTACATTTAATTTTAAAATCTTCTAACTTTACAG
Organism: Erythroxylum novogranatense; assembly: GCA_029891385.1. Lineage (NCBI taxonomy): Eukaryota > Viridiplantae > Streptophyta > Magnoliopsida > Malpighiales > Erythroxylaceae > Erythroxylum > Erythroxylum novogranatense. Next base: position 51,177,473 of record CM057235.1, on the reverse strand, counting down.
TCAAGTTAAATAAATTGAATTTTTTATCCTTCCAAATGAACTATTAATTTCTTAAATATATTTACGATGTATGTATATTATATAACTCTTTAGAATATTTACGTATTTGTATTTATTGTATAGAATCCTGTATTCTTCTGTATAGTATAGAATACTGCTGTATTGTATAGTTTTTAGTTGAGTTACGTTTTATGTGATGGTCGTTATCGTTTTGTATGAACAGTGATAGTACATATACTATCCTCATTTTTCTTCGCAGTAATTTAACAATAACCATTCATATTGGTTTTTGATTTCTATACTAAAACCAAATCCCTAAACTATTTTTTGGTTTATTCATGGTATCAGAGAAACTGGGTTGATCTACACTTCTATGCAGTTGAATCATGGTAGATGACATCAGTAGTTCAAGATTGTTGTTTAGAAGTATGAATGATGATGAGAATCATATGTTTTTGTAGAACTCAGATCATCCTGAAATGATTATCGTTACAACTCCATTAAGCGGCAACAACTACTTATCTTGGAGCCGTGCGATGTGAATCGTTTTAGGCGTAAAGCTTAAGCTTAATTTCATCAACGACAAATGTGAAAGATCGGAAGAAAGTTTACCATACTATGATCGATGGTGTCGAGTTGATTTTATAGTCACGTCACGGATACTTAACGCCATCTCCAAAGACATCGTGAAGTCCTTTCTGTACATGAGTTCAATTAGGGATCTCTGGAAAGAACTAGAGCGGCGATATGGAGAATGTAATAGCCCGATGTTATATCATCTCAAGAGAGAAATTAGTTCAATTTCACAAAGAGAATTGTCTGTTTCTAGGTATTTTACTAAACTCAAAAGTTTGTGGGATAAAACAATGTTCATGCGGATCCCACAGTGTTCATGCGGAGCCCTAAAACAATGTTCATGGGGATCCCTAAAACAATTTGTTGATTTTGGCGATAATGATCGATTAGTACAATTTCTTATGGGATTAAATGAAGAGTATGATGCAATTCAGAGTCAAATACTTGTGATGAAACCTTTGCCTCATGTAGATAGGGCTTATGCGATGGTAGGTAGGATTGAAAAACAACGGGAGGTTAACATTTCCTTTTCTAACAATACAACTAGTTTTATGATGGTGCGTAATTCTGATGGCAATAGTGCAAAAAGGGTTGGTAGAGGTGTTTCTAAGAAACAGTTGAATAAGGATGACATGTTTTGTGATTTTTGTAAGATGAAGCGACATACAAGAGATACTTGTTTCAAGATTCATGGGTATCCAGATTGGTATAAAGGTTCTAAAGATAAAAAAAGCAGGGGATATGAATAAAGAGTTTGTGAATATGATTGATTCACCTTTAGATTATTCCGTAGAGAAAGGTACAAAGGAACCAGTAAGCAAGACATGGTAGCAATGATTCAACAAGGTATTTAGAGTTTTTTGAAAAGTCGAGGGAAGCAGATTCAGATGAAAGACAAGGCAGGAGATGTCATCAATTTTGCATGCTACAATGACGTTGTAGGTAGCATTCTCAATCATTCTTTTAATTCAGTTAGTTCAATTGAATGTGGTTATTGGATAATAGACACAGGCGCTTCAAACAATATGTGTCATGATCTTAGTTTGTTTGACAAACCTAAACATGTTGCTAAATACACCCCTATTCACCTACCGAATGACATAGTTAAGATAGTAGATTTCGCAGGGGATATTATTCTTTGTGATAATCTTTGTCTGTCATCCTCTTTACATATACCTTCATTCAATTATAATCTACTTTCTATGAATAAACTAGCTTGTTAATCTCCTATCAAATTTACCTTTTATGCAACCTTTTGTATTTTGTAGGACCTTGTGACTAATGAGGTTTTAGCAGTTAGAAAGGTAATTGTAGGACTATATATTCTTGACAAATATTCTTTTCATAAAAATACCATTTTGTCTTACACCACACTTGTATATAATCATTTCAATAAGCCAATACAATGTCATAGTGATGTTATTGATGCTTTTTAGCACCAAAGATTGGGTCATCCATCACTCACTGTAATGAAACAGTTGCAAGTTTCCTTTAATGATATGAAATTTTTTGAACAATCGTGTGATGTATGTCATTTCTCAAAACAAACCAGACTTCCTTTTCTTAAAAGGAGCATTAGTACATTTGCATGTTTTGAATGATTGCATATGGATCTTTGAGGTCCTTATAAGCAAGGGTCAATTAGTAGAACTCATTACATTTTCACCATAGTAGATGATTTTTCTAGAACAACTTGGACCTATTTACTTAAATACAAAAGTCAAACCTCTACCTTCTTAAAAAATTCCTTAAACATGTTAGAAATCAATTTCATGCTACAATCAAAATCATTAAAATAGACAATGGGACATAATTCCTGAGTCATAGTTGTTAAGAAATGTTTTTCAACTATGGAATTATACACTAGAAAAATTCTCTTTACACTCCATAACAAAATGGAGTTGTTGAACTAAAACATAGGCATTTGTTACAAACTGCTAGAGCCCTTATGTTTCAATCCCATTTACTAAAGCAGTTTTGGGGAGATTCCATTTTAATAGCCACATATATCATAAATAGACTTCTAACTCATGTCCTTAACTAGAAGTTGCCTTATTATGTTCTTTTCCAAAAGGAACTCGACTACAATTTTCTGAGAAGTTTTGGTTGCTTATGTTATGCCTCTAACACCTTTCTTCATAAAGATAATTTTGCTCCTAGGGCTTTCAAATTTGTTTTCCTTAGTTATTCTTCAGGACAAAAAGTTTACAAACTTTATGATATGCAAAGTCATCATATTTTCATTTCTAGGGATGTTGTTTTCTACGAAATTATATTCCCATTTCAGATCACTCATTTGGATCCAGAATTAGTTTCTTTGCCTAATCCAAATGTTCTAACACCTGTTGTGTTTCAAGAATCATAGTGTCCTGAAACTCTTAATGTTGGTCCTTTCGATTCATTAATTCCACCTTCATCTGATACTCCATGCTCCACTGATATTGCACAAAGTCTAGCTCCTATTCGTAAAGTAATCATATGACCTAACGACCTAATTGGTTGAATAATTTTATTTCACATGCATCTGTGTTACTGATATTGCTCATCGTAGTTTTCCTAATATAACTAATTCTTCTTCTTATATACCTCCCATATATCCTTTTTTACTCTCCTCACATCTTACCTCAGCTTATTGAAGAACCTAGTTCTTTTAAGCAAGCTTAAACTAATTTGAATTGGTTGGCTGCTATGGAGGTTAAGTTGGCAGCCCTTGATAGCAATCATTGTTGATAGATATAAGGTTAGATTAGTAGCAAAAGGCTATAATCAAATTGAAGGAGTTGATTACACTGACTTTTTTCTCCAACTACCAAGATCAGTGTTTTGAAACCCAGATCGGTCATCGAACCGGATGCCTTATTGGTCACCGGTTTGACCGATTCAACCACCGATCAAACCGGTGTGACGTTATAATTATGCAATAATCATATTTAATTATATATAATATTAAAAATATTAAAAATACAAAAATATAAAAAAATAAAATAAAAAACAAAAAAAATAAAAAATTTTATTGAACCTATGGTCGGACCAGTCAAACTGGACCGGTCCGATCGGTCAATTGACCGGTTTTGACCGGTTCTCACTGGTTCAATTGAGAATCGATTTTTAAAGGTTAACCGAATAGGATAATCGATCGATGTTAGAGTAGTGCCCTAAAGGCAATCGCCTTTAGCGCGTTTTGTACAAAGTTGTGTACATACTTTATGAATAAATAAATAAAGGCATATTTCATTAATTTGATGTTCATTATTTATGAACTGATATTGATCAATAAGCAAATTAATGAAGTCCATGATATATGACATAGCATGAAGGAAATTATGATGTGATCATACTACTGAGATTCCTATCATGTGCAATTATGTCAGTATCTAAATTATCCCTAGTCGTAGGATTACTGAAACTAGACATCGGTGATCCGGAGAGACTAGCACATCTCAAGCTCCTTAATTTGATCAAGCAGTGAATCTCAGAAACTGTAAATATGAGATATTTAGGGTTGAGATGTGAATGCTTACTAGAGGTAGTAAGCACATTGGATGACCTGCTATGAGATCATCACATGGATGTCCTATTCTAATGTCAGTGATAATCTCATCATAGCAATGATGCAAGTATCCTTAGACTTGAGGTGCTCAAGGATATCTTGGATACTGATTCTGTGCTTTGACTCCATTCTTTGTTACCTTACATAGGTCGCTCATAGGGTGGTGATTGGGTACAGCTTGAGGTATTCAAAGGTAATTGAGTAGCCAATAAAGGATTCACCACTTCTGTGATAGGAGAAGATGATATCCATGGCCTCTTGTCAGGGTCATTACTTGGAAATCTCTGGCCGGAGTTCATATGTCATGAAGAGTGTCTTCAGTGACATATAAAGTAATGAGTCCCAGGACAAGAACTGATATCACTTGGACTAGATTTGACGTAGTCAGTCTAGTGAGAGTTGACACTTTGCCCATACTCATAACCAAGTGGGGTATAGCATGGTGAAAGGACGAATTGCACAGTAATTGTCTATGGAAAGGTTCGTGATATGGTTCGTGATAAATATTTGTTCATTCGTCAAACCAATTACTTTCCGGTCAATTGGGGGTCATGATGTGTTGCTAGATACCGCTCATGACTTGCTCAGATTAAGTGTCAATCTAAGTGGCCAACATAACCGGGAACCTAATGGGTCACACGTATAAGAGTAATTCGGAGAATTCGTAAAATAGTTTTGGACAGAGATCCAATAAATGGAGAGCAATAGAATTAAATGGATCCCGATGAGATCGAGATATGTCCCGATGAGATCGCGACATCGATATTGCTGAAAAAAGTTTCCGGTGGTTTTTCCATACCAGGACCCGGTAGGCCGGTAGGACCGACCCCAGTGTGACTAGACCACTTCAGCAGTTATATATATATATGTGTGTGTGTGTGTGTGTGTGTGTGTGTGTGTGTGTGTGTGTGTTTACGTGGATGGAGGGGAGAAGACCAAATGTCTTTAGTCATTAATGTCTTTAAATGGTTAAAGGCAAAATTGACTGAAAGACAAATATGCTAAAGGAGGTGATCTTCGTGGATGACAAGTGTCCATGAGAAGCAAAAGCTATTTAAAGACTAAAAGAAGAAGAGTAGTTCGTTGGTCTTAAAAAGGAAAAAGAAAGAGTTTCTTTCTCCAAGCTCACGATCATCTCTCAAGCTCTCCATCTTCTCCAAGCCTTCATCTTCTCTTCATTGTTGATTCATAGCTCTCCAAGGACAAAGGTAAGATCTAGCAGTCTTTACTTTGTTCTAGTTATTTCTGGGTCAAAGGGTTTGCCCCGGTTAGGTTCTCCGATCTCTGCGTGGATATCATTAGAGACGGTCTCTTTTGGTCGTTATGGTTTGAGTTTGTTATATAGACACATAGATCCTGGCTTTCGGGAAGGTCCCGGAATAAAAAAATTTTGTTTTCCGCACCGTGTGCATGTGATGTACACACCGGGATTTTCCTACAGTGGTATCAGAGACACTTGTGTCGTATATAACGAAGAAATCATAACTAGTTCGGAGCTGCCTATTGGTTGTGACGATGATGCATGTTGACTGTGTTAATTTCGAAATCAGTATAGAAATATAGTTTTCGAAATTTTCTTGCCCAGATGTTCTCATAAGATGTTGTTGAATATGTCTGTGGAAGGAAAGAATTTATCAATGTGATTTGATATGGTTTTGCTAATTTATTCCCTAATGTTCTAGTTGTTGTGTTTGTGCACATTCCTTGAACAGGCATGCTTATAAATTCGAGAATACATTGTAGAAATTTTGTTTTTTGGATTTTCTTTCACCGACATGTCTCTAAGATGTTTATGAATGTCTATGAGGATGGAAAAAAAATTCGAGGTGATTTACTATTTATTTGAGAATTTATTGTGTGCTGCTGGGAATAACTGTGTTGAGGAACACAGATTCTACATTGGCTTTGTTGCTGAGGTTGGATAAGTTTTTGTTGGAAATAAATCCTGAAAACATTTATGGAGCATGTTGTGAATATGTTGTAACATCTGTAATTTTCTCAGAATTTATTGAAATTGTTTCAATGAGTTTTTCAAGCAAAATACAGAGCTTGGCAGTTTGGAGAAAGTTGCTGGAGCTGTTTTGTTTGGAATGATTGATTGTGTATTTTTCAATTCCAATGCCTTGGATCATTTTTAATGTGATTAAAAATATGTTACATTGATGTTGTATGCTTTCCAAACTGATTTTCTTGAAATTGGGTTTCCAAAAATTTTCGGATGTCAAATGTGTTACATTAGCGTCTCGTTAGTGTATTTCGTTGTCTTGATTGTTTTGGCCGTCACAATTTTGTGACCAATGCCGAAGTAGTCTTGATAAAGTGTAGACTAGCTAGAGATACTTAGGGTGATAGTTTGATATTCTCAAAATTATTTGGAAATCTAAATGAATAAGAGTGTCTTCATCGATTTCAAGTTTTTCATGTATAGTATGATTATACATGGTAAGCATGATACAATGAAAGTGTTTCATTGGTACATCAAAGTAAAGTATATTACACTTGGTATTGTGAATTTGAACTACACGGATTGAGAAATTAGCTGATTAGAGAGCATGCCAAAAAGTAGTCGACTAGCACATCCACCAGTCGACTAGCACGTGCACCAGTCGACTAGCTAGTGCACAGTAGTCGAAAGTAGTCGACTAGCACATGCACCAGTCGACTAGTTCGTGCACAGTAGTCAAAAGTAGTCGACTAACACATGCATTAGTTGACTAACATATGCACCAGTCGACTAACAACATGCAAAGGTGGGATGATGGATGATTTTAGGGATAGATTCAATGTGATTGATGAAATGCCCTAAATCATTCCATATAGACATGGTGACTATAATCCTACAGCTTGGAGAAGAAGAAGATGAGACCAGAGTTTGAAATCCCTCACACATAATATGAAAACTAACGCCTTCCATTAATATGGGAAAAACCAGAGTTCTTATAGAGTTCGGGTTGTTGGGTAAACCCAAGCTCACTCTATACGGATATGCTCGAACCATGGAAATAAGATTTTCGGATTAATGGGTCGGTTTTCACTAGAAGCGTTGATTTGTTGAGTAAACTCAAGGTCAATGTAGACAGAGGCGAAATTGGGTAGTGTACATCAGATGTACGCGAATCAAGAGTTGATAACCCAATGTGTGTGCATACATCACGAGTTGATAGCACTAGTCGATAATTGCACCTGTGATGTAACTGGTATGCCTGATACCTGCCGATTGATCTAAGGTGGCTTGTTGGGTAAACCCAAGGTCATTTTAGTAATGTCGGATATCTATGATGCAATTGGTATGACTGATACCTACCGATTGACCTAAGGTGGCTTGTTGGGTAAACCCAAGGTCATTCTTAGCAATGTCAGATATCGACCCACTAGGACATTTTGTCATAATGTTTCTTGGATTCATAGTGAGGGTTATGGATTCTTTGAAACTAGTGGGAGCTATATGCATGTCATGCAAGTCCTTATGATCATGCATGTAATTCTATTCTAACATTCTTTCTCTCTTTCCCTTTAGGTTGATTGAAGATGACTTTCAGTGTGAATTTGCGCTCACTAATGGATTCGAACAAATTAACTGGACCTAATTTTCTTGATTGGCTGAGAAATCTGAGAATTGTTCTCATATCTGAGGAACTGGGCTACGTCCTAGATGTTCCACTTCCTGATCCACCTGCTGTTGATGCTTCTGATGAGGATCAGAAAGCTTATCGTAAGCATCTCAAAGACAGTGACATGGTTACCTGCATTATGCTCGCATCTATGTCACCAGAGCTGCAGAAGCAGCATGAGTCTATGGATGCTAATACCATAGTGTTTCATCTTAGGGAGCTTTTCGATGAGCAAGCTCGGTCTGAAAGGTTCGAGACCTCGAGGTTACTCTTCACTACTAAGATGACTCCAGGTTCATCTGCGGTGCGATATGCCTCAAAGATGAATGGGTATATGAGAGGTTGGTGTCTTAGGTTTTGTTATGGATTATGAATTAAGTGTTGACTTAATTCTAGTTGGATTATCTGATAGTTATTCACAGTTTGTGTTAAACTATCGGATGAACCAAATATCCACGACAATCCCTGAGTTGATCAATTTGCTCAAGACAGCAGAGCAATCTATCAAGAAGGTTAGTGGGACTGCAATCGTATTCCTTGTGCTATATGTAGATGACATATTATTACTGAAAAACGTTGTCTCTATGCTACAATCCGTGAAGATTTGGTTGTCCAAACAATTTGCCATGAAAGACCTTGGTGAAGCAACTTATATCCTTGGAATAAGGATCTATAGAGATAGATCAAAAAGATTGCTTGTTCTTTCACAATCAACGTACATAGACAAGATGTTAAAGAGGTTTAGCATGGAACAATCCAAGAGAGGGTATCTTCCCGTGACTCATGAGATAACACTCTCGAAATCTATGTGTCCTAAGACACAAGATGATAGGATGCGCATGAATATGATCCCGTATGCATCTGCGGTAGGATCTATCATATACTTATGTTATATGACGAGACCCGATGTATCATATGCTCTAAGTGTTCCGAGCAGATACCAATCGGATCTTGGTGAGGGTCACTAGGTGGCTGTCAAGAATATCCTCAAGTACTTGCGAAGGACTAAGGATGTTTTCTTGATATATGGAGATGGAAATCTCCAGGTGAGCGGGTATACAGATGCCAGTTTTCAATCTGATAAGGATGATTCTAAATCCCAATCAGGTTATATGTTCACACTGAACGATGGGACAATCAGTTGGAAGAGTTCCAAACAAGAGACGACTGCCGATTCAACAACCGAGGCAGAGTACATTGCCGTTTCAGAAACCGCAAAGGAAGCAGTTTGGATCAAGAAGTTCATTACTGAACTTGGTGTGGTTCCTAGCTGTGATGGACCCATACAGTTGTATTGTGACAACAATGGGGCTATTGCGCAGGCGAAGGAACCAAGGTCTCATCAACGATCCAAACACGTACTCCGCAGATATCATCTTATCAGGGAGATCATTGGACGAGGTGATATCCAGATAGAGAGAATTCTCACCGAGCAAAATATTGTTGAACCGTTGACAAAGCCATTATCACAAAAGATTTTTGACTCTCATGTACTCGCCTATGGTATTAGATATCAAGGCGATTGGCTTTATGTCAAGTGGGAGATTGTTAGAGTAGTGCCCTAAAGGCAATCGCCTTTAGCGCGTTTTGTACAAAGTTGTGTACATACTTTATGAATAAATAAAGAAAGGCATATTTCATTAATTTGATGTTCATTATTTATGAACTGATATTGATCAATAAGAAAATTAATGAAGTCCATGATATATGACATAACATGAAGGAAATTATTATGTGATCATACTACTGAGATTCCTATCATGTGCAATTATGTCAGTATCTAAATTATCCCTAGTCGTAGGATTATTGAAACTGGACATCGGTGATTCAGAGAGACTAGCACATCTCAAGTTCCTTGATTTGATCAAGCAGTGGATCTCAGAAACTGTAAATATGAGATATTTAGGGTTGAGATGTGAATGCTTACTAGAGGTAGTAAGTACATTGGATGACCTGCTATGAGATCATCACATGGATGTCCTATTCTAATGTCAGTGATAATCTCATCATAGCAATGGCACAACTATCCTTAGACTTGAGGTGTTCAAGGATATGTTAGATACTGATTCTGTGTTTTGACTCCATTCCTTGTTGCCTTACATAGGTCACTCATAGGGTGGTGATTGGGTACAGCTTGAGGTATTCGAAGGTAATTGAGTAGCCAATAGAGGATTCACCACTTCTGTGATAGGAGAAGATGATATCCATGGCCTCTTGTCAGGGTCATTACTTAGAAATCTCTGGCTGGAGTTCATATGTCATGAAAAGTGTCTTCAGTGACAAATAAAGTAACGAGTCCCAGGACAAGAACTGATATCACTTGGACTAGATTTGACGTAGTCAGTTTAGTGAGAGTTGACACTTTGCCCATACTCATAACCAAGTGGGGTATAACATGGTGAAAGGACGAATTGCACAGTAATTGTCTATGGAAAGGTTCGTGATATGATTCGTGATGAATATATGTTCATTCGTCAAACCAATTACTTTCTGGTCAATTGGGGGTCATAATGTGTTGCTAGATACCGCTCATGACTTGATCAGATTAAGTGTTAATCTAAGTGGCCAACATAACCGGGAACCTAATGGGTCACACGTATAAGAGTGATTCGGAGAATTCGTAAAATAGTTTTGGACAGAGATCCAATAAATGGAGAGCAATAGAATTAAATGGATCCCGATGAGATCGCGACATCGATATTGCTGAAAAAGGTTTCCGATAGTTTTTTCATACTGGGACCCGATAGGCCGGTAGGACCGACCCCAGTGTGACTGGACCACTTCAGCAGTTATATACATATATATATATATATATATATATTAAAGAATTAATTATTAATATATATATGTGTGTTTACGTGGATGGAAGGGAGAAGAGCAAATGTCTTTAGTCATTAATGTCTTTAAATGGTTAAAAACAAAATTGACTAAAAGACAAATATGCTAAAGGAGGTGATCTTTGTGGATGACAAGTGTCCATGAGAAGCAAAAGCTATTTAAAGACTAAAAGAAGAAGAGTGGTTCGTTTGTCTTAAAAAGGAAAAAGAAAGAGTTTCTTTCTCCAAGCTCACGATCATCTCTCAAGCTCTCCATCTTCTCCAAGCCTTCATCTTCTCTTCATCGTTGATTCATAGCTCTCCAAGGACAAAGGTAAGATCTAGCAGTCTTTACTTTGTTCTAGCTATTCCCTAGTCAAAGGGTTTGCCTCGGTTAGGTTTTCTGATCTCTGCGTGGATACCGTTAGAGACGGTTTCTTTTGGTCGTTATGGTTTGAGTTTGTTATATAGACACATGGATCCTGGCTTTCGGGAAGGTCCCGGAACAAAAAAAAAAATTTTCGCACCGTGTGCATGTGATGTACACACCGGAATTTTCCTACAATCGATCACCGGTCGAACCGGTCGGTCCGGTCTGATTTTCAAAACAGAGACCAAGATGGTTAATGTGAGACTTTTTATAGCTATTGTTGCTACAAAAGGGTGGCCTTTACATCAGTTAGACATAAAAAAATTCTTTTTTACATGGTTATATTGATGAGGAGTTGTACATGTTATCTCCTCAAAGGTATACCAAGGCTGGTCCCAATCAAATGTGTCATTTGCGGAGGTCTTTATATGATCTTAAGCAAGCTTCATGGCTCATAAGCTTACTGCTTCTCTTTGCCAGTAGAATTTTGTGCAATATGCTCATGATTCGTGTCTCTTCATTAAATCAGAAGGGGCTGGTTATATTGCTATTGTTGTGTATGTTGATGATGTGTTAATTATGGGTCCAACGGAGATCTGTATTCAACAAGTAAAACGATTTTTACATGAACTAAAGACATCAGATCTACAAAATATTTTCTTAGATCAGAACTTGCTAGGTCTGATAATGGTTTGTATGTGAATAAGAGAAAATATATGCTGTATATCCTCAAGGATGCAGGTTTGACATGTTCATTTCCTATTCCTTTATAGTGTGACAATTTGGCTACTGTTCATATTACTACTAATCCTATTTTTCATGAACAGACCAAACATTTAGAAATTGATTGTCATCTGGTTCGAGATAAATACAAAAAGGGCTTTGTTTTTCCTCAACATATTCTTTCAAAGTTTTAGTTGGCAGATATGTTTACTAAGGCTTTGTCAACTTCGGTTTTTTTCTTTTTTGATGTCCAAGTTGAGCTTGTGTGATTGGCACTAAGCAACACGTTGAGGAGGGGAGGGGTGCTGTAGAATATTTTTGTAATTGTATTTATTGTGTACAATACTATATTCTTCTATAGAGTGTATAATACTACTATATCGTATAGTTTTTAGTTGAGTTGCATTTTATGTAATGATAGTTATCGTTTTGTATGAACAATGATGGAGTATATACCATCCTCATTTTTCTTCGTAGAAATATAACAATAACCATTCATTTTGGTTTCTGATTTCTCTACTAAATCAAATCCCTATTGTGTTTTTCGGTTTCTTCAAACTCAATATTATATTTAGTATTAAATAAATTCTATTTTTATTTTTATTTATTCTCAAATTAAATAATTGATATCCATAAATTAAAATTAACGTATGATAATGCTTCATAACCAGTTAAATATTAAAAATATAAAATATTTTTACCAACTTTTTGTTAGTTCAATCAATTAAAAATAAAGTATATAATTAACGTATACTATATTTTTTCCTAATAATATCAATTCTCTATTAATAATAATTGATTATGCTAATGACATACAAAATTATTGTTAAAGTATCTTTTCACCTTAACCAAAAATTATCAAAAGAGTAACAAAATATTCTCTTTAATTTTTTAGGTTGATGATTCAAATATAAATCATTTAGTTATCTTTATATAATGTGTACCTTTGTTAAAATAAGTCATAGATAATATTAAAGCATAATACTCTTTATATAATATATTTTAAAATTTTAAATTGAAAAATCAGTATGTACGATAATTAAATTAAATTTTTTGTAAACATTCAAATAATATTTTAAATAAGTGAATTCAATTATTTATATGTTTGTTTAAATATCTATTTTTAATAAAAACATAATATATATTAATCTTTCTACGGTTTATTAACAAAAAATTAAAATAATCTTATATATATTAATTTTATTATATCTAATCTTTAGATAACTCCCATAGCTTAGTTTAATGGCTTTAGAGTCAATACAAACAAAAAGTAGAAGAGACATTATAACAGAGTTAGAGGCGAGGGAAGATAGTGGAGGGTTATAATAATGGAATGGAAAGTAGGGAACTATGGGGTTCGAAGGTGTCACTGGATGATAGTTAGAGCAGCTTGATGATGGCGGGTAATACGAACCATCATTAGCCAACGGCGGAGGGGATGCGTAGATGTTGGTTGGTTTATCTAATATTTAATATAAATTTTCTTAAATATATTTATGTATGGTCAATCATAGATTGTCTAATAACCTTAAAAGTTTGCCAATTTGATGATTATCTTAGCCAATTCAACATATATTCAACAATAATATATGCTATAATAACAAATAAAGAAATTGATTTATCTCTTGACATTGATGTTTTTATTTGAAAAGTCTACGTTTTTTACATTCTCAATGGCCTAAAAATGGAATCCACGGGTCTAAATCCATATATGAAACTCTTTAACTATACATCATGTGTTGTAGTCTCAAAATAAGAAACAAACTCAGCTTTTATGGTAAAAGTACGAGTCAAAGACTGCTTGACACTCCTCCAAGATATAGATCTATGGGTAAACATGAAGATATAACCTGAGGTTGATTTCTATGAATCAACACACCAAGTAAAATCTTAATTAAAGTACCATATTAACTTCATATTGTCGATTTGTCTGCATATAAGCATATACTGTAACATCCCATCTCCTATGGGAAGGATATTTTGGTAAATTGGGACGGACTAGGAGTATTAAATTATAGCTCGGCATGCGCATACAGTTTATAGCCTCTATGACTGATGGGTTGTTGCACTTACACATGGTAAACATGCATTCATGACATTTTCCGGCTTAGGTTTCAAATTGAGACCTTTTGTGAAATTTATGGGATAATCGTAATTGGAAAATTATTTGGAGTGCGCCATTAAGTGTTTTACATTTTTAGGAATTTATGGAAATTTTTCTGAAATTTTTCGAGGTTCGTGCCGGAACGAAAAATTTCAACTGACTGATTGAGTGAGCCTTTTCTGTGCTGAAAAGGGATTGCCTAATGGCATTAGATTATTGGATAATTGAGGTTAGGGAATTATTTTTGTGTCATGATTAGAGTTTAATTGGGATTAGTGCTAAATTAACTAAGATTAACTAGTTTTTGTCTTTTTCCCATTTAAATAGCCAAGTGTCTTCTCATTAATTAACTTTGTCTTATGTTAGTCTTCATCTACGACCTTCTTCTTAGGCTAGGATTAAATAAAGTCACTTGAAAGGCCATTTGCTCTCCATCATCCGAAACCTTGATTTTCTTCTTTGGTGTGATTTTTCTCCTTCGAATTCTCTTCTTCTTTTTCCATATAAGAAGGTTTGCCTTGGTTTCTTGCTTGCTTCTTCCTTGCACACCTAAGACCAAGCTAAAGCCTTGAGTTGACGATGATCTTGGTTATGCTTATGGAAGCCATGAATGAGGTATTAAGGTAGGAAGTGTGGAGAGGTTTAAAGACTTAGAGATTTGAAAGCTTGAACTTGTTTAAGGTGAGAATTTATGTTTGTATTTATTCTTATGGTAGTTAAAATCATTCATGGAGATCATTTATGCATTTATTTGATCATGAAAGTGGTAGGTTTGTATGGGTTTAAGACTATGCTTGAGTGAGGGAATGGGTTATGATAGTTAAAGAATGTGAAAGAGATGTTTTAATGATGTTTATGATGTTTAATGAATGGAAATAAATTATAGAAATTGGTTATGTGGGTGCTGCCAACTTTTGAATAATTATATAAGTATATGTTGTGATGAATTTGTGGTTGAATTAGAGGTATAAATGGATGCTTAGTGATGTGTTATTGGTGTTAGAAATGATAGGAGTTAGGTTAATGTTGAAAAGCTGGAAAATGCAATTTGACCTATTGCAATGTTTTGGTCATAACTAATTGTGTAGGTGAGCAAATGAGGTGAGGTTTGTGCCTAATAAAACTTTGGGATGTTGGCTTCAAATTTGAGTGAAATAGGTGTTGTTAAATTGTAATGTTAGGAAGGTGAATTTGTGCATGGAAAGTTTCTGGTTGTAGGGTCTGTAAACAGTATCCGCATATATGACCTGATTATTTTGCTGATTTTTCTAAATTAATTGAGATGGAATTTGGGAAAATGGTCTTCATGGAAGTTGTAGCATATTGCGTTAGCTTTCCATTGCCACTAATCTTGATATTTTTCGAGATGTATATTGGGAGATATGAACTGATTACTATTGACTGGTTTTGAGCATTTTGATTAAACCCAGCCTAAGTGTTGAGTTTGTGAGCTTGCGGATTGGAAACAATTTTAGCTAATTATGTGAACTGAATTGGTGTGAGTGATCTTCTGCAAAGTTCCAGAGGAAGGAATTATCTTGAAAATGATATATGGTGTGTAATTTTTAGAGGTCAGATTTGGGAGTTATGATTTTGCAAACATTGATCCTGCATTAGGTTATGAATTGCTGATCATGGCAGTAACTTCCACAACGGTTTTGACATTGTTAGAAATTGAATTGGAAATTGAGTTCTTCATGAAAATTGAAGTTTGAGAACTTATCTTTTCAGGGATATAAGGTAGTGAATTTTGTGACATTTTTGCTAAGAGTTATGCTGATTGGGAAATTACTGACCAGATTGGTTAATTTCTGTATACAGATTCTTTGTCGAATTGTTTGACCTAGTTAGAAAGTGAATTTGATTTTGGGTTGTTTATGAAAGTTGTAGATGACATTGTGAACTTATTGAGCATATTTATGTGGTAATTTTTGGCTGAAAAATCAGAGAGTTATGGAATTTGCAATGTACTGGTCTGTTTTAATGGGATTTGAGTAGGCAGTAGCTTTGAAGGGATTTTTGACACCCTTAGGGGTGAGATTGATTTTTATGGCCTTCTTGAGAATTGTAGAGGGTTTTATGATCTTTCCAATGATATATAGTTGGTAATTTTCTGAATTGTGTGTAATGAGTTATTGGTGTTGAAAGTTGGATTGGAAATCAAGAAATTAAAGAAGGGAATAAGGGTTAGGTATATATATAGATATTAATGGTTTAAATTGAATTTTGGTGATTCTTTTGTCAATTTCTTTTCCGTCCGACGTCCGATTGACCTGATTCTTGAGGCATCGGATTTGTGAAATATTGAATTTTATTTTGTGAGAAATTGGGAATTTTTAGACGGGAAATTGACGTAGCCCCGGGAAATTGTTCTATGGTCACTGTTTTATTTATTTTTGGACCGATCGGGGTCCGAATTGAGTGCTGTCAGTGGCTATAGTTTTCTAATTTTTGATAGAATTTTTATGATGGGAAAAATTTAGATTTAGGGCCGGAAATCTCATGAACATGCATTATACACTTACATGTGCATTATATTAGTTCGAATTGGATAATTAGTGATCGGATTTCCTCTCTGTTTGTTATAGAGGCACATTTGGAGCGTCGATCTACTGACGTTACTAAAACTTCCAGATGTTAGCTCGGAAGTACAGGTGAGTAACCTAGTTGGTTCCTCAACCTTATGTGTTTAAGATTTTGCAATTATGCCATGTGGAGATAATGGAGGGTTTATGTGTGTTTGATTTTGATTGATTTCGGACCATAGGTGTCCAAATATTTGGAATGAGATAACGGTGCTACTTGTGTGTAACTATGTGTGAATGTTTATATTGGAGATCTCGGACCAAAGGTCCGAGGAAATGGAAAATTGATATTGAAGTGTTAATTATGCATTTCAATACATTGGATGTGACTTTTAAATGCGATATGGTATGATGCAATAAATTGGAAAAATATATGATTGAAATACCGGACCGAAGGTCCGAAGAAATAGGAAATGACATTGAATGTAAGTGATAGAAATAACTGTAAATGGAAATTGGAACATATGCATTCATGCATAAGGACATGATCAGATAAAAGCGGTTGTGGCCGGAGCGACCATCGTATCGAGCATATCACGCCCAACGTATATGAGAGCTTTCAGCTCAATGCACAGGACCTCAGGTCCAACGTATTCAGAGCCTCAGGCTCAATGTATTAGGGCTTCAAGCCCAATGTTTCAGAGCCACTGGCTCAACGCAATGTGCCCGTTCTTCGGGGCGCCAGAGCATGCAGTCACAACAACGTAATGAAAATAGAAAGGGTCTCATGTGCATTGCATATATGGTATGATTGAATTTGGATTGTATGAAAGGTGATATGCCTTACATTTGTGAAATGTAATGGTATGTAGTATTTGAGATTACATTTGTGAATCGTGATTGTATGTGATATTTGGTAAGCTGATTGAACATGCATGAATTGAGTGAACCATCGATGATGGTTTCTCACTGAGTTCGCAAAACTCACCCAAAATTTGCATCTATTTTTCAGGACTTAGAAGAATACCCCGTTAAGCAACGGGCGTATGACATCTGTTGGTTGAGGAAGCAGAGAAGTGGTCAGGATCAGTTCGCGTCTGTCTTAGTATTTCTATTGTTGGACTTTTGTATTACTAAATTGGACAAGTTGTAAAGTCAATTGACTGAAATAAATTGTAAATGTAAAAAGGGCCCCAAGGTCATTGAATTGTTTATATAAATTGTTTTCCGCATTCACGATAATATGTGTGAGTATGTGTTAAAAAAGTTATCTTGAGTTTTCTCTTGAGTGATGTAGCACGCCACCCTCATGGGCACGGACTGGATATCACCGTCGATGTCGGGTTCAGTCTTGCGGGAGTGGGATGTTACATTTAGGTGGTATCGAGCCGAATACAATCTTACATGGGCATTCGAAAAAAAATGTGTGTCAAGTTATGTGCATTTAAGTCATGTCACGGCGAGACGGTGACAATCGATCTCAGATGTAGCATCTGAGTCGTATGCATAAGTATGTCTCGATCGTTTAGCGATTAGAAAAAGTGAGAAAAGGATAATGTGTTAGAATGTGAGAAAAGGAAGTAATGGATATTGCACTGATAGGAAAGAGGGTATGGTTTGATCGGATAGACGAATATTTAGTGTATTGAGATTGATGGGTATATTGTGAAGTGCAAAATTGGAGTGATATTGGGTATATCCTTGAATATGAGTTAGAAATAAAGACTATAGTTGTAAATTAATAGAGGAAAAATAGAGATGTGATAATGGTAAGATTTACAGTGTATAAGGTAAATGAAAATAAAGTGTATCTCTGATAGTGGGACTACCCTCATGGGTGAAATGAGCAAGCATAAATGAATAATTTGCGTGAACATGATATAGGAGGTAATCAGTGGCCTATTACGTAAGCTCCGATTATGATACCTGTAGCTCAAGTTCAAAATGAGTGGGAGTAAGGCATGAGAATGCTCAGAATGATCAATTGAGAAAGAAGTGAGACAGTTAAAGATGTTCGCATTGGTAGTGAGCTTGAGGGAATAAAAAGAGGGACATGAATATAGTAAGGTCCCCATGATCAAGAATTGGTACCAAAAAGAGAATGGTTATCGAGAAGTAAATACAATTAAGGTATTCTTAACAGTACGATCTATTAACGGGCAAATTGATGGGACTATAGAGATATATTGTCAGATAGGATGTGATGATTAGGGTAATGATGGCAAGATAGTAGAGGGAAAGAAATTGTTTAAGTGCTCTTCAGAGATTGATCTTTGTGAAGTATCAAGCGTAATTGATATGTATATCTATAGTGATGGAAAAAAAATATAGTTGATTGATAAAGTTTTATGAGCTGTATTAAATCTAGCATAGACTTAATCGTGAGAGATAAAAATATGCTACTGAAAAAGTGTACATTACGTTAATGAGATGACTTTGATTATGTAAGAGAAGTACTGCATATTAAGAAAATATTAATTGCGAATTTGAGGGGATTAAAAGTTCGTGTATACTTTGTGTAATTATGTTTTGAAAGTACGAGATCGATATAACGATTGTTTATTCAAGTCAGTGGGTGATCTATCGTAAATAAATTGCGTTATGTGGAGAAATTTTGGTAAGGAACATGTGGCAGAATATGATATGATGAGAAAAATTAAACAAAAATTGTTCCTCATTGGAGACGTTCGATAATGAAAGAGTTAGGAGTCAACTAAGGTTATTGTATTACTGAAAAGGAACATGTCTAAATTGTGTTTGGAGTGGATAAGGGATATAAGCATAAGGAATAGATGAATTGGTATAGTTGAGGAAATTGGTTGACATACAAGTCTCATAAGAGTGAATCTTAACCTAATTGAATGAATAATGGATGGATTAGTATGCGAACATGGGATATTGGGAGAATTAATCAAGATATAGGTTTTGATAAAATGTGGAAGTTCAAAAGATATGGGTATGTGGAATTGGGAATTTATTAGAACTAACGGAATGCTAGATGCATATAGAAATTGTCAAAGATTTTCTGGTTTTAGTAAATTAATAAGAATATTTAAGGAAAACATGTGAATGTTATGACTGATGATCATAAAGGAGACATTTGGAGAATTTACTATCTATACTGAAGTGTTCCATTAATCTATTGACATTGTATAAAGTGATTTTATGCACCTTGGGACAAATATGAATCCATGGGCGGTATTATGCTTGATGATTTAAAATTTGTTATATTGAGTGTGGCCTAAAAGCTTGGAGATATTAATCGTACAGAACTAGTTTGGAGATGTCTATGAATATGCAAATCCATACCGATTGAGTTATTTCGGGCATTTGAATGATTTGAAAAGGATTCAACGGCTGATTAATTCAAACTAAGACAATGATGCAATTCAAGGGATTGAACAAAGAAATAAATAAATTCAATTGCAGAAGATCAAAATTTGGGCAATAAGGTTATCATATCTAGTGTATTATTGAGTGTTAATAGTCGAACTGACACAAAAGGGGCAAAAGAAATTATTATTAGCTATGGGAATTTTAAAGTTGGTGTGCATCAAAGCGGATTGGCAAAACCCGAAGTGAGGATGTAGAAATTGTAAACTGTATTGAGGAACGGGAATTAACTCCAATTGTGAGGAAAGTGATAGGTATAGTTCGGATTAAGAGATATGGGTGATACTTATTACGGGAACTGTTAGTGAAGATATGGGTGATACTTATTACGGGAACTGTTAGTGAAAATGTAAGGAATAATCGAAGCTGTATGTACTAGCAAGAGTGTATTGACATAGTAATTGAAAGGTTAGACTGGGAAATCAAATGATTATCAGTAAATGGTTCGAGAAAGCATAAGAAACAATCGAAGCGTTATGTTCTAGTAACTTGATTCCTGAAGACAAATGTGAAATTGATAATTTTGGACTTCATTGGGATATGAGATTGATATATAGTGCAAAGGGATTATGGCATGACAATCATTATATTGGTGTCACCATTCGAAAAGCGTATAAGGGGTCTTATTGCCAAAAAGGAGTCGTTATCCCTATATTATGTGATCAGGGCAATAAAGTGAAAGGTTAAGGAATTTAAGATGGTGACAATGAATCGAATTGATTCACACCGAGGTTACAAATATCATGAGATTTGTGTTTTGATAATAACGAAATCTGATAAGCGATAAATGAAATATTTTGAAGGGTATGGCCTCGGCCAAAAAGGTACTTAAATGGAAATAAAGGTGTAGTTAAGGGAAATTGAATTCGTGATGAGGGGCCTCTAGGTGATTGTGGTGTAAATAGCATTATGGATTGGTAAGCTAGAATAAAACCTAAAAGATGATTCGGATTCACAAAATATTTCATAGACATAATTGGAAATAGTGTTAGGATTCGATATATATGTTATTAATAGTGATGATAGTGAAAGTGATAAATTGCGCATAATCATGAAAAACAGTAAAATAATGGAAAGCTTGAGAAAGGGAAATAGAGTCGTTGATTGTTTTGATCTCCGTTCATTGACCGAATGTGGTCGTGTAGCGAAATCAGTGGGAAACAGAGTGTATTAATCGAAAAGAATCCCCTGCCTTCCTGATCAACCGTATATGAAATTTCGCGGACGAAATTTTTATTAGGAGGGGAGAATTGTAACATCTCATATCCTATGGGAAGGATATTTTGGTAAATTGGGACGGGCTAGGAGTATTAAATTATAGCTCGGCATGCGCATACAGTTTATAGCTTCTATGACTGATGGGTTGTTGCACTTACACATGGTAAACATGCATTCATGACATTTTCCGGCTTAGGTTTCAAATTGAGACCTTTTGTGAAATTTATGGGATAATCGTAATTGGAAAATTATTTGGAGTGCGTCATTAAGTGTTTTACATTTTTAGAAATTTATGAGAATTTTTCTGGAATATTTCGAGGTTCGTACCCGGATCGAAAAATTCCAACTGACTGATTGAGTGAGCCTTTTCTGTGCTGAAAAGGGATTGCCTAATGGTATTAGATTATTGGATAATTGAGGTTAGGGAATTATTTTAGTGTCATGATTAGAGTTTAATTGGGATTAGTGCCAAATTAACTAAGATTAACTAGTTTTTGTCTTTTTCCCATTTAAATAGCCAAGTGTCTTCTCATTAATTAACTTTGTCTTATGTTAGTCTTCATCTACGACCTTCTTCTTAGGCTAGGATTAAATAAAGTCACTTGAAAGGCCATTTGCTCTCCGTCATCCGAAACCTGACTTTTCTTCTTTGGTGTGATTTT
This sequence comes from Erythroxylum novogranatense, assembly GCA_029891385.1. NCBI lineage: Eukaryota > Viridiplantae > Streptophyta > Magnoliopsida > Malpighiales > Erythroxylaceae > Erythroxylum > Erythroxylum novogranatense. The sequence continues at coordinate 51,155,925 of CM057235.1, read as the reverse complement.
TCTCCTTCGAATTCTCTTCTTCTTTTTCCATATAAGAAGGTTTGCCTTGGTTTCTTGCTTGCTTCTTCCTTGCACACCTAAGACCAAGCTAAAGCCTTGAGTTGATGATGATCTTGGTTATGCTTATGGAAGCCATGGATGAGGTATTAAGGTAGGAAGTGTGGAGAGGTTTAAAGACTTAGAGATTTGAAAGCTTGAACTTGTTTAAGGTGAGAATTTATGTTTGTATTTATTCTTATGGTAGTTAAAATCATTCATGGAGATCATTTATGCATTTATTTGATCATGAAAGTGCTAGGTTTGTATGGGTTTAAGACTATGCTTGAGTGAGGGAATGGGTTATGATAGTTAAAGAATGTGAAAGAGATGTTTTAATGATGTTTATGATGTTTAATGAATGGAAATAAATTATGGAAATTGGTTATGTGGGTGCTGCCAACTTTTGAATAATTATATAAGTATATGTTGTGATGAATTTGTGGTTGAATTAGAGGTATAAATGGATGCTTAGTGATGTGTTATTGGTGTTAGAAATGATAGGAGTTAGGTTAATGTTGAAAAGCTGGAAAATGCAATTTGACCTATTGCAATGTTTTGGTCATAACTAATTGTGTAGGTGAGAAAATGAGGTGAGGTTTGTGCCTAATGAAACTTTGGGATGTTGGCTTCAAATTTGTGTGAAATAGGTGTTGTTAAATTGTAATGTTAGGAAGGTGAATTTGTGCATGGAAAGTTTCTGGTTGTAGGGTCTGTGAACAGTACCCGCATATATGACTTGATTATTTTGCTGATTTTTCTAAATTAATTGAGATGGAATTTGGGAAAATGGTCTTCATGGAAGTTGTAGCATATTGCGTTAGCTTTCCATTGCCACTAATCTTGATATTTTTCAAGATGTATATTGGGAGATATGAACTGATTACTATTGACTGGTTTTGAGCATTTTGATTAAACCCAGCCTAAGTGTTGAGTTTGTGAGCTTGCGGATTGGAAGCAATTTTAGCTAATTATGTGAACTGAATTGGTGTGAGTGATCTTCTGCAAAGTTCCAGAGGAAGGAATTATCTTGAAAATGATATATGGTGTGTAATTTTTAGAAGTCAGATTTGGGAGTTATGATTTTGCAAACATTGATCCTGCATTAGGTTATGAATTGCTGATCATGGCAGTAACTTCCACAACGGTTTTGACATTGTTAGAAATTGAATTGGAAATTGAGTTCTTCATGAAAATTGAATTTTGAGAACTTATCTTTTCAGGGATATAAGGTAGTGAATTTTGTGACATTTGTGCTAAGAGTTATGCTGATTGGGAAATTACTGACCAGATTGGTTAATTTCTGTATACAGATTCTTTGTCGAATTGTTTGACCTAGTTAGCAAGTGAATTTGATTTTGGGTTGTTTATAAAAGTTGTAGATGACATTGTGAACTTATTGAGCATATTTATGTGGTAATTTTTGGCTGAAAAATCAGAGTTATGGAATTTGCAATGTACTGGTCTGTTTTAATGAGATTTGAGTAGGCAGTAGCTTTGAAGGGATTTTTGACACCCTTAGGGGTGAGATTGATTTTTATGGCCTTCTTGAGAATTGTAGAGGGCTTTATGAACTTTCCAATGAGATATAGTTGGTAATTTTCTGAATTGTGTGTAATGAGTTATTGGTGTTGAAAGTTGGATTGGAAATCAAGAAATTAAAGAAGGGAATAAGGGTTAGGTATATATATAGATATTAATGGTTTAAATTGAATTTTGGTGATTCTTTTGTCAATTTCTTTTCCGTCCGACGTCCGATTGACCTGATTCTTGAGGCATCGGATTTGTGAAATATTGAATTTCATTTTGTGAGAAATTGGAAATTTTTAGACGGAAAATTGACGTAGCCCCGGGAAATTGTTCTATGGTCACTGTTTTATTTATTTTTGGACCGATCGGGGTCCGAATTGAGTGCTGTCAGTGGCTATAGTTTTCTAATTTTTGATGGAATTTTTATGATGGGAAAAATTTGGATTTAGGGCCGGAGATCTCATGAACATGCATTATACACTTACATGTGCATTATATTAGTTCGGATTGGATAATTAGTGATCGGATTTCCTCTCTGTTTGTTATAGAGGCACATTTGGAGCGTCGATCTACTGACGTTACTAAAACTTCCAGATGTTAGCTCGGAAGTACAGGTGAGTAACCTAGTTGGTTCCTCAACCTTATGTGTTTAAGATTTTGCAATTATGCCATGTGGAGATAATGGAGGGTTTATGTGTGTTTGATTTTGATTGATTTCGGACCATAGGTGTCTGAAATATTTGGAATGAGATAACGAAGTGCTACTTGTGTGTAACTATGTGTGAATGTTTATATTGGAGATCTCGGACCAAAGGTCCGAGGAAATGGAAATTGATATTGAAGTGTTAATTGTCATTTCAATACATTGGATGTGACTTTTAAATGCGATATGGTATGATGCAATAAATTGGAAAATATATGATTGAAATACGGATCGAAGGTCCGAAGAAATAGGAAATGGCATTGAATGTAAGTGATAGAAATAACTGTAAATGGAAATTAGAACATATGCATTCATGCATAAGGACATGATCGATAAAGGCGGTTGTGGCCGAGCAACCAATGTATCGGGGCATATCACGCCTAACGATATATGAGCTTTCACCAATGCACGAGACCTCGAGTTCAACGTATTCAGAGCCTCAGGCTCAATGTATTAGGGCTTCAAGCCCAATGTTTCAGAGCCACTGGCTCAACGCAATGTGCCCGTTACTGGGACAGTTTCAGGCGCACGGTCACAACAACGTAATGAAAATGGAAAGGGTCTCATGTGCATTGCATATATGGTATGATTGAATTTGGATTGTATGAAAGGTGATATGCCTTACATTTGTGAAATGTAATGGTATGTATTATTTGAGATTACATTTGTGAATCGTGATTGTATGTGATATTTGGTAAGCTGATTGAACATGCATGAATTGAGTGAACCATCGATGATGGTTTCTCACTGAGTTCGCAAAACTCACCCAAAATTTGCATCTATTTTTCAGGACTTAGAAGAATACCCCGTTAGGCAACGGGCGTATGACATCTGTTGGTTGAGGAAGCAGAGAAGTGGTCGGGATCAGTTCGCGTCTGTCTTAGTATTTCTATTCTTGGACTTTTGTATTACTAAATTAGACAAGTTGTAAAGTCAATTGACTGAAATAAATTGTAAATGTAAAAAGGGCCCCAAGGCCATTGAATTATTTATATAAATTGTTTTCCGCATTCACGATAATATGTGTGAGTATGTGTTAAAAAAGTTATCTTGAGTTTTCTCTCGAGTGATGTAGCACGCCACCCTCGCGGGGCACGGACCTGGATATCACCGTCGATGTCGGGTTCAGGTCTTGCGGGAGTGGGGTGTTACATATACTCTTTAGTTCCTTGAAGGTACTTTAATACTTTGTTTGCAGCTATTCAATAATCTAATCCTGGGTCACTCTAATATTTGCCTAACATTTCAATAGTAGATGCAATGTCAAGTCTTATACAAACCTTAAGCCTACATTAGGCTTCTGACTGTAGCAGCATATGAAATGTTTTTCGATTGTTCCCTTTCAAAATCATTTTTTGGGCATTGATCCAAATTGAAACTATCACTTTTTGCAATGGGTGCTACACTTGGTGAACAATTTTTCATCTAAAATCCCTTTAAAAGTTTTATTAATATAGGTTTCTTGAGACAAATTAAAATTACCAAGAAACCTATCTCGATGGATCTTGGTGCCAATGGCATAAGATGTATATATGAATCTTTTAAGCTTGCAAACCAAATGATCATCTTTATTATATGATAATCCTTATGGTCCTCTCCCTCTAGGCCATCATTTAAGAAAGTCGTTTTCACATCTTTTTGATGTAATTTCATGTCTAAATGAGCAACTAATTCTAAAATTATATGAAGTGAATTTTTTTAAGACACAAGAGAAAATGTATATGTGTAATTGATTCATTCTTTTTGAGTGAATCCTTTAGCAATGAGTATTGCCTTATATCTCTTAATGTTGCCTATTAAGTCTCTCTTTTTTTAAATAGCCATTTGCAACCTATGACTTTTTCTCTTTTAGGTAACTTAACAAGATCTCAAACATCATTATTCTTTATGGAATTCGTTTCTTCCTTTATGACATTGTACCGTAAATTTGATTCTTTGTTACTTATGGCTTGTGAAAAGATTTCATGATCATTCCCAGCTCCTATACTGTAGTTAAATTCTTGTAGATATAAAACATAATCAGTAGTAATAGTTAATTTTCTTATTCTAATAGATCTCCTTATTGTTGCACCAACATCCTCATATGAAGTTTGTTATTTAACTGGTTGCTAAATGCTTTTAGGCAATTTTTGAATAACTAGATCTATTGAATTATCAGCAACTTGTGGAATTTCTTGATTGTCATTTATGTCAATTGTAAGTTGTTGAATTTTAACAGATGGTTGTACAACGTCTATTTAAACCTAAGGAGTGTTGTACATCATAATCACTTTATTGTTTGATGGGGTAGGCTAAGTATCCAAATAACCATTATTAGAAACTATATATTGAAATTCATCCCTCCCACTAATCAAGTTGTTCTTTAAGAAATTTTGCATTTCTTGATTCGACAATTTTAGTATGATGTGATGGATAATAAAATTTATATCCTTTAGACCTTTCAACATATCCAATGAAACACCTACTTATAGTCCTTAGGTCCAATTTCTTCTTTTGTGGATTATAAATTCTTATTTAATATGGACATCCCTAAACGCATACATGTCGCAAACTTGGTTCTAACATTTAAATAACTCAAATAACATTTTTGAAACAACCTTGGTTGGCACCTGATTTAATATATACATTGTCATTTTAACCGCTTTAGTCCATAAGGACTTGGGAAGTTTGAAGCTACTTAACATGAACGTACCATGTTTAATAATGTTTGGTTTCTTTTTCTGTCACACCATTCTAGTTTAGAGATCCAAATATAGTGTATTAAGCTACTATCCCATTTTCCTAAAGATACCTCGTAAATAGACAATGTGCTTGCCCACCTCCAATATATCTACCATAATATTTCCCACCTATATCAGACCTTACGATCTTAATTTGCTTACCACATTGTTTTTCTACTTTAGCTTTGAATATTTTAAAAGCATCTAGTGCTTTATTCTTGTTATGAAGCAAGTCTACATATTGTAAGCGATCTAGAAGGGGGGTTGAATAGATCTTTAATCTTTTTGAAAAATTCTACAATAAAATCAAAAGTTAATTCACACAAAAACAATTTAAACAAATTTAAATATAAAGAGTAGGGAAGAAGAGCAAACACTATTTTTATAGAGGTTCGGTGCTAAGACCTATGTCCTCTACCTAAGCTCCCACTTAGGATTTTGCAAACCACTTTATTACACACTTTGTAGTTCAGTGTGAACTCTTACAATATCGCTTGATTTCCGGCTCAAGCTACCTTTACACTTGATTTGTCTTCCGGCACAAATCCTACCAACACCACTTGATTTTCGGCTCAAGCTACCTTTACACTTGATTTGTCTTCCGGCACAAATCCTACCTCACACGTGACCTTTCACTAGTCACTCAAATTGTAAGAGAAATAATATAAAGATTGAAGAACAAAGCTCAATACATTGTGTAACAAGATAAGAGCAATAGTGAGCAAATATGTAGCAATAGAAGAGTATTTTCACTTGTGGAACATCCGTCCACTCTTCATCAATCATCCACTCTTTATACTTGAAGAAAATAGCTGTTGCAAGCCATTCTAGCCGTTGTATAATTGATATGACCGTTCCTTAATATCCTCCTTTCCATTTGTAGCTAATTGAACCGTTGGAGTCTGTTCGTTGTACTCATAAGTCGACTTGTCGAGTGTATAAGCCGACTTGTGTGAACGACTTATGTAAAATTTCATCTCCGCTCTTCAATAAGTCGACTTATGCTGTGTAAGTCGACTTGTGTCCTTCGATAAGTCGACTTATGGACTATTAGTCGACTTGTGTTGACAGATCTTCATATATTAGTCGACTTATGATGTTCTAGTCGACTTATGTTGTTCTCACTTGATATATAAGTCGACTTATGATGTGCTAGTCGACTTATGTTGGCTTCAACGATTATATTGCATGAAATCTTGATCTTTAATTGTTGGGATACATATCTTTGAAGTTCCTTATCGATAATCTTCATCCTTGAATATCTCTTGCACATTTAAGGTAATTTTCATCTTGATTCCACAATGATTAATCTCTTTCCCATCAAAGATTAATGCTATCTTGATTTGCACAATTCTTTTATTGAATATCAATCCCAAAATACCTTAAACAATTTCTTAACCAATTCTATACATTTTATTATTATCAAAACATAAGTGGGATTTAATTTGTCAACCACCATTGATCCAACACATATATCATGAGTAGTCATCTACAAATGTGATTAAGTATTTCTGACCATACGAGTCCATATCAGAAATACAAATATCCATATGTATGTTCTCTAATATGTTTGAACTTCTCTTAGCACCTTTCTTTGACTTGTTAGTCTGCTTTCCCTTTATGCAGTGCATACAAGTTTCAAAATCAGTAAAATCCAAAGTTTTAAGTACTCTATCATTCACCAATCTTTTAATCCTTTCTATGGAGATATGTCCTAATCTCTAGTGCCACAACATAGAAGAATTTTTATTTATAACATAACGTTTTGTTCTAATATGAACACGTGTTACATTTTAATAAGTATTCTCTTATGAATGAATTAAAACAAAAAAGACCATCAAATAATGTGCCAACAAATTCAAATTAATAATTTAACTTTAAAGATTCATCTGAAAAATGAAATGAATATCCAAAAGATACAAGCCTTAAAACCGAAATCAATTTCCTAAAAAAATTGGGAATATAAAATGTCTTTTCAAATTAAAAAAATACAACACTTAAAATTAAATTGCAATCTCCAACAGCCTCTATATGGAAACACATCTTATTTCCAAATAAGATATATCGCTTACTTCCTATTGGCTTCTTTAGGTTTTGTAAATCCTGCAACTCATTTGTAATGTGGATTTGTACAATTAGAATCAATCCACCATGTATCATGACAAATTTCAGCTATATTAGATTCAAAGCAAACTAGTAAGATTAGATTACCTTTCTTTTCAAGTCATTTCTTATGTTTGACAGATTCCTTCTTGATGTCAGCTTGGGCAGGTATTTGACCTTTTCCCCCTTAAGTTGATTGATTTTTTCTTTTTTCTTTGAACAACCAAACGTGCACCCTGCGAACTTTTTCCGTATTATCAATAATTTTCCTTCTTCTCAAAACACATATGGTCACTAATTCGTTTATTGACCACTTATCCGTATGTGTATCATAAGAGATTTTTAAGGGTTTGTATGGTGATAGAAGGGTGTTCAAAATGCAATGCATGAGGAAAGATTCGGATATCTCTACCTTAAGTTTCTTTAATTAAGTCGCAATTCCTTATCTTTATGATGTGCTCTCGCAACTCAAACACCTATAAGCATTGTAAATGAAAATTTTATAGTCAGGGTGCTTGCAAGTGCTTTGTTTGAAGTTTTGAATTGCTCATTAATAGCCTCAGCAGAGCGTGGACATTTTCATGTTATTCTACAAAACCACAAATGCTAGCAAAAATTTTGGTTTTTATGAACATCACATTTAGGTGATTAGATCGGTCATAAAGTTTATAAATAGCAATTTTAGTTGTAGTGCTAGCCTCATTACTTAGGTGGTCATCCTTCCATATAGCATAATCAATGTCTATCCACCTCAGACGAATAAGAATTCTATCCTTCCAAATCTTATAGTTTTCATCCCTCAGTTCGGGAATTTCACAACTTGTATTAAAGAAACTAACAGTTTGAATAACTGCATAATTTAAACATATATGCTACCTATCAATAAATTGAAATTAACATATATAACCAATGTAAAATATATCTTAAACGACATAAATTAAATGACATAAAAATTGCACGTGGGCTAAAATTTTAATTCAAACAAATTTATGTTGAAGTTTAAAATAAAACTATCAAATTATATTTCAATTTCTAATAACTATGGGAAAATTATAAAAATGATTTAATATTTCATCCTAATTAATCATTCAAATATAATAAAATTTATTGTATCAAAATAATTAATTATAATTAAATTTCTCTACTTTTTATGTGATGAAGTTCATAAATATATAATTTTATATAATTAAGGTTGTTTTGGCTAAGCACTAGTAATTAATCACTAAAGTATTTTATTCAAAATTTTATTCACAATGCAAAAGATATTAATTATATGAATAAAAATTGATAACCTATTTGATGGCGTGTGGAGTCTGGTGGTGGTTGGAAGTAATGGTTATGGTGTTTAGATATGATGGTTGAAGTTTTGTAAAAATTGGAATTTCCTGAGTACAAATGAACAGGAAGTTTGTAAGGCAAATTCCAGAAAAATGGCTTGGAATTTGGAGGTGATTCTTGAAGAAAAATTGTAGAATAGGATGTGAGGTACAACTTTGGTGGAGGAATCGTGGCAATCTGATGTCTAGAAAAAAAGTTATGAATTTTTTTGATAGGTTGAAACTGCGGGCTCAACAATTAGACGATTTCAAAGTACATTTATACGGATGGGCATTTTGGGGTAATTTTTTAGGCTAAATTAAAGTTCAAGAAGTGAAATACAACATTGATGAAGGAAGTTTCTCGACCTGATGAGTAGAAAAAAAAGATATGAATTTTCTTGCACAAGACGTTTTGGAAATGGAAAGCTGGAATTGTGGAATTCGGTTGGAAAGTTAAATGGGTGAAAGTTAGGTGATTGTTTTTGGAAACAAACAAAACCCTTTAGTTTTTGAAAACTAATAAAACCCTATGATATGTTTTAGGAAAACATTCAAACCCTTAAGAATTGCAAAGCAAATTCTCTCACTTTTCATTCATCATAATCTATCTTACAAATATAGAAGGCTAGTTGTTTAAATAGGAAAGTTTTAGACTAGGATAACCACAATCCGATTTCTTCAACCTTTTTGGCTTCCCTCCAACAACTAATGCACTATAAATACAAATAAAATGTCCCATAATTGTCTATAAAACTACAAGTTGTAGAAATTAAAAGGAAACTTAAATAGAAATAAATAAGAAACTAATGAACTTTAAAAGCCCTTATTCATCACATAACAAAAGAAAACTTTATCAAGCACTTAGGTTGAACGTCCAAAACGTCTTAGGCTCTATCTTGGGCTTCAACGTGTCAATTTAAGGGTTGGTCAATGGTTCTACATTGATCAAGGCTCATAATGTTTGTGAGCTTGACTTGGGCTTCACAAATACAAGCTTTGCAAAGGCCAAAAGGTTGAAACAAAACCTATAGCTTCATTATAAGCTTGGATAGGCTCCTTCACTGTAGAAATTGTTGGGCTTGATGGTCCTCCATCACAAAACTTGTAGCTTCATTGTAGGCTTGGATATGCTCCTTCACCGTAGAAATTGTTGGGCTTGATGGTCCTCCATCTCTATTTCATGTTGAATGTTTAATACAAATATAAATTTAAAACAATATATCATGATATCATCTTCAATTCAATTATAAAGGCTCACTATACGACCCATGTGGGCCCAGGTTCAAGCCTTTGCAACTACATTTGATCTACCTAAAATGAACATTTTAAAATATGATAGGGCTATTATACTACTCTTGGTGGCTACACGTTTCCAAGTTATCTGGAAAAAGAGGAATAACAGAAGGTTTAAAGATCAATCTACTTCAATAATTTCTCCTATAGAACTCACTACTGCCAGCATAAGGGAGCAATTGATCATCAATCAGTTAAACCTATACTGTAGTAGGAGAATGACTTTAGTATGGAGAATATAACAATAGTCTTTTCAGATATTTCCAAAGAATTAACTACTCAATCCACAATGCAGAAATTAAATCCAACCACAGTTTGCAACTGAACTTAGGATTATACAAGCAGATGATTCTTTGCAGTTTTAAGGAAATTGAGAAATTGTTCAATACTGACACTCCAGAAAATATTTCCCCCTTTTTTTGGGTTGAACACAGCATGAAGAACATTATTATTTATTCACCATCAATGGAATATTGTTCAAATAGTGTTAAACAATGGGGTTTTTTCAAGGAAAAGAAAGGAAGATCAATAAAGCTTTAAACCGGATACCTGTTTAGGAACATTGTGACCTCCTCCCTGTTCTCTCTTTTCTGGATAGACACTGAAGTCCTTGTAAACCTTTGAGGAAAACAATCCCAGAAGAATGGAATTCAAATTAGAAATACCAAATTTGACTAAAGAGATAGATTGAAGAAGGAGTAGAGTAAGGTTATGAAGTATGAATCAATACTGACCTGAGTCATGATCTCCCACACTAGATTGTCACAGAAGAGTTAAGCCCTTAAAGAGATTTCTCCCTCATCCAGAAATAAAGCAAACTCTTAGTGATGCATTATAGCCCTAATCCCTAAAGGATGTCTGCGATGGAGTCGGTTACTTGAGAAGAGTAGTTGGCTGAGCAAAGAACAGAGAAGAGGTTGTTCCCTGGAACCACTACAAGCATCACCTCCAGAGCATCAAAGCATCGTCGATCGTCCAACTTAATCGAGTAAAAGTTCGAAGACTCTAGAAAGACATGGTTCGTTTGACCCTAATTGACAAACGTTAGATATTTTTGTTGAACATCTTCGAGGTTGTTTGTTTCTATTTTTTTTCTTAATTTTTATTGTCGTTTTTGCAAATAGAAAAACAGATAAGTAAAATGTGTTTGGCTTACTCTGTTGCGTTTTTTTTTGTTTTTGAAAATAAAAAAAATCACAACAGTTTTACAGAAACCAGAAAACATCGTTTCTCTAAATTTTGACAACATATTTTCTTAGACAGAAAATCAACATATCCCTGCTTTCTATCTCGATAATAATAATAATAATAATAATAATAATAATAATAATAATAATAATAATAATAAAATTAATAATAATAATAATAAGATAATTAATTTGGTATAATAAAATTAATAATAAAAATAAAAATATTAATAGTATTAAAAATAGTAAGTAGAAAATTTATAAAATAATCAATAATAATATTATTATTAACAATAAATAATAAAAATAATAATAATAAATTAATAATAATAAGAATAACTTATAAAAATTAATAATAATAGTAATATTAATAAAATAATAAAAATAAAATCAATAAGAAAAACTTAATAATAATAATAATAATAATAATATTAATGAGTTTAATAATATAATAATAAAATTAATAAAAATAAAATTAGTAAGAATAAGAATAACTTAATAATAATAATAATAATATTAATAATAATGAGTTTATTAATAATAATAATAGTAAGTAGAAAATTTATAACAATAATTAATAATAATATTATTATTAACAATAAATAATAATAATAATAATAATAATAATAATAATAATAATAATAATAATAATAATAATAATAATAATAATAATAATAATAAATAACTTATTAAATAATAATAATAATAATAATAATGAGTTTATTAGAAATCTCAATCAAACAAGTTTTTATTTTCAGTTTTTATATTACAAATCTCAACCAAACAGATTTTCATTAAAAAAACAGAAATTAAAAACAAGAAACAAAAACTAAAAACAACAACAGAAAAATAAAAATAGAACCAAACGGTCCCTTTATTTTTGCAAACTTCTTGTACTTTGTGAATCAATTGGTCTTTCGCACGTGAGTGAGACACTTCCTACGTGTAAACTTCTCTAATTTTTAATGAAATTTTTTATTTTCTTAAAAAAAATGACATCGTTTGGTGAAAAGATCCTTTTCATCGTTTGGTGAAAAGATCCATTTGGCAACCATTGATTAGAATTTTTCAAATCGTTACTCGGGTTTTGATAAACCCTTGGATCAGAGGGTTGATGGTCATTGGGAACAGCAGACGTGCTTAGGGTTTTGCAGAAAGTGAAGCGAGAAAAATGTTCAAAAGACCGTACCTTGACTAGAAGCGAGAGCTGTTGTGGGGTCCGCGAGCGACGTATCGCCATTAGAGACGCCATTTCTTAGCTCAAACGAAGAAGTAACTAAACCCTCTGGAATAAAACCCTCATCTTAAGTCGGGTTGCCTGATCGGGTCGGAAACATGTTGGGTTGGCCCAGCCCAAGTGACGATCAATTCAGAGTGCATAAGAATGTGGCTTTCCCGATATCCATTGCAAGTGATACTTGCAACATCCGATATAATTAAAACGAAAATTTTAATTATAGAGTTGTTTTTAGAAGTTTTTTTCCGATTAAAGTATAAATCTTCAATTAAGTGTTATGGAAGTGTTTTCATATTTAAATAATTAATTTTTATAGTATTTTTTAATTTCATTTTGTTTGTTATCTAACAGGTTATAAATCAAGTAATTATGACCAAGTTAGAAGTTAAGGGCACGTTTGGTTCCACTTTTGTTTTTCTGTTGTTGTTTTTAGTTTCTGTTTCCTGTTTTTAGTTTTTGTTTTTTTGCTTAAAAAAATAAAAACTTATTTTGTTGAGATTTGTAACATTAAAACTGAAAATAAAACTTATTTGGTTAAGATTTCTAATAATAATAATAATAATAAATTATTATTATTATTATTATTATTATTATTATTAATTTTAATAAGTTATTATTTATTATTATTATTATTATTATTATTATTATTTATTGTTAATAATAATAATATTATTATTAATTATTGTTATAAAATTTCTACTTACTATTATTATTATTATTATTATTATTATTATTATTATTATTATTATTTATTGTTAATAATAATAATAATATTAATTATTATTAATTATTGTTAAAATTTCTACTTACTATTATTATTATTATTAAACTCATTATTATTATTATTATTATTATTATTATTATTATTATTATTATTATTATTATTATTTATTGTTCATAATAATAATATTATTAATTATTGTTATAAATTTTCTATTTACTTTTTATTATTATTAAACTTATTATTATTATTACTATTATTATTATTATTGTTGTTGTTGTTGTTATTATTAAGTTATTCTTATTCTTATTAATTTTATTATGATTTATTATTATTATTATTATTATTATTATTATTATTATTAATTTTAATTTTAATAATTTATTATTATTATTATTATTTATTGTTAATAATAATAATATTATTATTAATTATTGTTATAAATTTTCTACTTACTATTTTTAATACTATTAATATTATTATTTTAATATTAATTTTATTATACCAAATTAATTATCTTATTATTATTATTAATTATTAATTATTATTATAAAATTTATTACTATTATTATTATTATTATTATTATTATTATTTAGAGATAGAAATCGGGTTATGTTAATTTTTTGTAGAAAAAAACATGTTGTCAAAATTTAGATAAACGATGTTTTTTAGTTTCTGTAAAACTGTTGTGGTTTTTTTATTTTTAGAAACAAAAAATCGCAACAGATTAAGCTAAACACGTTTTTCTTACTTGTTTTTCTTTTTACAAAAACGACAACAAAAAATAGAGAAAAAAAAACAGAAACAAACGGCCCAAAAATATCAAAATTTTCCAAAAACTAAAGTAAGATAGAACTAATGATAATCTGACACTAAATACATGTCAATTCAAAATATATTGAACAGTAATGTATGTTATAATAACAAATAAATTGAATGCAAGCAAATCGATATACCACTGGCTATTATTGCTTGAAAGGCTTGCGTACGAAGAATTCTTGTAAAATCTTAGTTCCGAAAATTGATGAAATAATTTTTTAAAAGGATAAGAAAATGATTAGCGACCCCAAAAATTTGCAAGAAAAAATTATTAATATGTTGTCATCAAACATTAACAGTTACGATAAAACAAAAAATTAATGTCCAATTTTTTTAAGTAAAATATGGTTAATTTCATTGATTATCAAAGGATAGAACATCCAAAATACTACTAGGTGGTACTGTCCAAACCACCGAATCTGCAATGAAACGAGAAGCTCGAGCTAGAAAATGAGCAACACCGTTCACAGATCGTCTAGTGAAGTTCAGAATCACATTCGTCTCAACCAAAAGAGACTTACAATTAGAAACAAGAATTTCAAATGAAGATAAATTAGTATAGTTAGGATCAATAATAGCCCGAACGCAAATTTAACCATCTGACTCCACAACAATATTAGACCAACCCTCATCCTTAATCCAACTAAGCGCTTCCCTTATCTCGAAAAGCTCTGCCGTTTTGCATTAAATGCGTCTTTGGGAGTCGCTTTTGCGTAACGAATAAAAAACCCCTATCACGTATTATCATGCCGAAACCCACAACAGTATTACCAAAAAGAGCGGCATCTACATTGAGTTTCAACGTTCCTAGGCTTGGTTTAATCCACAAATGAGAAACTTGAGTCGAATTCTAAGTTGATCTCATAACCTTTGCTGCTAGCCAATCATTCAGAAAACCACAAGCTTTATGCACAATTTGAGCAAGAGTTCTTCGTCTCTGGTGCCAAACTAAGTCATTACGAGCCTCCCATAAAGACCATACCACCATCATACTGAGACAAACCATATCAGTATTACTAATCTGCAAACCTTGCACATTCTATGATAAGAAATTTCCAAAGAGTTACACAAAATTATAAAGACCTGTAACAAGCCAACAATCTCTCGCTACCTCATAATCAACAAGACAATGAAAGATAGTCTCCTCATATAAGTGACAAAAGGGACAGCTGCTATCAACAGGAATATGTTGTTGTCGGAGAAGCACTCGAATTGGAAGAGCGTGACTAATTGCTCTCTATAATAAATTCTGAACTTTTGGCAGTACTTGGAGACTCCATAAACACTGCCATGCTTCCCTATGCTGAAAAGCTTAGGATGGAAAAGTAGTTAACATTCTGTAGACACTCTTTACACTATACTTTCCTTTAGAACCATTTGCCCAAAACCACGAATCCTCAAAGACCCAAGTTGATAAAGGAATAGCCCGAATTGCTTCACTCTCCTCCACTGAAAAGATTGTATTAATATTGATCGTATTCCAACGACCTTGCAAGATCAGGTCTGAAACCAAAAGAATATCCGTTACAGCTGGTCGAATATAGGATATTCTCTTATTAGGTAAACTAGGCACCTATGGATCTGACCAATTCTAATGGCTGCTCCATTCCGAATCAATTGTTGACACTCCCATAGGCTCCGTCAAAGATAACTGGGGTTGTTACCCTAGTGAGTTTCCAAAAAAGAGGTTGTGGGGAAATATTTGGCCTTTAGAAGTCGGGATGATAACGTATTTGGCTTAGTGAAGAGATTCCATGCCTGTCTTCCTATCATTGCTAAGTTATACTCATAGAGTTTCCTGAAGCCTAACCCTCCACATACTCGCGGTCTAACCATTCTTCACCAAGAGACCCAATGGATTCCACGATCATGATTCCTACCCTTAACCCACGAGAATGACGTCATAACCTGTTGGAGCTCAGTACAAAGTGTTTTGGGAATTAAAAATAAGCTCATCATATATAGCTTGGTAGAGATTGCAACACTGATTTCAACATAATTGATTTTTCGGTGCGAGAAAAAAAATATTTTTTTCCAAGAATGAAATTTTTTTCCATATACAATCTTTAAGGATTTGGAAGATTTGTCTCTTGTTGATACCAACTCGCGTCGGTAGACCTACATAGGTTCAAGTCATCACTTTCAAACACCCTAAGAAGAGAGCATACACGTTGCTAGTTATGAGAAGAGACATTCTTAGAAAAACAAACATACGACTTAGAGAAGTTAATCAATTGGCCTGAAGCCACCGCATACGAGCCCACCAAATTCTTGATCACTGCCGCCTCTTCTCCGATAGCCTTAAAAACCAACAAACTGTTATTCGCAAAAAATAAATGTGAGATATTAGGAGCACCCTGACATATCGAGCATCCATACAACACATTCCTCGAAATCACATTTGAAAGAAGTCTTGACAAACCTTCAGCACATAGGATGAAAATGTACAGGGAAAGAGGATCCCCTTGTCTTATCGTACTCCAAGTTTGGATAGGACCTAGTAATTTCCCATTATGTAGAACCGAGTACTGAACTGTCATTAAACATTCCATAACCAGTTTAATCCAAACCTGTGAAAAACCAAATTGAGCAAGAACTGCAGAAATATAACTCCACTCCATGCAGTCATACACCTTGCTAATATCCATTTTTAATGTAGCATACCCCTCATTACCTCGCCTCTTATTATGGAAACAATGCATTAGCTCAAACGCAATAATACTATTATCTTGAATTTGTCTACCGAAAACAAATGCACTCTGGGATGGTGAAAAAATGTTAGGCAAGATAAGCTTCAAACGATTAGCAATAACCTTACTAACAACCTTATACAAAACGTTATATAGCATTATGGGGGCAGAGATCCCCCATAGTCTCATGCTTTGATTTTTTAGGAATAAGAACAAGTATTGTTTCGTTCAACCTTTGTGGTATTGTCCCCCTATTCAAAGTATCAATACATGCCTCTGTAATCGCTCCCAATGGGTCTGGTAAAAACCCAGATTGAAACCATCACAGTCAGGGGATTTATCTGCAAGCATACTAAAGACCACTGTCTTTACCTCATCCGAGGTATATGGAGCATTTAACACGTCATTCATTTAAGTAGTAATACATACAGGTATTAAGTTAATCACATTTTCAAGGTCACCAGAACTAGCAGTAAACATCTCAGTAAAGTAAGATGATATTAGTGATTCCAAACCTGTCTCATTATCAATCCATAGACCTGAAGCATCCTTGAGATGACAAAGAAATTTTCTTTTAGCGATACGTTGCCATGGTATGGAAAAAATGAGTGTTGGAATCACCATCCTTAAACTAAAAAACCTTCGATCGTTGTTTCCACTGAATTTCTCGCTCATGCAAAATCTGGAAGAACGTTCGATTTGTTGTATAAAAACATTCCTTATCCTGCAATACACGTGAACCACGTAGTTGTTTAATGAGCCGAAGACTATCTTCCAACTCACGCTTCTTAAAGTCCCTCAAATCCATACCCCACCTATTTAAAACTTGTCCACAGAGAGATAATCGATCCTGAATCTCATCCCCAACCAAAGAGTCCCAGCTATCCTGTACTACCACTCGCCAATTTGGCTCCTTGGACCAACTATTTTTATAACAAAAACGGTTGGCTCTAGTACAGGGGACAAAGGTACGTAACTTAAACATAATAGAAAGATGGTCCGAAGTTGAGGTATCCAAAAAGACAGCTTGCGCATAAGGAAATAAAGAGCTCTATGCAACAGAAACCAATACTCAAATCTAATTTTTCTTCTATCCAATTATCAGAATTACGTCCATGATCCCAAGTGAACTGATAACCACCCATAGGAAAATCAAAAAGTCCAACATCACGAATAGCATTCCGAAAACCCTCCATTAGATGATTAGGTTGTCTTCTACCACCTCGTTTCTCATACGGTGCTAATATATCATTAAAATCATCGATATAAACCCAAGGCAAGCTACTAAAATCTGCTAAATTACGGAGAAGAGTCCAAGACTCTCTATGCCGATTTCGATCAAGGTGCCCATAAAAACTTGTGATTCGCCAATTGCCAACATCTTCAACTAGTACTTCCACATCCATACACCGCCTAGATAAATTCAACACAGAAACAGAAGAAACAGCACGTCAATTAAAGCAAGGCCACCACTATGGCCAATACAATCTACAGCTATAAAATCATTGCACCTTAAAAGGGTCTTTATTTCCAAAATTTTATTAGACAATGACAAAGTTTCAATTAAAAAAATAAGCATTGGTCTTTTTGTCGGACAATAAACTGAAGATTTTGAATTGAACGTGGATTGCCTAGTCCACGACAATTCCAGCTCAAGCAACTCATCTATATCGGCGCGTCTAGGAACTAGACGTCACCGTTGATGTCTTTGGATCAATGGACATGCTTTCGAAAGCAAAATCTTAAGCCTTATCCAGAGGAAAATCAATAAGTCGAGGGCAAAATCTTCCTATATGTCCCATAAAGTCACATATCAAGCAAAACATTGGTAATCTCTCATAAACAAACGTCACAGTACACCATTCACCACCTTCTTTTTTCTGAGATCTGATCCCCTGTCCCACTACCTGTCCAATAACCCTGTCCATTGCATCTTGGCCTTCCATTTATGTGGGACCCACATAAATGGAAGGCCAAGATGCAATGGACAGGGTTATTGGACAGGTATTGGGACAGGAGATTTGAGGCCCTTTTTTCAGCCGCATCGTTTCCTTGATCGGTTTACGCACATCAAGTTGCACTTGCACCCTCAAATAAGAATTCCATAAATCACTAAAATTTTTGGGATCGACATGCATATATTTCCCCTTAGCCTTTCCAGCATCAGATGCCACCCTCTCCGATCGAAATCCTGAATGAAGACCATGGATGTGGACCCAAACTGGAACAAAAAATAAAGGGACCTTCAAAGATTCTGCGTAGCCCCAAGAATATTCAGGATGAGCAGACCATGGTAACATATATAAAATACGATGAACATCCACCTCATGAAAAAATTGGAAAAGAAAAAGATTACCCAATAATTTTCTAGGTTGAACACCCTGGTCTCCATAAAGAAGCCAACGTGTGAACTATTGCATTGTAGTTGATTGTACGTTTAGTGAGAAAACGTCCAACCAAACAGAAAGGAGGGTTATCAAAGGATCAAAGTTCATCGATGCCGTATACGATACCCTCGATATCCTCTTCCTCAGTCGAGACAGGAAGCACTTCATCCTCTGATATAACAATAGCCATATCCACCGAACTTCTATCGTCCGCCATGGTAAAAGAATCATGGAGGTTTGAATTTTTAATATTAGGGTTAACTCCTTATAGAAGAGACAAAAAACGAGAGAAAAGACCGCTTGAAAGATTAGTATTTGGGCTTACATAATGTGGGATCAGAATTAAAACTACCCAAAATATGAAGATGATCTCATAGGTTATTCATATACATGCTTCATTTCTGTCATGCTACACATTTCAAGGCAACCGTTTTCAGAAACTTATCAAAACCATTCCCCACGTAAGACCCTCAAAACCCTTCCATGAGGAGAATCTGGGTCGCCACGCATAGCGTTTTCTCTCCAAATCCGGCGAGCTCTCTCCAGCGCCTCCTCAGCGGTGTCAAGCTGCTCCGGTCTCCACCCAACCACATCCTTACCAAGTCCGTACTCTACAGCATCTGCAGTACCATCAGTTGCTCTAGTTATTGGCTTTCTGGTATCTGCCACCTTAATCTCCGATAAAGGTGACGCCTTGTGATGCTTATAGTATTCATTGTTGTCTTCCACTTGTTCTCTGTTATTCTTAATTCCCTTTGGCCATGGGGAGCCGTCGAGACCAGCGCAACTAAGACCAGCGCAACTAACTTCTTCCAGGGTTAAAGTTGTGTTCTTGCGCGTTTGTTGCACGTGGGTTTTTGCAGGATTGTGTATTTCAACATTCTCACGCCTCGGAGATGATGCATGTGGTGGTTTCGGTGATGTGAATGGCTCTGTTTCATTGCTGGGACTGTGTTCCGCTTCTGCATCCACTTGGCGCTTCGCTGTGTCAGGTTCATACTTTTCTCTCGTTTCCTGCAAAAAAAAGCAAATTGTCCACTCATTTCAATCTTAATCGCATCAAATAACTAATATACTTGCTAAAACTTTTGAGTCAGGACTCTTACTTCAGGCTTCCCTGAGGGTATCGTGGTTTCGAGATTCCGGTCACGTTCCTCAGAGAAAACATCAGGGTCAGCCGGCCGACCAGTTGGCACGGCAACAAAAGCCCGTTGAGCGGCAAAGCAACGGGACAAGGAGACGACTCTGTATGCTCTTACAGCGACAGCGGCGGCAATTCTTGAGTGCTGCATCGTTTTTATTTTTGTACTGAATTATTAGGGTGTTGCGTAGGCTTCAATGGATTGGTGGACGAGGTCACCAGACAAATCGGGGTGGCATAATAGAGTGGGAAGAAGTCTCGAGAAAAGAGAAGAAGTTGCGTTGTGACACGTTTTACGGTCAATTGACGGGGCAATATGAGGTTTAGCCTACATGTGTGTTACGTTTCGAACTGTGGTTGGTGGTAACGTTAGAGGCAGGTAGAATGAGCCAGAACATGCTAGGTTGGACACGACTCGAAGGTAGTCGAGTCATGTGATTAAATGATAAGACTTGATGTCATTTATTAAAATAAAAAATGTTTTAAACTCAATTTAAATTAACATACACATAAAAAACACGATTAAATTCCAAATGTTCATCCCAGATCAGATTATATTTACAAACTCAATTTCAATTTAAACTTCAATCAACAACAATTGAATTTGAATTAGACCGGTTGGAACCAAACTAACATGTCAAGCCTACTAGTAAAGGTGTGTTTTGGAACACTTGTCTATGCCCACTCTAAACCCTTTCAAGTTCTGTAATCTGTTTCGATAAGGAAGCATTCATTGATTGGTCCATTTCTATTGGAAGGCTGATCATGAGATATCACTCATTGGCCTAGCTTTTACGTGAAATTTAAAAGATAATTACGGATAAATTAATAAGCGGACAAGTGATGATCAGAGTTGATTTTTTTTCAACTACAAGTCTCGGCGTTCAACGATAGATTCGAGAGCCTAGTGTCCCGAGAAAGTGAAAACAACAGAACTTTATATAAAAGAAGATAAGATAAACAAAATTGAAACACCAGTATACAGTGTTGTGTAAACAGAAACCATTGTTACGTACTCACTAAATCCTTAATGCTTTTCTTTTACGCCTTCCATCTCCGCTTCTGCTTCTCCATAAAAAACAGTGCAGAACCTTATCTTTAATATTTAATCAGTCCTGTTCTCTAAGCATACACAGAGCCACAAGACAGGGTCATCAAGAGTATGGCAGCTTCTTCTTCCTCTCCCAGCTTTCTCTTCCATTTCTCTTGAAGAATCAAGTCTCTTCTATAACCTAACAAACCAGCCAATCCCATCTTGCTTGAAACTCCCATCTTATCAGCACTATTACTTCTACCGATCTTTTTCTTGCCCCTCTCCGTCCCTGGTTTGTGTAAACCAAGAACTGCTCTTTTCTCTTTCCTGTATCTTATCCCACATGCATTGCACAGTGTCTGTAAAAGTAAAGGCTGTCTATTCAGGATCAAACAAAATCATAAGAAAAGACAATCAGCGAAATGTATTAGGTTGATCGTACTCACTCTGGGACCATCAGGACCGCTTCTCCAACAAGGCGTTCTTGTTGTGTGACAATCTACACAGCTTTTGAGCTCGTTACACTTGGTATTTGTACTGTTATTCATGTCCTCTGTTTTTGATCCCTGTTTGAAGGCATACGTATATTAGCGAAACAAGTAGCAATAAACTGACTAAGATCTGGAAGAAGAAGAAGATGAAGAAACCCAATTGAATGTTCCTCACTTTTGCGTTCGAATCCATTATTAAGGGCACTGAAGTCGGTATGTCGTACAAGTTTTGCAGTGACAAACTCGAAGGTCTAATGTATCGAAAGCACATAAGTAATGCGCATAAGTTAAACAACAAAATGGATACTAACTGAAACAGAGACGGGGTGAATAAGTGACGAATGGAAAGGGAAACGGACGAGCAGAGCGTTCAGACTTAAGACCATTAGTGTTGTGAGGATAGTCCTAATTTATGAACGTGGGTTGCGGCTCAAAATAAAACCCTAGTAGTTTCAATGGACAGAGACACCCCTTCGAGAACTTGCAATTATCACAAGTTAATGGGGGCATTATTGGTAAAGGAAATACGAAGAGCAAAATAGGATAAAGACCCCGTTTTGTTACGTCCAGACAATGCTCTTCCAATACCTCCCGCTCAAACTGAAAAAAGGGCAGTAGGCAGACAGAACATCTTTGCTGTTTTTTGTCATTTTGTCATAATTTGTACTGAAAATAAATTTATCCTTTTCACTAAAATATTTTTATTTTATGTTGTCCATTAATTTAAATACTTTAGGTTTAAAGTGGTATTAAAGGACTATTCTTTTGCTTTAATAACTTAGAAAATAATAAAATAAAATAAAGCATATTAAAAATATAAAAGTTTACCATTATATATAGATTTTAAAATTACACTTTCCTGTCTAAAATGAAAGTCATTTTAGAAGGATGCATAATTATTAAGAAAACTAATGAAATATTTTATATACCCTTATTAATGGTATTACTCAATAATGATGCTTTTGTTTTTTAGTACTCTATTAATATTAACAGTGCAATCATAAAGAGTGTCTAAGGACAATGAAAGAACTTATCTATGCAGTTAAAAAGTCTTTTGATGAATATCTGATGAAATGAAAGAACTTATCTATGCAGTTAAAAAGTCTTTTGATGAATATCTGATGAAAATGATAAACCGTGTTTTCTTGACTTTACAATTGTTTATGCAGGAAATTATGAAAGTTGAAGGATCCAACAATTACAAAATCCCTCGTATGAATAAAAGTGCATGGGAAATGGAGAATCGTCTTCCTAAACAATTTAGCTGTGATTCTGCTATAGTGCAAAATGTAATGAATTTGTTAACATGAGTAATGTTAAGAGATTTCATTTCGCTATAATTTTTATTTTTATTTTTATTTTTATTTTTGTTAATGTTACCTTTTAAAAAAGAAAAATTAAACACAAATAAAATAGAAACATGAAAGAAAATAAAAATACTAAAATTAAAGCGATAAAAAATAAAAATATGATTAAACTACACCATAATTATAGCACCCCACTCTCGCAAGACACGTATTTAACATCCTAAGTAGTATCCGAGTACGAATTCTACAAGAGTGACATGCTAAAGCAGTCGGTAAATCAATTTCATTACTTTCAATTTAAAACAACACGTAAAATACGAAAAATCGATAATCAAATTTGACCCAATTTATTTATAAACAATTTCAGTCACAAAAGTTACAATCATTATTGAACTCATCAGAGTTTCAATAATCACTTGAGCCCATTACAGAACAAAATACTTGTATTCATAATATCATTACATTTCAAAAACCATTTTTATATACATTGTACAACATTAAGACTACACTTTTCAATACAACATAAAGAAATACATATGTAGGTGTACACTAATTCCGACTTGGAACTCTTACTCAGAGCCTCTTTGGAGTCCTTTACTAAACCCTGAAAATCACGTTGTAATTTTTTAATGAGTTTTGCGAACTTAGTTGAGTAACTATCCTCGATGGTTCACTCATGTAACAAATACAATCATCATAAAATCATTCAATAAATTCTGATTATATATGAATGCTATATGTATGAGATTCACATTCGTTTTTACATTGTTGTGACCGAGTGTTTTTTAGATGCAGATATTAGCCTATAAGGCTCAGTCAGAAACAGTACTCACGGAGCATAGCTCTACGTGCAGAAACAGTAATCACAGAGCAAAGTTTTACGTATAATCGCTTTCATACTAGTTACTCCGATTATAACGCCTTTATATTACATGCATTGAAATGATATGCATGTCACAATTCAGTCATCATTTCAATCACTTTCACTTGCACGTATTATCACAGTATAATAGTCTTAATATTAGTAGTCATCTGACTAGGTCCGGCATTCAACGTTTTAGTTGAGAATCAGAATATTCAATTAGACAGTCTCATTCACATACAAGTAGTACTTCCAATATTGTTTGCATGCATCAAACACCTCGGACATATATTATCCAGAATTCAGTACACAATCAGTCAATGCAGTTCAGTAATATGTCAATAAAATTAAGTAATATACAAAATAGAACAAATAAAGTGAGACCATCTTAGGTTACTCACAGTTGCTACCTTATGCCTATTGCCTTAACATTTTGGCAATACCCGGAAGCGATCGCTCTAGTTGCTCGTCTATATGCAATAAAAACAATTTCATATTACTAGAGCGCTTATGTAATAGAATAAACACATGTATCAATGTTTCATATATCATGCATGTTCAATGACAAATTCCCGGGTATATTTTTGTCATACATTGTTGTACATATCATTTGTATCAAATTCAATTACTCATTCTCCATTTCAACTGTTTCTAAAACATTCCATTCAAGTCAACTATGTATGATCAATAAGATCCATAAAATGAAGGATTTAAGTAACACTTCCTAAAAAAAAAATTGTTTCTCTGTGTCTTAGGTCTCTAATGACACCAAGATCATTCAATTTGGTTCAATATACTAAAAGTTATACTCCAATACGTCAGTCTATTTTTAAGTTATAATAGAACTCATAACTCAACTTCAGAACATATTTTGGAATTATTAAAACTAGAATTACAATTTGACTTCTTCAGGACAATTGTATCTTTATGTCTCTAGTTTCATTTGAATCAAGAATCAACTCATTTGGAACTTTACTATCAAAATATAATCAAAATATCGAAGTATGTTTAGTAAAATCATCCCAGTTATCATACTTCAGTATAGTAATATTTTCATCTTAAATTATTCAACCAATCCATCTCTGAAAGTCCTAATTTTTGGTGGAGATGAATATCAATGCCTTATGAGTCTATTGGTTCAATTCTCATATCAATTGGACGTCTGGGGAAGAAAATATAACAAAATACCAAAGGATGTTTAGAAACAAACTATTTGGAAAAAGTTGGAAGTTGCGATCGTGCGTTTACACAATTGTGAGTTTTACTAGCAAGTCATGATCATGTAGAAATACAATCGTGATTTGCAATCTTCTTTAGAAGCACGATCGCTACTCATAACCTGCTTCCTACACTGAACAACTTCCTCTTTTTCTTCCATTTATTTCCAGAGTTTCTATTTCTTATACTTTCTAACTAATACATCTATGCATGAATCATCTTTTCTATATCCAGTACAACTCAAAACAAGTCATATGCAAGCTAAATGAAACCTCACACAAGCTTTTTCTCACTACTGTGTTCATCCTTACTCTCATTATTGTGTTTTTATCTTTCAACATTTCACAACTTCACAACACTCAGGAAACTCAGATTCAAGTCTAGATACACTTAACAAATTCAGTTCCTCATCTAAGTCATTCAGTGTATTTATTCATCGAAACCATACCGCTTAAACTTCACATGCATGTACATATATATTAACACCGTAAAATATCATCAGAGTTACTTACGTGACTCATTGCCAACGAAAAGAGTAAATCACCATAACTTGACGCTTAGTGTTTGGTAAACTAGAAGTATGTTTGATAACAATACTACTCTCGGTGAAGAATAACGAAAGAGAGAGAGCAACATGAAGACAACGTTTAAAACACGTATCTACGTGTTCTCTTGCATGAATTACACTTATCACTATTTCATGTTGCCACGTGTCACATATATACATAGGCTATTTGCCATCAATTTAATCAGTCCATGTTTCACACTACCAAAAATTCCAAAATAATATTACTAATCTCTAATTAAATCTTTAACGTAAATAGTTCACATTTCACATTTTAATTACTTTAATAAGTCAATTATACCCGAAAAATGTCAATGAATGCATAAACAAGTATTTTAAAAGTCAACAATAAATATTCACATGTGACAATGATGCATGAGCATGTAGTGCCCTTTAACTTCTCATAGTACGCTCAGTTCACAATTCTGGGGTCTAGCCCCGAACATGAGATGTTACAACAACAAACAAATAAAATTAATTAATAGAATAAACTTTATAATTTCCAGTTGTCTACAAAATAAACTTTGATGTATAAATTCATCAATTATGTTCTTAAAATACTCCTAATATCAATAATTTCTATTTTATTTATTAGAATTAGAAATTAAACTAAATAATGGATTTTATTGAGTTTATTAGAAACATAAATTAAACTAAATAATGGTTGAGTTTATTGATTTTATTGAGTCTTGGCTTAATCGATTAATCTCAATGACATTCTCAACTTGATTATGTCAAATTCCATAAATATCTCAAAATAATAGATTTTTCTAAGTTTATTTTACATACATAAATAAATTTCTTCATATTAAAATGCAACATCTTGTTATCCATGCTAAGGCTAGAATTGTGTATTGTGAGAAATTACTGAGAAAATTAGAACATGCATATCATGTTTAAGTTAAAAATGACATGCATATTTTTGCACATTCACGTAATTGTACATGTATTCATTGATTTTTTTTGGTATAAATGAGATATTAAATGCGATTAAAATGTGATTTGGCAATCTTGGTATATTTAGGGTATTTAGAATTTTTGGTGAATTTTATAAAAAATATTAAAATATGAACCAATTATCGTGTGACACGTGGCAACATATGTATATGACAAATGGCTTGTATGTGTGGTGACAAGTTGCAAACTTGTTTGAGTGACATATGCAGTGCATGCAATATAGTCACATGGTTTGGTTTTGAGTAAGGAAAGATTACACGTAGCTTATGTTCTGTTTAGGAAGTGAGTAATTGAGTCGCTCTTTCTACTGAGAAGAATATCTGAATCAAGTAAGTGTTTGTTGTTGATGTTTTTACGATGTAAATATATACATACATGAGGAGTTTACGAAGTGTGATTTCGGTGATGAATAAACTAGATGATGGATTTGTGAAATGAGAATTGTTCAAAAAATGTATGAAATAGATTCTGGTTTGAGATTTGTGAAAGTTTATGTAAGTAGATGAAGAAATATATATACTCCATTCTAGTTATAGGTTGATGTACTGTTCATGCATAAATATGTGAAGTGTTAATAGAAATAAATTTGAATGAGTTTAGAACTAAGGGAAAAGTTTAAGGTGATGCAATGATATGGGAAAAGCATTAAAATGAAAAGTTTATGATGAAATGAAGTTTTGATGAAAGATAGAAAATGACAGATAAATGGGAAATTACAGTAGAGAGAGAGAGAGTTATATATGAGGTTTCAAATTTTTGATGTTAAGTTTGAGTTTTGGATTTTGATTCATTTTTGTTGAGTTAAACCGAAAGGGAAGAAGTATAGATGATTTATGTGGTAATTGAAGGAGATAGGAATGGGGAATCTGGAAATAAATGGAAGAAAAAGAGGAAGCTGTTCGGGTGTAGGAAGTAGGTTGTGAGTTGTAATCGTGTTGAAGAAGATCGCAAGTTGCGATCGTGCAGAATTGTTAGTGAAACTTGCGATCGTGTAGACACATGATCGCGACTTTCAACTTTTTCCAAACAGTTTGTTTCTGAATATCCTTTGATATTTTTATTATAGCTTCTTCACTTGATGTTCAAATGACTTGATTCTTGAACCAATAGATTCATAAGACATTTCTCTTTATCTCCACAAAAAATCATAGCTTTCTGAAATAGATTGATTGATGAATTTAAGATAAAATGTTGAGGAAATATCAATAAAGTTTATTCTGGAGTTTGGATGTTGCACGACCGTGAGTTAAGGTCTCACAACCATGACTTTTTGATATGTATGGGCATGAGTGATGATTTCATGCCCATGACTGAATTAATTTGGTGTTCACAGCCGTGCATGGATGTTACACAACCGTGACTCAACTGTAGTTGGGTTAATTAAACCTAAGAGATTTTGACATTGAACATATGTCCTTCTTTTGCCTATAACTTCTTCTGTGGTTATCCAATTGGGATGATTTTTAATTTTAAGTAAACTAGAGATATAGGGCTACAGATTGTCTGAATAAATTTAATTGTAATTCAATCTTTAAGACTTTCAATTTCTGGATGGAAGTTGAGGTATGCTCTTAAAAGATTAAGAGAGCACTGCAATAAACTACATATTTCTAAAAATATAATGAAAAATTTTATTCTCTTAGATCACATATTACAACATTAGGAAGATAATTTTTGGTGTTGGACAATCGATTTTTAATTACTATAAGCATAAAAATAAATAAAGATGGAAGACCAATAATATAAAGACATAATCAAATTAGAAGACTACTGGAAACAAAATACATCAGCAAAAAAAAAAAAACTAAATCCACTAATCTAGATACTAACATTGAAATGAAAACCACCACGTATATTTATTTAGAAAAAATCTGGGAGATAAATTCTCAACATCTCCAATATTGTTTATTGAATCTCCTTATTCGGATGAAGTTCTCCTTCCTCATAATCGAAATCCAAAACCTTCTTCTTAACTCTATTGTCTCCTTCCTTTACTTCCTTTTTTTTTCCCTACTTCATCAATTTGTGATAGCTTTTGTACTTCCTTTATTTCTACTTCATCAACCTGTGATAACTTTTTTACTTCCTTTATTTTTACTTTATCAATTTGTGACAACTTCTGTATATTGGAAGGAAGAGCTTCTTTCTCACCCATTTTCAATTCTATTTTTTTCTCTTTGTTGAAGAAGAGTTGCTTATAAATTGTCTGTAGATAATTGCTTGTATATTATGTGTACGGTTTTTATATTTAAATAAATAAATGAATGTTGTTAAGAATTGAAAGGTTTTGAAGCACAATAAAAAGAAACATGATAAAGTGTATCGAAAAGGTAATTTGCAATAATTAGCATGTGAGAGAAATTGTATGTTGAACGACCTTGAAAATGTAATCTGTATAATTAGAATACGAGAGAAATTAAAGGACAATTTTGGAAGTAAAATTATAAACATGCATGAAAAGTCATGAACGACACTTATTTTGAATAATTAAAATATCTCTAAAACAAATTTTATTTTAGGC